>PUFA01000105.1:2400000-4800000 GCA_003508835.1 Eonycteris spelaea
TTAAAAAAAATTAACCAAGGAAATAAATAACGTGACAAAGGCCAGACTTATATTCTTATTGGTATCAGCCTTTAAGTTATCTGATATGAATGTTCGAAATGACAATTAAATCTTCCTTTTAGGAGTTTTATTTTTAAGCTGAAATAATCTGCCCTAAGGGAGATGATCTTGTTTGGCCTGATGAAAACACAGAGAATCTGAGATAATGCTTGGAAATAGATTGCAGTCAAGCTATCCTGGGAGGGTAGAAAAGCAGCGTGCTTTGGCAGCAAGGAGAGGGGGTGTCTAAGACCACAGCTCCCACTCAAATCACATGGGAGGGAAATTACTTCGAAAAACAACGAGAAAGGAAGAAGAAAGGAGCTAGTCCCAGAAGAAGGGGCGCAAATAGGTGTCTGATGTGCTGATTTGAGGCATCTAGTTAACAGTGTAACTAATACTATGTACACATATGTTCTAATCTTGGTTTTGCCTATGATGTGAAACAAATCACTTATCTCTCTACGCCTTAGTTTCCTGATATGTAGGTTGAGGATAATAATCGTACCAACCCTATAAGAGCTGAAGATGAGATGAGTTCAGCCTTTAAACAGTGTGCGGCATATACTAAGCATTATACAAGCATGAGCAAAAAATAAAAAATTAAATGCCTATTACCTTCACAATATTGAAATATTTTTGTTTAGCCTTTCTATGTCACATCTACACTTTATTTTCTACCTTATTTCTACGGTTTTTAATACTTTTTGTTTTGACGTTTGCTTCGCTTTCTTCTTTTATAAATGATGTTGCGGTGTGTGTCTGAATCTCTTGAACCATCTTTATTATCTTAACTTCTTATGTGACGTTGCTGACATCTGACGGCTCACGTTCTAAGAGCCATCTCAAGGCAGGTGGCAGAAGTTACAACAGAGAGACCGTGGTGAGTCTGACACAGCATCTCCTTCCTCACGTAAGATCCCTCAGCCCAGTTACCATGGCTGCGAGAACTAATTCGGGGAGTGAAAACCTCACTACGCAAAGAAGACACGTGATTATCGGAAATGCATATTTTCATGAAAATTCTGCTATATTAGAAATTCACACACACACACACACGCGCACGCGCGCACACACACACTTTTTTTCTTTTGAAAGGTGAAAAAAGAGGGGAAAATAAAAGGAACATCTTTGGGGTGCCTCCTTTTTATGAGGAGGGGGAAAATGCCCTTCCTTTTGTAAGGAGAAAAAAAAGTAGCAATGGTCTTAGAATAACTGACTGGATAAAAGTGAATCTAGCTTTTTATTCACTTACGACAAGGAAGGATTCCTCTTCATATTAGAATTAGCCCAGTCCTCTGGCTTGTACCTGCAGGATTGAGCTGTCACAAACCTGCCACTAGAAGGTTCCTTTAGTTCTCCTTCTGAAGTGCTTTGGGCATCTAGGCCTTGCACGTGCCCAGTTGGCATTCTCCGAGATTTAAAAAACATTTCCCAAGAGTCCTGTCCAATTTCCTATATGCGAAATATCACGTAATACCTTTGAACGATCTACAACACACAGGCATTCACAATTTCAAGTTTCATCCTAAGCTGTCTGTTCGGTTTTTAAGCTGAGAATGTGACTTAACAGAAAGCAAGAAACAAGATGAAACTTGATCCACCCTCTTTTCTTTTTATTCGAATCCAAGTAAGAGAACTTGGAAAGCAACCCCCAAAATGTCACGTTTTATTAGTCTGGCAAAGAAATGACTGCTAATAAAACCTGCCCAATCAGATCATTACAGTATATCATTCACTGACCTTCAACACACATAGAACTTTCTGCCTGGTCCCCTCTTTCTGATCTTGCACTCGATTAGGCTCCCGGACTCCCACTCTCTTTAACGCCCAAAGTTCATGACTATGCACATATCAAATGGCGAGTTAAGGCAATTGTCTGAATAATTCAGACCAAATACTTTCACCTGAAATAATATGATAATCGAAGGGAAGTTATTTTGCCCAGAATTCACTGTGACATTATCTCAAGTGTTTTCATTGTATTACTAACCCATTTCCTGCTCATGAGAACACACCCTCTCACTCAGACATCAACCTGAAGAGTCTTGCTTTTTTTTTTTTTTTTTTGGCTTAGCCATATCCTGACTATGTATTATCAACAGAATTTACCATCTAATCATCTTGGTAGAGTTTCTTAAGTGGTAAAAAAATAAAATTTCAACCACATATATTTCATATGTATTCTTAAATTCTTATAATAATGCGTACGACTGGTTTCTGTACAATAATTTAAGGGAGTGCTTTATTCCAAGCATAGTTCCTATACATAGTTATTCTTTTTCATATAGGCTATGAATTAGATAGGGAATAGAACATCGATAATTCCTATACATAACGTTCATATGTTTTATAGACCCAGCAATTCCACCTGTGGGGACTCACCTGAAGAAATCCAAGAAGAGAATTCAGAAAGATACATCCAACCCCATGCTCTCTGCACTAGGTGTAATAGCCAAGATGTGGATGTGCGCTAAGTGCCCGCCTGGGGCTCTTTCTTACATGGCGCTGGTGGCAATGGACACGGTAGAGCCCACGGTCGTGTAAAAACCCATTCATGAACCTTCACAGCCCGTCTAGTCATAATTTCTAAAAACGGAAAATAACTTAATGGCCATCGGCAGTTGAAAAAGAGAAACCGTGGTATAGTCATAGGGCTATAACAAGGAGCAAGTATCGATACATGTCAGTACACGGATGACTCTCAAAGGCCTTGTGTTTAAAAAGTGGTCTCAAAAGATTACATCCAGTACGATTCCATTTATATGACGTTTGGAATAGGCAAAATGACGTGACTAGAGAACAGACCAATGGATACTAGCGATTAGGAGTGGGAGGAGGCTGTAACTATGAGGGAGTTTTGGGGGTGATGAAACGGTTCTATAGCCTGACTATGGTGGTTGCCATAAAAATCTATACATAAAAACACATAAAATAAAATAAAATAAAATAAAATAAAATAAAATAAAATAAAATAAAATAAAATAAAATAAAATAAAATAAAATAAAATAAAATAAAAAATGCAATACAATACAATAAAAAGAGAGAAGGAAAGAAGAAACTTTGTGCTGATTGTTAGTTTGAAAAAAATCAAAACAAATATGTGATCTTCTTAACCACAGATAACTTTTTTTCACTTAAAATTTAATGTCAATACATGAATGGGTCTACACAAGTACTGTTTTTTAAAAGGAAACCTTACCGATTTCAGTTATTTATATTCTGACCTCCAACAACTCATGATTCCTTCTGCATGGCTCACACGGCCCTCAAACCACAGCATCCTCCCAAGGCCCTCTCCCAGAGCTTACATCCTCCTGGGACCAAGGCCTGACTCAGGGATCTCAGACTTTACTGTAAGTCATCAGTGAGGTGGGAGATGTCTGGCTTACATTTCCCAAACACTGCCCGTGTGTATTCTAGGAAGCGCTGTGGAACAGTGCACATGTGATCCTCGTTAGCAGGTCCTCACATATGGTAACTGACATGTAACTGGCCATCCTAGGACAGCCTCTGGTTTTGCCGGTGCTCATCCTGAAATGAGATTTCTAAGTAATCTACTCCACAATGCATCACGGAGCACAGCAGATTCTGCTGACGTCTCCATCACCACTTCTGTAATCCCCGAAGTTTCCCCTAAACCGCCAGCCAGCCATTAAGTCTTTCTCGTCTCTGACTCACCACGCAGCCTCTGAAAATGTTCCCCTCCTTTTTTTATTCAATTTGGCCAATTCCTCAGCCCAGGCCTCAAAAGAGATCCTCAGAGCAGTCTTTCAACAAAAGCCTGTTTCTTCCTAGAGAGTGGATTCTACTGCCAAGAAAAATAATATTCTCCGTATATACTTACAGTATGCTAAAGGGATTTATTTCTCTCCTTTCCTGATTTTTTGCCACTCGACACACTCCCTCACCACCCCAGGCCCTGTCCGTCACCTCCAGCATGCCCATACCCGTTTACAACATATGGTCTGGAAACTGCTCTCAGGAATTGGAAACACACTGAGAAGCTACATTCCTGTAAACTCCCTCACAGACTTCAGTCCATCGAAATAGCTCATGACCCTCAATGTCTGCATAAGAAATAGTTATGTTTGTTCCCCCGTCTGTATACATTGCTATGGGAAATAGTCTAAAAAGAATGCCTAACTTCAGGTCAGGAAATGGGCCTCCTGGGTTACACAATGCTGGGCAGGGTGTCGAATCTCTGTCTGAAGCTCAATTTAAGCTCGTGCTTAAATGACAGTGGTCTTTTCAGCTAGGGGGAAAAAAATCTATACTTCTTCTAATGTTTCGCAATTCTATGTAATACTAATGAAGATTGGGTTTAACATTAGGAGTAATTCCAAATAATTTCCCCTAATCAAAAACCTATAATTGGAAAAATTAGTTAAATACTAAATGTTTCCACATAGTGAATTTCTTTCCCGAAAGCATCTGACAAGCTACATGATCATTATTCGAGCATTAGACAGACGCAGCTGGAGGAAGGTTCTGGAGTGTCTGTCAGTGCAGGAGAAAAGCTGTGAGCTGCGTTCTCCTTCAATACGCAAAAATACGTGACTTTTTTGTTGTTGCTCTTATTTTTGTTGTTATGGTGTTGTTAAACGCAGGTTTTAAAATGAATTATCAAAACAGAACACTACCCGAGCTCTAGTCAACTGCTGGAAATCGACCTAACAAGATCGAAGCTACCTAATTTCTTTTTAGTCCATGACTTACGAGAGAGTGTTCGAAAATAGACACCTGGAATATTCCTCCGCCATAAGAAGAGATGAAATAACTGCCCTTTGCAACCACACGGATGACCTCGAGATAACCATGCTAAGAGAAACAAGCCAGACGTAAAAAGTTGAAAATCACATGACATCACTTACGTGAAGGATATAAACCTAAAAGCACAAATGAACAGGACACACAGAGACTCGTGGACATGGACAATGGACTAGTGGTTACTAGAGGGTGGGGCAGTGGGGAGGTAGACGGGGTAAAAGGGGTCAAATATGTGGGTGATAGAAAGAAATCTAACCATGGGAGGTGAACACACAGTGTAAATAGATATATGCCTCACTGTTAAAGTGTACAGCTGAAACTTATCGGTTTCGTAACCAATGTCACCATGAAAAATTAATTAATTGATTTAAAAAATAGATACCGGGGAGGGGGGTAAAGTATTGGTAATCAGTTGTTGTTTATTATAATATAATACATATTATATGCATAATATAATCATATGATATATAACATACCCACATATGATATCATATACTTAATGCTTAATGTAGTTAATTATAGTTATAATCATTTTGTGTATAATGTAATCGTGTTATATGATATGCTCCATTTACACATAAAGAGGATGTTATCAGATCTCCACCAACAGTCTTACCCTCCTGGTGAGGGAGGTCAACTCCAAAGGACAACACCCTAAAAACGCATGCTCTCTAACGAGGTGGAAATGTCATATGTCATGGAATATAATTGTCTGCCACAACACTCATCGAATACTTACATGTCACCACCATTGGGGACCGTGAAGGAAAAGATACAAGAAAAGTGAATGACCTTCTACTGCAGCAGTCCCCAAACTTTTTGGCACCAGGGACCGGGGCTCCCATGAGAATCTAATGCCCGATGATGACGTGGGGTGGAGCTGAGGCGGTGATGCTGGCGCTGGGGAGCGGCTGCAGACACAGATGCCGCTCACCTCCTGCTGTGCGGCCTGGTTCCTCACATGGACCGGTACCAGTCCATGGCCCGAGGGTTGGGTACCCCTGTTCTGCCTGCATAAAATGAAGGCCCCTCCTCCACTTTCCTGCTCCAGTTCCCACCTCCTTCTAAATTCCCTCCCTTGGTAGTCTCTCTCAACACCCTGAAGAATTTGAGTTAATACCATCATATTAGGTACTTGGTAAAATATGGTGTTTGTTGCTCCTTTTGTCAGTATCTCTTCAATTCGCAGTATGTCACTTATACAGCGGAACGTGGTTATTATTTTAAATAAGTACATTAGCTTTATAAAGATAATAACATATACATTAATTAAAAATACACGTCATTTACCACCCTCTACTACTCAGAATTGATTTCCAAATGTAAACTGGTTTAAAAGCATTTCTCTCTGATATTTTGAAATGCCTAGTGAATAAAATGTCTTTCGTTTCCTTGGTAATTTGCTCAACTAGGTGATTTATACCTGTAAAGTTGTTCGTAGGACCTTTGTGATGATAAAGTGTTCTCAGTACCTTGGCCTAGGAACTGAGAACATCATGGAAAATGTAGTTTGGTCTACAAATGAGAACCTTCTTAGCCTCCTGGATATGTTGGTAGAGGCATGAATGTTTCACTTATGCTACAGGCTTTACAGGGCCCGTGAACACATGACTTTTATTCTATGAATCGTGCGGGAAATGCCAGCCAGTCTCACCCAACTGCACATTCAAGAAACACATTCTCATTCCTTCCCTCGCCCTGTACACACAGGTCAGAGAATTAGAGCAACCAAGAGTTCAGATTCAATGTTAGAATAACAACGGCAACAAGGACAAGAGTTTTAAAACTCTTCAGAAGAAAATATCCGATGTTCCTGACAGCCACAGGAAATGTTTTGAAGATACAATTTGTGCAAATTGAAATGGAGTTGAGAGAGAAGGAGAAACGTTTCTTGGAACAGAATAAGGTACCCCCAGCACCTGAATCGACTATAAAAAGCATACAGAGAAGTCTAGAAGTGATGGGAAAGATGTTTCAAAAATACGGAAAATAATTATCACGTAGTTCATGGTTTTTATAGCTGACGCAAGGCTTGGAGTTGTCCTCGACATCCTGCCCACCAATTCTGACACGCGAGTAAAATTAATATACTCTTTTAATAAAGTGTCTCCAGTTTAGCCCGCAGGGACCACTGGAGAACAAAATCACGAGCTGAAATGGGTTTGAGAGGAACAGTATAATTGTGTGTAAGTCACACACATGAAAACAAGACATTCGACTAGTCCCAGGGGCCACACGGGACTGGGGAACACTGGCACCAACCAAAGACCAGCTATGTATTTTAGTGAGACTTTACCAAGCAACACTCAGCCCAGACTCCATTCGCATTCAAGGGTTAATCTGAGGAAAGCTCACAGACTCCTTCCCGTTCATCAACACAGAGGAGGCATTTTATCAGGTACTGCGCACAGGTTCAACACCTCCAAAACCTCCTGCAACTCACGCATTCGAAAGCAAAAAAATATTTCAGAAGAGGTGGGGGTCCCTGTTTTCAGGACTGAGCTCTGAGGCACTGCATGCAGAAGCTAATGTCAAGTAAAAGCTTTTTGGTGACATGTGAAAAGAAAAGAGTTGGAAATTATTTTGGTTTTTAAAAATAAGTATTGAATTTAACAGTTACAAATTATAAAATCCTAGTTCTTCCATACGATTTAAGTTCAATTTAAAAATCATATTGACCTATTCTCAAATCTAGCAGAATCTATAATCACCTTAAAAGAGGCTTGGTTGTAATTAAATTATCTTTAAATTTTTCAAACTGTAAATATAAATTTAATATATTCAATTCCCTTTTGAAGCACTTTGTTGGACTGACTGATAAACATTCCCAACTTCTTAAATGACATGATGATGATCAAGCTCTCTTAAATCATGATGACTCTTACATTCTCTTAAATGTTCTAATACCATGTGCAAACTTGTTAAAATTCCAACTTAAAAATCATAATTGAAATAATTACTCAGTGACACATTTTTCTACAGGAATTACTAAATTAACCTGTAGACACTGGAGCCTACCAAATTCTATTGAACATTTTAAGTTTTAAAAGCACTTAAAATCCCAACTGTACAGATGTTTCTAAATCTCCTTGAAGATTCTGACCCAAAAAAGAAACAGCTATGGCAAATGACACAGTTTTGGGGTGACTTTCTCAAAAGAACGTGGTGGGTGAGGCGGTCACCACCTCAAGTGACTACTGATGTTCTAGACAAATGTCACATCTGAGGGCGCAGAGACCCAGGGCAATTTTTCTCACCACCTCACCTGCCGCATTGAACATTTTGATATAATTTCTATTTCACGGACTCTAAAATTTGAAGAGGAGAGTGGTGATGACATAGCCCTAGGTTTATGTCCTATTAGTTTCTAATTATCAAGGCAAATCAGAGTCGGTAATTACCTCCCAGGTGACCATGCCACTATTTTGGCATTGCATTTCCGTGGTTCTTAAAATAATTATGTTCCATCCTATTCCAAAGACTTTTTCCTTCTTTTCATTATCCTGTTTGAAAGGACCACACAACTCTTCTAAATACTGAAGTGGGATTCACTCAAATGCTAAATGTCACTTGTGGCCTTGTCTGATTCGGTAGTCACAACATCCAGGATCATCCTGCTGATAACTGTGAGCCCTCTGCACCTAGGATTTTGGTTCTAAAATTAAAAAAAAAAAAAAAAAAAAGCAGCCTGAGTGTTGCAGCTGAGCATTTAACAAGGACCTGCATCCAAGAAGCAGATCGAGAGGCAACACAAAGCCAGGGCTCTGTGCAAAAAGGACCAGAACAAGAATCAGGACCAGGCTGTGGGGGGTGCATTAATATCGGATCCAGTTTGTAATAAAGTATAAAGTCCACACGCCAGGCACTGTGACAATGCCTCCGATGGCTCCCTCTGCTCAAGCTCACAGTGAAGGAAGAACTGGGTGGTGACAGAACCATTGGCCACGTGGTAGAGAGAGGGTGTACTTCCACGCCCACAGTGCACGGTTTCGCCAAGGTACGTAACTGTGCCTAAGATGTGCGTTATTCATTCTGAAGTGTTCATTCATTCGCCACTGTCACCCATGCATGGGGAACCCACTAAGGAACCAACACACACCAAAGAGTCCACACTGAAACGGGAGAAGACAGAGAAGTCGGAAAATCTCCCTTTCAAAAAATGGGAGGACACATCACTTTATAATGTGGCCACTGACAATTAAGCACTACCGTTTGGAAAAGGTGCCCCAAATTTAACTGAAATTATAATCTTCATTAGACATTTGGATTTGTTCATTTATTAGTTTAAGCACATTTGAATAATATTTACCTGCCAAATAACTGTACGATTTTAATGTACGAATGGAGATATAGTCACCATGACCTTCTGTTTTAGTATGTTTGGCAAAGAAATTAAGCAACTAGTGAGACGGGTGGTCGGTCGGTCCCTGGAGAGAAGGAGAACTTAGTCACAAGCAAGGCTGTAAACTGCTAACTTGTAACCGAATTCACAACTGTATTTTGAAGCCTCATTTTCAACTCTGGGTCAGAAATGAAATGAAGAGTGCTAGGGATGTGGAAGCCAGGACCTTAGGCTCTTCCTAGGCTGCCTCCATTTGATAAACAGAGGCAGGACAGGCTGAACCAAAATGCACCTGTCTGTCTTAAGACGCAGATGGTTCTCCCTTACCTCCAGGAAACCTCCTAAAAATGACCCTCTTAAAAAATAAACTCCTCAAGTTACCTGTCTTTTTTATAGTGTAACTATTCTTAATATATTTGCTAATATATGCATTTCCTAATGCATAAATAAAAGCAATTTGCATGCATTTTATAGAGAATGAATTGAGATGGCTGAGATAAAATCTTTAAAAAACAGACAATTTACATTTCTAATGTTTCTTTTAAACGCTTCCTTTCACCAATAGGCAAATTCTTCCTATATCTTTAAGTGCCCATAATGATCAATACTATCCAACTCCTCACCTGTAATAGGTATGGAAAAGCCCTTAAGGACCAAGCTGGGGTTTGTTCAAAGAGAGAGAAAGCTTTGGAATAAATGATTGACAGCAAGGAACCCATACACATCCCTCTGTGTGTGTGGCCCAGCATTGTCAGACCAAAGCTCCCAACCGATATTCAGATGACTACTCTTTTAATATCCTCAGAAGGGAAGAAAAGCCAAAGAGGGAAGAGGAGGAGAAAATCTGGGATCACATTAATCCTTTATTTAGGTTCTCCAAACGTAGCTCAAAGCGTATACCTCAGGATCTTCACATGAAAGTAAAGGCAAATTTGGCCAAATACGTAAAACCCTGGTATACGACCTGAACATTGTTAGAGAAGGCAACGATACCCACGAAAAAAAAATTTTTTTGAGAAATGATTTTTCAAGAAGAATAAGCCACTTAGATAAAAGAGAAAACTCTTCAATTTCTGATACTAGCTTTGGAAAGAAGTAAAAAAAAAGAGAGAGAGAGAGAGAGACGTGAAAGCTATTTTATAGAGGCAAGTGAAATCTGTAAATATGTACATCAAGTTGAAATTTAAAATAATGTAAAGTGACTGCTCCACTCATAATTATCTAAGCCATCACCAAGGCTTAGACAAAACCTGTATGTCTATATAGTATTTTAGTCTATTTGTCTATATGCTATATTCCCTAAACATCTAGAATTATGTCTATATTTTCTATTGCTTCAGCATGTTCCAAAAATTGAATTTGACTCTTGAGAAACACATGTAACAAGCATATTTCTCATTGTGCGACACTATAAAGGTCCTTCGGATTTAGTAGTTAGTACAGTTTCCAAAAGTGCTTCGACGTCATTCCCATGATGCCGATTCGGTGGAGAATCTGGCTTAGCATTTTGAGTTCCCACAATGAATAAGACCGGTTTCCTCCAATAAACTTTACAGATCTGTGCTAAACGATGTCACGACGTGAGACAAATGAAGCTATTTGAACCGACGTTTGTACTTTAAAATCACATGTCCAATACTGCCCCTGAAAGACGCAAAGGACAACAATCATTTTATTGTGCAAATGTCTAAAATTTCCAGTACTTTCCTCTACAGACATTGTCTTTATTTTGCTACCTCAAGAATAATACAAAGAACCCTTGAACCCTTGCATCTACATGCAGTACATATGTTGCAGAATCTGGTGATGTGCTCAATGGTTATCCAGTATGTCAGTTAAGCTCAATGTGGGTGACAAAGTGAATCCAAGGCAAGAAATAAAATAACGCATTTCAAGATGGGCAAAGGCTCTGCCTGAAGGGTGACTGGCAGATAAAGTAAACTCGCATACACATCCTGGATATTCATGCTCTAAATTAAATGGAAAGTATTAGCTATGTCGACAAAAGCATGTTTTTCTTTTCATATTGGAAAGCTGACTTTAGCTTGGAACGCCACGCGGCAATTTTTTGTAATGGTCATGGGAAAAGGTCATTGTGAAAATTCCCCATCGGCGACAAAAAAGAATGGCTTCAGACCGTTGTTCTGGGAGGTGACAGTCCAAACTTTAGACTTGAAGTTTTACTGTCCTGAACTCATGATCAAAGCTTATGATTGATTCGTGCAAGTTGTTGAACCAAGATCTAGAAACAAAGTATTTCCTGGGGGAAAAAATTACACAATGGCAGTGAACAGCAAATACATACTAAGGAAATATTTTTCTGGTTTGGAATACTTCAGGGTGTGTGGGAAGAGACACTGGGCAGGTCAAATGAGACAGCATCACTTCAGATCTGAACATACGAGTGATGCCTGCATGTGCAAACACCTAACTGTTTTTCCCAATTACTTTGACACACTATAACCACAGGAATAACCAGGGATTGATTTCTTTATTTTTTAGCAACTTGATAAGGGCTCTATTTCATCTCATTTTATTTATTTATTTATTTTTTATTTAGTCTCCTTTTTAAAATAAGTGATCCACACCCACAGAGGAAGAGAACTTTGACTTCTGCCTGCACCACGAACCAAAGTCTCAGCTCTACATAAACACACAGACAGGGACCGTAAGGACCAGGGTCTAACTGGAACTTCTGGACAATGGAACTCTTTCAGAAGCAAACGGTCTGTTGTCCAGAAGACCCAGTGCTCATGTCCCTTACCACAAATGGCCAAGTTCCAAGGTCCCCCGATTCAAACGTGCCCCACCAGCACCCCCACATACCTGTCCCCCAGGCCCGTTAAAAAACCCTTGACCTAGTCCAGCCAACAAGACGAATCTGAGGCATTGCTAAGTCTCTCGTATTCTCCGCTGGCATCTTCTTGATCAACAAACTTTTCCTTACTCCAGATTCTGACATTTTGAGTTCTGGCCTTTTGACACTTCGGGCACATGAACCAGTCAGTGTTCAGTGACATTATTATTATAGAACTATTGTACTCGCCAGTGGTTTTATAGTAAAAAGATTTCTAAAAAAAACAAATGTTAACTGGCAGTAGAAAGTTGTTTCGCGTTTATTATCATAATTAGCGCATAACATATCTTTTTAAGAGTCGACCCACCCTACCCTTCAGTTACGAATTGGGGACAGTTAAAGATGTAGGTAAACCCTCTGAAAATAATTAAAGGTACTGGTAACACAAACAGGCTTTTCTCTGAGGCCACATTGCATTAGAAAGAGTTGGCTGCCGGATTGCTTACAAAACACCATATCCTGAATTTTAAAAGAAAGAGGACATTCACAGAGCAAGGGACTGGCAGGAACTCCATTAATTAATGAGAGGAAAAGGGAAGCACAATTTTAAATATGTTCAATTCAAATCTGAGCTCGTTTTGACACCCATCAGATAAACCTCCTCTTACAATGTTACTATCAAGGGCTCGCTTTGAATGCCCTTTCATGAGGAGAGGGAAGATTAAAACCGGAGATACATGACTTCCACTTTCGAGACTGTTCACAGCTCTCAGTACTAGGGGCCCATGCAGATTTTTAAGAGGTCGAAAGTTCTACTACGTAAGTTTTTACTGCTTATCTTTAGAACTTTCATTTAACACTTTAAAACGCAGTTTAACTTCCTCAAATGTCTCAAGAGGAAAGAGGTGAAGAGGAAAAGAGCCTCACGTGCGGGCAGCTGTAACAGACAGCAAACACAGCAAGGATGTCGCTGACACTCGAGAAGGCGCACATTTGGAAGATTTCTCCATTGTGCAAACTGGATGTATCACATTGATATAAAGATACGCATAAGGAAAGTACCATGTCTGTCCTTTATTTGTCATTACCTGCTGGCATGCTCACATGCATAACGTCAACACTGACCTTCAGGACGGCTTTGTTTAGTGACCCACATTCTTGCCAGTTTGAGAAATTTCATTTATTCCACAAACATTCACTGAGTGGCCACTATGTCCTGAGCAGAGTACTAGGCATTTGGGATAAAGGAATGAACAAAATACAATCCCTGAACCACACAAAGCTCACAGTTTACTGGGGGCACACTCAGACGAATAATGGCTAATGCCATAGAGAGGTAATAATAATTGCTGGCACATATTGAATTATGAATTTTATGTTGACTACTTCATTTATTCATCACATTATTATCATTTTCATAGGTGATGAATTTGGGACTTAGAAGTTGACTGGCTTGTCCAAGAGCACGTAGTTATTAAAGATCAGAAGAGACAGGATTTGAACTCAGGTCCCAGGACATCAAAGCTTCTACCACAAATCATTAGGTTACAGCTCTACAAAAACTTATGGAAACACAAAGAAAAGGACCTCAGTGGGGGTAAGAAAACTAGAGAGGGGTGATCCAGGAGATTTCGAAGATCTTTCCCTTACATTGAGTCTGTAACAGAATAAAGGAGCCACAACTTGAGCAGTTTCATGATCAATTATTTAGGAAAATAAGTTCGTTTGCCAGAGTAAATGTTAGAATCGCCCTATTTATTTGGCAACCCGAAGGAACGACCATAAAGACATTCTCAAATAGTGAAGAACACTTCATTATTTGAGCATAAAGCAGAATAAGATGTCACGCTGAAGGGAAGCAGGAAAAACGGACAGAGAGCAAATATTGGGAAACAAAAAGGGACGTGAGAGGGGAGGAGTTCTTCGAGGCTATTAGGTGGTCTTGTGCAAAACCATCATGACAGGTAAACACTCGACAGGTCTCTTGTGCTGATACAGCCAAGGAGGCCTACGCCAAAGGAGCTCATTTTCCAGACTGACGCAGGTGGAGAAAAATTTTAACAAATGAGCCCGTCTTTACAACTACATGCAAGCGACTTCATTGAATTCTTTCCGATGATCTGTATTACTTTGATCTCATAGCCACTCTGCGAGGTACGAGGTTTTAACGTCCTCTGAATTTATAGACAAGAAAAAGAGGCAAACAGAAGTTAAAAGCATGAAGCTACTTAACAATAAAATAATTGGACTGCATTTGTTACTCTAATTTCTCCAATCGAAATTATCCGAACTATGCCTATTGCCTCCGAATCATGCCCTCAACTCAATAAAACATGATTCTTAAGAGCTTGGTCTACATAAATCGCTCTGCTGCTGGTTTATGGGCAAAAATGGAAAATATATGTGTCCCACTCCTGAGGAGCTGCCTGTACGCGTCTCTCTGCTAAAGAATTACCAAACGGACCCTTAATATATGATAATGAATGATAATTGATTAATGCTGTTTCTTGAACTAGTGTAACAGTAGTTCCAAGATAAGTTACCTAAAAAAAAAGTTTCCAAAAAAAAAAAAAAAAGGTTTCCATAGTGAGAGAAGGTAAGAAACTATAGTATAGTATATATCTAATTTGGAGACCTGAAATATATACTGGCGTATTAAAGGCTCTGATAAGTCTTGCAATATGCAAACCCGTTTACCTTGGCTTACCTAACCTATCGACCGAAGCCAAACTAATGTTCCATTGAACACATGTTGAGAAAAGCTGGGTTATGTGTTCCCTTTCCATGGGCTATTTTTGCATTTGTTAAAAATATCTTTTCCCAAGACAGTGACTGTAAAAGTGGAAATCTGACCTCTATGCTATGCAATAGGGGAGATGCTGGGACATGATCCTTTTGACACTCGCAAATCGGTTTCCACAGAAAGCGGCCTGTTTTCTCTTCGCATAGGATATAAGGTTAGGGGCCGGCCCCATTTCCCTGTCTTCCATTAGCCAATCACGTGCCAATCAAGTACATTATTTCTGGCAAGAGCTGTACTGACTCATTTGGGTCTAAAAATAACTCTTGACCACATGTGGTACATCTAGATTTTTCTTCAGAATCTGACATCTATATCTGCCAATTTTAAGGGGCTACTCAATTATAATCATTTCTCACTAGCACATACTAATCTGGTAGATAGAGAGGCCATAGAAAATAATCAAAATCCCCACTGTTTTTATGTTTGTTTGTAATAGAGAAATTTTGCTAGCATTAAATGTTCCATCACAGTTTTTGGCAAATGCATACTGGCATTCGTACGCTTTAAATTTTAACAGATTTTGGGAGGAATGGGTCCAAAATAATCATTCCAGGCTTTGAGAGAGAAAAATCTATGTTCGAAAGAATGTTTCTCAGATAGCATTTTAGTTATAAATCAGATTTACTCCCCAAGAGCGATCTTCAACTACATGTACAAGAATTCATGTTTTAAAAATCTAATCTTTACTCACGTTGAACTCTAGGAGGAGTGAGCTGGGAATATGGATTCCATTTCTTTGACATAATGAAAAAAGGTTTCTTTTATGAGTATTGCAATGATAGATATGCATGCCTAGGAGAGCATATGTTTGGGATTGAGCACATGAGTTCCTATGAATAGAAATATTTTACGAGTATGAAATGTAAACAAACAGAAAGAAAAATGGGGAATGTGATCAGGCCTGGCAGGGATCATATCTAATGGGAACACATCTGAGAACTTAAATCAAGAGGCCAGTCCGAGCACAGAGACTCAGTCTTAGCCCAGTCTTTATACCAGTCCCGCATCTGGGGTTCAGATAAACGAGAGATATGTGAAGAGATGAGAATGATGTCAAGACTATTCACAGTTCTTTTCGAGGATGACCGATATGCACAACTCTCCACCAGTAGATTTTTGCAGGCCTCCAAAGTGATACAAAATGATAACTGAGACCCAACATTCAGCTAGTCAAAATTCAAGCTGATTCCCATGGCGTCATGACTGAGTAAGTATGGAGATTCCTCACTGATCAACTCTAAATGGAATTTTCTTTCCCTTTCAATGAATTCAAGTGTAGACTATCTGAGAGAATGAATCTTTTTTTTTTTTGCAGGAGACAAATTCAAGTTCAGCCCCATAACCAGGTACCAAACAAGTATGATAACCACTTCTTTCCACTCAGGAAGAGAGCTGGTAGTTCCAACAAATGCTTTCTGTCCATAATCTCCTAATCTAAGTAAACCTCTCACTCACTGGTTCTACCACAGGGAAGGCTTTATGTATATACCCCATTTTGTTTTGGGCATGTTTCTGTTATGGTAACTACATCTTTACACATTAGCTAAGTTTTTTAATCCAGAAAAAGAATTTAGATTAGGGAAGCCAACAAACTTGATACCTCTTTCTCGTTGAAAGATAAAATGAAGATGGGCAATTTCATCAACATTTTAGTCAAGTAAACGAATTTACTTTAAACATCATTTTCTACTAGCTTAATCAGAAATGTTATTTTGAGGAAAAATAGTACTTGAAAGGTGAAAATAGTTAAGACAGTTGCCCTTTTCAAACACAGGGAGCTCTGTTAAAATATTCATTCTACATGAGCACCATTGGAATTGGTAAATTTCAATGTCCTGTATTCTATAAATGTTTCCTGCCTTCCTGTCATCCATTATGCAATAACGGAATCCCCCTGACCTAATGTCCTTGGTCTCCTTGGTATGCAGCCCTGCATACCTTTATACTATCCTTCAAGCTCTTGGTTCCCAGTTCCCCAAAAGGCAAGGGCTATGGCATGTATCACCGCCCCCGCCCCCAGCCCATAGAATCTGGCTCACCTAGAGTGGGTGCTCAAAAACACTGAAAGCATCTATTTCTACCTCGGAATAAGTAGAGATGTTCTTTTCTCATTGCTTAAAATATTTCCATCTAAAAGGATTTAAAGGCCATCTAACAATGGTGAACACTCTCTTTTATCAAAAACTTCCTAAAAAGTTAATTCATACAAGTACTACCAAACTTATATCCTGATCAGACCTCTCCACATACTAGTGTTAAAAACGATACAAAAGGACCAAAATGGAGTCGCTTATGCTAACTAAGCCCCACATCGCCAGTCTGAGACTTACCTTAGTTTTCTTAAATCGGTCAATCAGGATCGCCTGATTGGCACCAGTTAGATAACCTACCTGTCAGGCCCCAGCCACCCCTAAAAATAACCTTGCAATAACCAAGCTGCTTTTTTGTCTAGTATAACTTCCCCCTGCCCCCTTCTGCCTATAAAAGTCTTCCATTTTGTACAGCTCCTTGGAGCTTCTTTCTCTCTGCTTGATTGGATGCTGCCCGATTCATGAATCACTGAATAAAGCCAATGAGATCTTTAAAGTTAACTCAAATGAATTTTGTTTTTTTTAAGCACTAGTTCCTTAGAGATTTCTAACTTATCTCCTCTTTAAACGTGGTAGAGAGGAAAATCGCTCTTAGGTTACTTAATATTCATAATGGTTTATTTCTACCTTTAAAAATACAATGAATAGACATTTTATATTCTATTATTAAGCAACATCATAACCTTAAAGTTCTTTCATTTAAGAAGAGATTATAAAGCATATAATGTAAAAGACATTTCCAAGTTTGCCTTCATAAAATAAATTAACTCTGTTTTATTTCTGATAAATAAAACATTTTATTTAAAACATTGTGTTATTCAGCAAATAACTGACTTTTTTTCTTTTTCTTTTTCTTTTCTTTTTTTCCATAATGTGTACTGAGTGCCTGCTATGTACATATCTGGGCTAGGTCCCTACCTCACAGAGACTGCAATCTGAAAGAGATTTGCAAATCTTGACGGACTATATATTCCAGCTATTCAAGCTAAAGAATTACTGTTTTCGTTTTCAAAAGCATATCACAGTCTAACAGTAACATCACTTAGAATTTTACTTCTAAACTGGAAACAAAAGTTAACATTAGCTTTCCTATAATCTCCTTGAAAAATTAGCTCAGATTCTGTTAAGAGTAGCTTTGCTATCAGAAGACCTGGTCTTGAGTTATATCAGTTCTGAAGAGCAGGAACATCATGGAAAAGAATTTTAAAAAGCCCCAAGAACATTGTGTAATTAATACCTTTTTATATATAATATATATTAATATATATATAATATATAATATATATATATATATATATATATATATATATATCTCAAAGCGTGCCTTAACACACTCAAAGAGGAAGATGTATAACATGGCTATTAGTGAACATCAGCTGAAATAAAAACATGGTCACAAACCACTTATCTTAAGTGGCAAAGGCAGGGGGGAAAAAAATGGGATATTCCTTTTTTCTTAGAAAGGTCATGTCCAGTCTCAAAATCCGAATGCCTGTCAGAGGCCACTTTCCCACCCCCGGAGGAGGACCTCCGTGTCTGCTCACACCACCACCCGATGTGGCCAGTCGCCTTAAAATCCCCAGCGCGTCCACAGTGCCCGTGCCCCTAAGACACACACGTACAGGGAGAGAGAGAGGGTTATGCAGAGCCTGCGGGGTCCAGTAACCTGGTCCTTGGAAATGAGGAAACAAATGATGTATGCCTCTTCCTCTTCCCTCTAAGTCCCTGTTTTTCTATTCCTGTCTGCAAGGAAGGTCAACCTCCTTCCTGAGGAACCCGTTATGCCCTCCAGTCGTTGACACAGCAAAGTGACGGTGACCGCCGCTGGGCTGGCGGGTGCGCAGATTTGCTTGCTGCGTGCTCCTAGCTCCACGCGCACAGCTTTTCTGGCCTAAACTCACCAAAAGGTGGCCTAAGGGCGGGGGGTGGGGGGAAGGCGGGAGGAAAGCAGAGATCGGGGACCCGGCAGACCACAGCGCTCTAGGTCAAGTTCATCCCCGGTCCATCCCTCCCTCCACTCCCCACCTTCCACCCGAGACGCCCTCCTCCCCCATGGGCACCCTCGGGCCCACCTCTCCATCCTTCCCCCCAGCCCCCGCCAACGGCCTCCGGTCCCACCTTGTGCGGCTCTCGGGGACGCCCCCAGGGACGGCCGCGCGCTCACCTGGCTCGTGGACCCCGGGGTTGTCGGACAGCTCGAGGACCAGGAGCTCGCGGCCCTCGAAGCTGCGCCCCACGGTGTAGATCCGGCTGACGGCGGTGCACTGCAGCCACACGGCCACGAGCGCCTCGCGCAGCTCGGGGTAGCGGTGGTACTCGAAGGAGATGCCGTCCTCCTCCTGCAGCCGCCGCCGCCGCCGCCGCATGCCGGGCTCCTGCGCCTGGGCGCCCAGCAGCCACCCGCCCGCGGCCAGCGCGGCGCACAGCGCCAGCAGCGCCCGGCGGCGTCCGCGCCCGGCCATCGCGCCCGCCAACCTCCTTTGTCTGCGCGGTCAGTCCCCGGGGCTGCGCGGCCGCCGCTGCTCGCGCCTCACCTTCCCCGGGCGGAGTGCGTGTCCGCCCGCCCGCGCGCGCGCGCGGGGGCCACCCAGAGGACAGCGGCGACGCCGCGCCGCGCGGGCTGCACTACCCGCCGCCGCGCCCAGGGGGGCCGCAGGACAAACCACTGCGAGCGGGGGCCGCGCGCCCCGCCGGGGGCGCCCCGCGCGCCGACGGCGCCGGGCGCGACGCAGGGGACATGACAGCTGAGGTTCTGGGTTTGGGGACGTGGTTGCCATCGTTGACAGCCCCAGGACACGGCTCGTGGCAAAATAATAAATCATCATCATCATCATCATCATCATCATCATCATCGTCCTCCTCCTCCTCTTGGGTCGTGAGTGGAGCCCTTTAAAGTGACATCTATTCCAAGCCGACTCGGGTTTCCATCTTGATGCACCAAGAATTAGAGAATTTTCCATTTAAAAAAAAAAGAAACCAAAAGGAAGTATTGTCAGCCACTTGCCATGGAGCTTTTTTAATAGCTGTATTGATGGTCCAAACGCACGCCCAAGGGATGGATTTGCATTTATTTCAAGGTCCGGCTGGAAAGCAGAACACTTTGATTTAGAGGGGTAAGAGAATAAAAATGCATTCTATCAATTTGTGGATACTGTCTTTAATTGTGTGCCTTTAATTTCCTGGATTCTTCCAGAAAAATAAAATAAAATAAAATAAGAAGACAATGTCATTTGGCAGGGCCTATGCCAACATCTTTCTGTAACATCCTTGGAGAAAACGAAGCGGGACACTCGGGGGCCGCGCTGGATTAAGTATTCTATTCAGTATTAAGATTGAAGCTTTCGGGAGCAGCCTATCTGGGTGGACCTGGTTCAGGGTCTCTAACCAGTCTGTGAGCAAGATGTGGGCCAGGACTGTCGTCATCTGAAGGCTTGAGTGGAGCTGGAGAACTTTCGTCCAAGAAAATAATAAAATAATGAAATCCCGTTACAGAAAGGAAACTCTGATCGTGAGAGATAAAATCTCCATTCCCTTCTCAAAGTCACTGTAAAAATATAAAATCATTTACAGCTCTGAATACCAGCCTTTGGACGAGGTCGATATTCCTGGATCAACTCTGGAGCAGATGTGATTCTGAAGAGGTCGCCACGTGGATTCACAAATCTAAATAAATAAATAATCTATCAGGTATTCCCACCAAGCAGAAAAACTGGCCACCGTGCGGGTAATTTTTCACATTAGTTATTTTTTTTTTTAACTAACTTGCTCTTTCTCCACCTACCAATGCATTGCACTGAATAAAAAAAAAAATTCCTGGAAAAAGATCCAGATATTTAAATGATTTTATTGGCTCACCAAAAATAATAAATAAATAAATGCTGTTAGAGAGGCAGGCTCCCATCCCTTCTGACGATCTACGTCTCCCATAGCCCCATGGATCTTCTTTTTGGGGGTATTTTGGGGAAAGTTGTCGCTATAACAACACCCTGCTCAGTGGAATTTGGATCCAGCCATGTTCCTTGTCAATGTAGGCAGGGCTAAGAACTATATATTTTCCACTACGACCGGCCTGTGTTTGATTACATGGTCCAAGAGTTTGAAACCAGAGTTATAATTAAGCTTCTAAAATCAAGCCCAAACGAGCAAACTTGGAAACCTAGAAAAAGAAAACAGAGCAGCTAAAAACCAATAACCTCAGAAGTGGAAGGTTAAGATTTTCATGTTAGCAGTTTAAGGGAACCACACTCATTTGTGGCTAGGTGGGGCACATCGTCGAGCGGGTACACACGTAAACAACATGATATTCGTTGATGTCCCGTGTTGCCCTTTAGCTGTCTCTTTAAACAAAGTATTTTTCTATTTTCTCTCAAATCTGTTTACTTTTTTTTTTTTAATAGTTGAATTCCTACTAGCTCGCTATGTGGTCTCACACGAGAGGAATCTTTTTGCGTCTCAGAAGTTTGATTCTCTATCTATAAAATGAAAGGGTTGGATTGGAGTATTCATTTGAGTTGGCAGAATCACCTAGAGAATTTGTGCAGTGTTCATATTCCCAAGCCCCCGGCAATGCAGGAAGTCTGAGATGGGTTCCAGATATTAACGAGTTTCCAGGTTTTAACAAGAACCCCAAGTATTTCAGACTTTGATGTTTGATTGAAAAACGTACTTCGAGAACTACTGCCCTATATGTTTTCTAAGGTCTCTTTCACATCTAAAATGTGATGATTCTGGAAGTTTTCTCTTTGAAAAAATTCCTGCTCATCTGGTAAATGACAGATCTCCTCATTTATTACTGGGTGTACCACATACACCAAAGAATCAGTTTAAAGGAATTAAAATTTGGTCTTTGAATTTCTGGGCTTTTTGGGGTATCTGTCAGCTTTACTGGAGACTATATTACTTTTTTGTGACTTCATAGGCAATTATGCGAAAGGTCATCTGCTCATCCTGATTGCTAGTTAGGAAACCTTGCATATCAAGTCTTAATGTGTTTCACTTTGTGTACCGATACTTAAAACTAGTAGGCAACCCACATTTTAAATTGTGCGTGTTCAAGAAAGATACAGATCTTTTTCTCGTGTCATTTCTGGACTCAGGATAGGCATATTAAGCTCCCCAAACCTTCACTTCCTGCGTTACCTCTATCATTTTCAAATTCAGAAACTATCTCTTCCTATTCCTCAGACCTTTAATTCTCTCCTTCCAAAGCTCTAACCTTCATCTATTCCACAAAAGTTCTATAAACATAACTCTATATCCGCCCAGTGATGTGCTGGTAAATAAATGTTAACACTCAGCTCTCTAGAGCAGGGGGTTGGGGATGGGGGGAGGGCAGGCAACTTGATTTAAAGTGCTTGCTGAATTCCAGGGTGTAAACGCCCCCACCACGGCAAATTTCAAATTAACAATGTGGTATCACTGAATATGGCATTGAGTAGAATTTGCACACTACTACACCTTGTAGCACACCTTTATGTGGTGTGGTAGTGTGCAAATTCTTTATACCACTTCCTTTCAAAAGAGTGCCCAATACCGTTCCTCTTGAGCATAGGCAACACTTAGTGACTCACTTTCAATAAACATAACGTAGCAGAAATAATGCGATGTATCCACCCAAAACTAGGTTATAAAAAGACTGTGGCTTCCACCCTGCTCTTTCTCTCCCCCCCCCCCACACCTCTCTCTCTGTCTCTCTCTCTTTCTCCCCCTCCCTCCTTCCTTCCCTTCATCTCTGTCTCTTATCAGTTATCCTTGGAAGGAATTTGGCTGCCATACTGTAGGGGAGCTCTGATGGCAGAACCTGACGGAGGACTCAGCACTGATTGGCTGGTCCTGGGCTTCCTTGGGGCCCCATTTTTCTGCTCCCTCTTCACATGCTCTGGATGACCTCATCCATGCTCATGGTTTCAGTGATCACCTCTCAGCTCCCATGTGTATAGCTCCCAAGAGTCCTAGATCCCATCCCTCCCACCTCAAGACGGAGACCAGCCTACTTGTGTGTTTGCCTCCGCAGCCCAGCACAGTGAGAACCACAGTCATAGGTACTCAGTACGTTTGCAGGTGAATGAATGAATGACTCAGTACATTGGCTACCAGCTTCCTTCTAACCATGGCTTCTCCCCATGTTTTTAATGCTCTGCTGACTCAACGAGCTCTTCTGTCCCCACAACCTCTTGCAGGAACCCTTTCCTCTTCACGCATCAACCACATTTGTCCAGTTGCTTGCAAGAAACATGAGCCATTTGCCAATTTTCTCATTTTATCTGTGTAATTATTCAATGCGGTTCCTGTTTCTGTCCGTGTTATTTTTGTCTGTATTACAATTTTAAGTCTATCATGCCACAAATACAATATTCAGACGAGAAGTGGATTTTTTATTATGTTCTTACTTTTGGAAACCAAATTACAGAAATAAAAATCAAATTGACTATTTCCATCAGATAAACATCGCAAAGAGTGATTGGTTTTCCCTTCGGCTGATGAAAGCTGACCAAGACAAGCAATGTATAACATCTCTGTGCTGTAAAATGCTAACTTTATGGTGCTCAGGAATATTAAGCATCAGGTAGATGTACAAAGAAGTACTGAAATCTTTCATTATAGACAATAACCATGCCTTATGTATTATGTTACTTTTCAATCTGTGGTATATCTTGTACCTTTTCTAATCATAAGTGTCCAACAAAGAAAGCTGTTCACCTCTTTGTTTTATACAACACATAAGACATCAAAGTGAAGTCTCTTATCTGCAAAAACTGCTCATTTCCCTGCAAGGCTACAAAATTATAAATTGTATGTAAACATATGTTGTGTCCACACATATGTGTTAAAGTATCTCCTGCCTTGACCAACATTTCGAAAGCCTCTCTGCTTCTAGATGGGTTGACCATCTAGACTGATTAATGAGGTCAAAATTCAGGTTACTCAATGATTCACGTAAAAGAGAAAAAATAAACAAACAAGCAAATCTCTTACTCTTTAAAAGGAAGGCATCTTTAATTGCAAAAAAGCTTTGTGGATGACAACAAATCCAACCCCACTGAAAGAATGACAGCTAAAATCCTACAGGTGGGTGAGTGTTCAACCACACGATTATTTGCAAAAACAAAACAAAAAAACAATACAGTACATGCATCAAGGGGATGCTTAAACCCTATTTACCAATAACTACAACTTTGACTTTAACAGAGTACCATTACATAATTATTGCTATTGAAGTTAAAGCAGGATTCTCCTACACCCTAAACCCAATACTTGCTTGGCCCTTCTGTTGGTTAGTAACTCCTATGTGGAGTTTTGCTCCAAGTTAATGAAGAAGACAAATTGGTTTGCTCCACACTTGGTTGCATGACTTTACTCCAGGGACCTGCACCTAGAGATATGTAACTTGGGAGAGGATGGAATCCAACATACTACTAGGGAGATGGAGGGCCATGAGGTATGAGTTTGATCTGCCCAGCAGAATCTCCTTGGTGGCTTAGCCTCAGTCTGGAAGCTACTTTTGTTTCTCATGTGTGACGTAATGTCTTCTTTCTTTCAGGAGCAATGCAAGGAATAGAGTTTAGCCAAGAATCTAGGTGAGATTTGTGTAAGAGAAAAAGAGTGGGGGAGGGAAAAGGGGAGGGAGGTATGGGTAGGAGGAGAGAGATTGAAGAGAGAGAGAGAGAGAGAGAGAGAGAGAGAGAGAGAGAGAGAGATGGAAAGAGAGAGAGAGAGAGAAGAGGAAGAAGAGGAAGAAATAATAAGAACAAGAAAGGAAGAAAAAAGCATAAGTAAGATAGTTGAAAATCCAGTAATATTCTATCAAAGGGTCTTAGAAACTTTGTAGAAACTTCATCTATTTTGGTGTGATTAAGTGTGGGGAATTTAACTTTTTTATAGCTAGCTGAGTAGTCCTAAATCAAATTGAGGAATCTATACGTCTTATTCGAGACACACACTAGTTAAAGAAAAAAAACATAACATATACACAGTGATTCAGTGTTTGCAGAGTTTCACCTGCATTTTCTAACTTGATTCTCATGATGACCTCATTTTATTATCCACATTTTACAGATAAGCCACCTGATTTCACAGAGGTTAAATTCCAAAGCAAGGATATACGAGGTTAAAGAGAAATATTATTAACACAAAGATATATTTTAGAATGACTCCTTCATTTTATTTTTTGGATCTGAGCTGATTCTATTTTAGGAAAACATACTATAAATCAAAAAAAGTCTTAGCATGTTACATAAGGAGCCAACAATGAATTAAATTTGTGTTCTCCTCCTACCTGTGAAGAAATGATTATTTTCTGTACCTTATCAACTATAAGAGTGATATATCTTTAACAATCATAAAATGTGGTGGTGGTTTTCATCAGATTCAACTTAAAATGGCATACTCTGCTATTTAAAAACAAGATTCCAAAACACAGAATAAAAAAATAGTGTAATAACAAAATGTTATGCTAGGTTCTAGTAGCTATTGTCTTCTCATGAGTGACTTAATGTCTTCTTTTTTCAGGAGAAGCACTACAATGCAAGGAATAGAGTTTAACCAAGAATCTAGATGGGATTTATGTAAGAGAAAAAGTAGGGGAGGGAAAAGGGGACGGAGGGATGAGTGGGAGAAGAGAGAGAGAGAGAGAGAGAGAGAGAGAGAAGAGGAAGAAGAGGAAGAAATAATAAGAACAAGAAAGGAAGAAAAAAGCCTAAGTAAGATAGTTGAAAATCCAGTAATATCTCTATTAAAGGGTCTTAGAAACTTAGAAACTAGTATTGCTTTATAGGCCTTAATTTTTCTAGTACTATGATATATCTGTGTCTGGGAATAAAGTTGCCAAAATGAAAATCAAATGCCACATTCTCATCAGACAAATATCACAAAGGATGACTGGTTTCTCTTCAGCTATAAGATGCTGGCCATCTTTTAAATTAATAAATCTTGTAAATAAATAAGATCTTTATTTACGGTGCGAGTTAAGCTGCTCAGGAACCTCCAGTGGTAACTCTAAACATTACACAGATATGCACGGCAGTAAACTGATCTTTCGTGATAATCAATAATCATATCTACTTGAATCTCTCATAATCTTATCCAAGGCTAGATCATTGCTCCCCCCCCACAAAAAAAAAAACAAAAACAAAAACAAAAACAAAACACAACATAAATACCTGTTTTGCTCATCTCAGAAATGGCCTCATTATGTATTTGTTCAATAAATTTCCAGTTTACACTTTCTCTCATTCTTTTCTCCATGCCCCACCTCAGTAATTTCTATCAATTTTATCACATGTATATAATTGACCCCTTCTCGCCAAGACCATGGTCACTACTCTAATCTGAGCCACAAATTAGTCTCACATGGGCCATTGCAATCGCCTCCTACCTCATCTCTGCTTCTTTACCTGGGCCTCTCTCCGCCCCAGAATTTATTATCCATACAGCAGCCCATTTTCGAAACGTAATCAGATTATATCACCCCCCTGCTTAAAACTTTCCGGCGGCTTTCTAATGTACTTTGGAATCAATCTCCAAGTTCTTACCCTGGTTTTCACCGTGCTATAGAATCTGTCTCCTGCCTGCGTCTCCCTTCTCCTCAAGGACCGCTTTCTCGGGCCCTTAGGTGCAGAAGACACTCCCAGGTACTGTCACATCTGCCTGTTCATTTCCTTCATCACTCCCATCACAAAATAATGCTTCTTCACTTGTGGTGCTTTTTTTTCATTCTAGAAGGTGAGCACCTTGAGGGGAACCTGTTTAAGAGATTCAATGAATACTTACTGAAGAAAGTGAGACGTATGTCCTAACTTTTCAACTTAAGATGAGAACTTTACGTCTTTCAAACATTAAAGATTCCAAGGAAATAACCAATCTACTCCTAAAAGATTATCATTGCTAATAACCTTAATATCTAAAAAGCGTTGAACTAGGTGTTGTACTATTGGCTCTAATCTTCCAGCTAACCACATTTTACACAAAAGAAGATGAAAATATAGAGAAGTTAGATAATTAGTACACGTTTATATAAATAAGAGGTGGTCAGAGAGTGGTGGAGAAATGCAGCATTATTTCCATGGTCTACTCTAGGCCTCTCAATTCATTTTTTAATTCAGGGAACTTTTATTTAGAACCTACTATATGCCAGATACTCGGTAGTTACCTTGTGGGATGTGGCGGGTGAGTAACATATAATTGATTACCACGTAGTTCCTGCCAGAGAGGAGCTCAGAGCTCATTCTCCAGTGCTGAGACTCAAGATTGCCTAACCCAGTAATAAGCATATTCTCTGACTAGAACCAATTACCATGTGTAAGAGAGTTTGTTTCGATTGGGATTTAGTAGAATTGAAGTCCGGGAAAAACTGACTTGTTCAGTATTTAAAACACTTTGAAAACAATATACAATAAATGTCAATAACACCACGCCCCAGCCGCTTGGAAACCCCTGTTAGCAAACACTGAGTCATTAAGTCTCCCAGGTTGTGTGAGGAAATTAAGTTCAGCTGCCATGTTGCTCAAAATTCTTTCATAAAGGATTCTTCCAACCTTCTATGTGTTACTTGCTCTGCCTGATTCCTTGTCTCAGCAAATTAATATTTGACTCGACTTTGTTTATACTTAACACTCGCAGAAACCCTAACAACCCAAGGACTGTCCCTTTAATCTAATTTCACCTCTTCCTAGGAACTACTTTCTCATCTCCTTATCTTGTTCAGGCTGCTTCTTACACCTCTGCAATTTCATTAGCCATTGAATTCATCCACCCCAGAAGTGACTAATCTGTGCTTGGCTGGAAAGCCAACAGGGGCCAGGGCAAAGAGCAGCTCATAGAAGGGGCTCAAATTGCACCCTGAAGTGACATGATTACCTAGGAGAAGAAATGTAGAGCAAGGGAGTCCTAGGCATTCTGATAGGAAGAAATAAACTGCAAATCAAATGATATCCTCCCTTCTTCCACTTGGTTTGCCTCATATGCACCCCTCAGGCAGAGCAAACTCCCTTGTCTAAGATGCTTAAGAGACAGACTCGAAGAACACCATAAGCTGCCTTTATTTCTCCAGCTTCTCTCACCATTGTCCCCCTTCGCTTCCATTTTTCACGCAGTATGTGGCATACTCCACACTCCCTATCACTAGATCTTAGCACATGCTGCTCCTTTACTTGGATCACCCTTCTTCCCTTTCTCCCCAACCCCTCCCTGCTCCATTTCTGGGTAACTTTTGTTGTCAAGGTCTCAGATTAAATATTACTTCCTATGGAAACCTTCCCTAATAGCCTTCATCAAGCAAGAGTAGACCCTGCTGCTTGCTGTGTGATCCCAAAGTTCCTTGTGCCTCTCTCCCATCTCAGCTTTTTAATAATGGCTTATTAAATTGACCATAATCTCCAGTATACTATCTATTTTATGAGGGCAGGAATATCTCTCACGCCCCCTAGCGTATCCTAGTGCCTAGCAGAGCTCATACATAATTGAAACTAAATAAATATTTGCCTGAATGAATATAATTCTTTAAGAGATGAAACTCTGCTCCTCAGTTGACATTTGCAATTCCCTTTGAGCCTCAACAAATCAAACATCGCTTGCTCAAAATCTGCATTTATTCAGCTGCAATCACTTCCATAACTACAGGAAACGGCTCATGATTATGGATGTGTGCAGATATGAGAGAAGTATTGTTCTGAGCTTGAGGAAGAACCCATCGCCCCTGCCAACTTCTTCCAGTTCACATGGAAATACATCTTGTAACCAAAGGAAACTTGGAATATAGCTCTGCTGACTTCCAAGCCCTGGGTAGGTGAAGTAGTCAGGACTTGCTTTTTGCGAATAAACTGCATTCAAAATGGCATAAGAGGAAGGAAAGGAAGGAGGGAAGGAGAGATGTTTATTAATTCAGATAAATAGAACTGGCCTCTTTCCCAACTTCTTCCCAGACTGCACTAGCATTAGACTCTCTATCTATCCATCCACCTATGGGTTATTGTTTTGCCTCAACCTCTGTGTTAGCTTCATTCTATTCAGTGAGAGGAACATCTATAGGGTTTGCTGTAGATTCTTTTAGCATTTTCTCTCTCAATGGTCATATATAACATCCCAAGGAAAGATTTTGGGATTAGCCTGGCAGACTTGGGTCTGGTGCCTATTCTCAGGCTAATTAATCACTGGGGATAAAAAAAAAAAATTGGGGCATTATGGTAGGGTATACTTAAACTCTGAGATCTAAAAGACAAAAACAAGTAAAACCTCAAACAGGGTATCTATAAAGACTATGACCACAGGTAAAGTTTTGTCTCAAAGCACATGCCATCTGTAAGAAAAATATTGTTTCCAGACTTTATAGACTTAACATACTTCTTAGACTAGAGCTGTGCTTTTAAGTAATGTTCATTATATAAGGTCAAGGTTATTTTGTGACTTAGTTCTATCTTTCTCCTTGTTTCAGAAGAGAACTTTTCCCAACCATCCTTTGGGCAGAATGAAATGTTAATCGTGCCAAGTTTTCAGTCTGGGGCTCTCCAGGCTGTAAACTATTAAAGCTATAGAACCCGCAGCTGCCATATTAAAAGGGACCAATTCTTAATAGTGAAGTCTCAAAATACTGTTGCCTTCCTGTTCCTTGAACTCATCACAATGAATTAATGCTTCTGAAGCAATTACTAGTCATCCTCAGTCGTGTAAGAAATTAAATTGTTGGGGGCAGTAGCCGCCTGAACTATATAGTTCCAGAGTTATTTTATGCTTCTGATCCAGCATAGCACTTCTCACGGAAGGAAAATCACTTCCATTTTTGAGGTGTTCTAAGAGATGCTGCAAAATAAAAAAATGATTCATTTGGACTAAAATTAAAAAAAAAAAAGACTGATAGAATGGCTGGTAAACATCATTTCAGTGTCGAATTTCCAATAAAATTAAAAATAAAAATTTAAAGTTGTTGTTCTTAATAAATCTAAAAGACACTACTATGAATAGCTATTTTGTTTTAATGTGAATTTGGTGTTTATACCAATTTATCTGCTCGAGTATCTTTATGCACATTTTACGGGAAAGTATTTGTAAAAGCTGAGTCTATCAATTGGTATGCACATGGAAAAATAAGTTTCTGAGGAAATGGGTAAGTAGTGGTCCCAAATTTTCCATTCCCCTAACAGTCCGTGGGAAAAAAAAAATTGTCAATCAGCTCAGGAAATCAAACATCAGTTGCCTTCTTTAATTTGCAGCTTTTTGTTGCTACTGTTTCTATTATGTTAGGTGCTTCGCTGGGTTTTTTAAGGCTGTATGGAATCCTTAAAACCTTCCATGGTAAGCATTGATATTCCCATTCTACAGACACTAAGACGCGGGCAGGCAACCTGTCCAAGGTTATAAGCAGGTCACACAGTGAACAGCAGTGTCTGGCTCCAAATCCAGGTCTCTGTAGGTCCTGTGCCATTTCCTCGGGCCTCACGGCTCCAGGCAAATGTAATGAGTTGACCATTAGCTACTATGATATTTGATAGAGCTGCTCACACTAGGTCCGTGCATTTACTTAAAACTAGTTTTTGTCATTATTGCTAGACCTTAAACCATTGCTGGTTACTCTCTTTTGAATATTAGCCATAGTATTTGACATAGTAAACGTAATGCTTTTGCATGTGCAGCCAACTAACGCAGAAGAAAATGAGACCGTTAACCTCTCTACGATCTTTTTTGGCTTGCCGATAAACCAGCTTAAGATGGTCTAAGTTTTGGGGTGACTATTTGTAATCTATTAAAGTCTCTGTTTTTTCAGGCACACATTGCTGCTCATCTAGATCTGTAACTTTCATCCTATTTGTGCGGCTGTACTTTAAATGAAGACAAAAACTTTGTTGGATCTTGATTCTGTCATGTAGAACAAAGAATTAGCTTTTGTCTTCCTCCATATTCATAAATTGATAAGCTCACCTTCAATGGCACTATCCAAATCAACGATAAACACGTTTAACAGAGCAAGGCCACAGGCAAAGCTTCACATCACGACACAAGAAAACTCTCATTAGCCGAGATAATGTGGGTTCAGCTGTTAAACCAGGTAATGATTTAACTTTATTCCTGGTCAAAAGTGATAAAGGAGATACTCAAGTTCTTGATCTGGGTAGTGATTACATGGTTATGATCATCAATCTGTGTGCTTTTCTGTTTGTATAATGTGCTTCAATTAAAAATCTCTAACACAGTACTGCACAATACTGAAAACGGCATTGCAATCTCATCCGAAACTGTTTCTACAGCCTTTAGGTCACAGAAATTGAACCGAAGCTTTGGACTCTCCGGATGTCAGGGAGGCTGTGAGGTATGCTTAAGGCCAAGAACAGAGGGATTCTGTGAAAGGGCACCTCCTGAACAGGGGGTCTTCGGCCCCTTTTCCATACTTGATTCTCAGAAGGATGACATCTGGGCATATCTTCACCAGACAAAAAATAAGAACGTGTTCTCTGAAGAAACTGAACCTGAATCCAACCTACAGAAAAAGACAACGTCTGAAATAACGAACTTGCTGCCCGATCATCTATAAAATGGTTTTCTAATCACATTCGCAAATTCTCTCCCTCTTTAGCAATTTAACACATCTGAACTTGGAAACTTCAAGTTCATTTAAAGCTATTAGGCACTTGATTAAGTATCTATTAGGATTCATTTCTCCTGTAACAGAACTATTTTGCTTCCTTTAAACAAACAAAAAAAATCTTACCAAAAACTGGCTCCATGTTTTATAATTCAGTACTACCATATACTAAATTAGAATGATCAACTCTCGATTTGAGTTAGAATCTAGATATTGGAGATTAAGTCAGTCCTAAAAAGTTTAACTCAACTTTTCCATCTGTACAGAAAACTTACATTTTCTAAGTAAAGAACTGCTTCAATACCCTCCAATTTATTAGGTCAATGGAATTTCCCACAATAGACAGCCTGATAAATGCATGTTGAAAATACCACACAAAAAAAGTTTAGCAAATGAAGCACTTATAAAAATAAGATTATCCCTTTTATTATAAAATTTAATAATTTAATTACTTACGTACTTTTCCTTATAAAAGGTGGCAGCTGATGTTCAAAATTAGAGACGAGATAACCAGACGCAAAAAACCCCCACACATTTATTTCAGTAGCTCAAAGTGCAAATACACCGAGTAGGTTCACAAAATTTTAAGATACAGTTTTAAGTATTATAAAAACCTGATTTTCAAATACTAAACAGTAAGTGGCAGAAATAAAGCTTTATTTAAAAAAAAAATTTTAAGAAATCTGAAAATCTTTAGACTAAAATATTCCACTTACATCAATTCAGATATGCTTTCATTTATAGATGCCAGTAGTACACTGGGACCAAAAAGGACTTCTTAAAGAAAATCACCCCAAATCGGTCAGTTCCAGACAAGAGTAGAAATTCTTGGTGTTCGCCATTCCTGATTTTGTAGCCCCACTCACATCTATCAACTGATGTCAGGCATCCCATATTTTGATCTTTAGGCAAATTCTAAAGTTCAAGATGAGGCCAACATCCACTACTAAGAGGTTTTAAAATGGCCACTAAATATTTATAAGATTTAAAGACGAACTTCAACTTCAGGTCTATAGTATTACTACTATTGGGGAAAGGCATAGGTTAATCCCTTTTCCCTTTACTTTACGTAAACCCTTTTGTAAAGTTAGCAACATGGCCTTTTAAACTTCCTTTCTTATTTCTACACATACAGAACTTGAATGGAAAGTAGAAAAAGTTCCCACTAGGAAGATAAAGGTTGTTAATTTTTTTCCATCACTTAGCAGCCAAGACATGTTTGTTTCTGCACCCCAGAAGCAATGCTAGCTACTAGTTTTAATCCAGGAAAATGTGTTTCTTCAAGAAGGTTTACATAGGTATTTATTCAGTTTTCTTCTCAATCCTCTTCATCTTGTCCATGTAGGCAATAAATTGAGAGTCTGTTCCAAAAATTCTATCCCACCACGTGAATGTCGAAGCATAGTTTCCAATGAAGTTCATGTGGTGAAAATCGTGATGTCGAGAACCAGCATAGAAGGGGATGAGATTTAAAGGGTTGAGAGGAATATCATAACCGCTGAAATAAAAATAATAAAGATCATGAAGAACATAAACGCACCTCAAATAACTGACATTTTCATTGGTAGTCATGAGTGTTAACTAATTCAAATAACATTCCACTTCACCTAAGAGCTTTTTTTCTGATATGTTTACAAAAGGCAAAAACTTCACAGAATTGACGCATATTCTGGAAACCACTTTAAGAAATTTAAAAAACTTAAGAGACCTATGGAATTTAGGAGTTTTCTCTCCATAGTTTATACTACTACATATATCTTTTAGGAAAAGTTATATGAAATTAGTATCAAGCATTAAGGAGGTTAGACCTGAAAATCTCTGTGTTGTAACATCTTTTATTTTTTCAGACGACGACAAGTGGGAATCAAATGTACTGTAATTAATTAAAATATCCGTGTACTTTCTGTACTTAGGGGAACAGACATAACTGCAAAAAGAATGTCACACAGAATACCCTCCTTTATTCCTAACACTTGTCTAAAATTTGATGGCCACTATTATACAAGTATAAATCACCCCAATCTCTCTCTCCCTCCCTTTAGGATGCTGAGAAAAAAGAAGAAAATAATAATGGAAAAAAAATGAAAGAGATATCATTTACAATTTATCTGCAGAATATCTTCTGCCTAAAATTGGAAGCATGAAGCGTTACTTTTGTGATTTTAAAAATCATTTTAGAATTTAGTATATTTTTATGGGTATAGTAATAAGTCCCAAGTTAAAATACAATGAATATATAATTTTAAAATAATAAAAAATTGGGATATTATGCATTTTAGAAGGCATTAAATATAAATAACTTACCACAAATATCTCCCAATCAACAGAAAGGAGCATGTGAAATATGAAAATATTACAAGTACTGGGCAGTGAGACCAGAAATACTCTTATTCAGTGAAGGCTAAATATTTCAATGTTTTTTCCAAATAAGAGTTAGGCTTATATACATTATAGAAGGATAAAAGAATCGCTGATCCAAATAATGGTTATTAACCAAATTTTTAAGAAAACCACATAAATGTTTCGTTTGAACAGTGTCTCAGGAAGACCTAAGCAAGGCAGGAAACCCAAGAGCCATAAAGAAAATGACTAATTTTACTCCATAAAAATCAAAAACTTCAGTACTAGAAATAAACGATCAAAAGTTAAAATTCAAATGACAGACAGAAAATATTTAGAACATAAGTAACAAAGTTTACATGAATAGGTTTTAAGACATATAACCTAACAGAAAAATGGCCAAAGGCTATAAAAAGGTAATTCAAAGAAAAAATGCTATTGGTCAATAAACACACGAACAACGCATAGCCCCACAGGTCTTTGGAGAAATGCACACAGGTCACTGATGATCACTGCACTGAAAGCTCTCGGTCCTCTTCGTGACAAAGATGAAGACTATAACACCCAGGCTGGGACGGGTGGGGGAAGGAGAGCATTTTTACATACTTCTGCTGGGAAGGTAAACAGGGATGCTTTTGGAGGGTAGTTCTGAAGCACCTATCAAAATTTCATTTCATTTAACTAAATGAACTTACTTTCACTGTAAAAATGACAACGACCAGAGGCAGACATAAAAGTGTCTATTATTTGAACTTTTCCTCGATGATTATGTTCTTGTTTTCTTAAAAATAACAATATTAAAATGAGATTAACTTCTCCTATTTGTCTACTTAGAAATAAAGATAATCTTAACACCATGAAAATAAAGACATTTTATGATACCTTATGCCACAATAGAAACCATAGCTCACCTGTGGACATCAATAGTTTCTAGCAAACGAATGGTCACCCAAGCCCAAAGAAGAACTACATGATCACATAGGAGAACAATTCCAATGAAAAATCCAGTTCCAAGAATTAGCGTTTCCAGGGGATGTGCGTATTCAGCTTCCATTCCAAATGGAGCCTAAAATAAATAAATAAGAAACTTCACTATATAGCGATGGTTAATTTTATGCATCAGCTTGACTAGGCTATGGTGCCCAGCTGCTTGGGCAAACACCAATCTGGATATTGCTGTAAAGTTATTTTTTTAGATGCAACTAACATTAGCATCATTAGACTGAGTAGAGGAGAGTCCCCTACATAACACAGGTGGGCTTCATCAAATCAGTTGGTGGCCTTAAAAGCAAAAAGTAAGGTCTCCTGCGGAAGAAGGATGTCTCAAGACTGCGACACAGAAGCCCCGCCTGAGTTTTCAGCGTGCTGCCTGCGGTGTTCAGACCCGAGACTATAACAGCATCTCTCACCTCAATTTTTAGCCTGTGGTCTGCCCTATATATTTCAGACTTGCCAGCCCACCAAATCGCATGAGCTAATTCCTTAAAATAAGTCTCCTGTGTATCTCCTATCCTTTCTTTTTTCTCTGGAGAACCCTGATACATATATTTTAATTTATTTATAAATAGAGTTTCATTAAATTGTTTTTTCTATATGTAATGACAGTAGATTGAGCCATACATATGTAAACCATAAAAATATTTCTCAGGAAAAAAATCTTTTGCTCCTACCAAACATCAAAAGGATTAGGATGTCCTTAACAATATCATAATAACTGTCTTTGATGGTTTAAGATAAAGACATTAAACAATTAACTTGAACTCTGATTTTGGTTTCTGCATCTGGATTTATTCTGCTAAGAACAGGATGCTTGACGTAGCATACCATGTAATTGGGATCGATGCAGAACATAACCAGTTTACAAATATAAATCAAAAGCAGTCCTGAGAAAAACCGCTGTTTTTCCGGGAGTCAGCAGTGTGGTGGCATGTGTTAAAACTAAGTCGGCAATTCTAAAGATTAAAGGTTTGTTGTTTTGGGGTTCCGTTTAAATAACCCTAACATCACTACTGCCAGGTATCCGGCTGTGTTAGCATAGTGCTCTGGCTGCAAAGAAGAGAGTCTGAACTATTTCATGTGACATTCTTCTTTCAGGTCTCAATTTGCCACGAAATTAAGATACTAAAGAAAATTTGGAGAACTGGCTATGCACGTGTGTGTGTGTGCGCATGCATGTCTGTGTGTGTGTGTGTGTGTGTGTGTGTGTGTGTGTGTGAGAGAGAGAGACATCGTCTTAATAATCATGCCAAAGGAAAAAGGAATAAACCTCACTGGCATTTTTTTAATGCTCAAGAGATAAAAATGACACTTGGCCTCTAGCAAAAAAAAAAAAAAAAAAAAAAAAAAATGCACTAAACATCATTCTGACATACCTGAAACTCATGATGAATTTTATGAATATATTTATATATTCTTTTGTGGTGCAAGAGCCTGTGTAAGAAATAGTGCCAGGTATCCTCGATCACTGCACACCCAAAGCATCTGGCCAGAAGCAAATACCTTTAAGATGAACATACCGTCGTGAGTATAAAGTGCAAGGCAGGCTTTTACTTGAGATCACTACTGCTTGAGACGTTACATCAAACCAAATCCCCGCTTAGCTGCTTCACCCAATTGGATGTAGCGATGGACGAATTCTCAAAACTGCTAGATACAAGGTGGCAAAGATACCGCCTGAAGAGTTGAAGAGGTTAACCGCTATACCCATTCCAACTCATTTTTTAAAAAATTCATAGGTTTAGAATCAGAGTTCAGGAACAACATTCAAAACTTCTGGAAAAAGAGCGAAGTTTCTGAAGGATTTGAACTCAGATTCATAATAGTAAAATCATCACTTTTTTCTACCAAAGAGAAAAACGTAAGTGCAATGGGCAAAAAATACTTTATACACAAATGACACAGACACAGGAACTCTTTTATATGTTAAATATACATTATATAGGAAAAGTATATATCTATATATTGGTGTATCTGTATTCGGGTTATATCAGGAACATGTATTTGAATACAAATATTATTTCAACACAAATACTTGTGCTCAGATAATATATATTTGTGTCTATTTAGACATTATTTTTATAAACCTCACAAACTATTCTCTCATTGCTTTCATTCATTTTAGACTTAAAATATATTTTTTCTTAGTATAAGCACCTTCCAATAAAATATTACACTAAAATAGAGAAAGACCTAAAAATGGGAATATTTTAAGTTTCTACTATGGTTTATTGTTCTCTATTTTATTTACTTCCAAAGTTTAGAACAAACATTAACCAAATGAAAAAGAAAAGTATTAAAAATATTTTAACTGAATAGCAAACTATGACTGAGTCTAAAAATCAAATCTTTACTTATATAAAGATTTATTTCTGTCTACATACCATCTTGGCATTCTTTCCCAATCATAAGGAATATTGAAGTACTCTGTAAAATAATAAGTTCCACAAATCAAAGGAAGCTGGATACAAAAGTGATTAAAGAGAAGTACTTTAAAGCATTTCCATTGGCCTTCCCATGTTTCTGGTTTATCCTGTAGACAGAAAAAGCACAATATTTAGCATTAGCCTCTATTACTCAGGTTAGCCTGACATCCAGAAGTAAATTCCTAATTTTTTCTCTAATGTTTAATGAGACCTTAATTATGTTACGTAATTAATTCCAGGTTATGTGAATTCTATATTACAGTTATCGTGTTATAGTAACTAAGGCCCAGGAATCACAACATCCTCCCCTTCTAAATTTTTGACAACTACGATTACTACTTAAACAGGTAGAGAAATTAGACAAACCCAGGCATAATGAACATAATATCTCAAACCAAAGAAGTAATAGTATGAATATCTCTCCAGCCCTTGCTCCCCACAGATGATTCACTCCTTTTACCAGGAACGTCAAAGAAGCAATGTGTTATGCTAAGATCAGAGCTGCTTCTCCCAGCTGCTGAAGCCTGTACCACACAGGGAAATCGATTACCACACAGGTAGATCGATTACCACACAGGTAGATCGATTACCACACAGGTAGATCGATTACCACACAGGGAAATCGATTACCACACAGGTAGATCGATTACCACACAGGGAAATTGATGCTTCCAGACATTCGGCAGCATTCGTTCCCAGAAATGCATGCATTGTTGTTCCTGCACAATGACAGGATTATAAATAACCTCCCTGAGCGGGAAGGACTTCAGCTCAATGTCTGGTGGGTCTCAAAGAATGGAAAGCTACTGCCCACAGATGATGAAGTTCACAGATTCAGATCAAAATGAGAGGTGAGATCAATGTAGTAAAATGTTCATTTAAACTTCATCAGGATACCAACTTGCCAAGCAAAGCCATATTAATAAAAAAACAAACAAAAAACCCCCTAAATTTATCCAATTTAAAGGGCTACCCTTACATAAGAAAAAGCATTTTTGTTTTCTAAAAAGATGGTGATAATACTAGTTACTGCTTTGTTTTAAATGTCCTTACTTAAAAATCCAGAAATCTGCCAATGAAATTTTTCTAACTATAATATCTCAAGTATGGGAGCTACTACAATTAACTTGTAGTACTTTTTCTTACTTGTTTCTAAGTCCCCTTACACTGTGAAAACTTGCGCTGTTTTACTATCACGATTTAGTTTAGTCCTGAAAAAACTCAAAGCAGAAACTTTCACGGCGGTGAAATTCAAAAGAAGACGCGCTGCAGACGGACCTGAAGCCACGCTTCGTAGCCTTTTAATCTGTCTACAAATAACTACCTGTAACCAGTTAGGTGACCGCTTATCCTTTATTTTGCCATATTTTATCTTCAGGCCACTCCTAAGACCCTGACTGAAAAAAGTCTTTGTCTCTCTAGAAAGGTTAGCACCCCTGCCCAATGAGTCACCTGCAAGGAGCAGGAGGACAAGGACACTTTGGCCTGGTCAGCCAGAAAACAGAACAGCCACAGAAGCAAATCGATGGGTCAGCACAGAGCAGACAGAATCAGCTCAAACACGCATGAGAACCTGAGACAGGCAAACTGAATTCTCCCTTTTATAAAAGCATTTTGGAACTTCTGTGTCCTCAATTTGGCGTAACAGGATACTCTCCTCTGGGCCACATCCCTTTCTTTTTCCTCCCACTCTTCTCTTTGTTCTTCCCTCCTTTGACTTGGGAGTCTACAGGCACCTGACCCCCTGCACGGGCTTAGAGCGAGACTCACTGGGAGAGGCGATGCAGCGAGGGGACTCTGAGCGAGACTGTGTGTGCACTGACCGCCACCCAACGTAGACTCAGTGAGTGTAAGTTAGTCTCTATAGAAGAACACCCTCAAGATGTCCACTTTCTACCAAGACTGTGTGACTCTGAGTTTTAGAAAAGTCAACGGTAAGCATTAGGAATTTTCATGGGTTTACCACGTGCTGATGACTCCTCTCTCTAGTCTAGATTCTTTCCGTCACACCCATTGCTCTACACGCATTAGCACAGATCTCTATTTTCCCTGTGTCTAAAACTAACAGGCACCGTGTAGATCTGAACGCCGTGTCATGCACAGTGGGTTCTCGAGAAACGTTTAGCGCTCTGATGCAAACACCCAGAAACTAGGAGTATCGTCACCTCTTACCAGGGATGACATGGATATTGCAGAACTACCGCCTTATATTTAGGGAAAAAAAACAAAACTCTGATAGCCCTGACCAGGGTCTTAGAATATTAACATACACTTAGGCGTTAAGACATCAGGAGCCGGAGTAAAATGAAAACTAATACCCACCAATGCCCATAATTATCCTTTCCAGCTGGTTTAAAAATTAAATTTCTAAACCCAAATTAGAGAAACAGCGTATCTACTTAAAATGCAATTTTAAAAAGCATTCCTGAAATATTATCGATAATGATTCAAGGCTATGCTGTCCAATATGATAGCAACTAGCAACAAGTGGATACTGAACACTTTAAATATGGGCTGAAATTAGTGTAAAATACACACCAGATTTTAAAGACGTGATGAAAATAAAAACGTAATATATCCCATTAGGTACTTTTTAATTCTGATTACTTCTTGAAATGATAGTAATTTAGATTTATTGTGTTAAGTAAAATATAAAATTAATTTTCCTATTTCTCTTTACCTTTTTATGTATTCTACTAGACATTTGAAAATGACCTATGTGGCTTCATTATATTTCTATTGACAGCCCTGAGCTAGAGTCTCTCAAAACAAAGTTACGGTTTTAAAATATTCGACAACAGTAATGATAACATTCCATTGCAAGTCCACCATACTCACCTTCTGAATTTTGTACCTTTTCATGTAAGGTATAAATTGAAACAAAAATCCAGGTAAACTGAACAAGAAATAAATGGCCTCGTGAACTATCAGGGATCCCCATGTTGCAATCTGGAACTTTGTATAATTGTCTAACATATAGTTCCAAGCATTTTTAAATGGTTCTTGCAGAGGGTTCTCAGGTAACAGTGAATCTACATACTCCACGGCCAAGGACGCTGAATTAAAGATGCTGATATTTTCATTTGTTGCCATTTTTGCAATCTCTGAGGACAGCTTTATAACTCTGTAAAGAAAAACAAACACACAATGCCTATCAGAATACAACAAGAACACACCCTTTGGCCCAGCAATGTTCTCACGCAGGTGCGTAAAGACTGGCACCCTAAGACTGAAGGAAGGAAGCACTGCTTCTAATAGCAACAACAAAAAGAAAACGTAAATAAGCCTATCAACAAGACGTGAGTTAAGAGCTTCTGCTAAGTCCTTCCATAGACAATTACAGAGCCATGTAAAAGAAGGAAAAGGTATATCGTTCTACACAGAAAGAAGTCTAAGATTCAGTGGTAAGTGAAATAGCAAGTTGCAGAATACTGGGCAGAGCGAGAGCCCCACTTACGCTTTTGTGAAGAGTTACGTATCTTATCTATGGACTTTCACACGCATGTACATACAGAGACACGTACATATAAACACAGCAATTGTATGGAAAAGGATGCACAGGGAACATTTTTATGGAAAAGAGATCAAGGGGAAATGGGTAAGTATGTACGCTTGCACGCATAGTGGGAGGTTGTTATAAAGGAAAAGAGGAAAATTTATGTCTCATTTTACAGCTTCTTACATTTAAAACTTTTTTCATGAGCGTGTTTTATTTATACAATAAATAAGCTTAATAGGTCACCAAATCAAATAGAGAAACTTATGAAGAATGCTACTTTCTTAAAAATGTTCACTGCTGTTCTTAATTTATGAATTATGATGGACCACTCTGAAAACGGATATTTGAAGCCTCAGAAGCACTTAGTGCTTAAAATACTCCCCATCCCTCCCCTCACCTCCCAAACTGACCTCTTATCTCATTCCTCACAGAGGATATGGGGAAGCTCAGGTCTCTGAATCCACTTTACAACCTTCCTTATTCTTTTGTCCAACTCATTCTCAAAAGACTTACACAACAGAGACTTAACTATTGTTTGTTACATCCTGTGCCATCCCAAACTCCAAATTTCTCCTTTGCTCATTCACTCTCTCCTCTGAGACTCACTACTCCTGTGTTTTTATATTACCTCGTAGAGAACTTGTCCATCACTCATTCAACCTTTCTTATCTTTTGTCTTTTCCTCTTTACTGAGTCCATCCATACTCAAGTCTTCCTTTCTTGACAAAAGCTTTTCTAACTTCTGTCACTCTCACCCAAGACACTGTCCCATTGTTTCTCTGAACCAACCAGTTCTTTCTCACAGGAGAGATCAAAATAAAGCCTCCGACTGCTCAACTCTCATCCACAAAATTCAATCAACTACTTGCAATCTAGCTCCACCTCTCACCAAGATGTCTTCAAATATCTTCTAACTGCAAAATAAAAGAGTTGCTCTAATCTTCCTTTTTCATGAAGTCACTAAATTTGATAATGCTGAACCAATACCACTTACTAGCTATGTGAGCTTGAGCCACTTACATAACCTCTCTGAACCTCAGTTTTATCATCTGCAAAACATAGAGGATAACAATAGTTAACTAGGTGGGCATCTTGTCACAATGTCAAATCATGACATACACTCTAAATATCTTACAATTTTATCTGTCAATTATACCTTGATAAAGCTGAAGAAAAAAAAAGAATAACACTCCTTCCAAAGAGTCCAAGAAAGAATGTATATGCAATACTTAGCTCAGGACCTGACACATAGTAATTCTAAGAAGCTAACAATTACTGAGCACCTTCTACGTGCCAGGAACTGTGTTCTAAGTGTGCTACACGCGCTCTCTCTAGTAAAGATTTCAATCCTCCCCACACTTGCATGAGGAAGTTCTTTTATGATCTCCGCCTTTAAATGAAAAACTCAGGTTTAGAAAGATCACGTAAGTTTCCCAGATTACAAAACGCTAAGTGGGGAAGCCTATGCTCTTATCCATTATGCTACACTATAATCATAAATAGTAACGCACGCAAATATTATAAGAGTAGAACAATTCCTACAGTTTATCCAAGCCTCCTGAAAGAGTATTCTATTATGCAGGTTGTCCTCCTTTTCACATTTCTCATTTATTCTCCACCATTTACAATCTGCTTTCTATTCTCATCACTGTCCTGAATTTACTCTTACTGAAATCACTAAGGAGCTCCTACCTGCCAAATCCAACAAACAGTCTTTGAAAATTATTTGATGACCAGTCTGGGAGATCTGGTACTTTTTTCCTTGAAATACTTTCCTTCTTTGGTTCTTGAAATTCACATGTATTCATTCTGATTTAATTTGTACTACTAGGTACAGCCCCTGCGCTAGCTCCTGTGCTCGCCCAACTTCACGGAACATAAAATCTAGTGAGAAATATAAAGAAGTAACTAGGCTATCTTAAAAGTATATTATAAGAACAATACAGGTTTGGAAACAGAGTTCTATAAGAACACAGAGGACCAGAAAGAGTTCCTAAAGAAGGATGCTATCTAAACTGAGGCCTGGAGCATGAGCCAGAGGAGATCAGATTAAAAAAGAGTATAGCATAAGAGGTGAGGAGAATACAGGGATGTTTTGAGTAGAGGGAGCATCAGGTCTAAAGAGTCAGTGGGGAGATGAGAAAGGATACAACACTGTCTGCGTTGGTATGTCTGTGATATACAACTTTTGTGAAAGAAAGATCTGACAACTGAGGCCAGTTGTCCAATAATGTTTCCTTACTCCCTTCTAATAGCAATCTGGTAATTCCCGATTACCTTGGGTGATCTTAACTATTTCCTATTTTCGAAATCTGCTGATATCCACAATCTCGATTTCCAGCCCTCTCCCCTAAACTCCAATGTTGATGATCCAAGTCTACTGGCTCGTTCCAATTAGTTCAGAGACATGTCAAATGCAACATGTCCAAAAGTTCAGCGACTGCTCCTCACAACCCCGCCCAAATACTCTGTATCTCCTTCAATGCCTGATTTGGTGTATTGCACATCACCCATTTAGTCATCTGACAGAATGTTCTATGTCTCTACTATCTCTACTGCCTAGGTAGTCTTCAAACTCTCACCCAATTTAGAGATACCTGGGTTCAACTAATGTTCAGAAGTTTACTCTTTATACACAAAGGAGGACAACGTGCATATTGCTGCCAACTGACCAAAAGCACAAAAGATAGAAATTAAAGAAGAGAAAGGAGGTAAATAGTGCATTTTCCTTCCCTTTTCTCATTCTTGGACAGCCTGATTAGAAACGTGCTCTGGAGCAGGCTGACTAGATCCTCAGAAAAAAAAAAGAAAGAAAGAAATTTGAGAATTTGTTGGTTCTTTGAGAAACCTTTAAGTTTAGCTCTCTCAGAATACTGTCGACCAGTGTCGGACCCTTTACCTTGGTCAAGCTCAGAATGCAGCAGTTCGCTCATTTGCTGGACCTAAACAGCAGAGTTAACTCTCTTAAAGGCCTTAAAGTTCAAGGGAGTGCCTCCCCTACGGATAAAGACGAAGGAAGACCATCGCCGATGCAAAACAGTCCCTGACGGGCCCTCCACTCTTCACCTCTCACCCTCGCCGTCCTTCGCTTCAAATCTGACATGATCTGACCTCTTGTTGCCTCTGCTTTTTAACTCCTCTCTGCCCATGGAGACAGCAACCCCTTGCTAGTAATGTCCTCCTATCCTACTCCTATTCACCCTTAAGTAACCTCTTACGCCTTTCCCAACCCACTAGCCCCAAAGCCATACACAACACACTCTATCTCCTCTGAAATGCTTCTGTTTTGTAAAACTTTCATCACTCTATCACCTTGTGCTGCAACGATAGTCTAACATGTCCCGTCTCCGGACAACTGTAAACTCTTGAAGGGCAAGAAACAAGCCCCAGCCCAGATCCATCGTTTAAGAATTTCACACCGCTTTCACCCCGCCGCGCTCACACTGGGTGTGGGTGCCCCCATCCGGCCCTGGGCGCGCATCCATGCCCAACCACGACCCCTTCGATCCTGCGGAGAATAGCGCCGGAGCCCGTACAGCTCCCCCTTCCTCACCTGCGAGTCCTTCTTCCCGAATGCTCACCTGGAAGGTCTCGCGGAGACTGCGGCTCACCGTCACCTACACCCAGGCAGGTGCAGCGTCCGGATACCCACCTTTTCCGCTTCGGGGGTGGAGCCGAGAGGCTGAAGTCGGCTTCTCCTGCTGTTATTGGCTTATGAGGGCTCCCGCCGCCTCCTCGGCTCTGCGATTGGTCTGTGCTGTTGCCGGCATCGGCGACTCGCGCAACACGAATACCGGCGATGCCAGCCATTGGCTCCGCCGATGGAGTGAGCATAGTGAGACCCAGGCAGCCAGTCAGCGGCGCGGCGCCTGGAGGCGGGGCAGCGCGAGGGCGCGTGACGTCAGCAGGGAGCCGGCCCCGGCGCCGCTACGTGCGGGCCGCGAGGGTGTGGCCCCTGGGCGGCTACCGCCCCGCGGCGCACCTGCAGCGAGCCTGGATTCCTGCACTGCGGGGAAAGTACAAGGCCATTTCAAGGCCGGCGGCGTTACGATGTAAACCGCACTGCAGCAGCCACATGGCCAAAACCCGGCTAGGGGGTGGGAAGAAGAGTTTTAAAATCTGTTTGACTGTGTTCGTTTACGGACCGCCCCGCCTTCCTCTGGTCTCTCCTGGATTTAGGTCGTTCTTCCTTGTTTTCCTTTGGTAAACCGCTTTATATGGAAGATGGAGAATGTCAAATGCAACCTATCACCTGCGACAATCCAGAGAGTTTCCATTATCCCCGTTTTGCAGACGAGAAAACTCGAGGCTGAGATTTAGAAAACGATTTGACTTAACGGATGGCAGGTGGCTGCTCTGCGGGGATGTAAGACCTTAACGTGTGCCAGGGCGTTGGCGATCCCTGTGCAGGAAAGTGAGCACCATGGGACTGGGCACAGCGTTGTCACACTTACCTTCGTCTACAGCTCTAGTCTCATCTCAACTGTCTCACTGAGATTCCGTATACTAAAGTATACCAGTAGTATGTTTTAATAGTGTAATCGCGAATTTGAACTTTCACGTGTGTCCCTTTGTAAAATTTGCCCAAGGGCACCATTTGGACTAGCCAAAGCCACTTTCATACAATAGTTTCTGAGGACAGGATGCTGTCGGTTCTCTTACAGTATGCTCAAATAGGCTTTTCTGCCTGAAATAACCACCTTCTCCCCTACGCATCAGTTTCAGGTACCATCTGCCTGAGGAAGCACCCTCATGAGACCTAAAGATCTCTCTTTAGGTCCAGCGACCTCTACCCACTCTTCTGTCTCATATGTCTGACACCTGCATTCTAAGGTATCACAATTGAAAGGTCACATCAAGTGAAGAGAAATGAAATCTGTCCCTTGGGAGTCGGTCAGAGTCAGAGCTCTGTCTTTAAGAGGACTGTGCACATGAAAGGTGAGCGGAAGGTGAATGGTGTCCTGGAGTGGATGCTGTGGTGCACAGCCTAGGTCCCCGTCCTGAGGATGGAAGCAGGTGTTCAACTGAGTGTTGGCAAAGAAGGCCACCTCTCCCCACGGGCACACCGGGTTCCCGGGAGGAGCCTAAGGCCGGTGACCGGTTGGTGCAGTAGTACCAAGGCTCAGGCCCTCGCCCCAACATAGAACTACTTTGGTTGGCCTGCCCAACTCCACAGCTTCCGCTTCTGTTGGCCGAGGTTGTGAGTGTGACTGCGTAACAGCCCGCTTTTCCCTCTGCCCAAGACCAGCCGCCCTCTGTCAAGTAGTGTTAAGAGCATGCACTATGGGGTCAGACTTACCAGGCTTTGTCACTTATTAGCAGTGTGTTCTTGGATAAGTCACTTTTCAAAGTCGTATCTAGTACTTCTGTAAAACAGGTATTATATACCTAGATCTCAAAGTGTTACGTTGATTAAATGAGATCATGGCTCTTTGCACTGTACCCGATATACAGGAAGTTCTCAGTAAATGCTAGTTATTATTTCTGACTTAGAATCCCACTACTGTAGATATATTTTCTAAATCACAGCAGGTTTATGTTATGGAAGGATCCAGGTATTTCAAACCTTGGAGAGTTAGAGCTGAAAAGAAATAGATATGGCAGCTTAACTCACTCATTTCCCTGCAGTGAAGAAATGGGAAATTCAGAGAAGAGCAACAATAGCCTTAGTTTACTGAGGGCCTCTGTATTTCAAGCACATTAATATGTCCTATCTTTCAAACTCCACAATAACCTCGTATGTGACATAGACACTTCTGTTGCTATTTTGTCTAAGGGTCAGAGGTTATGTTACATTTAAAGTCACAGAGAGCAACAGATAGAGTGAATGAGAGCTGTCTGATTCTTATGCCCATAGGCTTTCCAGTAAATCGCTCTGCTTTTTTCCCTTAGAATCATGAGCCAAGGTTAGAACCCTAGACTCGAGTCAAAGTGTGATTCCACTCCCCATGTAGCCTCCTCTCCCAAATGAGATGCTGGCAGCCATACAAGTCAGTAGGAGGCAATTTGTAGAACACCAAACTGAAACAAGAGGCAGGCTTATTAGCACATCGCTATATAAGATTATGCTAACTTTGTATGTAATAAGTCTCAACTCATTATCAACTGAGATGATAAATACCTGGGTCCTCATGCTATCTATAATGGAAAATAAATACCAAGGATCATACACCACAGTCCATAAAAAATATGAAGGAGCTGAAAGTATCCTGGCAGTTTACACACGATCCACCTTAACCCTCTCCATCACTGCTGTCAGCCAAAAAAAACATAGATCCAAGTGACAGCAGGCAGCAGAGTTGCTTCACAGTACAGGTACATGGATCTGGCTTTGAACTTTGCTCTAATGTGGTACTGTTTCCTTGGCAGGACTTCTAAGACAACCTTCTCCCTTCTGACCTCTTTTTGTACGATAGAATAAGCCAGAACACTTTTAAATACTTTAAAAAAAAAAAAAAGTTTTACACTGGAAAGATAAAGGCTGGTTGGGAAGAGGGCACATATTCAAAGCCCCTGAAATCACAGTTATGAATACAGCTGACAAACCTTGGCAAACTGTTGGATCGTACAGCTATTAAAGCTTCAAAGAAAGAATGTAAAGACAAGGATGTATTTGACATGCTAAGTATTTAAGACTCTGTTACCCTAATAGGTGATATTTTAAGAAAAGCTTAAAAATTTGCTAGGTATATCTTTGATAGTTTGTGGAGTTTCACGGAACGTCAGTGTTTGGAAGTGATCAGAAAAGATAACACCACACATTTTTCTTGGTGCCACTGTCAGAAATAGCTAGCAGTGCTCCAAGTTTCGTTAGACCCTCAACATGTTTTTGATGACGGATGTGCTTGGAGCCACACTAAGGCAGAAATTCATGTTTTTCATGTGGCAAACATAGGCTTTTTCTTTGTCTGAGAAATGTCTTTATATCTTCACTTAAAATGGAAAGTTCAACCAAGTATTAAATATGGTTCTATGTTTAAATGTGAATACTCTATATTAAATAAATAGAAATTTGATCATAGGTAAAATTCTTCCTCTGGACTGTTCTGGCACGCGCATGCTCACCTTTTAAATCCCTCTCCTGAGCAACAGCCATCATATCCCATCATCTCCTGCCCTGCCTTCCTCCCAGTCTTTTGTGCCCAGCATCTCATCTGTCCACCCCATTCCCCAACTCCCATTTCCTTGGTTCTTTTTTTTTGTGGTATCCAAACCAACAATTTATTTCTTGGTTGCTTTAGAACAGATATTTTTTCTTTGACTTACTTTGTTGATCCAATGCTATTTGTTTTATCTTTATATTAAGGATGGAGGAATATAAAAAACTTTCAATTTCACCAATCCTTAGGAAACTTTTCCTTGATGGCTGAGGTATTAACTTTTTCTTGGCGAACAATTTTCAATGACTTCAGTTATTGATTTAACAGCCTTGCTTTAGAGGTTACTTTGGCAAAAATTAAAAATACTGATTTGTGAAGTTAGAAAAATGCAAATTTTACAAAAGATTGAACAGGCAACTTTCTTAATATCAAACTAAGTAGATAAAAATCAAAGACAATGTAAAACAAATAATATACAAATTTTTATTCAAAGATAATTCAATAAAGACATGTTTTGGTCATTTTTTAAGTGAGATTAATTGAAGACCTCAGAAAAATCGTATCTGATCAGCACACATGGCTACTTACAGAAAGTTCTCTCTTCTGTTATAGCAGCTAAATTTATACACACAGAAAAATTCTTAAGACCATGCAAATTCAGTTGAATTTCCATACATTCATTATATTCATCAAAAACCTGCAGTAATGTTCATGCCAAAGTGTTACTTTCAGGAAAAAAAAAATTAAAAATATACACTGAAACATGACCAAGATTAAACCAAAGAAAATAATAAATAAGCTTAATTTATATTTTATTTAAAAAAGTTTGGCATCACACATAGTCAAGTGTGTTACACCATGTTCATTCCTCAGAAGTGGCATTTTAAAGTGTTAAGCATTGTTAAATATCAAAAAATACAACTCTGTTTTACAATGTAGTACTGGCATAATTCAAAGTACTGTGCCAATTATAAATAGTATAATCAAGTTTCAAACATCTTTTCAAACATTTAAAGGAAAGCATATAGACACACAGTTATGTGCACACCATTTATTATACTCATGTAATCAAAGATATTTTATAAAAGCGAACAATTTTATCCCTCAACTGTAGTTTGTATACTTACACAGATTTTAATACCTGTTCAAAGATTTTCGGTTCCTGTGTATACAGATTTTCAGGAGAAGGAATAAAGAAAGAGTAAAATTTAATTTTACAAGAACACATTACTTTAGCCTCCTTCACAGAATAATCCACAGTCATTCAAGGTTGATAACTAGTCTTTATGAAAGCGACTGTTCTCTAAAGACTACAGAGTAAGTACTGTAGTCCAGGTTTCTTATTAAAATTCAGTCAGCGGCTGCTCACTGCAGAAAGAGCCTACATGGTGCTTCTACCAAAAATAATCTTCAGGATCTGAGGCCTAGAAAGGCAGACGATCTTATCTTCTGCTGAGGCTTAAAGTGCAGCCACAAGTGGAGAAGTGTGACATTTGCAGTCACTTCAGAAATCCTCGTTGAAGTCTGTTTCTCACGTATAAATGTGCCAGCATCGTCCTTTGGGTTCATAATGGTTTATCGATAACAGTGACCCCTGAGCAAAGAAATGGAGGGAAAAAAGAGAAGTCAAAGGCAGCAGCATTCTGTAGCTCAGAGAAAATAGTGAATTGTTTGTTTGATTATTCAAGCTTCAGGGACTGAAAAAATCATGATGTTTAAAAGTACTGTCATTTTAATGTACAGGACAGTGAAATCTGTTTAGTTATAGACCAAAATAACAGCAGACTTAATCCAGAATTATGGAAAAATAATTTTACTCAAGAAATACTAAAATCCACCTAATAGTCAAAGGGGCACAAAGAAACTTTTGGGGGTGATGAATATTTGTATATGCTGCTTGTGGTGCCAGTTTCATGGGTGTATACAGATGTCTATTAAAATTGTGTAATTTAAATATACACTATTCTATGTCAGTTATATTTCAATGAAGCTCTTAAAAAGTATACTACATTTTCAGCCATGTTATTCTGGGATCCTATTTTATATAGTTCTATTAGGTATTGTATTAGATGATAACGTAAACAACAGTTATGTTAATTAGTATAAACTTTTTTTCTCCATTATTGGATCAATATTAGAATGATATTGAAATATTCTAATATTTAAAGCAATATAATATAAATGTCATCAGAATAACTGATATGTAACATACGGTTTTAAAGACTCGTCATTATAGTTATTAAAGAGTGTTACCATTTCTCTTACAGAGAATGGACCAAAATGATATTTTATAATTCAACCAGTACTATGGTTAAAGTAAGAAAAATTGCCCCACTGCTTCACTATACTATCACATGGAGCCCTGGCAGGGGAGGTGTTGTAGGGGTCATATTTATTGGATAGCTGAATAATTAAAGTCTTGGCATGTTTCCACTCCACTGCAGACAAATGTTAGCCAAAAAACAACTCTGAGAAAAGCCTTCCTCATATAACAGAAAAACACTTTTAATGCAAATATCATAATGCTAGAATCTTTTTTATAGTGTTAATAGAAGCCTGTAAGGAAATTAGACAGCTCTTACCTGCATAACTTCTCCCTGTGCTCATACAAGATGACACCACTGTCCATTTATCAGTTGTTGGGTTATAATATTCTACTGATGCCAAGTTACAGGAACCGTCATCTCCTCCGACCACATATAACAGACCGTTAACTGCACAAACGCCTTTAAAAATTTTACACAGGGAAAAAAACCAATTATTCTTAAAAATGTGGATGAATATAAATATCCCTACACACGTTTGGTGAGGTGATCCAGAGATACTCAATTCCTTACAGGAGGCAAGAAGAGAAGATGGTGACTAGGGAAGAATTCGTACAGTGAGAGTCTAATTCCACTTCTAAGCTCCAACTCATGTCATTTATGCGGTAGCTGCTTTATCTATGCACGACTTCATTTAATCTTCACGATAACCCTACTTTATAGGTTAGAAACTATTTTAATCCTCATTTAAAAAAAAATAAAACCTTAAAGGTCAAAGAAGTTTAGTAACTCTCCTAAAGTCAGCTTCTTAGGGAATCCTAAGGAAAAAAATATATATGAGTAGAAGATAAAAATGATTTTGAATTTTAATTATGTACTGATTGGTTAACTATTTTTAACTCCTTTAAAAGGAGACTATTATTTATTTCATTATTAGAGTAACATAGGTTTTTTTTTTTTGCAAATATTCGAAACATCTAGAAAAGTATAAAGAAAAAAAGATCACCTCTAATCCTGTACCACTGATACTGTGATCTCTACTCTTGCTGACTCTTTTTCTAAGCATCTATATTCAGATACTTCTTTTTGAACCCCAAAGTAGCTCATACTACACATGCTACTTTATTACTCACTCACTTCCACCAAACCATATCTACCTTGGATATTTTCCCAAATTAATACATATAGATCTACAGAGTCTTTAATGACTGCATAATATTCCATATACGACACCATAATTTATTGTCTTTGGTGACTATCAAAGTTTTCACTGATGGATATTATTTTTCAGTATTTTTGACTGTCTTTCTCGATGATGTACATCACAATGAACGAGGATCCCTTTTGCATACCTTTTTTGCATACTTTGTGCAACTATTAATATGGATTTTTACAAAGAAAATTGCTAAGTTGAAGAGATAAACACCTTTTAAAAGCTCTTTATTTCAAATTTTTAAAAAAGCATATTATAATAATTTTAAATAAGATTCAGAGCTATTATGAACTGGTACTAGAGGGTTTCAAAAAATGCTGCCCATACATTGGTCTGCGTAGTTTTACAGAGTTTTGCTAACATGATTAACAGACGTTTGTAGATTTTTAACACAATGAAATAATGAGCCCAACTCTATACACAACATTTAACAGGGCCGAGCAATAGTATCTTCAGTGCAAATGGAGCGGATCTCTTCTCAAACTCGACTGCATTACTAATCTAGCTGCTTGGCAGGAAACAATTTCATAACATTTTAAGGTAGTTCAAATACTTGAAAAGCAAGATGAGGACAATTATAACTCTACATAAACAAATTATCTCATCCTTCTGGCTAGCAGAACTGAGCTAACTATGATTTGAAAACAATAAAACACAGGTAGAGAAAAAAATATTATTCCAACCTTTAGGAAAACAATAATGAAAGTTCAAATTGCAAATACATTTCCTAATCCAGGAAGGCACATGCACGTATTATTGTGACTTTTCTAACTTAACATGGACTGGGTCAAGCACTTAGTCTACGTGGGGCCCAGAGTTGTGGATCTTAACATGATTCTGGAACTATCTATAGCTGAAAGGTGTTCAGTACCTCACCAAATACAACTGACTGAATGACGTGCAAGTTCGGGTAGAATTATAAATTCTGCTCCGTTGCTGACAGTCCTTTGCAGACCCACGTATCTAGTTTCCCGTATAATCACATTTACATTACAGAGAAATTAAGAGGGGCATTTGGGGGTAGGACATGCGTCTTGCGACATCACCCAACAGTGTACAGTGAGCTTGAGGGTCATCGAGAACTTATCTGGACGCGGGAAATGGCACGGGATGTAACAGCATTGTAAAGGAGACTAGCATTTACAGAAAGGCTATAGCTATTCTGAATCCATTTTCCATCTCTATTTCCCTTGTAAAGCCGTTGGTTCCATAACCTTAAAGACCTCTGCTTTCTTAAATTATTATTATTGTTGTTGTTTTGCATTTCCATGTTCTAGAAATGCTGAACTGTATTAAATTAGGGTTAGCTCCTTTGGGCTTCCCCTCCAGATGCAGATAAACAACTAGCTTTTTTATGTCATCTAAATATTTACTCAACCCGAGAACTGTCATTTCTAATAAGTGATACATGGTAGGCACTCAAAAACTTCTATGGTAAGGAAGAATGAATTCAAGTATCAAACAAAGGGAGCTCTTAATCTATTTTAGTCTCTATATTCATCACCATAAACAGCCACTAGTAGAAATTGCATGTTAAATGAAGTGTCACAACCAGCTGCTCTGTTCCAGACACTCGACTAGGCATTCACTATATAGGATTATTACATAAGATTGTGCCTTTAAAGGGCTAGTCTGCTAGGGAACCCAGATGAGTAAAACAATAATAGAAACACACAGTGATACTAGTAAAATTGTAAATACACCTCACAAATTTCATAATTGCACAGATACCTGCATTTCTTCTGCACATGTTCATATCTGCAACCTGTCTCCATGTATTGGTGGTGGGATCATAGACTTCAACACTTTTTCGTACTAAAGGGCCATCATGACCCCCTACAGCATACAGCAAGTTGTTTAACACGCCAACACCTATAACACACAAAGAACCAAACTATAGTAAGTAGAGGAAAAGGGACGAGAAATTTATAACGTATTAAGAGTTTATTCAAATGCCTTGTAGCTAAAACTTTTGAAACTATCATTCTTAGAAAACAACCTAAGAAATGGACATGAACGGAATGGACAAATGAGAATCTCAATAAGAGCTACTATTTTTTTTTTTAAAAAAAGACTTTTCAAATAGAATAAAGATAACATGCAGGTGAAACACAGAGAGGGCGATCCCTTAACACAATCCTTTTGAAAACAGCTTTCATGATAAAAGCAAACCAGTACGGTAGAGGAGACTTCTCCACTGCCAGACCCTCCTGCTAGATCCAACTGGATCCGGATTAGAAAGAGATGATTTCCTATAAATCCTCTCGGAGACGTCCACTCCTCCCCTCCGCCCCATTCTGGTTCCTGACCCATGCCTCTTCCTGCCCTACCCACCCTGAGCAAGCTATAAGGCATTCTCTCCTTAAGTGAGGCAGATCACGCCCCAACACCCTGTCCATCCTCCCTGTCCTGTATAACCAACCCCTCAGCACCTGCCACGTGGCAGGGAGGATACCCACGTCCTCTTACTGCGGCCCAAGAGACACCTCGCATGTAAGTTCCCTTAATAAACTCACACGTAACGCTGGAGTCATTAGCCCCTTTGGTCTCTCGGCCCCAGGAAATGTTACATAAGAAGTATTAATGCCCCCAATGTGTAGGAAATGGATATGAAGAGACTAGATTAAGCAAGGTAAGCACTAAAATCAAAAAAACTAAAATGGCAAACAAATAATTAAATGAAACAGAAGCTTTTAATACAGCACTGAGAAGTTTTGCAAAGTGAAATTTAAGTGCAGCTACCTACTACCACCTGCATAATTCAAAACATTTTAACAGTGTCATCAGAAGCAGCGTATGTATTTTCTGAAAACATAAAGGGATGTCAATGAATCATTCCACTTGTTTCATTCTCTCCCATCATTTTTGTGCTCCTATTGCTAAATGAGGTTCCTATTCACCTGCCCCGCTCCGTCTGGTACTCATTTCCGCTATGTAGGCCCACTCGTTCGTTGTGGCGTTATAGCATTCCACGGTGCTCAGACACTGACGCGAAGCTCCGTCATAACCCCCCACAGCATAGAGCAAACCTAAGCGTGGAAGCACAAGAAAAGCCAGGGTCATGAAAAGCTACTGTTTCAAGGCAGAAGATAGTGTCCTTCATGGTAGCAGAGTTTCCCCGTAAAGTGTTACTGATTTACATGACGCATTAAGATCTTGCCCAGTGTTGATGGGTAGAGTGACCAAATCACATGATGACGATCCGTGGAGCACACATGGTACATGTGACAGTATTAATTTAACATTCACCTCAACAATATGACTGACAGAACAGAAAGTACGTCATTATATCTTTGAATAACACTATTTAGTAAGTGAACGTCTGAGAAACAGAATTAAACATCCAAGTCACTTCAGTAACTTAAAAAAAATGTTTAAATCGAGTAGAGAGCAGTGGCTGCTGAGGGCTGGAGAGGATGGGGGTGCCAGCGAAGGGGAGCAGGGCTGTTTTCTGGGTTATTAAAAATGTTCTGAAGTGACGGGTGCACCCTGAACTGTATGCTTAGACCATTCTAAGCGTCGTATGCAATTTCTCTCTCAATAAAGCAAGGGCAGGGAATCATACCCACAGTGGGGAGGGCACAGCAACCCACAAAGTTACCCAAGCAAAAAACCAAAAACCAAAAACCAAAAAACCATGAATAATACTTACAGCCTTGGGGGACAAAGTAGAATAGAAATAAGTAATTGTGACAACCCATCCCTTAAATGTTAAACTGCCCTTCTCCAGATATAAAATTGTACACATGTACCGTATGATTCGTTCCCCAAACAACTGCGTTAGTGTCAGTTAACAGTTTCATATAAGTTACACAGAGAGAGATAATGAGAAAGAAAGAAAGAAAGAAAGACCAGGGAGAGGAGGAGGAAGAGGGAGGGAAGAGGAGGCAGGGGGCTGGAGTGGAGAGGGAGGGCCCTGCACAGCTCGGTTTACGCAGACGAGCTAACTTTTAAAAAGAGAGTAATTTAAAATTTACGGTAACTGCCACTTTCCCTTTTTAAATGATCATTTGCTTGCCCGTTTAGATGATCAGAAAAACCACTCGTAAGGACCGAGAAAAGTCCACCGGCGGGAAGTGTCAGCACCTACCTCCCACGACGCCGACGCCCACGCTGCTCCGCCTCGTGTTCATGGGCGCCACGTGGAACCACTCGTTAGACTTTATGTTATATGCTTCCACGGACGACAAACCTAGAAGAAAGGACAGTGCTCTTCATTTCCTCCTCTAGAAAAGGCCATATGTTATTAGGGCTAAAATGAAGAGAAAAATGATGGAATGTAAACATGTCGATTAAGTGATAAATAGGAATAACTTCTTTTTCAGAGAGCTCCTACCCAAACTACTGACATTTAACAGCTTTTTCAACTTGGCAAGATAACTGAAACTGATGCCTAAGAACATTTATACACTGACCACTCTTAAAGGAATTCCTGATGGAACTTTTAAATCTGTCTTTACAATACCTATTAAAACACTCACATATCTCATTGTGCCATGATTTGTTCTATAAGTTACTGCTAACAGCGATGCGGAAGAGATGAAAAGGAAATCACCTGTACTCCCATCAAAGCCTCCCACAGCATATAACAACCCATTTAACACGGCAGCCCCCAAAGTGCTTCTCCGGTCTCGCATGTTAGCAACGCTGGTCCACTGATCTTTCACGGGGTCGTAGGAATCCACAGTACGGACTCTTAAGGAACCGTTAAAGCCACCGACAGCAAAAACCAGCCCGGCCATGTACACCATCCCTGCGAAAGAAATACAGCAGTTAAGGACAAAAAGGCCACCAAACTACCACCACCGTCTAAAGGCCGCTTTACAAATGTCCACAGCTGTGGTCAGAATGGAAGTTACTTTTAGGAGAATCCTGACTGAACAAGTTCGAAGAAACGCTCTTCATTAGCAAGAATATATGACAACTAAAGTGGCCTCCTTTCTAAGATTATTAAAAAATGCAATGGCATGCGCTGAGGTGCTATTTTGACTCTTGGCTTTCTCGAAGACTTCTTTATTTATAGATTTGAAAGAGCCAATATTTTCCAACTCCTTGAACCTGTGTACATCTGCCATGGCTTTCAATTTTGGATCTTCTACTCTAAATTTTTATACTTAATTTGCATAACATGTTTCCAGTTATCCTGTTAGTGGGCTAAATCAGGGGTTGGTAAATTACAGACAATTTTTATGGAATCCATGAACTAAGAATAGTTTTTGCATTTTTAAGTGGTTGAAAACCAATCAAAAGAATGTTCCCTGACACGTAAGAAATTACATGAAATTCAAATTTCAGCATCCAAAAATAAAGTTTTATTGGAACACAGCCCTGCTCATTCATCTATGCAGTGTCTATGACTGCTTTTCCAGTGGCACCTGAGCAGTTGTGACAGAGTTCACATACCCCACATGCTGTTCACATCTGAATAGGTCCTCTCACCACACTTTCTCTCTGAGGCCACCCTCAAACCACTTTAACCTAAAGGAATTACCGCTAGCTCCTGACCCCCTATAGCAAATATACCCATTTTAAAGTTAAAAGACCTTATACGGTCTGTCATGTCATTGCTTTAAATTATTCAAGTTTCTGTTCTTAAATTCTGTAATGTTTATGTCACTGGCACCGCTGAGATCAGGAATTGCGCCTCAGTTCCTGAATCGCAGTGGGGAGAAGAGGAATCACCAGCTCTAAGGGTCTGACCGGCTCGTGTTTCATACGAAGTCATCAGGCAAGGCGTGCGCCACTGCCCCACCCTGTCTTACCCTCTGGTGCTCTGTCCCCACCCAGCCCCTGGGACGTGCATGGATGGGCAGTCCTTCGTGAGGCATCGGGAATGCAGGGAAACTGACAGCTTCATATTTTACTGTTAGTGGAAGTAATAACTGGTATGTCCTCTTAGAATACCCTCTGAATCAGTAATTCCAGTTCTCGAGTTTTAGCCCACTATATTAGCATAGGTACACAATGATGTACGTATAAGGAATTCACTGTAGCACTGTTTATAACATAATATTAAAAACAATTTGAATGTTTAATTAAAAACTAGTAAAAACTGGACTTCACCTGGCACTCCCCGAAAACATCAGACAGCTCCTAATGAACGAGGCTAACCCTGTGCTGATGTGTAACAATCTCCAAGCTGTACTGTGGAAGTACTGCCCCGTTAGAAATGTCCCAGCACAGCCACACCTCATTCTGCTATGGGAGCTATGAATAACGGATGCGAGTCTGAGTCCTAGGAAGAATCCTTTGAGTTTGCAACTGCCTCTTCTGATTGCAGTGTTGGCTAATACGGTCTATTTTAACCGAAGTTTATAAACTGGATGTCTGGAAGAAGACAACTGTGGCTCGCAGGTAAGTCAGGAATCTCTGAGAACGACGGCATTCCTTCTCAGCACTTCGGCAAAGGTGGTTAAGAAAAGCAGCAAATGAACAGGGCAAACAGAGACTCATGGAGATAAACTACAGACGCGTGGTTACCAGAGGGGAGAGGGTGACGGAGGAGGGGGGAGGTAGACGAGGTACAGGGGGTCAAATATATGAGGGTAGGGGAAGGGTGGTGTGGGGAAAGGGGATCGAATACATGGCAGCTGAAGGGAACTGGACTCTGGGTAGTAATCACACAATAGAATATACAGATGTCAAATGATAATGTACACCTGAAAATGAGATAATTGTGTTAACCAATGTTACCCCAATATACTTAATAAAATCTTAAAAATTAAAAAAAAGACAACTGTTTTACTTAGAACGTGTTTTACTAAGATAATGCTAATTTCTCTATTTTGCACCTAGTATACCTTTTAGGGTTCTGTAAGCCAAATGTACTCTCAAAAATATTTATGCCAATGTTACCCTAATGTTATCAATGTTACCCTGACAAATGTAATTTAAAAAAAGAAAGAAAAAGAAAGAAAGAAACTGTCCGGCAAATTGGTAACTACTCCTCCGCCTTGTGCTAGAGCTTCGGAAAGACATGCTGGGATGTAGACAGAGCAGCTGTTCCCAGCGATGTCTCCTGGGTCGCCGTGTGACCGTGCAGCCGTTTAAGCCAAAGCTTTTCTAATAAAGACTCTTCTAATTAATAAAAATAAGACCCGAGGCGGGCGCGCCCGACGGCCCCGCAGCCCGGCGCGGCTTACCTGCCCGGCACCTCCTGGAAGGCAGCTCCGCCACCTGGTGCCAGCGCTCCTCTTTGAAGTCGTAGCACTCCACGCTCCGGATGGCCTTCGGCGCTTGGCCCCCGACCACCACCATCAACTGGAAGGACAGAAAGGCCGGCACTTGAACGAACCACCACGGCACGGGCGGGACTTTAAAGGTCTTACGAAGACACTGATGTGAAAAGTGTTGGGATGGAGATGGGAGGGCGAGCCGGGGGGGGGGGGGGGCGGGGACAACCACCTAATCGACATTTCATAAACATCACCGAGGGGGCACGGGTCAGAACTACAATTCTATTCTGTAGCACGTTAAGTCAAAAATAAGGATTTCAGAAACGAAAACGAGTTTCTGATCCTTCAAGCAAAAGCGTATTTAAGCCAGAAAACAGCAGGCAGTCGGCGCTGGCAAGGCTGTGGTATGTCAGAGGGCTTGCTACGAGCCGGACCCCGGCTTTGTGACGACCGGGGAGCAGATCCCCACGGTCTAGGAGAGCAGACAAAGGGGGAATTGACGTTAGTGGGTAGATGAGGTGAAAAGGACAGGAAGGTAGTGAAAGACAGATGGAGGAAGCGGGGTGGGGGAGGGTGGGGGCGGAATGATTGCAAAAAGAGGAGTAACTGAATTGGAGTTCACAAGAAAGCACAGAGTCCTGGATTTCAAGGAAAGAGACCTCCCTTAAATCCCCACACATACACCAACCTAATAGGACAGATAATGGAGAAACTAGAAATCATAATGAATGAATGAATGCACAGCAGCCTAGTGCCCAGAATAAATAAGGTCTGTAAATGTCTTCAATTCACTCAGTCTGATAACTAACTACAAAGTGCCTCTCAACTGTATTGTTCAGAATTGTGCTAGGTGTTATACGTGAGAAATATAAGATATGGTCTCTACCCCGCCAAGAGCTTGTAGATCCCACTAAGGAGACAAGGCCCGTGAAGTGACTCAAGAACAATATACAGTTATGACCGAAACCCTATGTGATTACCACAGACATTAACTGTCACTGCTGATTAAACAATGGAATGGTGCCATAAAGCAGTGAGTTCCCTGGAAGGGGTGGAATTGAGAGCGAGAGATGGAATTTGCAGTTAATGTGTTTGTCTCGAGAGAGGGTAGAATTTAGCGGTCAGTGCGTGTTCGTCTTTTACCGCACACAAATGGACGCTCTGGCAACTGAAAACGCGGCCTCCAAATCAGAAGAACGTAAAAGTTAATAATGTCACGTATGAGAAACTATAAAGAATGACAAAGGATATTTGGGGGGAATGAAGGAACGATAGGAAAAACAGATGTTCCAAAGAAACAAAAAATCAAAAAACAGAAGATGGAATGACTCATACATACAAAAAGGGGAAGTTTACAAGCGTGCCCGAGCAATGGCCTACCTGTACTGAGAACTACAGAAAGATGGGCACAAAGAAACGTGATACCTGAATCAGAGTAAATCCTGAGTTTCCGAAAAGAAGCCTATTTTAGTAACTTATTAACTGGAGAGTAAAACGAAATTTAAAGGTCTTAAAATTAAGACTCAACATTGAGCAATTATATGATTTTTGTCAGATCTGCCACTCTTCTAGTGTTGAATAAAAACAGAAGAACCAACAAAGAAAATCTGCAATACCCTTCCCTCCTATCACCAAAGGTGGGGGGAGGGGGCAGAATCCCACCAAAGAGGTGAAATATACAGTAAGATGAACCCTGTACATAGGAATTTATATAATATCTATCTGGGTTTAAACTTCTAAACTCTGCCTGGCAGTTAGACAATAGCTGATGTAGGAGGCTTAGTTAACAATCTCTGACGGTCAATTTTTTAAAAATCGCTGAAGGGAATACATTTCAAAATAATCCTTAAGAAACAATATTGGTTGACTAGATTCATGATTCTCAAACTCTGAACATCATCATGTCCATGCAATGGAGTTCACTTTGGCAACATCGATGAAGGTGGAAGGGAAAACGTGCTACTGAGTGCAGAGGACACTGGTAATATCTGTCCTTTACTCACCCAAGAGCAGTAAAATGGGGTGAGGACCTGGGACTCCAGGATTCAGAGATAACAGCAACAAAGGAGAATACATAATGAGAAGACAAGAGAGCAGGGATATTTCCGTGAGATCAAGGGCCTGTGCTAAAAAGCACTGCACCGCGACCATCAAAAAAGGTGCTCCGACACTCATTATTTGTAAGACACTCCGTCTCATTTGAAAAACACCAGACTAATGACACTAATATAAAGGACTAAAACTGGGAAGACCTTTTGTAGAGAAATGTTAAATGTGACATGGTCAGGAAGCAAGGGATAGGGAATTAAACAAATTCAAGTGACCACCCTGAAATGCGGGTCAATTAAACTTTGTCCTTTTGTTTCCTTTACCTATTAAATATTAGTTTAACAAGTGCCCCCTGAATAATCAAGTTTCTTAACTTTCCAACGGCAACTCTCAACAGATATCCTGGGTGAAATACAGAAAAATATATACGCAAAATGACAACATGTGTAAAAATACAGGTTCCAAAGAGAAAAAGAAGCTAACAATAAGTACAGTAGCAAACACATATAGTTTTTCATTATGATGTCCAAATCCAAAAACCAGTTGCCTTTTCCCATCCCAACACTGTTTACTGAAGATGCAAAACTAATGTTTGAGATATAAAAAGAATCATTTGTACGAATGCGTATGAGTCCACAGACCCTAATATAAAAAGTACTAAGTCACCGTTGTGGTAGAAATATTTTCAAAACATTACAGTATTTTCCTCAGCACTACCACGTTCTGTCTGACCTGACTTATCATTACTATGAAATACGTTAAGCATGAGAAATGAATTGTTTCACTCTTACCTACGGATTCAGAATTAATCTTGAGTATAACCACTCTAAAATGACAAACGGTGCTGTGAAAAGGCATCTAAAACAAGCACCTTTTCAAAAATGTGTGCAGATAAATACATTTTGAGAAGAGAATCGTACAAATGCTAAGTCAAGGCAATAGTTTAGTGCATGGACCTCTGCCGCATCTGCTGCCCCTTCTCCCCTGTCACCCCGATACAGCAAAACAAAAGGGGACCTTCATGGATCAGCGTGGCCACCACAAAATAAAAGCGCAAGAGTCGAGAAATCCAAAAGTATAACACAGGCTGCTCCGAAGCTACAACCAGAGAAGCCCAGGAATAATGTCACCTTAACAGATGATTGCAACTCAGCAAAAGAGAAAATAAAATCCTTGGTAGGATATTACCAAGAACTTTTTAAAAGGTTTCAAAAGTGACAGGCTTCATCCAGAAATTAAAAGAAAATTCATTTTCATATTAAGAGTCCCTGCAGCATAGCTAAAGATAACAAAGCTAAAGATGCCAGAAGAGAATCTAAGAGCTAAGAAAGGATCTTTTACAAAGATGACCTATTTAAGAAATATTAAAGATAAATTATTTAAAAGGAAGTTGAAAAGACTAGCATAAAAGCAATGGTCATTTACATGAACTAAGACTATAAACACTTTTTAATAATTTTTTTGTAAGAGCAAAAACCGACACCAAATAATATGGACAAATATGAAGTAATGAAGACTTATAAAGATGGCTACTTGTAAAAGCAGGTAAAAGGGTATTTGGAAAATGTAAACATTTATAAAATCAGCAGACCCAGATGGCATGCATACTAAGGTGTTAAGGGAACTAGCTAATGTACTTACTGAGCCACTTACAATTATTTTTGAAAAATCTTGGAGAACTGAGGAGAGATCAGAAAATTTAAAAAAGGCAAATACCAATTTTCAAAACAGGATAGGAAGTGAATGCCTTGTAAATACCTTTTAAGTGATAATAATTGTCAATAAAAAAATTTAGAATATTTTAAGAAAAGCATTCAAACTTCTGACAAAATGATGAGTAAAATGAAGGATGTTAAAAAAAAAAGATCATGCCAAATAAGAATCTAGTTCATCTTGAATCTCACTGGACATTATATGCCAAATTACTTATTTCTGGATTAGATAATAAACACAATCTTATGTACTAAAATTTTCTACAAATGGACTATGTCAGCAAGTAGATATTTCTCATGAGGTGTCACCAGGGAGAGTGCTGAGGTCCATTCTAAATTAAAACGTTTACTAATGATCTAGAAAAAGGAGTAACTAGCATACTGAGAAAATATGCAGTCGGTTCTAAATTGAGAAATGCAGTTAACACTGGGGAAAACAGAAAAAAAATACCAAACAATGTAGATTTGAAGCAATAAAAAACAATGTAGATTTGAAAAAGTAAAATTTGAGAAAATGCTAAATAAAAACACCACAGTTAAAGAATTTAAAAGACATAATTTAGTGTAAAGTATACATTAATAACTAAAGATGATGTAAGAAAACAATGGATAACAGATTCTTATTTCTTAATCCATCATTGCCCCAAACGCATACAAGAGCTAAAAATAAATACATAAAGAAAAGCATTATAGTATGAATAATTCTGATTAGACCACACACAAAATGGTGTTTAGAGCGTTGGTCTTATTGTACTTTAAAGATGCAAAGAGAGCAGAAGGAATTGCAAACAGAGAGAGAGAAATGAGGAGTTACTCCATAAAGAAAATTAAACCAGTACAACGAAAATGGCTTCAACTCAAAATATAAAGGTAGAATAAGAACTTGCACACAGGAAAATATGAAGACTGGGGATCCGGGAAGACACATGGAAAATCTACACTGAAATGGCTACATATGATGTGTGAAGGAAGCACCTAAGTATTCAAAAGGGAATCGGACGAAACGAACTGAATGAGCTATTTTATCATCCTTAGTTCTCATATGTAATTCTGTACTTGGTTTTCAATTATTATTCAACCCATGTAGCTTACACAGAAATCTTTCTGCCTAGTCTTTTTTTTTGTTCGTTTCTACTAGAACTAGAACCAATACAACTCAGAAGGGACAAAAACCAGTTGCCTTCTGTTCCAGAAGAGTGATATCATGCAGCCTATAAATTAAATGAACCATACAGTGCCCACCCTCCAGAGACAAAATTAATAGACAAGTTGAATTATATACACAACAGTGAATTCATAGGCACATTGTCTGTTACAGGGAAACTAAAACAATAAAGCATGGAAATTCAGATGAGTGAAAATATTAACAGCCTCACTAAGGGCCTTTCAGATGAGGTAATAACAATGACGAACAATAGATCCTACTTTGGGAAGGTTCATGGGTGTCCTCAGTCGGGTCCGACACTCTTCATTAATATACGCTGCTCTGTGGGCAGCAAATGATATTTCATAGCTTCAATGAGGTAATCTTTGCAAGCACTGCTATTCTTGACCAATGCCTCCTCTTCAACCCTCTGTGAGAAGAAATTAGACACATCCCATGAGGGGACAGCTATTTGATGTTAAAACTGACAAAGAAACAGTAGTGAAGAGGAAGAAAAAAGCAAAAAAACTATCCTCTCCAGTTCAGTCGAGCCGTTAAGAGGAAAGATTATAAATATCACCAACAGAAAAGTAAATGAAGCCAAAAAACGCTCTCAAGAATCTGGTCTGCAGAGAAAAACAAATATGTGTAATAAAAGAACTGTAATGAAAATTATATACTTCAGTGTCAGCTATAGAATAATTTTCATATAATATTATATCCACCTATTTCTTATCTTTAAACATCAAGCCAAATAGTAAGAAAAAAAAGGAAATAATTAGATATGAGTCCTTTAGGTGGGGTAGGCTAATCTAATAAATTAAAGATAACCTTTTTAAAACTCAAATGGCAAATAAAATATTCAGAAAAGGGATTCAAATCACTTTATCACAATGTGCCTACACAAATAAGTCTTGTACTTGCTATCTCTGACCCCGAATGCAGGACAGGGATTTTTGGTTCGTTTTCTTAACAGCAGAATACCAAGCTTAACACAGATCACAACAAACGAGGCTTCGAGGATTCTTAAAACGCTCAAATCTCATCTCTCAATAAAGAACTGTTTCCTTAAATGGTTCCAATTATAAAAATGTGGAAATGTTCCTACTAGGATGCTGATAATAATAAAGTGAATTTAAAACTTGTTCAGACACTACTAAAGATCCATTAATTCCTATTGGTTTTTTTTTTTTTTCATTTCTATATCCTCAGCTTCGAGATGTAGAAATGAAACCCGTGCCACTGTGAAATTATGAAGTAGAATTAAACAGTATTTGGACTGAATGTCGAAATTCCATTTCTGCAAGGCAATCTAAAGAGGCTATCAAAAAGGCAACAAAGAAGATGCGGTTAGTGACTCAAGAGCCACAGGTGCAGGTATTTACACGGACTATTCGACCGCAAGCACCCCCTCCCTAAGCTCTAGTGCTCGGTTACCTAAATTAGAGGGAAGCAAATTTTCAAGAATGGGCAGCTGCCAAGGATGCAGGTGTCTTTACTGCCCTCTGTCCCGCACCCCACGGATCTGCGGCTCCTGCCATTCTGTGACAGGGATCTCCACGTGTCCCGCCCAGCGACATGGTGCTGTGAGCATGCACGTGTTTTGCGTATGTTTTTACCTGAACCAAATATTCCCGAGGGAGCAAAGGTAACCGTACGTGTTCCATCAGCCGAGCCATAAATTCTTGCCTTACATCCTTGTCATGGTTCACCCACGCTATTACTGCTTCAAATACCTTGTGGAAAATACGGGGAGAAGAGAAATAAGTCATGAGTTTTGTACCAAGGCATCTGGATAAAAATGGCAAGATTACATTTCAGAACACGACTCCTGCTAAGGCCGCCAAGTTTAATCTACGGCCTAATTTTTTTTTTCAAAATCCTAACTTGCGATGTTCTTAGAAAGCCATTCATTCAATTACTTTCTTTTGTTCTTTTGGTATTTTGTAAGTACTTTATTTTTTTCTGCCTTTATTGAGATATAATTGACAGATAATGTTGTGTAAGTTTAAGGTATACAACCTTCAGGTGTTGATATATTTATGTATTGCAAAATGATTACCACCAAAGCCTTAGCTAGGACTTCCATTACGTCAAATAATTATCATGTTTTTTGTGGTGAGAACATTTAAGATCTACTCTTAGCAACTTTCAAGTATATAATACAGTTCTGTTAACTATCATCACCACGTTGCACATTAGATCCCCAGAACTGATTCATCTTACAACTGGAAGTTTTAGTGCTGTGATCAACATCTCTTCATCGCCCTCACCACCCAGCCTCTGGCAACGACCACGCCACTGTTTCTAGTTCACCTTAGTTAGATTCCACACACAGGTTATATTACTCAGTATTTGTCTTTCTCCATCTGACTTACTCCACTTAGCATAATGCTCTCAAGGTCCATGTTGTCACAGAAGGAGTATTTCCTTCTTTCTCACGGTTAAATAATTTCTGTTATATATGTAAAACCACATCTTCTTTATCCATTCATCTATTGGCAGACACTCTGTTATTTCCACATCGTGCTATTGTAAATAATGCTGCAATGAACACAGGGGTACAGATACCTCTTCCAGATCCTGTTTTCATTTCTTTTGGAAATATACCCAGGAGTGGGATTATGGATCATATGGTAGTTGGACTTTTAATTTAATAAGTACGTTAATGGTACCTTAGTACTTTATGTATTCAGTGACTACTCTTCATTTGGTATTCAGTAGCATTTCGCCAAGTACACTTATCTTCTTGAACCTGAGTAGCAACTGTGATAATCTGATGATATGTGATATGATTTGCTGATAACCTTTCCAAACTGAATTTGGTTCTATTTACTTAGATTCAAATCTCAAGTCTCTTTGGAGTAAAGCACTCAAAATAATAAATCAAAGTGATATTCTGGGACAAAATCGTGCATCCTTATAAACAACTCATTTTTGGCTTTTTCTCTAGGTTTACAAACAATTGTTGGACCATTAACTTCTAAATCAAGGATCTGAAAAAGATTAAAACTCTATTTTGTCACAATAGTAAATATATTAAAATGTAATATTTTGAATTTAAAAAACTAAATAGGGGCATTATAACTTACAGCATATACCTTTGAAAAAGCTAATACGTTAATGAGGACAGTATCTGATTACATAATTTCCTTCTAGACAGATGAATATATAACCCAATAATCTTTAAAGAGTTGTAGAAAATGTCTGATGACAAGTAAATGGATTATTGGAAGCAAAAAATAGATTTTTGATGCCAGGAATAGAGCCAGAAACTAAAAATAATCTACATTATAATTAACATGCCTCTTTAATTCATTCAGTCAACAAATACTCACCCAGTACCTCTACATGCCAGGTGCCAAGATGAAGAGGAGCCTGTCAGTCCCATCTCCTATTTCTCAGCTGCCTTGTCTTCTCCACCCGTTTCTACCATTCTCCATGGGATCCCAGTGCTCATGGGCATGACTTCAACCTCCAGGTCCTACCTCACGCTCACCCCACTTTTGGTCCATTCTGCACACCGCCAGTGTTAATAGCCAGTCTCCAAAGATGGTCCCCCAATAAACCACATCTCCCAGTATCCACACCTTATGAGGTAACCTCCCGCAGGGAGTCTAAGCCGGCCTTGTATAACCAATAGAAAGTGGTGGGCCCCGGCATCGTGTGACTTCTGGCACTGGGTCATCAGAAGCCTTTTGGCTTTCATCCTGGCCTCTGGAAATCCTATCACGTTAAGAAGTTTGATTACTTGAACTCGATCACCAAGCTAGCCACAGAGAGGAGAGAAGGCGGAAGGAGAGAAGAGAAGGAGAAGGAGCGAGATATCCCAGCCCAGGAGTGAGACGGGTGGTGGAGGAGCCGTCTGGCATATTTCAGACACCAGGTGCACGTGCAGGGGGACTGAAGCCGCGGACAGGTGGCTCCAACAGAACCATGTCACCTACCCCCTGCCATTCAAACCGCCCCAGCTGAAGCCCCAGCACTGCAGAGCAGAGACGTACTATCCCTATATGCCCTGCATGAATTCTGCCCACGGAATTGGAAGCATAATCCAATATTTATTGTTTTGTCACTACATTTTGGAGTGGCTTGTTATGCAGTGAACGAATATGAGAAGAGCCTTCGTGACACTTCTATAATGCAGGCATTATGATGGCAGTCTCCTATTGCTTAAAACCCTTTCGAAGTTCATCACTCGGATAAAGTCAATTTTCTTTAACATGGCTAAGAAGATATTTTATTATGTCACCTTCCCATCTTATCTCCGATCACTCTGCCAAACGTATTTCAAACTCTATTCATATTGAACTAACTACATACAATTCATCTTTCACACCTCTTTACACTTGCATATTCTATTCCCCCTCCCTGGAATGCGCTTCCCATTCCCACCCATCCCTATTTCCCTGGCAAACTCATACTCATTTTTAAAAACTCAGGGTCACAAGCTGAACTCCCATCCCAGAAATGATAAAAGGCTCCTACAGGACCATCTACAGCATTCTGTCATCATCTACCCCACCGGCGGTCCCTGTGGTCTGCGACAAAGACTTCAATTTTGTTCATCTTCTTGTATCTAGGACTCTAGGACAGTCCTGGTACATGTAGGCACCCCAAATTTGTCTATTAAAATGTGAACAGTAATGTCTTCCTCTCCTCTGTATTTCTAAGTGCGAAGGTTACACATCTCACAACCAATTCTCACATTTTTTTTTTTCATATGGTAAATAGAACAGTCAATGTGTCTTTCTACCCTCAGGTAGGATGAATGGCCCTGAGGAACAGGACTAAAGCTTAAACAACTTCACATGCAGATCACACAAAGGAAGAGCTCCAGTTTCACTTCCTCCAAATGCAGTGTATTCACAAACTTGTGCCCTGATTCCCATGGGCTACGGAACCTATCCAAAACCCCACTAAGAGAAGCTTCGCCCTCCACCTATATGAAAGGTGCAGATGGCTGACAAAGGCGACCCCAAATGTGGAGAGACAGAGGCTAGAAGCAGATGAAGCGACTGCAAGGTACTCTGGAATCCAGGACAGAGGGCTGGTTGGGCTGGGATGTGAGTAACAGGGAACTGGTCTAAAGTAAATGGATGATCAAGGACGTTTGGTCTGGAAGCAGCTAAAGTTTGTCACTGGAGTAACTTCTCCCAACTTACGTGATGGGGAAATTACTTGGGTTTGAGAAATAGTGCATTTTTAGATCACAATTCTTATAGGCATCTAGTTGTGGGAAGAAACCCAGTTCCCAAAATATACTTGTTTAAGACCGTTTCATGTGTGCAAGCTCTCGCTGTGAAGGTCAAGCACGAAACTCCAATGTCTGGGAGTTCAGGGAACCTCCGAAGGAGAGAAGAAACAGGAACTTACACGGGCAATCAATAAGTCAACTAGCTAGCTGAGTTTCTTAACTTCCAGATCAAAGATCACTGGCTGGCGCTACACATATAGGATCACAAAGTTACCAAACAAAGTGAAATAAAGAAAAAAAAAAAATACTGCACGCTGTACTCTGGGAAAAGAAATAGAAACCTACCTTCTCTTCTGAGGAAATAGTAAGTTTGTCGCTTGAGATTAAGCTGCACACTTGTTCAATGCCGAGGTTGAGAAATTCTTCACTAAGACGACATCCGCAAAATGCTGCTCTGTTTGGAAGGTAAAAGAAAATCTATTAACACTAACACTCCATTATCATTAGTTTCCAACTGCCTTAAAAAGAAGAGGATTTTCTTAATCTAACCCCAAAATGAGAAAACCAGCTGCACTCCCTCAAGGCAAAGATCCAGACATGGGTGCCAAGACTCCTCAACGGGAAACCAAGTTTCTTAGACAAATAATGTTGAGGAAACTGGGTATCCCACATGCAAAGAATGAAGGAAGGCTCTTAAGTTGATTTTACTGGTGACCTGCGAGTTTCCTGAACTTGAACACCCAAATCTCTTTGCAGATTTGAGAAGCTGTCAACCATTATTTCTTTAAATGAGCTTTCTGCCCCCTTCTATTTCTGGAACTCTGACGGTTCACAAATTGGTCCTTCTGATGGTATCCCGCGGTCTCACAGGCTTTCTTCCTGCTTGTCACTCTTTTTTCTTTGTTTTCCTCTGAATGGATAGTTTAAAAGTTCCTATCTTTAAGCTCACTGTTTCTTTCTTCTGCTTCATCCAGGCTGTCGCTGATGTTCTCTATACGTGCTCCATTTCATTCACTGAATTCTTCCGCTCCACAATTTGTTTGGTACTTTTTATAATTTCTCTTTGTTAAACTTCTCCTTTTGTTCCTGTATTGTTCTCTCGATTTTGTTGAATTGTCTTTCTATGTTTTCTTGTAGCTCATTGAGTTTCTGTAAAATAGCTATTTTGAAGTGTTTGCTGGGTAGATCACAGATCTCCATGTCTTTGGGTTCAGTTACTGGAAGTTTATTGTGATCCTTAGTGGTGCTCTGTGTCCTTCATTTTTTATGGTCTTTGGAGTTTTGCAATGGTGTCTTTGCATTTGAAGTAGCCGTCACCTCCTCCAGTCTTTACTGACTGCCTTCAGGAGAGATACCTTGACCAGCCCTGCTAGAGATTCTGAGGCTTCTCAGGGATTCGGTTCATTAGTCTCTCTCAAAATATAACTGAAAATGAACTCAGTTTCCTAGGTATGGTCTTACTTGGGCATAACAGAATGTGATAATCATATTACATTCTTTGGAACATGGTTATATTACTGATTGCTGTTGAATACACTATCAACTAAAACTCTAACATCTCTGAATTGGTTCGGACAATACAAGCCTAATACTTGTCACATAGCCAAGGTGAGCAATTCTTCCCTTTCACTGAATGAATTCTTATTTGGCTCACCATATCTCAGAAAGTACTGTCAAAATTCGCAGCTACTGCACACTGGCAATACACATACACACTCAAATGCACCAACAAAGCATTTCCCTAAAATTTAATGCTAAAGGGCAGGTCACCTCAGAATGGATCCCGTTTCCTCCATGCATGTCCAGGGTTCGTTTCCATAGCCACGATCTTGCCCCAGTCACCTCCTTTCTTCGTTACACCCTAGTTATTACTCTGCTACCGACCTCAACTATTGTTTCCAACCCTTTGACAGATTATTCTGTTGCCAGCACAGAGCTTACACCGTGACATTGGCGATTTGCCTTTACTGGTTTACCACTGCCACTGAGTAGAGCCGATCCAGTCATACTGGCATTTAATAATCAGTTGCATTTTTCTGAACATATCCCATAACTGCGAGAGCGCATAATTCCCAGTGTTTCAGACAATGCCATAAATATGCAACATGCGTGAAACATATACCGTACATACAGAACATATATACATATGTATGCTTCCTTATATATTACATAAGGATTCTCTAGAAGTATTTCTTTTTCCTGTTTGCTTCCTTCCTGCAAATGAAATAAGCTTATCAAGAAATAAAAGACAATCCCTAGGATTTGTCATACTAAGTATAAGGTCAAGTCCCTCATCCTAAATTAAGTCTAGTGAAATCAATATAGAAGTCCAGAGTTTTGCTTGTTCTGTTTTGTATGTACGCTGGGATAAGGTACAAAGTGCCCTACTCGATTTCTAAACACCAAGCACCTTTTTGATGAAAATTAAATGCCAGGTGGGGTTCCTGTAATTCCTCTGTCTCCATCTAGGTTCTCATCTGAGACGTGAGGATAAGTGCATGGATAACAATAGTATTTTATATCTACAAACAGCTCATCCTTGAAAGACAGGAAATTAAAGTTTCAGGAAATAAACTATCTCTGGTCTTCATTTTCCTAATTAATAAAATGAAAGTCTTAGACCAGATAACTGCTGAGGTTCCCTTCAAGTGCAAACACTCTATGACTCTCTGATTCTGAATACAATTAGACTCAAGGGGGGAAAAATTCACATCTCTATCCCAGCAGCTCCCTGAACACAGACAGCTCTGGTGAAACCTGAGAACAGCTCACGCATCTCAGCTGGAAAAACTGTCAACGAGGCAGAGCGAAGAGACTGCATGTCGTTTACTAGGGCATAAATGAGGACCATAATGATGCGAGAATATAAAAATGATTAATTCTTTTAAGACGTGTCATTTAAGTCAGCATGAATTCAGTCAAGAAGTGCAGTAGATCAAATGCTTTCACACTCTCTGAAGAAAGAATCTTTTGTATCAGTCAATTAACATTGCAATAGACCGTTGAATAATCAGCATCTATTCTTTGGGATGCATATGACATAGTCGAGGCTAGTAATACCATTATTAAAACCACTCTCTCAACAAGTTTGAGAGGGCAGCTTTCAAAATCATGGGCTTGTTTTGACAGATGTTTACCCCGGTAAGTGATTCCTAGCCTAAATTACAGAAGAGTGGGAAATGATTGAAGTAAATTGATCGAGGAAGAAAACGTTAGAGAACTGCTTTTACAGAGAATAAGGAATAATCGAAATACGCTAAATTGGGGTGTGAGTTAACTATGGCTGGCCTGCAAACAACTTGCAAGCAGGGGTTAACAGGACTGAGCCTGTCCTCACCCGCAGCAGCTTGGGCGAAGGCAGGCACCTAAAGAGGGTAGCTCTGAAGTGACTGACCGGTGGGTCTAGGCTGAGAAGCCAAGAGATGACTGGGAGAACTGGAACCAGAAAGCACATGTTTATAAAGAAATACAAGTGCAGGAGAAGTCCTTTGCACGGTCAGTGCAAAGGACGAAGCGGGAGTCCCAAACACCAACAAGGTGCTACATGCCCTGGAATCGTGGTCTAAGGAGGCAAGTGGGTTCGTGGAGGAAAGATGGTGGCCAGAAGGAACCAAGAAAGGGGGTCTCGAGGGAGTCAGAAGTACAGATTTAGAAGTTGCTGGTGGCAGGAGAAACCAAGTATGGGGGCGGGGGGAAGACAAGGTATGTGCCAAAGAGACCTAGGACATAGAAAAGGGTCAAGGGCAAGAAGAGAATGGGACCTGAAGGCACATCGGTGCCTAGAAAAGAGGACTGGCTGCAGGTATCCTGTGACCGAGCAATGCTGAGTGTTTAGCAACCCCAGAATTTTACCAAGAGCGCTGGCTTGCAAATAATGCTGCAAATTTCCCCAAAAGTCAATTAGAACTGATACTAAGTCCCTTCTCCAATTTTTATTGTGGGGAAGGTGAGACGTAAAAATGCCTAAAAATCTGAAATTATTATTTCCCTTAAATTTATTTGAAATTTTTACAATTCAAGCAACTTTTGTTTATCAATGAGGAAAATTAAATAAAATTTATAGTTGAAATTAAAATCTAACTTCCCAAAGAGTCTTTTGCTGGGACTATTAAAATTCATCAAAAATCTTGGGTTCAGCTTTTATCGCCTCTATATTTTCAGCCTGGCAAAAATGCTAAAAACAAAGGTTTTAATGATTTGGGAAATAGTTAAAATATGGACACCAGTCAAAACACATGCAAAATAAAAGGGTCCACAGACCAGTGTTCTCCAAACATCTACACACTTGGAGTTAGATGTAAAAATTCCATTTTTTACATAAGAAGCAAAGAGTAATTTCACACAGCTTTTCAGCTAAGAAAATTACTCAACAGTATACAAAGGCTGACTGCAGTCCAGAACACCACGCCTCTACACGCAGGTCATTTAACTTGGCTGGGCGGTCACCCTCTTTTGTTACTGGTATGAAGCTGTGCACTACACGCCCTAGAGAAGCAGCCGGGCCCACGTGAGCGGGCAGTGACTACCAGCAGGATTCTGCTAAGCCCACAAGGACAACAGGATGGCCAGCATGAATTCCACACCCTCCCCGCTCAGACGTTTCTCAGATCTTTCCTTTCTCTAAAGATGATGAGATTATGAAAAAGCAGCACAGGTTCATAGAAGAGATTTTCACGAAATACTGTAAGACTTTCATTTCGCCTGTAAATTTAACTCTAATGAATACTAGTGAGCTCATTTCCAATCTGCAAGAGAAAGGAATGACACAGATCTTAGGTTCAGGATCTCTGGTGAGTTCTCAAAGGATAAGGAATGTTTCAGTTTCCTGAGCGCAGCCACACCTTGGGTCCAAGAGCATCCTGAGATGATACAGGCTCTCCTTCCTTTCCATCCTGTCTCTCCCTCAGCTCCTCTTCTCCTTCCTTCTTCCTTCTGTATGCACGTACCTACATATGTGTCTATGTATAACTCTTCTGCTGTTCTTTACTTCTTCGTTTCCTACTTTCTTGCCTAGATAGACCTGTCGCAGCCCCTACTTATCCCACTACCTATGATAGAGAAAGAAAAAGTAAGATATTAACTTTCTTGCCAAGGTCCCCCTTTACTCCCTCAGATCTTTTCATGTGCTCTTGAACTTGAAAGTAATATAGAAATTTGGGTAGATTTTCTAAACACATAAAGTGCTTGAATTGTAAAAAGAAAGGAGCAAGGAAGGAGCTAAAAAACAGTAATTTGTTTATGGCAGAAAAAGAGAGCAATGACCATTTCCCTGTATAGACTCATCTCTCCACTTCTTATTTGCTTAATATATAAAAACAATCAGCTATTTTCACTAGGAAGAACAACTGTTTTTAGTATTTTACTGGACTATTTCTTTTAGAAAGTTTGTTGAACTAGTGATGAATACGCTGAAGATACAGAAATAGCTTCATTATATAAGGTGGGTCACTGTAATTTTCTTTGTTTAAAATTATATAGATGAAATGTACAACAGAATTGCTTCAAAATGATACAAGAGGATGCAAAAATTTATCAAGCTACAGACTTAATGATTTGTGTCCTTTTCCATATGTATATGAGACTCCATTGAAGTTTACACATAAAAAAGAGTATCAGGGGAGGGGAAATAAAGAGATGTTTAGCAAAACAAGATTATCCAGGAGCTGACAACGCTTAATGTGGGATGATGCAATGTCACCATAAAAAAAATTAAATTAATGAATAAAAAAAAAAGCTAGATGATGAATATGATTCTATTGTTTTAGGTGCTGAAATTTTTCATGATAAATGGCATTATAAAATATTGCTTGTAAACTTAAGAAACTCAAGTAAATAAAAGATGCGAAAGCATGTATAACAGTAGTACATCCTTTAAGACTAGACTTTAACTTTAAAATACAGTGCATTAAAAGTTAAAAAAACAAATTTTCTTTATAATTTTGTGAAGGTGACAATAATTTTTCCATGAAAAAGTCTTTGTATAATTACGAAGAACTCTGCAAATTAAAAAAAATAGAGGTGTTCCAATTTTAGTGGAAAATTGTTCGTATTTTATTCATAAATTGAAGGTTTTAAATAAGAAAAAGAAAATCCAAAATCTAATCATCTTCTAAAACACAGTAAATGAGCTGGCTCTGATATGAGTAAAACTAAGAGTTCTGGTACATCATGTAACTTACTGTGTGTGAGCATGTTTTCCATCAATCCTGCTTTTATTCATTCCCTCCCGGCCCCTCTCTCTCTCTTAAGAGTCAGTAGTAACATTTGTCAAACACTTTCGAGACAAGCAGCAGCCCAAAAAAGATATAATGTTAAAAAAGTAATTGCTTCATGCAGAAAAACTATCAAAAAATATATAAGCCTCCTTGGTTTTCCTAATATAAATCACTTATAACAGGCACATTATGTCTAGCAGTTAATGGGTCTTATGGATTTAGAAGGAATATTTTCTCCTTAGCTGAAGAACAGAATTGGTTGTATGGGAACACATCAATGAATTTAAATTTGTCTTCGGTTTTTCTTAAAATGCCTCATCCCACTCAAAAGGATTACATGAATATCATTACACAGCCTAGGCGTTCCCCAACTGACATAAGGGTTGTGTTCTAAAAGTTCATCCATAAATAAACTTTCTGGAATTCAGATCACATTTTCCTACTGAAACAATTTTACAAGGGGTAGTTAAGCCAATCAGGCCACACTACAGAAATCTATAAAGTTCAAATTTGGACCTATTATGTTCTACTGAAGCACTGTGTTGTGTTGTGTTTTGTTGTTTTGTTTTGGACTAACCACCTTACCATTATTTCCTTGATAGGAATTGCAATAGGAATTCTAGCACTACTTCTCGCCAATGTTTTACACACACACACACATACACACCCCTTACCCAGGTCTGTGTACCAACACGTCCCTTACTATCAGAGTAAGCATGAGGGAGCAGAGTTTAGACGAGGGGCTCTTGCATTTGAAGGTTGGAAGAAGTAGGGGTTTCAGAGCTTATTATGGGCAGTGGTTATGGACAGTCTTATAGTAACTGTTTTTATTGGGTCTCAAAGATATAGAGCAGTGATGGTGGCTTGTAACTTCCATAGGTTTTCCTTCCAGAAAGATGTTAAAAAAATAAAAAAAAACCTCCTCATAATCACTTTTAATACGTATTTTTAAATGTTTACAAACTCAGAGCAAAATTAATTATTGGTTACTTTTGAGTGCTTTAGCTCCACCCAAAGCATAAGAATTCTCCTCTCCAACTGGAAAGATGGGGACCTGAGGGTCCTACATAGCAACCGAGGGAGCTTCCTTGACAACAGTGAGAAGCCCTCCTCCCTCTGCCACAGGGAGAGGATGCCAGCACAAGGCCCTAGAAGCTACTGTCTAACATAGGGCTGCCTATGTTGGACCTTCTTTTTTACTCCACCCGAAGGTATCCAAATTTCATTGCTCTGAAGACTTTTAAGCAACGAGGTTGTTGCTTAATGGATGCTAGAGAAGGATGTAAAAAAACAGAAAAAATGACTTCATTTTCATATATAAACAATTTCTTTCATGCCTATGAATTTGAAATTTTGAAAGAAAAACACATAGGGATTTAATTAGGTGCATAAAATTAGCTATTCTGTCATTTAGGCCCTATACCAATTGATAGGTTGTTTAAGTTCAAAATATTATGAGCATGCGTCAATTATGCAGGGGCCCACTGTAAAATTGTGAATGCATTTATATACAGTCCAAACCCAGAAACAGGACACGACCTTCCAGAAATCGCCATAGAATCCTGTCGGAACGCAAGAGCTCCCAACTTCTCCTGGTCTCAAACCCGGCCAAGGCCTGTCCCACTTGCCTGCGTAGGTGTTGGCCTTGTTCAGGAGGTCTGTGCACGCATGCATGTCGGCGAACGCCCGGATTCCTAAGCAGTTCACAGGATGAAGCTGGGATTCCAGAAACTCACAGCACGTCTTCTTCACGTCCTGTAACTGTAACAGCCCAGCTGCCGGCAGAAGCACCTGTGACACACGACACACGAGTAAAAGTGTTTAGGCAGCTGCTTGGGAAAACACCGCAGCTGTGTAAAACTTCTACGTAAGGCATAAGAGGTCCAGCCATTGCTTATGGTCTGCACCCAGATCCATATGCAGAAAAATAATGTAACAATCGGCCAAAAAATTTAAAAAAAATAAAAATAAAAAAGTGACGCCTCTTTATATTCCCCATAATGTCTATGGAGTCTTTCAAAGGTCTCTTCTTGGTTCCAAGACTATAAGAGACATTAGATCATATTAGATTGAATGGTTTCTTATGCTTACATAAACGAAATGTTCCTTTAAATTTTAAACACATAAATTACTAGGATGCTAGGGGTGCTATGGCTCAGTGAAAACGATTGTTCCTTTAGTTCCAGGAGTCATGAGCTTCGGTGCTCTGTGTGGGGCAGGAGTGAGCCCACAGTAATACACGCCATAACAAAGCCTCATTTTGTTCTTCCACTGTCTGAACCATACAACGAACTGCCTTCCTTAGAGGGCAGGACCATTTTAAATTCAACAGTCTTTGGCTATAAGCAGATGTAGTGTCTCCAGAATGTATTACATGTGCTTTTATTACATAAAAAGGTAATTGCTAATAATAATTTTTTAATTTGTATTTTTATTTGAATAACTTCAAGAAATTCTGTGCTAATTACAGGTTCCGCTATGGGATTTAGTCAGTACCTTCACCTTAAATACTATATCCAACACTATAACTGCTTTTCAAAGAAGTCAATAATGAAAACATTTTTCCTTACAAGTGAAATTAGTACAGTGCTATGCTAAGAACCATATTTGAAAGTCAAATTTAGGAGAAAATATTCATTAGAAGAAGTTCTAAACATCTGCTCTTCTTTAATAAAAGCCAAAAGGTGGGGGGGGAAGCCTCAACTATTAAAACAATGATCAATTTTAGAAAAAAAATCATGTTATCATTAAAAAAAAAACACCTAAGTTTCTTCTATAATTGATGTTCATATAGGCCAAGCCACAGCCCAAAGAGAAAAAAATAGTTTTGAATATCTTTTACAATTTTCCTAAATCTACATAAGAAGTCCTGAATGTGGAAGAGAAAGAGTGTGTTTCTGTCTTTCTGTAACACAAAATTACTCTATTTCCTTAAAGGAACCACAGAAGCTCCAATTCTAAGGTTTAAAGCTTGCATGTGAGTCCCTATATATACCCAACCAAACGGTCATGAATTAAGGACTACCAATATTTGGGGGGTTTTGAACATAAAATAGTATCAAGAGATAATGGCTCTTCCTTCTGAATTTAAGAAAAGCGCAAATAATGCTGTTTATAGACAAACGTTTTGTATAATATGTTGAGTGTGTTTCATTATGTTATGAGAATGCATCTCCATGGAGATATCTTTAGTTGAAGATAATCTGCACATTGGAGGATTTTCTGCACTGGTATAATTGAGCTCTGAAGCGACGTAAAGAACATTCCACGATGCCTACTTAACAGTGCAGCCATTTAATTCAGCAAATGGATAGAGTTAAGAAAGTGGTCTTCAGCGTAAGATTCAATCTCTGAAATTTGCACAAATACTAATGATCACCCATCTAATCAGCATCTTCCCAGAGACAACACAACATAGTACAGTCGCATTCATGAATTTGGCAATTCAGGACAGAGATACTTGGGCGGAAAAGGTGGCCGGGCAGAAGCAGGCTCATTCATGCATTTTTGGTGGGAGTATACATCAACCTCTACGAAGAGCAAGTTGTTTATTTCAATCAGAATTACAAATGTCCATCCTCTGATCCAGCGATTTGACTTACAGATAGGCTAATATATGCAGAAAATCTCACATGACATTCGTTAGAGCATTATTGTGGGTAATAGCAAAGGTTAGAATGAAGCCTAAATGTCCATCATAAGGAGACTGGTTAAACACTTGTAATCATCCATTCAATGGACTACTGTGCAGTCATTCAAAAGAATGAGAAAACTATGTGAATGGGATAATTTCTATGATATATTAAGTGAAAAAAAATCAGTGATCAGTTGATACTATAACATATGTATACACCCACACTTATATACACATCCATCTAAAAAAGAAGCTATAGCAGGCTTTAAAATTTTTATTTTGCTTCATTAATGTTAACATCACTACCAAATCGAGATCTACCGTATCACGAGATTGAAATTCATAAAATTGTAGAATCTCAGACCTGGAAAGGATATAATAAGTCAGGTAGGCTAAGGACATAAAAGTCACTTTAATTATAGGCCATATAGCTAGAAATTCACACATAATTTTTTTATTGATGGCAATGATGAGTCAAGTGCTTCCATGCTGGGCAACCATGTATCAAATATACCTTAAATGTTAGTCAAATGTATAAAACAAGTTGATTCATCTGCTTTTGTCACTAAATCCTTCAAAAATGCCTTGGTTTTATGATACAATTTTACTAGGACTAAACTGCAACATCTCATAATTATAAAATTAACTATATACAGCTTCAAAAACAATAATTGGCCCAGACTTACTGACATGACCCCTGGTGACCATCAGTCACCCGTGATGAAAACAGGAGAGCAGCTAGGGCCACGCCAACCTTCTCGATTACTCTGTTATTAGCTGGAGAGCCAGCAGAAACAAAAGAAAATAAAACACGCTCCAAATGTCAGATGAACCACATCACACAGCCAGATCCACTTCAATAGCTGGCAGCCTATGACCTGGATTCTTGAGCTCAAATCAAACTTCCTAATTTGTCTGATGAAGCAACCAAATCCCAGAGAGGCAAAAGACTTGACCAAGTCATACAGCTGGTCAGTGGGAAGCTAGAGATATAATCAAATTCACCAACAATTTGTCTACTGTTTGTTCCATTACCGTAAGCCCGTCTCAAGGTGCAGAATGGAAGTGCTTGTCTAATTTCTAAATTTCCAATGCTGTGAGTAATAAAGGTAATAATTTTAACAATGCAACCTTATAGTTGTTTCCATTTATTGAGTAATTACTGCGTCAGGCACTGTCCTAAGCACTTGACAGGCAATAATATCCCATTATCCCCATTACGCACAAGTGAATACAGAGGCTTGGAGACCTTGTGTAACTTGCCCAAGGTCACAGAACTGGTATGGAACAGGTCGAATCTGCCATGAGCACAGTATTAACCAAAGTGGCTGTAATGCTCTTTAGAGAGCACATGGATAAACATTCTCATGTTAATAGGAATATGTTTTTAAAGTTACCTTCTATTTATTTTAATAATATAAATCATCTCAAATTAACTTAAGCAAAAATGGAGTCGATGTAGAGAAAAATATTAAATATTTAATAGTATCAGCAGTACAGAATACAGCAAAATCACGGCAATGGCACACAAGTTACTAAAATTTAGAAAACCATGATTTTAGAGATCAGATTTAGTATAGTAATCGCTCGATATCTGACGTGATTCTGATTCCTGTGGTTTTTACATGTCAATGAAAAAGGATGTGCTTTAATTGAGCACTATCATAATCCCATTGCTTATTTTCTGCAAAGCGGATAAACTATATTATTAGTAACAAATGAGCCAAACGTCTAGTAATGTAATGAGGTGGCTGCTTAATTTTCTATATAGGTCGCAAAAATACTTTAGGCATGCTAATCAAGAGGTCTAAAGGATAAATTTTTATCTTTAAAACTAGTTTTTTTGAGCTCTATAGAGCAAAGAAGCAGTTGAATACGTGCTGTTTCTTATTATGAGGTGGAATTATATTAATACGATAAACCCCGGCCACATAGAATTAGGATCTAATAGAAAATTTCCATTGGCTTCATTTTCCATATACTTCACTAGTATTAACTTTGAGACTGATGAAAATAACCCTAAAGCACTCTAAGATCCTCAAGTATATTCCAAAAGAAAGAACAATTAAATTTGTTGTATGTTCTGAATGTTAATGATACAGTCTAAGAATCTAAAAGTGATTAATTCTCATATATACTGAGGGAGGGCCACTTTTCAAAAGCTAAAACATCTCTCTCGGGTATGCTGAGTCCTAAGAAAAAACGTAAAGCAGGTGGTTTGTCTTGGGGCCTGACCCTCACCTCTCCTTCCTGCAGCCTCCTCCCTACGTTTCCTCCTTTCCTCTTTCTTCTCCATCACCCCCAAGCTCTCCTCTAGACCCTGGTCATTCCCTCTGTGGTCTCAGTCCCTTTCAGGTCATTACTAATAGCACTGCTCCATTTAATTTGCTCCCTAACGCTCACCACTATCGAAACTGATCTTCTGCATTTGCTCCCGTGTCTACGGTCTCTCCCTGCAAAAGCAAACCCACTCTATGACAGTAAGGTCATTTCTCTTTTACCCCCCGTTGTACCCTCGGGTTAACAGAATATCTAGGTGCCTAACGAATGAATCAACCTGAATGAAAATTAATTTGCTACTCTTGTGAATGACTGTATTTTAAAAGAGATACAATTTTGGATGTCTTTTGACCCAGAAATACAAATGCAATTTCTAGAATGTATCTGTATAGGACATTTGTGTCCTACTGCATCCTCTTAGCTCTACCTCTTGGCCAAGCCACCACTGCAGCAACCAGGTCTAAGTAGGCTTTGAGCACCTTTGTGAAAATGTAACGTCACAGGGCATCGCCCCAACCCCTACCATATCTCTCTCTGGCTTCCTACCCAGAGAAAGCACTGGGGTCTCACCCGAAAACACAGGAAAATACTGCTTATGTAGCTACTTGGGCCAATGAAGAACAATCCAAAGGAAGATGATGGATAAATGCTTTGCCTTTTTATTCCCCAAGCAGCTAACTCTGAGACAAATTTCATAAGGCTTCTCAAAAGGTCCTGGTGAGAATAAACATGTCACATTTAGCTGTGGCCAGATCTATACCACATTTTGAATTAGTTTTCCCTCCATTCCAATCCAAATCCCCAATTCACACACTTGCTCTCTTGGATCACTTTCCAAATAAACTAGCTGCAGAAAAGCCATGCTTCCAGGAGAACAAACTTGGAATGAACTTGAATGTGGATATACTTAGCTATAAAAATAAGAATATTTTAGTGCTGTTTATAGCATCAAAAATTGAAAAGCTCTTAATGTCCAATAACAAGAGACAGATGAAGTAACTTCTATAATATCAACAAAATTGAATACTTCATAGTGTTAAAAGAGATACAGCAGACAAATATTTAATGACTTAGCAAATGTTCCTACTATTTAGCATAAAAAGCTGATTTCTAAACAGAATCTACAGTATGATGCCCTTTTTTGGTAAACCTACACACATCAACAGAGATAGGACCAGAGGACTATACCTCCACCGTTAACAGAGGTCATCTCTGATTAGTGGTAGTAGGAAGCTATTTACTTTTTTTTCACTTATGTTTATTTTCTACAATTTCTATAATGAATAAGTACCATGTAAATTATCACATTATTTAAAAGAAAGTCAAGGAGAAGAAAGTAAAGCAATGCCTTTCTGGATCTCCAGAGTTATTAGCCAATACAGAACTGGGTAAGGGGTGCTATTTAGTTAGTCTACCGCCCACCAGTCATCAGAGCCTACGTCAGCCTGGCCTGTCCTCTGAGTACCACGAGTCTCGAACGCCTCTGATCATCGAGCTAGTGTTTGGTAAGCGCTATACATCACTCTTCTCGTTCAAGCGAACGGCAGGATCTTGACATGCTCGGAGAAACACGAAGTGAAAGCACTTGGCCAGCGAATGAAATCATCTTAACTTCAAATGCCATCGTTCTGTTAAACGGGAAAAAATATTTTCATCTCGATATGCTAATGTCCAGCATGAGGGACACACAGAAGCCTAAACATTTTATACTGCGGAGATGTTTTCTGCGATGAACAAAGACGCAGGGGCAAAGCTGCCGTGGATGAGTGAGGACAAGCAGAAGACCTGGAAGACGCCCAGCCAAACGATCAGCGCTCGGGTGACACTCGCACGCCAGCTGCACATCTTAGAGGAAGATGCTTTCATCCCAGTTCACGCTGTCTGACAAGCCAAATTACACACGAGATGTTTCGCTTGGACTAGTACACGCCTCCTGCTTGGCTATGAGGATCTGTAGTGGATGTGCAGCTTGGGCATTTTACCTCATTGGGGGAAATAATTTATGTGGTAAATCTTTTAAATCCTGAGCCATTCAGCAGTGTGTTTACTAGAAGACATGGCCAGCGGGTCTGACTGCTCCATTTATAAGATTTCCAGATGTCTCTGAAAACATGCAGACATGAAACTCACGAGTCACTGTTTACAGTACGTGCACTACTGAAAAGCAGATTTTTTACTTTCCCAGCTATTTTATATTCATAGCAGAAGCATCTGTTTATTTAAAGTTCAAGGGCCTTGCATGCCACGAAGGCCCTGAAAACAAACAAGGAAACAGCTGTCCAAAGGGCATGAGCAGAGGAAAGAAATTATCCCCATGCTTCAAGAAGCAATTTGTTGTTGGACAAAAAGTCTCATTATGAAATATAATCTATAACTTTCATTAGCATACATCTTATAAAATCTGATTAGGTCCGCAATTCATAAGAAAGTCATGTTCCACAAGTTTATTTATTTCATTTGGCTGCTTGACACTCACTGTACATTTACTCATAGAAATAGTATAAAAAATAGTGATAACCACAATACAGATGAGCGTAATATTACTACTTGACTGCAGTGACCTCAGGGCATATTGGGTGCAGGGAAGAAGGAAGAAGAAAGTTTCCTTCCTCTTTCTCAGATGTAGACCTGGCCCAGTGCAGAATTTTGAAATAGGAAGTGTTTGTCCTTGGCATCCTGCTATGTCATTCTTATTTCTACATCTCACACCTTGGCCACCAGGAGCCAGCCCTCTGCTCCGTGCACCCAGATATGATTCTCTACCCACATCTGCCGTTCACGATTACTCAATATTTCATCCTCTAAATACACCTATCCACCGCATACCCCTACTCAAGGTCCATCCCTCAGGACAGCTACTGCCAACAGGGCCAAAAGGAAAGCCATCTTATTAATTCATATTAACGACTAATAACACATCACCTTCCAGGACAAATCTCTTCCAGAGGTATTTCAAGTTTTAAGACAGGCTCACCCGTAAGCAGAATATATCTGTACTTATGTCCATGTCAATGGTATAATAAATGAAAGGGAGAAGCAAAGGTAGTGTGGAAAAAACTATTGAGGGGGTGGGGAATGTGGCTTTCAGACAGGCTGGAAGCCACCTCTCCTGCACTATCCTTTTACAGCCGCTGCTTCGTTATTTTTAACCCAAGGATTTCTCTAAATCTCCAACTCACCCAACAGTAGTAGCTCAGAGTATAATGAAGACAGCACCTACCCCTGTAGAGTTGTTGAAAAAATTAACTGGTCAACATTCAATACAGCACCTGGTACATGACCAGAAGAGCACATTAGTTCTGATTGCAGGCTTGTTTCCTGGGGGTGAAGTGAACATTCATCCCTATGAAAACAATGCCAGGACTGTCTCTCTCCCTCACAAGATGACATTCTGTGCCGAATCCTTTACAATGAGCACAAAGTTGCTTTCTTTTTTTGATCAAGTATTCTACAAGCAAAAGATATAATCAGGGACAATTTGGAAAAGAATAAACACAACATTCAAAAAGGAGAAATATAGTTGATAGCTCACTAGTTGTCAAATAAATGTAAATTAAAATAATGACAGCGCATTTTATCACGATTGACACAATTCTTTTTAAACAACAGACATTGTGGTCAAGGTATAATAAGTATTGGCCAATGGCTCATTTTTGTCATCACTGTAAACTAGCCAACACTTTAGAGAGCAAATAAACAAGTCATCAAGAGCTGCCAAAAATGATAAAAATTTAAAGTCTTGACCCTGTAAGTACATTTCCAGAAATTCACCCTGAGAAAATAATTCAAAAAAAAAAAAAGGAATAGGCTACAATCTATGAATTTTATTTTAGCATTACTTGTAAGAGTAGGGGAAAAAAACAGAAACAACTAAAGATTTAACAATATGGCAATGAGTAAGTAAATTAGTGTTGAATCCACATGATGAAAAATTACAATCAATGAGAGACGATGAAGACTAATAATGGTTAAGGAAAACTAATATTTCTAAAATATTTACAATGACATTAAATGGACACACAGCTTTAACCTGTATCATACTAGAAAAACTTCATGAACATCAAGTTCCATTGATCTCAGGAACCTGGAAAGTAAGAGCGTTGACAGACAGAAGAAACAACTGAACATTTCTACATGATTTATTTTTTCTAAGACATAGTGGACATAAGTAAAGAGAGTAAAGATGGTGGTCCACTGATCGTTTTCAGACAGTTGGGTTCCCTGGCCTCTTGCATCCACCAATTCCCTAGCGCTGGATCCAACCCTGCCTATAATCAGAGAGAACGTCTGGGCCTTAACTAAGCAGTTCAACTCAGCCCCAATGCGATCTTGGGCACTGCAATTAGACCCAGTTCCTGCCACCTGCCCCTTGCTGCCTCCACGGAGGGCCCTTCTCTCAGTGCACCATGCACTGACCGGTTCTCCCAGAGGCTGAAATCCGGCCCCTGGGGCTCTGCCTGAAAGATGCGGAGTGCTTGTTCCCAGGCTCCTCTCCTCCTGTCTCATTCCTCCCGGACCTTCTGCCTGACGCAGCTTCCATTCATGAAAGAGGGCCCGCCTACCCCAGAGGGCACTCCTCACTATTCATTTAACAAATACTTATCAAGCTTCATTAAATACCCATCACCAATTTACATCTAGGGATGTAACAGCTGGACAAATATACCGGCCAGCCCAGAGCCCAGACTCCAACAGGAGGTGCTGACAGTTAGCATGGGCACGTGCAGCGTCCATCAACCCAGCACCCCTGCCCTTCAAGGTCTGAAGTCCGCAGGCACTGAAGGCTCAGGAGCTGTAGACATGAATACCTGACCTGCCGCTGAGCTCCCACAATGTCTCAGGGTCGGAACGGTGAGTATGAAAAGAATGGAGAATAGAAACCACACCACAGGCTCTAGAGACACGAACTCCGGCCTTGAATCCTGGATGTGTGCCACACTAAATGTGACCCCAGAAAATCACTCAGCCCGTCTGAGTTGCAATTCTCTGATTTTTTTTTAAAAAACCCTCTGTCCAGGATGCTATAAAAACTAAATGAGGTCAGTACTTAGCAAAGTGACTAGAAGGCAGGCAGCCCCTTCTTCCCAAATGAATATTTTTATTTTATTTCTACTATCAGGAGAATTAATCCACTTGATCTCTTCTTTAGTCCCTCATCTCAAAAATTAGTACAAATCAAAAAACATGATTGCTAGTCTCTGACTAACTGAACACGCATTTTACTTTTATAGATCAAAATTTCCTTCTGTATCTCCATTGGATGATCCAGGCTTCTTCCTTTCCACAACCTCGGAATTTCATGAGTAACTCAAGAACAGATTAACAGACTATCCCTGACTGGCTCCACATCCATCTTCCAAAACCAGAATTTAAACTAAGAGATCACATAGTTAAGACTGAGAAATCAAGCCACTGTCTAAAGACTTGGGACCAACAAGTACCTTCAGTGGGCCTCGAAAATATGTTGGAAAAAATTAAAATGCAAACGAGCTGTTTAAGGGACCAAGAGTATCAGTTAACTCAAAGAACAGGGGTAAGATGACGCAAGGGTCACCTCTGGCTTTTCACAGGTTCTACATGGATATGATACAGTTAAAACTTGCATGATAATCACTGAATGAACTGACAAATACATTGGTCAAAATAATTTACTTAATTATGTAGAGTAAAAGATCATTTACCTGACATGATTGAGATGCATGGTCTCAGTCAAATATTTTGATTAAAATTATGAAGGATACCAAGTTCAGACTTAAAATATAATAAAATATAATTAACATCAAAATTATAAAAGATTTAAAATTTTATAATAAGTATTAACATAAAATAAATAATTTTGTGCTCTGGGTAATAGTAATAAACTTAAATTATTCCTATCCCAGTAAATTATCAAATGCCAGGTTAACAGATTTCTAAGTATGGAATGTCAGATAAATTCCTTTCAGTGATAGGCTTCTCTATTGCTGCAGTAAATAACCACTAATCCTGAAGGTTTGATTCAAGGCATTTTAATGTTTTGTTTTTGGTTTGTTTTTTTTTTTTTGAGTTCTAACCTGTGTATTCCAAGCACATAATCTGCTAAACCCTCTTACTCACAGGGACTCATTCTATATTATGAGTTAAAGAACGTGAATGGACAAACAATAAGCCTTCCTCAGACTCTGGTGGGAGAAAATACCACTTCTCTTCCAGCCGCCACGTGTCAAACCAATGGAAACGGCTGTTAGAAATCAAAGCTATAAACCGGAGCTGAAATCCCCAGAGTGCTGGCTCCACGCCAACTCCAAAACACAAGACTTTTGTTGGATGGAAAAAAAGATCAATAACAAATTAAGAGTCTCTTTTATTGGAGGGGCGGGGAGTCACAAATATGTATCCTGATTCAGAATATAAAGAGTGGAAAAAGGTTACATGAGTCATTTTTTTACCCGGTGATCCCAAACAATCTCAATGAGTTCTTCCTCATGGCCTCAAGGCCTTTATTACTGCCCCATTTCTTATTTCTGAGCAACATTCATAGAGAACTTTAATATTTTTTACAAGATTTAACTGGTATCTTTTGTAGCATTTCTGTAAGGTTTCAAAGCATTATTAGCTTCATTTAATAGCTGAAAACAGAGAGAAAGGTTAATGTCTTAAGGCCATTCTTGAAGTCAACAGTAAATTCAAAATCTGAGCTCGAATTCTAATATGATAAAAGCCAGAGTCCACTGGCCCATGAAGTTTTCTAGCACAGAGCCAATCCGAGGGCTCCTTTTTATTTTCTGAGTTGTTCAACAGTAATTTAAACATACAGAATTCTTATATAAGTAATTAAAACGATTTCACCCTAAGATGCCACTAAAAAGATTTACAAAACTGTTCAGTAGATGCTTTTTTCAGCTTGAAGATTAGACTTCTACTGAAATCCTCTGGTACTTGAGCAATTTCTAAATGTGTGGTGAAGAATGGAAAATGGTTATTCCATCAAGATAACTAAAGGGCAGATCTGGAATGTGACTGCAACTAAGCTTAAAACATGGTTAAATGTATAATTATAATCTCTATCAGAAGAAATTATTTTTAAACTAAGGTGCAAATGGTCCATATTATTCAATTTCCCAGGGAAACAGATGAGAATTCAAAATACTAGAGCCCCCTGCCTTCTAGTTGAAAATGTTAGCCTCAAAGAGCCACTGTGGTTGGTAGATCTGTCACATCAGTGCTGGAGGGCAGAAAAAGACAACTACTAGATTATAAAATGTTCAGAAATGTATTTACCTTAAGAGCAACTGTTGTCAGTTTTTCCGGTATCGTACAAGGTAGAGAGATACTGGATTTGATGGCACTCAATCAATGTTCTGATCACTAGAAATGTATGTTTTATGGTGGAATAGTTCATTAGGGTCCTCCCTTTATGCACTTGAAGCAAGCCCTCTTTCTCAGTGATTGCATGCTCGCCAAATGATCCTCTGGTCACTGATTCTGTCACTTAGGTACCTAGATCTTGGGAACGACGTGCCTTGGATAATGCACACGTATAGTCACAAGAAACACTTATCACCCTATAAAGGAAACAGGCTATAAATAAGGCTCTCAAGACAGGGGCCCTGTCTATCTTGCTTGATACTGTATCGCCAAGGCTAGAACACTGCCTGGCATGTAACAGATGCTCCATTAATTTTTAATGGGCTATTATTGAAAAGTAGAATTCATCAGGATCAATACCAGCAGTGGAACATTGAGCAAGCTCGACAGTGCAGAAGTAGGAAAGGGGAAGAGCAAGCCAAGTACAGAAAGGCCTTACCCGGCCTATCCTACCCTGGCCACGGATCTTAAAGGCCTTAAGTCTTCAAGTTCAGCCCAATCTGTCTGAAACTAAGCCTGACCAAGACTGCCAAGTTCATTAGGAGTTTAACCAGTGTTTAGGGTGTGTCGTTAACCTTGTTGCCCTAAATGTGCCGTGCTCCCCAAAGCACCCTCATGCTTACCAGAACACCCTGTGAGCCCTGACGCCCCGCAGGACTGAACAGGGGCCCAGATCCTGGCTTTGCCATCCGGTTCCCTCATGTGGAGGAATACAATCCCACTTACAATCCCTGGCCCTCACCAAGTCTCCTTCCAGACAAGCTGGAACACAGGAGCTGCAGGCTAGAGTGACCGGTTCACCCAGTGCGGCTCTTCCTGGATCAGAGACACTGCCCTCAGCCTCACGGCAGAAACAACCACCACGACCACCACCAAATACCGCCATTACGACCAACGCCACCATGACACCCCCACTGCCACGCCCCCCACAGCACCTCGTTCAAACCTAAGTTCGTCACTTGTCCTTGAACATTTTACTTTGAACTGCATGCTACCCTTAGTTTAAAATATAATTACTGAGTGCTTGCTCTCCCGTATCAGCGGCCCTATTCCTGGCCCCATTCATTTCTGACTCAAGCCTCAATTCTCACCAGAATTGTAGTGAGGTCCCAGTACGTCACCTCGATGTGATCCAGTTACCTAATGACTGATGTTCCACAAACGCTTAGAAAACAAAGAACAGAATTAACCCCTTTTACAGACAAGAAACTGGGGCTCCGCAGAGTTCAAGAATTTGGACAAGGTCCCATGGTACTTAAATGGCAAAGCCGAGATTCGAATCCAGGCTAAGTCTGTATTTATTATGTTTTGCAGCATCGGGACCTAACACAGGGATGAGTACTTCGCAGGCCTTCCACTAATGTCTGTTTAACTGATAGCGTGTCTTCAGAATCTATTTTCAGATTAATATCCATCTAATGGGAATCTTGTTTCAACGTTCATCTGCACCATGAAGAAATATACTCAGCAAAAGCACTCGACAAACTCGGCTTAACCCACTCATCTGATTAACCAGCTCTCCCCACGCATCCGCTACCTGTGCTCTCTAACACGCTCGCACGCTCTGCCCCTCCGGCTGAGGTGCATTGTATCAACTCATACATATTGGATTTGCTCTCGAATCTGTTTATGACACTTGCACTTGTTATCGAAACTACATGAATTTAAATAAATATACGCGATCCAATGAAATGTGAATGTAAAAGAGGAAACGTCAATGTAAAAAGAGCTGGTTCTATGAAAACCAAGTTGACCGCTTTAGAATCACTTGACCAAGGTGTTAATGCAACAAAGATTTTTTAAAAATCTAATTAGACATGGGAGGAATCTGAAAAAGAACTTGTATAATTTGATGATGACGTCGCACTGAGGTTTCTTTTCAAGTATCTCAGTTCCTCCTGCACTTAAGAATAATGGAGAGTTGGAAAGGGTGCAGCATCACCCTGCGGCGCGGAACGAGGAGGCGCACGCGGCTCTCCAAGCAACTGCCCACACTGCGCTCTCCAGCAAAAGACCAGCGTGCAATTGTGCGGTTACATGGTTCAGGTTAAAATAAAATTTTAGGATATACGGTACCTATTCTTTTTAATGGTTTCGCCACGTGAACAGTCTTTTCTGATTAAGTAGGCAGTCATATCAACAGGCCTTCCTCCGTGTAAGCCCGGCCATGCTAATACTTCCTTCCTGTCTAAAGCAAACAAAACCACCTGCCCTTACTCCGCCAACTAGGTGGACTCACTATGTTGAATTTTCTGCTGTACTGAGATTGTGTTAAACACTCTGGTGGGTTCGTTACCAATAATTAATTGTAACTGTCTCCTGAAAAATTCTCATTTACATTCTGTTCCATCTAAAAGGATGAGATTTTCTACCACGAATAATTTCAATTTATACAATATATAAGTTTCAGAACTGTGTAAAACCTGTCCATGCAATACGATCAGATGCTTATTAATATCTTCGGAGATGTTAAAAGGTCTGGTGTAGATGGAACCTGTGGGTGAACACTCGTTAATTTGGGAATAAGAGCATTGACTTACATTCGGCACTGTCTATTAACCACCGTCACTTTGTTTTTCACACTTACCTCAAGTGTCTTACCTACTTTTAGCAAGCCAAAACAAATACCCAAAAGCTGAGAAGTCAAAATGCATGTAACAAAACCACAAATTCAGCAGTGAAGTAAATGTTTAAGAAAATTCAAGATCCTTTAGAGTCTCCAAAAATGGTAACTGACACATCAAATGAAGAAGAGTAAACCTTCAATAACTTTTGGATGATGAAAAAAATCTTTCAGTTTAAAGGTATTTTTTTTTTAATTTATAAGCTGTCTTTTTAAGCAACAATGGTTAATGACAAATTAATAGTTGGTATATAATGTTAGAACTCATTACCTGATCTTCCTGAGCTTCCCCATTTGCAAAATGGAGTAATACCTATCTAATAAGATGAATATCAAATGAGACATATGTAAAATGCCCAGCACACAGCTGAAAATAAATCCATGTGAAAACCCTTTAGATCATATGTAAAGCCAACTATTCTTAATAGTGGAAGAGTCGAGGGAGGCAAAGTACATGAATTCTGTGAAAATGCATGCAAAACTGTATGCATATATACTTATGTGCATTTTACTTGGATTTTTCATCAGATCCTCAAAGGAGTCTATGACCCCAAAAAGCATAAAAGCCTATTTTATAATAGGCTTTGGCTTTATTTGTTCTGTTCCCAGATTTACAGGGCTTACAAAATCTTCTTGGAATCTCTAGATACAAGCTAAGTTTAAATTAACAACAACAAAAAGTTCAATTAAAAACATGGTATGGCAAGACATGTATCGTCCTTTTCTTTCTCTTTTATAAAACTAAACTTAAATTCATTTGGCTCAAATTATTTGCCAACCTAGCTATAAATTAAAAAAAAGAAAAAAAATACCCAAACTCAAAACTAAATTTTAAAAACCTAAACAAGAAAACAATAGGAACACACACACACACACACACACACACACACTCACTCACTCACTCAGGGAAACTTAACAACCTAGAAGTAAAGCCTTATTACTTGTATAATGAAGTAACAACTGTTCCTTCTTTGGAGTCAATTTTCCAAATAACTTCATTCTCTCATTCTGACTCAAAGTTAACATCTATCTATCTATCTATCTATCTATCTATCTATCTATAAAAATATACATGTTTATATATATTTACATACATACAAATACATCCATATATACAAAATATTCATGTATTTTAATCTATGTAAAAAGGAGACTGGGGTCCCAGAAGGGACCTTAAACTAGGAATCAAGGACACCGGGGTTATGGGCCTGTCACTAACTCTAACACAGCTGGACCTTCGCCTTCTATGGCACTATGATTCTACATAAAAACATGCGGTCCCCAAATAAAAGGCTGAGATACCTGCTATGCTAAAATTGTACTTTATTATTAAAAACAGAAACTTACAAAAAGGAGGTAACCTGACAAGAGAGTTGATTCTAGGTCTAATGACATAATGCACCTAAAATAATGCAACTCTGAATTACAGACAGTTCTGTCCCACCTGTCAACACTCTCAAAGCAGATAAACTCAGAGTGGGGCTTCCGGTTGGGACCGTCTAAGACTTTAGCTTGACATTATCAGAGACCTCCACCACATGTTTATCTCTTTAAGGTGAACCTCACTTGTAAGACATATTAATGAAGAACAGACTGATAAAAATTCACCAGAGAAAAAAGAAGTAGGGTATGTTTTGATAGGTAGACCTTTATTTTGTATTTCATTGAAAAAATACTTGTTATGGAAAAGGTGGCTTATTTTAAATTGATTTTATTTCCCAACTGCCTTTTCCAAAACAAGTATTTTTCAATGGAATATAAAATAAGGCCTTACCTACCAAGATATTCCTATGCTGAAGAGATGTCCCTCTTCCCCCCAAAAAAACAAACTATATATAAATATTAAGCATTTAATAAGTCTACCAAATACAATATTTCAATATATTCTTGTTATATACAATACAACATACACAAAAGGCAAATTAGCGTGGCAAGAGGTTTTCTGAAAGGCTGTGATGACTAGCATTTCAGGACTAGAATGTGACAGTTACTAAAAGAAACATGAGAGGCATTCTCCCAGTTCCTCGCAGGCCAATGTCTCCATCCCGAGAACTACTACAAAGAGCATTCAGGGCAGAATTCACACGGTCTAGCCTCGTAGGCCTAAATTATCTTTTGCAATTCTCCCCACCCCACCCCCACGTGGCAGTGTGTAAATCAAAGAAATCAATCAGTAATTCATTTGTTGAAGGTCAGACATAAGGCACAATGAGGCCCAACCATTCGATGAATAAAAAGAGCAAAAAGAAACCCAAGATTTGGTCTTGTTGAAAACAATGTCCCAGAACCCAGCAAATAGATTGCGTTCAGAAAAGACCAGAATGAAATGACATGTTGGTACTGTCATTGCATGACATGTAGCATCTGATTCACACCTTTACACAAAACTTCAGTATCAGGCAAGGTTTTTCAAATGCCTTACCTCATGAATGGGGCTTCCAAGCGAAGGCTAACGCGGCCATCTGGGGAAGACCACCAAGGAGGCCTTCTCGAAGCCGGCATTTCACATCTAATAATAGCATGTCTTACCAAGCTAAGGTGCAAAAATTTCAGTCTCTAAATTTAAATATTTTGTAACACACTTCAACTAATTAGAAGGAACAAAAGATCGAACCCACAATTTTCTGTCTGTGCAAGTAGAATTTAGAGATTATTTCTTAAGAAGTTAGCCTTAATTTTTTTCGTGGTCCTCAAAACACAGTTTACCTGTTGGAAGGAGTATAAATAAATACAAACTTTTAGATGGCAATTTGGCATAGCTATCAAAAATTAAAACTTGCATGTACCTTTTGACCCACCAATTACATTTTGAGGCATCTATCCCATAAAATTTTTGGATGCAAATATAAAAATGTTTGTTCACTGCTGCATTTTTGCAAAGGTAAAAAACCATATATGTTGACATTTTTGCAAAGGTAAAAAACCATATATGATTGACATAAAGGATACCACACAAAATGAGTTGGACCCAAATGTACTCACTTGTACAGAACTCCCAGATACTTTATTCAGTGAACATAGCAAGTTGCAGAACAACAGGTATAGTAAAAATACATTATGTCAAGAAAATGTATATATGTGGGCGGGTGTGTGTGTGTGTAACTCCACAGAAAATGGTGTAAAAGGATTCATACCCAACAGAGGCTACACTCTAGGGAGGAACTGTGGATTGATGTGTGTGGGCTGGCGTGGGCGTGAAGAGAAAGGTAATTTTAAAGAATGATTTTCACTTTCTACTCCACAGACATCTATATCATTTAAATACATAATATATAAAACAGCTGTTCTTTATGGAAAGTAAGAAAGATGCAATGTCGAATTTTAGCTAAGCTCTAGAAGCACTTATAGAGGATGCTAAAATAAAAAAAAAACTAAAGGTTGTTGATAGTCAAAAACATCTTTTGTAGACTTTAACTTTCAAGGAAATAAAGACAGATGTGTGCAGTATCAATCAGTAGTTATAAATGCATATATATGACAGTGTTTTCATAAAAGAACAAGCATCAGAGAACTAAAAGTTTGTATCTTAAAATTTTTAGAATAGAAAAGGTTCTGAAATCAGAAGCATTATTACAAAGATATAATCATTCTAAACGTCTCTCGGAAATACAGTTTTAACAATGAATTCTATTACTCTGGTACACGAGGTACACTTAGTGGGAATGCTCTTCTGATTGAAAAAGCTGGCCCGTCTAAAGCGCTAGACGGTATGAGGTGTCTTCTCTTACCTGTACGTTTTCTTCGGTAACCTGGATTTCTGCAGTGTAAACATAATCGATTAGCATCCTCAGGGTCCAGCCATCTACCTCTTTTATTCGAACTCGCTTTGCTCGGCTCTCACTCATTTCACCTAAAACACAAAGGAGTGAGAGTGACACGGTAGCAAGACACTGCTGTGGAAGTGCAAGGCCCAGGCGGACCGGTCCGTTTTCTCATCACTACCTGTATTCAATGGGCAACGTGATCAGCCACTGTTTTGCAGGCCTGAAACACACCCCCGCTTCCCCTGAAAGTTTACCTGAGGAAATCGCAAAATGCACTTTTGCCATCACCTGTACCTGAAAATCACATCACAACAGTGACCATGCCACGTGTCCGACCGCATGTACTATACAGTACTTATGGCATTATAAAATCAATACCCAATGCTGTCCATGCTTCTGAGCAATCTGTTTTCTACTCACGACTACAAGAGTCACAGTGACAACCCCCTTTGGCTAACAGCAATGAGCAGTTGCTGAAAAGGAGCCATTTGCTTCGCAGCTTCCATTCGACAAGCACAACCGGAGCCTGCCGTGACCGTGTGTGGCCTGCACTGGACACAGGGGGCTCTGCCCTCGGTAGGGAGGACCCAACTCTCATGCAGGAAACCATGGGAACACAAATTACACGAGAGGCTGAGAGAATGCAAGACAAAAGAGGATTAAAACAGGGTTAGTCAAAGGCGAAGATTTGTTCCAGGGACCAAACCTAGACCAAACCTGTTCCTGTCTGGCATGTGTGGTAACTTCATCCTGAAGTCATTTCCAAGCCAGCATTTATTGCTGAAGCCAGACAGATACCCTTCTACGTCACTGTCTGCTAAATAGTGGTCCAAGACGGCTCTCCCAGTAACCAGTGAACAATTAAGCATTCAGGGATCATAAATAAGACCTCCTCTGTGGAAAGAAACAGAGACGCAGACGGGATGGCCTCTAAGCCAAAGGGGCTTAGGGAGAGGAAGAAGCAGGCTCACGTGTGAACAAGAAGACGACCCGAGACAAGAAAAGACATAAGCAATCAAATGGTGGGGAAAGGAAATTTCGATTAAAAATAACAACAGCTGTCTAAAAACAATGTTGAGTGCTATAGGGCACCTTAGCAAAAAGGGTTGATTCTAGATTTCAACAGGTTTTAAGGCTAAAAGCAGCATGGAAAACAATGCTGCCGTCCCTCACCTTCACCGTAATCAGGCCTCTCAGGATTGAAAAGAAACACGAGCGCCTCAAGACTTCTTGAAAGTTCATTTCTTTTTTCAGATACAGTGCACTGCCCATGGCCATAACCACCAGAAAAGCCGATGGGAATTCACAATTACACAAAATTCCTTTACAAACACAAACCCTGGGAGGAAAGAGAGAATAACAATGATGTAGGTTTAACTGCGTGCTTCCCTGGAGACTCTCTCTGACAAGATCTCGGAAAGAAGCTGTTCTCCTAAGAGCTAAAATATCTCAAAAGCTACCCTGCTACTCCCAGGGGAAAAACATTCATCAGTATCACAAGGGAGAGAGTTAACAAGAAAGAGGTACATATTCCTAAACAGCAAGAAGAGAGGGCCCTAGGTCACATGTCTGCTGTTACAGAGCGTATTTTTCCCCCTTAAAGAAAAAGTGGAAAAAATGAGGTTTGAGGAACATGGAAAACTAATTCTTCTGCATATAAGGCGCCTTCCACTACCCCACTCTCTCTGATCTTGTGTATAACCTAGATTTGTGTCATCTGGAAGCTCTTTCTTGTGCCAAAAGTAAAGATATTTGGATTCCCATGTGGACTTTTGGAATTAGCACCTCTAATTCATCTGTAGGACCCCTGCGATTTGTGAAGTTCTGCAAGACCTAAGGGCACAGGCACAAAGCCATGTGTCTAGTTCATAAGGAGCGAATTCACCCCTCAAAATGGAGGCGTGCCTTAGCACACACGAAGCAAAATCCGACTTTCGTTGACGTATCTGACTGAAAAACAGTCCTCTGCCAAGCAGTTTTTAATATTATAGTGTTTCAAGTATTGCTATAAGATGTACTGTGTTACTTCATACATTCCTTATGTCGTTTTTAATATCATTATTTCTCTGCCCAGAAAGCTACCTACTTTCAACAAATTCAATGACAATCATATACTGCTTCAAAAACATTTTAATCTTTATTTTTCATATTAACAAAAACAGCAACAAAAACAAGCAGCTTGCTACAGCTTGCATTAATAGTTTAAAAATTCCAGTAAATGCTAAGAATCAAAACACTAAAAAGAGCTGTAGAAGCTATTTCAATCTAATTCTAGCTGTTTCGTATTATCTTAGTTACTGCCCCTTGCTGTGTTCATGGAGGAAATCTTTAAATAGTATGGTTCTGTAACATTTATTTTTGATAATGCATTTTAAAAAGATATCCAATGATACTGTACAGAGTTCACCTGGTATCATCTTTAAATGCCCAGGTCTCTCTCCTGGATTAGAGTGTTCTGTTTCTGTTTTCATCATGTAGAATTCTGAAGCTCTACTAAGATACTCGCGTGGACACCATCACTGAAAACCTGGGAGTCACCCTTGACCCCTCTGTCTTGATCTGCTCATCCCGTCATTAACCCAAGCCTGCGGAATTCAAGCAGATAGGTCTCAGGCCAATGCCCTCTCCATTCCTCCTGCCACCGTGCCACTGGGGCTCCCATCGCTTCTTGCCAACCACCACAGCGCCCGCCCCCGTCTGGCCCTACCTCCAGACCTGACTGCGGCACTCAGAGGTCTGCGGCGGCTCCCCAGCAGGCCTTCAAGCCCCGTCCACGGCCACCCCTGCTTCGCTCTCTCCTGCTTTCCTCTCCCCTCTCTCCTACTTCCAGTCTTAGAATTTATCAAGAAGGAACTTTTCGTAGTTTGCCCTCACACACCAAGAAACTTCCTACCTTGATGCCTCTGTTGAGCCTTGTCCCTTTGTCTCCCGAGGCCCTCATTCCCAGGCTGATCCCCACACAGTCTTCAAAATTCAGCTGGAATCTCTCCAGGTAGCCTTACCTGTTGGGGACCCAAGGCTGGGTGAGGCTCTCAGCCTGAGTACACCTGCTGTAAATCCACTCTGTCATAATCTTAGCTAGTTCTCGCTGACATCTTTCTTATCTCTGTATCCCGCAATGCCTGACATATGGTAAATACTCAATAAATATTGGCTGGATAAACGAATGACTAAAAGAGTGAAAAATAAAGCAAGTGTCAATTTAAGCTGTACCACCTTTACTTAACATAATTAGTGACACTTAAATTAATCTCGAACACGGGTATTCTAGCTATGAAAAATTTTGGTCAACAAACAGTTATTAACATCCACTATGCATTCCAGGCTGAGCTAAGCATTTTCACTAGTGAATATTGAAGCATCTGTACTTTTGTGAGAACAGAAACGAAGTCCTCCAAATCGTAAAGCTTAAGGACATAGGAATAAAAACATGCCTATCTCAAGGACCTTTAATCAGGACTCCTGAAGCCCAGCATAAACTGATAACTTCATTTATTCATTCGAAAGTTCTAAAAAGTGAATAGATTTAAAAGAGAAAACCCTAAGAGTCATTTCAATTTTTAAAATCCTATGATTTTAATTTCAGTTATTATTTGGCACTTAAAACATGTGGAAGAAAAACAAAAGCATAATACAGAAGCTTTAATATGCTGAAACCCTAAGAAGTGAATGACAAATTTATAGTTACATTTATAAATAAAATATGTTCCATTACTCAAGCTCTACTCATTATTTCCCCTTTGTTCACTTTAGTCTTGGGTTACAAAGAATCTAGTGGCACACAGATATTTTTCATCCTGGCAAGTTGACCCATATGCCCCTAGCAGCCACTCTTTATGGTGGTCAAGGTATACAACTCTTCAGTTCTACAACAAATCTAAAGCAAACACGGGAACTGCATTCCTTGGTAGCTTTTGTCTAGTTGGAGGAACTTCTGGAAAAGGTCTCTGAGCTCCTAAAACAGAGGGAAAAAAGAGACAATCCTCCTGCTTCCTGGAGATGTTGGGTCTATTCCGGTAGGCATGCAGGAGGGGAAGCAAACCTTAGATTAAATTCTTACTGAGGACAGAGGGTGGAGAGACAGAAGGAACGAGATCCCTGATGAAATTCTCAAGCTGCAGATGTGATTGAGCCTGGTCCGGCCCACTTTCCAATTGCGAGAGGATATAACTCCCTACTATTTACACCAGGTTGAGTGGAGTTTTCTGTTAAATGCAGACTAAAACATTCTAACGTATGCTCTTTATGTGCAACACCCTATTTCATTTCCTTCATGGAAGTCAGCGATAGCGGAAATTATCTTTGCTTTACGTTTACTCTCTAACCTCCTCTCCCAGTGAGAATGATGAGTATGGGGAGCTGTCTGTCTTGTTCATTTCTATGATCCCCAAAGCCTACTATACCGAAGATGCTCAATAAATATTCCTTGATAAATGAAAGCATAAATCTTAGACAAATACAACCATGTATACGACTTTGAAAAAAATTTCACTTCTTAATCATTTAAATGATAATTTACCTTTTCCTATTCTAATTTACCTCACGAATCATGTTCAATATGACAAAAGAAATCATCAAAAAGCACACACAAAGCTGAAGGAAACTGGACTTTGGGTGGTAAACACATAATAGAATATACGGATGTTAAATTATAATGTACACCTGAAAATTATATAATTGTATTAACCAATGTTATCCTGATAAACTTAATTAAAAATATAATAAAAAATAATAAAAATAATTTTAAAAAAGCATACACAAAAGAAGAATAAAAATTAAAATTCATTATTTCCCACTAGATTTCATATATTTTAGCTTGTGGCCTCAAATAAGCCTCAAATGTACTTGTAAGAGAAACAGTTTTTTAAATGCCATTATTTGTAACAAACAAGTAATTTAAAAATACATGAGCCCAATTTGACACATTTTTTTCTCAGGTAACAGTTAACTTGGCCCTGCTCTAAATAGGCCCATACTCGACAAAGTGAAAACCTGACTTTGTCACAGAATAGCTTTTCACCGCCCTCCTCTACCCAAATACTTGTAACTACGCTGAGTAACAGAATCCTTTCCTAGGTGATGAATTTGAATGAAAAACTCACCTATGATTTCGAGAGATTAAAAGCAAGGGCCAAGGAAGGACATCTGCATAGCCCTCTTTCCTAAGAGGTGACTCATGGGAAAACAAAAGAAGAAGAACAGGGTGACGCCCTGTGCCGCCGTGAACACATCTGCTCATCCACTAAGCAAGAGAACGTAAGTACACACGGTGTATGACGGAATGGAAACATGCAAAACTCACTGGTTGGCCTCACTACATATTTTATAATAAACATTCACGGGGCTTCAGACCAAGAAAACAGATAAAGAAACAACGGACTCATATTCTAGAAGTCTTAAATGCATATAGTATGCACACTAAACCACACCAAACGCCTAGACCCATCTCTTCTCTACCTAATCTCTGCCAAGCTGTCGACTACACAGTGGATTCGTAAGGAGGAAATGTACAAATATTGCTCGATAGGTAAATAGCACCTATTACTAAAGAACCACAAAAATCCAGCCTAATAAGCACATAAAAAGATGCTCGACATCATTCGTCATTAGGGAAGCGTGAATTAAAACTATAAGAGATGGCATTTCACGCCATTAGAATGACACAATTTTTTTTAAAGAGGGAGAGAGTAACAAGTGTCGGCGAGAAAGCTGGAGAAATGGAAACCCTTGTGCACTGCTGGTGGGAAGGCAAACAGGTGCAGCCGCCACGGAAAACAGCAGAGCAGTTTTTTAAACAGTCAAATACAAATTTACCATATGACCCAGCAATTCCACTCCCGTATTTCTACCCCATGAGAAATGAACATATTTGTCCACGCAAAGAACAGCACAGGAATACTCATAGCAGCATCATTCATAGCCAAATCCTGCAAACAACCCAAATGTCCATGAACCGGGGAATGGATAGTCAAAATGTGGTATATTCATACAATGGAATCTATTTAGGAATAAAAAGGAACAAACTGATGATACATATTATTCATGGATAAACTTCGAATATTATGTAGGAATAAAAACGTTCTAAAACTGATTTATGGTGATGCAGTACCATTCAGTGTATTTACTAAAAATCATTGAACTCTACACTTGAAATGGGTAAATTTTATGTAAAATATGGCACAATAAAGTTGTTTTTTAAAAAACCACACACAATAGAGGTATTCAATGCACATTTTAGATGTGCCAGAAATTAACATAGTATCCCTATTTTGCATCTACTTTAGCACATAGAAATCTAATTTTGATCAAGCACTATCAGTCAGAAATCAGTTGAACTGCAAGAAGTAACCACCTGCCAGTTAACTGAGATACACTAGGAATATTTATGGACTCAAAATGTCTTTGGGGCCTCATTCCTATCATCAGGCAAAGCTCACACTTTCATAAATTGCATGTCAGCTAAAACATGGAGAGTTGAGAACCACTGTACAAAAATATAAAGAGGGAAACTGAAATGTAGTGTAGGTTATAAAGGAAACAGAAGGAAGATAAAGACATAATAAGATCTCCCATCTCTGGCATCCATATCTCTGGATAGCTAAGGCTCAGAAAGCTTGGGGACCCTAAGTATTGTCTTTGAAGGGAAAGGAAACTAATCCTGATCTTGTAGTTTTAAGTAACTATGGAACATGAAATATTTATCAAAAAAAAGTCTAGTCTAAGACTTCAATCTTCTATTCTTACAGAATATAAAGACATTTAGCAGTTAAGAGTAAAAAATATTAACATAATAATCATAATTACTGCCAACATTATTTGAGCATGTTCTATGTGCCAAGCAAAGTGCTAAGAAATTCACACATATGATCTCATTTAATTTCTACAAAAATCCTAGGAGGTTATACTATCATCCATTTTCCAGATGGCGAACTGAAGCACAGATGGATGAAGTGACTGAGACCCCAAAGGTCCAGTAATTTTCACAAGGAAGTGGCAATAGCAGTATCATCTGAAGGAAGGCCAGTTAAGGGGAAAGGGTTTTACTACGGAATTCCTAAATTAGGTAAACATATTCAGATAGAACCCTCCTTCTTGCAAGCCCAGAGCTTCTGCATAGAAAAGTATACAGGAGTCAATAAGATAAACTAAGGAACTGAAGTGAACCCCAGGACATAAAAATCTGACTCCTCCCACTTCTTAGCATTGCCTTTTCAAATCAGCCGCAGCTAAAGGCTCCTCCCAAATCACTTTCCCAACCTGGCTCATGGCCCACTCTGCTATCCTTCCTACATTCTGGAATATTTCAGTTCAAGAACAGTGAGATCCAGTAGGCTGAAAGGTGAGGTGACCTCCTGACTCCTCTCTACTCTGAAAACACTAATAATTCCATTCTCCCCACATGGCCTTCTGCCCTTGTCTTCATCTGTGTAGACCCTTTATATCCAGGTCAGATCCCCTGTCTCAGTGCTGCCCATCACCGTCCTTCCCATCTGCATCACTGCTTCGGGCACACGGATCTTCCATACACTATTATGTATTTAAAGTGTGCACATCTCATCTACCCAATGACACACTAGGCTGCTGGGGTGGGAAGCATGCTTACATTGTTTTGTATTCCTTGTAAGTACCAAGCAGAATGTTAAGCATGGGAAATAAGAGTTTCTGAAGTAGGAAGAGCTTTTGTATTTGTGCTTTTTTGTATAACTACATTTGTATTTACAAGCATTTTGTTTGTCCTATCAATACCCTGAGATTACAAACTCATTGTTAGAATGGATAACTTCGTTTCTTTATTAGAGTATTATACGTTTAATATTTTTTTAAGAATGAGGTTAAAGACTTCAAGTGTGACAGGCATAAATTACTTTTTTCCCAGAAATACTAAAATCATTCTTTACATTTCTCTTTTTTTCTTTTTTATTCCCACTCACCCCAGTTCCATTCTATGCATTTTTATAGTTACCTAAGTATCCACCCTATTTTCCCATATTTCTGAATCAAAGGACATTAAATAAACATCTTTTTTCACTGTAAACACTGGATGAAGCTAACGTGAAAACCACTTGACAAAAACGTAAAATAGTAAAAGTGTGCTTTTCTTTGGCTGAAATAATAAAGTACCAAAAGCTGTTATAAACGGCGAGAAGGTAAACTGAGGCAATATATGTAAATGTAAACGTAAAGGAGGAAAACTGAGGATAAAATTGTAAGTATATATAGTACACGATTAGAACAATGAAAAACAATGAAAAACAAAGGTGAGGAGGGATTTGGAGCAAAGCAAAAGCATTTTCTGGTATTGCCATGCTTAATTTTATAATCGCAAAATGCTGATATGAAAAGATGAAAAGCCTAGAACTGTATGCACTGAAAAACCACCTGTAACGGAAACATCCCCTACCTGTAAACATGGCGTGGAAGTAAGCACTACAGGCGCCAGCACCACGCGGTGAGCAGGGATCTCCATGTCTTCGGCCACAATCGTGACATCGCACAGCAAATTCTGACTGTTTACATAGTGGAGAGAAAAAAGAAACTTCAATGATACCAATAATAAATGTACTGAGCATCCTAGGTAAAAACATTACAGTAAAAACTCACTTTTCTGAAGTTGAGGCTAAATCAACACTGCCTCCCTTTAGAATTTCTAAACAGGAAATACACAGAAAATGGTCGTGACAAAGGCTCAAAATGCCTTGGGCCCTCACTCAGGATCTTGCCTTTGATAATCAGTGAAATATCTGGATGACTGATTTCTCAATCTCCAGGAAATTATTGGTAGCAACCCACCAATGGAGTGTAAAGGGGAGAATGTGTGAGTTAAGAACAGAATCAGGAGAAGTGGCAAATGGCAGTCTGACATGAAGATGAAGAAAAATAAAACATATGTGGAAAATAAATTGAGTCAAAGTACTCAAAATATATATATATATTTAAAATGACCCTGGGTCATCAAACATAGGTAAAATTATATTCATCTTCACCTGCTGCTTAAAAGGCTTTTGAAGCTCAACTTAATCATACCATTTAGCAATACGAATATCTCATCCTTCAAGACCATAAAATATTACCACACATAAGATTAAAAACCACTGTTACCTTAAACCATTATTTTACCTTAAACCACTATTCAGCAAACACATCTCCAGTTCTAAAATATCCATTTTAATTCATTCAAAACATGTGGTGAACATGTTTTACATGCTATACAAGCTGCTCGGTGTGATTCTCTGGCTAAATAAAAATGTCACAGGAGATCTTTTTGGTAAAAAAGGTCACTATCACTTATTCTAGAACAAACAAGAAGATGCCAGCTCTGAAACTGACCTCACACGTAGTCATGTCATTAATGGCTGAGTAGGTGTGGAGAAACCAAGCTCCTTCCCAAGTGCTCAGAATATCTGAGCGCTCGGTAGAAGTGTCTGGAATACACAGGTCACATTGGCCCCTCCTCCACTATTCTGCCCATTTCATCCCAGTGTGGCCTGCCTGCTCCCGTTAATTTCTAGTAGCTTATCAGCGACATTTTCACACGAGTTTAACCAAGTCTTATGAAAGTTTTCCACTTTTCTACACTGCTTACAAACTTATTTCTGTAGAGTTCACACCAAAACTTGTCAGAGATCCTGCGGGCATTTATCTTCTCCCCAGTTTAGGAGAAACCATAAGAAACATCATCACTCTCTAGCCCCAGTTATGACTGCATTCCCGGGCTCACTGGTGACGAGCTTGCTATGCCCTTTAAATTGAAGCATAACTCTGGAGTGGCGCCGATGCAATGGCTCACGATGCTGTATGAGACATCAGGCAGGTCCCACATGAGAGTCATAAAAGGTGGCACAATGTTTCACTGCTCTGTCATCCCTCCAGATCACTAATCTGTGATTCCCCCGGGGTGGAGAGCTGACAATGTCTGCCGCCTGCTCTGGGAATATAAAACCACTCTACAAGTCTGTGAATTTCTCGGGTTCGCAAATAACCAGGGTGAGAAAAGTCAGTGGTGCTTTCCGGAGGGCACTGGGCCAGAGCTTTACCTGCACGTGTTATCTCATGTAGACCCCACCACAGTCTTACGAGGTATGTATTATTAGGATTTTTACCCCCAAAGTGTACAGCTGGGGAAGCCACGGTTAAAGATGAATAACCAGCCTAAAGTGTCCACCGACGGCAACCAGGGTTCAAATCCATGCAACTTGGCGCTAGCTCCTCTTCACCACCACACAAAACCGCCTGAAGCTGGAACTCGAAACTCTTTTTCGAAGTTCTACGTATAGTTTCTAAAAGGCCCAATTTTAGTGGGGTTTTAGCACTACCTATACAGGAATATTTAGCAAAACTGAAGTTTACTTGCTCATTCAACGGAACACTGCAAGATCACGTCTGTCCTTAAGGAGCCGAGCGGTAAGGACTGACAACGCAAAGACAAGACCGAACGGAAAGCGCCATCGCCAAGATGCTCCGGGAAGCGGCAGCGCGTCTAAACCAGCCTGGGGGGCAGAAAAGACTCCCCGGGGCTACGGACCTTCAGCCGAGTTCTAATAACGAGTAAACGTTAGCCGGATCCACACTAGTACTACGCAGCCACGCCCCGGGTTGGGGCCACAGTGCAAAATCAAAGACGTACTTCGTTTTAGTGTTCAATTTTGTACTTTTTGTCGCCAGTAATAAGAGATATTAAAGCCACTCAAAGATGATAGAGCCATGACCGACCTTCTTACGTTCCGGCCAGAGTGTATCTACCGAGTCTGGCTCTTACCTCTTTCCAAATCTGCACGCTCACAAGATGCTGAATGACTTGGGGAGAGGAGAAGAGGCAGCCCACACCCAGTCTGCGTGGTGAGCTTCTGCGTTTATGTTGAAATCTAATGAGGGAATGGACTACGGAAGGAAAAGACTTTCAGAAGAATCAGATAAATAAAGTGGCTACGTAGCAAAGTTTGCATTTATTGTTCGCTTATCAAATATCCCAGAGGGACTACTGTGCTGTCTGTCAGTTTATCACAATACACAAGATAATGTGCATGACGGCAAAGAGTTTATAGTCGAGTGGGGGAAACAGACAAGCTACCAGGTAACTACGAAATGAACCACTGACTATTAAGATGGCACACGTGTGAGGTGTCCGGGAACACACACGAGACGCCAAGCCCAACCTTATAAGCGCTTTGGAGAGAAGTTGCTTCTAAGCGCGCATGTGAAAAACACGAGTTATACAGGCCTTAAGTAAAACTCAGATGGCACATCAAAGTGAAAAAAAAAAAAACTGCTCTGCTTTGAAAATGAATAAAGCATGTCTGAGCATACCAAGATATCCTTTGGTTTTCTGATATAAAATGAATAAATTCCTAAGCCTAGAAAAACTTACCACCGTTGTATATACGTTTCTTCTTAAAGTCAAATGTGCCATCGAACTCTGAGATATCACAAATAATTACTAGTCACGTGAAATAAGAATTTACTTTCTACTGGAAATGAGGGTGGTGGGGAGGTGACAGGGCATCTGTCCCCCTTTCATCCTCGGCTGCCAGGGAAAATCGGGAGGCACTTTCTGCCACACGGCATGGAATCGGAGCCACTATCGAGGTGCCGAGCTGGTGAGATGCACCGTTAGCCCAGAGTCCACAGGGCAAACGCAAACCGTGGCCTGAGAATGTGCTCCAAGTCATCCTGACCAGCATCTGGGGTCAGGACAATAAAAACAAGGCAAGACATAAAAAGAAATGAGGCAAGAGGCCAGAAGCAAGGCAATTAACAGCTAGTCAGGAAGAAGAGGTGAGCCAGACGGGCTGCTGCTGCTGAGGACCAGCATCACCACGATCAGGACGAGCACTGGCTACTCGGCACGTAGGGAGTGGGGCAGGGAGGTGAACTGTTCAGGTGAATGGCTTCCTGACTGCTCGCTTACATTAGTCACGCTGAACCACACCTCCTGTAAGTGACAATGTCATTCAACAGACAAGGCAGATACAGCCCACTAAAAGGTCAGTAATCTCAAAGAACAACAGAACTCCAGGACAAGTATTGCCAGTCTTCCTTCTTCCTCTTCTTAACACCATGATGGTGTGAATTTGAATTTCTGTGGCAGTTAAGCACAAGGAAACCTTGGACGCTGGATACAGTAAGCTTCACCACCACACTGAGTCCTGTCTGAAAAAGCCAAACTCAGATTTTCTGATGTAAGAGGGGACACTGAGGCCAACTCTGAAGCAGCAGAGTCTCACACCATGCAGGGATTCAACAACATGGGGAAAGAGAATGAGAAAGAGAAGCTGGATAAGTGATTTCATTTACTACTATCCATTCTTCATAGTCTTTGAAATGTTTAATGATTCTGTCCATGCTCAATAAATACCACTTAAAAAAAGATCAATCGTGAGTGCTTAAGAATCACTGCAGAAGATTACCAGTTATATTGCGACTATAAACTTCAAAATATCCCTTTAACTTTCTAAACAAACAAGTCTGCTTGATTTGGGGGCTCTTTCCAATTGTTCTGTCCTTCAAGGTACGTTTTATATTCTACTCTAGTACAACATGAAAACAAAAGAACCTGATGGTACTTTATAAATAATTATATATACATGAGAGTGATAAAAAAAAAAAAGAGAAATTTACATCCTATGTAATTTCCTGAAATCTCTTGTAAAAACAGTGATATAAAGCAATGAAGGGAAAAGTTCGTTGTTTAATTCACTTTCCATCCAAGCAACAAAGTACAAATCACAAGAGGAGCCACAACTCAAAATGTTCAGATTCACTGCAGATGATGTAACCCTAGCAGTCATCGGGGTCCATGATGCCTCGAAGTCCCGGGGAAATACATTTCATACGCACTGCTCGAAGAGAAAGCTTCCGGCTCTTCTGTTTAAATTCTTTCCTGGAATGTCAGAACTGCTGTTATAACAGAAAGACTAAACATTTATGGCGTCTGCATGATCTATACGTGAACACATGAAGTGCTTCACATAATTTATCTTTACTGTGAACTTTCAACTTCTAAATGTAACTTAAGGTCAAAATCAGTCTCTCCTTAAACAAAAGGAGGTTGGCCTCCACTGACACTCATCTTAACTTTCCAAGCTCTAGTTCGGTTTTATCCTATCCCAGAAAACGGTAGACTGGGGTTTCATGTAAAATTTATCTTAAAGGCAAAACGCTACTTTCGACAGTTCCTTTTTTGGTCTTCTGAAAAGCTCACAATCGAATGTTTTCAATAAAACTCGTGTCTGGGGTTCAGTCTGCATCTGTCTCCTCCATCATCCAGTACAACATGTCGCACGTAATAAACGCTCTGTAAAGATCTATGGCTTGATTTTGAGAATCCTTCTCGGCGCCCACATTGTGCACACCATCTTCCCGCGCCTCCTCCTCTCCTCTGACATCTCCGGCAGCAATCGAGGCACTTGGAAGGCACGGGCACGTCTGACATCGTGTTTTGGCTCCTGCACAGCCTTTAGGGCATGTTAGCCGATTTCAAAGGAGAACTTGCTGCATCCACTGTTTAGAAGTGACTGCGGGGTTTTTAAACTAAGTAATTTTCAGTTATTCAAGCTCACATTGGCTGGGCGTAAGGCTATATATTGAGGCCTCCCGCCTAAAAGTAAAATAAAAATTAAAAAAAAGAAAAAAAACTTGAGAAAATGTCGCATTCCTTTTCTGTCGACTATATTAATTCTATAACTCACCCCTTACAAAACTCCTGTCTCTCTATGCCCGCAACCACACCTTAAACCAGCACTACTGGAAGAAAAGTGACTTTGACTCTTAAAATTCCATTTCGTCGGCCAGAGGTTCATAAAAACCCTGTCTGGTGTACAGCTGTCACTCTCCCGAGCAGAGAGGGCAGCCCGGGCGGGAGCAGAGTGGCGAGGACAGGGAAGTTCTCACCCCCCAGGGGCCAGGAAACCGCTCGCCACGGCCCTTTCCCGGCAGAAGGAAGCTGATGCAAGAAGAGGAAGCGATACGTGATTTTCAGCTGTACCAGGAGCAGGCCTCTTCAGAGATTTTTTTCTTTTTTTAATAATTATTCAAATTGGTTAGAAGGGGTAAGAGAGAAGGGAATGGGCATTAAAAGCCACACACACAAAAATAAGGGTCTGATGAACCCCAAAGAGAGTTCATGTTTTTAAACACCAGCAAACTGCCGGACTGACCTCGTGAAAACAACCCTGACTACAGAGCTGGCAGCCAGCGCTCTCCGGCTATTCAAAGGTCACTCTCTGTTCTGAAAATCAGCGTCGACTACCAGTCCGACGGCACGCTGGCTCCTGGAACGGTGCGACACCAGGAACAAGAAGGCACTGTCACGCCGCCATACAGTTCAGGCCCAGAATGAAACAAAATCGATGAATGAAGACCAGAGCTCGATGACCCCAGGACCGAGGCGAGACCACCACGTGACATGCAGGGCAGCAGGACAAGGTCTCATGGGCTCAGAGCGCGTCAGAGCAGCAGTGAACCTGAGACTCTGTCCCGTCCACTCTCCCATTTTGTAGTTAAGGCTCGAAGAGGCCCACTCGCCCACCAGCAGCAGGAGGCCGTGGCCATCGCCCTGCATGGAAGCGGGGGAGAAATGAGACTAGGTCTAGTGAGAGTCAGTCTGTCTAGACTCTTCAAAGAAAAAGAAAAGCCATTAAAGATCTCAGTCTTAGAAGAACTAGACTGTTGTTTTTTTTTTTTACTTTTCTCTCAGCTTCACTTAGTAGTCACTGCATTTTATATTCTAATAACTACTGCTGAGAAGGGATTAGAAAACTAAAACAGTTAGGGCCAGGCCTGCTGGATTCTCCCACCTCCACTTTTCTCCCAAAAAGACTAATTGAAAACCTACTTATTGAAAATGTCAGAGCAAGCCTAGGATCAATATTCGGTTTAACTTTCTCCTGCCCCTCTCTCTCCAATCCACTCACTCTCCACCCAGCGGTCAGCATATTCTTTTCAAAATAAATATCTGACCATGTCGCATCCCTGCTTAAAACCATCCAGTGGCTTCCTCCCGTGGCAACTCCTGATACAGACCAAAATGTATAAGGCCCTAAACGCCAGCCCACACCTGGCCACTCCGCCTCCTCTCCTGCTGTGACCCTCTGCCATCTGTCCCCGCCACCCCTCAGCGCCTCCAGGGAGGCCAGCTCCCTCCCACCACGAGACTGACCCTGCCATGCCCTAGCTGAAAAGCTGCTCTGTAATCTCTCCCGTCCTGACTTCATTTCCTTACTGCTATTTCCTCTGAGATCTCAGCACCATTACTCCCGTCTTCTCAGGGAAGCCTTTCCTGACCACGCTACCTACCTTCAAAAGCCTCCTGAAGCACCTACTTTCACTGAAATTATTGGTGTGATTCTTTGATTAATGGCTGCTTCCTGCAGCCGACCGTAAGCCCCCGTGAAGACGCAATCATGTCTGTTTTGGCTCACCATTGTATTTCTGTCACCCAGCAGATGAGTATTTATTAACTCTTTAATTTAATTAAAGGAGAAACAAATGAACAAATGACGGACCTGACAGGTGGCCTTTTAGGAAGAAGACATAGCACTGAGACATTAAGGGAAAGTTTTAATCGCTCCCTTCGTAGCCCAAGCTTTTAAAGTGTGTTGAGTTCTTTCACAAAAGGCATGATAGGAAAAAACATGTGTCTTTCACAAAGTGCTAAGGAAAAAAAATCAAAACTGTTAATGCTTCCGATTAAAAAAGAAGAGCTAATCATTTTTCAATCCCCTTGTACAGTCATTCTTTTCATTGCAGCAACTCCTAACATATCTGAGAATTACCTAAGCAACAGGTTCCCCCAAAATATTATGACCACCACCATCGAAGAGAGAGTTTCTTTTTCTCTGCCTAGTTTTTGTCCATATTCTTTGCCATGACAAGTTAGAAACCCTAGACTTTCTATTGGACCAGCATTGTCCAATAAAAATACAATGAAGGTCACAATTTTCTAGTAATCACATTGAAAATATAAAAAGAAACAAGTGAAATAAATTTCAATAATTCTATTTAACCCAAAAAATCCAATATATTATCACTTCAAAATGTAATCAACATTTTAAAAACTTATTAACAAACATTTTACATTGTTTTTTCGCACTAAGTCTTCTAACTCCATTATGTATTTTCCACTTATAGAATATCTCAATTCAGATTAGCCACCTGTGGCTTATGGCCACCATTTGGACAAAGCAGCCTTATACTGTTCATACTTCTGATAAATTGCTTGCTCTTTTCTTCCTTTAAAACACTAGCAGAAAAGCTTTTAATGTTCTCTGCACCAAACAAAGCAACAATAAGGCAAAAAGAATATATTTACTATAGACAACTAAAAAACAAAGAGACCCATGGTTACATGTTAATGTAATGATACCTTCTTAATTCGTTCATGACTTTAAAAGCTTTCTTCATATGCCAAGGATTCACTGTCACGGGGCAGTGTTTTTCAGTGTTATCATCTTTTGAGTCGAGAGGCTTCTGATGACCCTGCTTTGTGCATCTGTGCATTAAAAAAAAGAACAACAACAAAAAAACATTAAAAGATTGTACTAAAGGTACTTTAGGTCAGGCTGAGTAGGCTACAAGAGACAATGAATGATCCCTTCCCCACTCACTTAGAAAACTCTCAACGATATATCCCAATGTAAGATTGAGACACAATTCAGAACACTTTCTGATGGGCACTGTGATTTGAACAACAACAACAAAAAGTGGATAGTTATCTTCCTGCTGTCAAAGCTTAGTCAAGATGAGAACAGAAAATTCAGGGAAAGTGGTTCAGCAGAGACCTCCAAATGAAAATGCTGAGAGGTGATCCTCTCGTTTGGAAATGAACCAGCTCTTAACACTCTGCCATCCATTATTTACAGATCGAGACAGGAACAGGATCATACTTAACAAAACTTTAGAAACCAAGACTCTGATTTGAATTTTGCTCCCGACCTGCACGGTTATTTACCCCATGTATTCTGGACCTACTTTAACAAGAGATTAATCGTGTTAGCTAAAGTTTACTGAGTATTTACTATATGGCAGCCACTGTGCTAAGTAGTTTTGACTTTCATTATTCTCTTAATCTTCACAACTACTCTGTGAGCTAATTACTATTAGTATCCCCATTTAATAGATGAAGAGATAAAAATGAAGAGGCAAAAAGAAAAAGTAACTTGGTAATTTGGTAAATGGGAAACTTGGGAGTCAAAAAAATTAACAAAATCAGAGTAACATGGGGTGGGGGCGGAATTAATTGTTAATGGGCATGAGGAAACTTTCTGAGATGGTTGCTCAACTCTAGAAATTTACTAAAAATCACTGAATCATACAACTGTGTGGCTAAATTTTATGGCATGTAAATTATACCTCGATCAAGCTATTAAATTTAAAAATTGAGATATCAAATTAAGCCTAAAAAAAATACTTGTATGTGTGTGTGTGTGTATGTGTGTGTGTATGTGTATGTGTGTGTGTGTATGTGTGTATATATGTATGTGTGTATGTGTGTGTGAGTGTGTGTGCGTGTGTGTGTGTGTGCGTGTGTGTGTATGTGTGTGAGTGTGTGTGTATGTGTGTGTATATGTGTATGTGTGTGTGAGTGTGTGTGCGTGTGTGTGTGTGTGTGTCTTACAAAGAACAGCAGGCGCTCATCGGTTATTGCTGCTTTCCTCTTTACACCACTTCCTTTCCTGAAAGGCTGATTCATTTGTAAAATGTTATCTTTCATTAATTCATTCAACAAATATCTTTTGAGTGCCAACTACATACCAAGCACTTTTCTAAGCACTTGGAATACACTAAACAACGATCCCTGTTCTCACAGACCTTGAGTCTAGTATGTGTGCTGGGGGCGGGTAAGGGAGGAGACGATACACAAGGACAAATCAGTCGAGTAGGTGGCACGTAGAAACTAAGAGCTAAGAGGAAAAGATTAAGGGCGGGATAAACAGCCCGGAGGATGCAGTGATGTGACCTGCAGTGATAAACAGGGTGATCGGGACAGGCCCAACTGAGAACTGAAATTAGAACTCGGACTAGGAGGTTAGAAAAGGTCCGGGAGGAAAGGACACCTGTGGCAGATCCAGTATATACCCGGCGTGTCCCAGGAATGTGAGACCAGGGCTGGGGCTGGTGTGGACAGGCCAGTGCAGATCACATGGGGCCTTGTAGGACACTGAAGGGCTTTGGCTTTTACCCTCAGGAAAAGGGGGAGGCATCGCAGAAGAGCAACACAATCCGACTTCCGTTTTCAAAGGATCTCTTGACTGCTGGTTGAGGACTGTCTATGTGGGTCAAAAGTGAAAGGGGAAAGCTATGTAGGAGAGTCATGCAGTAGGAAGTGACAGGCGCTCCGAGCAGCGGGGGAAGGAGCAGTGATGAGAAGTGGCTGGGTTCTGGATACACTTGAAGGCGGATGCAAGATTTGTTCACATGTGGCATGTCAAAGAAAGTCAGAATGACTCCCAGTTTGTTGGATTGAGCAACTGGAAGGATTGAGTTTCCGTCAGCTGACCAGGAAGGAAGGCTACAGGCAGAACTGGTTTGGGGGTAGGAAGGTCAAGAGCTCAGTTTTCATACACATTGGTTTTAGGATATCAGACCCCTAAGTGAAGATGTCAGAATGGTATCAGATGAATACGGGAGTTGGAGTTGGAGAGAAAAATCTAGCTGTATAGATGTATGTGGGAGCCACTGATTCCGTAGATGGCACAGGAAGCCATGAAACCTGGGCACTCCAACATTTAGGTAACCTCCAACACCAACCTGCTTGTTCACCCTCCCCGAAGAATCAGCATTGACGAAGACCCCTTGTTCTCCGGGGACTTACCTACTAGAAGTGAGCATCATCCTGCTTCCTTGCCACTTGAGAGTTTTTAAAGGGGCCATATAAATGACTTCAGTGCAAAGCCCTGCCTGGAGTGGGTGCGTCCACGGCTGGAGTGGGGGAATGGGATGGTGCACTCTACTTCCTGTGGCTTCTCATGTGCGTGTGCGTGTGTGTGTGTGCAGGGATGAGTGACACCTGGCCTAAGAAAAAGAACTAGTAAATCTAGGAACCAAGAGATGAAAGAATATCCAGAAATGGTGGAGGGGAATGGGGAAACACTCTACGGTATGAGACAGATTCTCATAATGCCACTTCCCACCATCCTTTCAGAAAGAAAACAGCGTAAAAGAAAGGAAGTTTTGTAGATATATGCAATCTACACAAACTTTCTGACCGTGTAACACTGAAAGTCCACATATATATAGCGATTTAATAACATTTATACATGCTTCCAGTTTAACAACTTAGAGCTTATAACAGAGAAAAATATAACATTGAGGATTAGTAAACTCTCAAAGAAGGCTTTTCGATACTTAGAACAGGAGCAAAAACAACTCTGCCCTAGAAAGAAGATCATTAAGGGTCACGAGTGTTGATATTTGCTCAGGAAATCGGGAATTAAAACTTCCTGCATGAGAGAATTAACTTTAAGACAGCTACCATGCCACAATCAACATCTATACTGGCGTTTTCTTAAAGCTATTTTCAGCTCCTGTTTTTCCTATGTACTCCAGAAACTCTACAAAAGAAAAGACTTTCTTCAAAGGTTTAAAAGAATAAGAAGTAACGCTGAATTTTTTTAAGTGTTCTCTGCACTGAGAGCCTTACAAACACAGCACCCTGCTGCACAGGGCTACATTTGCAACACTAGAGCCTCTTCCATCATTTTCCATTCCCTATGTGGTTTTATGTGAGATGGTCTCTCATTCGGAAGCAGAACTGAGTAACAGAAAATTACATATCGTGTCTAAAACTATACATGTGGAAAACGAACGTACACTAGGAAGCAGCTAAGTAGGAGGTTAAGGTGTACCCTTTAAGCTACACCAGTCACTACAGTTACACCTTCTCCCTGCTCTCCCCTGAAGCAGAGTTCCAGAGAGTTCTTCGCGCTGAGAAGTGCCTTCTTTAAAATATCTGGAGGTGATGCTTTCACGGTTCTTTCACTTCTAAGTCTTTCCCCCAACTCTGCAGTCCATGACCAGTCTTAAACTCATCCATTGACTACTGTTACAAAACATAGTCTAAAATAGTTGAGGCTTCCAAGGGCCTGGATCCCAGTACGCTGCTACGCTTCACAAGAGAGAATCCACACTCTTCCTTCACTGACTGACTCTTCTGTGACTTCCCGGCTGTGGGCAAGATTGCTTCTCAGTTCAGGTAACTTTCTAACTCTGCCAAAGAACACACTGCTGATGATGAGTGAATTCTCAAACAATTCTTCAAACAATCGAGACTCCGTAACCAGGCAAGAATTGAGGACACCTTAGAAATGAGGCACACTTTCTTTAGAGGTATATCATTTCCTTGGGGACAGTGATTTCCAATGGAGGGGGACGGAAGAAGCAGAATGACCCAAGCAAGTTTTTCGGACTACACTTCGCCATCCGCTCTTCACATTAAGATGCAGGAAAGCCCTTTTTACAGGACGAGGGACAGCGGGATGACAGCATCACCAGGAGTAGGGGCGAAAGGCAGCTGTGCATAACTGAAAAATAAGAAAGGTGACGTAATACGCGCCACCACCCACCTACCTCCTACTCCAGGACAATCATCTCAGGTTGAGAACAAACACCAGAAAACACGGGTTGTTTAAGTGTTTGATGTTTGGGGGGAAAGACTGCTTTTCATTCACGTGAATGGTGCAGTCGCAAAATTTAACAGGGGACCAGATACTTTCGTATTCGGGACACAAATATTTAGAGCCTGGGTGGCCACCGCCCCTGCCCTCCCCTCTGCCTGTTCACCTCAAACGCTGCAAGACCCCCTGCTCGCAATGAGTCGCCCGCCATCACTCACATTCCTGCCAAGTTCGCGTCGGCAGCCGTTGTTCTCAAAGCCGCCATCCAGGCTGTGCGGCTCTGAAGTTACTCCATTACTTTACAATATCTCTCTCATTCTTCTCTGCTGTCTTCCTAGCTAAACTTACACTCAGACGCTGGCCATCGAACTAACAGAGCTTCCCTACACAAGCCCAGGATATCTGAAGTAGAGAGGCAACCGCAGCTAATATTTTTAACTAATATTTGTTCTGTCGCGCTACGCTGTGCCAACAGAATCCTCTCACGTCCTTCATCCCACCCCAAGGACCACCGCGTGACTCGTGAAGGCAGAGGGCTTTCTCCACGGGGAACACATCTTAGTTTGCGGGAGAGCTGTGGTTTCAGTTTTTGCAATTCGCTAAAGGCAAATGGACACGCGCCACCAAGTTTCTTCAGGTGTTTGGAACCTAAGCCTTTCTTAGGTCCAGAGCCAGTAGGCTAACTGAACCTCCAAACATGGTCATCTTACTATAGAAATATAGCTTTTAAAAATGTTAATATCTGCTCCATGGACATGTAAGAAACTGGATTATACCTTCAGTGCGCAGAGCTTCAAAACTGACTACGAAGCATCTTGAGAGATGAAAAATCTCCTACCCAGTCACCGAACACCTTACAGACAATATCACAGCACCACTGGATACATCAGTATAGTGTAGATATTGCTTTAAAAGTCACGTTTCCGATTTCTCGGAGGTGGAAAGGAAATGTCTAGAAAAGCTGAAATGCCCGATGTTACTAAAATGGATGGGCAGTCAACAGAGCACTGAACCCGCTGGAGGGCGGAGGGAGGTGTGACATGCTGGTCCTCTCCATCCACCTAGGGCTTGGCGGCCGGCTTCTGCTAAGTGCAGGGAGGCTGTGGCGGGAGGAGGCGGCGGGGCTGCCCGCCCTGCAGAGGCTGGTGGAAGTTGGAGTGCCACCGTCTCTGATAGAACAATAGAGCTGTAAAAAGCTCTGCTTCGGTTCGACTCAGCTCTCTCTCCCTCTTTCCCTCCCACCTACATGACACACAGCACAATCAGGCACTTTCTGTCCCTGACAGTGACTATTACCAGGAAAGGGACCGAGGTAAAAGCACGTCTTATGCAAGATCATTCTTATTTTAAAACTATGTCATAAACAATTAACAAAGCACTGTCAGAGTGGGATGTGGTGAGGCGCTAAAAAGAGGAGGAGGTTTATGATCCGTTTCAAACATTCTCATGTCTTTTATCATTCATATTTATGCCCTTTCTTTTGCCACTTTTCCTAGCATTGCCATCCCTTGGCTGGTAGGAGAGGGTAGCGACGAGTTGGCAATTCAGTTGACTGGGATGCATGCCCCAGCACTTGAATGAAGTGGCTGGTACTCGAGGAGGACCAGAATCAGCTGGATGACATGACTATCCGTATGACTACCCACGCCGAATACTAACCAAGTGACCTTGGAGTAGTTACTTAGCCTCTCTGGCTTTATACTGTTGACTCATAGAATAAGGTTTTGTTATTCCACAAATATGTCTAATATGAAATGCAACATGAAAGTCAAAGATAACAACACCTCACCTACTTGCTTCAGGGAGCTGGACAAGCACTAAACGCTGTAAGAATGTAAACACAGAGTTGAGGAGAAAAATGCTGAAGTTCGGAGCGAAACTGAAGGGAGATATATTCTTAGAGATTTGACTGACCTTCACCTTTAACTGTGACAGCCAGTAAAAAGGATTGCGATACTCCGGACAACCACCACTGTTAATACATCGGGCAGGTGAGCTCTACCTAGATGCCCACTGCACGCCCTGCACTAAGCAAGGAGAAGGACCTAAAGGGGGCTGAACACAGGCGCCTTCTCCAGTTGCCATCGAACTGGGAGGCACGTCTGAGACCACTGGGGAAAGGCACAGAGCAGAGCACAGGTGCAGGATTACAGGCTACCGTCTATAAATACTACCGGAATGCGAAGAGGGCTGGAATGAGTCGGGTGGAAATAGGGAAGGCTTTGCGAAGGAGAGGGGTCCAACCTTTAGAGGGATTTCCAAGTTGTTTTAACTGGGGGCAGGACAGGAAAAGGCTGGAGACTCCTGACTTATCATAAGGCAGATTCGAACATACAACACATGGCCAAAATGATGGAGGAATGTGACTATCTGCTTGAGATATCTGGTTTTCATAAGTCGTCTGGCGTGACTCTATGATGCTGGAGGGCCGAAATAATAGGTGGACTGAGAGGTGAGGAGAGAAAACACAGACTCAATAGGAGAAAAAAAATCCAGGTATCAAGTGATGAGATCTGTTATCAAGATAGGAGTATAAACACTTGAAACCGAGGCTCTACAGTTCCTGGGAGCTGATAAGATGCGGAGGATGATGAGAGAGAGAGAGAAATCAAAGACTATTCCAAGGCTTTGGGTATCCAGGACCAAAAGAATGATGATTCCACTGAATAAGTGGAGTTGTTATCAAAGGAACTCCGCTCAAGAACAAAGATGATGAACTCGGTTTTAGACAAGGTGAATCTGAGGTATAAGCTGAGAGCAGATGTTCTGTAAGAAGCTCAAAATTCAAGACTGAAGCACAGATCAGATCTAGAGCTCAGTCTTAAGATACAGATGGAGCCACAACTTAGTAATAATAGTTGATTAAAAAGAAGAATTGGCCAAGGCCTGCATCTTTGAGGAACAGCTACTGCCAACAAACAGTAACAGAAGTCATGTAAGACAAAAAAGTGATCAATGGAGAGAGATTAGTCCCAGTTTCTCCTCTACTGATAAGCTTGAGAAAGTAATTTAAGCTCTGAAAAAAGGTAATTATAAGAGACCTACACGACAAAATTAAATGAGATAAAAGTGATAAAATAATCACATTGAACAACCTAAAAACTAGAGGAGGGAACTAAGAAAAAGTACCGTCATGGAAAAAGCGGGGGCTTGTTTATTAAGGCAGGATCAGTAAAAAGAACTGGCCCGAAAAATACTTTAGCAAATGCAATACTCTGAAATGTAAGAGAGAAAAAACATAATACAAAGTATATTGACCCACCCATTACGATAATTGTGTTATATGTTTACTATCAGCTTTAACCATGAGGAAAAGGCTTTTTTTGTTGTTTTCTGAGATATCCCCAAAGCCTGGTCGTAGTAGGCACCCAATAAACATGAACAAAAAACTTGAACTCCCTCATTATAAACAGTAAATACATTTGGAATTTGTTAGAATTCTATAGAAGAGCATCTGAAAGGCAATTTTCATTCTCTGTATCACCTTCAAAGAACCTTCTGTGTGATCTTAAGAAAGAAGCTGAATCATTTTTCATAAATGCTCCTGGTGCAGTCCCACAATGGCCACAGATGAGTAAACTTACAGTCACCTTCCTGAAAGCATGCTCACTAATATTTACTGAATGCCTACTAAGTGCATTCGAAAATATAAACCAGAAACAAGAGATTTGGTGGGAAAGGGAAGAGTGATTTCCCAGCGTTAGATATTTTTAGGAGGACATAAATGCTACTTATTCTAGAATCCTCTTCTCAAGTTCCCAAATGCACCCTTCGACACAAATTGATCCATATGTTTTCTCTCGACATTACCTTGTAGGCCATTAATGATTAGATATTTTAAAGGTCTTTATCATTGACTCACCTAAGATCTAAGAGATGTCCTATTTACTTAGAACTAGTTAAACAAAAACAAGAAGGGGCTATAAAAGACAGACGAATGAATGCTGGGGTAACCCATGGCAAGGTTTCAAAATTCATAGTAACTGAATCTTCGAAAGAACATTAAGGGTCATCTGGTCCAGGACCCCAAACATCAGGCTTCAACGAACTTGTAACTGGTCTGGGACAAAATGAGGGCAATGTAGGAAGTCTCCATAAAACTAAACTTATTCCATTTAACAGCTATCCTTTGGACCGAGATTGTGTCCTACTTGAAATTGGAAAGGAACACTAAAATGTCCTTTCTTTCACAAAAAGATGATAGCTGATATTATTTTACTGATAATTTCTTCACCTGGCAAAACAAAAACCTTAGCAATTCTATGTTAGACTTCAATCTTTTTTTTTTAATATTCAGGTCGGTTAAATCCAAACACCTGAGACCCACTGCTCTAACCTCACCAATCTCCTACTGCTTAACTCCTTCAGACAGTCAATGGACGTCTGTCGGCCTGTGCTTGAACACCTCAAATGTTCAAGAGTCTCCAGTGCTGTAGAATCCACTGAAAAGAGATGTGGTTGTATGAGACATGTTTGCTCAGTTGTGAGAAGAAAAGCAGAAAAGTAAGGCCTGTAGAAAGAAAGCCAACTTGTGAAAGACAAGCCAGAAGGAAAACAAGGACCAAGAAAACTGTTCAGTGGGTGGAGGTCAGAGGAAGCATCTCTACTATACTGCCTATCTTGCCTCAACCTAATTATGGAAATCCTTAAAAAAAAAAAAAAAAACCTAAAAGCTAGAATCTATAAAACAACCCTGAGGTCAGGGCTTATCAGTTCACGTTTCTTTTGCACATCTCAGTGTACAGCCTTTTACTAATTTACCCCTAATTTTTAGTTGTATCCTTTCAGACTGGATCAGAGGCACACGTCCCCTGGTCTTAACATCACCTAGACCCCAACGTGGAACAGAATCTAAATGCCACAATACTCGAGGATACAAACAACAATAAACAGAGAAATGGTGCCCAATGACAAACAATATGAGAATCAAGAAGAATGAGGAAAACTTGGAAGCAAGGAGTAGCAAGAAGGGATCAACACCTATTTTCAACAGGACCATCCTGAAGGAATCAGTCACCTCCATTCCTCCAAGACATGTGATATTGGGCTGAAAGGAAGCAAGGTGGGATTTGAAAACAATGCAAAACTGACCGCTAAAAGAGAAGCATGAGCAAAAGTACCGCACACAGTGCCAGGCAGAGACAGACATTCAAATATTTGCAGAATGAATGAATGAATAAACAGACACTCACCCAGGGAAGACCTGAGTCCCTGCCTCCAATCACAGCATCTAAGGCACTTTCAATTCACATCGAACATCTTTGTTTGCCTAAAACTCAAGCTAAAACTCTACCCTTATGAAAAGCTGAGCCCTCCCAAGAACTTCCACTGGCCTCCATCCTAGCTCAGCTCTAGCCTAAGGAGGCCAGATGAAGCTTTTCAAAGACACTGCCTGCATTTCTCAAATCCCGCGCCCATGATTCAATGGAAAGAAAGAAGTCAGTGAGAGTGGAGGCGAACGGGCCAAGGGATGAGAAGCTATTCCTGATATACAGAAAGGTAAACAACACTCAATGAGCCTGAAAAGAGGGTTAATCCCAGACAGACCAAATGAAAATAAAATCTATTTGCATTTATTATTAAGGGACCAGAAACAATACAAAAGACCCATTATTAAAGAGAGTTCTAACAATCCCTTCATCACTGTTAGCATTCCAGGCTTTCCATCACCTCTCAGCCCGTCATTGCTCCAGCATTACCGATAGAGTCCCGATACCGAAGAACTGGGTGAGGCACCAAAATTATGATTAGTTGATCTGTCCTAGATCAACCAATTCAGTTTATCAATACTTGTATGCAGGAATCTACTCCATTTTTCATTATTTCTATTTAAATCTCTGTAAAGCTACGTTTCTACTCCCTCCCTCCAGAGCCGGCTTTTCCACACCCTTTTTTTCACCTGCATTCTAAGATCATCTTGTTCTTTCCTTTAATCCCCTGTGCTCCAAAAGTAAAAAGGCAGTGCAGAGAACTGATATGAAGGGGGTTAGGTTCACTACAGATAACATATCTACATGATATATTCTATATACTACGTGTTGTCTATATACAGGTAACATATCCTGCCTAAAGTGGCTCTGAGCCTGGACAGAACTCATCTACTGGTGCTGTGCTCACACTGCTGATGCTAACGAGCCACCACCATGTTTCCTGGGAGTCAGGAGCCTTCCTGAAACTGCTGAAGCACGGACCAAACCACAAAGCCCTCAAAGCCACCGCGATCATGTAGCCACTGAGCCCCTGTTTCTATCAGCCCAAGAGGGTCAACTCAAATCTTAACATCTATCTACTCCTCCTTAGATCTCCCCTGGACCTGTTCCACTCACGCTAAAAATTCATAAGGCACTTTTAGAAATTACAGTTCCAGAATCCTATTAGCTCTCCTAAAAGGACTCGACATCAAAAAATTATTCAGCACAAGCCTAATATCCATATTGTGCCTGGAATTCTGCCAAACAACCAGAAGAGGCTGGCGCGGTACAACTGCCGTGGAGTGAAGCTGGCGAAATCTAAGAGGAAAAACGACAGGGCTCCATGAGTAAGCTCTCATGAAAAGGTACACCGTCCTTCAGAATGAGGTCTGTCTGCGGTTTGAAAAGTCAAGATTGAAAGGGCTCTTCTTGTTCCTTCCTAAGGTCACACTAAGGAAAGCGAATCGAAATCAAAAATTTCTGAACTCCTGGGGGATGGAGAGTCCACTTTTCCCAAAACGTTAAAAAAAATAATAATAAAACATAAAAAAATCTCGTACTGAATAATAGCTCCAGTATCTTCTACAGAATTGTTCAGCTGTTATCATTTCTGAATTTTGATGCAGGTGATGCCGAATGCATCTCGGTACCAAGGAAAAAGACACCTGTGCCTACCTAGCAGGTCGCTACACTCACTACTCATTTTCCCAGGATACCAACGAAACAGAAGATGCTGGTTTCTGGACAATTTCCTGCAGGGCCAGGGAAAAGAGGTCACATGCCCCGAACAACCGCGGCTCATTCAGAGAGTGATGTAAAGGTTCCTCAGGTCTTAATTTTGCTAGAAATTCGGAGAAGCAAGCAACCTGGGATCGATTCATCGAGACGCCGGGCGTCGGGCACTTTCCAGTTTCCGTTTTCCAACGGACTCGCGGGCATCATACCTCCGACCCTCAGGCAGGGGTCGGCCAGGGGCGCCCCCGCCGCCCGTGCATCCCGGGGAGGCGGACACGGGACCGGCAGCGTCCCCCAGCACAGCCCCCATCCCGAATCTTCCACCCGCCCGGGACCGGGGGGACCCGTCCCTGGCAATCCCGGCAGCGTGTTAAGTCACAGCCTGGCCAGCCTGAGTTTCCGTCCGCGTCCGCCTTCGGACTGCGGGAACCGCGCCTCGTCACGCCCCGCGGCTCGCAGCGCCCGCCGCCCCGAGCAGCGCCCGCGGCCGGCGCCACGCGCCGCAGCGGCGCGGCGCAGCCCGCCCGCCCGCCCGCCGGCGGCCGCTCACTCACGCGGGGGGCAGCGGCGGCGTCTCCATGGTGGCTCCTCTCGGGCTTCAGATCGCAGGCACCGCCCGCCGCCGCCAGCACCATTCCAGCCGCGGGCGCCGGCACTGCGCGCCCGCCGCGCCGCGTCCCATGCGCCCCCGAGGGGGCGCCGCTCGCCTCACCGCGCGCCACCACCTGCGGCGGCGGCCCCCGCGGCCATGGCCCGCTCGGCCGGGCGCGCTCTGCCTGATGGCGCGGCTCCCGCGCTCGCCCGAGTGCGGGGCGGCGGCGGCGGCGGCGGCGGCGGCGGCGGCGGCGGCGACAGCGGGACGGGCGGGCGCGCGGGCTCCGCCACTTCCGGGTTCGGCCCCGCCGGCGCCGACGCCGTGACGGGACGGGACGGCGGTGCGGCGTCCCGCGGCGGCGAGGCCCCCTCCCCCGGCGCCGCCCCTTCCTCCGCTGCTGCTGCTGGTGCTGCTGCTGGTGCTGCTGCTGCGGGATCTGTGGGTCACCGGGGCAGGCGAGCTAGAAAATTAGAGGGGGCGCAGGAAAAGGGCCCGCGAAAGCGCAGCAGAAGCAGAATAGCGCTTGGTAGTCACTTAGGGCTGTGCCTCTCGGGCGTGTTCACGTTTTTCTCTTGATTTGAGCCTATATATATATATATATTGTATATATATATACACACATATACATATATATATAGTGTGTGTGTGTGTGTGTGTGTGTGTGTGTGTGTGTGTATCGCCCAGGGAGATGGGAAGGGTGAGCATAACCAACCAATTCCTTTACAGATGGTGAAACTGAGGCAAGAAGACATGAATTGGCCTAGCAAGTATCCCAAGCAAAAAAAAAAGCTGGACATCCTCCCTCAGTATACATGATCCATTCGAGTGACGTGAGCACCTTACGCTGCAAGGTTTTGGTTCCGGTGATACGCTAGAGAATAAAACCAGGTCTGCGTGTGCGGAGCTGTCCACCTCGACCGATAAGAGGAACAAGAAACGAGCCATGAAGAAAAATAACAGGGTGAGGAGATGGGATGCTATTTTAGGAGTGGCATCTCAAAAGATATTTAAACAGAGATGGAATAACACGAATCTTGAGTAATGCAAAGGGACAGAAGGACAGAAGGACGAGCAGTGTAGTGCAAAGACTCCTGTGCAGAATCTCCCGGCTCGTTGAGGAATGCGAGGAGAACGCGGTAGCAGGTGGTTCTCCATGTCCGCCCGCTGGACATCGTGGCATCTAGGAGCTTGTTAGGAGCGAATTCCGGAAGCCCGCTTCAGATCTACTGAATCAGAAACTCTAGGGTGTAGGGCCCAGCCATCTGTGGGTGTGTACAAGCCCTCCAGATGATGCTGATGGCCGCCCAGTTTGAGAATCCTCTGGTGTAGCTCACGCAGAGTGAGGACAGGAGACGATGGGAGAAGACGGTGTGGGGCAGCAGTGATAGATAACATGGGGCTTATAGGCCATCGTAAAGGATTTGTATCTTACTAAGAAGAGGCAACTGGAAAGTTGTGAATGGCCTGATCTGATGAGCAAGGACAACTTTGCTGCAATTTGTTGTAAACTACTCCATCAAAAGAGGGAGAGTAGGGAATAGAGGAGAGAAGATGAGCCAATGTTAATTTTTGAGGCTGAGTGATGGGTACATGGGGATGATCATCACTTATGGTATTTGTGTATGTTTTAAAAGGTTCATAAGTTTTTTTTTTAAAAGATGACTGCTTGCTATATGAGGAATATATCTAGGGAAGCAAGAGAGCAAGCAAGGAAATTAGCCTCGCTAGGATGAAAAATGAGGATGGCCTGGACTAAAGCCAGAGTGATGGGAAGAATGTTCAGACTGTGATTCTATTTAAAAGAGAAAGTGCAGAGGAATTGCTGATAGAGTAGACATGAGTATAAAAGAAAGAGCAGACTCAACAATGATCCCAAGGGTTTTGGTCTGGGCTCTTGGTGGGGAATGGAGTTAACATTTACTGAGACTGGGAAGATAGAGAAGAAACAGATTTGGTGGGGGAGGGGAGTGCTTATAAACTGATTTAGACATGGTAAGTGCCTATTAAACATCCATGTGAAGATAGATGTAGACAGTTAGACATATGTATCTCGGGTGGACTGAAATGTGGAGGTTGTCAGCATGTAGATGATATTTAAAGTCATGGGACTGGTTGAGATCAAGTAGATGTAACTAGAAAAAAGAAGGACACAAAGAAGCGAGCCCTGGATCACTCCAACATTAAGAAAGTAAGATAAGAAGAGTCCAGCAAAGGAAACAAAGAAGAAGCAGGCAGTGAGGTAGGAGGAGGACCAGAAGAACAGTCTTCAGAGCCTAGTAAAGTATTCCGGGAAACGGCAGTACCTTAGTAGGCCTTCGTATGAACTAACCTCTCCCTAATCTGGTGGCATTATTGATCCACCATGCATAGGGCATACATGATGAGTTATTTCTCTAGTGTTAGTGATGGTTTTAATCAGATTCATCATAAAACTTCCTACTTGATAAGGTCATCATTGTAAGCATTAGATGAAATAATCTGTGCAAAGCGTATAGCACTAAGTGTATAATGGAAACATTTAATAAGTGTTTATTGCTGTTATCATTTCTAATAGTTCCATGACCATCAATTATACCCGACTCAGCCAGAACCTGAGGTTAAGTGCTAGACCCAAGAGACACACACTAACTTAGGTTTGATCCAGCCTTTGGCCTGACTTCCTTCCCCTGTATACAAGCTGAGTGAGCAGGGCTGTTTGATCACCCATTTTCAGGAGTTGTTTCAAAAAAAAAAAAAATCCATTGCTTTTGTATCTTTCCACCCAAAAGAATGTTATATGTACAAGTAAATACTAAAAAATGAAGATGTTTCAGTCTTACAAGTAGGCGCACAACTCCAAACCATACCCTCTTTCACATCCTCCCCTGGATTCGTCTTATCTGTCATAATTCTCTTTTTTAAGGGATCTGGGCCAGTTAGCATGCTCAATGTCCACCCAAATCTTTTCTTTTTCATACCCAGTCCTAAATTTGTAGGCTTTGCAAATAGTCTGAGAAAGAATACTTATTCAGCCACATACAGCTCAACCTTGCTGAGAGTTAAATGTCAGCCCACAAACTCTAGTATCTAGTGGGGTGGCCGCCAGGTGAATCTGAATACAGTCAATATTCTTCATCCAAGTCTCTGCCATGAGACTCATTTCCTGCAGAAAAGAGGAAGAGCCGAACCCACATCCAGCATCTCATCTAAGAATCTTGAAGCAATCTGAAAAGGTTAATTAAGCTACTCTGAGCCTTTGTTGTTTTCTGAAAAGTTAGTGATAGCACCCTTGGCTTTCAGACATAAGCAGACCTGCCCGAGATTCATAGCAATTTATAAAGCCAAAATTTCCATTTTCGTCTTCGTTCGAGCCAAGTAACTTCACAAAACTGGCCTTCGGCCAGATGCAGCCTCAACACTTGACCCTGTTTCACCATTCATGAGATAAATAAACACAAAGTCATGACAAGACGAACACGAATCTGTGGGGGGAAAAAACATTTAATAAGTCTTCCTTTGTATATCAGTTTTCCCATGTTCTCAAGGAACGACACCAAAGATTAGGAGTAGCTCCCCAAGGCCACCAAGGACTTCTTGTTTCCATCCCCGTGGCATAAGAACTGATTGGACATGTCGAGGTGTTTGACCTCTCCCTGCTCAATTTATTAACTCCACCCACGTACTGATTACTCTTTACACGAGCTCTTCACTGCCTATTCAGAAGTAAGAACTTACAAAAGTCCATCCCTTTGTTATACTTCTGCAATAGAACAACTCCTTAGCCGTTTTAGTAACCATAACCGAAAGCTAATGCAAGAAACCAGAATATCATTTGTAAAGAAGGTGGAACCACTCAGAGGACCAAGTCCCTGTCAGGAGCTGGTGACAAAAATTACTTCGATTGGGTTGAAATCAGATGTTGCAGTAGAATTGCATGACACGCTATGGCAGGCAGAAACACATCACGTGGCAAGACTCTGGGAAAGGAATGGCTCCTGTAAAGCAAAGATTTCATGTCGCCGAAGAATATAACACGTTTGATCGATTTTTGTTAATTCCTTCCCGTGTAAAGGTCGCAAGTATGAAAAAGATCACTCATTGAAAAACAGAGTAGGAAAGAAGATGGAGGCCTTCTGAAAAGTCTCATTTTCCATCCTAAAGAGTTAGTCTAACATGCATTACTTGTTTTTCTGATTTTAAGTTAGGGTTTTTGCTTTGATTCTTTTGATTTGGAAGCAGCTTAGTGAACATAATATAAAGCCTTTTGAAATATTCTTGTGAGATTTTGCTATTTGGCAAATGGATTTGTCAGTACATGAAGGTATTTATTACATGCTTTATGGTGTTAAATGGGGTGATGTGAGTCCAGACCAATAGAAAATATTTAACTGAAGGGTCCTTCATTTCTGTGAGTTCAGTTTACTCTGCAAATGCTTTGTTCCTTGTTTTCTGTCTAAGATACATTACTTCCAGCACAGCACACCTGCCCATTATCCTGTATCAAAGGTTTCTGGAGAAATGAAAGCAAGTTGTTTGCTGCAAAGTTTAATTAGGAAATCTGTTGGAATTGGTACAGGAAGAATCCAAAAATAGACTTCACACTAATGTACATCAGGTAAGCAGTTTCTCTGTGCCTTTTTAAGAAAAGGAAATTTACTTAATCTATCTTATATATAGTTATATGGTATCTATTTATGTAGCCTAGTGATATAATACCTCATTATGGAATTATTTAGAACTATAAGTATCTTTCTACACAGTCAGCAATGCTAGGGGAAAGAAAAAGCAAGTAAAAATTTTTGATAAATTATGTGAAGCATTATTAGCTTGTTGTCATTCATTTCAAGTTATGCATATGCACACACACAGACTTCGATCCACAGCTTTGGTCTGTCCATCACAGCTGTTAATAGCCTGGATTCTGAGCAAAAATTGTGAAATGTTTTTTTTTGGCATTTTCACTTTCCCCATTCTGTTTCCTTTTTTCCTTCTGGCATCAATACATCTATCACCTCTGACCTTCACCATCTGTGGGTCTTCAGTGTCTTCTCTTCATTCCTAGTCAAACTTAGAAATTATCCAATATCAGCTAACAAAATAATTCGTATACATTAATTTAATTTAATCATTTGATATAATGGGGTAACTTCCTATTGGTATTATTTTAGCCAAATAATATCTTTATTCCCCTATCCCCTGGTCTCCTTCCTCCTAGAATGTATTCCAGTGCCTTCTATATGATTTTAATCACAACAATTTTGACAAGGTGTAATATTGAAATGTGTCTTCTTCATTAACAAAAGTATTACTGTCAAAGACTATGAAAAGAATAATTTACTAATATAATAAAGAACAATGTTGAGAGAGGAGATGAAAAATATTCTTCTTAAACTCTAGACCTTTTGAGACCAAACCCCGAGAATTTGTATTATTTGTTCAAATTGTCCACATGGTAATGTGAAAAGATAAGTCTTGACTGTCCACATAAATCCTAAAATTTGAGCTCAGCCCAAGTCTTGGAATTATTTTTGCAACTAAGGATTCTTTGCCAAGAAATCCTTTCTGGTTCTTAATCTGGTACTAGTCAGCTTCTGGACGCAGAGAAGCATGTTTAATGCAGGCATAAGTGGTTAGTCAATTCCTGAGGCATCCATATTTCTTCATTTTCCTTGTTAAGATCTTGGTAATAATCCAACCCAAGAAATAGAATTGAATCCAGCCTGCATATGTATGAGAACTATTCTTCATTGAACTAAAAATGAACCTAAGCTGCCATTTTGAAGTCTTTGTTAAAAGCCAACTAAAATTAAATCATGAGAAAAATATTCCTGGTCATATTTTCTGAGGCATAGTGATTTAAGCCAATCTTAATTGTGTTATGCTTAGGTATCATATCAACTTTTTTCTGTGACAGATATGGAGACACTGATCACCCTATTTTAGGTTGCAACTACCCTCCGCACCCTCAACGCTCCCTAAACTCCTTTTCTGGTTTATTTCCCCCAAAGCACTTACCACAATTTGACAAGCTATGTGTTTTACTTATTTATTTAACTTATTGTCTGTCTTCTTCCTTTGAATATAAGCTACACGAAGCCAGGGATTTTAGTCTATTTGGTCACTGCCAGATCCCCAGGGCTTAGAAAAGCAATTGCACAAAGTATGCATGCAACAAATTTTGCTGAATGAACCAATTGGCATAATTTATTGTATACGCTAACCAAAACATTAACCTCTAGGAACATACATTCTAATTAAAATTCATGCAATGAGCATTTTAACAGGTGTATGCTACATCTATATATTAATTTTTATTCTCTTCTTACTTCTGGGAACATAAAATCAATGCTCCCCCCAAATAAAGAAGGCACAGAGAGGCTTTCTTTGATTTTAGTCAATCAGCCTATATTTATCGAATGACCTCTTTGATGAATATACTATAATAGATGGGGAGACGGGGGTGTAGAAAAAATAAAAAAGCTTAAGGCAAAGATTTCTGCCTTTAAGAAACTTGTCATGAACTTCAGACAAAAAAAATACATTCAAACAAGTAAATTAAATTAAATTAAACAAAAATACCAGACAATAAAGTCTTTACAAATAAGATAAGTACTTACTTGAGCACCCAAAAAAGAGAAAGGCCCGTAGTAGGGAAAAAGAGAGCATGTCAGTAAACAGTGAAGGAGGGTTTAGATAAATAATTCCAACAGTGGGGTAATAAGGAATAAAGCCAAGAGATTAATGTTAAGGTCAGACTCTAGGGACCCTCAAATGGGTTTTAGACTTTATATGAAGTAAGTAGACAAGTATGGGAGGAGTATGTCTGTGTGTGTGTGTGTGTGTGTGTGTGTGTGTGTGTGTGTGTGTGGCCAGGTAGTAGAATAAACACACTCTACTCTTAAGACTTTCAATGTGGCATTAGTGTGAAAATTTATGACAGATGGGAGAGACTGGAAGCAAGAAGATTAGTTGGGAAACTATTATAAGAGTTTGAGTGTGAGATAATAAAACTCGAAATAGAGTGTCGTTGACCCTTGAACAATGCAGGAGTTAGGGGCACTGACCTCCTATGTGGTCAAAAATCCATGTCTAACTTTTGACTCCCCAAAAACTTAACTACTAACAGCTTACTGCTAACCTCACTGATAACATAGACAGCCGATCAACACATTTTAGTATGTTATATGTATTCTATACTGTGTTCTTTCAATAAAGTAAGCTAGAGAAAAGAAAATGTCATTTAGAAAATTATAAAAAAAGAAAAAGACATTTACAGTACTGTACGTATTTATTGAAAAAAATCCACGTATAAGTGTGCGTACTCACTCAGTTCAAACCCGTGTCATCGAAGGGTCAACTGTCGTGTGCTACCCATGAAAAGGTAAGGCCAAACGGCAAAGATGGAATAAGCATGACTTGAGGACCAATTTCATCCGGGGGCAAGGAAGATGAGATAGTCAACCCTCCCAAGGTTTTGAACCTAAAAATATGGTGATAGAATTGATTTTAAAAAGAAAGTCACATGATAATGTGTATGTTTTTAGGCCTGCAGAGTTCGTAATAATAGCAAGATAGCTGAGTAAAATGTCCAGCAAGAGATTGTAGATAAGCCAGAACAAGGACACTGAGAACAAAGATAGAATCACTCATACAGTTATTGGCCCCTGAAGAAACTGGTAATGCAACTTTCTGTGGCGAGCTACTTTGTTAGAAGATGTAAACTCCCCGGCTCCATATTTCTCTCTGCATAAGTGGGCATCCTTAGTGTTGCTTCCTTAAATTTAACTTTTAAAATTAGGCAAATAATACATGATCATATTCTTACAGTAAAAATGCAAACCACCGTGAAAGGACCCACTGATCTCCCTCCCCGATCCCCTCCTCAAAGGTACCCCGTATTGATGGTTTCATGTGTGTGCTTTCAAACAATTTTCTATGCGGTGCCAGACATATAGAAATGCATGGGTTCGTATTTGTTTGTTTTACATAAGTAGAATCATGCTGTGTGGTACCATCAGCCCATTAGCAGCTGCTAAGGAAGACTTACTGCCAATTTGCTGTAGCCGTGGGGAATGCAGACAGGGAGAACTCCGCTGCCAGTTGCCAATGCCTCCAAGATTTTCACCGATGCTAATTTCAGGGAAGGTTTTGAACATCAGAAGCTTGGCTGATGCATCAGATTAAATAGGACCTTGCCAGAGAGATACTCTATTGCATTTGAGTACCGCGGGTCATTTTGCTCTCCGCTCTCACCAAACCGTACACACTCTTTTGGAAATCTCATTTTAACTCTCATCTGTAGGGAGCGAGATTCAAAGTCACTACTTCGCCAGGAACAATTAGGTCCTTAAAAATGGATTTACATTACCAGCAAGCCTTAGTATTTCTAGATCCTCTTTTTCTGTTTTCATATCTTTTGTTTCAGTTTGTACTTTTTCTTTCCATAATTTTTCATCTCAGTTACCGAGTCGAAGAAGAAGCCTTTCTCATTAAAGCCAGCATTTGAGGAAGATCTTGAAGAGTTGGGGTGTGATGGGTATCATCTGTTCATTGTATGTTGGTCTAAAGCTACTGCAATTTTATTCTTTTGCATTTTAATTCCTGGTTAAACCTTCCTAAAACCATAGTAATTGCATGCCTACTTATAATGAGTTGAAGTACATTTAAATATTGCAGTAACATGCATTTTATTCAGCACAATCCATTTTTAAATTTCTAACTGGGAAGCTATATATGTTCATAATTACAGTTTCTTTGAATATGTAATATTTTTGGAACAGTGAAGTACCATACTTGGGGGTGGGGTGGAAGAAAAATAATTTATATATTTTTAAATGAACTCAAGTTGTTTTTTTTTAACGTTCAGTGTCTAGGATAATTTTAAAATTCAGTGGTTCTATTTTATAGCATGAGTTATGAATAAAAATAACTTTATCCAATGGAATCTCACTCATGTGGGTTTCAGAATCCATGTCCGGTGGCCACCACTACTTTGATAATTGTGGTGATTCTCCTAGACAGATATTTCTCTCATGCTGAATCCTATGACAAATAATTTTTGCCAGTAAGTGGAGGTGTCTTTCAACAGACCAGCTGAAAATTATTTATATTTCATCGAAAGCTAGTAATAATCATCTCATTAGAAAAGTATGACGGCAGCCTCTTTGAAAACTCATCAAGTCCATTCACCCAATTTCATATGGGAGGATGACCAATTCCAAAAAGCATGCAGGGAATATTTCAGAACTTTCTCCAACAACTCATTTCACACTTTTAGAGTTCCTTTCAAGATTCAGCACCTAGCACAGTGTTGGCTTGGGAGACAGATTCAAAAAATAACTTGCCGGGGAACAGCCTGCTCACCCTGAGGAAATGAGATATACATACCTAAAATGACGGGGAATACAATACACGAGCCAAAAGATAATCTGGGGGTGAGATTATCCCGGAAACACTTTCTGTAAGAGGTATAGTTTAATCTGGGCTTTGGGAAACATATAGGATTTAGGTTAGTAGAGAAGAAAAGGAAGAAGTTTCCCTTTACGGGAAAGAAAAAATCTAAATGGACCTGGCAGAAATTATAGGTCTGCTCTCACTGGATTTCTAAATTAGTAGGTAAGGTCAGACAGATAAGGCAAGGTGTTTTCCCAGGGGACTCCTAAAGCCTGAATGAGAGTGGTTTGAAATTGACTGTCTTTTGAACAAGAAAGTAAGATATGCAAGCATTACTTTAGTGAGATTTATCTGGCTGAAGTGGACAGACCAAGTTGGGATTAAGGAGATTTTAGAAGGAAGAGCGTTGGTTAAGGAGACATTGCCCATGCATCAACAGCTTTAAGAAATAGATGTGTCCTCTGACACAGCGATCCCACTTCTAGGAATTTCTCCTAAAGAAGAAATCATAGATGCACATGACGAGTCAGCTATCATAATATTAAATACAGTATATTTATATAACAATAAATTGTAAACTCGAATTGACCAACAGGTGACTGACCTAATATTATTACAATACCACCACGTAGAGGATTTCATAGAATTTCTAAAATTGATACATTATAAGACTACTTAATGCATGAAAAGATGACATACTGTTGAAAGGAAAAAGGAAATTACGAAATACCATGTATACTATGATCCTATGCATGTAAAAGGAAAAAAAGGCACGTGTGTGTGTATGTGCATCTCTCTGTGAGTAACTGCTAAGTTGAACAAATATGACACATTTGATTGTATAGGAAATGCAATTGTTGTCCTTTTCAACATGTATTCATTGGTGTTATCTTTTCCTGCCGTAAGATGAAGTGTGGAACAGACTTGTCACTCTTAGATCATAAAAAGTCCTTCACCCAATGATAGTCCTAAAAAGCCACAACTCAGTCTTAAGAGTACAATTCCAAACATTGTGTTAATTTCACTTCCCTCCCCAATCTTTGTCTATTTCAGTCTGAAGTCTTATAGTGGGGAAAATTGGGGTGGGGTGAGATCTCTCTGCAATACTCCTTAGACTTAGAATGGCTCATCAGGAAATTTGAATTCTAAAACCACCTCTACACCCCAGACTAGTAAATTAATCACTCCAATTTTTCAATACCTCATGTGAAAATAGAACTAATAATACTTGGCCTCCATGCCTCTTCGATTTATTATGACCATCAAATTATGTCATAGAATCGGAATTATTTTTGCAGAGTGAAAGAGTGTTTTATTGGTATGTGATCAAAAACAACCCACTATACCAGGAATCCAAAAACCAAATGCCTACAGGAAGCCAGGAAGGTATCCTAAATAAATAATCAGGCCAGGTGTAAAATGATAAATAGCGACTGGCATGTGACCGAACGGTGTGTGTAGAAATAGAGGCCATGTTGTTAGATCCTCTGATATTTCACGGGAAGCCAAAAATTCAGATTTTTATGTGAAATCTTCTGATTTTCCAATGTCGACCACTGATTTAAATATCAAATACCACAATGTGTGAGTTGAACTAATAACGAATAAAGACTAGACTTGGTCCCCAGGATATCACTTCATAATTGTGTGCTAGACTATAAACAATTTGAAAGCAGAGAGCCTGACTTTTCTCTCTGTGGTCTCAATATTTTATACATCTGACATATTTTGTGCTTAATAGATGCCAGGAAAATGATGGGTGCGTGATGCTAAATTAAAAGGCTATTTCTGCAGGTAAAGTTGTCAAATAACTCAACACTACCTTTTGGCCTTCTGTGTAAGGTCTCTTTACATATATAAATTTAATTGTAATGATCCTCCCTTTTATTTTTCCCAGCTGATCAAAGTAGCGTAGGAGAAAGAAAGCTAAAGGAATAGATGTAAATAAGAAACTGATGTGATCTAAGAGTTAAGTTAAATAAATAAAGTTATATCTCATTATTTCCGGTGCTCTACTTAATCTCCTGTAAGGAGGTCAGATGGGTTTAGGATTTAGCTAACTGAAGATGTAAATGAGAAGGGAAGCATCTAACTTAGGAGATGTAGGTGTCTGTTGTCAAGACAGCAGGTATTCAGAGAAGACTTCCTGAGGATGTGATTCAACAAGTGATTTAATTCAACAAGTGATTTAATTCAATGACTACCTAAATGTTCACTATGGAATGCATCAGCAAATAAAACAAAGACTTCCAGGCCTTCACGGAACTTATATTTTAGTGGGGGAGACCAAATAATGGACATAATAAATTAGAAAATTATAAATTATATAGGATGTTAGAAGGTGCGATGGTCAATTTTATGTGCCAATTGGCTAAGCTGTCATCTTTAATTATACAATCAAACACAATCTAGGTGTTGCTGCGAAGGTTATCCTAGATGACTTGGCCAGGCCTGATTCGATCCGTTGGAAGACCTTTAGGGTAGAACTAAGGCTTCCCCAGAGAACATGAAATTCCATGTATGGACTGTAGCTTTAGCTCCTATGGACAAGTTCTAGCCTGCCTGTGTATTTCGTGCTTGCCTAGCTAGCCCTCACAGGTGCCTATGCCAGCTCCTTGGTATAACCATATTTATGTCTATATCTACTTCCATATCTATATATCTGTCTAAGGCAGGGCCAAGCTTTAGATCTGGTCTGACTCCAAAGACTGTGCTCTTAACCACGAAGCTCTACATGAGGAAAAGCCATGTGAGCGAGACCAGAGGGGTGAGTGGTGGACCCTAAACCCCATCAAGGTCCCGTCCTCCAGGTCAGTGCAGGATGCAGCAGGAGGTAGGTACAGGCAGCCATGGGTAGAGGACTTGTGGATTGGGACTTCTAGAAAAAGAAGGGAAAAACGCTTTAGCCAAAAGCTTTAGTAGAGTCAGAGTCACAGGCTGGGAGAAAACGAACCCTGGCCCAAACTGCAGAAGACAGGTAGAGGCCTAAACAGATAGATGTCAGCCTCTAGTTAACACTGAAGAAGAGAGTGAAGTGAAAACAGAGTGTTCTACACATTGCTGCAGACAAACTACAAGGGGACTTGGCATCTTCGAGGGGAGGCACGCCTAAAAAATAAAATACCTACCGTTATAGCAATTTGTCCGGAATCGTGGTCATCACAGCAGAAATCAAATTCAGTTTTTCCTCCTTTTTTGTGAGAGTGCAGGAGTATGTTAAAACCGGGAAGAGAGAATGTACTGAAACAGCCGTGAGCAGCTTCGAGCAGCCTCTGAGCATATTTATAGACATCAAGCACACGAAACACGCCCACATCGTACACCCTCTCCCCGGGGATCCAGGACGTATGAAGAATAATACAAGGTGTACATTTGGCAGTCTGTACCACACACGGGGTGTGCTCGGCATCAGAACTTCAAAACCCTTTGTCATACCTAAGCAGCATTTTATCAAAGCTACCAAATCACTGATTGGAAGGCTCATAGAATTGTTTCGAACGTCAGATTTGTCTTTTTTTCAAACAGTGGCCCTGGTGTAATCTGCCTGAATCTCCCAAGGATAAGACATATCAATTGTGACCTCAGGCGAATGGATTCATAATAGGATGGCAAAGGGTTGGAACCCTTCTTTTTTATTCCATAGAGTTCTCTACCCTTATTTTTAACAATACACATATTGCTTTTATGATTACAAAAAAAAAAAAAACACTTTATTTTTAAAAAAGGAATAGGCTCTCTTGACAAAGCGGTCTGGATCTGTAAGTGTGAAACACTAACAGAGGACCACAGGGAGAACAGCCCGGACTGGCATTTTGATCAGAGGCATCCTTCCCAATGTCCTGTGCCCAAAGATCTGGGAATTAAATCACGAAAGGCCAAATTCCGACCAGGGCAGGTATACCTTGTTTTATTGCACTTCACTTTATCGTGCTTCACAGATGTGTTTTTTTTAACAAATTGCAGGACCAAGCGACTACGACTCGCTTTATTGGGGTGCTCTGGAATCGATCCTCCAGCATCGCCAAGCTGTGCCCGTAATCGTTTCTAGGCAGGAAAACAGTGGCCCTTGGTGACCTTCGGATTTGTCATCTTTCGAGGCAATGGAGGCATAATACATCGTTTACCAGAGACAGTCATGACTTTCTCACTCGCCAGGAAGAAAGGGAAAGAAATGACTGTGAGAACCAGGCTCAGAACAGACAGTACAAAAGATTGAGGGCGTCTGCTTTCCTGTCACCAATTTAGTGAAATGCAAAGGACAAAAAAGATTGGCAGAGTCTCAGTGCTTAATCTAAGAGAGGACACAGGCACATGCTTGCCTTTTCTAGACCAAGTATGTCTCAGAGTTTTTAATACAGCAAACACAAGCACCTACTCCGTGCTGCTGAGCGCTACAGAGATGCACAGGTGAACAGAACACAGCTTCTGTCCACAGGGAGTTGATACCTTGACCAATGCTTTTGCTTTCCAGGACGTTGCCGCAGGTTAAACACGCTCTCCCAATTTCTTGGAATTGGGCGTACTTATTTGCTTTCTTTTGCTTTTGGTCTCTCACTATTTCTCCAAATGTTTAATGGGTAGTGGACTTTTTTTTCACTTTAGGGCTCGCACAAATCTGATTTCCCAGGAGAAAAAGACAGCTTTAACAATATGTTATCTGTTGGGATGTTTTCATGACTCACTCCTCAGGGTTTCTAAACTCACAAGAGCTCACTGATAGGAGAAAAAAATCTCTTTCTCCGAGCTGTTAATTCCTCCTTTAGGTATAAACCATCTTTTTCTCTTTTAACATAATTTCATTATGAGTTCTCTTTCAGAATAATAGCAAACATTATAAATCCAGTCTCTCCTGCTTTTAATTTATCAGTTAGTTACGCCTGACTACTTTGGCTCTCTGACACCTAGCGACATCACACTAAGACGTTTCAGTTGCATCTGTTACTCTCTGACTAACTGTCACTCAAAGGGGAAGCCGAGAGAAGCTGAGGTCACTTGGCTTCTGGTCTACCACACGCCCCCAGAATTCATTCTTCCTTTTCTCCTTTTGAAATTAGAGTCTGGAGCTAATCAGATGCATTGAGAGGAGATCTTAAATAATCTAGCACCTGGATTCATTCATAGGAAGAGGAAGACATCAAACAAGTAGAACGTACGAAGGCCATTTATTGAAAAGAAGAAAGAAGGGACTATACCAAGGCACAGTTCATTTTTTTCTTCCTGTTGTTTTCCCTCCAGTGAGAGAACACTCTATGGAGAGCACCCGTCCCAGCCATGCTTTCTGGGGTGAGCCCCTCTCTCTCTTGAAGCTCAAGCAGGCCTTTGCTGAGAAGCGGCCCAGGACAGGAAAAGGGTAGTGAGTGCAGGGGAGCAGAGGATGCCATCCCGAAATATGCCACTTGGGCCTACTGATGAATTTGAATTAAAGTTATTTGAAAAACAGCCGTCAGGAAGAACACGCGGACCCTCCTTTGTCCCTCTGAAAGCAGGAAATATGTCTCCCATGTGAAAGGTACCTTACCTGTACCAGGAGGGTAGAAGACATCCATCCTTACTACCAGAGGTAGGGAATTAAAGGCTGAGAAGCCTGTATAAAGAAGCCTTGTTACTTCCCCAATAATTTCCTTCCCCAAGCCCACACCTCTTTGTCTTGTCGATTCTTCACAAATGTATTGTTTCTTTGCCTAAGAGGTGTCAAAGCTGCCTACTCTGGTCACTTCTCTGAGTTTCATATTTTGGGGGGCTTTCATATATACGAACGGAAATTCGTTTTTCGCCTGTTAATCTGTCTCTGTCACTTTAATTATTAGACCAGCCTAAGAGCCCAGAAAGGACAAAGGGCAAAGTTTTCTTCCCCTACTGTAAGCCAGGACAAAAGAAACAAAATAACACAAAACTGTTGTTCTTTTAAGTTCAGACAGAGTTCAGGAATCTGTAAAAATTCAGATGTAAAAGAGACCGTTTTTAGGTAGGAAAACCAAGGGAGGGGTCGCCAAGGGGGTGGCTTTTGAATTGAGCCCTGACGTTTGGGTAGGATTTCCATGGCAGAGATGATGAATAGGGAAAGATAACAGCCTGCTTCTGCGGGGGCGGGTCAGCTTTTTAAACTCCATCTCCCTGAGATCCAGCATCTTCCTCTATAAAACAGAGGATCCGAGGATCTGGTTTCCCAGATGGTCCTCTGTGCAAGCTTCCTCCTGACTCATCTCTTGAACTAGCAGGCGACACAGATTCCACTGGAACTTGGGCTAATACGATGTGTGCATGGATCTCGACCCAGATCGTTCCCGTTCACCTCTTTCTGGCCGCTTTTGATCTCTCTCTATTTCCTCCCATTTACCCTCTTTGACTTAATAATGAAATGATCGCAGCTTCTGTACGTGTATTTGACAGCCATGGCCATGATCATACCACATACAGCCCACCTGACAGGTTAGGGGCTTATGAAATGAATTCGCATGCTCACAGGGTCCTGGGCTAGCTGCTCCAGCCTGAACTTTGCTGGGTGATGCTGCTTCACCCTCCAACTTGAGTAGGCTCTAGTTGGTTCTCATTATCCCTTTCAAAAAATGTTTTGGATCTTTACCTTTGTCTACACCATTTCCTAACACATCACACATCATGTGGAAAAAGACACAGATAAATACGCGTTAGTTTAAACCAACACAAAACCCACAACCAAATTTTCCGGAATCTTGTTTAATGTTGAAATGAATGTTCTAGAAATAGCTAAAATCACAACCATAAGGAAATGCCATCTGGATTCCCTTCCACAAGGTTTATACACACGGCACAATTACCATTCTTGTGTGATAAAAGTAATAATGAGGATTCCAGTGATAGCTCATTAAATAAACCTAATATTTACGAAGATGGAAAATCTAGTGTGGCAAGGTCAAAACCTTTGTACTTTTTCTGAAGAAACTGTTTGCTAAGTAAATTATTAATTAAAAAAAAATCCAGAGGGAACTATTAGCCTTTCTCAGAAAGTCCTTTTGAAATTCTGTGACAGCATTTCTTTGCGTGTGAATGATGAACAAATTAAAAGCCATATTGATCTGTTTTTTTTTAAAACAGGTCCAAAAGAAGCTTCTCTTGGAAGTTGGATGAGAATTAGCCCATATTCCAAGAGTGCTTTAAAATATGAACTTGTAGATCTGAAAAAGAACTTGATAAATCCAGCTTTCACTCACTGTGTCTTTCAGATAATTATTCCGAGCTAGGGCTTTCACTCCGTTAAGCAATTTTACACACCTACTGACGACTTTTAACGAAATGTTTTAGGAGCGATAGAAAATGAAGAATTACTTTGGATACTTTAACCTAGATAAGTCAGCCCAGGCAAACCTCATGACGTACTGACTCAACTGTACCACGCCAAAAAGAAAGGCCACAAGAAACACAAAAAGATACAAGCATTACCCTTTCAGAAGTGGCTCTGCGTATATCTTAAAATAATTCTTCCTCCACGGGGTACAGCTGGAATGTCCCTCTTTGTTCTTCAGCAGTTCACAGTTCACTATAATTATTGCGCAGCAAATGCTTAGAGTATGAAAACGTGAACGTGCCCGCCATGCTACTTGTCTCCAGATGATATGTGCTTTTGATTACTATTTGTATTCCCAGTTTCTGGCAGTAGACTTTTTTGCCTTAAAATGTTAAATTCCTATTCATTGTAGTGAACAGCATTTTTTATCTATTACTATACGTTCGATTTGATGATGATTCATTGCTAGTGATTCTGTGTTTCTTTACAAACTTAAAAATCAAGCAAATTTTTCTTAGTTTTAGCTCTCTCCATCTCTTTCAGCGTTCTTGAACCCTTGATTTTTCATTTTGCTTTGGTTTTGTTTTTTTCTTATACTCAATTCTTCCCCTCTTCACTTTGGCAATCACCTTTGGCCCAATCGAAAACCTTTAATTTCTGGAAATGGCACTTGACAAGGGTTAGGTTTTTCTGTTTTGGTTCTGAAATATATTACCAATGATTTTAACTTACCTTGGCCTTTCATCAAGCAAATCAAGTCACAGCTTAAGCCTTCCAAATTCACAGCTTGTTCATGAACCAGACAAGTATGGGATGGGGGAGGAAACTGGAACACTCTGAGTACTGCGTGATCCTTCCTGTCCCTCCGTCACCTCTCTTACCAAGAACATTTTCTTAAGCTCTCAGTTAAATGACCAGCTCTTTTTAACTTTCCTTCCTTTTGGTAATTTTGCAATACTTATTATTGCTTCTCGATCTTTTTTTTTATCTATATACCCAATTTTTCCAGTCATACATTCTGTAATTTTGTTACAAAAATCAGAGTGTTTTCCCCAAGATATAAAATTATAATATCGAATTATTTTCCACTCACTTATACCTAGAGATTCTCACCCATCCTTGAGTATGAAGGGGAGGGGACAGGGTTTGACTCTTTATTCTCCCACATGGCCCTCTTTGAGAATCACTGGTCCAACTGCTCTGGTCCTTGGAGTTGGATAGTAAATCTGCTAAAATAGAAAAATAAATTCTAGAGAGTAAGTGGTTATTGTTATAGATGGTCCAAATTACATCAAACTAAGAGTTAGGGCTATAAATAGTGAATTGATTGGTGCCTGGGGAAAATGTTCAGGTTTCTATGAGGTTCTAGAGGTTGGTAGAACTAGAAGTTCTAGAACCTTACAGTAATGACTTTTGATTTTACAAGTAATGAAAATTAGCATTCTATGATGATCCTTGTGCCTTGAATCACATTAAAGGGAATTGAGAAAGTTGTTTGACTAGTCAAAATGAGTTTTCTATTTTCAATCTCTTTTCCACAATATGTGGTTTTGCATCCTAATTTTTATACTAACTTGGCTCATGCACATTCTTTAAAAAAATTTAGATTCAGCAGTTAGTGATTATCGAATGGATAAGGCTGAACAACACTGGGAAAATGTGGTGAGTTTGTCTTCCGTTAGCATTTCTCCCATACCTTGGGAACTTTGGTGTTTTCTAAAGCTGAGAGTTTTTTATTTTTGTTTTTGTTTTGATTTTGTTTTTACTTTCCTTGGCAGGGTACTGAGGTAAAATTCGTCTTCGAGTGTGAAACGTTGAAAATATTAGTTTACACAACTTTTTATTCATTGGACTATATTTTTCCTTTTAGTTATCAATACACAATTAGCATATCCATAGCATTTTTTTCCTTTTTCTTAAAAATAGCTTATCAATATTATCTCATTAACCCTTACTGCCTGCATGTGGAGTAAAGCAATACTCTCTCTCTCTCTCTCTCTCTCTCTCTCTCTCTCTCTCTCTCAACTGGACTGACAAATCTAGAAAAAGAAGTTTGTCCAAAGTAAACAGTGTAATAGGGCTGCAACTGGAAATAGAATTTAAGACAGCAGGGTCTAAAATTTTTCAATCATGTCATAGTAGAATATAAAATTTGACTTGGTATATATGGCGTCAAGGAAGCTTGTTTAAGATAAAGTTTTCTTTGGAGGATACCTGTTGGCATCATTACATGAAAAAAAAAAGACCTCCTACATAAGTATATGTGAAAAAATCATAAGAAATCTAAAGCATACATTTATTGCTTCCAGTATTATGAGATCTTGAGTGGCGTTCAGAAATGCTTCAGGACAGGAAACAGAAGACTAAATCTATTTCTAAATCTATTCCATGTCCTCTGGAACATAATACCCTCTTAAAATACATTTGATGGTTCAATTACCAATCCTTGTTTCTTTGCCAGAACTATGTTTCTGGCGATAGTGTGCAATGCTTGGCCTTGCTCGGGTAATATCTTTTGGCCCCTGACTGCAAATGTTTAAGTTTCTTTTATGGGAGTCAACAACGCTTTACAACGATCCTTTTCCTGGCCTTGTGATATATCTTTCTTATATATTCACCACAGGAATACGTACAAATTTAAGAGATTTAAGTTTCTGAACAATGAATGTAACTTTCGGGATAAATGTAATACATTGGTGGTAGAATGTTTTAAAGGAAGACCTGGACTTTTTAAAGTCACATTAATGAGTATGGATTTATTGAACTATATGAACGACGTTGTTTCTAGTACATTAAATACCTCCTGATTGCTCCTCTCACCACTGAGCTCTTTGATATTTTCCTTTAGAACTGAGAGTGTGTTAGAGGAGAAATGTCCTTGGTGTGATTCCCATATCTGCGCCAGATTGCAAACACATGCATTGCGATGCATAAAGGAGCCGAGTTTAGGGTCAACATATTTAAGCTAGCCGGCTGTCATTAAAATGATATATGCTCATTGTATGCAAAATTCTCATGTGACAGGAAAGTACAAAGAAGAAAATAAACATACAACTAAAATCTCCTCACCAGAGAAACATCTGACAGTTTGGTGAACATCCTCCCAATATTTTTCTCTATGCACATCCACACATTAGTAGACAAAGGCAACTTTACATAAATGAAATTACACTGTACCTGCTATTCTAAAACGTGCTTCTTTTTGGTCAATTATTTGTCCCAGCCATCTTTTCATTCCCATAAATACAGAGCTATTTTCTTGTTTTACAGGCTGCAGTGTATTCCATTGGAAGCATGCACCGTAATTTACTTAATTATCTAGGCTGCTTTTGTATTTCTACTATTATAAACAAAGCCACAGTGAGTATCATTCAATTACATCTGTTCTCATTTATTTCTTTTGGATAAATTCCTATATGTGGGGTTTTAGGTCATTTTTATGCATATTGACAAATTATCCTCTAGAAATATTATAGCAATTTACATTCCCATCAATAAAACATGAAAGTATCCATTTCCTAAACTATCTCCAACTCCAAATATTATTAATGTTTGTAATATTTGTCAAATGGACCAAAAAATTATGTTTCATTGATAATTTATTTGGCTAGTTTTTTATTCCTAATAAGATTAAACATCTCCAATGCTTATTGGTCATTTGTATTTTTGTCTTTTTTTAAGTTTCTTGTTCATATTCTTTTGCTATCTTTCATTTGTTTTTCCCCATACATGTATATTTTAAACATTTTTAGCCCTTTATTATGCATCGTGTTGCAAACATTTGCCCAATTTTTCATCTGCCTTTCTCTCTCTCTTCTTTATAGGGTAAGTTCTGAGTTCATTTTTTGTTTGGTTGTTTACAATATAAAAGTTTAAAAGTAGTCAAAGTATCAACCTTATCCTTTTTGGTTCCTGGATTTTTGTGGCATACTTTTAAAAAGCCTACCATATTCCAAAGGGAAAAATATTTCTCTATTCTTTTTCTTCTAATACATCTAATGTTACATCTGTCACACATCTGTCTTTCATCTAAAAGATATTTACAGGTAAGGATTTGGAACATTGTTCTGTTTTGTTTTTTTCTAGATGACAGACCTACCGTCCCAAATCCTGACAGAGTGATCTCTTTTTTAACCACTTATTTGAAATGCTACATTTATCATCTAAATTGCTAGGTATGAATATATCCAGCATAATGATTAAAGCATTGTATTTGGAGTCATACCTCATTCGAGTTTGATCATTTCCTTTATTTCTTGTTAAGGTTTTTCTACATAATTTACATTTTTGTTGCTATTGAAATTGATGCGTTGTCTCTCAATATATTTTGTAACTAGGTCTTTTTGCCGATAAGCCAACTAAATTATATATATTTTTAAATCACCTGCAAAAATGATAGTTTTGCTGTTTCCATTCCAACTCTTATTTGACACTGTGGCTTACTTAATATACTACTGGCACCTCTATTTTACTCCCGACTTTAATGAATTAAAGAAATATTCATCTAATTCTGCTTTACTAAATGTTTCCACTGGAAACGGATGTTAAATTTTATTAAATGCATTTTTGGCATCAATCAAGATGGTCATACGATTTCTCCCCTTTGATTTATTAATATGGTGAATTATATTAAACAGTTTTTTTTAAGCCATAAGCTACGTTTGCGTTTCTGGAATAAATCCTACTTGGTCATGAAATAGCAGTCTTTTAATGTACTTCTGGATTCTGTTCAAGATATACAAGATTATTTTTGCATTTATAATTTTCTTTTAAACAGTATATCCTAACAGTCTCACCATTCTTTAGTCGTACCTCAAGTATTAATTTCAAAGTCAATAATTTATTGTATGTATTATATGTATTATATGTATTATATGTATTATAAAACGATACTACTGTCACATGTGACTTAACCCTTAAAGTGAAATAGTCTGTATGAATTTTCTTAAACAATAGTTTAATTACATTAGAATTTTGAAACTATAGGTAAATATATACCCAATAGAATTGAAACATATGACCACACACAAAGGTGTACACAAATATCCATAACATTATTCATAGTAGCCAAAACCTGGAAATGACCCAAATGTTCAGCTGACGACTGGATAAACAACATGTGTTATATTCATACAATGGAGTATTATTCAAAAACAAAAAGAAATGAGGTACCCACACATGTGACAACAACATCAACAAAAATCTCAAAGACATCATCCTAAATGAAAGAAGCCAGTCACAAATGGCCACATATTGTGATTCCGTTTATATGAAGTGTTCAGAATAGGTGAATCTAGAGAGACAGAATATAGATTCATGGTTACCAAGGACTGGGGGAAGCAGGCTTGAGAAATGACTGCTAATGGGTACAGGTTTCTTTTTAGGGTAATGAAAATGCTCTGAAATCACATAGTGGAGATGGTCACACAACTCTGTGACTATGCCGAATATCATTGACTCGTACACTTTAAAAGGCTGAATTTCAGTCAACTATGTGGTGACAGAAAGAAATCTTAACTATGGGAGGTGAACACAGTGTAAATATATATATATGCCTTACTGTTAAAGTGTACAGCCGAAACTTATTGGATTTCGTTAACCAATGTCATCAAAAAAAATTAATGAACTAATTAATTTTTTTTAATTATCTAAAAGGCTGAATTTCATTATATGTGAATTGCAGCTCAATAAAGTTGTTATTTATTTATTTGTTTGTTTGTTTGTTTATTTATTTTAGGTGAAGCGACCCTTGGTTGACCTAACAGATTGCAAGAACCTTGTCAGCTTACGATCCCTTATTTTTTAAATTTTTTACACCTACAGCACCTGGTCTTCCTAGGTGGTCTCCCATCCAAGTACTAACCAGGTCCGACTCTGCTTAGCTTCAGAGATCAGATGGGATCGGGCTTGTTCAGGGTAGCATGACCGTAGACTAAAGTTGTTATTTTTTAAAAAAGAATTATATGAGGGAAAAGTATTGAAGCCACATGTGGGAAGCAATTATTGACTCCTTTTTTTTTTTTCGTCTTTCCAAAGGCTAGCTTAAGGATTTTGAAAACCCCTGTTAAAACCTTGCTTTGCTGTAAAAAAGAAAAGAACACTGTAAATCTCTTGACTAACACAGACTACGAAATTTATAAGCTTTTCAACCATTGACCATAGCTGAATTTTCCTGGTCTATAAATTTTGCTAACAAAAGGCTTTGCGTTTTAGAATATATAAATTTTAATACATTTACACAAAGCCAGCTGGCTTTCTGTGTCTTCTGCTTCTACTACAAGGGTAATGACGGATCTGCTGGGAGTGGGCTGGTGGGTAGACAGGTGGGTGGGAAGGATATGCAAAGGAGAGCCATGATGTGTTTATCACGGAAGGGTACTCTAGTCCATAAACGTTTTCTCCAAGCTTTGTATGTCCCTGAAAGACCACATCGACTCATGTGAGCCACCTGCCAAGCAAGACCTAGTTATCCTTTCATTGTTGTTGTCTGAGGGGTCGTGTTACTTCACGCGACCAGTAAGTCAGGACAGTCCGGTTTAGGGATCTTTTAAGAAAACGTAATCAAGTCTGTGTTTAATACTTCATTCCCAATTCAGTAGGGTGGGTTAATGAACACAGACTAATTTGGACATTATAGCGCTATAGGGTGCAGTAACATTGATTTCAATTCTCGCACAGGAAAAATTCTACCACTGTGTTTGCCCTCACCTGCAATCACTGTAGACACAACCATATATCTTTGAGAAACTTGAATTTAATTTTTGAAATACCATTTTAAAGTGTTTTATTATCTCATAATTGTTAGGGCTGGGTTTCTGCACTACAGGCATGCTTTGAGAAACAAATAACACACGGAAAATGTTTGCTTTTTATAAACAATACAGTATTATCCTACTAATGCTTCTACTAGTAGTGGTAATAGTAGTAATTGTTGCAGTAGTAGTAGTAGTAGTTGCTGTAGTTGTAGTAGTAGTAGAATAATACTTATGTAGAGCCAGTCATGACCTTGTTTGATACACTCGGCATCTATTATTTAAACAAAAAAGAGGGTTAGGATTCCTGATAATCAATCTCATAAGGGGTAGCTGGAGCATTTATTAAAGCAATGAGTGTCCCTGAGAGGGAAAATGTTATAAAACATGTCTTCAAAGATGATGTCACTATTCACTATTAGTGGGCAAAACTTTTAAGTTTTTTGGGGGGTATAGTGGCAATTCCCAAACAGAATAACTATATGACCCAGGAATTCCACTCCTAAGTATATACCCCAAAGAATTTTAAACAAACTCAAATATGTACTTGTGTGCAAATGTTCATAGCTGTGTTACCCACAATAGACAATAGGAAGAAACAATACAAACATCCACGTGAATGAATAAACAAAACGTGGTATATACATAAGATGCAATGTCATTAATTTGTAATAAGAAATGAGATTCTGAGACATGACACAATATATGTGAAACTTGAAAATATTATGCTAAGTGAAACAAGCCAGACACAAAAGGGCAGCTACGTTCTAATTCCACTTATCTAAGGTTCCTAGAATAGGCATTATCATAGCAACAGAAAGTAACAAAGTTATCAGAGGTTGGGGGCCGGAGGAGGTGCAGTATTATTATTTAAAGGATAGAATTTCTGTTTGGAATGATGAAAAAGTTCTGGAAATGAACAGCAGTCACGGTTGTATGACGTTGTGAATGTACTTACTACCACTGAATTGTACACTTAAAAATGGGTAAAAGGGTATATTTTTTGTCTAGGTTACCACAATTTAAAAATCCTCAAGTGCACAGGAGGGGCAGGCAGGAGGCTGCTCAGAAGTACGAAGTGACTTCTGCGGCTGCCTCGCTAAGGCCTGCAGAGTTGGGATTCAAAGCCCCTCCGGTGGACCCCAGAGTAGGAGCCTGTAGCACTGCCCCCTGTTGCCATCCTCTGGTCATTACAGTGAGGGAGCCGCAAGAAGTCAGGGAGGTGCCTTCTTTGACCTCTGCAGGGAACCAGGATGTCAAGTGACTCAGATTTTTCAAGGGTCTTGGCATGGCTGCGAATGGCCGGGAAAGTGTCCCACGTATGGATTTGGGGGGTTACAAACAAATTATAGCAAGTAGCTGAATTCACAAACCTGGAATCTGCAAATGATGAGGATCGAATGCATTTATAAAACTGTATCTTGTATAAGTATAGCAGGTTTGGGAACTGGTCTCCTCCCAAAGAGACGGTGCAGATTTGGGTTAAAGGCACACAATCTCAGTCTGGTTTTGCTTGAATGGATGCTGCTTCAGCACATGTGGAAAACGTATGGAGCGGCTGTTTACACTCCTTCATGCCCATAAAGATCACACGGGGAGTGTCTTAAAAGGCAGATCCCGGGCCTCGGCAGAGGTCCAAAGGATCTCGGATTGAGCCCAGGAGTCTTCATTTTCAAAAACAGGCTCAAGTGATTCTGACACATTTTGGAAAGAAAATATACAGAAATTCTAAATCTAGGTCTTCCTGTCATTGATGCACCGCAGCCCAAGACCACCAGTGACATGTCTGGAAGGCAAACAAACTTGGATTTATTGACTGGTCTCATTGTGACCAGGAGACCACACACCATGGGGAACCGTGAGGGCATCTCATGAAGAAAGAGTTCCAAGGAACTGCCTCTGAGAATTTGGCTGGCGTTAGGTGTTTCGAGAGAGTTCAAAAGAGCAGGCATTGGCCGGGGACTGGGTGCTATCAGGAAGTAAGAGCAACTCTATGATGGGGCATTGGAATCATTTTTATCTAGAACACAGGAGGAATTAAGTGGGGTCAACGCTGCACTTGGTAAAGGAGCAGGAGTTGCTTTGCTAGGAAAGAGGACATTTGATCATCTTTATGATTCCACGGTGACCTTACTTTTGCTGAACTCAGACTCAATTACAGAGTGGTCTTGTTTTCGTTTCACTTCCTCACTGACACAGGGTGACCTCGTCTCCCGTCTCCCGGTGGTGCTCTAAGGCATTGTTTACACTCGACAGAACACCGTGACCTAGTTGGCAGGTTCAGGCCAGCTCCCCGCTCCTGAGGATTGCTTTTTTCTTTCTCACTCTTGGATATCAGTGTTTTGTCCTGTTTCTTCCTGTGTCTATGGTCATGTCACCCTCCCCTGTTCCATCTTTGCCAGTGGTTTACCAAATTCAGGGTCAGAACTGCAGACCGTGGGAAGAACAGCCTCTGCTCACCGTTCCCTTCACAATCAGCTTGTGTAATAGATGCATAAAATGCCCCACGTTCGGATGGATACCAGCGCCTATATTTCCTGCTAATATTTATACATGCAATAGAGAAAAATGCTCCCCAAACACCCACATTAAAAGTAAGGTGATGTTGAACTACATACCTACCATCATTGCTGGAGTAATGGGTATAGATCTTACAAATAGCATGTGTCAGCGAAAACCGAAACCCTGCAAGACTACCACATTTCTTCAATCATCTGATCCATGCTGTTCATTATATGGACATAATGGTAGTCATCTTTAATAAACAGATTGGGATTCTCAAAAAAAAAAAAGTAAGGTGATACTTTAAGTTCCTATCTTAAGAGTAGAAATTTTGTCTTTCCTATAGTTCTTGGCATATCATAAAAATTAAGCAAATATGAAATAGGGTATGATGCTGATCTTGGGGAGGAAAAGGAGGAAGCAGTGGTATTAAAAGGAGTCAGAGGTATTTGATCTCATTTTAAGTCCTCAGAAAAACTATAACCACCTCCAACAAACAGCCTTAAATGTGTTACAGTAAAAAGATGTGAATTTAGTGATCACAAGGTCATTAAAGAAACCAAAACAAGTACTTTAGACTTTTTAGAAATATAGAAGCCACTACTTTTTAAAAATCTTAGGATGGCCAAGCTCAATCTTCCACTGGTTCTGTGTCTGCCTTGGACAGGCTGACTAAAACTAAAGTTTGCTTGGCAATGCAAGTGGTTATTAAAACCTAGGTCTTTGTAAATGAAGTAATGTGTACCATAAATATGCTAATTGTTGCCAACTACAAATGCTTAACTTCTCAGAATGCTTTACTTGTTCAAAATTTAGGGAATAGAAATGTCAAATCAAGTGTTTACATTATAAAAAATATGGTTTGCCCATTGAAAATATTTGTGCCTTTATCAGATATTTAATCAATGGTTCCCCACTCCCCCATCGAAAAAAGTTTAATAAAAACACTTGAATTATTTCTATAAACCAAGTTTCCGAGCTCAAAAATAATAAACTGAGTGTTTTAGTGCTTGAAGAAGAACATATACTTTTACCCAAAAAGAAAAAGTAAGGAATTGGGATGAAACTAGCCCAGGGGGAAAAGAAATATCACATCAACTCGGCACAAGAAGTAGCTCTAAATAATCTATTTATAGCAGCTCTTCAAATTCCTCTCTGAAACAATGCACTTTCAAAAGGAAAATATTATATTTCCAAATGTAGAATACCTCTTTACTTCCTTTCTATACTCACTTCTTAATTTCTCTATATGCTGTCTAGAAATAGAAAATGTGTGGAAAGAGAAATATCATAAACACACAGAGAATCTTCTAATTTTTTTTTTTGAGGCTAGATTTATTTCAATCTTGATAGTCACATTGAAGCACACAATTAAAAATGATTCAAGTAAAATGTGTTTTAAGCTTCTTACTGGTGTGTTGACAATATATAGCATTCAATAAAACGGCTTTGTGAAAGGAAAACCATACGAAGTAGACCAGTAATGGACAAATTGAAGTGCATTTCAGTTTTGTATCGAAAGCTAAAATGATAGAACTGACTCTTTATAACATCTAAAAATGAAGTGCGTAGCACAAAATTATGTGGCAATTTCTCCACAAGTGCTGGAAAATTGAAAATATAGTCCTTTCACACCGTTTCCCTTCAGCCCCATTTCAGAGATGTACAAAGTAAAAAATTTGGTCACCAAGCCTACTTTTTAAGAGAAACAATTTGAAGAGTCTAAGTGGGCCTAGAAATGAATATGCACAGGGCTGACTAGGCCGGGGGCACAGAATAGGGTTTGAGGATGCACTGGAAAACCTGATTGTGTCTGGTTGCTGCCCAGTTTCCCAGCCTCACTTGAATTTGGTCTCTGTCCCTCTGAGCCTTCAAGATCCTGAATCTCTTCGCTTCATGCAACAAACTGGAGTTCAGGTACTTTGTTACTCAAATATACATGAACATGGGACTCTGATCTACAGTCATTATTTTCCTGGCTTTTAAACCAGGTGAATTGTTTATGTAATAATTAAAAATGGCAAAATCTCTGTTGAGTTTACCGGTACGGCAATCAAGAATAACACGAAAGGGAAAATTATCCTAGTTAGGAGAAGGAGAAGAATGCTTTAGTTTCATGAACATATTGTTGGAATTTATATATACAATAGGCAATTTAGGTATGTTTATGAAATTAAACCAGTTTTTCTGCAAGACACACATCTACGACACCTTTTGAGAGCAGACATGCTCTGAAATAGCACAATCACGAGAATGACATTTAGGTGTGTTCTCTTTTGGGGTTAACACACTACAATTTTACTCAGTCTGTTCATGTGTTTAATTGCCTTCTGCTATTATTTTTTTTATGCAAGAAATCCAGCCAGAGACCAGCATATTGAAGCAATTATGTTTGGCTTGCATTCCTTCAAATGAGAACGGAGCCTACAAATTGCAATGAAGTCTACCCTTAACCTGTGCTTTAATAATCTGCTCAGACCACATGCACAGGCAGAAAGGAGGGCTTAGGACATTGTTCACGTGAAACAAGCCCCCAAAATCACTTCGAGAAAAAAAATGTATATTTTCTAAAATACAATATGGTTACTCATTTACGGTGATTGGCTTTAGGTATGCATTTTACTCACCAATTGTTCATAAACAATTGCTCGGCACTTCTCTTAGATGTTTAATACTCATGTGATAATATGTGTGTGACGCTCGTTATAAAAATGAAAACAATGGTTAGAACGGCATGGAAAAGACTGAATCAAATTGAACTGAGTCTTACTATTTGGAGATTCATCATAATGGTATTTGAATAGCAAGACTATCATTTCATGTGACTACTAAATAATATGGAAATGTGAACACATGGCAGGCAGACTTATGAAGCAAATGTTTTCCTGTTTCTGATTTTATTATGTTCACGTTTCAAGACTACATATTCTCCTTTCTTTCTTCAGTTTTTAAGTCTGCTAGTTACACAGTAATGCTGACTTCCCTTCGCCTCTCTACGCCAGTTCTCCCTGGCGTTGGCCCAATAGGTTACCCACATCCACTCCCAGGGGGCTCCAAGAAACGGTTCTAGGTGTGCTCAGAAAACGCACAAAGCTTCTAAAGCTCAGAATTCCTTCTCTGCAATAACGCTGTTTTTATTTTTGTTTCCTTGATACTTTTCCTCAACAGTTAAGTACGTTTATTTAAAAATACTACTTATACCCATATAATTTACTGTCAGTTTTGCCCCACAATTTAACTCCTTGCTCTATCACTAATATCATAAATTCATTTATTTTATGCAATTCTTAAATTTTATCTCCTTGTTAAAAAAGGAGGGGGATCTTTTTCAGATTTGCACACTATTTAACTGGGTTTTTTTTAGATTTTGTTTAGATTTAGAGTTACGTGCTTGCTTCAGCCGCAGTATGCTAAAATTAGGTTTAGATTTACTTTCCCCGTCTTTGTCAACTTGACTGGGCTAAGGTTGCCCAGATAGCTAATAAAACATGATTTTGTGTCTGTGAATGTGTCTCTGAAAGAGATTAGCATTCGAATAAGTAGACTGAGGAAAGCAGATCACCCTCACCCGTTCGAGTGGCGTCGTTCAATCTGGTGAGGGTCCGAATAGGACAAAAAGGTGAAGGAAGGGTGAATTCAGTCTCTCTGCTTTAGCTAAGACGTCCATCTTTTCCTGCCCTAGGACGTCAGTGCTCCTGGTTCTAGGGCTTTGAGACTCAGGTGAGGACTTACACCGTCACTTTCTCACAGGCCTTCAGACTTGGACTGAATTCTCCTGCTAGCTACTTTCCTGGTTCCCTAGTCTGCAGATGGTAAGCAGACCATAACCATGTGAGCCAGTTATACACACACACACACACACACACACCACACACACACACACACGTGTATTTATATATGCATATATGTATATTTAGTATTTATATATGTATATATACACATATATACACATACACACACACAACACATATATGTATATATATATACACACACAGACACACACATACTCATGCAAATATATAATCTCTTGGTTCTGTTTCTCTGGAGAATCCTGACTACACACAGATACCCACCAAACTGTAACAGATGGTTACCTCTAACGAGGAAGTTAGGAATGGAGTGGGGTGAATAAGAACCCCAATACATTACTCTATACACTTCTGTATTGTTTGAATCCTTTGCAATGAGAATTTATTTGTGTGTTATTTGTGCAATTTTACAAAGAGAAAGAGGAAGAAAAACAGCATGGAACTGCTGTGAAACCAGAAAAATTTTGACAGATGGTCTGTCAGAACAACCAGGAAAAAAAAAAAAACAAGCATTGGGAAAATAACAGAGAAAAAAAATGTCAGGGTAATATCCTCGGTTAATTAACACTAAGGAAGGAAAGGAAAAGAGAGGTAGAAAAATAACCTAAATAATTAGACTCTAAAGCAGGAGATCTGAGAGATCGCGAAGAGCTGTTAACTGTGACCACAGCCCATTACATCTGTGATTTATGAAGATCATTTTGTCAATATGAGAGCATCATGAGTCTTTCTTACAGCTCTATTTCGGAAAGGCTGAAAGGCATCATTTCATTTCAACACCCAAGAGGAAACGACCATGAGCCAAGAAAGATTTAAATATCCTCAGAGACAAGAGTTTTGCTTGCCAGCTTTTAAGGAGCCAAGATTGTCACGATGAACCAAGATGCTGAGCAGAGAACAGATTCTCAAGTAAAAGGCAAGGATCAAGCAGAGTTGACATCTGCAAATCAGATTTTTTTTTTAATAATTAAAATGTTTAAATTAGAAAATTATCTGATACATGCTCCTTCAGCCAAAATCAGTTCACATCAAAGGGAGACCAGAGCAGCTTTCTGGATATTTAGCTGTCCATGTCACTGAACTCTCTTATTCTTCATATTGCCTAGCGGTTTATAAAACACTCTGTCATGCATTATCTCCTGGGGTTCTCACGACAAGTTTAGGGCTGGTACCATTGACCTTATTCTATACATGGGGAAATAGCTCAAAGAAGTAGCTTCCACAAGGTCCCCTCAGTGAATGGCAGCGCTGGGATGCAATCTGTGACTGCTGTTTCCAGTATTCCCCACAATGATTGCTCAGGCAGAAATTGTTTATGTATTTGATCTTTCCTTGAATGATACATGTGTATCAGTATAAGAGAAGGAAGGTAGGTGGTTTGGGATAGAATAGAGGAACTGGGATCAAAAATAAAATGAGCTCGGGAAAGCGTGTAAGAGAGGAAGTGAATGAGCAGTCTCGATTTAGCTGGAAAGTTTTTTGGTTAGGCAGACCAAATGTCGCTGTAGAGCTTTGAAGAGGGAAATGCCTTGATCAAAATGGTGTTTAAGGAAAATAATTTGAAGAATTCAGCTTAAGAGGAAACAGAAAAATGGTGTATTAGAAACAAGGAGAGTGGGGCTGGATAGCAAAAGATGATGAGAATCAGAACTATCAAGGATTCTCAAGACCCTGGAAGGGGGTGGGGAGAACCATTTGGACTGTGAATGAAAAATGAAGGCTGAGCCAAAAGATATACGACAAGATTTTCTATCAAATATACCAGAGTGATAGTGATGCTAGTAACTAGTAGAAATGTCGAGACGGTGGGTGAAGAGGACCCAGCCAATTACTGATATCTAAGCTTCAAGTGTCAATAATCAAGAGAAACTCTTTTAAAAGGAGTTGGCGATATAAATCTGGAGAAAAGCGAGAAGTGACTGCTAGACCTTTGTATCTGAAGCCATTTATTAAGTTAGGTGATCATAACAATCAGAAGCGTAAAGAATTGCCCAGGCATAAGAAACACTGGAGAGGGTCACTGAGAAGTAGCCGGAAAGGGAGCTCTAGCCGGACAGGAGGGATCGAGCAGATAGGAAGGTTTCAGCAAGCGGAGCATCGGCCAAAGTAGGAGTGATATTAATGATTTTGCATCATTTAAAACAGTTGCGTAATATTATTGTGTCGCTAGGCCTAAATTGCTTAGCCGTTTAATCCTTTTATACGTGATGTTTGATATTTTTTTCCTCTGTGGCCTCTTTTATTGAAACAATGTCATAATGAACATACCTGTATATATCTGTATGTTTTTGAGATAAATTTCCTTTTTAGAATACTTAAAAAAAATAAAACACTTGATACAGACTGCCTAATTTACCTCTAGAAAGTTGTGCCAATTTTCACACCATCAGCAGCCCCTCACAATGCCCATTTCAATAAATCTGCATCAATAATGAACGATGACCATTTTCTTAAATTTACTGCCAAATTGTTGCCCAAACCAATGGGTTTTTGCTTTATTTTTTTTTTATTTATCTTATTTTTAAGGAGGCTCCGCACTTCTAAATTTCTTATTGGCCATTTTATTTTATAAAGAATTTTCAATACCCTTTTTAAGATGAAATATGACAATCACAGAAGCGTATTTTCAAGTACCATTACTAGAATCCCAGAAATAATGCTATCTGCAGGAATTAGGAAGGCTTTGAACTGTTTCCTTTCAAGCTTATAGCTGGGTAACAGAAGCATTTGGCTTCGACTCCCAAGAGCTCTTCATTATTTAAATAATGGAATGGAAAACTCTCGTGGACATCTGAGACTGTGTCAGTAACAGAGCCTTTGATAGCATCTTCTGAAAGCTGTTTTCTAGTCAATCTTCATCGAAAGACTAAGTTGATTGGAATCTATATTGTATGTTTTACTACCAGGTATGATTAAGCGCCACCACTTTCTTTAAGAAATAAGCCATTTGACATTTTTAAACAAGGCAGTGGGAATTTCTTTTTTCATGGCTTGTGGTGGTAAGGGTAGGGACTGCAGGACTTTCAAACAGAAACCATCTTATTTAGGTGGACGGGATCACAAAGATTGCAATAGCGAAAACCTGTTTGATTGCCCAAATTCCTGGGACCTTCTCCCGCTCTTCTTACCCCTGAAGTCTGTCTCAATGATCACCAACGGATTGGTTCTGCTGTGGGCAATGGTCCAAAACTGGACCCATCCCAATCCTTGAGAACTGGAAAACTCTTACCAGGTGGCTGAACGTGTGAGCTAATAAAAACTTGAGATGTTTGACAGCCAAGTTTTCTGCCATGTGGGGACAGAGAAAGCTGGCCAACAAGTAGAGAGAATGTAGCAGATGAGAAAATGTATATGTACACCCATCCCTCCTCATGCTGCCCAGGGTTGTTTCCTATTGCTTGCAGACAAGAGAATTCTAAAGAATACAACCCAAGTCCCTTTTTCTACCGCCCTACCTAAAAATAAAGAACATGCAAATTACTTTAAACTGGTGAGGAAAGGATATATTTTCTCCCCTACTGTCCTCATCCCATCTGCTCTGTTTTCTTTAGCAGAGCAAAAACACTTGCAAGTTTACAAGAACACTCACAGTGTTCTTGTAAATGCAATCAATTTGATTGTAAATGTGATCAATTCAATTAGTAAATGTAATCCATTTAATTGTAGGAAGATGTTATTTTGTGATTGCCTTGGATATTCCTCTTACCCGGAAGAATCCTAAATCTTCCAAATGGCATCCCAATTAATTGTTTTTCTAGGTGCATTCTTATGAAGTAAAGTAGGCATGTTTTGAGACACTGTTGAAAGGCTTCCCTATTTAAAAACATGTCCTCATTTGAGGTGATAAAACATTCTAGAATTCAGCTGTGGTGATAGTTATACCACCTTATAAATATATATATTTTTAAAACACTGAATTACACACTTTAAATGGTGGACTTTATGGTTTGTGAAGTAAAGCTCAACAAAAAATAATAAAGCAAACAAACAAACAAATAATAACAATAGCAAAACATGGCCACAGTGGGTAAGACATATTTAAACTTAACATGATATAATAAAATTAAATTTCTTGATGATATAATACAGAAAAAAAAAAATCTCTTCCCAAATACCATGCCAAAATGCCTCTAACTCCTTTATTTAAAAAAATTGGTCCTTTAAGGAATTACCACTTCTGGAAACCCCTATTAATAAGCAAATACATTTTACAGAGTTATATTAAAAAAAACACGATTGACCATTTATTCCTTTAGTTAACTTATCCAGTGAGCAGCAATTACTTAACAGGACCTTAAAGAGAGAAAAAATGTCAAAAGCGAATACATTATTCTCAATACGGACAGTTGATGGGAGAGGCATAGTGGCGAGAAGGTGAGCAGCGGTCAAAGAATGGTCTACGTCATGCTACGTCATCCGGAACAGCTAAAAGGTAGCGTTGGTGTTTGGGGTCATGGTAAAGTAGTAGGGGATCCGATTGTGGAGCAGGAAGAAGAGAAAAGAGGAGCGTAAAAAAGGACGGACGTCTCAGGGGCAGAGAAAAGAACTTAAGCCCCACTTGACCACCCTGATAATTGCCCCAGCTTGTTACCTTCTTCCCAGAATTCTGCACTTTCCATGGAAATTGACGTCAAGACAAATCTCAGGACGAAATGAAATGATTAATGGTCCCTGAAACAAAATGGACTTTTTATCTCTCCAATAACACAGTTGTTCCCCTTTGCTTGTTAACTACTGATCACACAGCTTACGTTCTTTTGTTCTCCAAAGAGCTATGTGAACTTTTTGAATGCTCCCTGTATTACAGAATGACAAGATGGGTTTTCCTGAGTGGGGTGTGATGGGTAAGTCTTAGTTATACAGGCAGCCAAACATTGAAATTTTCACCAAGTCAGACCCTATTCCAGAGAAAGACTTTTGAAGAAAACACAATAAAAAATGAATTATTTAAAAACAATATTTATTCATCTTTTTTAAATAATTGAAATGGTATCAATGTTCCTATCCACAATTAAAGTGAATTCAGAGGTAGAGGATTAAATCATGACTTTATAATTCAGTATGTGCACAGAGAGTTTAGAGAACGTGTTATTTTCTCATCGAAATGTTTTGGGATAAATTCGTCCTAGCATTTATCCTTGCCCATGTAAATAATCGGGCCTGTGAGCCACTACAGATACATTGAATTAGCTACTGCTTGAGATAAGAGCAATCATATTACGTGAATTCACTAGTAATGTTTAGGTACTGTGATAGAATTTTTATGACACTAACAACTAAAATTTACTAAGCAAATGATTTATTCTGAGTATTTCACATGCACGAACTCATTTAAAGCTTTATGACAACCCCGTGAGATAGGGCTGTTAGTATCTCCATTAACAAAACAAAGAAATTAAGGTATCAGCCTCATGAGGGCAGGGTCACATAAACTGCAGGAAGATCCTAAATTTAAAGTAAAACTCAAAGAGGCAGATAAGTTTGGTGAGTTAGCCCGTCTCTAGAACTTCTCTTTTCAATGTTAAAACTTGAAGGTTCTGGAGGCCCTGTCTCATTATATCAGTTCTAAGCTATGTTACCTTTAATGCCTTGTCCAAATACTCTAGGACTGTCATTATTCTGCATAAATTCTGTAAGCGTAGATCTAGAATCTCCCAAGCTAAAATGAACTCTGATGCCTTGCTCTTGTTACCCAAAAGCCATGGGAAGGGCTTTGGACTTTGTTCAGAGTGAGATGACTAGTAACTATTTGAGCATTTCAGCTGAGGAGTGTCCTGACTTTGTTTTTCCTTTTCACAGATCACTTTGGCTAATGTGTAGAAAATAGATTAGGGTGAGGGTAAGGATTGAAACAGAGAAACTAAATACAAAGCTATTGTAACAGTTCAGGTGAGAGGTAATAATGGTCTCGATTAGGGAAGTGGTAGGGGAAATGGTGGGAAATAGATTTTTTTTAAATTTACTTTACAACTAGAACCATTAAGATTTGCAGATGGCTTGACTGTGAGCTATCTCCAAGTTTCTTGGCCTTAGAAATTGGTTAAAAGGTAGTTTTTCTATTCAATAATATGAAGAAGTCCATGAGTAGAAGGGTAGAAAATTAAGATTTCTTTTCTTTCTTTCTTCTTCTTCTTCTTCTTCTTCTTCTTCTTCTTCTTCTTCTCTCTCTTCTTCTTCTTCTTCTTCTTCTTCTTCTTCTTCTTCTCTTCTTCTTCTTCTTCTTCTTCTTCTTCTTCTTCTTCTTCTTCTTCTTCTTCTTCTTCTTTTTTTTGTATATTTTAAGTTTGGCATGCCCCTTAGACATCTAAACAATATGAACTAGGCATTTAAATATATGAATCTGCAAGTTAGAGGAGAGACTCTTTCTTTTTTTTTTCTTCCTTCTATCATGTTCTCAGACAAAGCTTTAATTCATATCGAGATACAAATGATGGTGGAAATATTATATATGCTCCTCTTAGAAACAGTTTAATTTCAATGACATAAAGCATTATGCCATTTTCTGGTGGCAAAATTTCAGACAATCATATTATTCCAAACTTGAGTGAATATAAAGGGCATCTAAGCACTGCTTGGATCATACCTCATAAGTAGGTATTTACAGTACTTTACAGTCAGTCTTTAATGTTCGAAAAGCAGAAGCCTTTACAGAATTGACAATGAGTATCTTGACATTTTACCCCTTTGCAAAAGAAACTTCTTGGAATTAAATATGTTCTTAGATTAAACAGATCGTTGGTAAAATTATGCTTAAAATAAACTCACTCCCTTTTGCTCAATGAATGACACTGATTATTAAATATGGATGAAGAAAGAGAGGTGGCTAATATTTTCACAGACTGAAACTTTATCAGGAAACACATAAAGACACAAAACTCATAGCACCATGTCAGAATGTGTGAGAAAAATTCAAAATACAAAAAAAAAAAATGTTTGAAAGTCAGACTTTTTTACCTGTAAAAAAAGCTACAAGTTTTCTTAGTAAGGTATACTTCAAGTTAATTGTATTTATCAATGGCCAAATTAATTCGGCATAGAGTTGGGGGGAAAAAATGAAATTTCTCCAAAATGGTCCAACAGAAAACATTGCTGCAACCACACTTATTTTATTTTTATGTCATTGTTTGTTATTCCCGAATGTTTTTCAAAATAAAAACTCTTATTATATCTTGCACTAAATTTAGAAGGTTGTGTTTAACCTAAGACAGAATACTTTATAAAATATACTATACGTACATTATATTTATCTAGTTGATCTCTACAACAACCTTTTGGAGTGAGTGTTATTAATATCACCATTTTGCAAGTAAGAAAAATCGAGTCTCCGAAAAGTTAAATGATATACCTAAGATTATATTATTAATCGATGGTTTTAAACTAGGCCGTAGTCTAGTTCTTCAGATTCCATATCATGCTGCTGCTTTGCATTTTTTTCTCCGAGCCCACAATACCCAATCAACTTGGGTCCATTTTTCTCTGCCTTAGAACAGTAACTTTCCTATCAAGAGAAGCTTTTTCAAGAATACACACAGCCCCTGCCAAGATACCTGCTCTTGCCAAGGGTGAAAAGACAAGCAAATGCTTTCCATGAGCCTGACAGAGATGAGGGAAGAACTTGTCTGTGTGTGTCATTTGTCCCTCTTTCTCTGTTTCCTTCTCCCAACGGATCTAATGCAGGTCTCTGTTTTGACCTTATTTCCATTTATCTCATTGAACGTAGTTATTATAGCTGCTTTAAAGTCCTTTTAATTTCAACATCTGGGTCATCTCACAGTTGACCTCTGTCGATTTTCTTTCCCTTGAAAGTAGCTCGTATATTTCTGGTTATTTGTATGTCGAGTATTGTATTATATCCTGGACGTTGCGGGTGTTATGTCGTAGAAACTGGATTCTATTGCATTTCTCTGAATGACGTCGACAGTTTTGTTTTAGCACACTGTCAATTCAGTTAGACTCAAGGCAAACTTTGTTTCGCCGGTGGGGGCAGCTCAAATCTCAGTTCTGTTCTTCCATCTTTAGCTTCACTGCTTACAGTCGGACACCACGCACAGTTCAGAAGTCAGCTGGCATCTTGGACAAAGTTTACAGACTAAACTTTTATTTCTTTTCTCTAGCTTTCCTCTCTGGGATTCCTCTGTCATGCTCTGACTGCCCCTACTTGCAACCGAGGTATTCTTCAAATCAGAAAGATAGCTAACGTTCGATTAGAGTTTTAGCTTCTCTCTGCCCTGTAGTCAGAGAAAGCTGCAAGCTGGAAGCTCACCCTGTTGTTGTCCCTTCCCCAAGTTTCAACTCTTCTCCAAAAACGCACTGCTTTTATCCAGGCTTCATGGCCTTCTGATAGTCGCTCTTATATTTTTTCCAGAATGTATCATTGTCATCTGCAGGAGTTTGATCTGTTAGCGGTAACAGAAGTATAACTCCCCATCTAGAGCTCTGTTTTAGTTTTCTGTTGCTATTGTAACTAACCACCCGAAACTTAGTAACTTAAAATATCTATGTATTTGTTCTCAATTCTACAATTTGGGCTAGACTTAACGAGGTGGTTCTCCATGCAGTGGTAAATGCAGCCAGCTGGAGGCTTGGATGGGGCTGAAAATCCAAAACAGCTTCACTTATATCCCTGACATTATTCCTCTCATCTCCCTGCTTCCCTTCTCTCCTTCTAACCTATTTTTCTTGATTGTGTTTATCCCAGTCCCCTCCTTCCATTAATATCTTAGTTTTACACCTTTCCCCTCATTCCTCGTTGACGGAGTTCGTTTTAACCACTGTTTACTGCACGTGTAATTCTGGGCTGTGTGTGATGGATTGATTATACCTTACGGTTTCTGAAGTTTAGTCGAGAAAATGCATCGCAGAAACTTCTGAAGCAAAGGGAACATTTGAAAACCTATATTTCAATCGACTTTGCTTCTGATTGGTTTCATCACTGTTATTTAGTCAATGGGGGTATGTTCCTGAAATGCCAAAATCGATGTCTACACCAGGCATCATCAAATACCCACAGCAGTTCTTTCCTGCTGCCCACATGAGCCATGAAAATAGTCGGGGAGAAAGAAATATTCTAATAATCAGTCAGATTCTCCTGCTAGGAAGTAACTTTTATTCCCTCTTGAACCATCTCTTGATAGGCCGAAGACAATCTAAAGCAAAGAACCAAACAAAATGATTCCTCTATCTTTATTATACTGCTGTGTTAGCACGTAAAGGTCATTTGATCTCTCCCTGGAGCAAAATAAATAAATAAATAAATAAATAAATAAATAAAATGAACCTCCCTAAAATTTAGAGAGTCCATTTGAATATAATATCTGCTGGAAGATTAGAAGAATGCACTCAAAATCTGCAATGAAACAGGTTTACATTGCTTCACATTTTGTTTAAAATCTTCAATTATCCAAGAGTTCTATAAAAGCAATATTGAAGAGAACAGTTTTTTACAAAAAGAACAATGGGCAACATTGATGTCTGGGCAACACAGAAACCTTATTTAAGTTTCCTAATCTTGCAATTTTAAAATGATTTTGGGAAACTGAAAACGCCGTCTCCCATGAGAAACATTTGCATTTCCCTTTGTTGTTGTTGTTGCTATGTGTGTGGTGTAAACGGTGACTTTGATGTCTTGAATTTATACCTCCGTGTAGCTGTGTGACTTTGGTCAAGTCATCTGGCTTATCCGAGCCTTGTTTTCCTTTTCCGTAAAGTAATCATAATATAAGGTTATAAGATTTAATGAGATAATTTTATAAGACAGCAACTTAATATCTAATATATAGTGAGCACTTAATAACTATCGATCTCTTTTTCTGCTCTCCTTGTGAGAACAGGGAAAAAAGACTCAGAGTGTGTCTTCTCAAACTCACAGTTAAAGAATTTTGGTTATGTTATCTGGCTTCATGCTCCAGTCACCTATACAAAGAAGAGAGAGCATCCAGGTATACAGAGACAGCTTAATGGAGTACTTAATTATATGATGATGATGATGATGATGATGATGATGATGATGATGATGAAGAAGATAGTTGAGACACATTAGTTAAAGTCTCACACTTTAAAATCTGTCTTTAGATATTCAGGTATGTCAACCTCTCAGCACAATGCCTGATGCATACTAAGTGCTATTCAAAAAACAGCTCACTCGACTTATTTCTACATGTCACTAAAAGGAAACAAATATTTATAAGCGCTTAGCCACAAACACTAAATATTTGTCCCATTACCTTTCTGAGTCCACTGTCTTCATCTTACTAATAGAGGAACAGCACTACTCAGCGGGCTGGATGAGAACTACAGCTCCAAATGCAAGTGTGGTTTGGAACTTACAACCGAATTGTTTAACTATTATAAAAAGAGTCAGTTCTTTAAAGGTTCTAGATAACTTGTAGTCCGAAAAGCATCGCATCCCACCCAGACCTCACTGCTTGCTCCCAGGGAACGGCCAGCAGTGTGGTGTAGGGGATGTGGCATGGAGGAGAACAGGAGGAAGAAAGATTGGTGAGGTAGAGATTTCATACCACAGAATTTTTCCTAGGGAGTGTTCAGAGTTTGTTTGTTTGAGGAAATACTGTGATAAGGCACTTGGAGAGAAGGGTGGGGCCTTGAGGGTCTGCTCAGGCAACAAAAGATATAAGCCAAATGGATATGCATGAAACAAAAAGAAATTCTTTCCTTTCTTGGGGGAGTGGCTCCTGAGAATCAGGAGGAAAAAGCAGAGGAGAGGAAAAGGCTGAGCCGGTAGGACAGCAGAAAGGCCTCCGCTTTCCCTAAAATCTCAGAAAATTCTGCAGAATCCACAAACACTCGGTGAATGGGTTTTTGTAGAACTCAGTGAAAGGAGAAAGACAGAGATCCCAGCTAACAGTTGCATTTCTTCTGAAACTTCCCCCGCTATCTGACCCTCACTCTTTCTTAAAGCACTAGGTGACTGTAACAAGTGACGAACCACTTTATCAGTCTCTCTGATTAGCCCCCGGCTTCTCAAACTTTTTGCCTCTCTGTTAGTTGGCTATGTTATTGACTAAAAGGCAGGCCCTCAAATTCTAGACATCTCACTGCCCAAAGGCATAGAAGAAGCGACGCTGTGAGACAGGTGTGGGAATGATCATTCCTTCTTGGGGACAAATGAATTGAAGTACCATTACGCGATTTGCCAAAATAACACTTTGAATTTAGCATCGGTGCCATCTGAATTTCTGCCAAGGAAAAACATCTAATCAGGGTGATTGAACAAAGCGCTTGTCTCCTGCTGTGATGATGCTGAACTTAATCAAAAAGCATTTATTAAGGACTTAATTACACACAGTGCTGTGCCGGATGCCTACAGAGAGAACTGTGTGTACCTGGCCCCTGCTCTCCAGCCCACTACGTTCTAGAGGAGCAGGGGTGGGGGGAGAGGCAGGGAGGAAGCTAAAATTTCATGAGTTCCTCCTTTGTACCAAGTCCCCTGTAGGGATTCAACGTGTGATTTAACCTTTGCTGTCACTTTAGGAGATAAGTATCATTTTGCCCATGGTATAGATAAGAAAAGTGAGGCTCCAGGGAGGGGTAAGTTATACAACTGGAATTCGAGATGGTTTTATGACTCTTAACGCGCTTTCTTCTACACCACATTGCCCCTCGGAGAAGGACAGGCTGACACGGGAAAATGTGTTCCAAATAAAAGGACTCCTTAAAACAACGAGATGGTTTCTAAGCAGGTGGGGAATGAAAGGCAGAGCTAATGTCTGTCCTATAGCTCGAGATCAAAGGAAGTATGTCTCGTAGACATCCTGAAAAAGACTCCTTTATTCAGACCCTAACGTTTGAGGCATAGCCCTTTGCTTGTTTCCTCAGGCCTGAGGTTCACCGTTAAAGCAGTGACCCGAGAAGTAGCTGCCTCTGTCTTCCCTTCTACGTCCCCAGGCAATTCAGAGAGTCTGAGATTGTTCGAAGCTAATACTTGGGACAGTGAAGTGTCGTCCGCAGACCCAAGGACATTCTGGGCGTAAAGCTGGAAGTCTACTGGCAAGATTCACAGCAAACCCACCCAAATAAGAAACCTGCCCAAGTGAGACAGCCACTGCTGTCGGGCCTGGCCATGTGCTGAGGACCCGGCTGAGGGCCTGTCACTCTTGTAGACATTTGCTCACTGCCTGGCATCATTCTGCCACTCGGTCAGCACGTAATGTTTGTGTTTGCTCCCCCCACCCGCCCCGACCCCCACACTGCCTCGGGCACCTTACACTTTATCTCCCTGTGCTCCCTGCCAGCCCTTTCGGTGTTCCATAGACATCTCATTAGTCATATCTTGATCTAATTAATAAAGAGCATGGGCGACCCCCAGCTCAGTGCCTCTCAGGCCTCTTTTCACTGTTTTTTTTTTTTCATACCTCTCTCCTCAACTCGTACGAGTGGTCTTTTCTGTTCTTCTTCCATTCCTCTCATCTCTCCTCCTTCCCATATCCTTCCCACTCTACTTATTCCATTCCTCACCTTCCATTAGTATCTTATTTTTATACTTCTCCCCTCATTTCTCTTAGACCGAGTTCAATTCAGCCACTCTCTGTTGCATGTTCTGTTCTGGACTGTGTGGTGAGTTACACCTCAGAGGGTTTGAAGTTCAGTTTGGGGAACAAGGCCTAGCCGTGGCACTCTTAATGACTATGAGAAATCATTATTATCGAGAGTCAGACAGAAAAATGATGTGAACTAGGATCTAAAAACGTAAGAAAGATTTCTGTCTTTTTTTTTAAGTTTCTAAACTTTGAATACCTGGCTTACCCTTTGCTTATTCCTCACTCATTAAAGAATAAAGGTCAATTAAAAACATAAAAAATATGAGAAAAAAAAACTTTTTAAAAAAATTCAGGGTTGTTACTTTCAAATGGCGGAAGTAAGGCCTTGTTAGAGAAAGAAGAGCCATCCTTATGAGCCTGTTAAAGAGTAGACAGGTGTTATTTTTTGAGTCACTGCACTGCTTAGTGCTGGGAAAACCTTTACCTCAGACTCTCCCAAGTCTGCGGTCCTGGGGGATTCCTCCCCACATTTCTGTTGTTTGTTTTCCTTATTTCTTTTTTTTCTTCAGTTACGATTCCCAGCTTTGAGTCAATATATATAACTCAAAAACCGAGTATGTTTCAGACATACAGATTATGAGGTGGATTTTTAAGTCATTTTCCCCCACCCCCCATTTTATTTATCTTGGCTGCTTTCCAATGACACACAAAGACACACCTTTATCTTTTAAATACATATTCTGTTTCTGTTGTTGTATATTTATGTCTAAAGGAAAATATTCTGGTAACTTTCTGAAGCATAATTCTTTTCCAAACTGTTTTTAATTGTATAAGTAGCATATCTGTTCTAGAAAAATACCTCCACATATGCACCAAGAGGCACAGGTGTACAGAAAGAAACAAGTAAAATAAAGTTCATTTACAACATTATTCGAAATATTAAATAACTGACAGCAAGCTAATTATCAATTATTTGAGGACTAGTTAAATGAACTATGATATCCATAATTAGAATATTATTCGACAACTTAAAAAATGAAGTGGATTTATGGACATTATCAAAAAAACAGCTCTATATTAAAGAGGGGGGAAAACAGCTCTGTGATATAGAAAAATAGTTATGATGTTATTTCATTCATGAAAAATGTATGTGTAATAGAAAAACCAAATATTTAACATGCAAATTTATGCTATAAAAGTAGTATACAGAAAAACACTGACAATACACACACCACTGTTCATTGTATAGTCATGAATGACCTGTTTAATTAAAAATTGAAAAATTAAGTTTTAAAAAAATCATACATAGTAAAAATTTCAGAGTATGGAAAAATTTAACTGAAATGAAAACATTCTTCTACATCCTCAGTCCTACTCAGCAGGTATAACCATTAATGATTCTGGTATATTATTATAGAAAATTTTAATAATTGTAACAGGTATTTTCCCACAAATGAAAACATATATATATAAATGCAAATTGAAATGTTTTTCCTTAGCTATCATTCTGTAGTACATATAGATCAATGCATATCAATCTACCTTTAGTCTTTTTATTGGTAACTTTCATTGGCACAGTGTTTTATTTAACTAGTCTCATTGATGGATATTTAGATTGTTACTGTTTTTAATAAAGAGGAAATTTTAGAAATGATATTGCAACAAATGTCCATCAACAAATATCTTTCTCACTTGTTTTAGTACAACTGCAGGAAAAATTCCTAAGTATTCAAAACTTGGATAAATGTTGATTTGGTAGGTTTGAAAATTTGGCCAAACTATTCTCGAAATGCTGCAGTAATTCACACTCTAACAGTGTGTGAATGTTTCCCACACTCACACCAATACTTTTCATCTTAATCAATATGATAAGTAAAACGGCATCCTTTGTTCTAACCTGGATTTTTAAAATCGTGAGTGAAGTTGAACATACTTCCCCTGTGCTGCTGGCCTTTCTATTTCCGTGACTACTTGTTCTTATCATTTGCCTTTTGTTTGTTTGTTTAGGGTTGATTTGAAGTGCACTTTTCATAATTAAGAAATTAGCTCTTTATCATGTGAGAGATAGGATTATAATTCATAATTACATGATGAGTAGTTTTTGTATGTATTCAAATTTATTTTTATTCCAGACTTTTAAAAAACTGTTTCTATTGCAGTAAAATATTTATAAAGTATTTGCCATGTTAACCATTTTTAAGTGTGTAATTCAATGGCATTAATTACATTTATAATATTATGCAACAATCATCACTATTTATTTCCCCAAATTTTCATCACCCTAAGCAAAACATTTGCTCATTAAACAATAATTCCTCATTCACGCCTTTAATTTACTTTGTCTCTATGAATTTTCCTCTTCTACATATTTCATGTAAGTGGAATCATATAATATTCATCTTTTTTATCGGACTTATTTCATTTAGCCAGTATTTGCAAAGTTCATCCATATTGTAGCAAGTATCAGAGCTTTGTTCCTTTTCATGGCTGGATAATATTCCATTGTATGGATATGTCACATTTGTTTATCCATTCACCTACTGATGGGTTGTTTTCCACCTTTTGGCAATTGTGAAAAATACTGTAATGGACAGTGGCAATTAAAGTACCTGCTTTCCATTACTGTGGCTATATACCCAGGACTGAAATTGCTGGATCTTATGGTAATTCTGTTTAGCTTTGTGAGGAATTGCCAAACTCTTTATTAGCTAATTTGTTTATTAGCACTAACACTGTTTTTGTGGTGTCTTTAAGGTTTTCCAGATATAACACCATGTTCTCTGTGAATATAGTTTTACTTCTTTCTTTCCAGTTCAAAGGCCTTTAATTTCTTTTTCTTGCCTAATTTCTCTAGTTTTGTATACTTTCATAGCATGTATATGCATATCAAATATTTGTTTTCTGCATTGTGTCCTCTTTCATGAATAAAATTACAGCATGAGTATTATTTTGCAACCTGCTTTTATGACAAACTATATTTTAGAGCTTCCCCCCAACATATATAGATCTACCTAATTTTTTTTGAACTATTGGATAAGATCTAAATATGGATAGCATCGTTTATTCAACTATTACACAAATAATGGATAGTTAGGTTGCTTCCAATTATTTGCCATTTAAATTATAACTTCACGTTGTCTTTTTCCCCATGCAGAAGTTTCAAATTCTTTTGTGTGGTAAAAGTGGTATAGAAGAAAAACTTTCAAACTTTTTATGTAGTCAGATGTTACATTTTTTCTTTAGTGCTTCTGGGTTTGGGGGCATGCATGGAAAATCTTTACTGCAAGACTATGCTAATTTTTTTCTAGAACTTTTGTTGATTTGTTTTCATGTTTAAATCTCTGAACTATTAGGAATTTATTTTGGCTTAAGGAATGCGGGAGTGATACAGCATTATTTTCTTCCAAGGGCTAGCTGGTTCTCCCAACATCACTCACTAAATAATCCATCAACTGGGACTACTTATAAAAGAAGTACAAAGTTCAAGTTGAAAAAGGATAAAACCTTTTTACTCTTGTAATATAGGCAAAGACTCAGACTCAGGACAGTGTCTCCTCAAAGAGTCAGTGAAACCTACTTATTCAGAACTGAATCAGAGACAGATTAGGGACTGTTCAGCAAAGCGTGTGAGACCACGGCTTTTAATGTGATTTTTTAAATTCAGGCCCATTGGTGCAATCTGCGAATATGTTATGGAAATTAGAATCTTTATTCCATTCGTGTCCCTTTACTGGTGGAGTTTTGAGCTAAAAAATGGGAACCCTAAAACTCTACCGCTGATTCTGCTTACGCATGGAACTGTGCCTGCAAAACCAAAACTGAGGAAGATCGACAAAGCTGACGTTTTAAAGAAAAGCAAGTGGCGGCCGAAAATAGTTAAATTCTTGGACTTGGAACGCATCCTTTCATGCCTAGGTCTCCGGCTAATCGCGGACCCAGGGGCATCCTAGGAATTGAGGCGGCCCAGCCGCGGCTGCGGCCCACAGGTCCAGGCTTCAGGGCGGGACACGCCCCTCCACGGTCTCGGCCAATCGGGAGTGAGGGGCGGGGCCCGGGCCCGGCCAGAGGCCGGGCGGGCGCAGGAGCCGGGGCGGGCAGGTCCCTGGAGGTGGCGATCTTCCGGGGCCCGCGGCGCTGGGGAACCGGTGGAGAGGCCGGGCTGGCCGGGGCTTCGGCCTCAAGCGTCGGGAAATGGCGGCGCGGGGCAAGCTGGAGGATGTGAGTGCACGAAAGTGGCGGGCGGCTGGCCCGGGCGCCCCTTCTTCCTGTGCCGGGCGCGCTGGGCGGAGACTGCGGGAGGAAGCCACCCCAAATCCGTGCGGCCGCAGCGGGAGGCGGTGCCCGCCGCGGGGCTGGCCCGGAGCGCGGGGCCGCGGCAGGTCGGGGGGCGCAGTGCTCACCCGGCCCCAGGCTCGTTGTCCCGGGCGGAGGCCGGGGTGGGTGCTGGCCGGTGGCCGCCCGGGTGCGGGGGTCCCGGGCAGGCGCCCAGCCCACGTGCTGTGCGCATCTTTGGTCCCGGAACTGAGAGCTTCACGTGACGCGCGCCTGGCCTGACAGCCCTGGCTCCCGGCGCGTCGCGGGGCGCCGCGCGCTTGGCCCCGCCCCGTCGCCCCTGGGGCTCAGGAGGTGACTCTCGCGGCCTCGTGGGGCCCCTGCCTCGGCCTGAGAGGGCTGCAGACCTGGAGCGGCTGCAACACGCAGACCGGCCGCTGGCGACCCGCGGCCAGAGACCTGTTGCCATCATCGCCCGGAAACCCACGTTAGAGAAAAACAATGTCGTGATGGTTTGAATCTAGACATGGTGGGAATAAAAGGATTTTTGAATTTCCTTTCTTAGGTGGATTCAAACCGGATCACTAAAAAAAAAAAGTGTAATACATCAATAGTGCCCTCGTTTATAGTGTATGTAGTACAGAATGCTAGCATAATCGCAAAACTCTTTGCCTAAGTTTGTTAAAACATTTTTTAGGGCAAATATATTTGTGCACAGAGTTGACTGGTTGCCCCAATGACACAAAAAATGTTCTTGCCCTTGAGAAATGAAAAGTCGACAGCTACATTAAAGCACTAATTTTGATTTCTAATTCATAGAAATATTACTGTGATCCCATCACCGAATAAGGTGCATCATGCAAGGCACTTGAAACAGTCCCAACGCTACAGGACCTTAGAGTTTGTGTAAATAGTGATTAGAGTTAAATTTTTTGACTAAAGAAAGACTAAACAATTTCTAATGATAAAATAAAAAATCCCCCCCCACCTTTTTTCCCCCAGTGGAGAAAATGGAAAACTAACTGTAAGACCTAGAAATAGATTTGAGACTCCATATATTTAAAGAATAATTGTTTCTAAATTTTTAAGGGTGGGAGTCAAGGACTGACAAGGTATGGAAAAAATGAATGAGAGGAAAACGAAAGAGAAACGTGTGCAGTAAGTGCTGCTTTGTTGGTAGTAAGCTACCCTAGTGTTCTTGGATCTACAGCTTTTAGCTGTAGGATGACTACAATCCTAGAAATCTCTTTCACCAACAATTGTAAATTAATGTCTCACCAACAATTATGTGGCTCAATCACTTTCGATATGAGCAAGTTGCCTGCATGAGTATTTGGTGGATATGATTTCTACCATTCAGTAAAAGCTAAAAGTTACCTGTCATGTCATAGGCCCAGACGCTTCAATGAGTTAAAAAAGGCAAAGGCTTTTTAGTTAGCGTCATTGTTGACAAGCAGTGAAACAGCTCTGGCAAATTTAATAGCACGCTGGCAGCAAGATGCACTTTTTTTTCTAAGGGTTAAGAAAGGGATTTATTAAAAGGCTGTAGCGTTGATGAACACCTCGGCCTCTGAAAGGACGCTAAGAAGGGCAGCTCAAGTCCTCTCAGAGGCTGTCCTAGAATGAATCTGCCTCAACCATAGTCTCCCTTCGCTTTGCTGCTCACAGAGTCAGATTGGCCCAGCCCTCTTTAGTCCCATGACCAAACAATTAGAGATTAATGTAAGTGAGGATTCGCTATAGATTACTGTCTATGGTTAAGGTCTCAATGCTAGCTTCATTTAAATCCCCAGGTCCCAACTGTTTAAGAAGTTGGGCAGTCTTTCATTTAATCCACACACAATCAGATGCTGTATGTCAGATGCTAAGAGAGAAAGCACATAATGTAATAGAGTGCTGTCCTTGTGAAGCACACCTTATTCCAGCGGCTTTGCTATCTTATGCTTAGTATTGTAAGTTATAATAGAAATGTGTATGAATCCGTTTAAAACTAATTCAGGAATGACATACTAGTAATACCAAATAAAGACATTAAAAAGTTGTAATTTTTCTCTATATGTTCAAAAGGTTAAAAAGACGCATGGAAGATCTGAAAGAGACCCAAGTCAAACTCGTAGGGATGGAAACAACAATGTCAGATGAAAAAGGCAGTGGGAACAGCATTGAGGCATCAGAGAAAGCATTATTTTTGCTGGAGCAAGCATTGGACAAGCATTGGACAAGGAGTACCTGATGCACAGAGATCGAAAAGATGAGAACGATGAGCGGTCAGCAGCAGGAGGGAGAGAAGGAGATGGGAGAGGCAAATCCTGAAAAGCAGCGTGAAAATGGATTGTAAATCAGATAGCCAGACTAAGAATTTAGGTCTTCTCCTGAGGGTAATGGGGAGGTACCCAAGGTTTAGGGGAGAGAAACAAATGTTCATCTTGGAAGAACTTGGACAGCACTAAGAGAGGTTGCTACAGTCTAGAGATTGGAAGGTACTAGCATAGGCCACGAAAAACGATGGGGGCCTGGACTGAGATAGAATAGAGAGGAAAGAACAGATTTAGGAGTTAGAATGGTTATGAATGTTATATAAGGAGAAAAGGAAAAGCAAGAATTAGAATTGTGGCTAATACTTATTGATTACTTACCCTGTGCCAAGCAGTGTTCTAAGCATTTTTATTTGTAGTAACTCATTTCATCTTCCCAACAAAGCTATGAAGTAACTTCTATTATTCTCCTTCTAAAATCAGGAATCAGAGAGAGAGATGAAGTCGCCTGCCCACAGCTAGGACTAAGTAGGACTTATATTTGAACCCAAGCAGTTTGTCTTAGGAAGCTGCCCTTCACCACAGCATGTACTGCCTCTGGTCAGAGTTGATTGTCCCCACAGCTCTTGATAATTGCCTCTGATTATGATGATGCCATACCGTAACTGAGTTAGGGAACACTGCGAGGACAGTTCAGAACGTTCATTCATCACGTATTTATTCCCTGAGTGCCAACCATGAGTCACTGTTGGGTGCTAGGATTATAAAGACGTAGAAAGTAGGGAACAATGGGACTCACGAGGTCAACTGGGGAAGGTGAGTGAAAGACCATCACAGGATAGTACGACAGAGGAGGTGAGCACCAAATGCTTTGGAAGACTCGGAGGGGTGGCATGATCCAGAAGCGTGGGTGCCCAGCCTTCCCTAGTGGGGATTGCCCCACCTGTGCCTGGAAGGCTGCATGGATATTAATTAAGGGAAGAACTGTGAAGCTAGGACATCTGCTGACCGAGAAAGAGCTAGAGGCAGAGGAGCCTTAAAGAGAACAGAATTAATTATTCGTACCATGAGTTGTGGCAAACTAAACAGGAGGCTGTGTCGGTATTGAATAAAAACATTGCAGAGCAGCGTTAAATGCCTTAGATTGAAAATCAAGCCGCCCACCCCAGATCTGGCTCATGTCCCCGATTACTGCGTTATCTTTATAATCCTAGTGCCCAAGAGCCATCTCACACCATTTGTCCCATCTTCTACCCCTTCCCAAATGAAGAGCCCTCACTCCTGTCTTTGAATCCTATTCTCAGGCTTTCCTTTCGTGCATTGTCTTCATTTTCCTCCCATTCTAGTACAACTAGCCAACTTAAATCTGTTGCATCATTTGTGCTATTCATTTGCTAATTTATTACTTCCCTATTATATACCTGTGCCCTATATTCTGTTGTAAATTCTGTATTGTTTAGTCCTGCATGCTTTTATCCCTGAACTCCCCAATGGAAATGTAATCTCCTTTGGACTATGTCATATTTTATCCTGGGTACAGTCAGTGCCTTACATATAATAGTTTTCAGTAAGAGTCTAAGAAGAGAGATTGTTGTATGCACCAGAGACTAGGAAGGACTGTTCCTGTCAAGACAATACCTTCAGTACCTTTAAACATGACTAGCTAAATTTTTAAGTTGCAGGTAAACCTTTGCTGACTATTTCAGTAACATTGCAGCTGGTCGTTCTCATTGAAAATCTAGCATCTGTAGACTGGTCTCCTCGAGGGTGTATCAGGGTGATCTGTTTCTATTAGTCCACTAAAACATGTCTATCATAACTCAAAGTTTGTTTTAAGACCTCTTAATAAAGCCTCCACCAGCTTTCCAAAAATTTTTGGAACACAGAGACGTAGTTTAAGAATTGCAACCTTATGTAATTATTTCATCAATATTAAATAAATCAGTATCTAAATTTTAGAGCTTAAAAAAAATTATTGGCTTTAATCTCATTATATATGACCATGTTCGAAAACAAATTAAGATGTCCTCAACCTGTTTGAATAATTGTTGTTTTTCACCAATTTGTGTATAATAGTTATCTAGAAGCTTATGGTATATTTACAAAATTGGCTTTAGCTAAGGAGTTTTTGTTTTTGTTTTTTTGTTTTTTTCTCTAACTTGTGTAATGGTTTAAAGTGTAAAGCTTAGTAGATTTGCCTTAGAAACATAACCCAGGAAATGGCGATTATAGCTTAATGCTTTTTTTGCACCCCAGGGTTCCTTGGATCTCACCCAAAGTATTGAAGACGACCCCCTTCTGGATCCCCAGCCTCTGCCACATCATTCATTACATGCTCAGTTCACACCAAGATTCCATCCGCTCCCTACGGTCATCATAGCCGATCTTCTCCTGTTAGTACATGTAAGTTGGCTGGGAAAAGGCGATCCATCTAGAGGTGATGGTCTTAAAGATATAAGCTCTTCAAAGGGCAATTTGGCTATACCTGTTAACATTTAAAATGTGCATACTTTTATATGTGGTGACGGAAAGAAATCTAACTATGGGAGGTGAACACACAGTGTTCATATATATATCTTACTGTTAAATATACAGCTGAAACTTGTTGGATTTCATTATCCAATGTCACCATAAAAAAATTAATTCTTAAAAAAGTAAAATAAATTGAGCATACTGTTTTACTCCTGTCTTTACTTCAAAGAATTTATTGTAGACCTAAGTGCAATATTATCCAATTTCTTTTTTAAAAAATGGATAATACTGCATTTATTACTGACAGTAGTGTTTCTCATACTTCAGCATGCATCAGACTCCCGGGCAGGCGTGTTGAACCTCAGATTGCTAGACCACACCCCCAGAATTTTGGTTCAGCTGGCCTGGGGTGAGGCCTGGGAGTCTGCATTCTGACGCTTTCCTGGATGATGCTGGTGCTGATGGTCGGGAAACCACGCTCTGAGCTACTACGCTGCAACTTATTTCTTTTCATCTTAACGTGTCATCTCCATCTATCCAAACTAATACACAGAGATTTAGTTAATTTTTTTATAGGTAAGTGATATTCTGTTATACGTGTGGCTATACCTTAATTTATTCAAGCATTCTGTTATGAACACACACATATACTCGGGCAGTTTTCAAGTTTTGCAAATATAGAGAATCCTGCAGTAAATATTTGTGTCCATGTGTACGAGGGCCTTGTGCTTTTACTTCTGAGCCCTTAAGGTAGGATTTCTGAGTCAAGATATTTCCAAATTATTTTTCAACAGCAATTCTCAGACCAGTCAGCAATTTATGAGAATAGCTGTTTGCCTGCTTTTTGGCACCAATCTTTTAAATTTTTGTCAATTTAATTGCATAGTTTTTCTTGGTGTCTTAACACTGAAACTGGAAATAAACTTTTTCAAACCAAGATTTTAATTAGTTACCTTTAAGTCACTAAATAAACTGTTTTTACTCTTTTCAATAAAGGAGAAGTGAGTAGGAAACTGTTTGGCATTAAGTACTTATCTCTATTAGATGGAATTTGAGGTGATTTTTATTTTCCTATTCGTGATTTTGTTTTCCAAGTTACCTGCAAATTTTTCTCCAAATTTTCTGTTTAAAAGGTTTGTAAAAATGTTTTTAAACTCATTTACAAAAAGTCAGTAGCAAAAATCATAGGTTTAAGAATGGTGATTATTATTCCTAAAGTCCAAATAATGAATTTTAACACTACTGCTTTCCTTTCCACCAGGTTGTGTTTGTTATTTTAGCATTTTTAACAGGTGTGTTCTGTTCTTATCCTAATCCAACTGAGGACATGTGCCCAGGAAACTACACCAGCCCGCTGAAAGTCCAGACGGTCATAATCCTTGGAAAAGTTGTGTTGTGGATTCTGCATTTCCTTCTTGAACGCTACATTCAGTATCACCACAGCAAAGTAAGAAACCGAGGCTATAACATGATCTACCGATCGACAAGGCATCTTAAAAGACTTGCACTAATGATACATCCACTGGTAAGCCCATTTGGCTCACTCAGCTTGCCCGTGGCTTGATTGAGTGGCAGAATGACAGCAGAAAGAAAATGTGAAGTTTGAGTTTATAATCGAATACAGCAGGTCCTTGAATAACGTTCCATTCAGTGTCATTTTGGTAAAATGTCGCTAGGACGCCGTAGAAACTTAACTCTTGTGTATTATCAATCAGCCTGCGGTAAAATTGGTTTCTTTATACGTCGTTTTGCTTAGTCGTGGAACCTGTTCGGGATAAGTGAGGACCCTCTGTAGATTCTCTCATTTTTGTAACAGTGATAATATGTGTTGTGGCCACTAAAATCCGGATCACCTAAATGTCTTGAAACTTTTCTTATATATATAACCTCAATTTTCCTTTGAAATATGTGTTTGTTATTATAGGCAGGAAACATCATTTTCCCTCTATCCTTCCTGGTTCTTGACTGAGACCCCGCTGTAATAAGACAGATGAACAGGAGAAAAACCAACAGCAGGTTAATAACTTGTGTGCCTCCTGCCTGCATGGGAGAGACCCAGGAAAACTGAGTCACACCCAGTGGCCCTAGGCATCACCTTAAATAATATCTCTAGCTAAAAGATGGAAGAAGATGAGGGGTGGGATAGGATACACCAGGAAAAACACAGTAAAAGGCTAAGGTTCTTATGCTTATTTAAGAAGGTACTTTCTCTATTAATAAGAGTTTCTTGAGATTTAGAGTTATCCTCTTCCTCGTATAGAGAGAAGACGTTCTTGCAAATGGATAACTTCTCAGTTCTCAGCGCTTTTTCTGTACCTGCTGTTTCTTAAAAATAGTCAGCTTAAAATCGTCCTTATGCCCAAAAGTCATATTTTGGGGTGGCATTTCTGTTCCGCTTCCTTATAAACATGGTGTGCATGTATTCCTGTGTGAAACGTAGACATTCCCTTTTCCTTATTTATCTTAAGATTCAAATGCTGCTTCTATTTGATATTTGTAAGCTAAGAAGAGGGAGTTGTCTTATTTAAGTGAAGCTCAGTACCAGTACTTTTCTTGCAGTAGAGAGACACTGTTATGTAAGAAGAGACATTATCCAAAACCGAAAACAAAAAGCAGATCACGAAGGCAAGATCAGAAAGTCCATAGAGGATCAGAGTGCATGAGTGCCTGCTTTTCTTTATTGCTGTAGACATTTTAAAGGCTTCATGGCATTAAACGGAACTTCTTTAAGCATTATTGCCTTAAGTTTCCATCATTTTTAAAGACCCTCTTTTTCAATTTGAGTGCAGAATAAGTCTTTATAAACATTTTTGAAACTAGATTAGAAATGTATTTTTCTCCCAGAAAAACAGCTCTACAGAATTTAATTTTGATTTTTCTTCTGTGTTCTGTTAATACATTTCCTTAAGGGCAAACTGTGAGTACATCCACTCAGTGACGTTTTCAGTGGAAGCTGAAGGGCCTTGTTTTAACAGAGAAAGCGGCATTTGGAGAGATGGCTAATTTTTACTCACCCAGAAGGGGGCGACAGTTACTGCTCCTTGGTTTTGTAGTGTTGATGTGTTAGGACTCTTTCTTGGCCAAAAGATGTCACTATCACCTCTTCTACCTCCATAAAGATAAAAGCAGAAACCTATTTTTAACTACTGAAAGACCTTATATGCTCTGTGAGCAAAATAAATGATCAGTTTCTTAAGTGATTCTCTAGAAATGGCATTTTTGAAGCCCACCAAGAGATTGTCTGATCTTTACCTCTCCTCTGACTTTAAATTTTTGTTAAACATGTGATCCTTTATCAACGTATTTCCAAGCAATTGTACCCTGAGTTTAATCACAGATGACATCACTTGTATGTTGCTCACATAAAGCCCCAGAAAATCAAAGAGATTGGGGAAGGTATTGACCTTGTTTCTATTTTTCTTTAAGTATATTTTTTTCTTATTTGAAGAAAAGGTTAATCATAGAAGATAGAGAACTTCCAGCTAATCAGAAAATTATAACTATCTTTTTTATCACATGTGATTAGCTTCATCCTGATACTTTTTGTTATTCTCTAGAGAGAGGAAAATAAATTTATTTATGTGGTGGAGATGGGAGAAGGGGCTTTCCTTTTCTCACAAATAAGTTGAAAATATTTATCTGATTTATCTGTTTTCCTCCCTTAGATCCAAATATATTTCGAACTCTCAAATATTCTTTGTTCCATAGCGAGTTGCATATTTAGTTGTTTGTTTTCCCACTGAAATGAAAACTTGGCCCTTTACTTAAAAGCAGTAATTTTCAGTCTGTCAGATGGGCCCAGACAAGCAGTGTTTCTCTCGGAGGTCTGAAAGTTGAACCCAGAGACTGAAGACATGCCAAAGTTAGTTTGCAGAGTATTTAAGATCTTGCTCCCTGGCGTCTGTCATCAGTTCAGTTCATATAAACTCATAAAAATTCTCTACCAAAAACAACAACAACAACAACAACAACAACATGGAACCCACAACAGTGCAGTTTGAGGGAACTACTCTAGAATGTAAATTCTGGAAGGAATGCTTCCTTATAAAGCAGGCTGCAGTGAGAATGTAGGGCCCTAGGTTGGAGAGATTGTGTGCTACACACCCTTAGCTTCCGCTGGCCCCACATGGCTCGGGAGAAGGTACTCTTGGGAACAGGGGAGCAAAGCAGCTGGGTCTTGCTCTAGTGTGGCCTGAGACTCTAAGTCTGTCATGGGGACTTGCTTGGAGGAGGAGCCGTGTGGCATATACCCAGTATAGGGATAGTTTCCATAAAACCATTACTATTATAATGATGATATCTGCCATTTATTCAGTACCTACTCAGGCATTGTTAGTTCATTTCCTCTCACAACAGGGTTGTGTGACACGTATTATAGAGTCTGGGGTCAAAGTGAGGCAGGGTGTTAGTTCATCAGAGGTAGCAGGACCTCCAGGCTCTCAGAGCTCATGCACCTCATCACTGTGCTACCTCCCTCCCTTTGACCCCGGGGACTTGTTTCCTTCCAGTATTTTGAATGAATAGTTAGGATTCCACCAACTCTTCAATCTTTTTTTAAATGGCGAGTGAAATCCAACAAGAAACATCTAGGTTTATATCTATGGTTATAAAACCATTAAAGGAAAAAGAAAAAAAAAAACAACCTTATCATGGATTGTCATGATGTCGGAAGTTATTTATTGAACTCTGACAGCAGGTGGGAGTGAGCGGTGAAGAATGAGGCCGGAGAGGTTAGCCAGGGCCAGGTCCTGGGGGAGGCGGAAGGGAAGCCATTGACCTGGAGGGGCTTGCTGAGATTTGCGAGCTGTGGAAAGAGCCGGGGAGTGCATTTGGCTGGAGCAGCCCAGCGGCAAGATGACCTTCATCCTCATCTGAACTGAGACACGGTGCTGGGCAGGGCTTCCTCCAGGCGGGCACCTTTATAATATCCACGGGCCCGCGGGGGCGTTTCCAGTGGCCTCTTCCACCGGGCTGCAGACTTCATGTCCAGAGGGCCCCCGATTATGCCCCGTGACCCACCAGCCTGCTGTCACGTAGGAAATGCACAGCGCATCGAAAATCACTGAAAAGTGTCATTCATGTCCGCTTCTGCAGAGGGTTTTTTTTCTCTCTAGATGTTGTAAATGATATTTGTCTTGTTCACAAAACTAACTTACAAATCAAGCGATCTGTCAATGTGCTAAATATATTGCGACTGGTCCTTCGAGTGTGACAGGGGTTCAGGCTCGTTAGAACAGAGCTTTGTGCAGTGACTTCTGATAGGCCGTTTAAACATGGCCCTTGGGCTCACAGTCATCCCATTTGTACCAGGAATATCAATCAAATAGGCATTTCCTCCCATGACCAGACTTAGATAAATATATTAAGGAAGGTTTAGGAAATTCTAGTACTATAGGAATCACTTTAGCCCCTTAACTTTTTCTTTGACCATCTTCAGAACAAAAGTGCAGAATGAGGTTTAAGTGGTCTTCAACAATAATGGATATGCTGAGCAAGGGGGTAAAGTAAGTCGTGTTTGTTGAATACTTATTATCTTTCCCACATGAACTCACTCCTCACAACAACACTGCTGTGAGGAAGGTCCTGTTATCCGCACTTTTCAGATGAGGAAGTCAGGGAGCAGAGGTAGTTGGTCATCTGTCCAAGGTTAGCCGTGAGACCCAGGTTTTCCTCCAGGTGCCTGGAGCATCAGACGTCCTCAGGGCAGTGCGGGCCTCTTGCGGTGCACCCCGTGACCAGAATGGGCTACTAGGGTCCTCGAGTGCCAGTGGATCCTGAAGAACTGCCATAATGCACAAAGGACCCAAAGGAATGTCATTGTTAATAATTCTATAAAACAACAAAAAGAGAATCCCTTAGATTTTAAGAGTCCAGATTCTCATGTATTTGTATTATGAGACACCATCAACTCTTAGATGTGTTTTTCTTTTCCCAAAAGGTGAGCAGTTTTTAGTTTTTGTCCTTTAACTTCCTTCACTGCGAAGTTTAAGTGCACGCATGGCCTTGTGGGCGTCAGCGCTGGGCTCTGGCTAACATCGTGTCTCTGTTCCTCTCTCAGGCAGCACGGTACTTCTCCTGGTACTGTGCATGCAGCACTCCTTCCCCGAGCCCAGCAGGTTGTATCTTGACCTCATTCTAGGCGTCCTGGCCCTGGAACTGATCTGCTCTCTGATGTGTCTACTCATCTACACAGGTGAGAAATGCAACGAGCTGTCCTTACAAAGACCCACCTGAAGCCTAGCCCATCATCTCTGCCACAATGGAAGTGTTTCCATGTAGCTGAGAGCCTGTTAAGCACCTACCTCTCTCAGTGCTGGCCACATCCAGACTTCTCTCATTTCAGATCCACGGGAAGATGCCAATAGTCACGTTTCTAAATCTGTGTCATCCACAAATCTTTGTCAACTGAAGTGAAGCCTTTTCATTGTAAATCAAAACCAGAAGACTCCAAGGCACACAAACTTTTGATTCCTCAAAGGAAACTGAAATGTAAAGCTGGCATTTAAAATTTAAAATAACAAAATACAAAATTAGTAAATAGAGAATGCATGCAAAACTTAATTTAGCCCAAACTTGCTTTAGGATAAACAATTTAAAACCCACTTCTTTCTAAAGTTAGAGCTGTCTGAGGGTTTCTCTCAGAACTCTCAATGATAAATTAAAGTAAGCTTCAGATATGTTAACATGAAAAGCAGATGAAAGGGCACTTTGACAGAAAAAAAATTCAGGCCCTGGAGAAATCTAGATTTCATTCCATCTGGAATGTTGACATGTGGTAAAATCTGTCCATAATTGTAGCTAACTTTGTGGCAATGAGCAACTGTCGTTTTGTGACAATAAAATACCTTACCTATCTATTTTGAAAGAGATCATTTCTCTAGTTATGAAGGAAGAAGTCACCTGGGGCTCCTTGAGGCCTGGAGAAGAATAATTTAGAAGACGACTGGAGTGACTAGTTTTGTGAATGTGAACGGTGTCACATTCTTAATTGACTTTCAATAAATTTTTCTGTAGTTATCAGCTAACAATTAGCAGAATTAGAGGATTACATTTGTTCCTCACTTTATAAAAGAAATGTTGCCACCCACTTAATTTAATAGAAAAGTATAAGACTAGTTTTAAAGTAAGGTTAATTTTTTAGTATGTAGGAAACAGCTCAGTACTTCAGTAAAGTGATCCATGTGAGAGAAACGAACATTGAATGACCTTGTTGATTGATCAGTTTCATTCATAATATACGTCTGTCAAATGCTATAAATGAGGTTAATAGTTTGAGTCTGAGAATTCAATCAGCATGTTATTGTAGCATTTCTACACTTTTATTCTACGAGGGGTGCAAGACTTCAGTCAAGTATTTTCTGTAATACCCATAGAATGCTCTATGACATAAATTAAGTGGCAGTAATATTCCCAGGATCACGTGTCATCAGGTACATAAAGGAACATTGATACTGGTAAAATGTAGTCCGAGATTTAATTCTCTAGGATTTACTGTGCTCTTTTTAAAGGATTTGCTAAAGCCTTTAAAATTAATTATGCCATAAATAAAACGGATAATGTTAAAAACAAAAAGACCAACCCAAGACTATTTAAAAGTCAGAGGAAGCAGATGTGTCAAGAATTGTGAGAACTAATTTTTACAGTTAGCCTTTTATTAGTTACATGACACCTAACTTGAACAAAAAGAATTTTCCTCTCCTAATTACAAAGAATCACTTTGGTCTACAGTCAGACTCAGAAGCATATTTCATCTTTATTTGCACTAATTAAAACATTTTTATCCAAGTAAAATATACTATTAAAAACTTATCCTTTTAAATTTCAAAAATGCTTCCTACTTTAAGAAAACCTGACAATTGGTGATTCAGGCTTGTGAAATCGATGATTTATATAGGGAAGACTTATAATTATTGTAATCATACATTTACTTAGCATAGAGTTTATGCAAATACTAAATTTTTCTAGAAGGTTCAAGTATGACTTTTCCCTCCACATCCTCAGTAAGCCTACTTTTTAAATTATGCTCCTTTAAATGTACTGTGCGCTCTGACGGGAGAGATTGAGGGCGTCACTTCCAACAATAACTTTTGCTTTTGTAATTGATGTCGCAGAAAATTTTAGGTTGGTGCCCTGATAAATGCATTTTTCTTGCTTCCTATACTTTAAAAGATAGCTAGTTTTGATAAATATTGATAGTAACTGCTTAGGACATGATTCTTTGATACACTAATTCTAATCTAATCTTGACTAATTTATTTGTATTGTAAATAGTTAATCTCTAGAAATTTAGATGAACTCTTCTCATTAAATACTAATTTGCTTGCCCGCCAATATCGGGGAAAACTAGGAAAATAAAACTTGAACAGTTCTGAGATACTAAATTTGATTAGCTCTTCATTCATTTGAAAAAAAAAAAGCAAAAAATTCAATATAGGCCACTCAAATATCGGCCTTCCAGCAGCCAGTAAAATTGTCCTCTAATTCATATTCTTTACTTCTGCCAACGTGATTGTGTTCATAGGCGACTCTGATCGTTAACAACTTCTTTGTTCAGAGTTTTCTAATGATCTAAGGAAGAAAATCTGAAATCTGAAATCTTAGTCCAGCATAAAAGGCTCTCCGAGAACCGGCCCCTAACCATCCCTGCTCTTCAGGGACGATGGTGCGATCCTTTCCGTGACTGCCGTTTACTCTTAGGATAAAATTGAAATGCCTTAGAATGGCCCACCGGCCGCTCCTGTCTTCCCTGACCACTTTTCAGCCTCAGCCCTCGTCCATGCTCCACCCTCGCTCACTGGAAACAAAGGGGCATTAGTTGAGTGATATGATAACATAGCTGAGTGATGTAATAACAATAAGAGTCCTTGTGCTTCGAGGAATTTAGATGGCCAAATAATAGCACTTTGATTACCCTTGTATTGCTTTTGTCTTACTCTATATGACCATTACTGCAAATATCTGACAATGAAACGCATAGGAAAACTTGTTAATTGAATCTTCCTGTATAATGCACTCCTGAAAAGTGGTACTTGCTCAAATGTTTGAAGATCTTAGGATCCCTGTGGTAGGGCTCACTGAATTATTTATAAAATAATTATTTCAGTAAGCTTTTCAAGCTAGCAGTATCCGGAAGCCCCTACTTGACCATCTCTTTAAGTCAGAGGAGATGTAAAATTTAGGACACTTTGAGACATTACATTGTAAAATAGCTTGTTTTATGTTTCTGTCGCTATTTCGTTCTGTATTAAAGCTACTGATTGTCTCAATGTAAGTTTTAAATAAAAGTATTTTGTTAGAACACACACATACACAACATCTCTCTCCTCAGGATCCTAAGTTCAGGCTTCCCCCTCATCTAAGATACCCTCTCCTTCACAACTCCAGTCCAAGTGATGAATTCTTATTTCCCTTAAAGCTGGACTCAAGGCCTACCTTCTTCCTTCTCTCTGAACCTCTCCCCACCCCCTATCCCACTCCTGCTGAGTAAGGGGCTGCTTTACAGGGCTGACCTAGCCCCTTGTGCAAGCTTCCATTCATGGTCCTTTCCATACTGTCTGGAATGTGGGCTTATCATCCGTATTTCTCCCTAGACTGGTAGCTCGTTTTATATGGCAGAGCCCACAGCAAAGGCCTTAGAGTCCTGCTTCCTGGATTACAGCCCTGGCCTATTGTCTAGCTTCCCTGGGCTGCACTTGATTTGATTGTAGAAAATAAGAGTAATAAGAGCAGCCACTCAGGGTGGTTCTGAATGAAACACATGTAACACAGTTCACCTGTGCCGTCTGTTTTCAATGCACAAAAAAAATCCCTGTTGTTATCATCAAGAATAACAATAATTGCTGTTCCCAGTATTTACTGAAGGCCTGACACGCAGTAGACTTCAGATGTTGACATGGAGAAATGAACCTGTTTGTTCACTCTATGACGCATTTTTATCCATATTAACTTATTTGAAAAGAAGAGCCAACTAATGTTATGTGAATAAATGGAAATAGAAAATTTCTCATAATTAGATTCACTGACAATAATGACTTTATTATTCTAGTGAAAATCCGGAAATTTAATAAAGCCAAACCACAGCCTGATATACTTGAGGAAGAAAAAGTCTATGCTTACCCCAGCAACATCACGCCAGAGACTGGATTCAGGTAAGCTTTGGGAAGGGAGTAAAAAATGAGAGGAAGAGGACTCTCAGAAACCATTCTGATGCTTGCAGATCACGACTGTGCATATCTGCCTTCAGCATTAGATTTCACGTTTACTTCCTTTCAGTTGTGGTGAGACCCGGTCTAATGAAGGAGCCTCACTTTGGAATATTGCCTTAGCTATAACATCAAAGGAAAAGTAGCAGATGTGCACTGTACTTTCAGCGGTTCTCAGGGACCTATGGCAAAGAGTGTTGGTGATGCGTGTAACCCATCCATATCTTGACTTCGCAGGACTACTTCAAGCCTAGAAGAGATCGTCGAAAAGCAAGGAGACATCATAGTATACCTGAAGCGACACAATGCCCTGCTGAGCAAGCGGCTGTTGGCTTTCACCTCCTCTGACCTGGACTCTCAGCCCAGTAAACTGTGAGAGGCTTAAGGCCGAGACAGCAATCGCAGAGGGAGCCAGAGTCACTTAAGACTGACCGACGACCTGACAAGCTGACACAGGGATTTGCAGCTTTCGTGAAGTATCATTTTCCAATTTTTGTTGGAAACGTGAATTCGGTTTTCGCCTGTGTGACTATTTATTATGTAGGGCTTGTGGATCATGTGAAAGGTGCTTTGTGGAGCATTGCTATTGCTAACTCAAGAAGAATGTCTGTTTTGCACCTTTCAAAAGTATTTAACTGCCTGGTTGATCCTAGGACCAAAGATGTAATTTAAACATCTCCTTGGCCGACACTTCTTCCACATGACATAAGAACCCGGTAATGATTCGGCTGTCTATAGATGGAATCTGACATGACAATGTATTTAAAACAAGGATTTGGTCAAACTTTTAAACTGATGAGGAAACTTATTTCTTGCGTTAATATTTCTTCCCGTGGAGCCTTATAGGTATTTTATATGCTTCTGTGATCTTGGATGGCAGCTTGGCCCTTGTAGCTCTTATAAAGAATTTCCTCACTGTAGGACCAGGGTTTCACTCTTTGATGTACTGTGCTAACTCCTATAGTTTTCCATTCTCCAGAAAGAAGATATGTTTTCTCTGATCATTGTTAGAGTAACCACTGCTGTCTGGCACATCTGTAGCACCTTCCAGTGGCAACACTTAAACTTTCTCTTTATTTTTGCTCTTAGGAAGTTACCATGAATTTCCAGTATTGACTCTATCTTCATTGGGTCAGTAAGTTCAGATAGGAAATGGATCCTCTGTGGCTTTAAGTTTGTCTAAAGGGAAAAAAAAGACACCTTTTTTAGTCTTGGACTGTACTTAAAAATTATGGGGATAAAATGTCATATCAACTTATAAAGATATTAAGTGTATCTAATTCTCCAGATAAAATGAAGCACTTTTATGAGTAGATGGCATTATTTCTCCAGTTTTCGCAACGTGCTCCCTTTTCAATTTGCTGTGGGCACCTTTACATGCTGCCTTAGAAAGAATTGGTTTAAAGCTTAACATGAGGGGAGGGGTATTTGTGATAATGTATGATAATGTATTTATATTGACTTTGTTTTGGTATCTAGCTAAATATTTGGTTTGAAAACCCTCATATTATACAACTGCTGTCTGGCAAGGATGTAGTCGTTGGTCACACCCTCTGTTACTCAGGGAAGGAAAACACCTGTTCCGTTTAGTTACAGCCACCCGGGGGTTCTGAGAGTTCCCTAAGAGAAAGGAGATATATGTCATCAGCAGGCGATACCACTGAATCCCAAGAATGACAAGATTTATAAACTAAAACCAAAATTGTATTTGCAAAATTCGGATTGGATCCAGGTCGCCTGACTACCCCTTCTTCTTCCCTCCCTTGTTTAAAATTTATTTTTCAATTACAGTCAACATTCGATATTATTTTGTATTAGTTTCAGGTGTACAACATAGCGGTTAGACATTCATATAACTTAGGAAGTGATCACCCCAATCAGCCTAGTCCCCATCTGACTCCAGTTATGCCACTATTATTGACTGCGTTCCCTATGTTGTGCTTCGCATCTATCTCCATGACTGTTTTGTAATGACCAATTTGTACTTCCTAAACCCTTCACCTTTTCCACTCAGCCCCCAACCCCGCCCTGCTTTCCTTCCTTGTTGGGGGGTGATGTCTTGAAACTGCTGCACTCTCTGGACCTGTCTCTGTGTTCTGGAAGAGTCTATAAACTTTGTCATCAGCTGTTTTTCTATTCCAAAAGGAAAACACTGACAGTAGATGATCAGTTCTTACTTATTTTTTAATTCAATTAAGACCCTTAGTTTCTAAGGTTCACGGGATGAACTTCAGTTTGCAGAGAGGCGTAGTTAAAACGTTTGGATAACTCAGGTTCTGACGTGATGTCTGTATGACCTCCAATATTTTTCAGTGCAATAATGAACATTGCAAATAGTAAAAGAAAATGAAACTAAGTATCAACCAGCAAAACAGAAGAGAGACCAAAGCAATTTATTTATTTATTGACATTAAATTTTCAGGGTCCATAAAATTTTATTAAAGTACATCCATGCACCTCTGCCTGTGACAGGAGGCAGCATCCTCAGTGGATCTCACCTGGTGGCCTTGGTGGTCAGGGGGCTGAACAGCCCTCCAGGTCCTCTTCACAGAAGAGGGTCAGGACCCGGTTGTGCTTCTCAACAGGCGCCTGTCATCCCGCCTCTCCTGGCTCCTGGTGATCTGGAGGAGTCTGGCAATGTCGACCATCCTCCCCAGCTGGGCGTTGCTCCTCGGGTGCCTCTCTTGGCATGGGTGACAGCACACGGGGCATGGGGCACGGGAACCTGTCAGGCAGGTCGACCCAGGACCGCTGGATGCAAGAACGGCAGAAGTCGTGCCCGCATTCGATGGTGACGGGGTCTCTCAGGTCATCCAGGCAGACGGGACAGTTGATGTTCGCCTGGAGTCCTGCCAGGGCTGTGCAACCGCCATTGGGCCCTGTACCTATTGTTTCCTGTAAAAAAAAAAAAGAGAGAAAATATAATTTCATGTTAGAAAGCCTACTTCTTTATCTCGTGGTCCTGTTTACTGTCACCCGTAAGGCCACAGTCACTCTGTTTTCCCCAGGCCACAGTCCACCAACACCCACATCCACCACGGGGGCTGCATAGGACTGCAGACCATGTGCGTACTTTTGGTACTAGGACCTTTGTCCCTGAGTTAGGTTTCAGCCTTAGTCACATACTATCCGGGGGACCTGGGGACACTACTTAAGAGAATCCGGTTAACAAGTATAAAATCCCAACTTTAATCATTTCAACTTTTGAAAAACCTCAGAAAAGGATTTGGCTTTTTTTTCTTTTTTTTTTTTTTTTTTTTTTTTTTTGGCTTACAACAATTATTTCTGATAGCACTGAATTCTTCACAGGTCAAATTTACTTGTTTTTCAGTTATGCTTCTCAAATGCAGGATACGTCAAACTGTGTACCCTAAGTGGATGGGGTTTGACTAGATTTGGATTTCTCTGAAAACCAGCCATGATTATCACATGAGGCACAGAACGCAATCTGAGTTCAGGAACTCGATGTGGAAAAAGCTGGGAAGCACACACACACTAGCCTTTGAAGCTGGTGAGCTACTAGCTAGTGAGGATTCCTGAGGAGAGGTGAGCTTTCTCTCTCAGTCACTCACTGATTCTAGTAGAGGCCAAGAGGCCGAAAAGGTGACCTCCATGTTGGGTCGCCTTGCTTACCACAATGTTGAAAATTCACACACATTTTGGAAATCTCTCTCCTGCTGCTGTAACCTCCATGTGGTCCCCACCATGTTTGTATCTCCAACGATCTCCTGAGTCCCTGGCTAAAGCTGACGAGTGACTAAAATCTTGGCCAGGTTTCTGGGTCTCCCTTAGGAACCGAATGACTTTGGGACTCCTCCTTATACTCTTAGTCTGTCAGCGGGCAGATGATTCGATAAAGGAAGATCTAGTCAATCCATAGAGGGTCTGAGTACCAGGGATACAGGTCCCAAAGCTCTAATCTCGCCACTCTTTGCCTGCACACAGAGCACACACGCCCACCTCTCCGGCCTGTACTACACAAACAGGCCCTCAGGGGGACTCCCTGGAGGGACTCCATGCTTGGCCTCTGAGCAGCACCTCTGGGTGCCTTGTCACACACAGAAATTAGTCGCCTGTTAGGGCAGGCTGGGATCACGGTACCTGTGTATGAAGCAAGCTTTAGATGACTTAGGACAGGACTCGCTGCAGGACCCGAACCATAATAATGCACGGATCTTAAAACGAGAACCCAGCGAGGCCCCTGCCGGAGAAGCCGCGCAGGAAACCACGGCTCTGACCGCGCCCGCTGCCCGCACTGACCGTGGTCCCGGCTCACCTGGACCCCGCCACTGAGGGCGAGTCTACAAAGTGGGTCTCCGAGAAGCGTCTCAGAAGGGAGGGTGGCACCAGCTGTGTGCTTCCTAACGTGACCCTCACATTTATATGTACCAGGAGGAGGGTGGAGCTGTGAGGCCCCGGCCAAGCAAAGCGCGGTGACTCCTCCCTCACCCCGGGAGGGCTGGGTCAGGGTGACAGGCTGTTCAGAGCTGCTGGTGGGTGGGTGGGGACCGATGTCCTGTGATTCAATCAGACCATGAGGGACAGCCACGGAGTTAATAAGCATGATCTCTTTAGCACCTTTGCTATTCTCCCTTGATCCCTTCAATCCACTTTAATCCCATCTTTGCTGATGAAGAAACTGAAATCCAAAAGCCTGAGGCCTGTTTTTCTCATCCAGGAAAGTGTCACGCTGGAGCCCACCAGTTTCACCCTCTTACGGTGTGTACCTTCAGCGCCCTGCCACAGGACTTTTGCACAAGAAACTTTGATCTGTGGCAGCTCCCGTGCCCCATGCATATTGTTACTCCCTACCTTCCTGGCATTCTCTCTTCAGATTCCAGCAAAATTGTGACTTTCTTTGAGAAGCATTTTCGAGCTCCAAGATTTTGCACCACAATTTATTTTTGGCACATTGCTTCTTAGATAACCTGGTATTCGTATCAACCGCTAAACGTTTTACCCACATTCTTCCTTTGGCTTAATTTATTTTCGATAAAAGTTGACATCACCCACATTCTTTAGAATTCAAACATTTATTTTATGCTACCAATCTATAAAACGTTGAGTCCTACAAAGCAAAAACTAGTATGGAATCATAGTTGATTCTTGTCAATCTCATTGCCAGCAAGAGTCAATAAGCAAAGAGATATAAATAAAAACTGAATAGTATTTAAGTGGCATTGCTGCCAGAATGACTGAAATTACCTAAAACAGTTTCAACGGAGTTATAAGCTCAGATGTTAGATTGCTTTGGTCACAGTGTGAAGAGAAGACAAAGGTATTTCTTCAAATCTAATCTATAAGATTCAGTCAACATAGAACAATGTGTCTTTCAATCAGTTCCATCAGGATTCTGTTTTTTCCCCAGAGTGTATTTCTGTATTCTAACCCATACTGCAGACCATGGGATTTACCAGGCGGACAGGGAGCCCACAAGGAATAAGAGAAATCAGCCCTGGGGAAGACATATCTTATCCGAAGGAGAGTTGGTAGAAACAGGAATGTGAAAGATCCTTTGGTGAGATTTCAGATGGAAGTGACGAATATGTTATATGAGACTGGAGAAAAGATGATTCTTGCTATAACTCAACAGAAAAGATGGCTGAATTGTGTACTGCCATTGTGTGGAAAGCAGAAGGTGTAAGTGATAAACTTGGGCAGTTTGTACAAGAGTCATCTTTTGTGGCTGGAGACTCTACCCTCTGCGTCCATAAATTCCACTTTAAGGATTACTCACCGTTAATACACTTTGGTTAACTGACATTTTAAGAGGAGAGGACTTGGGTTCTTTAAGCAACCATGGCAACCGAATTTTGTGCATATTGAAACCACGCAGAGTGTGAACTGCCAGTGTGTGTGTGTGTGTGTGTGTGTGTGTGTGTGTGCTAAGTATACCTCGACCCCACCTGGCCTCTACAATGTCATTCCAGTCATTTAAGTAGATCTTAGGCTACTTATCCACAGGAGTCATTCCCAAGTGAGATTTTTAAAAAATTTATTCCATTACGTTTAGACATTACCCTCAGTGATTCTGTTTCTAATGAATCACCAAAATTTCAAAATAATCAATGCTTTATATTTCTACCAAATGTAGAATGGTTTAAGGTTTATTTTACTTAAAAGAACGACCTTCGTTTTTATTGGGGCAAGTCATGGAACAAGCACTATAGGAGTAAGCCGAACTATTGTCATTTCTATGTTCATCTAGTTACAAGTTCTCAATGGAGAGTTTTAATTCTAGCACTCATCATTGATGTAATTTGCTTTCATGTCTAATTAGATTCGTGAATTATGGCAAATAGTAGGGTTTCACCTTACGTTACGTGTATTCTTTTCAACCCCCTTGCAGATAATCGGGCCTTTCCAATTAGTTTTGGAAAATGGAAGAAGAGAAAATGTGTGTCACTTTCCGCTGTTGGCCTTCAGGACATTGCGTGTCCTTTTAATGCTCCCTTTTTTTCTAGTTTATAGTGACCCTGTGCTGTGACGGCCCATGACTGAGGGAGTTAGATTCCCAGGTGGGCAATGGAGCAATGAATGTTCTATGACCCACGTTGCACTTTACTTGAATAAGTACTAATAAGTACTTATACGTCTTGCTAAGCAACTGAAACCACAGCATAGCATGGCTACTCTGATCGATGCAGGGGTCTCTTGTACCTCGGTGAAAGGGGTTCTCCAAAGCTCAGCTGAGCATCTTTTCACATTATGGTTATAGACAAATATTACAGAGATATATTACAAAGCGAAACTTCATTTCCCCAAACTGGGAACAGTACACATACGAGGTTTCAAACAAAAGCATGTTCTAAAATGTCAGCAGTTCCCTACGTTAAATAGAGAGGTATGTGATGTTTTGGGTTATATATGAAAACGATTTCATGAAATATGAGATGAGCAAACAATTAGAATTTTGAAAATTTTATTGTAAGAAAAATAAAAAAGAAAATAGAATGTGATCCTTACAGGAACTGCCGGCTTAGGTCGTTAAATCTACATCACGGGCTTGCTAGAACTCAGCAAATGCGGCTCCAAGCCTCACAGCTGTAGATGCACACTTGCCTCAGGCCCCAGGGCCAGCTCCGAGAGAAGCCCCTGGGGCCTGCAGTCCGCCCTGGAGCATTCTGCTCACAACGCCAGTGGTGGGACCAGGTTGCACAGCCAAATGGAACCCATTCAAAATTCGTTTCGGTTGTTAAGACTGATGATCCCACCCCACACAGCAGGAGGGTGTGAAAGTTCGTTACTCACACGACGAGGTTTTGGGGGAAGAGTAGGGTGGCTTTCAGAGTAGGTACCAAAGTGACCAGAAGCACAGGGAGAAGGAACTACCGTGGATGTTCATGGCTGTTCCTGGGTGGTGTTGAGGGGAGGGTTCTGGCCTGGCTGGGGGCTTGTTGGCTGGAACTTCCAACCTGCATCAAAGGATGGAGCCCCTGGGCTCTCTTAGCAGCTTTCCTGGGTGTGAGGAAAAGGGGACAGGAAAAGGGTGAGCCCTAACCAGCTTTCAGCAGTCAGGCATCAAAACTGGAATCAGAATCTTTATTATGACTCTTCCTTCCAATTACAAGGGAAGAAAATAACCACATGCAAAATTGTCTTCCAATAGTCATCGGTGATCTCTGAGGATACTGATTTGAAGGGAATGTGAAGAAGATAGGATAGAGAAATAAGGCATCAGTTTTCCGGTAAAGATACCAGTGAATCTATACAGATAGGACCTGTTATTCAGATTATAAAATGAAACCTCTCCCAACTCATAATCCAGAAAAACGCCAACCTGCACTTGTCCTGTGGGGCACACACCGTACGGACTGGTCCAGAGCTGATATTGCCAGCAGCCATTGCTTGGGGAGGGTGACACGTGAGCGTTTCGGGCGAAAGATTCTTTACAAACACCTAAGCACCATTCACCTGTGCCTCTTACTCCTACCTGCCAGAAATGCCGGCCAGCCTCAAAGCCCTTGGAACCAAGAACAGCTGGGTAAGAAGCAAACGCCTCGGGACTCTGATGACAGTTGGGTGTCATCGTCCTAAAGGTCACCCTTTTTCGATCTCTGGAGATGTTGAGACTTTGATGCGCTGTGTCTGGATCTAGTGTCAAATCGACCTGAAACCTGCTGATCATGTTCTGCAGCGAACAATAATGCGGGGGAGCATACACATCTGTTTGTTCAATTCACAGGAAAAGACGTCTGGGGTCTCTAAGCGTTCATACCTGCGGTGGACACTTTGGATACCTGTGAGTAAATCCAGATCTGTCTCGTAACACTTCTCCGCCACTTCCCTTAAGAGATCGTTGACTGTGAACATATGGTTGGAAATTTGCCTTTTATTGTGAAGGAGTTTTCTCTGGGCATCCCCCTCCTCCGAAAGCAGGCGGGCGTTACTTTCCTCTTGTTCTGTTTCCAAGGATCGCTTAAGTTCTTTACATTCATAGTGTAATTCTCTCCTCCAATGGTCCATCGTTCTCCTCACTTCAAATCTCTGTGACACTGCAGGTCGAGCCCCTTTTCGGCTTCCTCCACCTGCTCCCTCAGGCGCTCGGCCCGGCCTCGGAGCCGCCTCCGGTGCCGGGCGGCGGCTCGCGCAGTGGGCGTCAGGGGGTGATGCCGGTGGGCGGGGGACACGCGGCACCGGGGACACAGGAGCTCCAGGTCCCTCTCGCAGAACAGGACCAGGGCTTCGCCGTGCGCCTCGCACAGGGGCGTCTCGCGCGGCCTCCTCCTCCTCCTCCTGCTCCTCCTCGTGCCGTCGAGCTGCTTAATGAGGTCGGTCAGGTGCCACAGCTGGGAGTTCCTCTGGCAGTCCCTGGCGGGGCAGTGGTGCAGGCAGACGGGACAGGGCAGGATGCGGAGGCCCGTCCAGCGCTGCTGGAGGCACGGGCGGCAGAAGTTGTGCCCGCACTCGATGGTCACCGGCTCCCTCAGGTAATCCAGGCAGATGGGGCAGCTGGCCTCTGCCTGCAGGTCGGCCGGCGAGACTGCAGAGGCCATTGTGCTGGCCTTTCTGTCGCAGGCCGCTCCTCACTCGCGGCGGGGGACCGTGAGAGGCCGACGCCGCCTCGGGTCACTGTCCTCGGTGGGAGGCGGCAGGGGCTCGGAGAAGAGTCCCAGCCGCCAGCTGACGACCTTCCCGCCAGCCTCTCCTTCTCAACCGGATGCTCCTGCTCCCAAGCTGAGGCCAGCCGTGACGGGTCGTGGTCAAAAAAGACACAAAATGCAAGTCACAAATGGTTCCTATGGACACAAGGAGATTGCCATTGAAAGGACAGCTCAGTCAGCAGGAACCCTTCCATCCCGTACTCAGAGTCCCGGGTTGACAAAATCATATCTCAAGACAGCATTTAAGGAGGAGTTCGCAGTGAAGACTTATCATCTGTCTTGCAACTCTAAATAATTAATCAATCTAGGCAACTTCATCATTGACTGCAAACAGCACAAAAAAGACTAGCAAACATATTCTAGAACTGTACAAGGGAGTACATACACCATTTGTGAAGAGGTTTAGCCAGGAGAGTGGACCTAATCTCATCGGGCAGAGGCCCGCTCACTCATTTACGGGCAGTACAGAGGATGGACAAACATGTGAGGAACACGTCTGTAACTAGGTGTCAGCTTGACCGGGCCTCTGATCCCCAGGGAGCTGGCCAAACAGGAGCTCTGGGTGTGACAGCGAGGGGCTTTCTGGAGAGATTAGTTGCTGAATGTGTGGATGAGCAAGGCACACGGCCCTCCCCAGTGTGGGTGGGCATCACCCAATCCATCCAGGGCCTGAAGAGAACAAACAAACACTGGAGGAGGCGGATCGGATTCCCTGTCTGCTGCACTGAAGACGCTGGCGCGTCCACCTCCTTTCCTGGGCGCTCCTGGTTCTCAGCCCTCTGACCCAGACCGGAGCTGCACCCCTGTTCAGGCCTTCATGCTGCACAGCACCGTTCCCTGGACCCCAGCTTGCAGACCGCGGATCGTGGTGCTTCTCGGCCTGCCACCCTTGTGTGCCAACGCTTTGAAATAAATCTCTTTCTAGATACTATTGGTTCTGTGTCTCAGATAAACCATGACGAATACACCGAGTAAATAATTAGTAAAATTCGGGCTGTGATAAACGCCACTGAAAAGTTGACCATGTTTTTACACACACACACACACTCACACACACACCACCCACAAACCTTGAGGAAGAATATGAGAATTAAAGTAGACTGAAAGACGTACTAACCAATTACGATGTATAAAGTAATTTCATTCCATTCTGAAGTACACGATTAAAACTCAATTTGGCATTTCGATATCTGAGGATAAAAAAAAAATCAAGAGAATTATCTCAGGTTGAGATAATAAATGGTACTCAAAGCATGTAAATTAAATCTTTTACAAATATAAAATGAAAGGTTTACAAGTGAAATCTTACGATGTCTAGGCATTTCCTTCACAAAAATGGGAAGATGTCAGTAGCACTGCAGGGAAGGAATGGCAAAAAGTTTACAATTAAAGTACGTGGGGTCTGTATACGTGGATTCACTACAATATTCTCCCTCTTATTATACTCCCAAATGGAGCTAAACTGAGATCAAGACCAAGGCAGACATTAGAGTTCCATCTGCTTATTGTTCGTGTGGATCCCAGGGCTTCTATCAAAGCACCTGTGCCTTGGGGGATGGGTTCTTTTCTTTAAGGGACACATGGAATAAGGACCATTACACTCACTTTCCCTTTTAGTTCGGTGTCAGCAAAAACATACATTTAGAAAACCCTCTTGGAACATGTAGTTTAAACAATAAGAGTTTGACACGAGACACTGAGACCTTCTCGGAGAGGATTCCACCGGGGGCTTCACACCAGCACCTCTGAGCACTTTGTCACACGCAAATTATCGCCCCTTAGGGCAGGCTGCGATCACGGTACCTGTGTATGAAGCAAGCTTTTAGATGACTTAGGACAGGACTCGCTGCAGGACCCGAACCATAATAATGCACGGATCTTAAAACGAGAACCCCGCGGCCCCTGCGGAGAAGCCGCGCAGGAAACCACGGCTCTGACCGCGCCCGCTGCCCGCACTGAACGTGGTCCCCGCTCACCTGGACCGCGCTGCTGAGGGCGAGTCTATGAAGTGGGTCTCCGAGATGCATCTCAGAAACGAGTGTGGCACCAGCTGTGTGCTTCCTAACGTGACCCTGGCATTTATATATACCAGGAGCTATGAGGCCCCCGCCAAGCAAAGCCCGGTGACTCCTCCCCCGCCACGGCGGGGGGGGCGGGGGTCAGGGTGACAAACGGTTCAGAGTTGCTGTGGGTGGGTGGGGACCGATGTCCTGTGATTCAATCAGACCAAGAGGGACAGCCGCGGAGTTAATGAGCATGATGATCTCATTAGCACTTTTGCGGTTCTCCTTTGATCCCATCAACGTACTTTAATCCCATCTTTGTTGATGAAGAAAGGGAATTGACAATGACAATCTTTACGAGAACGATAAGAGGACAGTACTGGTTCTTTCAAAAAAAAAATCTCACAATTATACTCTATCTCATTTGCCTTTGCATGGAAGATGTCGTCAATGCTAAAGCAACACATGAAGTGTAGCTTTGAGATATTTAGTGTAATAAGCAAAGTTTAGAACACTGCACATAATCGGCTCATGTCATCTTATTAAACAAGCAACACAAAAAGAGTGTCCATGCGTGTGTATTGCACATAATAGGATTTTTTTGGAGGATGCTGAAGACACGGATTCTCATGCAGGCTGAGTTCCCTGTTTCTCAGGTAACTGCGATAACACTTTTCCTGCATCCCGAGGCCATGGTGGGGCCCCTCTCCAGGTCGCCCCACTTTCTGCCCTCGCTGCTAGCTGTGGTTCTCCTGCTCAGGTCTGCAAGAGGCTCTGGCTCCTTCCGGAGTCCTGCTCACCTGAGGCTGTGGGGAGCTCATCCCCAGCCTGGATGCTGCTGCCAGGACCACCCCCCATCCCCACCTGGTACTGATGGCCCCTCCCTTCCCTGTGCAGCCCACTGATTGCTCACGCAGAAGGTCAGAACCTGGCCTAGTTCCCCTTAAATTCCTGTAGAGAGTGTCTGTTCCTGAGGCCTTTGGAGAGAGTCAGGGGAAGGTGGAAGAGCTGGTAGGACACAGGGAGGGAGGTGAGGAGAAGCCGACTTGTTCAGAGAGTTTACTAAAAAATTGGATTGAGGGAAGCAAGGTGTGTAGTTTTCAAAACATTCTGATATGCTGAAGGATCCTGAGTAATCTCAAACCCAAAGAACTTTGTTCAGCTGCTACCTAAGTAAAAAGCCGCTAGGACTTGACTTCCAGTCCTGTGCCAGGATCTTCCTAATAAAGCCATCATCATCTCTTTATCAGCTCATTCAGGAAGTCCTCCACTCAGCCAACTTTGAGTGCTCACTTACTAAATCATTCGAATCTCGGTACACAATGACAATAGCCAGTGTCCACCCCTGGGCATCTGGCCTTCCAGGGAGAAGAGACATAAAAGTGCAATGCAGATGTTGCCCTGTCTCGGTGGAGATGATCATTCATTCCAGAGAGAGGGTGAGGCCCTTCCTCAGGACACAAATTCCTGCTCTCCAGACCTGTGTCCTCAATAGGGTCTGGCACCATCTGCCGGAAAACTTTTGAGAAAGTGACACACAGGGTTATGAAACTTCACACAGATCAAAAATAATATCCTTGCATACAGTCCACTAGTGGCCGCTGCAACACAAGTTCAAGGTCATGGAGCCCTAATGTTTCCAGGTCTTGGTCTACCCCAGAAGTGGTCTGTGCACTTAGAGGCACCTATTTCCATTCCCTCGTGGAAAGTATCAGTGAGTATCAGTGAAAAGACAAGAGGTCTTAGACCTTTCTCCGTATCGGCACAAATATATTTCACTTTTGGGGGGTCAACTTTGAGCAAAAGCCTGAATGGAAAATGAATGAAGTCTCTGAAGAACCAGCAGGTTATGTTTTCTGCTGGATCAATGTTTCCTTCAGTACGTTTTACCCTCGCAATTTCCGATAAAAGCTACTATTCACTGAGTACTTTGCTGTATGAGAGCCCCTGTGCTCTGTGCTTTACTCAAACATTCCATGGGAACTTCACGATTATCCTGTGTTGAAGAAAGGATTGCCTCCAATAACAAAAGTGGAAAGAGAGACGCAGAATTGAGATTCTCGGGTCCACCGGGATGGAATGTCATTTCTCTTTGCTGCCACAACAGCTTCATCCAAAATACTGTACTTGTAATTCCTGTTTGACTTGGCAATTACCACTTTGAGAATGTTCTCCCAACAAATAATCAAAGAAAAGGAAAATCATGATCTACAAGACAATTTCCATCAAACATTATTTATCAAATGGATATATTCAAAACAGGCCATGTCCAGGAAGGCACAGGGAGCGTGAGCTTTGGTGTGATCTCAGCTCTGTTATTTACCAGCCAGGTATCCTAGGAAACAGTACTTGATTCCCCTGAACGTCAGTTTATTTTTATGAAAAATAAATGCAAGACAAAAGCCACAGTGATGTTAATAACAAAAGAAGATGTATGTTATCTTATTAAGAGACACCAAAGTTATTCCATGAATGATATTAGCATCTGATTAGTCTCCACAACAAGCAAATGGGTTAGGAACTGGTAGATAACAAAAACTCAGAATACAAAGAGACTTTAGGAATTATTGATCCCCAAACCTTATTTCTATTTCTGTTAAAGTGCGAGTCATTTATGCCTATTTTGACTCAGTCTGTAGACATTGCATAGTGCGAAAACTTTTCCAACATTCTGATTTTGTGGAAGGAAAAAGGAGTCAAGCATGGGAAAGAGATTGTTCTGCAGGATTTAAAAATACATCTTTACTATATATTTATATATACTACATACGTACATATGTGTGTGTATTATATATATATATATAAAACCTTTACTAGTTTTGGGTACAAGGTAGTTTATACAATACAGAAGACTATAATAAAAAAAAAAGACAGTGTTTCTGAGTCTGTTCCAACTCATCATTTCACTTAATTCCACCAATTCATCTCTCCAAGAGCAAACTCCTGCTTTTCCGTACATTCTTTTTTTTGTAAATTTCGAATCCTAAGAGTGAGGATATCTCCTATAGCATCACAATATCATTGTATATAGGTAAGCAATAACCATTCCACCATGGGAAGCTTTTCCACGATATACGGGATATCATTTTATCTTTAAAAATGTTTACCGAACACAGTTCTGGAATAGACGCATTTGTGTCCCTGATGAAAAAAATATCTTTGTTCTCTTCAGAGCAGACGGCTATGGTCATGAAGAGGCCAAAGTCTTCATCCTGTGGCTCAGCTCTCTCCCGACTGCACCGTCGCTCCCTGCTGCTGGGGACTGTGCTAGGCACCTTGTGTTTCAGGCTGCTACTCAGAACCTGCGGGCAGGGAGCCCGCTCGCTACAAGTCTAATGTGTGAATATATGAATGACTGAGCTGTCGACGAAAGGGATGTCATGCGGGTGATATACATACATATATATACATATATATATACACACATATATATGTATATGTATATGTATATATGATCAAACCTGGATGTGGAGATTCAGGATTACTGAGGAACTCACAAAAGGTCAGAGGTACCAGAAAGATTTATTTTGAAGTAAAGAAATTACATCTCACGCCTCCCAAAGGCAAAATTCTAATACATTCCCCCAGGTGAGCCTGCTCCTATACCTGTCCTGGCCCTGCGCAGTCACAGCCCCTCCTCACCTTGCCCAGTAGCCCTAGGAGATGCCCCTACGAAGTCTCTGTCTCCTGAATGAGCAGGGAAAGGAGAGTCACGTAGCTACTGGGAGCTTGCTTGCTGCCGGTGAGCCCGTGGAGGTTGAAAACTGTAGAATGTTTGTGAATCAGAAAACGGAGACAAGACAGATTCTGGAAAAACTTCCTTACGGGGCAGAAGGTATTAAAACAACCTCTAAAGAAACAGCCTAAGCCTTTTAGGCGATTTCACTTGAGACAATGAAAGCGAAGACTTTTCAAAATGTTTAGTGGATTCAGAAACCAGATCACAGATGGAATTAGAGAGGAGATGAAGGGCAGTGGTGAAAGGAGGTGGGAACTCAGAAGATGCAGGAAGGAGGCTGAGAAATGTCATCACGGCCGGTTATTGCCTCGACGCTGATTGCATCAGGAGACTGTCCAATGGGAGGAAGGACAGGAAACTCCCTACAGGGATATAAAGCTGAAGCGGCCCGATTCTAATCATAACAGTGCAAGGAGAATTGGGACTGTGTTTTGTCGTCTGACCTGGGTCACGGAAGCCCACCTGCTCTGCGAGGAGGAGAGAAGCTGCCAGTGGCCCCCAGGCCTGAAGGACGGAGCGCAGCTGCCGATCCCTCGGCACAGAGCCGACACCCAGCCGAGGCAGCTGGTGAGCGCGTCTCCAGCCACAGGTGAGCGGGACTCAGGGAGGGACCGGGACGTCCGGCTGAACGACGCTGGGGCGACTGCGCGGGCCGGGCCAGGGCGCGGACTGGGGCGACCCTGCACGGATGCCTCACCGGGGCAGGTGAAGGTGGTGACGGCGGAGTCGGGCGATCTGCGAGGCTGCGGAGCAGACAGGAGGTGCTGCTTGGTTTATTTGGAAGAGACTTTCTGACGGGCGGAGTGGAAACTTAAGTGGGTTCAGAAGAGGAGGCGGTAGAGGGAGAGGAAGATCCAGCTGTGCGTGTGGACGTCACCTGACATCTGCCGCTCACCTGGAACACAGCTCAGGGAGACAGGAAGTCCCAGGGACTCCTGGTGAGGACCTGCCATGTGCCAGGCCCTCTGCTCATCGCTATTCCATTTTCCTTCTCAATATGCTCTCTGTTTAAGGTTTTACATAGGTGTGCAATTACTTAATTGAGGATAAAATATTGCTGATATGTTAATAGGTCATATTTTCCCTTTTTACCTTGGAACAAAACTGTGGACTTTGTTTAGAGAAATGATGACGTTTTAGGTGTCGCAAGGACCTGCAAGTGAATTTGTAGAACATTAAACCCTTTTTGATGGTGTTGAGAAAGATCGGCAAACCCACAATTCAAAAATCCAAATAAGGACGATGGTATCTTTTTTCAGCATCATCAAGCAGCAGACACTGAGTGTCCGACGATTTAGGTGAATTTGAAACTTTCTAACTAACTTTCTAAGGAGAGATAGTCAGACCCCACGAGACTGGCACCAGCTGAAATCCAGGTTGTTACTTCTGACGCCCGAGCTGTATGAATCAGAGGTCTCTTTTGGTCCCATTAAGTTGCTAGCGAGGCTCGCAGCACCCGAGCATCTCCCTAGGTTTACTGCCTTTATCATAAAGGACACGGAGGAGAGGCTGGAAGAAGAGGCGCACAGGGCAAGGTCAGGAAGAGGTCTGAGGGGAGTGGACTCCATCCCTGTGGTCGGGGGTGCCACCCTCCCGGCATTAGGACGCGCTCCTCCACCCAGAGCTTTTCAAATCTCCAACAGTTTTTACTGATTTCACGAACTTAATCTCCAGCCCCCTCCTTCACACCCGTAATTTGGTGGGTGGGGCTGAAATTCTAATTTTCTCAGGAATAGGTCTTTCCCGTAACCAGGCCAAACCCCGAGGCTATCTGGCCCCACCCTGTTATCTCATTAGCAAAAATTTAGACCTGCTCACTAAGAGCTCCTAAGGAATACACCAACATACACTGCTATCGCAGAAATTTTCAAGGGTTTTAGGAGCCCTGTGCTAGAAACTAGGAAGAAAGACCAAATATATTTCTTGGTATACCATAGGAGAGACATGTAAACACTCTTCCGAGATTCTTAAGTTCGGTGCCACATATATTCTTGTTTAAAACCAGATGTTCCAACGGGTTTATCCAAATTTATGTTTATATTAGCACATGACTGAGAGGGAGGTGAGTGTGCCCCTAAAAAAAATGGGGAGACAAAGAAAAGAACCATCACTGATGATAGTCAGAGACTGGACCTGGAATCACTTACCTACTCAAAGAAAATTTTAGGTATTCATAATAAGAGAGTGAGCATTATAGCGAATGCATGTATAAAGAACCCATAAGCTTTAATTGTAAATGTTTTGGCATTACTTACCTATAGTCCTACGGACTTGCCATTTTTGTGAAGTAAATCCCTAGACCTCATAAGATTTCACTTGTAAACCTTTCATTATTTATTTCTAAAAGATTTGATTTACATGCTTTAAATATCATTCACTATCACAACCTAAGACCACCCACACTGGGGAGGGCCGTGTGCCTTGCCCATCCACACATTCAGCAACTAATCTCTCCAGAAATCCTCTCACTGTCACACCCAGAGCTCCTGTTTGGCCAGCTCCCTGGGGATCAGAGGCCCGGTCAAGCTGACACCTAGTTACAGATGTGTTTCACATGTTCGTCCATCCTCTGTACTGCCCGTAAATGAGTGAGCGGGCCTCTGCCCGATGAGATTAGGTCCACTCTCCTGGCTAAACCTCTTCACAAATGGTGTTATGTACTCCCTTGTACAGTTCTAGAATATGTTTGCTAGTCTTTTTTGTGCTGTTTGCAGTCAATGATGAAGTTGCCTAGATTGATTAATTATTTAGAGTTGCAAGACAGATGATAAGTCTTCACTGCGAACTCCTCCTTAAATGCTGTCTTGAGAAATGATTTTGTCAACCCGAGGACTCTGAGTACGGGATGGAAGGGTTCCTGCTGACTGAGCCGTCCTTTCAATGGCAATCTCCTTGTGTCCACAGGAACCATATGTGACTTGCTTTTGTGTCTTTTTTGACCACGACGCCGTCACGGCTGGCCTCAGCTTGGGAGCAAGAGCATCCGGTTGAGAAGGAGAGGCTGGCGGGAAGGTCGTCAGCTGCGGCTGGGACTTTCTCGAGGCCCCTGCCGCCTCCCACCGAGGACAGTGACCCGAGGAGGCGTCGGGCCTCTCACGGTCCCCCGCCGCGAGTGAGGAGCGGCCTGCGACAGAAAGGCCAGCACAATGGCCTCTGCAGTCTCGCCGGCCGACCTGCAGGCAGAGGCCAGCTGCCCCATCTGCCTGGATTACCTGAGGGAGCCGGTGACCATCGAGTGCGGGCACAACTTCTGCCGCCCGTGCCTCCAGCAGCGCTGGACGGGCCTCCGCATCCTGCCCTGTCCCGTCTGCCTGCACCACTGCCCCGCCAGGGACTGCCAGAGGAACTCCCAGCTGTGGCACCTGACCGACCTCATTAAGCAGCTCGACGGCACGAGGAGGAGCAGGAGGAGGAGGCCGCGCGAGACGCCCCTGTGCGAGGCGCACGGCGAAGCCCTGGTCCTGTTCTGCGAGAGGGACCTGGAGCTCCTGTGTCCCCGGTGCCGCGTGTCCCCCGCCCACCGGCATCACCCCCTGACGCCCACTGCGCGAGCCGCGCCCGGCACCGGAGGCGGCTCCGAGGCCGGCCGAGCGCCTGAGGGAGCAGGTGGAGGAAGCCGAAAAGGGGCTCGACCTGCAAGTGTCACAGAGATTTGAATTGCAATGGAAGGTGGCAAGTCAGAGGCACAAACTGCACTCTGAATTTGAACAGTTCAATCATTTCTTCAGAAAGGAGCTGGATGTAGTCCACATGAGGTTACTCACTGAAGAGTCAGGGATTCAGGAAAAAGTAATTGAGAAGAAAAAGCAAATGTTAGACCACAGCTCCACCTTAAAAGTTCTGCTGAGCGAAATCGTCAGGAAGTGTTTGCAGACAGACCTGGACTTACTGACGGGCATTGGAAGCGTCTACAGAGCGTATGAAAACCTGGAGGCCCCAGCGCCCTTATCCTATGCATTGAAAGAGGAGATGTGCTCTCTCCCTCCCCAATATTTTGGCCTGCAGAACATGATCGACACGTTTCAGGAAGATCTGACACTCGATCCTGAAACCGCTCACCACCATCTTTTTGTCTCGCAAGATAGAAAAACTGCCGTGTTTCAGATGACGACAGCACATTGTCATCATAGTCCCCAGGCGTTCACTTCTTACCCGGCTGTTCTCGGCTCTGAGGGATTTGGCGCTGGCCGGCACTTTTGGCAGGTCGAGGTCACGGGCGTAGGTGAATGGTCCTTAGGTGTGTGCAGAGAATCTTTCCCCAGAAATGCTCACGTGTCTCCATCCCCAAGCAATGGCTGCTGGCAAATTCAGCTCTGGACTAGTCCAGGTGACACACGGCATTTGGTCAACATCAGACGGATTGGCGTTTTTCTGGACTACGAGTTGGGAGAAGTTTCCTTTTATAATTTGAAAAATAGATCACATCTGTATACGTTCCGTGAAAGTTTTGCCGAAAAACTTATGCCCTTTTTCTCTATCGGCCCTTCTTCAAAATCACTTAAAATGAGTATTGTCAACGATGAATACCGAGCCACCTTGTAAACTAGCCTATGTGTTCTGTGTTCTTCCTGTGTTAATTGAAAGTACTCGTAATAAAAAGCCTGATCCCTTTTTAATGTTGCTGATGTCCTTTCTTCGTCACCCCTCTGGCTTCACCCTGTGCCCCGCGTGTGGGCAAAGTGTTAGAACGGGCTGGGTGTTCCTTCTCAGAGCTCAGAGGGCGGTCCTAACCCAGGCACTGGCCCCCCAGTGCTACCCCAACCACCCAAAAAACCCAAGCCAATCGCCTTTCTCATGAAGTGAGCAGGAAACCCATTTCATACCCCCTGAGTGTATCTGTGGCATTATTGGTCTTGACACTAAAGCCAAATTTTGAGTAGTGTGGGTTTTGCCTATGCGGCATGACCGTGATCCCAGGAAGCATGGTGAGTTGGTGACTGTGTTTGCTTTCCAACTCCCGTAAGACAGGCAGTTTTATTCCCCACTTTCTGAAATTATCGTATTGTATGCATGATTCCCCCATTTCTCCCTGGAAAGTCATGAAATCTATTGGAAATTCCTCATGATTCAAATACTTACAAAAAAATAAAAGTACAACACTACTGGTTCTTCCAGAAAATGAAAATGATAAATGAATCTCTTTTGTCTTTATATTGAGGAGGCAGTGAATATTCATAAACAATACAGAAAATAGATGTACATTGGCAAATCTGAAAAATATCTCCATGTATACTTTTAAAAGTATAAAAAAGGAAAGGACATAGTACATGCATAATGTAAAATAAACAAAGGAAAATTATATGCTTGTGTATTTGTACATAAATAGTATAGTATGTTTCTGGAAAGATACAAAAGAAACTTAAAAACTAATGCTGAAAAGTAACCTGCAAGCCCTATGGTCTGGGGTCTAAAAGTAATTTGGTTTTCAGTATACCACACTATAATACATAGATTTTTTTACCAAATTTTGTATATAGGTTGTTTTTTTTTTTTTTTAAATTCAATAGCACACATCTATTTGGCATTTGCTGGGAAATTGCTGAAATCCAGATTATAGTGTTGCTGGTTAAAGAAACACCATTACCCTCTTTATGGGATAAACAGACATCCACATGGAGGACGTCTCAAACCATGTAGTGTTGCCTGGACAGGTAGATCTCTACTGGTGGGGACTCCAGATGGGATCTTTGTCTCCTGACTTCTTGCTCAGTGCCTCACATCTAGTGGAAGTTTATAAAAAGGTCTGCTGGACGAACAATTAAATGTGATGTCTGGGATTGATGAGAGCAGGAGAGACACCAGGGTTAGTGGTGCACATCTGACTGTTTTCAGGTTCTGGGTAAATGAAGTCATTGGGAACATTGAGTAGAACATGTGAGAGTCTCAGTGTATTATAATGGAGCGGTTTTGCCATGAAACCCCTAGGGAAGCCCAGATCTGCTCCCACCCAACAACACCCCCTTGAATATGATGCAATGTGATAGAGGGTGTCGCTGGTGGACCCTGTTATGCCAGGGAGCCCCGGGATGAAAGAGCAAAGATGTCAATGGGAATTAGAGCCCTGGGAAAGAAACTGGGGAATCCCCCACATCTGAGAGAGCTGAGATGGAGAAGGTGACCTGTTCAACAGGCTGAGAAGGTGCAGTCTGAGACTAGTCAGCAAGATCAAGTTCCTGACAGATTAAGAAAGCTAAAATGCAGGCGAAAATGATTCCAGCTTGGACACCAAAGCACAGAAAACAGTTAAAAATCGTTTGAGAGCAGCTGTAGAGGTCAAAGACACATGGCTTCTTGTTGAGAAGGGAAGAGACCAAAAGATTCTTTAAGTCTCTTGATGCAGAAGGTATTTGTAATGTGGGACGACAGTGTCATGGATGAAACGATCATGTATCTGTGTTTCACGAGCCGTTGCATCTGGCTTCTCTACCATCTTATAGATGAAAGCAATGATCACACGAAGTAGTGGTAGCTAACATGCAACTTGTTCCTTCCAAGTTCCGGGCATCGTTTTCGGAAGTTGGCTTGTATTAAATCACTTAATTGTCACAGCATTAATACTGTAGTCATCTGACAGCCAGCCCCAAACTCAATCACCTTGCAAGTGGTCAGTCAAATCCAGAATCCTCTGGTTGTCCACAGTCACATTTAGTAAGCTTTTCTCTTCAGACCTGATATCTTTTAGGGTCTTTACGATGTAGTGTCTACCTGACATTCCATTCGCTCACAGCTCATTCGTTCAGATACTCTTCCAACGAGAGCTCGTTGAGGGATCACTGTCCGTGGATTCTGACCAACAGCTGAGAACACAGGATCGCAGCACATCGCCCACCAGCAGGGCGCTGCCGTGCAGACAGGACCGATGAGCAACACATTAAAGGTGTCAGCCTCTTCTTCATGAAGACAGCCCTTTACTTAGACGAGAGTAGAAGGATTTCCCTTTTATCAGGAACACAAAGGCCTATACTTCAGAACTATCTTCTGCAAAAGTGTTTTTACAAAGTAAAGTGAAACTCCTCATGAGGTAGAATGTTTAAACATTGCCTTCCTCTCTTCTATTTGCCTTTCGAAGAAAATCATTCTGAATGGATTTTTGATGAATCTTCTCCAATAATCTGTACACATAAAGCAAATGTTAATGTGATATATGTGTGTTTGTATGTACAAAATTCCCGTGTGTATCTCTTCAACTGGGAACGTGTATTCTATGGCTTCCTGTTTTCACTTATCTTCTGTCCTGTATTGTCATCTATGCTTCATTCTGTTTTAAAATGTGTTGCCAAGTTGAAGGAAAAGCCTGAAAGGGAAATCTTATAAGTATGATGGATATTGTCTGAAGAACCTGTAGGCTATCCACTCCTCCAGATCAATGCTTTCCACAATGTGTGTAACCCTCTGCCTTGTTCTCTGCAATGAGCTACCATCTAGTGAGTGAATCATATTATAAGCACCGGCTGAAGCCTTTCAGCTAAATATCCAATTAGATCTATGCAGCTGGCTTGTGAGGTAGTGATTATAACTTCCAGTGTGCAAAACTGGAAGGTAACCCTATAACGGCTCAAAGTCACAGTGGTTCTTTCATTGTCATTGTTACATCTCTCTCTTATCACGTCATGCCCTCTAGCCTATCACACCATTGAAAACCTTAAGGAATTGTAATTGTGCTACCAACAGGCTTGGCAATTCCATATTTAACTTTATATGCCAAATAAATATTTTAAAATCATAACTTCAAAGGAGGGGGTCCCAATAGTGCTAGAGATTGGCAATCCTCAAGACACAGTCAACTAAAGCCATCGCGGGAGTGAAACCTCGAGATGGGTTTTTGCCAATTGGCAGAGCCAGGCATGTGACCCTTTTGAGTATGCCGAGAGAATCAATTGCCAAAGGTCATTACTTTGCTGATCCAGATGACAACAATGAGTTACAGATAATTCTATCTCGATGATGTCAGAGTTTATACGTTATATATACACACACAGAGAGACACATCCCTTTTATGGCTGATAATCAAGTAACTACAGAACTTAGTGGCTAAAGACCAAAGTTCTGTAGCCAAATCTTTTGGGTTTGAATCTACCACTTAAATGGTGATAGGTGAAGGAGACGTAAATAAATAAATACATAAATACATAAATACATAAATACTTAAATACATAAATACATAAATACATAAATAAGGTAATTGAGCTCAGGCTCGCTCTAAGATGGGTAATATTACTATGAAGATTTCTGAGTTAATACACAACAAATACCATTTTTAAAGTGTCTTGCATTTCGGAAGAACAAATTACATATTTGCTATTATTATTTTGGGTGCTGCTTATCTCTCTCATCTGTGCTGGTGTGCAAAGACTTGATCCAATGACCCTATCATGAAACACAAAAGCCTGATTATTTTACCCATGATGCTATTTTTAAAAAGTGTTTCCATATATCCTATAGACCAAAAGAATCATGGTCTGCGTGTCTTCTCTGAACGACAGGCATCTGTCATTTTACCTCTACCACTGATCAAAGACATTTCCAAATGTTATCAGCGACCCGGTGGTCAACACTGAAACAGGTTCTGGATGTGTTTAGTTTTCTCGATCTGTCAGGGTCATGACCTCGCTGCCCTGCCTCAGCCTGCATCTTCTTGCCTGCCCAACCGAAGTCTGCTTTGCTCTTTGCTTTCTCAAATGTGTGCAATCCCCAGGTTTGTTCTCATCCTTCTATGCTCAGATAACACCTTTGGTTCTTCACCTCCGGGCTCAGGGGCATACAGAGTCCATCAGACAGTTTACCCCCAAACACAGAGCATTCATATCCAACCGAAAAGTAAGGGGTGGAAGCAATCCAGTCCTCCCTTAGGGGCTCAATAGAGAAAACTTAAGATTGGTTGGGATATACCGAGACTCTCATATTGCTGCTACCAGACTCTCCTGTTTCGCCGGTTGCTCCTGGTAATTTCATCCACAGGGAGGCCGAAAACAATTAGATCTGCAGTTCTAACTTGGGTCTTCCTGAGCTCACAAATCCCAGCTATGCGTCTCGTTGAATGATTCACCTAGCGACGTTTTTATGGGCTCTCACGAGATGTGAGGCACTGTTCTCTAGAAGCGTGCATGCAAACCACATCTGCAGGAGTCCCCGCTGTCAGAGAACTGACAATCCAGTCGGCAGGGACACATAATGCGGCTTGAGGACTTTCTGCATAGGAATGGCTGTGTCCAAACAGGGAATAGGTAAAGGTTTTCTTCAATGAGCAAAACTAACACCAGTCTTGTAGCAATTTTCCAGTGAACATCATTTCTCCTTATTTGTTGGAATATATTTTCAAAATTAGAATAGTATAAATAAATTTGGTAAAAATTCACCTGTTAGTAGGACACCTCGAAAATAAATTGCTCTCTCATCCTGGAGGCAGGTCACCCAGCCACCTCCCTGCTTTCCAGCAGGAGATCCGTAAGTGTCTTCAGCATCCTCCAAAAAAATCCTATGTATGTGCAATACACACACATGGACACTCTTTTTGTGTTGCTTGTTTAATAATACGATATGAGTCGATTATGTGCAGTGTTCTAAACTTTGCTTACACTAAATATTTCAAAGCTACATTTCATGTATTGCTTTTAGCAATCACTATCTCTTCAATGTGAAGGCAAACGAGATAGTCTAATTGTGAGATTTAAAAAAAAAAACAAAAACGAAAACAAACCAGTACTGTCCTCTTATCGTTCTCGTAAAGATTTTCATTGTCAATTCCGTTTCTTCATCAACAAAGATGGGATTAAAGTACGTTGATGGGATCAAAGGAGAACCGCAAAAGTGCTAATGAGATCATCATGCTCATTAACTCCGCGGCTGTCCCTCATGGTCTGATTGAATCACAGGACATCGGTCCCCACCCACCCACCAGCAGCTCTGAACAGCCTGTCACCCTGACCCAGCCCTCCCGCGGCGGGGGAGGAGTCACTGGGCTTTGCTTGGCCGGAGCCTCATAGCTCCACCCTCCTAGTGGTATACATAAATGCCAGGGTCACGTTAGGAAGCACACAGCTGGTGCCACCCTCCCTTCTGAGACGCTTCTTGGAGCCCCACTTCGCGTAGACTCGCCCTCAGCAGCGCGGTCCAGGTGAGCCGGGACCGCGTTCAGTGCGTTCAGCGGGCGCGGTCAGAGCCGTGGTTTCCTGCGCGGCTTCTCCGGCAGGGGCCTCGCTGGGTTCTCGTTTTAAGATCCGTGCATTATTATGGTTCGGGTCCTGCAGCGAGTCCTGTCCTAAGTCATCTAAATGCTTGCTTCATACACAGGTACCGTGATCCCAGCCTGCCCTAACAGGCGACTAATTTCTGTGTGTGACAAGGCACCCAGAGGTGCTGCTCAGAGGCCAAGCATGGAGTCCCTCCAGGGAGTCCCCCTGAGGGCCTGTTTGTGTAGTACAGGCCAGAGAGGTGGGCGTGTGTGCTCTGTGTGCAGGCAAAGAGTGGCGAGATTAGAGCTTTGGGACCTGTATCCCTGGTACTCAGACCCTCTATGGATTGACTAGATCTTCCTTTATCGAATCATCTGCCCGCTGACAGACTAAGAGTATAAGGAGGAGTCCCAAAGTCATTTGGTTCCTAAGGGAGACCCAGAAACCTGGCCAAGATTTTAGTCACTCGTCAGCTTTAGCCAGGGACTCAGGAGATCGTTGGAGATACAAACATGGTGGGGACCACATGGAGGTTACAGCAGCAGGAGATTGAGATTTCCAAAATGTGTGTGAATTTTCAACACTGTGGTAAGCAAGGCGACCCAACATGGAGGTCACCTTTTCGGCCTCTTGGCCTCTACTAGAATCAGTGAGTGACTGTGAGAGAAAGCTCACCTCTCCTCAGGAATCCTCACTAGCTAGTAGCTCACCAGCTTCAAAGGCTAGTGTGTGTGCTTCCCAGCTTTTTCTCACATCGAGTTCCTGAACTCAGATTGCGTTCTGTGCCTGTGTGATAATCACAGTTTTCCTACTTGGCGTGGCCGGTTTCAGAGTAAACTGAATCTAGTCCAAACCCCATCCACTTAGGGTACACAGTTTGACATATCCTGCATTTGAGAAGCATAAATGAAAAACAAGTAAATTTGACCTGTGAAGAATTCAGTGCTATCAGAAATAATTGTTGTAAGCCAAAAAAGAAAGAAAAAAAAAAAAAAAAAAAGAAATAAGTTCCAAATCCTTTTCTGAGGTTTTTCAAAAGTTTGAAATGATTAAAGTTGGGATTTTACACTTGTTAACCGGATTCTCTTAAGTACTGTCTCCAGGTCCCCCAGAGAGTATGTGACTAAGGCTGAAACCTAACTCAGGGACAAAGGTCCTAGTACCAAAAGTACGCACACGGTCTGCAGTCCTATGCAGCCCCCCGTGGTGGATGTGGGTGTTGGTGGAGTGTGGCCTGGGGAAAACAGAGTGACTGTGGCCTTAGGGGTGTCAGTAAACAGGACCGTGAGATAAAGAAGTAGGCTTTCTAACATGAAATTATATTTTCTCATTCCCCCCCAGGAACCAGTAGGTACTTAAGAGTCGTGACTGGTTTCCGATCAGAATTGCTGAGCTCGGCTTCACACCCTCTGAGCTGCCAGTGGAAGCTGCTCCTCCAACTGCTCTGTGACCAGCTGCAGGTGGACAGAGAGCTCCTCTGGGTACCCACCTCTGTAGCGAAGGAGCTTATAGGACACCAAGGGCAAAAGAGACAAAGTGACAAAGAGAATTTAGGGAAGGAAGGGAGAGCTGAGGGTCAGAGGAGAGATCCTGCAGAGCCCAGACTCCTGAAGGACCCTTCGTTCGGCCCATCTCAGTCCGACCCGTCGTTCAGGGCCCAATGGCAGTTGCAGCAGCCCTGGCAGGACTCCAGGCGAACATCAACTGTCCCGTCTGCCTGGATGACCTGAGAGACCCCGTCACCACCGAATGCGGGCACAACTTCTGCCGTTCCTGCATCCAGCAGTCCTGGGCCGACCTGCGGGACAGGTTCCCGTGCCCCGTGTGCCGTCACCCATGCCAAGAGAGGCACCCGAGGAGCAACGCCCAGCTGGGGAGGATGGTCGACATTGCCAGGCTCCTCCAGATCACCAGGAGCCAGGAGAGGTGGGACGACAGGCGCCTGTGCGAGAAGCACAACCAGTTCCTGACCCTCTTCTGTGAAGAGGACCTGGAGGTGCTGTGTCCTCTGTGCACTCAGTCCCCAGACCACCAGGGCCACCAGGTGAGACCCACGGAGGAAGCCGCCTCCCATCACAGGCACAAGCTCAGAGGTTACCTGGAGGCCCTGCAGGCGCAGGTGGCAGACTTCCTGGAGCTGGAAGCCGCCCAGGACAGAAGCCTGCGGGGCCTGAGCGCGCAGCTGCGGCACCGGAGGCGGGAGCTGGCCTCGGGGTACGACCACCTGATGCGGTCCGTGGAGCACGCGCAGGAGGTGGCTCTGGCCAGGCTGGCCGAGGAAGAGAAGGACATCCAGCTGAAGCTCAGCGCCAACATCGTCGCGTTTTCGCAGCACATCGGCACCCTCAGAGGTCTGCTCACGGAGGTGGCCGAGAGGAGCGTGATGTCAGACGTGCGGCTGCTGGCGGGGATCCGGAGCATCGTCGGCAGGTGCAAAGGCCTGAAGGCCCCAGCTGTCTACCGGGTCCAGGTAAGGAGAGAAGGCTGCCGTCTTCCTCCGCAGTATTCGGCTCTGCAGAAAATCATACAGACATTTCGAGAAGAAGTGACTCTGGATGCCGAGAAGGCGCATCCCCACCTGCTCGTGTCCGAGGATAAAAGTCCGTGACCTTTGTGAGGAAGAAGCGAAGACTTCGCCGGAATCCACAGGGATTCATGGCGAGCCGGCCGTCCTGGGTGCTCAAGGCTTCGACCGGGGCCGACACTACTGGGAGGTCCAGGTGGGCGACAAGCCCGAGTGGGCCGTGGGCGTTTGCGGGGACCCCACGTGCAGGAAGCGAAAGCAGCCCGGGGCGGGACAGGACCGACTCTGGACGATTCAGCTGCAGGACGGGGACTACGTGGCACGAGGGTCTGTGCCTGTGGCTCTGGTCCTGAAGGAAAAGCCCCGGGGGATCGGTGTCTACCTGGACTATGAGTTGGGTCAGATTTCGTTTTACAGCTTGAATGACAGGTCCCACATCCATTCTTTCCTGGATCAGTTTTCCGAAGCCCTGAAGCCTTACTTCTGTCCAGGCCGTGACCCCGAACCTCTCACCATCTGCGCCGTTGGAGATGCTGAAGGCTGAGCTGGCGACTGGTGCCTTCTTCCCCTCCCGTCATTTACAGACAGGAGCTGGGACTTGGTGCAGCTGGCAGTGACCCTGGCACCCACGATGAATGTTTTCCGTTTGACCTATTTGACTTTATCTACATAGAGAAAGATTTTTTTTCTTTGGGGCTCTACTTTTTTATTTTATTTTATTTTGTTTCAACGGCGAGACAATGGTGCACTGATGGCTCAGCACCGAGACTGCCCTGGAGCCTCAGAGCCTGCTGCGAGAAGAGAAGGAACGACCCCCAACGAGCCGGAGGGGGCGGGTGCCTAAGGGCCAGGCACTTGCTCAGTGGCCTTAAGTGCAGGGGACGAGCAGGGAGCATCTTGAGCACAGCTGGGGGCGTTTCCCACAGTGATCGGGGCCAGGATTGGCTTCAACTGATCATTTTGTTCCCAGGGGCAAACTGCAGAGTCTTACTGTGATGAGCAATTTGAGGGGCAATGAGGTTTTCAGGTGGGTTTTAAAAGCTCCACACCTCACCTCCCTCCTCTCATGCTGAGGGACTGGAGAGCTTTGCTGCGGATGGGGCTAGTGAGGAGGTAGTAAACCTCCGGATTGTTGTAGTGGCCAGCCGCCGACAGACACACAGACCGCCAGAACTCAGTTACAGGAAACGCTCTTTATTCAGCCAGCTGGGTCTGCCAGGGGTACGCAGATCCCCAATTAAACAGCCCGAAATATAGAGGTACAGGGTTTTTAAGCCCTAAACCCCATTCTTGGTTCTGTCTGAACACAAAGGTCTATTTTTCTTCTATTCACTACCTGTCGACCCACAGGTCAGGTGTGCATGTGGGGGTACAGAAGCAGAATGCTTATTGTTAGAGTGTTATGTTCCTATGGGCGATAAATTTGTTTCCATGGCGATAGCCATGTTCCCATGGGCTATAGCCAAGCAGTAATTTCCTGCAAGCAGTAAATTTCTAGCGGTCATTTTTCAGCCACCACAAAATGAGAGAGGAACAGTGACCTCCGTGGATCAGTTTGCATGTCAGTGGTGAGTGGGTGGGTCTGCCCCACGCTGTAGGATTACGCCACACCTCAATTCTGGCTCCGGGAGAAGACCTGAGGAAGTGACACTTAAAGTAAAATTTGAGGAATGAATTTGAGTTACTTGGACAAATTCTAAGCTAAAAATGTTCGAGGCTGAAGGAAGAGCCAATGAGAGGCTCTTAACGCTAAAAAACTTGGTACGTAAGTGACTGAAGGAAGCTGATTTAGCTGGCACCTCGCAGGGAACGAGGGAGGGGCAGGAAATAGAAAAGATAAAAAAAAAGGGGCTTTTGTGAGGCTGACGAGATAGGTTAGAATTACTGCTGCAAGACCTTTCAGGCAAGGTTGAGGATTTTGGTCGTTATCAAGTGCACTGGACAGAAGTGAAGCATTTAAACCATTAAGGTGATATACAGGCATACCTCAGAGATATTGCAGGTGGTTTTTTGCTGGTGGTCTTGTGTTCAGTTTGTAAGAAACGCAATACCTGTGGAGCACAGTAAAGCAAAGAATGCCTGTAATAAAATTTGAAAAAAAAAAAAAACAACTTGGGGGGAGGGTAAAATGTGTAAATTTGTTTTTTATTGGAAAACAAATATACAACTTGGAATGGATTTGAAGCAAATTGTACCATAAGCAGATTTTTTTTTTTAAGTGGGGCTTGAAAAAATTTAAAAAGTAACAATAAAAGAAACTGTTTTGATACAAAACCAGTAGTACGAATAAATAGTGTACTAATACCTGGAGAATACACCCGTTTTGGATAGTGCAGCTGTTAAGGACATTGTCGACTATTATCCACACAGAGTTACAACTCCACACTTCTCTCCATACTGACAGTTCCTAAAGAAAACCACTTAAAAAAAGGGGCACAACCCAGATGATGTCCCCTCATTTGGCCAACTCCAAGTCGAGATGTGCAGAAGGGCTTAGATTTATCCAGAGTCAGCCACATGCCACATATTACTTGATAAACTTTCTAAAATAAGGTTTCAGGACGCTGAGAGTCAGGGGAGAAAACACGGAGGAATGAAGTCCTGATTACTATACATGGTGAAGAAACCTTTTACTGATACGTTACAAACAAAAGGCAAATGAACGATCTTGTACAAGAAATTTAACACATGCCCTACACTGCCTTCGCTTCGCCGTCTTCATTCGTACGAACTCTTCATACAAACGTTTCCTCGCCCATCACTATCGCTCCCGGCTTCGCCGATCATTTCATCAGTCTCTCCATCTGCACCTCGCCCCAGGTCTGTCATCACACGGCGAAGCGCGGCCGCACTAAGAGAGCCATTGCCGTCCTTTCAACACACGGAAAAGCGTCTCTCCTTTCTTCTTCCCTGTCCGTGTCTTTCATTTTCCTTGCCATCGCTGTCAGAAGTTCTGGGGAGCCAATTGGGCTGCGACCATCAGCATCCGCCTCATCATTAAGCATGTCCTGCACCTCTGCTTCCGTGGGATTCTGCCCAAGAGGTCTCATTCCAGGGCCCGGGCCTTTTGTTCTAGTTTCCTCACCCTCCTTGTCAAACAGTGAAAAAGCGTCTTGGAATTTTGCAGTCCGCTCTTCGGTCGGATGGCCGGCCATGCCGCGGGAGCCAAGGGACCACACACGACCACTTAGCTAGCTCGCTTGCTCCATGTGGACTCTAAAATTTGCATTTTGAAAGGATGACTGGCTGCCATTCAGGGAAGAGATCTTTTGGTGACTTTAAGAAATCCAAAACGTAGTGCTTAGTGAGCAGTTAAATACAGGTGTCAATGAGAGCATCCTCAACAGATATTGTTAAAGTTGCGGCTCCTAAACGTTTCCCCTTTTTCATTTCTTCTCTGACTGTGGAGCGACTATATGGTTTTGATTTAAATCCCGTAAGATACAAAATATGAGTCCTTCCCTCTCATAGAGGGAGAGGCGTTTCACATTCTGCTTCATATCGTTGTAAAGCTTTCTGTAAAAAGATGCTGAAATCTGTGTTTTCTGTGCCATTTGAAAATAATTTTCCAGAGAAAAGGCTCAGCTTTTTTGATGCTATGTTTTCTATTGGTTTATGTGATTTTAAAGCCACTTGTTTATGACTTAGGCAAAGTTGTTTTAATCCACTTGTTTGTGACAAAGAAAAAAAAAAGTTGCTTTGCGAGAAGAATAAATGAAGTAGTCATGCCAGGATGTCAGGTTGTCGTTGTTTGACATCTCCATTGTTAATAAGCAGCCAACAGCTCAGCTTCTGAGCACCCCCGCTAGGGGCTTTCGATGAGAATACGTGGAGAAGCCACTATAGCAAGGGGACATTTAGACTATAGACCCTAAGAGTTTGTCAGGACTGAGTATTGGTTTGGATGAGGCGACTCCTAGCTACCCTAAAAACTCTCTGAAGACCCTTAGGATATTCGTGCCTGTCTTAGCGTAGCAGGGCACTCCTTGAAGACAGTGGCGATGAACTCACACTGGCCCTGTGACAGAGATCAACCTGCCTACCCACACCAGCATTTTGTTCCCTAGCAACATGCTGGGGCAATGGGGGCCTTTCGCTTTTGCACCAGCAGCTGGGAATAAGCTCTTTCGTTAGTGGCCGACTCTCCGAGTGCCTCCTTGTGTAAAACACACACCTCATATTAAATGTAGACTTTGTTTCTTTACCTCTCCTTGCCTGAAACAACACTGTGATTAAATGACAGATTTGCTTAAAATGGTATTTCTCGACTTGGCTTATTAAGAGAGATTATCCTCTATGCTATTAGCTTATGAAATTATTATGCTCCCCACATCCAACCTGTGCTAAATTTATTACTGGCAAAGACAAAAGAGTTTCTGGAACATCATTCTGCTATGTCCCCAAAACAAAAACAAACAAACATGCCATTGTTAGAATAGTTCAAAATATTCTGCTTAAAAAGGATAAGCAAAAAGGAATTTTATGTGAGTACTTTCTCTTTGAAAAAATACTTAAAGCAAATAATTTTCAAGTTTCCTTGAAAGAGGAGAGGAGAGAAGGAAAGTTAGGAGGGAATGAATCTAAACTTTGTTCAGTTGAGTCAAGAGACATGCACAGATCTCTGGCTAAGTAGGCTGAAGTGGTGATCCCTGCTCTGATCTGCTCCAAGAGGTGGCATAAAACTAGGACCCAGGAAATGTTTTCCATTTTTCATTTGCCGGTCAGGAAACTATTTTTTATAGCCTTACAAAATATGTGGCTTTAATCATTTAAAACTCCTCTTACATCCTAGTGGTTAAGAGCACATTTTGGAAAGCACTTGGATTTATATTTGGTATTAGTTGTGTGAGTTTAGGTTCCTCTCACTAAGTCCCTGTTTTCTCGTCTGAAAATGGACAATATAATACTCCCACAGGGTTACTGGGAAACCACTTTGCAGAGGGTGAACCCCTTCTCTTTTCTTCCTCCCTTCCTCTTCTTCCTTCCTAACAAGTATACTTTTTAAACAACAACAAAAAAAAACTGAATAATTTAAAGACTTAGGTACACTCAAAAAGGACTTTAAAAATCATAATATGGAGAATATCATCCATCATCTCATCAGAGATTATGATAAGTTTTTAACAGAAAACATTTTTTTAATTCCAATTTTTGATCCTCTTTTCATTTTTCAAGATTAATATTCTTAAGAGTTTACCCAATGTTGAAGAATTGGAAATATTTTTGGTTTACTTGTAGTATTTGAGCTTTTCATGGCACTTATGGCTCAGTGTATACAAGTCATATTTAGTTAACTGTTAACTATTTTGAGTTATGAAACACAAAAGCTTTGTCTGTAACTCACTGGAGAATAGTGTGGAAACTGACATACTAACACATCCAACCAGGTAAAAATAGAAAAACTGAGAAATGGCTACATGCCACAGCATTCCTTTACTCTTACCCATTACAGAGTAAAAACTTTAAAGAACATTATATAGTCACATAGCAAGTGCCACAAAACAGTTGCTATAAGGTATTATGAGAACTTGTAAAAATAGACTATTGTAATAATCCTAAAATAACCAGATGGTATAGGTATTCCTTAAATGTACAACTGGATCACAAACTTTCCGACGAGATTCATAGAACTTTTCTGCAGAACAACTGATAGGTGCTCAGCCCTCAAACTATTAACCTCACTACCTCTTACCAAGATTCCTTGGAGTTTAAGTACATGTTATAGTAGGATGGGAGCGTAGATGTAAAAAGTCGAGGCTAGAATCCAGTTTTCTTTCTATGAACACTCTGGCTAAGTAGAAGCCAAGAACAAAAAATGGGATAAAGATTGAGGGTTTAGGGAGTGAGGTCATTTGGGGAAGTGAGAAGAGAGGATTCAAAAGGCTGGAACTCCGGCTCCAATATGACTGAAAAAAGGCTCTTATTACGGTCTTTTTCCTAAAGGTTTGATATTTTGTTCATCATGTTTCTTTTTGGTGTTAATTTTTTTTTCTTCCAAAAAGGGTGTTAAAATATTACTAATCTTGATTACTGAGGCTTTTGGCATACCCTTAAATTTTGCACCCACTCATTTTAGTCCCTACCCTGCAAAGGAGAGTGAAAATGAGGCAAGAATATGGACCAAAGACTGAGTTCAGAGTTTGAAAGAAACTGAGCCAAGAAAGAAGGGATTGGCATTTCTAACTGTTCTTCGGTCCACCACTCCGACTGCCCCACTTCACCAACACCATTACTTCTAATACCCTTAAACATCTTGAGTAAACTATGTAAAATCTATTCTCCTTTGTATTCTTAAAATGTTTGAAATTCCAAAAGACTCTTAATAGAAAAAGAATAAAACAAACACCAAATAATAGGGATGATTAAGCTGAAAGTACACATATTTGACACTTTTCTGGTCCACCCCTCTCCCTGGCCAAGTGAATAAAATATGGCTCTATTGTTGTGGACTTGTTCTGGCATGCCACTTTCAGATGCATGCCACTGGTTGTTGAGTTTTTATAGATATTGAGAGAATCTTTGCCCTTACATTAATAATCTTGAAATAAGTAAAAAAAATTTAGTGACAGGGTATATATCAAGGCTGTTCAGTCTTAAATGCCTTAATTAAAAGGAACAAACAATGGAAGAGAGACACGTGTCAGAAACAGATCTCAATGTTCTGAACATTTGTTATACAAACTAAGGACAACTATAAAATTATGAAGATTAAAACATTTTTAAAGGACAAATAGATACTCAAATCACTGAGTGTTTTCCTGAAAAGTTTTTGAAATGGTATGAGCAGGAATCTATAACCAATTAATTAGTTTACAATGGGATGGCTCGATTTTAACTTTCAGTGAATGTGAGAATCTGTACTTGAAAACATATAGGCTTATATTCAATGAGATATATATTAAGTATATAGTTTTTCTTTTTTGTACAAAACGTACAAACATGTCAACAAGTACATGTTTTTAACATAAATTGTTAATAGCTTATGTTTCTACTGAAATGCACTCATGTAAGAAATTATTTTATCCTAAAAATCATTTAGAATTTCCCCAAATATCTAATTTAAATGAGGTAATACATTTTATAAAACATATTTTATTTGTGTGTAACTTTAATTACAGTGCTTTATATAAGCACCTTCTATCCCAAAAGACACTGTTAATAAGCTATAAAAGGTAGAAAAACTTCATGTCAGAATTTCTAGATCAAATTTTTTACATATTAATCCCAACCTTTTTATTTTAGCAAAATAAGGGTTAATAGTTTATGGCTTTCCCACTCTATAATGTTCATAAAGTAAAATTTCTAGTCAAGATATAAACTTTATACTTAGGATTAAATTACAGTAAAGTAATAGAAACTTTATGACACTGAGCTAACAGTCTTTCAATAAATACAAATTAAGAGCATATTTAACAACTTGGGAACACCTAATTATCAGTACAGTTCAGATTTAGACAGGATGGTTTCATATCCCTGAATTCCTTCTGATTATTTTTTAAACGTGTTTCACCACCACAGTTTGAATAGCACCAAAACAACCTAGAACAAAGATGAGCACTCATATGTTAGATAAAGCTATTGCCCCACTTGAGACTTTAAATGTCAACTTTAAATGGGCCTCTCTAAGGAACTATACGAATGAAGCAAAAATAGAAAACAGAACTTCAAAGGAAATCAAACATTAGCTTCCTGTAATTACACGATGAGAAAAAGGTTCAGAAATGAATGTATCAGGTTTAAAATAAATGAACTACAATGACTACATCAAATGTTCTTTTACAACTTTAAATGAATATTATTCAAAATAAAAATACTTTCACAAACATGAAAGCTTATAATCTAAAATTGGTAGCAATTAATAGCTTATTTCTCAGTCTCTCTATATAAATAATCAACAAACCAATCATTTCTTTCAATGCTGCAAAGCCAAAGAGTCAATGCAATTGATATCAGATTTAGCATTTTTAAAATAATCACTCAAACATATACAAAGTTATTTTAATGTTTTTGAAGAATTATAGGACTATGAAAGAAAAAATTTTTAATTCTTGCACTTTTTCTACTAGAGAGTTCTAAGACATTAGAAAGTATTTTTCTTTTTAATCCATATATGAATTATGTGCAGAAAAGATGAGAGATTTTTATTATGCAGGTAAATAATTGTGGTTCAAGCTATAATTTCTTTTGGATTTGTGTTGCTTTCCCTCTAAAAAGAAAACAGGAAGAAGAGGATCCTGTGAAACTAGTAATACAGCTCAGGTGCTTTGAAATGATTCTTTTTCACACAGGAAATTCTAAGCCAACATGTTAATGTGTAGGTGGGTAGGTAGGTATCCTTCTTTCACTCCTTTTTCTTCATCTGGCAGATCTATATTTGGAAGGCAAAAGAGAAAGAATATATCATAATGAGATATGCTATTCAGCAGACCAATTTACCCATGCTTAATTTTTTAAATAGACGAGTAATGAAAATTTCATGATTGCAACAGAAAGGACAAAAAAACACATTGACAGTCTCAAAAAACAGTTGACAAAACCTAGCACTCTTTTTAATGATAAAAACATTCAGCAAACTAAGAATAGACAGGAACTCCTTCAACCTGATAAGGTATCTGTAAACACCCACAGCTAGCATCATATTTGATGGTGAAAGACAGAATGCTTTCCATCGTCCATCTAAAACCAGGAATAAAACAAGGATACCTGTTCTCACTACTTCTATTAAACATTGTACTGGAGATTCCGCTTAGGGCATTTAGACAAAATGAGAAAAAAACCCCACCCAGATTAGAAAGGAAGAGAGAAGTAAAACTACCTCAGTTTGCAGATGACATATGCTTGCACATAGCAAATCCTAAGGAATCTACTAAAAACTATGAGTGAATCAATAATTTCATTAAAGTTATAGGATATACGATCAATAACCAAAAATCAATTATACTTTTATATATCAGCAATAAACAATTCAAAAAAGAAATAAAATTTCATTTACAATAGCATCAATAGAATAAAATACTTAAGATTAAACAAACAAAAAAAGCATACAACTTGTATTCTAAAAACAAACGTTCTTGAAAGAAATTAAAGTAGATCTGAATAAATGGAAATACATCCCATGTTCACAAATTGCAAAACTTAATTGTCAAGATGGTGATACTTCTCATCGATCTGCAGATTTGACACAATCCCTATCCAAATTACGGCTTGTTCTTTGCAGACATTGACAAGCTGGTTTTAAAGTTTACCTGGAATGTCAAGGGAACCAGAATAACCACAGCAATCTTAAAGAACTGCAAAGTTGGAGGATTCACAGTCTTAATGTCAACCCTGGCTACAATACTACAATCCCTGAGACAGTATAGTATTAGCACAATGATTGACATGTGGATCAACGAAACAGAACTGAGGGACCAGAAATAACCCCTTACACTTATTGTCAATTGATTTTCAACAACAGCGCCAACCTAATTTAATGGGAGAAAGAACAGCGTTTTTAACACATGGGGCCAGATATCCAAACTGGTTATGCACATGCAAAAGAAGTTGGACTCCTTCCTTACACCATGTACACAATTGAACTCCATGTAGATCATAAACAGGAAAGTAAGTGATAAATCTCTTAGGAGAAAATATAGGTGTACATATTTGTGATTTTGGATTAATCAATTTTTTTTAAAAATACAACACCTAAAGCACAATAAACCAAAGAAAAAATAGACAAATTGTACTTTAACAAACCTAAAAGCTTTTGTGCTCAAAGGACAATACCAATAAAACAAAAAGAAAACCCATAGAATGGAAGAAAATCATATATCTGATAAAGGCCTTGTATTCAAACGATATAAAGAACTCTTACAGCTCAATAATAAAAAGATGAGCTAATTGACAGATGGGCAAAGGATTTGGTAGTCAAATGGCCGATAAGTACATGAAAAGATGTTCAACACCACTAGTCACTAGGGAAATGCACATCAAGCTTGCAATAAGATAGCACTTCGTACCCACTAGCATGGCTATACTAACAAGAGCTGGTGAGAATGTGGAGAAATTGGAACCCTTATACACTGCTGGTAGTAATGTAAAATGCTACAGCCTCTGTGGAAAACAGTTTGGCAGGTCCTTAATAAATTAAACATGGAATAACCATGTAATCCAGCAATTTCACGCTTTGGTATATTCTCATGAGAAGTGAAATAAAGGTTTAAACATAAACTTGCATATGAATGTTCAGAGTAAAACTGTTCTTAATAGCCAAATAGTGGAAACAATAGGTGACTTGGTAAAAAAAAAAAAAAAATTGTGGTTTTTCTTTATGATAGAATTTTGTTCAGCCATTAAAAACGAATAGTATACGGATACATGCTATTACATGGATGGGCCTTGAAAACATTAAGCTAAGTGAAAGAAGCCAGTCTCACACCCACACAGACACACCCACACATTTTAAGAATTTATTTTTATGACAAGTCCAGAATAAAGAAATCTGTAGACAATAAGTATGTTAGTAGTTATCTAGCATTAAAGTTGGAGAGAAATGGAGAGTGCCTGCTAATGGGTATGGATTTTTCTCTCCTTTTTTTCATCATCAAAAAGGATTTATTCAGGAAAAAGGGCTGCAACCCAGTGCACACTCTGGGTATGGGCATGTCTTAATGGAGTGATGAAAATGTTCTTAAATTGATTTCAGTGATGGCTATTTGAGTGTAGTAAAAACCACTGAACTGTAGACCTTAAATGAGTAATTCACATATAGTATGTGAATTATATCTCAAAAAATTTAAAAATATGCATGCCATAGTGATTCTACTTCTATAAATATTTTGTAAGAAAGTATACAAGTGTTCAAAAACATATGCATCCATGTTCACTGCACCATGGTTCCAAATGACATAAATAAAGCATAAATATTCATTGATAGAGTCAAGTTAAAAAAATGAAGGCTGTCCATACAATGAAATACTAGTCATTCCAAATAACTGTCTCCATATCCACAAATACATCTGTTTAGTATCCTGTAAAGAAGGTAGTAAATGCATTTCACATACGTTTAAATATATATGTTTATATGATACATATAATTTTTGTATACATAAAAATGTTACCATTAGAGAAAAGAATACAGATAAAGTTGAAAACTCTAATACAATGTCAATATAAATAAAATGTAAAACCAAAAGAACCCAGAGTCTCCTCTCAAAGTGACTTGGACCAGCGTAATGAGAGAAGTTATAGGTGGCATACACACACATACATGAAAATGAAGTGACATTTGATTAAAGTCTTGACTGAGTAGGAAGAATCTAGGGATAAGGGAAAGAGCACCCTAGATTCTAGATAGAGAAAATAAATGAATACCCTGCAGTGCAAAAGAACGAGACACCTTGATAAACTCACATAGCCACAATGAGTCAGATAGGGTTGGAGAGGTAGAGAAGTGCTTGATTATGGGTTACATTATGATTTTATTTTAATCTCAAGAGTAAGAGAAATCACTATCGGGCCTTAAACAGTATTAAGTTATAAGAAGAAGAATGGATAAAAGAAAAGCAAAAGTAGATGTGAAAAGGTTAGTGCAAGGTAAACAGTGGTTAGGCTTAGGCAGTGTGAATTTAGAGTTGCAATAAGTTTGGAGCTGGGAGACTGATATCCAAATGGACAATGGTCAGACCATGTATTAAAAGAGAACTCTGATGCACAAACTCAGTTAACAACCAGCCCAGGAAGCCAAACATAACCTCTGAAGCGATTGGTCCTGAACAGTCAGGATTTGTTCAGTTAACTTCCAGCTTTCCTAATTCTCCTTCCTTTCCCCTGGAGGGGAGAAGGGGTTCCTGAGGCATGGCCATGCCTTCCACGCAACAGGAAAGAAGAAAAGGATGGTGGTGGGCAGGATGAGAGGTAGATTAGATGAGATTCTAGTTTGGTACTGGAAAGTTGAGGTATAGACCACCTGATGACTTTTTTTCCCTGATATAATAGATAAGGCCATCTGCTGAAAATGAAGAAAAGGGTCTAAATTTGAGGTGAGCAGAAAAAAGTTAGAAACTGTTCTTGTGGAGCGCAAGGAGGCAAGCTGACGACAGGAATGTAGTAGGTTTGCCGGACACTTGTGAAGAACCAGGATTGAAGATGAGGAATTTACAAGTGGTTCCTATCAGACTTCTTGTGCATTTATTCTCCAGTAGTGATAACGTGCTTGGATGATGACTTTAGGATTCTTCCAGAATAATGAGATGAGGATAGCAGCAAGGAAACCCGCAACATTGACAGAAGTTACGGAAAGAATGAAGAAGAGTAAGATGAGAGAGGACCAGGCAGTGGATATGGAGAAAGATGCTCCAACCTGGTGAAGTTGGCGTAGTGGCAGTGGCTGTCCAAGCTCCTGGCACAACCATGGGTGTGCATGGTTGAGACGTAGTGGAGGAGAAGGTTCTGGGAAAGCCTGTGTATTCTATCTAGTTTTTTTCTCTCACAAAATTATTTCAGTGCTTAAAAGATTCCACATCAGCCTTTGGACACTCTTATAGGTCCTAAAAGGAACAGTGATTTGTTCCAGAGAGAAATAGTCAAAAGGGAGGACGGTGTCATTGAAACCCGGTTACATCCATTCTGTGATTAGACCTGCAGCGAGATAACAGGACCAAATGTGTTCACTGGATTTGAGAAAAAAGGAAGTCTCTAGAGACCTTTCCCAGAATATAATGGGGCACAGTGTTTGAAAATAGATGGGAGGTCAAGAAATGGTCAATTTTTCATAAAATTTGGCTGTGAAAGGAGCGTGGGTTGGTCCAGAGAACACAATAGGGTCAATGGTCCATTTTTTTTTTTTTTCAGATGACATAGATGAATTTTGACTAAGGAACATTCTGGGGAAGAAAGGGAGTAATTGTTGGATCAGAGTTCCTTAGGTGTAGATAGATTAACTGTACCCAAGAGAGGGATCTCTTAGTGAAAGTCTAGGGAGGAAAAATAGAAGAAATGTTGCAGATGTGGATATTTGTAGTTTGAGGGCAAGGTTTGATTTGAAGCGTGATTTTCTTCATTTTTCTCTGGGAAGAGGAATTACTTTCTTTCTGTGAGTTGGAAAAGGAGGTGAAGAAGTTTAAGAAAACTAGAGGTCATGAAGATTTGAAATAGAGCTGAATGGGAATCATAAGCATCTACGAGTTAGCAGAAGGGTAGTTTTCCAGGGAGCCCTGCTAAAGTGGAGATTCTGTGCTGAAGACAAATTTGGCTTTCAGTTAAGCCAAACAAGCAGAATGGAGTGAGAAGGGTCAAGACAATAGGACATGTGAGGAAAGAGTTGAGATTGGCAAGACAGAGGTTCTGTCAAGGGGGTCAGAAGTCCAAGACTTTGAGGGGTGAGAATAATGCACAAAATAGAAAACTCGAAGACTTGTGTTTTGAATAATAACCAAGGGTGGCAAGAGAATATTATCTGGTCTCAATTTATAAAAGCTACCTTTACCGAGAATCTTTTTATAGCTATAGCTCTAACCTTTGGTTAAGTGAAAATGGGCCATAGGGTAGAAGACTTTTCCTTTTGACTTTACATTCTTCCGTACTATTAGAAAAAAATTTTACAGCATGACAATATACTAAATTATTATTAAAAATCCAGGTAAAGTATATATAGAGTATGTAGTAACCCAGAGTACATAAAAGCATCGATGTAGTGAAATTTTACTGTTAGAAGGGGAACATCATTAGAGTCAAAAGCCTCTACCCAATTTTTCACTCTGTGGCTCTCACATTAATTAACCTGTAAGTTTGGACTTCCTGACACCCTTCGCTTACTTTCCTCTCCTCTAATTCACTGAGGGCTGAATGGGATGCCAAAATATTTTGGTGGGAGGGAAAAAAAATCAAAGAAAATGAATTATATACAGCACAGATTTTCTATTTAATTCTATTTCTATTTACTTGTTAGGAAATATTACCGAGAACCATCGAGGAGGACTCTGGGAGCTGAAAAACTTGACGAAGTAAAGGTAACAACATTCCTACTAAGTGAGTTGAAAGTCTAAACCACTCTACTGGGTTATTTTGGAAAATTTCCAAAATCAACTGTTTACTTTACTATCATTTTACAGTCTTACTTGACTCTAACTGAATCAAATAACCACATGTGATTTTATCTAAAGCATGCAAGAAAACAGAGGAGGATAAATGAAAGGGAGGTTTCGCCTTAGATTTTTACTACCTAGGTCTACAGTGCCTTTACTCAGTTGTCAAGTTGTCCAGATTTTTTTGTTGCAAGATGTATAAAACATGTAGAAACGTTTAGGACAGTGAGCACTGTGCTATCAGATCTGAGGGGAGCACCGATTCAGCAAGACCATGGAAAATTATTTTATCTTGCATTGCACTTATACTATCTCTGGATTCCAAAATGTGGCTTTTACACATTCTTCAAAGAACTGTAGTTGGACTGTAGGACTAGTCTAAACATTGAGAAAATGGATGGTGTAAGCTGAGCAGTTCTTTCAAGGATCGGCCTAATTTTGTAAAGGAGCGCTCTCATGAAATGGTTTACTTCAATGGCCTTTGCTTAAATTTCCCTTTGGTTTACAAATTTGGTTTCGCAGGTCAAAATTTTCCTTCGCTTTGACATTTCAAATTTTACTACTCTACCTTGTTTACTTGCAACCCTAGTTTTATGGCAGGTGGTTTGTGGAGAAAGCCAGTATACCGGTGGCTAACTAAGGCTTTTATTCACAGTTATGTAAGGCATCTTTCTCTGTGTATGCAGGAATTTCCTCCTATTGTGAAATGCCTCTTCTTCTCCTCTTTGTTATTTGTGGAGGAGTGCTGGGAAAATCTTGAACTTCTCCACTCCTCCTCAGCACAGGTTTTACCATTATGTATATGTGAGACTGAAATGCATTTTCGACACACAGCAAAAGGTCTTTTAATGTATAAAATCCTTTTGAAGCCTGTTTTAGTCCCTAATAATTGTCTTCTCAAGAACTTATTGTATCTTTCTGGATTCCTCCACCAAATTTATTTTTCATGCTTTAATAGCAAAGATTAATCTGTTACTGATACAGACATAGAGAACTTGGCCTTTTGTCTTGGTCCTCATGATAAATGCTTATTATTGCATTGTTTTTCCTTCCTTTAGTGTTCTCCTCAGGGTCTTCACTGGATTTGAAAAGCACATTATTAAACAATAGGTATAGCCACCATTCTTTCCTCTGAATGAACAGTGCCATAAATGCTAGCCTATAGACCAACTGAATAAGCTAATTTAGCGATTGCCTGTGTATGCTGAGGACTGTTTCTATGACTTTTTAAAGGGAAGATCTATTTTATGACTTACACAGCATAAAAGAATTACAATCGAATGCCAAATTTATTTTTATCTTTTTTTTTTTTTCAAATTTATGTTGAGTATGAAGTAACTTCAACGTGGGCAAGTGTTTGAAGTTAATGATTCAGGCAGTATCACTGGTGATGGTGGTAGTGGTATAAAATCACTGGCCTTTTAGTCACCTTCCCCACCCCCACCCCCACCCCCCAAAAATGGGGGTGGAGCAAAATTCTATTCAGAATTTATCTTTGAAGATGCAACCATTAAGACCAATTCTGAAAAGCTGCCATGCCATTAATATTAAGTTGATTTTATATATTAAAAGAACGTCTTCAGGTAAAATAAACTGCATATTGAGGCTACAACATCATTCATGGTGGTGTTAGGCAAATATGTCCAAATGCTTTCAAGCACACAGTGGTCTTAATGGGAAATGTGGTTATCCTGGATAACATAGGAAGCTATTAGTGTTTTTCTTTCAAAACACGTGTTTGAATATACTTTCACGATTATATTCTCCTGGTGCCTGATTTTTTAATCATGGTAATTGTCAAACACACAGAATAGTTAACAATCCCTATATAACTACACTCAGATTAAGACCATGATTAAGATTTTCCTACGTTTTCCTCATCTATTTCATTAAGCTATTCAAGCAATTCCCAAACATCGTGTCTGTCATTTCACGTGCTAGAGGCATCCCTTGAACTGACATTACCATAAAGCCAGGATCACATTTTACAAAACGTGAATAGACATTCTCTGGTATATCCAATCGGGAACACTGCCTACCTGTGGGACAGCTATTTCCCATCAGAGGTACCTCAGGGGAAGGGCACCCGTGAGTGGAGAGGCATGCATCTCCTCTGATGGCAGCTGAGTCTGTGAAGTTTTCTTCTCGTGCCAGATTAGCTGGGGGAAAGAAAAAAAAGAAGTATTAGGAGCACTTTTCAGTAAAGTAACTGTTGTTTAATCTGGAAGATACGAGGGAATCTTTTAACCTAGACCATGACTATTTGCTACTTGTTTCGCTGTGATTATGATATAGAAAATTAATGTGATGGAAATGCACAAGGTATATTTCTAACAGTCCATGTTCTAGCAGGATCTAATGGTACCATCCTCCTCATTCTCCATGACTTCTTCCGAAATGCCCCTAGACCATTTATGTCATGTAGTGAATTAATCACAAATGTTAAAAAAAAAAAACCATGCTCCAAGGTGCTACGTGTTTCAGAAAAGTAGAAATGGATTGAATGGCAATTGCTGTAAACAGTAAAAAGGAATGCTTTCTGAGTTGCTAATTTGGACCTTTTTCTTATTTATGTAAAAGGGCACACCAGCGGACTCCATTTGAAATAACCTCAGTGATCAAACTTCTGATTAACTAAAAGGCAGAAATGAATTTTTAACCAGTTATGTACTATTTTCTGGCTAAGTGGAGAAATATAATATCAAGTAAATAACATTTCATATCTGGGTATAAGTTTAATCACCTTTCTACTTAAATTTGAGTTTGTTTTGCCCTGAATCAGAAAACTTTAATTTTTTTTTATTTGTCAGTACTTTGAAATCTTAGATATTTGGTTTTTAAGAAAAACACATTAAAATAATGGTTTACTAAATATCTATTGGATAAGAACAACACAACTGATATCATCTTTAAAAATACCTCAAGTAAAATTAATATTATTTATCTTGACCACACATATTTTTGATACTTTTTGGCTGTGTAAGCACAATACTAAAAATTATACTTTTAAAAAGTGACACATCTAATTATATAACTAGAAATAACAGCTATTGACTGTTTTAAGATTTCATCTATAATTTTTCAAATTATTATTTTATATTGTTAATTCAGCTAACATTTTCCAACTTCAGTCAGCCATGTGCTTTTAATAAACTTCTTTAGATTTTGCATTTTACCTAAAATCTGTAAGTTTGTTTACATCTGTAATGAATAGACCGGGCATTTCCATTTTTTCTTACTTATAAGGACAACATATCTACAATAATGAAGGGATCAATATTCTTTGAAATTAAAAAAATGGTAGTAAAATATTTATCATCGTTTTAATTTCCAGCTTTAAAAAATATATACAAATAATGGATCCAACAGGATAGCATACTTCCAAAATCCTACACACTTAGCCCAATACCCTCAAGCACACCTAAGTGATTTTCAAACATAAACACAATTATGCTCACAGGCCCACGGACACAAACAGGCATAAAAACAAATTACTCGGTACAAATGTACCAAAGCCTTACCTGGTCTCTGTCCATTGATAAGAAGAAGACTCGTTATAAAAATAAAAAATACAAAAAAGAATCGTTGAAATCTCATTTTTCTGCCACACTGAAGGGGAGCAATAGCTCTCAAAGTAAACCAAACTTTTTTGAATAGTCTGTGCAATATCTCTGTGGCTCTTCTCACCTTCTAATGACAAACCTCGGAGCGCGGCCAGCTGCGTTTTTTTAAGAAAGGTTAATGATCACATCAGACAAGGTTACTGGTGCGCTGCGCTGTGGTCAGAGCCTCCCCCGGCCTCAAACCCCTCCTCCGCGCCTCGCCTCCTTCCCCTCCGTCACTCCCCTTTATTTCCATAAGCAAATATTGCTGAAATAAAGCATTCAAGTGTGCTGTAACGTCAGTGGAAGTCTACTCTGGAAGCTCGGAGGACACACTGACTTGATGCAATCCGAATTTGGAGAAACCTGTAAAACTAGGCATGGTTTTGCCTCCTCCTCTCACCATTTGCATGTGTTTAAACTCTGTATTGCCCAGATTGGTCCCACATGCAGAAAGCAATTGAAATGACAGGAAGTCTCTCTTTTGTCCTTTTCAGGAATTCTGAAGCTCTAACTTAAGACTCCCAAATGTTTTGTGGCAGAATGTGTGCTGAAATTCTTTCTTATTTCCTAACCTACTGCCAAGAGGTACCTATTATCCCAAATCTCTAAATTGCTTAACCTATGTGTGTTTATATCAATAAACATTCCTAGAGTTTAGAATGTTCTGAAATAAGTCTGAAAAATGTTTATATTTTTTATTTCGTAAAGCAATTAAAAAAGTAATGGGGATTATTTTTGTCTGCGATATGTCCAGGATTTTTAAAAAGGAAGTTTAAACAAGCCACAGACTTATAAAATCTGTGTTCTGTGAAAACTTTTATATGTGGAGGAAAGCCAGCCTAACTTATCACAGACACAGAAATTAGAGATGGGAAAAAGCTTCTCAGTTCGCCTCCCAATGAGTTTTGAAAAACACAGAAACAGTCTACTCTTGTGTTTTGCACACATACACTAAGGTCCCTTTTTGTTTTAAGTGCTTCCTTTTCTGTGATATGTAGCTATTATAAACGGAAATCACCGTACTTAGTATAAAGTAAACCCAAAGGATAAGTGTAGATATACTTCTGAAACACATGTAGAGCCAAAATACAAAATCTAAAGCATATGAAGCTTTTATAAACTGCCAGGAATTCTGTTGCCTCTGGCTTCTCTAAATTCAGGTACTTGGTATACAACCTTGGGCTTCCTAGGATTTGAAATTAATGCATAATTTGTCTTGATCTTGCAAGTCAGTCTGCAGAACTCCCTGCCTGCCTGCTTATGCATGCACCTAATAACAGGCAAGAGCATACAGAAATTCCTAAAATTATTTTCTTAAACTCCAAAGGTCTTTGCCAGTTTGGGGACTGGAAGCATAGTGTTAAAGGGGACTGCATTACTGTGCTGTATTTGTACGTCACTCCGTCCAATCGATAGAATATAAGAATTTGGACTCCTGGGATACAATGCTCTGTGAATGGCAAAGGATCTGTTCAGACTGTTACTTTCTCTGCAAGCTTCTCAATACAGCATGCTGGGAAACAGCAAGGTAACAAGATCCAGTATTAAAGCGAGCAAACCAACAGGACGGTATAGATTTTGACAATGTAACTTCAAGGCAAGTTATATTTCTATTCAAAGATATAGTAGTAAGTTTTCTTTATGGATATAAGGACTACCATAGACCGTATATATAGATTAAAATTTTATGTTTTATAACCAGATAATCAATGATGAACTTCTAGAAGATGGACAACATAAGCAAGGGCCGTGGAGTATATGTGACCGCTCCACTGACCAGGATACAGCAAAATGCTGTATTTGTCATGTAACCACTTTGACATTAATTTTCTCATTTAAAAAAAATTAGATGAAGTGCCTGTTTTCAACCTCAGAGTTATAAAGGTTTGGTGAGATAATGTATAAAACTTATGAAACTTAAGACATTCTTTATTTATATGTTTTGAAATTATTCTCTGAGAACCCAATCAAGGAAGGTGAGGATGATTATGTTTAAGCAGTGACTTGAGCCAGCATTTCTGTGGGATTTAAATCGGCCATGGTGCTAAATCACTCATGGTAGTATTGACCAACCAGCATGGAGAAATTTTGGTATCAAAGTGCTAGTCACAACAACACAAGTGGCTCTGCAAATAGGGCTTTTAGATTGCAGCTAGATGAACATGATAAATCATCTTCGTGAGACCAGACACCTCGACTTTCACCCCACGTAAGCACAGCTCTCTTTGAGATCCAAGCCTGTCCCTCTGGTTAAGGTACAATGCTAAATGTATTACACATATTACATAACTTAAACCTCCTCAAAACACTCTGAAGTATTACTTCCTTTTTACCGAATGAGAAAACAATCAACTAAAGAGGGTATAAGCTTCAAGGCCACCCAACTGAAAAGAAGCCTCGGTAGAATTCATTGCATGACCTGAGCTTTCAACCATTTTGCTATCCTCTTGTCTAAGGTCCAAATCCTGATTCTTACAATAATAGCCTATTGAAGCTATTACAAGGATAAGTTAGACAATACTTTTTATACTGCGTTGACAGTGTCTCCCCAAAATTCATGCCCACCTGGCACCTCAGACCGTGATCTTATTTGGAAACGGGGTCTTCGCAGATGGAATGAGTTAACATTAAGATTGTGCTGAAGTAGGGTAGGCTCTTAAGTCCAATATGACTGCTGTCCTTAGTAGAAGAACACACAGACATACAGAGAGAATGCCATGTGACAGCAGAGCTAGAGTCTGTTGTTACACTGCTACAAGGCGAGGATTGCCAACAGTCACCAGAAGTTAGGAGAGAGGCACAGAACAATCTCCCTCTGAGTCCCCCAGAAGGAATCAAACCTGCTGGCACTTTGGTTTTGAACTTCTGGCCTCCTGAATGGTGAGAGAATGAATTTCTGTTGTTTTTAGCCACCTCGTTTGTGGAACTTTATTACCTCAGCCCTAGGAAACCAGGACACTTCTATATATTTATAAATTCCCTAAGTAGATATATCTTCTATACAATTCTATAGAAAACATACTTATTTATATAGTGGTATATTGTATGTGCCGGGAATGTAACAGAAGTTGTTTTATTTAGACATAATAATTGTATGATAGAAGCTTCATTTCCCTTTTACAGATGACGGAACAAACTGGAGAATTAAGTGACTTGCCTGAAATTAAATAAATGAGCTAATAGCAAAGCCAAGATGAGGCCTGTTCTGGGCCTCTTACTCCTTCGATTTTCATCCTGCGCCCTCATTTGTCCTAAGAGATCCTGCCCCATCTCTATTGTCTCCTTTCCCACCTGCATCTTAATCTTTCCTTCTATTGCTCTCTCCCTTCAAACATGTTTTCCTCAACCTACAAATCACCTCCTTTTGCCCATTTTCATTCGGCCTCTTTTCAGTCAGTCAGATACCTTCTCCAGGTACATCTCCTTGTTACTGGATCACAACTTTCACCACACTGCTGACGCTGGGGGGAGGGGGGTCTCACATCAAATCATTAAGCTTTTAAATAGGGCCTTTTCCGTGAAAACCTCAATCCATCCAAATTAGTCTACTCTCGGCTCACCTTTTTTTCTTTCTTGTTTTTTTCTCATGCTGGGTGTTTCTTTGGAAACATCCTCTGTTTGTCCCAATTTTGCGTAATCAAAGTCCTACGAGTTGTTCAAAGATCCATTCAACAGATATCTGTTGAGTCCTTAAATTACTACTATGTTCCAGGCTCTGTTCTAGGTATAGGGATAAAATGAGGATCATACACAGTCCCTATTCTTGAACTGAATGTTAATTCATTCAATTTTATCTTATTTAATGGAATTTTTAAATAAATTCAACGAGGTTTGCTCTATAAGCATTTCCTCATTCCTGCCAACTGAAAGTGATTTTGATTTTGTTCTGGAGGTCTGGAAATTTTCCTGTTATCTTAGCCTTTTCACCACCGTAGCACTTCATTCCTCCCATGTGGGCCATAACACATTCATCCTGGTCTGACAGTTTCTCGAGGACATATGGACTCCTGCAGGAATAAAAACTCCTTGAATGGAGAGACTTGTCCTTTTATCTTTTTGATGTCTCCACCTAGAAATATTAAATTCATAGTGAATTGAATTGAAAATGGAAATCATAAGATATATAAAAATGAATAGATGAGAACTTAAAAACAATACTGCTCCGGAGGTGCATGTTGGATAAAGAAAAGGAATACATGAAAAATATTTACCTGGAAAAGGTGAAAAAAAAAATGAGATAAGTTAGGAAATTAATTACAGCAAATACTAGGATAGCAGTTTATGGAACTTGACCTAGATAAGGTTAGAAACTAAGGTACTTTCATGTCTGAAAGCTGGTTCTGTAACTAAGCTCCATAACCTGTGATTTACCTACCTCTGTGGAATGTAAACTCCATGAGGATAGGAAATTTTATCTGTTATTTATTGCTATATATTCTTATCTAAGCTATAATTAAATAAATAAATTAGTAAAATTCCACTCTAAGCATACTAGTATAGGAAAATAGATCTTAGTATTATCAGGATCTATTCTTGATTCCTGGTTAACTACAAGTCTCTGTTTGTGGTGAGATTATACCCTGCCCACAGGTGGAGACATTTAAAACTAATGTGGGGAATATGGATTACAGCTTAATTTAGAGTCTGTCTTCCCAAGAATATCACCTATATATTTTTAAATTTTTAAAAATTTATTTATTTATTTTAATTTTTAATTTTTATTTTTGTAGAATATCACCTCTTTGAGTCTTGATTGTTTGGATGGTGTTGACTACCCATTCCCAACACTTCATTTTGACTTCATTTATTCAATTCCCATTTCTTCATTTTTCTGCTTTCTGACTATTTCTTAATTTTGAACTAATCCATTGGTTGGCCTCTGGATTTAGTATCCATTTTTCTTTTGATCTTGGTTCCATTTGAACCACTAGGTCTAGATCAATCCCATGCTTTTCATTGCCTATATTAGTTTTTCTAGGCCTCCCTTAATTATCTCTGGCCATTCTTGGGTCCCAAATTAACACTGAAGAGGACACGAATAAAGTTATAAAACATAGAATCAGAGTAAATAAAAAACTATTGGTTTTGAAAATGTATGACCAAAATTGACATTTTCCCAGTTTAGAGTAAATAGTAAAGTAAACATGTTGGAGATATCAAATGTACAAATTTAGATTATTAAGTGTGGTAAAACGTTTATTCAGTACAATGCTCACTCAAAATTTTTCCCAGGATCTTCTTGGGCATATGTGCTGGTTGAAAAAACATTACTGATCATAAATGCTGCATCAAGCTAACATCTGAGCCAAAACATATATTTTCATAAGAAACCATATCTCCAAAAAAGGCACACACATTTGAGAGTATGGATATCTTCCTAACCCTCATATGCCTGGCAAACCTGAAAAAAAAAAATAACATGTTCATGGGAGTAATAGACTCTCATTTATTTCAAGTACAAAAATAATAGAGGTTACAACATATGTGGAACATTTAGACACCCCCTACATTGTGGTTATTCTTATCCAGGCCTCTGGGTTAAAGTGATTGACCAAATAGCATCAAGAAGACTTTTTTTTTTTTATTGATTTTAAGAGATATTGGTGAGCTTTACATATTTTTCTAACGAGAACAAATTAGCTACAAATCATACAATTGACATAAGAGAGATCCCACTTAGTAATATTTCTCTTTAAAATAAATGAGACATTTTGAGTTCATCTTCTCTACCCCTACTTTTAACCTTGTTTATATGCTTATTTTATCAAAAACAGTCTCAGGAATTTTCATCATAAATCTGAGTGACTCCTGGGAAACAATTATTGTTTACTGGATGAATTATATATCATATAAAACTGCTAGTAAACCTCGTGTTGGAATTCTTTAAGGGCATATTTAAAACTTTGAGATTCATAAAATTTTGAAAATTTTTGAACTTCAGAGCTTGAATGGGTTAGAGCTTAACATTAAACTAATAGAATAGAAACCTGGTATTTGAATCTTGGCTTATGGTGATTTTGTTCATCACCGAAAGTGAAGGTAGTTTAGTTTAATGGAAATAGCATGACCTTAGAAGTCAAGCTACTTGAATTTTTGTTCCTGGCTCCTGTCACTAAGTCATATGACTTTGGTCAAGTCGTTTTATCAGATCTTTCATTTAAAATGTGAGATATTTAGTCTTTAAATTTATAGATTCTTAAGTTCTCTGAAATCCTAACTTTTGGCTCTACTTCAATTTCCTTTGGCTAAATTTGAAAGGGTTCATTAATTCATTTAACAAACATGAAATGAACACTTAGGATACACAAGGATTTTGTTGCATGCTATGAGAAAGAAAAATGTAAGCCCAAAGCATCAATGTCTCAAACAGAATACTAGGATGTTGGTAGCATGCTAGCTGATGTGTGGTTGACAAAGTACAGAAAACTTTGTTGATCAATTTCCAAGCATTTCATCCTTTTAACCCTGACCTTTACTGCACTCCTTAGTAACATCCTGCAAAATATCATTTCTCTTTCCCAGAGAATCCAGTCTAATTAGTGTTATCCCAGGATACTCGGTCTAGTTGTCTAGCATTGCTATACTTTGCTTGACTTTTTCCTGATAACTCGTCAAGAACAATTTCTAACTCTCTCCTTTCTACAGTGGGTGCCCACATGAGATATTTGATAAAAATGTTGGAAACAGTTCTCGGTCATGCTTCTTGATCGGCTGGAAAGAGTATTTTATTATTATGTATAATTATGTTGTTACCTCGGCAGCCCCAAAGTTTGGCACTTGAATTAGAAATGTTTGTGATCAATTAATTACTCAGTTGCTGTGGTGATTGAGCCTATATCTCACACTACAATGTTTAAACTACTTTATATGCTATTGATGTCCAATAAAGATCTTTGAAATATAAACACATAATGTTAGAAATGAAGTCCAATATGGTTCCTTTATATAAATGAGAAAACTGGCATTAAATAGTTTGCTAAAGGTCAAAACAAGTCATAGAACAAAAAATGTGCACGGATAAAAGTTCTTGCTTAAGAAGCACGTTTTGATGTGAAAGACCCTCTTATGAGCTACTATTTATCCAAGCATTATCGTGAGGGACTACTTGAGTAATCTGATTCCTGTTAATCTTCATTAACAACTCTTTATTTTCTGTTTTTATTAATTAGACAATTTAGATATAGAGAAATAAGATAATTTTTCAAGATTACATACTGGGTAAACAAATCTAAGGTTTGAACCCAGACGTGAGACAGGACCCTAGAGTTCCTGTTCTGAGTTGCTAGGTACCTCAAAGTAGCTGCAGGAATAACGATCCTTATCATATGTTTAAATTTTGTGAAATATTCTCTTAATATTTACAATGAAAATAATTGTATATTTTTAATGAGGCTTTATTTGAATTTTAAGTTTAATTTCTGCTCTTTCCTTCAAAAGAACAAATCATATATTGGATTTCTGACTGTTGAACTCCCCAGCTAAATGTTATTTTTCAGAAATATAATGGTTATAGAGTTATAGAAAATGTATGTTATTTATGTATATACCTACAGAAATTTAATTTTTTTGCTTAGGCTACTGCGTTCCTGTGAATAGCTTTAAAACATCCAATTACTCTATAACACAAGCACAAAAATCTATACTATAACATAAGCACAAGTCTATTACAAATTGTGTACTAGCTTGCCAGGAAGTAAGCTAGACAGATAATTGTAGGTGTGTCTTTTCTCACTGAAATCAGAACTCCACATCGAAATATATTTCTTTTAAAAATCCTATGAGCTAGCACATATGGATCCAATTACTTAATTGTCTGCAGAGTTGTCAAGAAGGTTCCTTCTACCCATTTCAGCTTGTCTGGCAGATCTCTCTACATGCAAACTGAAAGATGGCCCTCTAACTGACCCTTTGTCCTTTGGAAGAAGCCAATCAGTAGCAGATAGTTAGGTGAGTCAGTGTGAGTGGTGTGCGTGAGTGTGTGTGTGTGTGTGTGTGTGTGTGTGTGTGTGTAGGAAAAAATGTTTATGGTAATCTAGTCATTTGAAAAGGAAAAGAATAAAATGGAAAGTCAAAGGGATAAATGGGAAGACGTAAAGAGAGAAATGGGGGGAGTAAGACAAAGCTAAAGACAGAGAGCTTAAATGTTAAAGAATTTCAGTGACGTCTTTATTTGTTTACTCTTGGAAAATTTGTTTTGCGAATTTAATTACCACACAACACGATTGCTCCTGGGAAAAAGAAACATTAAACTATGTCAAGTTAAATGCACTTAAGGAAGTTGTAGAGTTGGGATTACTATCTCATGGAAACGACTTTAAATTCTGAAAGTATTTTGCTAGTGATCTAATCACACCTCAGCATGAAAGGCAGAGGGGCTAGTTAACATATCAATGTTCCCTCCTGATTGTGGCCGAGGACAATGGAGGTCTTCCCCCTTAAAACCTCACTTTAAAAATAAAATTGACGAAGGCGATCAACCTCTTCACTTTGTTTTCTGCTGAATCTCAATTCCTTTTGTAGTCTTTTTTTTTTTAATCTAATGCAAGAGAATTTTTTTTTTTCAAAAAAGGCGGAAGGAAACATTTCAAGACAGAATTCTTAAGGAGATGGATTTCTCCTCCATCCTTTCGGAGATTATATTCCTTTAATTTTAATGATTTTTAAATGCTACCTACTGGCTAGGAATGACACACATAGACTCGCTAGGTGTAGCCCAGATGAACTGTCCCTCACGCTGTCATGAAGCTCTGTATTAGCAAGACTCTTGCTGCCCTCATTATGCCCACTGTTGATTAGTGAAAGGTAGTAAGTTTTTCTTCCCACATCAATGGTTTTTTTTTTTCTCACCTGGTAGTGAAAGTTGATTCAGGTGCACACGGACCAAGAACTATTGAAGTACCATATCATATATGATACACAGATTGATAAATAAGAATGCCAACATGACATTATGGTTTAACGTCGCCTCAGGACTTAACAAGCAAATGAGCTTTCTGAGTTACATAGTTATAAGACAATGACTTATAAGACAATAACAAGTGTTGCACACAGTTTTTGGGTTAAATCAGTATCCTTGGTATTTTATCATTTGCCAGGAAAGTTTAGTTCACCAATAACAAATATTTTAATAATAAAAATAGCAACTGTTTACTGAACTCATAGTATGTAATGTTAAAGAGAAGAGCATAGTCCCCTAATGGTGACACTTATGTGAAAGCCCATGATGCGGAACCTAAATTTAATACCTGACCTCACTGATATTTCAACCTCTCCGGAAAAATAATCTTAATCGACCAGTCTGGAATTTTCTGAGCAATGCTAATGAAGTAATCTGATATGTAGGCCCTCTCATCCCCCAAAGAAACAAGAGGCAACCCGCAGGATAAAAACCCTCACCATTCCTTTCCCCCACAAAGGAGATGTCCTGGTTTAAAAATAATCTTTTCTTGTCTTTTGTTAATAGCTCCCTAGCCCCACTCCCTGCCCATGAAAATTTCCAGTTTGTACAGCCCCTCAGAGCACCCTTCTGGTTGCTAGATGAGACACTGCCAGATTCATGAATTGCTTAAGAAAGACAATTAGATCTTCAAGTTTATCTGGCTGAATTTTATTTTTTAACAGGGACAAGCACCACGAGTACATCCGTTGTTCTACATTATCTACAACAACACGAGGAGGTAGAAACAATTGTTTCTCCATTTAACTTGCAGTAAAACTGAGAGCCACAGAGAGGTCAATCACTTACCTGTCTCACCCAGTGTCCACATTCCTAACCACGGTGCTAACCTAAAATTTCCCATATGGAAATTACTCCATTTGCTGTTGTTGCTGTTGAATGTTTATATGAGTTTATTTGAGTCAAACAGAGGATATACACCCAGAAGCAAGCGCTCAGCAGACTGAGAATTATTCTTAACACAGCCTGGTTTTGCTATGCTGGACATGAACAGAGGATGGATAAACACTAGGAATGTCAAAATAAATGTGTCATGAGCTCAGGTAAAACAGAGAATTCCATTGGAAAGAAGAGAGGAGAGTAAAAGAAATGACTTAAAGATTGCCTCAGCTTCAAAAATAGCATGGACTTTCACGACCACGCCACCTTGAACAAGCCTGATCTCGTCTGATCTTGGAAGCTAAGCAGAGTTGGGCCTGGTTAGCACTTGTATGGGAGACCACCTAGGCAGACCAGGTGCCGCAGGCAGAAAAAATAAAAAACAAGAGAGTGTAAGCTGACAAGGTCCTTGAAATCTGTGAGGTCAACCAAGGGTTGCCTTGCCTAAAAAAAGAAAAAGCATGTACAGCACAAACTCACCTTGACAACAAAAACAAGAAACAAACAAGAAAAACTATACCCTATGTATATGTATATATTAAAAAAAGAAAAAAAAAACCAGGAAGGACATGTAGCATTGTGCCGTGGTTATTGGTGGCTATCTCTTTGTAGTGGAATTTTAAGTGCCTTTTTTTTTTTTTATCTCAGAGAGCACGAATTGCTTGTGCAGTTAAAAACAATTTGTTGATTATTGTCCAAACCTGGGGTTTGTTATATTATTCTTTCTTCTTTTATGTCTAAAATTTCCGTAACAGTTTAGAAATAATTTTGGCAAATGAAAAATGGCTCGAAACACAGACGAAATCTCCCAATGGCTGTTGGAGCTTGTTGGGGATAAGAGTGGCTAAAGGAACAGTCTGAAATATACTTCTAAAAAAGACGCCCTTCTTGAACAAAGATCACGTCGAATCTCAGAAGCAAAGTCATAAAAGGTGAGAGGCACTTTGGATAGATTTCCCACTGAGAGGAACATCAAATATGGCACCAATTTCTTCCAGGTTCGTTGTGGTATGGCCCGTGTCTGTCCTCACCGTCTACTCCTCCTTTTCCCTTCCTCTGGCCCACTGCTTATGAAACCCACACATTTTCTTGTCACAGGATCTTTGCATCTGCTATTTTTCCTCTTTGGAATTCTTTTCCTCGGATGTTCACACGGGAAGTGATGGGGTTAAGAACATGCTACCCCAGAACATGGCTCCTGAGCATGTTGAATATTTTAAACTGAGGAAGTTCGAGAACATGGCAGAAGCAGGAAGGTCGCTCGGATCGTCCCTCCTCCCGTCTCCCATGACACAGGTCATAAAACCCTCACGTGAGAGGTGCCTTCCCTCTAGTTGTAGGATAGGTGCATCTTATCTCCTAAATCAGAGGGCCGCCAAGAAGAATCCTAACAAACAGGCCTTACCGTTTCCCCAGTTTATTACACTGTTCTCATACTTTCTAACCTATCGTATTTCTGCACACTCTTCTTCAAAACTAGCATAAAAGTACTCAGGTCCGTTTCTTTGTGTCTTCATTTCCCTCAGAAGACTCCTGTCTTAGGTAAAACTTATATAAATAAATTTGTATGCTTTTCTCCCATTATTCTGTCAGTTTAACTTTCTGACCCAGCCAGGGATAATAAGAGGGTCCAGGAAAACTTTTTCCTCCTTTACAATAGCTTTTCCTTCTGGTCTCAGCCACTCCCTCTAGTTAGAGTCTCTCGTGTTGTTCTGTTTCCTTATCTTTGGGACATTTAATGCAATCTTAAGTTTTTTAATGTATTTGTTTAGTGGGTCTCTCCCCACTAGAATGTATACTCTTTGAAGTGGGGGCCTTATCTCTTGTGCTCCTCATTCTACCCAAAGACCCTGGAACAGTGCCTGGTACATAGTAGGCACTCAATAAATTCTTGATCAATAGTTGAATGACTGCATAGTCTCTGCATGAGCTCTACCATCTGCTGTTCTGAATTCCCCTCAATCAGACTTGAGTACCCAAGCTTCACTGTGAGGACTCAAGATGCGTGGAGAAGGGGAATTTGAAGACTTTGTCGTCACTGCAGAAAACCCTTCGACTTTTGCTGTGTATGCGTATAAAGAACATTGCATGATAATATCTTACCTATGTTCATAAATGCTAATCCTTGTAAGTCCCAAAAGTCTAATTCCAAGTACCTAAATATAAAAAGTTACATATGCATAAGAAGGAACTAATTTAGGTTTAGTTAGGAAAAAAAAATGTTAAAGGATAAAGAGAAACAATATAATATATCATTTCTGCAATAAACAGCTAACTCTGAGGGCCTTTACCAGATTGGGAAAGGATGTTTTTCAGAATAAATTCCACCTTTCTTATATATGGTTTTATAGCCTTACCACCCATGCTACATAGCATTTTTATAACTCAACTACATTAACTTTAGGAGAAAATGTTTATATTGTAATGTAGCTGAGAAAGATTTTTTTTTAAAAAAAGCCATTTAATTTGCAAGGCCTCCAGACAAACAAAGGTAAGAGCTAAATCCCACAAGAGTGCTCTGCCCTGTCACTGTCCACACAGAACAGATAATACAGCCCAGGGCTGACTCATTGTATGCTGAAGACCTATCTGGTGGATCACAGAATGCCAGACAGAGGGAGCCATTCAAATATCCTGTCTACTCTCTTTGTTTTCAGAGAATCAGAAAACATCCGCCCACTGATAAAGGTCACCTCTGAATTAATGACTGGTAAGTTTAATTTATGCAAATTTAAAAAGCTTCAGTCTATGTGCTTTACACATTAGATTCATAGTAACCGTTTCAGGAAGTTTTGTAAACCTTGAGAAGCTAAAACACCTTGGTCTGAAGGAATCAATTACTTTGGTTTAAAAACTGTGTCTGGGTTTTCAGATAATATATTACAGAAGGGGTATTGAAAAGGCCCTTACATATTATTTTTATTGCCTCTGAAATTTTAGGGTTTAAACACAAGAAAATAATTTAATTATTATTTTATCAGTTAGAAAAATTATCTGTATTATTCTCCATGAAGATTGCTTGGCAAAGTGAAGAGACAAATATATAGACTGCATGATAGTAACGTACCTTACTAGTTTGGCACTACTGCCCCCAACCAATAACATCTGAGCCTCTTTCTTTTCGATTTGGGTATTTTAAACCATAGGCCTTTCTGCACCTACCTCATACTTAAAGCTCATAGAGTATAGAAGTCAAGGAAGAAGAAGAAGAAGAAGAAAAGAATCATAATCTTACACACTTAGAGGCAGCTACTATGAACATTTTGGAGTATTCTTTTCTTTCTTTAAAATATTTTCCCCTATTCTTCTCATTTTCATATTGTCCCTTACTTTCTACTGAAAAATGTCACTCTACACATTTGATGATTGAGTTGTTCTTCTTGTTGTTTGTACTTTAATGCCAGGCATGAGAGGGCTAGTCTGGCTAACTTAAAAAACTGTGCCTAGTTTTTGAGATTCTTTTTTTTTTTATGATATCGCAGTTTGTAAAATAAATATTCTGCTATGAAATTGTATTACCCTAACTTTGAATAATATTTCATATTCACTTCTAAAGAAAGAAATAAAAATGTAGAAAAGGAAAGGAACTAACGGGAAAGATTCTGTCCAATGGATGGAGTTCCTTTGGGAAGAAATTATAAAAGGGCAGTTAATGGTTTCCAGCCAATTAAAACAGGCATGCGATAGAAAACCAGCATTCAATTTTTCACTCGTTTTCACTTGCACATAAAAGTAAAATTGTGAATTAAACCTTAAGTCATGGAACAAGAGTCTACCAGACTGGCTTTGACGCCACATGTATTGCTCAGTTGCAAAACTGTTTCTATTTTTCTTGGTTCTAACATATTCTAAGATAAATGTAAGTGCCTTTCAGTGTAGTTGGTGTTAGTTTCATTCCTGTTAAAAGAAAAACTTTCGCCCCGATCTCATCAGAATATGTTGACTATATAGTGATGCTGGACAAGTCAAGAGTACTTAGTGTTGTGTGTGTGTGTTGTGTGTGTGTGTGTGTGGTGTGTGTGTGTGTGTTGTGTGTGTGGCAGATTCTGACTTAACGGAACGGCAAGCCTCCTCCTTTAACCAGCCCTCTTCCCAGCCATTTGCTTCTATGAACTTTACATATGAAAAGTTAACTTGTAACTTAGAGAAATTTTAAATGATACGGTGCTTATCATTTTTTAGGATGAATATAGATCACTAGAGATGCAAGAAGAAAAGAACTAAATATTATTTCTATTAATTTTAGGGGACAGGGAGGAGGCATCGTCAAGACCTTTATGCGGAAGGGAAGTTTTTTATTAATCCCTCAGGGAGCTCCTCACCCTGGGGAATGTTAAAGTTACATATAGACAAAGATCTAGCTTTCAAAGTGCTTTTATACTGATGTCCTTATTACTTTTTTTTAGTTTTTTTTATAGGTTGAACTTAAACATATAGATCTATAATTTCTCTTTTAAAAAGCTCTTCAGTAAGAGCAAATGAGTAAAGCATTTGAAATAGACTTGGCTATTGTCATGAAATAGCCAACAAACATTGACTTTAAAAAAAAACAACACAACAAATGACTTTATATCTCTCGACCATCTAAAATGCGTATTAAGGCTACCTGCAGTATTTTGTCATCAGGTACTTTGAAGATGCTCAACTCATAAAGACATTAGTATTTCATGATTAAGAACAATCCAAATAAATTTAACCCTCTGTCTATGGCTTTATTTCCAAAACTTTTCCATTTTATCAAGTGAGCCATAACTATCAATCTAGAAGTACTTCGTTGTCCAATGGTAGTAGTTAAATTAGAGAATAGAAAAGAATTACCTTTGCTTTGGCCTACAATAAGGCCTTTTGACTCTCTCTGCCACCAAATTGAATTATCCTTGTCAAGGAAGACATCTATGCCCCATAAATACTCTTTAAAAAGCAGCATTCTTCAGCTTTGGAATGTGGATAGTAATACATATTATGATTTTCTCCCAAAAGGCTGATGCCTGTACTTTTCTATTCCTTCTTTGTACAGTACGTATTTTGATTCTTGCTACTAAGTCAGGAAGCATTAACAGTGTAATTTGTAGTAAGAAGTCGGATATTTTTATTTTTCCAGTGGAAATCAAGTCAGGGGAGGGCACTGAAGAGTCTCCAGCTCCTCCAAACCATTAGGGGTTCAAGTTGGACACAGCATTCACTCAGCTGCTGGATGAACATGCATGTAGCATAGAAAATGCTTTATTGATGTCATTTACAGTGACATCTTGTATGTATGGCAGGGAACATCATCTGCATTTTTCACATGGGAATGGAATTTGCCTTTTGAAAAGAATGTGGATAACATCTTCTCATGCATTTCTTTTCTATTCCCCCCTCTCTTTCATTTATTTTAATTTTTAGATACCCCAATTTATTTCAATAAAGGCCACATAATATAGTAGTTAAAAGCCCTATAACCTGGTATCAGAAAGATTGAGTGCAAAATTTAGCTCTACCACATGTTAACTGTGTGGTCTTAAATTTCTTCTCTGTAAGCAGGAATAAAGTCTAATAGGAAAGGGTGAGGAATAAATTAGCCTGCAGGTACAGCACTCAGTGCAGGGCTTAGTGAGCGAGATGCCAGCTTTTACTATTAACAATGGTCCTACTGTATTTTAAATTACGTTCAAGAGGAGACAACAGTGGTTAGTGAATGACATAGCCAGTGTGAACACAATTTCTCAAGATGTCCAGTTTCTTTAATTCCTGATGACACAACCCATTGATCCCGTTTCCTGCTGCTTGCTTCACCTGTCCTAGTATGGCATCTGTGACGGAACAGAAAATGCAACAATCAGAGGAAGGAACAAAACAAAGACATTTTTATCTTGTGTCAGAAGCCAGGGGGACAAGGCATCTCACGCCGAATTGAATAAAGTTAAGCTTCTCATGATTCCGAGGTCTTTAACCATCTTAGTTAGCACTGTGACTGCAAACAGCAAATGATTCCCTTTGCACAGTCTGACTTAAGTCGTTTACCAGCGATGCGGTGTGCCAGAGCCTAGCAGTGTGACTTCCGTTTCCTCAATCCCCTGCTCCCTGAAACACCCAGATTCTTCCCGTAGTGGTGGATGCTGATGTCTGCCTTCACCCCTTAGCAGGAATTTCAACCACGGCAAGCAGCGTCCTCAGCTCCTACATTTCCTTCAGGACCTCTCTTTCAGATTGCCATCCCTAGAGGTGGATGGAGCCCAGGGTAGAAATATCCAGAGCCTTGCCACTTATGAAAAGAAAGAATCTAACGAGTGATGGTGGAACAGGCGCTACATTCAAAAATATTTTGGTAATAGTTTCAATTCCGTCACTTGCCTGCTTAGACAGACCTAGCATCATTTTCCTGTATGACCGCAGAAAGTCATAAAATCGCTTTAAACTCCACTTTTATTACCTACCCATATTCTCTTGAAGGATCATCATGAAGTACTGAAAAATGAGAAAAATGATTTAACAGAACACTGTAGCATATACATATATTTATATGTCTATATATCTATATCTATGTCTTTATCTATATCATCTATATCTAGCTATATCTATATATATTACATGGGCAAATACTGAAACAGTTTACACACAGGGATCCCATAAACTTGAAATAACCATAAATGTTAGCTGATACTTTTATTATGGTGTGCTTTTCTCTTTTTCATGAATCAGTAAGATGTGGAGAAGTAACATCTGTTTGTTGGAATAGAATTCAAGTCTTAAATGCAAAGAAGGAGTGTGGCTGAGCTTAGGGGGACGCACCCACCTACGCCTCCCGTATTTTAGCGTGTGGGGCTGGCCATGCAGGGCTTTCATGAGCGCCCGGGCGGATGCAAGATCATTGCGGATGCTTGCTTTCTTCTCTGCTGACACAGCCATAGTTCCTAGCTCCAAGAAATTGCTGATGACATAAATTCCAGGGCACAAAACCCACACTTTTCATAATAGGTTTCAGGTCCATAACGGGTAATAATTTTAAATTGTTCGCATTCGTGGGTAAAGGGGGGGACGCTCCTGCTTTTCATTAAATGTCACCAAACAGGTGCCGAGCTCTGTGTCTTTAATGTCTTCCAGCCTCTGCTAAGTCATATTTAAAAGTAAAACACTTGCATTCCTCCCGAGTTTTTACAGTCACATTAGTAAGAGAGTTCAAATGGGTACACATTTATAACCCCTATTTCGTATCATTTGATTAAGATTTCAGTAACAAGATTCTCCCGGCGGAGTATTGAGTAGAGATAAATGGTTGGGAGAAAAACACAAATTTGTCTTTGTTACATATGTGGTTGCACAAGAGTTCTGGGAACACCATGCCTTCTTTTTTGACGGCACCAGGCTGTATTGGAAAAAGGCTGCTCTGCTGGGAGAATTTTTGAAGCAGGATAAATTTGTGCTCCGGAGATAGGAGGTAATCACAAGACAAATGACTCGCGCATCCGGTAGATTCACGAGGGTTAAACTAAATATTTCAAGCTGTTATTTGTTCTGTTTACTTACGTTTATATGAGGCTAACAACTTCCACCATTGCCTTTCAGGCAGTTGTTCCCAGGTGTTTTCTGTTTAGCTGTTGTTCTCATTTGAATTACTTTATGAGGATTATTTAGAATAGAGAGACACGGGGGGGGGGGGTGATCAAGGGTGACATGGCCTTCTCGCAGCCTAAGGAAAACGCTCAAGTTCTATTTTTTTACTGCAGCTGAGGTGCAAAGATCTCTGTGGGCAAAAGTAAAATCTGATTTTTATTATTTAGATTTCTATAGCTTCTCATAGGCTCACCAGAAATTTTATAGGAATGAAAAACAGTCACTGAAAGATTGCCTTTGATTTTGAAGACTAACAGGCTTATGTATTTATTCATAGGATTTTAATGAGACAACTAAAAGCTTCTCTACCCTGGAGTGTCGGTGATATCTGAGGTGGTGATGAAGCTTGTGGACAGGCAGGAGAATGTCGAAGTTCTCAGAAAATGCATGTAGATGTGGACTGAAATGTCTGCAACATATTTCGAAAAATTTCAGCAAAAATATATAGAGATAAAGGAAATGTGATGAATTGTTAAAATATGGTTGCATACTTGCTGGGTAAATTTTCCTAATAAAAACTAAAAAATAATCTATTATTCATAATCAAAAATGCTAAGACTCAACTGATAGACTTTAAAAATATTTGCTAAATATGTTATAAATAGGAATATTATCTTTAAAATATAAATCACTCATGAATGATGAGAACAAAGATGAACATATAATAAAAAATAGGCATAGGAACAGTCAAGTCACAAAAGGAAAAACAAATGCAATAAATATATAGAAACTATGCATTTATATAATTGCATATTGATCTCATCAATAAAAATATAATTTAAAGCAGATAAAAAGAATAATAACTATGAGGTGGTAACTCTGAGCCAGGCATATTTGAGTCTTTTCTTTTCACTATTAACTCTGACATAAGTCCTATAATGTGGAAATTTTATCATCTCCATTGTCCAGAAAAAGGAGCTGAACTCACTGAGGTTTAAAGGGCTTTGCCCAAAACCACTCAGGGTAAAACATAGTGACTATTTGTCATAATGAATTTTTAAAAATTATATTATGATAAGAACACTTAACATGAGATTTCCCTTCTTAACAGGTTTTTAAGTGTGCGGTATAGTATTGTGATCTACATGCAGAGTGTTCAACTATTTTATACCCGTAGATTTGCAACTCCCCATTTTCCTTCCTTCCAGCCCTTGACAACCACAATTCTTTTCTTTGCTTTCATGAGCCGAGACTATTTGACTATTTTAAATGCCTCGTATAAGTGGAATCATGCAGTATTTGTCCTTGTATGACGGGTGTATTTCATTTAGCATGATTCCTCAAAGTTCTTCATATTGTCACACATGGAAGATTTTCCCTTTTTTAAAAGCTACAAATATTTCATTGTATGTATACACGACATTTTCTTAATTAATTCATCTGTCATGGACATTTAGCTTGCTTCTCCATCTTAGCTATTGTATATAATGTTGCAACGAACAAGGAAATGTATATATCTCTTCCTGATAATTTTTTTAAAGAAAGTACCTAAAATTATGACCCTGTAGACTAAAGACTGTGTGGTCCAGAGGTTATTTAGTACAGTATGAGCGATCGTATTTGATTTGCACTCTTTTCTCAACTCAGCTATTCATTTTTTTAGACATGACAATTAAAAGGTCATCATTTGGAAGATCCATGAAGATGTGCATGTGTTTGTGTGTTTGTCTGTATACAAGTAAAAAAGTCACTATGCTAGGGAGAGAGCCAATGATAGCAAATAATATTTATTTGTTTCTAAAGACAAGGACCGGAGACTCTTTCTACTTTGTGTTTTATTTGAGCTATAAAAGGAAAATGAAAGGCGAAATTGGCATAAATAAGTTTTCCTACCCTGCCCAACCCCATTCTGCCCTTAGGTTCACCAGACTGTGAAATTTCCTGAACAGGTATTTTGTCTTTTTACTCTTGGTATCTATTCAGTTTCAGTGACTGACACATAGTTGCTCAGAAAATATTTGCTAAATAAATAAATTAACTTATTTAAATTGCTTTTTACATCTTGTTTTATAAAGTCAGAACATTTATATATTTTCATTTATTCAACACATTTATTAAGTTCCTACTATGTTATAGGTTCTTCTCTAGATCCTGGCATCAGAATCAATGATGACCCAAGACAAACATGGATTTGTAATGTTTTAGCTACTCGGGACCCATAAATTACAAGAATATGGGGTAGGTTAAATTTTTCATGTGGTAAATCATTAGACTTGATAAAAACTCGTAGCTGGAAGGATGTTTAGGTATAATATGATCTAACGGTCTTATTTTATAGAGAAGCTAATGGAAGGCAAGAAAGTTGAAATGATTTGCCCCAGATCACACCGCCGGCTCGCTTGGAAGCTGTGAACTCTCTTTCCAGGGTTTATCCATTATCGTTGTTGCCATGGTGTAGCTGCCGAGTAGATGCATTCATGTAATTAAAGACAAGCATTTGAATGTTAGACAGTCCTTTAAAAAAAAATGAATTGCTGTGAATTGTTTACATGATCGAATTTTATACTACCTTCAACTTCCAGGCACACATGGTCATCTGCTCTTTGCATTTGTCAGTTAGTATGTAGTATTTATGATACTATCTTCAACTGGGGAATAGAAGGGCTTTTTACCTTCAGAGTCCTTCAGAAATGCTGATTAAAAAAAAATTATCTGTTACAGCAAAGGTAAATAAACTTCAGCCTGTGGGCCAAATCTGGCCTGATGCTTACTTTTATACAATCCATGAACAAAGAATGGTTTTTACATTTTTAAGGTATTGGGGGAAAAAAATAAAAGAAGAATCTTATTTTGTGACCTGTGAAAATGAAATTCAAATTTTCGTGATCATTAATACAATTTTATCAGAATACAGCCATGCTTATTCATGTAAGTAATATCTATGGCTGCTTTCTCAGCACAACAGCAGAATTGAATAGTTGCAACAGAAATCGTATGGCCTGTTAAGCTTAAAATATTTTCTGTCTGGCCCTTTATAGAAAAAGTTTACTCACACCTGCATTATAGCAACAAATACCATACTGTACTTCCTTCTCACTCCTGAACTTGACAGACAGTTAGAGAGCTATTTAATAGGAGCTGATGATTTTAATATTTTTGAGGACTACGCCAAAGCTTTATCCTTAAATTGCAAATAACCCAAAATAGGTTTAGATTTTTTCTTACTTTCTCTTCTTTCTTAATACTGTATTAATGTCTGTATATTCTTTCCAAAAAGAAAAAAGAAAAAAAAAAGCTTACAAGTGATGTTTACATCTTGCAGACATAAAAAGCTTTCATTTGACCAACAGAAGGCGTGTATTGACATAATTTATAATGGGACAGCCAAGAATAGTCTCCTCCTGGGATCTGACTACATTGTTTGCAAGGGAGGAAGTGTTTTTACAATGGCTACTGGGTTTTCAGCTCCTTATACTCTATGTCCAGAGAGTTAAAACTAAACATTGTACATCAGTTTGAAAGCTTAGGGTTCTTTGAGAGGGACGTTCTGGGCTGATAATAGAAATGGTCAAGAACCAGTTTCTTGTTTTACTTTAGGAGACTTCTTGAATTATTAAAACACATTATATAACAACCCCACTAAAGTTTACTAACAATACAGTGAAAAAGAAATACTCAAAACGAATATACACATGGAAGTATTTAGTCTCATTAGAAGTTGAATAAATGTAATGTAAAACAGTGATAAAATACCAATTTTTCTATAATAAATTACAAAGAAAAATGATTACACTTTCTAATACTGACCATTGTGTAGTGCCATAATGAATATTGTTATTCTTTTGTGAGAAACTTTTTGACTCTCAAAGGATTAGCAAAAAGATGTAAAATACCATCCAAAGAATTAATTTGAACACTGCAGGATTTGGTGCCCAATAACAAATACCAAATATTGAACAGTAGGGGCCAATTCACATTCTAAATCAAATTCCATCTTGGATAGCTGTTGTTATCTGAAGCACAAACTTAACATGCCATTCCTCTGCTTAAAATCCTTTGAAAGTTCCCCATAATATGCTGAGTAAAACCCAGCCTCACACAGGAGGATTTAAGGCTCTGTCCTTTTGGCCTGGACCTTTCTGCTACTTACTTCCTGCCATTCTACCTTCATAATCCTCTCTTACCCTCACCCCCTTAAACTTATCCCTCCAGCAGTTGGCCCTCAATCTCTTCGGCATCATTAATTCCCTCCCACCCCTCACTTTCCTGAATCATTTGCGAATACTATACTTTCTACCATCTTATATATATAAAAAAAAATTCTCTCGATCTCAGATACCTTCTAGTTCCCATCTATTTTCTTTAATACGAACTTTTCAAAGAGCCTCTTATATTATTTTGATGCTCTGCCTCCAGTTTCTCTCCTCTCGTTTTCTCTTCGACCCACTCTTTTGTGGCTTTTTAAATTTTTTTACGTTTTATTGTGGGAAAATGTCAACACAAATAAAAAGAGAATTGTGAAATGAACACCTGCAATTTCGAATGCCTAAGTAACATTTTAAAAACGAGACAGCCTACTTGTTTCTTATACATTTTACCGCAAGGGAGGTAAAAATTGGTGCATCTTGATTCTGTATCCTCTAAATGCTCTTTGGTATTTTGTATAAGAGACTTGAGCATCTGTGGGTTTTGATCCTGGAAACAATACCCCGTGTAGATTGAGGGAAACTATAGTTGTTTCTGGAAAGTCAAAAGTTTTATGTGCAGATTTTTGACTGCACATGCTAACCCCTCATTGTTGAAAGGTCAACTGTATATCGTTCTGCAAAGCAATAGCGTAGATTGAAAAATATCAATATTTATTAAAATTGGAAAAAAGAAAAAATCAATAGGAATTCTAATACTTAGAGAGAAAACTTTAGTGAATTTTATCCCAGATTTTATGTTATGCAAAATGACATGTATTTTAAAAATAATATTCTATTTTAAAATCTTTTATTTATTTAATAGATTATAACTGTGCCTTTTCATGTTTAATAAATTATAAGCAAAAGAATCATGTTTAAAGCTCTATGGGATTCCATCATTTTTGTTTCATGATTTATTCAAATCATCATCTGTACATTTTGTGTTTCCAATTATAATGCTCATAAACAATACTGTAATGATTATTTTTATTAAGCATCTTTCCGAACATGTACTATGTTTTTTCAAGATAAATTTCCAAAAGTGGAGTTTTGAGTACTGCATATTTTTAAAGCTACAAAGCAATGTTTTTTCAAAATGATTTCATTTATAGGTGGTAGCTAGCTGGCAATAGAAGTATTCTTTCTGGTAACCGGTGGTTATGGGGGTCGTACAAAAAATGCAATGCCTCTTCAAACCTTATGCATGTACTGTTAAGACTTTGTGGTAAATGGGTGATGAGCTTGAGTTAGACATTTCCCCGAAACCCATAAAGTCTAATAGAGCATCATAAGCTATATCTATACGCAGCCTAGACCCTCCATCTAATAACTATGATCACGAAAGCCGCCTGGCTCTGTGGAAGACATTTACTTGACTTTGATGGGAATGGATCATCAGGAAGAAAACTGAGACGTCTTAGAATAGCTAGTTTGGGCAACAAATTTTCAATTCCATTTTTCATTTTCAAATTAATCTCATTAGTCATCATTTATTTTACTTGAGGGGTCTTAACCATATACGTTAGTTCAAAAAATGGCTAAAAAGGATTTGAGAAAATGTCAACTGTACTTTTAAATAAACACCCTAGACTTTAATATGGCAAACGAAGACTAGAAGACTTGTCGTTGAAAGACACCCTCAGAAAAGCCCGTGGAAGGTATAACCAGTTCCCTACAGAAGCCATCTGAGGAACATTTCTTTGAGGAAGGAAAATCTAATTTTACTGAGGCAGAGGTAGCTGAATCTCAGTTGCAAGATCTAAGATGAGTGTGCTTCACATTTAAAAAATACTAAAAGAAAGACACACTTACATTTCTGAGGGAAAAAAAAGTGATCATGGAACCCATTCATTCCTCTAACTTAAATTTTTAAATGACCCTCAATTCTGAAATTGTGAGAAAGGACCATAATACTGCCTATATATATTTCTGACTATTTATCCAATCTTTTCATGGTGGAGAGGCAAGCCAGTAAGTGAAATTTTGCCAGAGTTTACACAGATAGTTATTTCCACCTGCTTTCAGAGAAAGCTCTTGAAATGCAGAATGTCGAACTAGGCCTGAGCATTGATTAGCATAGTTTGAATGATAATACAAGTTAAAAAAAAAAAGACAAAAAACAAAAAACAACCAAACAAATCAGTCAACAGTAAATCTGACTGTTTTACTTTCACCACTGCCATTTCCAGTGCCTAAGTAACATTTTGAAAATGGGACAGTCTCCTTATTTATTATAAAATTTTATGACAAGGGAGGTAAAAATTGGTACGTTTTGATTCTGTATCCCCTAAATTGCTTTGATTTTGAACTAATTCCTTTAATTTAGGGTATGATGTGAGTTTCAGTTCCTTAGGATAGATAGATTCTGGATTCAGTCTGGGATTTAGGTAAAAGGCTCAGTGAAGTCTTGAGAGTTCAGTTTAAGTGAGCTGAGGAGTTGCTCTGATGTACTAGAGAATGGTTTTTGTGGGGAATAGTAAGGTGTTTTCTAGATTAGATATTATTGGGATCCAGCCCCTTAAGATTCTCTCAGTCAATATACAATTTTATGGTTGGATAAGAAAAGAACGCTGTTGTGGTAAATAGTTGATCACAGTGGATCTGTTTTCTTAGCATTGGAAGTTTCTGATGGGTCTAATGAGAACTAAGCTATAACTTTTCACAGAATTATAGAACTGGTAGGTACTTTAGAGTTATTAATCTCTTTTTTTCACCCAGTGGGAGAATTTCTTTAGCAGTATCCTAGAGAGATGATCATCCTCAACAATTCCAATGAGAATCAGTTAATTAATTTCTGAAGAAGCCCATGGAAAAGATTTCATTTTTAAAATGCGTTTTATTTGAAAATTTTAATTTCTAATAAAATCGTTTTCTAAGATGATAATGAATTATACGTTTCTGAAATAACAAACTTTTTTTTTTTTTTTTTTTTTTACTTTTGAAGTTTGTGGCCTTCTAGCATAAGTCTAGTTCTTTTGAACTCGTTTTATGAAAGATACCTTTACGTATTTGGAGAAGAACTGTATGCCTCTCCCTGAGCCTTTTCATCTCCAGCCCAAGCATCTCTAGTTTTTTCAAGAATTGTATATATAATGTGATCTGGATATATTGTCCTTTTCCTTTGCCATTCTGAGGGCTCAGTTATAATGACATATGGTATTATAATAGTTTTAGGTGTGAGCATAATTATTCAGCATCCAAAAACCTTACAGTTTCATCACCACAATAAACCTAGTAACTTCCTATCGCTGTCCAGAGTTATTACAATGTTATCGACTCTATTCCTATACTATACATTACATCTGTGACTTACAACTGGAAATTTATACTTCTTAATACCCTTCCCTTTTCAGTCACTCCCCTACCCCCTTGCCTCTGGCAATTATAATTTCTTTTTGTTTTATTTGTTCATTTCTTTCTTTTTTTTTTTGATTCCACATATTAGTGAAATCATAAAGTATAATTCTTTCTGACTTATTTCACAACATAATATTCTCCAGGCCCATCTATGTTGTCACAAATGGCAAGATTTTATTCTCTTTTTTTTTTTGTGGCTGAGTAATATTCCATTGTATATATGTACCACATCTTTTTTATCCATTCATCTATTAGTGGACACTTATGGTTGCTTCCATATCTTGGCTATAGTCAACAATGCTTCAATGAACACGGGATGCATATATCTTTTATTATTTTTGTTTTCTTTGGATAAATACCCAGTAGCGGAATTCCTGAGTTGTATGGTAGTTCTATTTTTAATTTTTTGAGGTCTCTTCATACTGTTTTCCATAGTGGCTGCACCAGTTTACAATCCCACCAACAGTGCACAAGGTCGGTTCCACATCCTCACCAACACCTGTTATTTGTCGTCTTTTTGATGATAGCCATAACTTACAGGTGTGAGATGATATCTCAATGTGGTTTTTGTGCATTTGCCCGATGATTAGTGATTTTGAGCACTTTTCATGTGTTGGCCATCTGTATGTTCCTGTACCTTGTTATAAGTAATGTCAAAACCAGAGAACGAGGCTTTCACAATAGATATGACCTATTTTAGGACCATTTTGTTAAAAACCAAAATCAAATTAAGTAAATTTTAAATATATTTTGGTAAGAGATGTTGTAGTTAGAAGGCAGCAATAACAAGCAAGTTATACTAGGCCGAAAAGGTGGTTGGTTATTGCAAGACTACTTTCCTTATAGGGGATGGCCGGGGTGGGGGGTGGGTGGGAGTGGGGGCGTGGGGTGGGATGGGAGGGGTGGGGGGGAGTCTATCAGGCAGGTTATCTAAGTAAGGCTGATTACTCAATTCCTGATTGACCGGTTTAAGATTCCAGTTCTGGGAGGGCGGAAACTATAATTAAGTCTCAGTTTGGTGATGTGGGCTTAGAATAAATGACTCAGTTTTAGATATGTTGCTCTTTAACAATATTGAATATTCGTTGCTGTCGTGTACATGTGTCTGTGTGTGCTATGAATATATTTATTAGTATTTAATAGAGCCAAGTACTGATTTTTATCTCGCTAATTTCGGTAACAAGTAAATGTCTCTGTTTTTCTTTTCTGTTTGGCAAAAGGGAAAGATGCAGTTGATAAAAAAGTTTTTTTTTTTCTGATTAAATAAATAAATAAATGTGGTCAATGTTAAAACATTATAGATATGTTGGTTTAGTAAATGGTTTAGTATCAGAAATCTCTTTTCTTCTCACATATTAATGTAAACAATTGGTAAATATATTGCAGATATTTTTCTCTTATGCATTTGTACTTAGTACACATATAGGAAGAAAATTTATTAAGAGCTTTGGTTCTGAAGTCTAAGTGTCTAAATTCTGACTTCCCACTCACTAGTTGATGCTGTTTCCTCTTTTCTAAAGTGATAATAATATACCTACCTTGTCAAGAAATTGTGAATATTTAATGAGCTGATACAAATGATTCTCTGTACACATGGCATTTTATTAAGTTTTCATTTAAAGTTAACCACTTTTTATGTTTGTATAATATGCATCTTATATATCAATTTTATAGACATGTGAATTAGAGAATTTTATTTTTTCTTATTTAATAATATCCACCCTGAAATTTTTTTCTATTCATATGTTTCCATCACATTCTTTTAAGGGTTGTATCAACGTAAGAAATGTACAAACCTGCAGAGAATTTTTATGAATTTTTTGGAGCCAAACTGATAACAATTGCTGGGAAGTGAAATCTCAACACACTGAGAAGTTTTTCTCAATAATGGCAGTTGGGCAGCTTATTTTATATGTAGACTAAAAGTAGGATCTGTAAGGAAGGCTACATGAAATCCATCAGTGGTGATTAAGGGGGAGAGAGAAGGCAAAGTGGGGTTGGCGGATGGGTGGGAATCGCAGAGATTGGATAAAAAAAAACAAGATGGCAAGGCACATACTTGTTTTACACTGGGGGATACAGGGTAGTTAATAATTAATATGTACAGCACAGAGAAATGGTATGCAGCAGAACAAGATAACAACCAGGGCGCCTGTGGTCCCCTGCTCTGGTGCCCAAGACTGTGCCTTGAGGGATCTGGAAAAGAAGATTACTCTGACATTTCAAAGATAAGTTATCTCAGAAGCAAAAAGACAATAAACAGGCTCCCTTGAGGTAAAGATTGACTGTTGTCAAGGAAGCTAAGAACTAGAAGGAGACAACCAACCGTGACCAGCGTTTTGGAATTGTGAGGTTCAGATCAACCTATGTGGTTGCTTTTGGTCTCTGAATTTGTGAGGCCCGCCGGGCAGGCCTCCCCTGAGCTTGTCAGGTTTGGTATGTGGCCCCTTTTTGCCCACGGTTGTGCAATAGTGTAGGGAGTAAATAATATTATATAGAATTTACCGTTCATTTATTAAGCAGCGCTCATCTGGTGGATATAGTCGTAGTCTCAGTGGTGTGCTGGGCGTTGCTTATTACAACTCTGAGAGCCTGACTGTCACATTCTTCTCAACTCTGCTCAGCTAACATTGTGCTGGTAGCTGGCAATCAGCCATGGGGGGTATGTATACCATGGCCATTGACAAACGCTACATGAGGATGTGAAGGGTGGAAGATTTTCAAATGGCCAACTTCAGCTTCCAGTGTTTAACGTTAAACAGGGTGTAGTTCTAGGAGAGATTCTGTGCAAAGATATGCTAATGTTAAGGGTGTAGTTATCCTGTGTAAAGATGTGTTAATGGCCAGCCTCTGCTTCTGTGAACCTGCTTGCTTGCTAGAGGGGGTTTGGGGGCTTTTTAAGCTATCCCTGGAGGCTCGGGGCTGATCCTCTTCTAACCATGCGTGGTAGAGTCAGTTGTTGGCTGGCTAATTAAGGCTCACATTCATCTCAATTGGCTCCGTGGGTCTTAGATTTGATTGCGCAAGGACACTCCTTCCTTACCCTCACCCACACATCATTTACTGAAACTACATGTAGTTCTCAATTTGTTGTTAGAACATATAATTCACATTCTGAACCATTTATTTGCACATCGATGAAGGTGTTAAACAATCCTTGAGAGGAAAAAGGAAAACAAAAAAACACTCAAAACCAAAACAAAAAATCCACATAAAACATTTTCATTTCTTCCTTCTAATAGTAACTTCCTTCCCCCAACCGGATATGAAGCAGAAACTGAGGGACAATGGTTTGATTTCTTATAGGGCATTCTTTTCTTCCCTTGCTGGATCTCATCAATGCTGGTTCTTATTTCGAGAAATTATGATAACTGGGTTTTAATATTGTCATTACTTTCAATGAATGTATGGCGTCTATGCACAGAACCGCGTGATAGAAATCTTTTGGTTTGAGAAGTAACTATTAGATGTTCCCTGAGCAGATGGGGGAAGATACTTTTCCAGACAACTCCCTTCAGTTCTTTCCTAGTGAAAGGAGATGTAAATTTGAACCTTACGAAATTCCATTCCTATTGTTATTGTAATGAAAAGTTGCTAATCACATCACAAAAACAAACTTCTTTTAACTTATTCTCCTAACACAAAGTGGGCTTGTAAAACGCAGATTAGCTCTAAAATGTACATAGAGTTATACAACGGAGGAAATCTATCAAGGAAACATCAGGAGGGCTAATAAAAGATGAACAAAAAAGTAAGTAAACTAATCCCCTGAGCTCATTGATGTCACATCTCCCATCCTTTGACCCCCTTCTAAGGAAGATATTGTAAAAGCAGTATGGAACCGAGTGAGAAACAAATGGCTAGCTCTGCTGAAAGGTTTTGTGGTATTCATACATGCCCTACTTATTTTGAAAAACTCAAATAATTTATTTGACAGTTTTAGATAAGGCTGTCCCTGAGGGGGTAGCTAGAAAGAAGAAAAGCTAGAATCTAGATCTGGTGGAAGGCTGGCCGAATAAATAGCAAATAGCCGTAAGGGAAAGGGGTCCTGGATAGAAAGAATAAGATACATTTAAACCTCATTTCGAATGAGAGCTGCATAGTAGTTGATTTAGTTACAACCTAAAGCACACAGCAGCATTTTTTAGTAAGATCACAGTTATATGTATAGTCGATAGCAAAATTCCAAATTTCAGAGAACAAAAATCTGAACATGACTGTGAGTACACAGTCTTATTTTAAGAAAATATTAGAGCAACGAGAGGGAAGAAATAGAAGGAAAAAAGTAATTTCGCTGAATATTTCTTAACTTCATAGAATATTTGCTGCAAAAAATATCCAAAACGTTTAAATGAGAAGGTAAGATCTCCCTATTTTTCTTGTTTTTATATTGAAATCAGTGTGATTTTTTTTTTTTTGTTCTCATAAGGCAAAAATAACAGACTTTGCTAAAAATTTATGATCTCTGCTTCTAATTGTTTAGAGAGCAAAGAAGTAGTTAGAGTGTATTTTTACTCTGGGCTGAGATGACTAGTATTGGATAAAATAGGCTAAAAGGGTATTGCTAGAAAGGTTGAAGAGACTGGAAAATTTATAAACCTTAAAATTGTATTTCTCTCTAGGCAATGCTAATGAGGACTTGGCTTTACATAGATTTGGGGTGGGGGTGGGGAGGAATGTGGACCTGGAATACAAGTTACAAGGTGAAATGACCAAAGCATTTTTTTTTGCCTTTGTAACTTTGTAACTTTTCAGACTCCTTTCAGTCCATGAAGTCTCATCCTCATGACCCTTTAGCAAGCTGAGTGACTTCCAACAGAACTGGGTCATGGGTGATGTTTCATTAAGCAGGGGGATACACATTCGTAGGGTTGTAGGATTCTGACTAAAGATATATTATCGGTATCTAATTCTTGTGTAAATAAATGAAAAAGAGTGCTCTGGCCCATTAATTCAGCCATTGGCCATAGCTTGATTCTGTAAGGCATACTTCATAATTTCCAGGGTATATGTTGGGAATAAAGCAATTCTTACTAAATCAAAGGCTGTAAAAACAAAGAGCTGGTGCCAAAAAATAATTGTAGAATACGACTGAAAGTTGTCTTCATTAGCTTGTTCCAGTGACAATTCCTGAATGATTCTCTCGTATCATAGTTCTGTGTTGTTATAGGAATAGAATGGTTACATCACGGAATTCACATGATTCTTTTAAGTAGAAACTGCTTCGTCTGTTTTCTGGCTGATGTGCATGATAGGTATTTTTTTTTCATTTTCTTCCAAACCCTGGCATGATTTTCTCGGATTTTGAGGTGTGCTGATTTTCGATGTGAATAACAGCATCCACGATTTCCAAAAATTGCAGAGAAGCCATCATTAAAACAAAGCAGGTAAACAGCCGTGGCCTTCTCCAGCAGAATGATCACAGCTCTCATAAAGTCCAGTCATATAGTTTAGGCCGGAAGTTTGCACACTGGTTGAAAAGGCACCTTGCTCCTTTCTCTTCCTGTCGTATAATCTGTGATATAGCTGTTCTGCTATATACAGTTTTGAGCACCTTAGTCCTTTGAATAATAATAGTCCCTCGTTCCCAACAAAACGAAGCTTTCCCTTCAGCCGTTCTGCCTAGTTTCCATGCCGACGAAACAGGATCGGATGCAATTGATACTAGTATCGGTTGTGAGGGATGTCGCCTGCGTGATTTCTTTCCATTGTGCTTCTCAGCTGCTTTCATATGTCAGGTCTTAGAAATAACGTCACTTAACAAAACAGAAAATAAAAAATAAAAACGTTCCTCACTGCTCACAATATATGGGAATGAGAAAAGGAGATTAAATTCTCGAATCGATTGATCTTAGAGGTTCTTTTGTGCATCCACTATGTATAAAAATAGCTAAAGGCATTTATTAGAACAACAGTTGAAGTGAAGAAATAATTCTAAAGAAGAACTTTTTTTTTTCCTGTTGTTGTTGTTGTTGTAGGGAAGTAATAAAGAATTTCAATAACAAGCAAAGCTGGCATGGAGATTGAATTTAAAGTGTACGGCATAGAAAAACTACCAAGGTATTTTATAGAATAGATACTGACAATAGCTACCATTTACTGATCTTTTCCTTCGGGCCATCCCTGTGTTCCAGGTACATTACAGCTTTTAAACTTCCCAACAGTAGGAGCTAGCTATGAGTCGGGATCTCCATCTTCCCCTGTGATAAAACGCAGATGGGCTGGGAGAGAGTCAGTAAACTTGTCTATGGTCTTACAGGCATTACAAGTATTTAATAGTTTATTTATAAAGGATAAATGGAAAATTATAGAAATCACAAAAATTATTTTAAGTAATAAAATACTCCTTAAAAAAGATGGTTTTGGGATGAGTATTCTGGAAAGGAACGTGCTCTCCAGAAGGAAAAGCAGCCCTCCGAGGAGCCTCCTGTTCAGCCTCACATTTGGAGGAAGGCGACACTTACGTAAGGAGCGTTTCATAGCTTTAGTTCATAGTCCATATACTATCTTCCTCCGGTCAGAAATAGGGCCCTTAAATGTATCAGGTTCTTTCCCATTTTCTGGAGTTTGAGGGGACTATTTGAGGTTTTATGCATATTATTTTGGGAATAATCTTCTGGATTTAGTTTTAACTCTACTCTGAAGTCAGTTCTTCTGAAATGCAGCATTTCCTTTTGAAAATATTTAACCTAATTTAAATTTAAAGCGGGAACTTTTACCTAACCCCTTTACTTATTTTACGTGTATTTAATCTATCCCCTGCCCCAAACCTAACCCTAGCAGGTTTACTAATCTATTGAAATCTGGTAGACATTTCCCCATCTGACTCTCGCTTTTGAGAACTGAGAGATGTTTTAGTCAATATCTTATGGCGCTTTTCTGGCCTGTAGAAATACGCTGGGTAGTTGCATATTTTTAAGCTAGAGAACGACTTATTTTTCTGAATGTGCTTTGAATTTGTGTGTGAGAGCTTACAGGTGTGAATTATGTCCTCGCTAAGCTTAAAACACAATATGTATATGCAGTAGTTACATGATGTTAAGGCAGCTGCCATGAAAAGGAATGGAGGGACTAGAATATGATTTGAGCTGTTAGGACACTGGAATTCAGGATTATGGTTGATTTGTTTCTATATTCCCTGCACGCAAAACCTTTTTCTTAGCGATGTTAGTGTCTGCTCACTTACCCTTCATTTAAATACATGAAAATAAAAGTTTTTTTAAAAGAAATCAGAAAATACTTTGATTTCCAGACTGTTATATGTATACACATATTATCTATTACTTTATTATTAATATACATTTTTATTTTTAAAAAATCTGCTGAATGGCCAAATAAAATATGGAGCATAATGTTTTAATTTTTTTCTTCTCAAGTACATTTTTTATATATAATCTGAGATCTTTTCCTTTCACTGAGCCATATAAGATTTATAAGATTGACTTATAAGATTTCCTGTCTCTCTATTTGAGACCTTGCAAGGTTAAATAGTAAAGTGCAGGGTAGTTTAGCGAATAGTAGCCTGAAATGGTAGATAAAATAGCTAATCTTGATCTTATTAGAAATGATTAATTTGTTGCTATTAGAAAAATTTTTTACTTCTCCATTCCTCAAAGTTATCGCAAAGAAATGGCTTTAAAATTACTGTCATTACCATATATGATGGTAATAACAACTTTTAATAGATCTTTCCTTTATATGAATGAAAACATTTTATTTGTTTCATGCTATTCCTATGGATGATTTAAAACATCACAAGTGATTACAAGTTGGGCCCGTAGCTCAGGTTAAAGGCTTACGTGCATGTGTGGATTTATTTGTTACAACACAATGGTTTTTTTAAAATTAGCTATTTAACATTTTTATTCCAAGAGTTGCTGATTTTAATCATCATGTTATTAGTTATTGAACTTGACATTGAAGACTTCTATTTTGCTCATGAGATTGTACAAATCTAGTTTAAAACAAACATTTTGCAAATTTTTAAAAAAGCACTAAGTTCTATTTGATAAATCATCAAATTCTGGAGATTAAAAAAATTAAATATATTAAAATTTAAAAATTTTAGTTTCCATTAGTAAGTTTTGTGTTATTAGTACAATCTAGTGACATTTATTGTGCATCCTCCAATTCTGACAGATACTTATTTTACAGTAAAGTTAAAATAGAAATGGTTCCTAGGTTCAGATAAACCCAGTTTTCAATGATGTTTTATTCAGATAATACTTATTATGGTTTCAAAGAAGAATAAGTCATTACAGTTCTGCACAACTCAAACAAATGAATGTGAGTATTTTACCACCGAGTTCATTATTCAATATATTCTTTTAAGTTACGATTCTAAAGCGATGCTCAGAAGTACTCAATACCTGTACAAGTCAATTTACTGCTAGTCTTTTATAGACACTTAAACAGTCTTCATTAAGCTACTGAGGAAAAATGCAGAGTCTATTGACCTACATTCCCAGACCTTTTGCTACTCATTTAAGAGACACTGGAACAATGATCTGAGGTTTATCTAACCACCAACATTAACTAAGAAAGATAAGTAAACATTGATAAGACATCAGAGGGCCTTTTACAAGTCTTAGCTCTTGGAAAAGCTTCAGGACTTCATTCTTTCCATTCAGTAGGAGAAGAAAGCTTCCTCTCCTCTTCCTTCACCTTCTTCTCCTTGGTATCCACAAGTACACCTGATTTTCAAGGCTTAGGTCGATGGTGAGCTTGGTTTCTTTAGATGTACTTCCAGTTCAAGAGATCAAACAAGACGAGGTCCATTTCCTAATTGGGATCCATTTAGCTGTCACACAAGGTAATTAATGACATTTCACACGACTAGGCTCAGAGAAGCCTTCCCATGTGAGCTGGTTATCCATGAGTCCTGGTCACATGAGTCTGGCAGATATTTCTCCATCTGAGTCTCATGCCTGCTTGTGCCCCGTCATAGAATAAAGAAGTTCAGATGTATTACATGATGAAACCTGCCCATGTGAACACTAGCTTTCCTTTTATCTAAAGTGGGTTCCCCTCATGCCTCCCCAAACAGAATCGAAAATAGGAATTTGAATACAATTATGTTTCATATCAACTTTGTAGAAAGTACCATTTTAGTCAGTTGGGTGGGAGTAAGGGTTTCATTAAGACAAGGCTATTAGCCCAAATTCAAGTCGACTTTCCTGGGGATTTATTCAAAACACAGTGTTGGGGTCTATGGAAAAGTACCGTCAACGATGAGTCAGCCAAGGAAAGAGGAAGGAGAGAGCATTTTGGACAGAAGAGAAGTAAGCAGAAGTTTGATGATGCAGAGGGAGTACAGGAACTTAAAGATGGTCGATGAGGCCAAGTTTGGGAGTCAAGGTGAGGGTGCTCTGAGATGAGGATGGAGACCTCATAGGCACCAGGTTTTGTAGGGCCTTGCGGGTGAGTTAAGGAATTTCAGCTCTATCGTGAACATAGTGGGAAGGCATTGGAGAGGGTTAAGATGTGTCTGTTGTGGGATGGAGGATGTTGGCAAGTGGATGGGTTGACTGGAGGTGGGGTGAATGCTAAACACATTTTTGGACAAATCACGCTGGTCATACGGTGGAGAACGAAAGAAAGCCAGAGCGATTGAGAGGTTCCCTCAGTTGTCTTCATGAGAAACGGTTGTAACTGAGACTTGGAGGTAGTGCTAGAGAGAAGAGGTGGATGGATTAGATCTCTGCTGTTCTTTGTCGTTTCAAAAGTATATGAAAAGATAAAGGAAAGCAATTTGATGAGTCATGGAAGAAATAGTAAAGATAAAGTAGGAATGATTATAATTTTTTTGGTATGTGTTATGAAGACTGGTATTTAACACGAAGTGTCTAATCTCTAATGCACAAGGGGTAAAAATGTTATAATTCATTTTAGGGAACCTGGAAAAAAATTATCCAATTCAAACCAGTTTCTATCCAACAACATGTTACTGAGAAATTAAGATTAATGGAAAGAAAAAAGATTAATGGAGGCTTTATTATTAGATAATTAATTTAAATTCCTTATATGATCAGGCCAAGAAAGATATATTTCTAGCAATTGGTTTAATTAGAATACTCAATCAAAATTACATATTTTTTTTTCTGAATTATTTTCTTGCAACATGATCTAATTGGTAAAATTACTCCTATTTGACTCAGAGCATTAATGACAATTCGAAGTGGAAAAGCCTGTATAATTTGGTCTACAGGGTACTGACACATGCTCTCCATATGGTCTAAGATGTTTCAAGTCATGGTATTTAAGCCACAGTAAGAACAGCAATAACAAAGTACATGTGCTTTTATGTTTTCTCCTAAGTGCAAATTTTTTTTTTTTTTTTTTTTTTTTTTTTTTTTTTATACAAAGCATTTGTGCGGCTGACAAATCTTAATCAGCTTTCAGTCACCACGCAGTTTGGGCATTGTGTCTCAAAGAATTTTCAGTTTTCCACATGGAACTGATTCCGGACTTAGATCATCTGGGGGACTAGGAAGCATGTTCTCATTCTCTCCAGAACACTCCAAGGTCATCCTGTCTTTTCTAGACTTTATTTAAAAGCTATCTGTTGCATTACAAACTTTTTTTTGTTGTTATTTTCTCCTTTCTGTGTTATTTTGAAATATATATAATTTTGTCCTCCCAGCCAGTCTCCCATTTGTGCAGAAAATCACACCCACGTTTCTAGTCCGCGGATCTGTAGGACATGGGCAGCAGTAATCTTGAGGCCTTTGTTGGAAAGATATTTGCTTCTCCACAGTGGCCACCTTACGGGCTTCTATGGCCAGCGCGCCCCTGCTTTGCAGGACCCCCCAGGAGTGATTTGAATCTCCTCTGCCATGTATTTGGAGAGTTATTAATTCTTTCAGAACCTGGATAATAGCTTGAGGTACTTAACTAAGCACCACACCCTGTCTAAAACTAACAAAACAAGCAAGCAAGCACACAAACAACAAAAAAACCTCTGAAAAATCAAAAAGACAAAAACCCCAAAACCTGTGTAAGATCTTCAAATCATTCAGGGAACATTTCCAAGAAACTAGATGAGAGGGACATAGAATCTTCACAATGAAATCTTTTGAGTTACAATTGTCATCACTTCTCTAAAAAGCATAAATGTGTGGTCTGAGATGTATGGACTGAAATTGCTCATTATAAATTGATCTTATTTCTGATTTTCTGAACCAATTTCTACCACTTCTTTCAGAATGCTTTTCTCCAGACTGAAAACATAATTCGAAGTCTTAGACGTGGACAGAAAGTTTCTTCTTATTTCATTAGTGGTTTGGTTACTAAAAATGTCATTAAAATATTTTTAGTTTCTGAGTTTAATTTTTAAAGTCTTATGCAATCTGGCCCCTGATTTGCTTCTCCTTTTCGAAGTCTTGTATGAGTAGTGATGTGTTCCTATAAATGTTTTTGTGTTGATGTTTCCAAGAGGGAGAAATATGATAAGGCAGGGCTTCCTAATTTTGGTAGCATGACAGAGTCAAGTGGACTTTTAAAAAATACAAATGTCCAAGATTCCACTTGAGACTTACTAAATTAAACTACTGGGGGTGGTAATTGTGGAGGGGTGGCAAGACCCTAGAGTTTGCATTATAATAATGTTTCCCAAGTGATTCTTATGTAACCATCAACTCATTTACAGGTTGCCTTTGGGGGCCCTATAAGCCTTTGGGGGTGGAGGATTGGGGTGCGGAGGAGGGCATAGAATTAATTTTCTTAGAAATCCTCTATCTTTGGAAGTAAAAAGTATTTTAGGATGTCATTATGGGCCGAATTGTGTCCCCAGGAAGTCCCAATGTCCAGCACCTCAGAATGTGACTGTATTTGGAGATAAGGTCTTCAAAGAAGCGATTAAGTTAAAATGAGGCCAGTAGAGGGAGGCCCTGGTTCAACATGATGGTGTTTTTATAAGAAGAGATACCAAGGTCGCAGGTAGAGGCAGCAAGAGGGTAGCCATCGGCTAGCGAAGGAGAGAGGCCTGCAATAGTTCTTTATCTCATGGCCCTCGGTGAGAAACGAACCTGCCGACACCTTGATCTTGGACTTCTAGCCTCCAAAACTGAGAGACAATAAATTTCTGTTGTTTAAATACACTCAATCTGTGGTATTTTGTTATGGCAGCCCTAGCAAATTAATATAGATATCAAATTAATATAGATGTCATCTATATTAGGAAAGAGCCATATGACAGGGAAAATATAGTTTTTAATTTTGGTGACAGCCCAGTGTTAGTTAAATAATTTTTTTTTTCATCTACTATCAGAAATTAAATCCATTCCTTTGGGTTCTCAGGTATTCAGTTTTGATAGGATGGGATTAAACATTTTTAAAAACATATATTAAAGCCTATCTATTCTGAGTTTTGACACTACATTTTGAGAAATTAAGTTGCAAATGTACTTTTAATGATTGACCATAAAAACTTAAGCAATTAATTGTGGTTTGGTGAATTCAGACAGTCACATATTGAAGGTATTAGCTATATAAATTTACTAGTAACCAAGCTCATTGATTATAAGATTTGAAATGTGTAGAGTATCTAATTCTTGATACAGCTAAGCAACAAAAGCCATATTGTAATGTTAAAAAAAAATAGATAAATGCAAGAGTATTCACTTTGTCAGCAGAGCCCATGATCTTGTTAGAAGGTGAGATAACAGTAAATATATTTTTTTATCATAGGTGTTAGGTTCTTTGAAAAGGAGTAACATTGACTCTGTAATGATAACTTCTTGGGACCTAATTTAACTCAGTATTGTGTGTTGGGATATTAATTATTTCAAGCAGAACTTTTGTAAGAAGTTACTATTCTCTCTTTCCCCTCTTCTAAGTACTTCCCAATTCACTGTACCTTTGACAACTTATCACAATATATTATGTCTATTTATGATTCTTAAAGATTATAAATTTCAAGAGGGTAGGACCACATCTTTTTCTTAGTTTTTTTCTATCACCTTCCATAATATTTGGCACATTCTAGGTACATGACACATATTTGCTTGATAAATAAATGTATAGCCGGGACAAATAAAATTTAATTTGACTTATATTTTTGCCATGAAACTAAGTATTAGAATATAACTTAGAAGAGGTGAGGTCCTTTGTGGCACATAAATACATAATATGTTTGTATCAAGTAGCTTATACCGAATGCTGATAATATGCAAAACACTATTGTAGAAAAAGAAGAAAAGAAAACATTGTGTTTTCTGCAAGATCTTACAATTATATTAAGGAAACAATGCATATATACATTAAGTTCACAATGCAGAATAGCTTACGGAAGTTTGCATATGAATGTTTGAACAATACGCACTATTTTTCATAATTGTACTTTATTAAATTGATAAAGATTTACTAAATTCTAAAAATTTATACTTGTTTATCTCTTTCTTAAGTCCATATTTAACTGCTTTAATGTAGGAGGTTAGACTCAGGAATCTGAGAGGTTTTAAGAACCCACCTAAGTAAGCTCAGAAGGTTTCTTTAGAGAAGTAAATTCTTCGGGAAAGACATAAGCTAAAATGACTTCTCCACATGGAATTCCAGAATACTCACATAAGCTATGACAATAGAATTGCCATTATCAGAGGAAGTAAGTGGCAAATTCTACGGGAATATAAAGTTATATTTGCTAACTCGAATTGGATTTTTTTTTTTTTAATATTAGTAGAAAAATATGAATTCGAAGGGATAAATATCAAAGGACACTTTGGGGAGTCGATTCAATGTTTCTTTCCTTTAGTTATTTTCACGATCCTAGTAAATGAAGATACAATCCACAGAAATGATAGGTCATAATTTTCTTGTTTTAAATTTTAAAAATTCAATTTAAATAATTAAATATTTGAATCATTTCCATAGCACGTGGCTAGCTTCTTCACTTTTTTAGGTAGCACAAGTCTCTGCTCAAATGCTGTTTTAACATAGAGAACTATCCTGACAGCTCTAAGTAACACAGCAACATACCTGGACCATAATTTCCTGGCATAGTTTGGTTTTGCACCATTTAGCTATGTGTGAGTGAGTGTGTGTGTTGTGATACACTTTTGTTGTAACACCATAGCATAGCTTACTCTAATTCAGTCTGCATGCTGAATGAAGGTGAATAGATATTGTCCTTCAATCACTCAGTGTATGTGAATACACACACACACACACACATTACTTTGTTTATTGTTGGTATCCTCTGTGAACAGCAATTTCGTTCTGACTAATGTTGTTCTCTCTGCCTAGAACAGTGCTTGGCACATGGAGGTGCTTAGTGAGTTTTTGTTGAATAAATAAGCAAACGGGTTGCCATATTAGTACATAAACATGTATCTTATTTCTTAAACAGTATTCCACTGGTGTATGGAAGGTATAAATGTACCTTAGTACATTTCACTAGTCTGCAACTGAGGGATATTTAGGTTATTTTCAATCTTTTGGTAAAAAGACAATACTGCAAAAGATAACCTTTTACATACATCATTTTCTGAATATTTGGGTGATGTATATCTCAGGTAATTTCCTAAATATAGAACTGCTATGTCAGAGGGATGTGTGTTTGTGATTTTTATTAGATATTATTGAATTACCTTTCATAAAGACTGTATCAACATATAAACTCATTAGTCAAAAATAAGAATATCTATTTCTCCACAGCCTGCAACTACATAATGTGTTAAGTAGTCTACATCCATGTCATATGACTTCTTTCCTGAGGAGATTATCTTACCCCCAAAGATGAATGAATCCTAAGGAACATATGGAGTAATAGCATTTTCTAAGTTAGCTTCATAAGAAAGTGAAACGATTAAAGACAAACCTTACGTGACATATCAGATAAAAAAAAGTAATCTGAGGAAAGTGATAAATTAAAAAGTAATAAAAGAGGAATTATTGGAAACATTTACCAACATAAACCTCCTGCAAACAGGTATAGAAGGAAGAAAGCACAGCTTTTTATAACTTTACTTTGTCTTACCACCTTATTCAGAGTGATGACGTTTTTCTATGGGCCTAGATATTTCCTTTAGTTTTCATCCCTCTACCCCAGCCATAAATTTGAGATAGACTTTTAGAAACTGATGGCTTCTCTCTTAGATTTTTTGATAGAATTAAGCTTTAATTACCTAAGGCAGAGGTCAAGAAACTCTTCTTATAAAGAACCAGGCAGTAAATATTTTTGGCTTTGAAGGCCTTGTGGTTTCTGATGTACATATTCAACTCTGCCATTGTAGCTCGAAAGCAGCAATAGAGAATACATAAATAAATGAACGTGGCCGTGCTACAATAAAGCTTTATTAACAACAACAAGTGAGTAACTGGATTTTGCCAGTGTGGCTATACATTTGTCAACACTTTCTATAAGGCATCGATTAAGGTGATGAATGAATTCTCCTTTGCAATTAGAATGATACTAGCTATCTATTGATATCTATCTCTCTAATGATACTAGCTACCCTTGGAAAAATTAAGAATGTAGTCACCCAAATAATTTTCTTCATGGCTAATTCTTTTGCAAACCATAGATGAGGTCCTTTGGAATGGCAGGCAGTGACTCTCTTTATCCCTACTCAGCATCCTTAGGCTGTGGGCCCTGTAACTGCACCTTGTTCTAGCTCCCCAAGTCTGGTTGGAAGCACCTACTGCTCCCTCCTGTGCCCTCTTTCTAATTCTCCAGCTCCCCATGGCTTTATGTTCTCATAATTTATGCCAACAGTATTTTTCAATAAACCTTGAGTCCCATTAGTAGTTTTTGTTAGCTTTGTCCAGTGGATGAAAAACTATTGGATGGAGCATTGGAAATATTACTCTTTCTGGGGGACACGGCATGTAATTTCTGGGTGAAAATGAATGGCCAGAGACTAATGACCCAAGCACAGTAGCATGGCTTGTGGGGTCCAGGCGGACACATAGGTTGGGCACTGGAGTCATTTCTGGATTGTGTAGGACAGGATAAGTCTGACAAGGGGAAAAACACAGCTTAGTTGTCTTTCCACATTTTCCTTTCCATTTTTATTTTCTGCAGGCCTTCTAGTCTTTTCTGTGTACTTTTAAAACTTTTCCAGAACTTAAAGTTGAAAGAGGAGAAAGTTAAAACTTAAGCTGGTTAGTCTGGTTTCTGGTTAGCACTTCAAATAATAGATTAAGTTTGAGAGAAGCTCAAACCATTGACTAAAGTTGGCTTTTGTATAAACTTTACTTGTTCTTTCTCTAATTTTAGAAAAATTTACTTCGAGTCATTAGATAGTGATTATTTTATTTGGGTAGGTAAGCACAGAGGTGGCTTTTCGAACCTATCTGTGTATTTTATTACTGTCATGACTGCCTGAAATACAAAGGTTTTCTTAGGAGTAGCGGTGACTTGGAATTCCTGTCCTTGGCCTTTCTTCTCAAATCAGACCACAAAGAAATAAAATACTTTAGTCTTTAACCAGTTAAAATACTGATAATTTGGAAAATAACAAACAGAATGTTTTCCTACCTATTGTAAAGCAAAATAAAATATTTACTTATCAGGAACACTATATCTTCTTTAAGTCTCTCTCTCTCTCCTATCTTTTCTTCTTATTTTCTTGATGGAATCCTTCTCTTATCTGAACAAACATTTTTGTTGTTGTTTGGCTCTTATTCTTTGAGTGGACATGAGAGCAGGCCATTAACTCCAGGGTGGGGTCTGTTTCAGGAGTCCAAATTTGAAATACAAGTCTTATCCATTATATTTCTTCAATTCTTGGCTCTGCTGTACTGCCCTTTAAAGACATCAAAAAATGGAAAACCTGTTTGACTAAGAATAGCTACTTTTTTGGAGATGCACAAAGCTATGAAGAGGGGAACAGAGGTTCTTTCTTTAGGATGTGACTGCTTGAAAGTTGCTAGTAAGTCAAGAGAACTTTTTTGGTAAGTGTGATTAGCATTTGAACAAAGTCTATTTCTAACATTCTAATCAAGGAAAAGTCACAAGGGATCTATATCTATATATTTATAATAACTGTCAGAGGGCAAGTATATATTTAAACTTATATTTATTGCACACATCAAAACAGGAGACATAAGTGATGGGTACATTTCAAAAGGTCTTAGGGTTGCAATAAACATTTCAAACTTCATATACTTATTTGTACTCTTTCATCAAGAATCCAGGATGGGAAGCTATGAGAACAGGATTTCTTGAGAGGATACTAATTCCTTCCAGTCTCTGGGAGACTCAGAAATTTCTCATTTAATTTACTGTCACTCTGGCTGTAAATCAGAAATGACAGAATACTGAAAGTAAAAAGATAGAAAATTTGCTAAAAATATTGAAAACCATACTTTTGTGCTTGATGGGAATAAAGTTTAAAAATATGTTATTTATCTGAGACGGTTTGTTTATAATTTATATGCAGACATGAAATGCCATAATTCCTATTTGCTGTGAAATGCCCCTGTTATAAAATGACAGTAATGAGTGGTATGCTTGCTTCTGAAACACCTTAAATTGATTTGGTAGATTAGTTATGCTCTAGGTAACAAGATGATAGCCTAGGGCTTTGCAGTTACTCTATACACATTAGGGACATTTTTATTTCACATCTCCTCTTTACCCTCTGTGCTGGAATCTTCTTTTATTTTTAAATATATTTTTTTCAATTACAGTCGACATACAATATTATATTCACTTCAGATGTACAACATAATGATTCGACATTTATATAACACCCCAATAAATCTAGTACCCGTCTGACACCGTACATAGTTATCACAATATTATTGACTATTTTTCTGATGCTGTACTTTACATCCCCATGGCTATTCTGTAACTACCAATTGGTACTTCTGAATCCCTTCCCCCTCTCCACCCCCATCCTCAACATGCCTCCCATCTGGCAACTATCAAAATGTTCCATCTATGAGTTTGTTTCTGTTTTGTTTGTTTGTTTATTTTGTTCTTTAAATTCCACACGTAAGTGAAATCATATGACATTTGTCTTCCTCTGACTTACTCCACCTAGCACGAAAGCCTCTGGCTGGAAATAGTCTTGATTAATTACTAAGTGCTTCCCATTTCCAGTCATGCAGTATTACATAAGATGGGTCAAGGGACTGAAGGACAGCGTCCAAGTATTTAGAACCATGTTGTAGGTTTCTCTGCTTTCCTGAAAAGGCACATCGAATAGACTTGACGGTCTGAGAGAATGTCAGTGCTTCCTAGTAACAACAGCTAGCTTTATTGATCAACTCTTAGGCACTGAATTACATGTTTTATATGCACTGTCTCGCCCATTTATCAATCCAGCAAAGTAGATCTTTTTTTTTTTAATCCCTGTTTTCCAGGAAGAATACCAAGGCTCAGAGAAATTAAGTAATTTGCCCAAGGATGTTTAACAGGGAAAGTATGGCACAGATTCAAACCCAGATCTGTTTGTCTTTAAAGGGCATGCTCCATCCCTCTCTAACTTAGTGAATCCTTTTAAATGTGTAGTATCCTGACCTAAAACCTGGATTAACTTTGCTCAATAGCATGTTGACAATAATATGTATATCTAGCGATGACAGGGAACCGCTTTTATTAACTCTTGCTTGAGAGCGAAATGTATCAGGCAGGGACATGTATAGATGAATGGGTCCTTCACATTACTAGAACTCAGTAGCCAGTGGCAATAGAGACCTCACTATGATACTTTCTGGGTGCAGGTTAGCCATTTTGAGCAGCATCATGATTCTTTCTCCTGTCACTACAATGCTATCAGCATTGTTTGTGACGATTTAATATCTATGTAGAAGATAATAACAATAAATTTAACTTCTAGGGGATAAAAGTGGTCACAGAATGATACTTTTTCTTGGATGCTAACACCTCGTGAACTTACATAGTACTAGGATCAGAAGTTTACAGACTCATGTCATGGTAAAACTGGATTGCTTTGGAGAACTTAGACCTTTGTGTTTTACAACCCACTGAAGCAATGACAGTATTTCCATTTAATGTAAACACTTTAAAATTTCTGCTTCAGGTCTATAAAAATATATAGAGTTCTTTCTCTATCATGTTTATTTCAAAATACAGAATCAGCAATATAGTTGATTATAGCTTTCACCATCATGTGTTAGGGGAATGGAGGCTAATATATTACCATATGAGTCTCAAGTTTTTTGTAAAAGTGATTAAAATGTTTTATGCTTCCCTGTCTTAGCAAATTGCAACCCATGTCGTTTGGGCTTTTCTTGCTCTTTGTAGTATTTTGGTATTGTTGCCACTTTGGCCTTATTCCTTTGTGGCATCCATTGCCTCCAGCATGGTGTATTGCTCTTATTAAGTATCATAAATATTTTTTCAGAAAGCTGAGTCACTAAAATGTTGAAATCCTTTCCCCAATGTTCGGGTCACTGACGGTAGTAGCATCTTGTCTGATCTGTAAGTGCAGGTTTTAACTTTCTCGATCATCCCATCCTCTGATTCACTGTGGGTAAGAAGCTCCTGTGGCAGTATCTGTGGCTGTGGCGTCGTGGGTGACAGCTCTGAACCTTCGGTTTGGTGCTCTTCGTCTGAGCAATTTTTCTTCTTTCTAGACTTTTTCTTTTTCTCTTCCTTTATTTGGTGCTCTTCCTCTATAATTAAAAAAAAAAGAAAATCAGAAGAGAGGATGGAGAATTAGCCATTTGGAAAAGTACACGTTAACTTTGGTTATAAAAGGACTTGGGTACTCACTAACGTAGGTTGGTTTGTTTGTTTGTTTTTACTGGCTAAGGGAAGGAATTGCACCTAGGGAAAGAGAGCAAAGCCAGAAGAAGGCAGAACTCCCACCACAGAGAGGGGACTACTACACATTCATTCCTTCCCAGGTAATGTTTTTGTTCAACAACGCAAAGGTTTATAATGTCCTTTGTAAGATGTGAGCTGCCTCTGAACTATAGGACCCTATCGTTTGAAGTTAAAATTAACTGCGTGCCTGCAATGCTATTTCTGAAACGGAGGGGGCTGTAGGGAGCTGGTGCTTCTGACAATTTGTGATAGATTCTTCGAGCCCCTGTGCTCAGGTTCATAAGTCTGAGTCATTATCCTTTAGTCTGGTGGCTAATCTCAGTGTGTTGTTGGGTCCCTGGACCTAGTGTATGAGCTATCAAGGTACCATTAATTTAGGTACTATTTAACATTTCTTGGGAGAGATAAGTTAAATACCATTTAGATATAATTAGGACTGTCCTTCAAGGCTTCAAGAAGTCTAGGCTAAACCTAAGAATAGAAAAGATAATCAGTGAGGTTGGGGAAAATTACTAAGATAAAAGATCCAGATTTTCTTGCCTCTTTGTGGTGAACTAGCAGTATGCTCTCTGATTAATCTTTTTATTTGTCTGATTATGTTTTCTAAGTTTTTAAATGGGTTATATTGGGTGAGCTTTAAAGCACCTATGGCTTTAAAATTCTACTTCTATCAACTTCATGCTGTCCATTCTTATTATTTACTGCTGAAGTCAGTTAACATCATTAATATTCATTCATTCACACATTCATTCAGAAATTGTTATTGAGCACTCACCATGCACCAGGCTCTGTTGCCAGATGCTCGGGATATATCAGTGAATAAAACTGACAAAGGTACCTGCCTTCCCCCCACGTTCACAAGCTCACATTCTTGCAGACGTAGATAGAAGATAAGCAAAAAATGACAAATAAGAAAATGCTTAGTTTATTAGTAAACGTAATAAAAAAATGAGTAGAACTTAGTAAGTAGGATCAGGAGTACTAGGTGAGAGGATTAAAATTTCAGTGAGGCAGTTAGGGTAAACTTTACTGAGGCGGTGACCTTGAGCAAAGACTTGAAGAAGAGGAAGAAGGGACAAGCCACGGGGATATTCTGTAAGAGTGACCCAAGCCCAGATCATGACCAGGGGAAAGGCCCTCGGGCAGGAGCATGCTGTGTGCTCCAGAAGCAGCAAGGATGGCAGTGTGGTCAGGTGGACTGGTAGGGGTGGGGAGGAGGGGCATGATAGGAAAGGTCAAAGGTTGGGGGAAGGACATTTGCCTCTGTGGGCCATTGTAGGAATCTAGGCTTTTACTCTGAACAAAATAAAAAACGATGACAAAGTCTGAGCCAAGGAATGATGCAATCAATTGTTGTAGTACTCCAGGTGAGAGATGACGGTGCTGGCTTGGACCAGTGCGTTGGCAGTGGAAGTTTAATAAGATGCGATCGAATTCTGGTTATATTCTGAAGCTAGAAGCCATAGGATTTACTGACAGTTTGGATATGGGGTCTGGAAGAAAGAGAGATTTGTCTTGAGCTTCTGGAAAAATGGCATTGCCAACAACTTTGAAGGAAAGATTGTAGGCAGAAGAGGTTGGGGAGCAATACGAGGAATTAAGATTTGGAGTTAGACTTTGAAGTAGAGATGCTGAGCAGAGAATAGGTCTAGGCTCTGGATGAAAGTCTGTGACAGTTTAGAGATGCTGTTCAAAGCCAAAGAGATTGGGTGAAAGAGACCACTCAGGGAGTGTGTGCAGATAGAGAAGAGGCTTGAGTCCTGGTTCTTCCAGTATCAGGAGGAATCTACAAAGGAAAGGGGAGGAATGACAGTGGAGGTGAGGGAGGTGTTTTCCTGTATGTAGGTCTATATTGCAAAATAATCACAATAAGTCTGGTTAACATCCATCACCATATGTTATGATTTTTTTCCTTTGTGATGAGAACTCCTAAGATTTACTTAAACTTTCTTAGCAACTTTCAGTATATAATACCATATTATTGTAACTTTCAAATATATATAATATCTTATTATTAGCAACTTCCAAATATATAATACCACATTATTAACTATAGTCAACTGGTTTTCTCATATATAAGTATTACAGAGAATTAAAAAAAGTTCTTCCAAATCAGGATCAGTGGGTTCAGTGCATACTGAAGTAATATTGGTATTACTTCTCAAGAAAGGCAAGGATTTGGAAAAACATCTGAAAAACATTGATGCAATCCTAAGTCTTGTTACTAATGCAAGAGTGAGAGTGGCAGGGAGAGTCTTTGAAAAGGATTATGCCAAAATGCTGAGCACAGAGCCTGGGAATGGTGTTAATAGCCCTGAAAAGCTGACCATAACACATGCTTGAAGGTAGGACATATGTACAAAAATGCATTGCCAAAGATGTTGAAGGAACAAATATGTGTTCCTTTAAAAATAAATAAATAAATGAGAACGTGATTCCACGTTCAAAGACTTTCTCTCAAATGGCTGACTTTTTAAAGCCCCGGAGAGGCTAGAACAGGATAAAAAACAGCTATATCCTTGGGCAGCTGATAATGTGTGCATATGTTTATATGAAATGCGTTTTCTAAAGAGAGAGGGATTTTGAGGTCAGGATTAAGAAATCCAAAATTTCCATTACCCCAGGAAAGTGAGTTCTAGTTCATGACACTTGAGATTCAACTGTCAAGGAAGAAAGAGCACAGACAAAACTGGGCCTACCCCGACTTTATTTGCAAGTTTTAGGTTTTTAAAAAATGCTTATTTTAAGTTGGACCGAAAAGAAAGATATAGAGAAAAGAAGACAAGAGAACAGAGAACACTGGGCCTCCCCTGACTTTATCCACATGTTTTAGTTTTTTTTAAAAAATGCTTATTTTTAAGTTGGACCAAACAGAAAGATATAGGGAAAGGAAAACAAGAGAGAAGGAAGGAAGGAAGGAAGGAAGAAGGAAGGAAGGAAGGAAGGAAGGAAGGAAGGAAGGAAGAAGGAAGGAAGAAGAAGGAAGAAAAAGAAAATTAAAACACCAGAGAAATACTATATTTATCTTCTAAAAATATGTATTTATTTCTCTAAACACTTTATAAAATATAAATCTTGACTCGCTATTTATTATCCCTCAGTATTGTCCAGGGAATAGTAACATTAATTTCAGTTCATCACAAATACCATTATTTTATCTTTTAAAAGCAGTTTTATGAATTATTTAGTAATAACTCTGAAATGTAAACAAAAAAAAACCCTAAAAAATTATTAAAATATAACCAGTTATCCCCGAGGGACTCAATGTTACTTCTCTCCCTTAATTTTCTATCCTCAAAAATTTCTGGAAAATGTCCTTTAGTTGATGCAAAACATAATTGGTATTAATTGTAACTTCATGATTCCACTAGAGATTCTAAGAACGAAGTTTGAGCTATGATTCCTGTTGGTTTATGTGTGTTAATTTAAGGTCCAACAATTTTTTCTGAAATATCTTCGAATCCTATACATACTATTTACATTTTACATCTGGGTGAAGTAAAGCAGGCTCCAAGTCTCTTTAATGAACCTAACTGAGTGTCAGAGGTCAAGAGAGGAATGACAAAGCCCTTTGGGCAAAATTCAACCCAGCTTTACTGGTTTGGATTCTCCACCTTGAAAACCTTGCCCCTAGCATTTAGGCACAAAAGACGTCTAGTGGCTAAAATGTGAGTCCATTTTGTAGACAGTCCATTTATACATTGTATTGGCCCCAAAGTGCCAGAATAAAGCTCTGGATTTATAAAAGAAAATACGCATCTGAGCTAAAATATGTTTTCAAAAATAAGCAAATCTCTCCCCTTCTCCCTCTCTCCCCTGCTCCCTCTCTCTTCCTCTTTTCTTCGTTCCTAAAGCCTAAGGTTTCTGGCAACAATTCTGACCATTGAGTGGCAAAATCTTAACTACCTACAGGAAATGTAGTTATTAAAATGTCTACATTTGGAAGATGTCGCAGCTGCATCCTTTCACCTGTAATGTAGACGGGGCCCTGGGAGTAGCTTCCAGTGAGCTCTTGAATAGATTTTTTAACATTTTTTAGGAGAGTCTAAATATAACCCGTTACCTTAAACGGGAGTCACGAAGACTGTGACTGCTAGCGGGAGGAGGTTGGTTTACTGGGTAAATAATTTAGCAAACGTCCTTCAACTAGGATTAAGTTTCTGGGAAATTGTGTCATAAGAGTAAATTATGCTTGCCTCAGATCTGTTAATTTGATTTTTTCCTTCGGGTTGTAATTTTTAAATGTAAGTTTGATATTGGTTTATTGTACATACACCCTTAAAAATGCTTGGTCCCTTGACCTTTTCAGATGAGAAACCATCGTTTATGTGGTCTTTAGGGACAACCACCATCTCAGATGAGAAATCATTGTTTATGTGGTCTTTAGGGACAACCACCATCCCTCAGACTAAATACTTTTTGCTATCTACAAACTGAAGTTTGGAATGGGATTTACGAAGCCGAGAAGATCCACGTTTTCTGTTACCATGACATTTATAACCTATTGCAAATGATATTCTGCTTCTACTGTTGTAAGAAAGTGATTTTCATAATTCTCAAGATATTGGTTTTCCTTTGTTAAAAAGACATATGTAACTATCTTATATCAAATATACGTAATCCTAAAAAAACAGGGTTAGTATTATAGTTTCCAAAGTTCACTTGAATGCATCATGTTATTGGATCCTCCCACCAGGTAGGGTAGGTGGCCTTGTCTCTGTTTTTACAGAGTAGGAGATCGAGGCTTACAGATATTTGATGATGGACAATGAATTTCAGAGTGAATAAAGTTTTTGAGAAATACAGCAAAGTAAACCAACATAATAGCTATTTTTGGGAGTGGTTTTTAAATGATTCTATCCTGAAGAAATCTTTCATCTTTTCTAAATGTTATAAAACTACTTGCTATTCAGAGGGAAGAAGAAAAGAGACACCTTCCTCCCACCCCCTCCCAAATCCCCCTCAGGAACAACTGATAATAGCAAAGATCTTTTTGCACAAAGACACAGTATTCCAAAGCAACCCACAGCTCTCTATGTAATCAGTTCAGTGAGCCCAGCTATGACGTAGTCCTTTGAGATGGTTCCATGTTGATCCTTGTTAGGATTCCCAGAGGCAAAATGGGATGTAGGATTTCCCAACGGAGGTTTTCCTTATTTACATCTCAAGATGTGAGGGAGATTATGGATCTTATTTCTCACAATATCTTGTCCTGTTTTGAACAGGAATCAACAAGCCATGTTCTTTGATTTATTGATTTAGTGCTGGGTTTCCATTCTTATGAAATTAAATTTGTAGGAGCTAATTCTACCCGTTTCTGGTTATTTTGACATCTTCCAAGTTTTCTTATACCTATCAAATAACTATCTTTGTCTGCATTAGAGATGTATTTACCCAGATATGTGGCATTTTCTGATATCAAGCACAAATGGCATCTAACAGTTACATCTACCAACCACAAATTACACTGTTTTAGAGTTGGAGCAGAGAGGTAGCCAGACTGCGGGTCATTAGAACTCAAAAGCAGTCCTGGGAGTCAAGCTTGGAATGCCTTTTGTCCTTTAATCATATATTTTACATCTCCCTGGGGAGTGGTGAGAAAGTCTTCGTGTTATTTCACCACCCCCCACACTTTTAGTCTCATCTGGCAGCTGGGTCTCTGCTCTCAACTTTCTTTCTTCATAGCTAGCTGCACTCTAATTTTTATTTTTAGGGCCACCATTTTTACTTCGCTTTTCAGCAAATGGTGTGTGAGCAGGGAAATTTATTATGCCCTGGTGAGGTGAAATCATGCCTGGAATTCTTATCATGTTCATGTTACTCAAGCGGTATTTTGATTGTTAATTTAAAAAATTCTGTGTGGCTAAGAGCGTATATCTTAAAAGTTCTCATCACATGAAAAACATTTTTTTTTTTTAACTATGTGTGATGATAGACGTTAACTAGACTTTTTTTGTGGTAATCACTTCGCAAGGTATGCAAATATCAAATCATTATGTTGTATGCCTGAAATTATAAAATGTCACATGCCAATTATACCTCAATAAAAATGCACATTTTCTGATATTACAAAATAGTATTATATAAATGAAGTATTGAGTAACTGGCAGAAAGTTAGTAACACCTTTGTACACCTTCGTTCTGTTCTTCCTTACTGTAGAGATACTGATCCTTTTACAGTCTCTTTCTCTCTCTTTTTTTTTCTGTTTCTTTTTTAACCAGTTCACCAATGTTAGGATTCTCTGGCCCAGGACTTTGAGAAAAGGAGGAGAAGCTATCCTCACTTTAAATATAATTAAGGGATTATCTGGAAGAGTTGCATACATTTTGCACAGCTTACTGGGCAAAGGGGCAAAACCTTGATGTTCCCATAGTTTAGCACAGTGTTCGGTATGAAGTGAATTCTGCAGAAGTAGCTTTTGAGCACAACAGGGCAAAATTATTATTCTTGGATTCAAGTGCTTGTAAAACATTTCCCTCTACTGGCTGGCTGCTGAAATTACTTCTAAGAAATCGCATCGAGGACCCGATTTGCTACTGCTCTCAAAATTTGCTGCATTCTCACCTTTAGCAACCTATTAGTAAATGCTTTCTTGCACCTTTTCTTTCTTTTTAAATAAAACTTTATTGAGCTCCCTATTTCCCTAAATTAGGTGTGTCAGGAGTACTGATGCAGAGAGGATGTCATGATTCTATTTACGACGCATTTGAAATTCACCCTCAGAAATAACCGCTGTATGTAGCCCTGTATCATTTCAGTCGAATTCATGGTTTTCAGGTGAGAGAAATAGCTCAGAGGACCTCAGCGCACTCATGGCCATGCTATCTTAACTCTGGACAATTTGATTCAAAGAGCAGAAGGCTCGTGGTGTCCAACAAGAACAGAAAAATTGCAGAGAATTAGTCTTAAAACTATGTGTAATAATAGTGAGTCTGTAGCTTGGTCAGCAGTCTCACTTGGGCCTTTTGTTAATAGGGGCTTTCCTCGTTTTTATGAAGTGAAGGCAGAGGCATCTAATTTGGGATCCAGACATTTTGGCGTTTTACTCCAACCATTTAACTGGAAACCCTGGTGCCTGTGGTCTTTGGCACCCGCAGGACTATGTTGTGAGTATTAGTTCATCATGCCCAGCGCTTCACCCACACAGTACGGAAATAGCCTGGAGTGACCAAAAGGCAAACCCAACTCTAATTACTAGAGAATTGAAAATGAACACACACAGTCTTTATATACATTCTTTAAGACCACACTGTTTTAGTTTTATATATCCTAATGCTGAATTTCCCTGAGACTAAAAGACTTTTAATTTATGTTTCCATTTAGGTAATTTACTTCCAAATGTAGGTAATTGCAAACATGATTTTAAGGCAGTTAAAGAAATCTCAGTTGAAAAGATTGTAGTCGATTTGTATCTGTACCTTCCATTCTCGATATTATTTTTCATTTTCTCCAGGCGAGGGGTGGGAGGGAGGTGTCACATTTTATTCACACAAAGTTCACTGCTGTAGTAAACAATGGTGGATCATCTTGGCTCAAGATACCTGAATTTAGATGCGAGAGTTAATTTGGCAACTCGTCTTCAATCTCACAGCTAGTTCTGAATCAATCCCACTTTCCACACTCAGTCTGACTCACTGTGTGGGTTGTGAATGTAGACTTATGATTGTGCACGCAGACTGAGACCCTTGCCTAGTGGGGACCTTGGGCACATTGCTTCTGGGAGTTTCGTTCTCCTCATCTCTCAGGTAGATGTATTATCATGCAGTCACACATCCCTACTGTACAATATGATCACGGTGATCAAATCAGGATTAAGCATGTTAAGCGTTTGGCGTGTAGTAAACACTCAAAATGTTGTTATTTACTCGATAGATATCAATTCTTGAAAATACGTTATTTTGCGGACAAGTCAAATTGGGTACAAAAGAATAATCTTGTAGCAAGTCATCAAGTAGAAATGCCAGAGTGTGTGTTGATACAATCAAATTAATTTAGTATTATTAGGGATATATATATAGTTCTTACCGTTATTATTGTTTGGGGTTTATTTGGAAAAGGGTGTAGTGTTGCCAAAATCAATATTTCCCCATTTATGTGGATAAAATCTATATCCTCTTTTCTTTGGTTTAGCCTCATTACTCCTGACTGCTGTAAGGTTTATGTCTTTTGGCTACTTGTTAAGTCTGATTTGTGAGCCAGGTCTAGAAAAAATACCAGAGATTTTCTTAAATGACAAATATTCTTGCTGCTGTTTAACATGGAATTGCTGTAGTCGCTCTTTTCTTTTATGAACAAGATATCTTGAAATTAAACTTTTATGATCGGCAGATCCAAAAAGCTTGTGAAGCAGAGAAATGTGTTCTAAGATCAGAGATGTATTCATTTTCTTGGACACTTACGTGTCCATCCCTTGGCACGTCATATTTCTTCCAAGCATTTATCACAGCTTTAATGAAATAGTTATGTCGTTAGATATTCAACGTCTCCAGTGTTATGTCTGTAAGACTGATGAGGGCAATTTTATTGATCGAAACAGGCATGAAATGAAAACTCTGTCTATTCAGAAAGAAAAAGGGAGCCACAGTAGTGTGGAGTGGGTTGCAGGAAATCACAATGAGAATACATATGAGGATGATGAAAACCCAGAGAGAAAATGTGATGGACAATTGGGATGACTATCAACTTACCAGAGTTTTCTGAATGGAAAGTTTTTCAAGTTTTGCTTATTTAGGAAGTGCAGAGATCACCGCACTTGGGTCAGTGATATGTGGTTCTGTCCCTTGCTGGCTAAGTAACTTCAGAGAGTCACATGTCTCCATTTGCTGGACAAGGAAGGACTCGGGGATCAAGCCTGTCAACAGTCATAGCTTTGTAGAGTCTAATGAAAAATGTGAAAGTACTTTGTAAACTCGAAACATCTGTAAATGTGTGATTATTTAATTATGGAAGGATTTATAACACGTGTGTGGTAAAGCAGTTAACAATCAGTTCAGAAGGGTAAAAAGCCCCCATCCCAATTCTTCTCTCCAGAGTTGCCCACTTTTGTTAGTTTCGTGTGTCCATGTTATTCTAACGATGATCAATAGATTGACTAATCTATTGATTGTTTATATGTTTATAATACACACACACACTCACAGATATATATGTGTAAACCTAAAATGTACAAATTAGATCTAATACCGTTCATTAGTATACTGTTCCACTTGCTACATCGTGGACATTGTAATGACAGTGCATATAGAGTTCTTCCAGCGACAACATGGCATCCATTGTGTGCACCTGCCAGGATTTATCATTGCCGTATTGATGGACATCTAGCGTGTTTCCATTTTTCTCTACGATAAACAGGGCTTCAACGACCATCCTTGCCCAGTTTGATTTCTTATATGCTTTGCTAAAAATTATTCAATAGTTTCTTATCTTCACACTCTTCATTTACATCTCATGCCTCGTGGCAGAAACCTGGTGTACCAAGGTCGTCTTTGTAATATTACCTCCAGCTTTGGGGCAGTTTCGGAATTATCTCTAGAATAGTCTCCTTGCTCTGCAACTTTGGCTTGTTCACTGCACGCGACTTTCTATCTTTTTGCCTTTACATTGTAAATCCCTGCTTAAATATATTCCCTTGATTCTATCTTTATAAATTTCCATTTTTTTTTCTTCCTTCAAGGCACAGTCAAAAATCCACCTCTTCCTAAAAGTCTGTGTAGGCTAATTCCATTACAATTTTTTGATGTCCTCAATGTCCTGGTAATTTTTTAAAACAAGCGTTTCTTGAATTGTCGTGGCAGGCATAGTGCCACACCAAAATGCATGTGGGTCTAAGTATTTTGTAAGTTTTTTAAAAAAATTAATTCCTTGTTTATAAATTGCCATAATCTAGGTTAATGATGAATAACAAGTATACTATGGCCTACCTTTCAGAATTCTACTGCCAAATTCAGATCACTACATCAGAATTTGCTTTTGTTACAACTGAATGCTCATAATGCTGTCTGTGAGATGGTTTGATATGGTTAAGGTGAGATAAAACCTTTCCTTGTAAGGGGTAAGAGAAATTCCTTAACATCAGATCAGTACTGGGAAATTATGTGTTCACTGGAATATGCAAGAATTTCACCTCATGAATATTTAAAAGACTGTGGTCAGGGCAGTGAAACCATCTGGTCAACAGTGACATACACTGTGGAGGCATTTACAGGCCTTGGAAGAGATGACTGGGTTAGGGCCATGACTGTGTTGTAATGATTGCTATTTTTTTTTTTCAGAGTCAAAAGGAAAGTTTATTAGAAAAGAGGTAACACTCCACAGACAGAGTGTGGTCTCCTCAGAGGCAGAGGGACGCGGGAGAGTGAGAGACAGAGGCATCGAGAGGGACCAATAATTGCTATTTGTTAATGCGGTGTCATATTTTTACAATGTTCTTTTAAGGACACAGTCACACAAGTTCCAGGATTCCAAAATGTGCCTGGAACAAATTTGGTTTTGGCCGGTCAGCATGTCTCTCCAGAAGACAAGAGGTATCTTTTCTTCTTTTGAAGAACTGTAATGTCTGCCACAGAGTTGAGTAACAGGCGCTCAACAAGTACTCCTCACTATCAACCGACACCTAGTGGCACCAAGAAAACCAAACCCAACCGAAAAACCGTAAGAAAAACGAAATTAGAATTAGTTTATAAACCACTATCGACGTGAGACTTACTTCAGCATAACTCTGAGAGTGAGTAAATAGCATGTAGAGGAGACACGCCTAAAGAGTATTCTCTTATCGACAGCAAACAGATCAACCCAGGACACAGGTGTCACCCAAGTACAGCAGACTGGGACAGAGCCATAAACAACACTACCTTACAGATCGCAGGACATAGACACAAACCAAAAACCAGTCCGAACGACAAAAATAATACTAAAATAATAAAAGCGGCAGCCATGTTTTAATTCTTGCAACAGGTAATGTTTGGTTTAATATATTATCTTATTTTAGTTTTCACAACAGTCTTGTGGGAGTCATTAATTATCACATAAATGAAATGAGCCTTGGAGCATTTGTACAATTTGCTCAAGTCACAGTGCAGTTAAATAATAGGGATAGGATTTCAATCCATTTCTGACTTTACCACATATATTCTAACTATTATTTTCTACAGACCTCTACATCTAGTCTTTTCAGTTAAGAAGGGTGGAAAGGAATGTAGGACCTTTTGGTGACTTTGACACAGTTGGATGACAGTAGCTGAAACCTCTAAATAAATTTTTAACAAATACAGAGTTTTGGAACTGACTAAAATATTCCAAGATAATTTAAAATTTATCTCAATCAGGAAGGAGGTATCCCCAGACCTGGGCTTAATTTCTCTCTCTAACGATGAGGTCACCAGGGCTATTCGTCTGGTAGTTACCACAGCCATGCTGGAAGGCCGTGTCTTGCACAGGGTTGTTGGAAGGCTACTGTTTGTCAGGAGGCTGGACACACCTTTGATCATTACCTACCCAGAATGTCCTCATCATTCCCTGAGGGGTCATTTACATTTTATCACTTCCTATTGATCATTCGACCAGACAGCTTTCAAAGAAAGGGCCTGGTGTGCAGGTGGACAATAATAAAATTCGTCCAGGAGACCCCCTGCTGCGGTTACCTCACAATGTGCTGTTTCCGAAAGATACAAGGAGGCGTTACACCTCACAGTGTTCAATTTAAAAACTGAAGGACAGTGAAGTGGATGAGAAATGGTTCTTCACGATTCAAGGAAATAAAAGGAAGCAGTGGTCTAGATGCTATGAAAAATGGAAATCCACAAAACCGTTTATATTTGATTTGGCATGCACTACATTATTCGTTCTGTCCAATAGGCATACACATCCTAGTTATGTTTTCTTTAATTGAGGTCAAAATATATGTTCAATTCGTGGATATATACTTGAGCATCATAGACAGGTGATCAAATGTACACAGAGTTCAAAGAGCTTCTCTATATTGAATTGTGTTATTTTGAAGTAATTTGTGCTGTGCGTCACTGAGTTTTCAAAAAGGAGGTTTATAAATAGTTCAGATATTATCTCTGTGCACAAACCAGCCTCATCTTGGCAATTTTGTTCATTCCTTAGTTCATGGGACAGAATCCTGTTTATGGACAGGATTCCAATTGATATTCTTTTTGGATTTTAGATACAGTATAGTAGAAAAACTACATATCTACCTCAAAAGTTCAATATGAGCATTAAATGTTGAATACTCATAAAACAATATGAGCTACTACTCGTAGTAGTAGGAAGAGCTATAGAACACACGAGAAAGACAATGTTTTATGCTAATAACATATGTTGACCTTGTCTAAAAAAACTAAGCTGTAGGTATGTAATAATTCATTCGGTAATGAATAATTGAGAACCGTTTATGTCCCAGACAGTGTTGTAAGTGTTGAAACAAATCGGTGACTAACTCAGGCCAAATTTCTGCATCATGGAGCTTATATTCCAGGGACATGCAGAGTGGTTTTTCTTATTCTCTTTAAAACATTGCTTTTGGTGATTTACAATCTTTTCTTTCTTTTTTCTTTTTTCTTTTTACTCTTCAAAGAAAAGCTTCATATAAAGATGATGCATTTTATTTCCACGTGAACAGGAATTATGATTTTGTATGTGTATCCACCTAGCTCATCTATCCTGTGAGACTCGAAAGTTTAAGGTCAAGACTGGCAGCTGGCAAATTTTTCATTCTCACTCCATGCCTAGCACAGTGTCTTCTTGTAAATAACACAAAGTAAAAATATATTTTCTGAATGGCCAGTAACAAATTATGGAACTCTGTTTTATTGTTTTGTAGTCGTATTTTCTGTACATTCAAAGACAGCTAATAATACAAGGTGCTAACGATAAGTGCCAAATTAAGGATGTATAAAAGATATATACTAGGGAAGGGCCACAGGGAGGGACGTCATTTTACGTTAGTGATTATGGAAGAGAGGAAATGAACTTAGACTTGAAGAAGAAGGTTCAGGTAAAAGAGAAGGAGGTTGGCGTTACCAGCGGGTATGTGGAAATTCCCCGCTTGAAAGATTACCAAGAGCCTTGGGAATGTTTACTCTATTCTCTAGGCAATGGTAAATTATCAAGGTTTCTGCCTGGGAGATGGAGATGTAGTTTGTGAAAATGGTCTTCCCGGCTATACCTGGAGCTGGTGCCTAAATTTAGAATTTAGAAATGATCAGAATTTCATGTAATTTGATTAGAATTTAATAGGTCATGTAGTCTATTAGGTGGATTGCCATCGGCATGAAAAAAATGAAAAACAGAACAGAATACAAAGTATTAACGTATATTGCTTATAGTGAGGCTACTAAGTATTGTTTTACAAAACGTCCATTTCAGTTGTGCACATGTGGGTAAAAGTGCCTGGGGGCAACTTGAAGTGGATTTCAGCCAAAAAGTTTAAAACCACTAAGCTCAAGTTCTTTACCCGTGAGCACATCCTTCTTTTCTCCAGAGCCGAAACATTGTATTCCAACTAGCAACTACACACACACACACACACACACACACACACACACACACACACACACACACACACACACACACTACCATATACATCTCAGATTTTCACATACAGAGGCCAGATTGTGTTTTGCCAAAGACAAAAACCAAAAAAGTAATGACATGATTTATTCAGGCTGCTGTAGTAGGGAGAGTGTCACAGATCTGAAGGTCAGTGTCTCAGCCGGGTGTTTCCACCTGAGACATCTATAGGAGGAAATGGAAAAGGTACAGGTGGGCACTTTACAGTTAGAACTATTTTGTAATCAAGGAAAGTCTCAGTCATTTATCTGTGTAGGCAATGTTTGTCTGTGTGTCTAGCAATTTCAGGGGTCACAAACAGTTTTAATCTCAGCTAAATCATTTGCGAGACACAGAACAGAGAGTTGGAGGGTCTGTGTCTATTCTTGTCTGTAGGTTCAGGCGAAAGGGAAAAGGTCTGTCCTTGTCCCTGTCACAGGTCAACAAAAGAGTTATCGAGAACCTAATGGATGTCATGAGAAAGAGTGAATCTTATCTATGTCATATGGGGAAAGGTGATTGTGGTAAATCATTTCTCAGAACACAAGAGTGGACAGATTTTTTAAAACTATAGCTGTTTTCCAGAAGCACAAAGCTCAGGTAAACTTCAACATTAGTTTTCTTTTCTAGATTGACTTTTGAGAAAGTATAGAACCGAGTTTCTGGCCCACATTCTACAAGTGGTTATACTTAAGAGTATGCATCCAGCCAATTTCTTGGATTATTGCTGATAGTGGCTAACATTGCTGAGCATATAACTCTGTAACAGAAAACTTCTTTTTACTCTGAGAATAATTGGTACTGGAAAAGATCATTTAAAGTGAATCTATTAAGAGTGCAAAATGTAATATTAGACAATAAAAACAAAATTTGAACAGATATTTATCTTGAAAAATGAAACGAAATGATGAAATAAATTGATCGTATCATTTATTTAATAGCATGCAATTTGTAATTCAACTATAAGCTAACTTTAGAACAAAGAATGGCTGAGACGTTGATTTTTCTGACATACTTGTATCATATCTTCATACAATATTCTTTCCCTTATTTGTGATTTTCAGAGCGCAATTTTACACCATTCGCAAAAAATATTCAAGGCCTTATCAGTTTTCTGAAATGCCGTTCAAGCCTTTGATATTCACTTTATTCATTTTTGAAGTGCCTGTGTTTTATTCTCTTCCTCATTTGATAAGTGATCTAATTCTACTAAATGTTAACTTGTCAATGGCTTTGCCTAAGCAATACCAGCAGTGCTTACATCAGATTTATATCTGGTGTATGCAATGCCACCCTGTATTGAATGTATTATATTGCTGCATATTTAAAACAAAAACATTGACCCAGTGTGTGGGCTATTTAAGTGAGTACAAATTTTCTTGGTTCTGTAGTCAATATTTTCCTTTATTTTTGTGATGACCCTCATTGCTCTATCTAAATTTCTAATCACGAAAACTTCAAAAGAGAAAACACCAAAGTTACCCCTCTGCATTTTAAATGCTTTATTTCATGTAACTCTCCCCTCAACTCTATAAGGCAGTTGCTATTATCATCCCCAGTACACAGATGAGAAAAAGAGGAGGCTTTGAAAATTTATGTAATTTGCCCTAAGTCCCAGGATTACCAAATGGCAAAGTCAGGAATGCTCACTAACACAGTTTATATGCTTTACTGAAATGAAATGCTAGCTAGCCTTCTCCTCACCAAGCCCGCCCAGTTTTATTTTTCCTACCCTAAGTTTTCTCTTTGCGTGGATTTCTTACCTACTTATTGGAAATTTAGTTTCATCTTGTTATATATTTTTAGCCGATTTAAGATCTTTGTAGGAGTAAAAATAAGTATATATGCATCTTTTTTTTTTTTTTTTTTCAAAACAAGCGTCTTTTTTTAAGGTAATCTGAAAGAAAGTGTGCTGGTTATATCCCACAAGTTCTGGCGTCCTATGAACTAGGGTTCTATTTCTGGCTCTATCACTTATTAGCTGACTGATTTACAGTTAAGGTTTAAAGCTTCAGCATCCTCACTTGAAGGATAGTGAAGTTGTTATTACCTATCTCATAAGGCTGTTTGAGGATCAAATACAATAATACGTCTCAAGTGCATAGCATCCTGCCTTTTGCATGGAAGGCACGAAGAAACATTTCCATCATCATTGTTTTTATACTGACGACAAGAGACGGCAGAGGTGGGGGGCAATCCAGTGAACCAGCCCTGTTTTATTCTAAGTTCCACGACTATTAATAACTTTTATTTGTCTCAAATTTTAAGTCATCGAGAGGAGATAACTATTATTTTTTTTCCGGTTGAGAGAATTCTTAAAACTTCTTTGGCAAGGCACCATCTCAATTCATTCTATCTAGTTACAAGTAATTTATTATTTTGAAGATAGGCAATATAGCATCAAAGTAGGTCACTGTGAGTCTCAAAGGAAAACAATAATGGTCCTAGGCTGACTAATTTGGGGTGCCTGTGTCATGCTACACTACATTAGTGCGACTAGGAAGTCCATGGAGGACAATGCTTTTCATCGTGGTGGTGGTAGGCAAAGCTTCCTTGAACAGTTAAGAAGATTTATTTTAGGCTACATGATTCGGCAATGATTAAATTCTGTTCACGTTTCTAAATAAGAACTGTATTTTAAGTTTCAACTTGAAATTTTAAGACATATTTTATGGTCCTGAACAAAAGTGTATTCTCAAGTACCTCTGAAAGGTCTAAGGTAGATGATCTATGTAACTTCGATTAGGAATCAAAATAGCCAGACCACTCTTTCCAGTGAGAAGACTTGAGTTGAATTGATAGTGTTTGAACAGTTTTTTTTTTTTTTTAACTTTTTATGGTAACAGGAACAAAAGTGTAGGTTTGGGTTAATTTCTCAACAAATAAATTTTCCTGAAATATCTCAGCATTTGTCATGACTCTTGTAACAAAGAAAGTTGTCTTAATTGGGTTAGACAAGAACTCATTAGAAATAAATCTAATCATTTTGCTTCTCATGTATAGTTGCATGAAACACACACACACCATATATACTCTGATGGAATTTGGGCTTTTTGCACATATTAGGTTTCTGATTGGAGACAGGGTTGAGAGGCTGGTAAAAATAAAATTAGATAAATGCTTAAGTATATATTAGGTTCAGGGCGTAAGATCTGCCAAATTCTGGGATTAGAATTCAAGTGAATGACTTTTTTTTTATTATTATTTCCAAACCTTTCTTAATAAATAGTGGTCAAGTACCACTATAAATTTCAATGAAAATTAGTAAGATCTCTCTCTCTCTCTCTCTCATACTCTTTCATACACACATATTCATACCTAAAACAAACTGATCTTCACACACAGACTAGACACCAAACCAAATAAAACCAAACATACAAAAAGGAGTAAGGGGGGAGGAGAGAGGAAATAGAGACTCACTACAAGAGCTCTCTCTTTTTACCTTTGTTTCCTCTCGTCCGGATTGGTGTAGATAGAAGCCGCAGTAAATAAGGAAAAGATAACAAAGGCCAATAAATGAATGCTATTTCCAGGTTGGTGAATGGAAGCTCCATGAATCACCACGAATGTCTTCACTTCAAGAGAACCAAAACTGCCTTAGCACACTCTCACTCGGACAGAGTTTGTTCAGCAAATATTTAACGAGATATTCTAAACATGGTAATCCTTCTGTGCGCCAGAACGATACATTTGGGACAGGCAAAAATGGAGTGTGCTCGCATATTTTGAGATCTGGCGTAGCTATTGGTGGGACGGAATGGCAGAGTCAATTGTGTCGATACACTTTTGAGAATTTTTTTGGACACAACTCTGTGAGTAAAGACAAGGTATATATTCATTTCGTGAAAAAAAGAGTAGTAATGTTGATATCTCTCCGAATGACTATACCCAGATTCGGGGTAAACTCTCTGGTTCGTGTGCTGAATTACCTGGCATTTGGTAGCCGGATGATACATATACGATGAAACAGTTTTTAGTGATAAACCACAGACCTCAGAGTAGCTATCAGCTCTAACCCATTTTAAAATAAATGTGTTTATAATTCAACCAGAAGGCCTTCCAATTTCAGGCTCAAAGAAGGAGAGCTCATGTATTTGTAAAGGAAACAGTAGTTCCTTTGGAGGAAAATTATAGCATTATCTCCTGTCTTCCAGGTTTACTACACAAATTCCAAATATTCAGGCGCTGCCAACATATGTGGAAATGTTATATTTTAAGAACACCCAGAGAAAGAGATTTCACATCCTGTCACTGTAACTCATCCCAAATTCTTCATTTACTGTCTATTTCAAGAATGTTATTTAGTGGAGTGTTTCACCTAAAGGTTCAAGTTCAGATATCGAGCAGATAATCCAGAAGTTCTCTAAATTCTCTCCATCCCCAGCACTTCTCCTATTATTAACAGCTTGCATTAGTGTGGTACATTTATTATAATTAATGCACAATATTAATACACTATTATTAACTGAAATTCATAATTTGCATTAAGAGTCACTCTTTGTGCAGTTCTGTGGCTTTTGACAATGCTGCCAGCCACCTTTACAGTGTCATACATAATAGTTTCTCTTGTGCTTCACTTATTCATCCTCCCTCCTTCCTCTTCTTCACCCTGGAAATCTTTTTACCGTCTCTAGTTTTGCCTTTTCGAATCATCACATGGTTGGAGTCACACAGTATAGCTTTTTAGACTCCCTTTTACTTAACGATAATCATTTAAGGTGCTCCATGCCTTTTTTATGGCTTGACTCGTTTCTTTTTTTACCACTGAATGATATTCCATCACATGGATGTGCACAGCTTGTTCATCCATTCACTGTTGAAAGACATCTTGGTTGTTACCAGTTTTCGATGAGTCTGAATGAAGCTTCTATAGACGTTCCAGTGCAGGTTTTTGGGTGCCCATGGTTTTTCATCTAGGAGCTTCTGATGGATCGTGTGGTAGGACTGTGTTTAGCTTTGTAGGAAACTGCCAACCTGGCTTCTAATGTGGCTGGGCTATTTTGTGCTTCACCAGGAATGAATGAGCATTCCTGTTGCTCTGTGTTCCTGCATCCATTTGGTATGGTCCGGTTTTGGATTTCAGTTATTCTGACAGGTGTGTACTTTGTCATTGTTGTTTTCATTTATAATTCTTCATAATCTATTATGTTGAATATCTTTTCATATACATATCTGACACTATGTATCTTCTTTGTCTATTCAGATCTTTCACCGTTTTAAAATAGATGTTTTTTTATTGCTGAATTTTAAGAGTTTTAAAAAATATATTTTCGATCCAAGTGTTGTATCAGATAAACATTTCCAGTTTCTCCCGTGCTGTGGCTTGTCTCTTCATCCTCTTAACAGTGCCTTTTGCAGAGCAGTTTTATATTCTAATAAAACCCAACTTTTTTATGGATCATGTTTTTTGGTGTTTCATCCAAAAACTCCTTGCCAAACCCAAGGTCATGTAGATTTTCTTCTACCTTATCTTCCAGGTTTTATCATTTGGGATTTCATATTTAGATCTAAGATTCATTCTGAGTTAATTTTTGAAAAAGGTATAAAGCCTGTGTTTAGATGTTTCTCCTCCTCTCCTTCAAATGTGGATATCCAATTGCTCAAGTACCATTTATTGAAAAGATGATTTATTCTCTGTTGTATTACCTTTGCTCCCTTGCTAAAGATTAGTTGACTAGTTATTGTTCTATTTCTGGGCCTTCTATTCTGTTTAATAATAATTATATATATATATATAATACATATATATATTATACTTGTGGAGACTGTTTTATGACACTTTAAGCACTATCCTTGTTGTCCTCAAAGCTACCTTCATATTGATTATTTTAAGATAGGTGTTGAGATAATCTCAACAAATCCAAGCCAGCTCTTAATCCTGTGTTACTGGTCCTCCCCTGGAAAGCTCTGTGCATGTCCTCTGTCATGATGGGTAAAAGCAGCCCCAGATTCATGACTGAGCCAAATGGTGATGCTAGTTTAGGAAGGACAGAAGGCTTCAGGGGTAATTTGACCTTCAGCTTTGTGTTTAAGAAACCCCAGGTTTCAAAAGAGAAGAGAAGCAAAGTCTATCCAAAGAGAAGGGATTAATTTATTGAACACAAGTCTTTTTTTGAGTGTGGCATCATGCTACATTGTTTGTGTGGTGAAGTGAGGTGCCAGGAGGAAAAGGAGGACTTAGGTGACATATAACTGGCACCTGAAAGGGATCAGGCACTATTTCAAGAGCATCACAGCCTTTATCTCCTTGAGTCTTCATAATAACTCTATAGGTAGATACTATTACTGTCTCCATTTCATAAATGAAGGCACTGAAGCACTGAGATATAAAGTAACTTACCTTAAACTACAAAATAGTATATGGCAGGGCTAGAATCTCTGCTCTGGAAGACTCTTAAATCAATGTGCTCTCCTGGTGCTCAGCCAACTAAGCACGCAAACCGAAACCCACTCTCATAGTGAGAACCCGGTCTTGCAAAGCGTCATGGGGAACTGGAATGGCGGTTTTAAGTCGGGCAGTGGGAGAAGATAACATCGATCAGGCAAAGACAATGGAAAGAATTGGATGCCAAGGCGAGAGCTTAGACTTGATTCAAATTCTATTAGAAGGTGAATAAAGTCTGTAATAGTACAATGACAAGTTGGAGCAATAGTTCGAGATTAATTGAATCTCCGTGTGAAGAATAGACTGAAGGAAAAGAATGGTAAGTGGAAGACAACTCAGAGTCAGATTTTTAGCTCCGGATTAGGTTTTGCAATAGTAACAAACAGGAAGGAATGAGGCTAAGAGCCACCTTGAAGGATGCGCACAAGGATCTCAACGTTGGCTGGTGTGTGGGGTTCAGAGGGCGCCCCGACACCAGTACAAACACAGTACAAAGATGAAGATCATCAGTAAAATGATCCACGGAACCTTACGTGAATCAGCAGGCGTGAATATTAATTCTTCCAACTCTCATGGTTAGCAGACTACACTCTCATTCATTCTGCAGCCCCTCAATCTTTGGAATTAGATCAATCATGCTTGTGCTGCTCCAGAAAATATGAAGACTGCTAAGTCTGTTAAAGAAACTCAGAGAACAACCAGAAAAGCATCCTCACTGCCAACATCCTATGAGGACTGTTTCCTCATGCAAAAATAAAACAAAGCAGGATAAAAACAGAAAAGAAAGAGAAATGATGCCATCTAGTGGTGACTAAGTACTATGCGTCAGAGAAAGAAAGGATTCAAGCTCTCAAATGACGTTTCATTATGTGCATATAGGATCATACACGGTATCACACACTATGCCAACCAGTTCCCCACATTCTTCAGTTTTGTTGACTTTCAGGTGGCTGTTTCTAGAAGGAGACATCCATTAATATTTTCTATACTGATAGATCATATGCTGGGAGTTATTTCTAGGTCATCATCCTTGGATGCTATTATTCAAGGCACAAAAATAATACAAAGTAATGCCCTTTGAATTTGTCATAGAAACGGGATGCTACATACTGTCAGATAGCTGTGGCTATTGGACTTGGAACTGATCGTCTCCTTGGCCAGCGCTCAGGGCCGAGCGCCCTGAACCAGGAGCTCCTCACCACCATGCCCTGAATTCCAGAAAAAGCGGTTCCGTGGTCATCTTCTGGGTCTCAAAACCAGTCGAAAGTTTATTGTCTGAAGGCGAAGATGACGCCTTTAGACCGGGGTGTGTCTGCGCTCTCCCTCCTCTTGGCATTCCGTGGGAGTATCTGAAAAGCAGTTGACGTCCCTGGGTGGTGCGCCTCCAGTCTGATCTCTGGGCACTTTCGTCTGTCTCCATTTATGTGATTTATAAATAGCTCCTTTGTCCCCGGAAGCTGAGCACAGGGTAAGACTAACTGCAATTATTATTTAGGAGCAGACTAGAGAGCTCAGATACATTTTTACATGATAAAAACAAATCTTACCCTTCTATCACATTATATAGATCATGTGCTATCACACCTAAGCTTATTTAAGTTGCAGTCATTTACTAATACCTAAAGCCAGGCCGCCTTGATTTGTTATTATAGCTTAGATAATACCCGGAAATGAATTAAACTCAGATATTTTCTTGATTTGGGGAGGGAAATGGCTCAGTAGACTAACCTTACCCCATCATCCTTCATTCCTGCTGCCCTTCAGCAACTCGAACGATCTTTATAAATGTAAATAAGATCATGCTACCTTTCTGCCTAACTGGCAGATGATTTCCCTTAAAGTCCTAATTCCCATGCCTTCCTACAAGGGTGCGGATCACCTGCACCGCATCCTCCCGGACGGGATGCTCTCTATGGTCCAGCACGCCACCCTCCGCCTCGCGTCCCGGGTCTTACCAGAGCTCTCCTGCCTGTGTTGCCTCAGCAACCCTGGCCCCGCCCAGGCCTGGGGTCTCCTTCCACTTTTCCCTGCATCTAATTCCTGTGCATCCTTCCTCTCTGCTCAACCACCGCTTCCCCATAGAGATCTTTCTTGACCTCTAATCTAAACCAGGCTTTCCTGCCTTGTTTTCTTTCATCGCCGTTCCTCTTATGCATTACACTTGTTGTTGTTTATTTTTTCTCTCCCCATGAAATAAAGCCTCGTGAAAGCGGGCCCCTCTAGTAGAGTCCCCCCCAAAAAAAAAAAAGACTGGTAGGCAGTGAAGGTTTCTATGACTATTCATGGCATAAATGTAAGTAAATAAATAAAAGAACAGCTAAAAGCAGCACATAAACGAGCAAGTCGGTGCAGAAATCCAAATGTCATAGCTGTGGACGGAAAATCCATACGGAAGATATATCCAGAAATCTTCGCGACGTCGAGCACGGTGTTAGTGGAGCAAATCCCACCCAGGGGACACGGAGTCTGCTTTCGAAATGGTCTTCAGGCTTCAAGAAACGAGGCGGCCTGCTGGGATGGATCGCTGGTTTTGCTTGCCGCTGTTATTACCCGCACAGGGGAGAAGTGTTTCTTCTCATCTGTCCCTTTATTTTTTTTTCTCTCTGGTGGTTGCTCACTGCTCTTTCTGCGCCACATCCATTTGTTCCACCGACGCTGGAATAAGCCCTTGAGTGCCGTTGGGATTGCCTGCAGACTCCGTGAAACATGCGCTTTCGTGCCCAATCTCCATCCTCTTTCTCTCTCGTAAACGCTGCGTGTGTGCCCCGAGGGGAAGGCCACCGGGGCTGGGGAAAGTGACTGCCCTCATCCCGAGACAAATCTGCCACAGTCAACATAAAGGGCTCTTTCATAGTCACTAAAACAAACTTGGCTGGGCACCCAGGAATTTTTTAGTATTTTGAATTTTTTTACAGCCACCTTGATCAGAAAGCTGAAGGCTGGGACAAATTCTGCGAGCCCCTGCGGTTGCTCGGCTTGTTTTCGGAGGCCTTGGGAGAAAGGTGTAGAAGCTGTGCCACGTCCAGATACTGGCGTGGGCTCGCTTAAAGCACACGGCCCGCGGGCAAGCAATTCTCCGCCTGCGGGACTTGCCTGCCCACTTTTCTTCCGAGACAGAGTACCTCTGTCGCCTTAAAAATCCTGGACAAGACCCGCCTGCCGCATGGATGGATTACCTTGTTTGAATGGTTCGAAGCCAGTAGCACCTTTCTGTGGTGGTTTGTAGAAGTGCGGGGTGGTTCTACATATGTGTAAATACCATGTACAGAAAAACAAGGCCGGGAACTGTCACCCTCTGAAAACGATAACCATCAACGACAATCGCAAAATTCATCCCGCGTTCCCTGATCACTTTACAGGCTCCTTGTCATGAACCGAAGGCTCGCTTTTTCCCCACATTTCTCTTATTGAAGTTCTGACACCCAACGCCATGGCATTTGGAGGTGGAGCCTTTGAGAAACCAGATCATGAGGAGGAGCCCTCCTGAGTGGGGTTGTCGGGGGCCCCAGACGTGGCCTTCCTCCTGCCACCTGAGGACACAGTGAGAGGCTGGTTGTCTCTGAACCAGGAAGCAGGACGTCCCAAACACCGAATCTGCTGGTGTCTTGATCTTTGACTTCCAGACTCTAGAACTGGGAGTAATAAATGCTTGTTGTTTAAGCCACCCCGTCTGTGGCAATTTTATTATCGCTGCCCACATGGACTATGACACTCACATAGGCAGGAGTTTTCTTGGGTTCGCTTCCTGAAGGACTGACACCATGTTCCTAGCTCCTGTCCCTGCTGTCACTGTGGCCTCTACTTCTATTTTCTTTAACCTGCCAAATGTCAGTTTCCTCAGCCTTCATTTTGCGTTTCCTGTCATACTGATTTTTCTGTTTCTCGGATAACTCCCTATGTGAAGCCACTTCTCTCCAAACTTTGACTAAAAAGCCATCTCCTTCCTGAGAACTTTCCCCTAAGTAAAATTTCAGATTTGGAAGAAATTAAAGATCATCTCACTTAAACACCATGTGATGATTGAATCCTCCCTAGACTGTCTTGGTAGAATAGACGCCCAGCCTAAGCTTGAACTCCTCTAGCAACGGGGACTCACTGCCTTTAGCAGCTACCCCTAACCTCAGGATGGCTCTGCTCCTTAGAGAACTTTCTTCAGGTGAGCGAAACTCCTCTCCTTGTTGCTAATACCTGTAGTTCCTGAGAGCAGAACAGAGCGAGCGAGTTGCGGTGAGGGCTCTTCAAATATTTGAAGATCTTTCAACTATTGCAATCTGCGTTGCCTGCCCTTCATTTCCTCTGTCTAAACAAACATTCCTCATACGACATAATTCTGCATTTCTTCTCCCTCCTGACTTCTCTCCTTTGCTCCCAAATGCTCCTAAAGTGAGGGCTGAAGTCAGCGTTTCAGACTGGGTTCCCCAGGGTCCAACAGGGCCACAGCAGTGCCCACTGCATTTTTACGTATTTTGCTTTGTCAAAGTTCTGGCTGCTAGTTAAGCCTCATTAAAAAAAAAATTATATCTACTGTCAGACACCCCCCCCACACACACCTTTTTAAAATCTGTATTTTTACCATAGTGCTGAATCATAGATGTTTATTTCATACTTTTGGAGTTTGTTGTTTAATGTTTTTACCCACTTATTTCATACTGTTAGATTCAGCCCATTTATCCTGCCTGCCTAAGACCTTTTCAGATCCTTCTTTCACCATTCCACACATTTGCAAATCCTTCCAGCCTTATGCCACGCACAAGTTCCGTGAGCGAGTCTTCTATGCCTTCATTTAAACCTTTGGTGAAAATGTTGCTGGGAACAGTTATCTGTTCCATAAGAAAAAGCAAAATGCTGCGATTATTGGATTTGCTGAATCTGTGAGTTTAGACGTCTACTTTGGGGGTTTCGGGAGGACCTTATGTGGTAAGGCATGTTGAATAATGCCATATATTTGAATGGAGTCCTTGAGATTTAGCCCCTTCCTGAAGTTCTTAAGTTTCAATCACCTTTGCAGATCCGTTTCTATGAAAAATAATTCCTTTAATTTCTCTCTGACTCTCTATTGGTTCATCTTGAAAAGTTTTCAGGTTTCAGCTACACACTTATTGAAGAAAAAGATGCTTCTCATGCTCCTGGTACGTTCATTGGCTTTCAATTCTTTACTATCACTTTCTGGGTGGCTAAAGGATTTTAAAATAACATTATTGATTTTTTTTGTGATTATAAACGTTATAATATTTTTGGAGAATAAAAAGATAGGAAAGAGAGAATCATGAAAGTGTTTGTTTTCATTTTTAATTCTTAGGCAGTGGCTTTATAGGTCAAGAAGCATCACCAAATTTTGAATTCTCTAAGGCATAGAATTTTAGGTTTTTTTTTCCTCTTAAGAGTATACATACTATATTTAAGTCAATTTCATGCTAAGAATATTAACTCTTTTTCTTTATTCTTTTTATCTCTAGCCACGCATTCATCTCCTAAGCAAAACAATCAGAATCCCTTTGTGATTGCAAAATAATAGATTGCCACAGTCTTTCTAACTTAGGGTCATTTGCCCATGGAGAGCATTAGAGTTTTCTTTTTGCTTGTTCTTCAAAGTGTTTCACTCTTCTAGACAGTACAGAATCACATAAATCCACCCACAAATGAGTAGCTCTGGGATGCTTCAACCTGATGGGGTTTTGATGAAACTGTGCACTTCATATAAGCAGCTGTTTTATGTCCTGTTTTATGGAAGTATTGTGGGCTCTGATAGGTGCTGTTGAATATTCTCAATTATTTTGCTTAAATTAGATTTTAATTCAGTCATTTTGGTTGCCTTAAATATTCGTTAAAATAGAAGAAGGTTTTTTTTTTGTTGTTTTTTTTTGTTTTGTTTTGTTTTGTTTTTTTTATTCAGGACATTCCACTTACACTAATTCTGATGCCTCGAATTCCAGGTTGTTTGGTGTACCTCCAGTTTGGGCTCCCTAAAACTTTGCGAAGGCTATCCTGGTTTTGCCCACGCTTCTTGCCATTTTAAGGCAGACATAGGTACAGTCACCTCCCAAATCTAAGCTTCACGTTGCGAAGTTTTGTTCAAAGAGAAGGCTTGTTTCCTATTTTGTGACTGCTAGGCTATGCAGATTATGTGCCATGTGACTGTTGAGGGTGACGGAGTTTGGGTGGGGTGGGGTGGCTCTCTCACATGTCCTTCTCTCTCCTGTAATCTTAGCTGAGTTTGCCAGAGCCCGAGGGGTAGAAACCAAAGCATCAGATTCCTCATTACATTGAGTCTTATGTCCAGGGTGGAGGTTACTTGTCGCATCACGGGTGGGCCACAGGGCTGCTGAGCAGTAGAATCTTACTGCTCATTCTTTGTCACTACAGACTTTATTTTAGGCATGAGTAATTGACTTTCCCTTCTTTTACTGTGAGTCAACATTGTGATTTCTAGATTGCTAGACTCCAAAGGGCAGAAATTGTGTCTATCTTTGTAACAACAATTATAAAATTACAAGGTAAGAACTGCTAAGGTTCGAGAGCAGTTTATAAATAATATTTGTGGTAACAGTAATGGCTTAATAATAGAGATAACATGATTTGATTATGTGGAGAATAGAAATCAGTTCAAGAAAACTATTCAATTTGCTGTATGGAACTCAAAATGAAATTTTTAGTTTACTTCTTTGAATTAGTAATAGTCACAAGAATATTTCTCTGATCAAGTTATACCATGATGCAAAGCTCGATTACTAGTCAAACTTGTGGTAGAGTTGGCATTTGAATATTATAAATGGAAATATGGTTGGCCTCAAAATGGGCAGAAAAAATAATCAAGACACTTTAACTCTTTGGTTTAGAATAACAATATAAACTTACTATAGATGGGTAACTGTGTTTTGAGAAAATATGTAATAACAATATTTCTAAGCTGCAAAGAACTTAAGAGATTTTAGTAGACAATGGTCTCATTCAGCCTTGGACTTTTATATGCCATTTCTCAAACTTATGTTCAAAACTGAATCCCTTCTTTACGTTGCCCCTTAACTTCTCGATTGATACTCTTTTCTTTCTTTCTTGACAGTATCTTTACCCTTCTGATTTCTCTGGACAAAATCTTCGAGGTCATACTCAACTCTTTCCTTTCTACCACACTCCATATGCTGTTTCATCAAGACATCCCGTTGGTTTTATCTTCAAAAAATATTCAGAATCCCACCCTGAGTTTGCAACCACCCTGATTTGAGGCACTCTTCACTCTTACAAGAGATAACGACATAGCCTCCTAACTGATCTTTCAGTTTCTTCCTTGATTTTCTCAAGTGTATTCATAAAACAGCATGTATGTAAAAAAGAAATTTAAGTCATACTATATCACTCACCTGCTTAAAACGCTATGATAACCCCCCACTCCGCTCGAAGTAGAAGCTGACATTTTTATAATGGCTCTGCCTGGAATGTCCAGAGAGTGAATGCTTCTCTTTTTCATGTCTTTGCTCAAATGTGTTACTTTCTCACTATGGTCTACTCTCACCACCCTATTTATATTTGAAACCCCCACCCCATTTCCTGACCCTGTTTCATTTTATTTTTGCAAAGCGTTTATCACCTTCTAAGTTTTGTTTAGTATAATAATAGAATTTAAGCATCACGAGGACAAGGATTTTTGCTTGTTTTGTTCATTGAGCTGTTTGGCTGTTGTAATAGTTCCTCATCAGTAGGATACAGTTGATTAAATGACTATGCAAACGAATTTGATGGACAGTAAAGTAGAACACAAAGAACTTTATCTTTAGAGTCATAGCTGATTCTAGCCTCCGCCACTTACTGATAAAGTCTTTGTGTTTTCGACATAATAATAATAAGAATAATAATATCAGCTTCACAGAGTTGTTGTGATGATGAAATAGATTAACATATAGGATACGCCTAGTATAGAAACTGACTTATTGGAGGGTCTCATTAAATGATAGCTATTATTATCACCTTCTTATCCATGGGAAGATCATGACAGGCTCTCACAAAATGAATGCATTCTATCAAAATTTAAGGAAAAAATAACATAAAATCTTTCAGAAAATATAAACAGAACAAATAATTCCCAATTGTTTTATGAGGCCTACATTAATTGTGATACACATACCGACAGGTTTTACAAAAACAACAAAATAAAATTGCAGGCTAATATTCCCAATGAATATAAACACAAAACCCTAAAAAAAAAAAATCAAATAAAATCTAGGGTGTACATAAAAGAATAATATAATGACCAAGTAGTGTTTATCCCAGGTTATCCTAACGTTGCTTTAACATTTGACATCCAATCAATGTAATTTTTAATTAACTGAATAAAGAGGAAAATCACATAATCATCAAAATAGGTGCAGAAAAAGCATTTGACAGAATTGAACACCATTCACACAAAACAAAAAATCCCCAGCAAACTGAAATAAAAAGGACTTTCTCAATTTGATAAAGTAAATCTCTGAAAAAAAAACTATAGCTAACATCATACTTACAGATAAAATATTGAATGCTTTGCCCCTAAGCAATAAAATCCACTCCAATCACTTCTATTCAAAATTGTATTGATGGTTATAGCCAGTGTAGTAAGGTGAGAAATAAAAATGAAAAAGCCAGAAGATAACAACAAAAGAAGTAAAATTATCTCTATTTGCAGATGACATAACGGTTCAGGTAGAAAATCCTAAAAACTACAGGGTAACTATTAAACTTTGTCAAGGCCTCAGAATACAAGGTCAGTTTACAAAAATCTATAGTATTTCTATTAGCTTCAAAAATTGTAAAATGAAACATCAAAGTTCAATTTAAAATAGATTTTAAAAACTTAGAAATAAATAACGAGATGTACGAGACCTCTACACTTAAGACTACAAAACACTTCTGAGAGAAGCCAAATAAGATATAAATAAATTGAGATATATACTATATTTATAGATTAGAAGCCTCAATATTAAATTTATTCTTAAATTAACCAATAGATTATGGTCATCATGGTCATAATTTTACTGTGTTCTGTAGAAACTGATAAGTCGATTCTAAACTTTCTATGGAAAAGCAAAGGAGGTAGCAGGTGACACTTTTGAAAAAAAAGAATAAAGCTGGTGGACTCATATTACCTGTTGTTAAGGCTTGCTATTAAGCTACAGTAATCAGAAAAGTGGTATTTGCATAAGAAAATACTGACTAATGGAACTGAATAGATGGTCCAAAATTAAGATCCACTTTTATGGCCATCTGATTTTCTACAAAGGATCTAAAGAAATCCAGCGGAGACAGAAAAATGTTTCATTTTGTTTTTTAATGGTGGTGGAACATAAGCACCCATATTAAAAAATAAAACTTCTACTCCTGCTTCACACAACATACAAGAAATAAATTCAACATAGTCTTAGAACCAAATGTAGAAGTTAAAATGATAACGCTTCTAGAGAAAGAAAATAACATAGGAGAGTATCTTTGCAACCTGGGGATTAAAAAAACACATTTTCAGATAGCACACAGAAATTAATAACTATACAAAAAAATAGGTTACTAGACTTACTCAGAATTTAAAACTAGGGCTCATCAAGTATACCTTTAAGAAAAAAGAATGGATAAGCCACAGCCTGGGAGAAAATATTTGCTATTTGACAAAGGATTTATAACAGCAATATCTACTTACAAAAGCTCCAACTCAATAATAAAAGACAAACAGTATATTATTTTTTGAAAATGGGCCAAATACTTGAATAGACGTTTAATAAAGGATGATATACGAATAACCAAGAAGCCCATGGGAAAATGCTCAGCGACATGAGTCATCAGGGAAATGCGAATAAAACCACAATGAACTGGCACTACTCAACCATCAGAATGGCAAAAATTAAAAGGGCTCACAGCCTCAAAATTGGCAAGTAATGTGGAGTAACTGAAATTCTCATACAACGTTGGTGAGGATGATAAAATGATATGATCACTTTGGAAAAGTCTCTGTTAGTGTCTAATAAAACTATATTACAATATGACCCAGCAGTTCTGCTCCTGAGTATTTAGACAAGAGGCTGAAAACATATGTCCCGAGAAAGATTTGTGTAAGAATGTTTATAGCAAGCTTATTCAAAATAGACAAAAACTGGAAAAGGCTTAATGCCCATCAACAAGAGAATGAATAAACAAAACTGTGGTATATTCATACAATGTAATTCTGTTGGAATATTACTCACCAATAAAAAAGGAATGACTTACCAATACACACAAAGCATGCATGAATCTTAAAACCATCATGTGTGTGTGCTGTATAAAGGAGAAGAAGAGTGTTTGCCTCTGGAGGGTGGGAACAGGGACTGATTGGGCTGGGGAATAAAGAAACTTTCCAAATCTGGAATGATGATGCTACTGTTTTATATCTTGACAGGAGTTCGGGTTACACAGATATATAGATTTATCAAAACTCATTACATAGTACACTAAAAATGTGTGCATTTCACTGCATATGAATTTTCTCTCAAAGGAAAAGTTAACAAGTATCGAAGTCTAGATATACATCCCTAAGTGTTAGGTGAAGGAGACCGAGGTCTGCAACTATCAAACACATGGTAAAAGTAGAGGAGATGAATCAATGGATGGAAAGATGGATGGGTATAATAGTTCGTGAAGGAGCCAAGATAGCAAAATGTAATTGTAGAATCTACATGATAGGTATTTGAGTGTTCATGGTATAATTATTTTATTTGAATTATGTTGGAAAATTTTTGTAATGAAGTGCTGGGAACAAAAACTCTTTGCTGCTCAAGTCCCAGATAAAATGACTCTTGGTTGGGCTTCTGGATGTGAAAAGCAGCATTTTGTGTGCATGCTGTACAGATTAGTTATAAATATTGCATCTCAGAACATGTTTGTTTTTAATTGTTGATAATGTAATTGCTGCTGTGTCTTAACAGAGAAGAGCTCCGTGAGACTGGATGAACTTTCTATACCTTATCACATGACCAATAGGCAACTCACTAACATTAGTTTGATCCAGTTTGAATTTTCAAGGCATATCCCATGACAGTTTACACTAGATTGATTGCCTGTTTGAACATCTAGAATAAAAGAATGTTGGTCACCGATTTATGCTCAAAAAACTTTAGAAATATTCAGGAAGAGATGTTATCATTAATTTTTTGGGTTTTAAATTCAAAATCAACAAATAAATATTTAACTGTGTCCCTCAGAAATATTTCCCTTGGCTCTAGTCCTTGCTTTTACCAAATTCAGTATCACATTTTCAACAATAGGAAAGTATAAGAACTGAGTGAAGTCTTGTGATTTAATTTATTTTGCTTACTCTACCTTGGAATTTAATGAAATATGTCTTCTAACAACACAGCACAAAGAACTAGCAAAAAGAAACCAATCATAGCAAAGGTGAGGAAAAATCTGACGGCGTGTTCCAGAAAGTATTTTCTCCCCTTCTCCCTTTAGACATATTTCTTTCACACTTAAAAAAATCTCCAGGAAAGAACAGTAAATAGAATTTTATATTTATGACAATGAAATATATATTACTAGTCAATTTGGTTTAATTAAAAAAAAACAAAAACAAAACAACGACTTCATTTTGAGGCAAAGAGGATATGAAGATTTCAAAACAACTTACCAGAAAGCATTCCTGTCCCCCAGAGTGACTAGGAAGAAACCCATGAGCCTGATTCAAACAGAGTCTTCAGTGTCTTGGGGTCTGGACAGAACAGGCTGCATCGGTCAATAAACATTTTCACTGAACTCTAGCAGGCTGTGAAAACACAGGCGTTTCCTAATGCCACTTCATTAACCAAGATTGACTAACCTCCTAGTCGCAATTTTAATTAGGTTTTGTCCAAGGAGAATGTCAATCTCTAAAGAAAAAAAAAAAATCCCCTTCTGAAGAATCAACAAGGAAACAGGAAATAATATACATGAAGTTCAGTTATTTACTTTTTCTATAACGACGCTGAGTGAGCAAGGACTGTCCGTTGGCTGCCACACACTTGAGATTCAACAGGTGGTTTATAGGAATGACGTGACTGAACACAGGTCAGCTTCTACACCATTTTTAGCAATAAGTCAAGCTGAACTAATAAGAGTTGGGTAAACAATTAACTTTCCAACTACTGTTGATCTTGGGACTTTATAGCTCGCTGTCAGCTTATCTTGTTTTTTTATTGTTTTATTTTAAGTAGTCCTTTTGTTGTTCACGCCAAGAGATCTCATTCCTTTACTTTCTCCTGTTCGTTATTTTTTATCTTAAAAGCATTCATGAATTCAGGAATAAGAGCAACACTTCTGAACAGACTTTAGCTATATATAAATGCTTCTAACCTGAGCCCTTTGAATGGTGGGAGGTACATGGAGCTGCGAAAGTCACATGTCCACCGCACAGTATTTATAAGTTGAAAATCTTGCTCATATATGCCCTCTGCATGCTGTGGTTAATCAGTCATTGAAGCGCTAAGCAGCCGACATTCTGCAAAACGTGCTCTGTCCTCTTCCCTGGCTGTGTGGCTCCGAGCAGAGGCTGTCTGGGGCTGAGCCTGTCCTTGCGTTTTAGGTCCATAGCTGCACAAATGAGCTTTATGGTTTTACATAGATGTCCTGTTGGTTCCTCAACTCACCGCCTTTTGAAACGTGCTCTTTTCTTACATTCAGTCTTCCTGTTCTGCCAAATGCCAGAGCCGCCCGGCACATGTGACTACTGAGAATTTGACGTGTGGCTAGTTCGAATGCACGAGGCGGTACGCAGTGGATTTATACAGTAAAGTAACCTTTTGGCTCTGTTGGATTTTAAATATGACATAATCTTAAGATTAATGTTTACCATTTTCTTTGGCTTTCTTATGGGTGCGGTGACTAGAACATTTAAAAATACGTACGTGCCTCTCGTATTTTTACTGACTAGCGCTGCTGAGGACTGCCCCGTATCTCTCTCCCAGGACCCAAACCTGATGCCACCTTGGGTCCCTCTCTTCACATCCAAGACTTTTCTCACGATTTCTCTCAGATCGAACTTATTTTTTTTTTTTATCATTTCCACAGCCAGCACTTAGTGCTGTGATCATCATACCCAGGCAATTTGTCCCAGTCTCCATGCTTTCCTTTAATATTTCAATTCCTTAGCCATGACATCCATTAATATATTCAAAGAGTCTCCATCTGACATTCTTCTGGAACCATCACTAAGTGCGTATAATATACGTGCCCGTGAAGTCGCATTTTTATATCTTCTTATTGAATGGATCTACGAATAGATTTTCCATTTGAAATGTTTTTCTTCCATCTGATGTCTGTAGACTTTTTTTCCCCTCCATTCTTCTTTTCTAAAATATTTCCCCTTTCCCCTCTGTGCTTATACTGTTTGCCTGAATACAGCCCTGTGACGCAGGACATCAGCTGCTCGGAATGCTCACTCGTATTTGGTAAAAAAAACATGACAACCGCTCCTGTGTCCTACTTGTGGCTTTCATCCCAAGCTGAAGGAAGGTGGTACATTGTTTTAGGTGTACTGTGGTGAACCTGGAGGTCCGAGTTGGTGCCTAGCACTTATGGGTCTTAAGGGAATGGCATGGGTGGGCTAGTCATGTTGTAAAGTGACGAATCATGTCCTGTCACATTTAGTCTTAAGAAGTTGAAGTTAAAGTTGAAGTTAAAAAATGCACACACATGGAATACATGTTAAAAATGCTCTGGCTTGTAAAATTTGGAGTGTGTGAAAACCTAACATCTCTCCCCAAGTCAGCAGAAATACCACACTGGTGTCTGAAAGAGCAAGAGGCTGAGAAACGGAAATGCGAGGCCTTCTCACAGCCCCGCGTCCTACGGGCTTCTAACGGCGACCTCCTCTCCAGTACGACCATGACGCACGTCCCCAGAGAACTAGGAACAGGAGGGATCTTCCTCTGTCTGATAGACGGCATTTCCAAAACCCGAGAGCTAGTATCCGACTTCAAGATGAACTAACTATGACATGCTTGCCCCCCAAGGCAATCCAGCCCCTTCTCTTCAGCCTTGCACGGAGGTTCTAGCCAGTGTGACAATGCACACCCTCTGCCACACAGAGGCTTCCTTCTTCCAGGACGGAGGGATGCACTGCTTCTCGGGGCGGTCCGTTCCATCTGTGTAGAATTCCGACTGTTAGAAAAACATCAACTATGTGAAATCAAATTTTGTTTTCCCGAAATTTCTACCAATGGAGCCCATTTTTATGCTCTCAGGTACGTAGGCCATTTCCGCTTCCTCTTCTGACTCAGGGCAGTTGGGATATTTGAGGACAGACATCGTTCCATCCAGGACTTCAGTTTGCTTTTGCTTTATGTTGTGAACACATATTTTTTCAGAATCCTTTTTTTTTTCCTTTCCCTTAAATTACTTCTGGTTTGTCAAGTATCCGTCTAGGAAATGTGGTGTCCTGAACATGTGCAACATTTGCATATGTAATAAGACAGAAATATACTGGTCTCATTCTAAGTAATTTTTTTTTTTCTCGAACAGATGTATGATTCTTACTATAAACAAGTATCTTTGGTCTCTTTTACTCCTGCTGCAGCTAAACTAGAAATTCCTATCCTGCACTGATGAAGATGGTTTCTTGGAAAATAAGTGTAGGTTCTTACATTTCTTTCTCCTAAATTTCATTTTATTCGTTTTCTCATAATGTCAGGGCCATCTAATTCTGTCATATAGTATATATGCTCTCACAGCTTTGTGTCTTTCACAAATTTGATAAGTATATTGTTTTCTCTATCAAGTTACCAGTAAAACTGCAAAAGTATGGGCTGAATATAGCACTTGAAATCAACAATGAGATTTCAATTTATTTATCAATATTCTTTGCTTATGTTGTTTGACAACTATTAATCCTCATATGGACATTACCATCCACTATAACTTCTTTATTTAACTGCAAATTATTTCCTGTTAAGGACGTTGTCAAGGATTTCCTGGTGTCCAGTTATACTATTTTGTTGATTACTCAAAATTAACTCTAGGACATGAGGTTAGTCAAGACCTGTCATTCTGGATAATGCACTATGTATGGTCTTTGTGATCACAGCTTCTATTCAAGGGGTCTACATTTCTTTCTAATTGTGACTCTCTCTCAGGATGAGATACTTCTGGCCTCTGATTAGGGAACTGAAAACTTTGGTCCTTTTAAAATATGGAGAAGTTGTTCAATGGGGAGCAAACGGATATTTTTTCAGAGTAGAGAGCTTCCTGAAGTTTGGTTTTTCTTAAATATTTAAGTAGGAGTTTGGACTTGGACCCTAACGAGAAAATTTGGTTCTGTGTCCCTCTGAGTTTGAAGGAAAATCTCGACTTAATATGTATGTGCAGATAAGACATATGAAGAATAGGGAAGAGTTTATAACATCAGGATCTGAAAGTGACACAGAGCACATTTTCCTTAGCTATGAACGTTGTTTTTAACTTACATTTTATATTAATGTTTAACATTCAAAAGTGTCAGAAGGGTGACAGAGAAAGTTCTTGCTCTCATTTCTAGTTTTCAGCCACTATTCTCACTAAGGACAACCAACTTCTCTAGGGGTGTGTGTGATTCCAGAAATATTTTATGCATGTACAATCGAACATGTAAAAATTCTCTGCTTTGTTTTTAGTACAAATTGTAGATTATTACATATTTTCCTGTACTTTGGTTTTTCCTTTTAATATACCGTGGAGGTTATTCTAAGATATGGACTCTCTAAATAAAGTCATGAGGGTTTGTTCTTTTTAAATTCCAAGTTGACATAGACCACTAGGTGGTGCTGTGATCACAAAGAAAGAAAATACAGACATGTTTTAAAACAATGTGCACTTCGTAAGGAAAAACCCAACTACTCTAGAACTGTATAAAGTAAAAAGTATAAGCTAAGCGTCTAAGTACTATTACCTAAAAGATAATCGCTGACAACTGAAAATTTTCTCTCTTCCCAGTCATTTTATCTATTTCATAGTGTATATTTCTACCTACATTCTTTTATTTAAAAAACTATTGCTATTTCAAAACCTACTTTTTTTTAACCTAATAATGTGTCATGGAGATCTTTCTATGTCAATACATATAGATTACTTTTATCCTTCAACAAAATGTATTGAATGGATTGTTTTAAATGGTCAGAACATTATAAAATGTTATAATTATTTGTTTTATTATAGTTTATTATCGGCCAATTATTATGATTATTTAATGTTACATCTATTTGTTGTAATTTATTTGACCTCTAACCACTGTTCGCTTGAGTTTGAATTTTTGCTCGTACAAACCACGCACGTGTGTGTATCCTGGTACACTGGCTGTGGAAATCTTTGCTGACATCATTTTCTCAGAACTTCAAAGATGTGATGTGATCTCTTACGAAAGAAAGCGTCTAGCATTGCTGTCGAGTGGTTAAACGTGACGTCCTATTCCTGATTTCATTTAAGCCCTTTGAATCTGGTCTGTTCTCTCTGCCAACATCCTGCCCACCCTCGCCTTCTGCCTGAAGCACCATTTCTTCCGAGCATTCTCGTCATCTTCCAGGCCTCCATTCTTTTTCTTATCCAAACACTGTTTAGGGCCCTCAGGGAGCCCTTTCAGTCTGCAAACGTAGGTCCACCCGTTCTGGAAAATGTTCTTGTGCTAGTGCTTTGATAATTCCCTCTCTTCTGTTTTCTCTTTCAAGAACTCCTGTTGTCCCAGCCATTTACCTCCAAGACGTTATTCATTTTTGTTTTTTAAATATTTTTTCTCGTTTTTATCTTTGTCTCTTTCTTCTACTCCCGCTTTGTGTCTTCGACTTCGTTTTCCGACCCTTCTATTGGCTTTTTGTTTCTGCGTTCACACCTTTCATTTGAACTTTCCCTCCTTTCAGTAGGGTCATCAGCTGTCCTGCTTCCCCCCTGGGACGGAGGGGTTCCGAGAGAGGACACTTTCGGTGTCACGACTGAGTTAGTCCTGGACAAACTGGGATGGCCAGTCACCCTCACTCTGGGTTCTCTCTTTTGGTAGCAGCTTTATCTTTTCAATATTGATTGCGATATTGTTTTCTTCCCCCCCACCCCAGCAATGTTAATTATTGGTGTTTAGAAGGTCTTTGCTTTTCACGGTATTATGTTGTCTCTACTTTTCTTTGAGTTCCTTTGGTTTCCTTATTTCAGTTTCTCCTTTATGTTGGAGACTTTACACCGCTGTCTTGTGACCTGTGACCGGCTGATCGCAGTCAAGAGCGTGGACTGGAAGTTTCAGGAGAGCGAGGAGGTTCGTGGCTGCTGGATTTTACCGCAGGGGGCGTTGGGAGGGACCTTGTGAGGTTACCGAATGTCAGTCTGGGGCTCTTTTTCCTTGGGCTGGCCAGCTTTCCCCAAACAGAAGCCCCCCACGTTCTTGCTGGGCAGTCATCATTCTGGGGGAGCAGGGGCAGGTGGAGAAAAGGACGGGACCAGTGAGTAAGCAGACTTCGCACATCGCACTCCCTGTTTTTGGCACAGGTGTTGCTCTGTCCGTGGTGCTCGGTGTCTCTGGGGCTAGACTCTCTCTGGTTCAGACATTTCAGGAATGAAAACCTCTACTGAGTGACTTGCCATTAATTCTCCAGTTTTCATCTTCAAAGTCGCTGTCTTATTCCAGAGTCCTCAGAATGACCTCTGAGTCGTCCCCGGGACTTCCAGTGATCTCCGGATGCCTGTCCTTATAACCCCCCAACCAAGCTGTTCTCCAATGCACCCAGCCACGGTCCCAATCCGGGACATCTGCATTTGAGGTACTGTCTTCCACCAGATAGCCAAAGGACTGACTCCCTGCAATCCTTCGGTCTGTGCTCACATCACTCTTTTCAGCAAGGCCTGTCCAGGTGACCATATTTCACAACGTATTCCTAGCCCAGTACTACCTACCCCTGCTCTGAGTTTTCCCCACAGCCCTTATTCCCACATGACTCTACAGCTATCGTAATAAACTATGTGTTCGTTTATTAGACTGTGAGCTCACTGTTGGAAGGTAAGCGCCACGAAGCAGGCACTTTTGCCTCTCTATTTCACACGATGTCTTCCATGAGCAGCAATGATTTGCATTTCATGTCTGCCCTGCATTTGAATTTTTAGGGGCGTTTGTTTCCTCGACTCTTGGGTCTTTCTAGGGCCAAGCGGATAGGCTGGACTCTTTTTCATTGTCCCGACTCCGCCGGCCCCTCCCCGCCGGCACTTAATTTCTGTTTCATTTCTAACTCAGATTCACTCTCTTGCCTGCTCCCTAGATGAGCAAACTTTGTGATCTCTTTGGTGTTGTCTCAGTTTCCACTCTCTTTGTCCTGACAAATGTACGCCTTAAAAAAAAAAAAACCGTCCTCTACTGTAATTTTACTGGGGGTTTGGGAAATGATGGGGGAAACATGTGTTCGACTCATGAAATTTAAGCTGAAGTCCTCAGGCATCTCTACATATTTTGGCTGTTTGCATTGATTGTTTTTGCGAAGTGCTTGCTTGTGTGTGTGTGTGTGTGTGTGTGTGTGTTTTCCTCATTTTTCTTTAGTACTCTTATTTTGCTGTTTGGTTGTGATTTTCTTTGTAAATTAAGGAAATGAGCTTTCTGTGATTTGTGCTGCAAAAAAATTTCCTCAGAAAGTTATTCGGTTTGGTTTTGTATGGATTTTGTGTGCTTGCTATTTCATGACATGTTATCTTATCAATCTTTTTCTGTATATCGATTCTTTTCACTCTTTGATTCTATTTCTGGATTCTCTAGTATGTTTGATGGATCTTCTACAAAATAATTAAAAAATGCAAGGAGCGTACTCAAGACACCAACGTGCTCCATGTTGGAAGAGACACAGGTGGAAATATAAATACTCTTTGTTGTCATATTTCATTTGATCTTTGAAAAACACTCCTGCTCCTTTTACTTTTATTTAACCTCAGTGTAAATCCATTGATTCTCTTATTAATTTTCTAAAAAATTTTTAGCTGGTCAATACTAGTATGCGGAAGTGTGGGATTTGGAGTCTGCTAGAAGCCGTGAGTCCATTCTTTTATGTTCCCTCCTTCCTTAGTATCAGGACCCTGTTTTTTCATTGTACACACTGTAGTACAGAATAAATGACATTTCCAGGTGCCTCCGCCGCTCAGTGTTACAGCCAATAAGATAGAGTAGATGTGCTGCTTGGGAATTCTGAGATGTCACCTGAAAGGGTGTCGGTCTTAGTTGGGAGGTGTCTTTTTTTGTGCCTCTTTTTCCTCCTTACAGCTGCTCAGGGAATGTGGCCTCTGTGGCTCCAAACCTTCCAGGAGCCTTCTTGGATGAAGTCATAAGCTTGGATAGTGAGACAGACAGATAGGAATTCGGTCCCTACTGACACCACAGATCTGCAAAGCAGACACTCTCCATCACTGGATTTTCCTTATGTGAGCAAGAAACAAACTTTTATCTTCTTTAAAATACTGATGTTTTGGTTTATTAGATGCACCTACACCTGATCTTAATCATCACAGAATAAAAGCAGGACTTTAGGCGAGAAGGGAACACCCTGCCTTCTTTCTTCCTCACCTGGTGAAACACTGCTCACCCTTCATATCTGGGCTCAGGTGTCCTCTCCACCAAGAAGCCATTTCTGGTTTCCTCAGTTTGGGCCAAGTGCTTCCAAGATAACTTATACGCACTAGTCAGCATCGCGTGCTGGGATTCTTGGTTTATTTACTATCACTGCTTAGACGATGCGACTTTACTGAATTCCAGTTTTATCACTTACCATTTTCACGAATTTGAGTACTAACCTCTCTGACCCTCGGTTCTTTTTCATTAAAATGGGGAAGTTAATATTGGTTGACATACAGTTAAATAATAATAATAATAATAATACACTTATATAAAGCCCATTGCCTTACATTTAGTGGCCATGTAATAACTATTAGTTTCTGTCATCTTCTCTAAAATTAGCAAAATGGTAATACATATATGTGCATTTATAAAACTTAAATGAAACTCAAGTCAAAATATAATTTTAAAACCCTCTATTTTTTAACAACAAATTTCTGATAGTCACTAATACAAAGAAAATAGAAATACTATGATAAAAGTCAATCTCTGATTGTATTGCTGGTTAAGTTAAGATGATCATGGTCAAAGATTTCCACATATAAGAGCTTCTTCAACAAATAAAATAAAGAGCAGCAGAATTCATCCCACACAAATTAGTCCTGAGAATATCGTCCGATAACCGGTTCGTATCAACTACATCATCCCTTTGTAAGGTGCATTGACGGAACATGCCCACAAGAGGGCACCATTGTAACTCCTATCACAGCGACAGCGCGTCCTTCATTTGCAATGTTAGTTGTTCTTAATTTTTTATTAAGTTGCACAAACTCCCTGACTCTGAGGGGGGCAGCCTTTTTAGAAAATGCGCCAAAGTATCAGATGTAAAGTAAGCATCAAGGAGTACCAAAGGGAAGCCAAAAAGTGATGTCTCTGAAAAGTCTGGTTCAATACACTTTCTTTCCAATATGATTTTTTAATAAGCACAAATCAAAAGCCTCTATTTTACCAATGAGTTCGCCTATCAATGTAATATTAATAAACCAGAAGAAGGCTGATGAAAGTTGGGTTTGAACATGAGGCAGTTTCAACATATGCTATCTTTTTTATCTTTAGAAAACGTAAGTATAACTAAAATTTGTAAAATGTTGTATATGGCTTTATAAAACATATTATATATTAATTCTTAAAATTAACCTATTATCTAATCTCAATGTTTTAGAAAAGTCTAGAAGAGTTAACTAACTTGTCCAAAAACTGACAGCAAGCTCATGAGTAAGTTAGGACTAAGCAGAATTAAGTTCATGGTTTTTTTTTTTCTTTAAATAAATAAAGCTGTCCTATGCTTCATCCTCACATAAGGTATGCTTCGTTGCTCAATTAAGGAGGTTTTACAATTCCATACACAGATCTGTGCACTTCTCTAGAAAATGACATTTCTTGGAAGTTCACAAGCCCTATAATTGCTAAAGTAAGCATGACCTAATATTAGCTCACCATTAGTGCTTTCCTGCCTACTTGCATTGAAGACCTGTCATGTCCCAGGGAGTATTCTAGGGACTGAGAAAATGAAGGCTAATAAGACACAGCCCTCATTGTCTTTGTTCCTGTGCTATCACTTACGGCTGGGACAGGAAAGGGTCTAACTCCATGACCACCATTCTCCTCACCAGCAGTGGTCTGGTCTTTTAAGTTTTTTTTTTTTTTTTTTTTTTTCTCTAGTAATATTGGTGCGAGGGTTTACTTTGGTTTTGGAGATACGGGCCCCCACTACCCATAACAAAGATATTGTTCAGCTTTATAAAATGGCCTCCACTCCCTAAAAGGTGCCATCTGAATACAGGAGGAATAAAAGATGCCTGAAACCCATGATTCCGCCTGGTAGGGCAGCCTCGGAGCATCGCTGCGCTAGAGGCGTGGTTGCTCTGGGTACCTCGAGCTCGTGTTAAACTTCTTTCACCTCCAAAATCTGTGCGCAACCCGATGCCTCCCCTGTAAGTCCTTATCTTTCTTTTTGTTCTAACGTGGGCTCCATTAGCGCGTTTCTCTGTGGGCCTGGTAGTGGAAAGACTGTGCCTGAATCGGCGTGGCCGTGAGCATGTGACGTAGAGAGGGAGGCAGACGAAGACAAGAAACACAGAGTGCGATGTGGGTGTAGAGGACGGAGGAAAGGCAGTAAAGCTCCAGTTGAGGGGGCTGCAACGTTGGCGTTTGACCTGGTCCTTCAAAATGTGCAGGATTTCAACGGGCCGAAGAGAAGATAACGCGAATTCCAGCTGGATGGAAGACTCAGAGCAAATCTGAGCTGTGTTCAGGGAAGCCATTCCTGTGAGGTTCCCGTCAGGGGGGCTGAGGGTCTGGAAGGGGAGTAGCTGGGGGTCCGGGCCTGGCTAAGGTGGGGTCACGCTGCAGATGCTGGAAGAGGGGGTCATGATAAGGAGGGGAAACACAGGCACATTTGGGGGTGGGGGGTCCCTGGGTAGATAACTTCAAGCAATTCAACGTAGCCATTGTGTGTCTGTGAGACTAGAGCCACCAATAGCCCTTCTGGTCTACAGTTCTTAGATGTGCAGTTTTTTTTCCTTTTTTTCTTTCTTTTTTTTTAAATTTTCATTTCCGAGCTGTTGCATCGCTCTGAGTATAAATGCAGATAGAATAAACACAAATATCCATCCAGACAGAAGCTGCTAACGTGCATCACCAGACAGTTCCCCTGTGCACTCTGTGTGGAGTGTCCCGTTGGTCTGACTCACTGGGGGACGCCACAGAGACAGGAGAGAAGAGCTCATTCGCTCTTAGAGGGTTCCGGGAGCACGGGCATTGGCAGGCTTGCTAATCGAAATTGATAGCTTTAATAAAACTGATACAGACGTTCTCGCTTTTATGTGTTGGAATGCGATTTGGTCGTCACCGGAGATAAAGGAGTCTAGTGAGAGTTTCCCCAGGGCCTCTGCTGGAGCCTAAAATGAAGCCACTAACTTAGGTTTTATCTGATTTAAGAGTCTCCATCCAGCTCACGGCCACTCACGGGGGGATCAATGCGGGGTGAACTGGAGGGGGCCCTACCTCGAGGAATCACCTTGGGGTTAGTTAGGATCTGGGAGAGGTGAAGGAGGTAAGGAGTAGGTCGGGTTCAAGCGATGTAAAGAAATACTGTTTAAGTCCGATGGCCTCGCATATTTGTTTATTTGTTTGTTTGTTTTTGGTGCCCCGGGCATCTGAGAATATTGAGGAAAGCCAGAGGAGGCTTAGTGGGCCTTGCCTCACTTCCCTAACTCAAGGGCCGCATGGAGTCCCATGACCTCTGACCCCGATTCTAGCTCATTTACTTAAAAACGGGGCCGTAGCACAATGCGCAAATCCATCCTCCTTATTTGTCTCCCCCACATCCAGTGAGACGCAGATTCGCACGTGACGGCGGGTCGCAGGCATCTAGTCCCAGATGGAGTGTCCGGTTGTGATCCATCATCCTGACACTTCGCCTTAGTCAGCACGGCCACTCACGGGCGGGAGGAGGCTTCGGGGCCGGCATCAATGCGGGAAGCGGGTGGGATACGGATGGGGCAGACCCCCAGGCAGCAGGAGTGTGATTTCACCCCGCTCAGCCCAAATTTTTTTACATGGTGTGTTTTTTTCCTTTTAGGACGGATAGCCAAAGATCATATAGCTTCGTCACCTGGGAGCTATATGGAGACTTTTAAATCAGATAAAGTCTAAGTTGTGGTTGCTTCGCCAAGACGGCCAAATCCTCCCTGGAAGGTAAATCAGAGAAAGGGAATATAGAGGCTTTAATTTGATTGATTGGCTATCCAATCGAATGGAGTTTCATTTTTTTCTGGCATCGCTTTGAATTTGTATCAAAGCAAGAGATTAGACGATCATTGGATCAAATTGGAAGAGAGACCACGCAAAGATCAGATGTCATGCGTTTCAGTTATATTTTCAGATAATCATGAAGGAATGATTGCAAAATCTTACTCTTTAAGACAAGCGAAAGGATTCAAGAATTAGGCCATCTGCAACGTGTTTATTCGAATAGTTTAAAAATAAATACATACGCATTAAAGAATTAAGGCCGATGCTTCAAAATTAGAAGGAAAACAGATGGAGCAAAGATATGAGAGAGTAGAAAGTAATTGGAGAAAGCACTTAAAATAAGATATTTACTCTAGCTTGGGACCCTAACAGCTAAGTTAGATGAGCCCATGGATATGCAATTACTTGGGTCTCTAGTATTCAGCTTCCCAATCAAGGTTTAATCACCCAAGTCTTTAGCTCCAATTGCTCAGATAATCACTGAACCCTCTGAAATACTTGCCACGTAGTTTGGAAAGAGTCAGAGTCAAAACTTGAATCTATTCCTAGTGGAACTTCTCCCTGCCCTGAGGTGCAGAGCTACCGAGAGATGCTCTCGGGAGAGCACTCATGGGTGTGTAGGGCGGGGGGGCTGCTCAGTACATTTCCTCAAGACGCTGCATGCGGATCCATTAGTTATTCTCTCTGATAGCTCCAGGAAGCAGTTAAATACAACCTTTCATTTTGCTAAAGTAAAAAATGAAGCAAAGACAGTGTAGGACATCGATTTTATGCCATAAACGAAGGCCACATTAACATGAGAGCTATGGCTTTTTTCTGACTTCAGGCAAACAACACACCTGAAAAGGCTGTTCTGTTGGAATAGAAACTCGATTGGAGCCAGCCTGAGTTAAAAGGAAAGGGTACTAAGGTCTTTCGAGACTCTGGGAGGAGGGCTCTTCATGGCCTCTGGGGGGCGATCACGGGCTGGAGTGCCCGGGAAGCCCAGGAAGCCCCCTTTGTGCATTTGTTTTACTCTTCTTTCTTCTGTATTTCCAGTCCTAACAGTAGTTTCAAACATGTTAACAAAGGCTCAAAAATAGGCAGGCGAAAGAGGGTTCTGGAGGCCAACAGCGGACAAGACAAACCGTGATGGACGAGGTTGATGTGCATTTATCAGAAGAACTTAACACGACCAAAACTAAACAAACGAACAACAACAACAACAACAACAAACAACAAAAACGATGCGAAATGGGTAAGGGACGGTGCAAATTTGGGCGCTAAAATGTATGTGAATCCGTTTTGATCGTTCAGTGCCTTAGGGATCTGTCGCTTTTGCTGGAAGGGTTTAAGAGGGACTTTGTATCTCGGGGAAAGACAGGCTTCATCTGCGGTGAGGATGCAGAGCCTGAGCTCTGAGGAGCTGTCGCATGTAATTAATTCCGTGATTCTGGGGTTTTCAGAGAGGCTGCGTGGGGTTTGCATAAGAATGCAGATAAACAAAAGACAACTATAGGCAGTTGACCTTCCTTCCCCAACAAACACTTTCTTCTTTTGCTTGGCTCAATTTTATTATAAGAAGCAAAATGTGACCAGATTAGGATTTTATATCCTTTCATCATTTATAAACATGATAGACATCCCTAAATAGTTTGATTTTTTCCATTTTAATAAGGTCTCCTGTGTCAGACACAAGAATCTTTCATTTGTCCGTATTATTATTTAACTCTCGCTGATGTTTTCGTCCAGAGGATGCTGTTGAGTGCTCCATGTCCTGCGTGGTCCTCTGATAGTCAACACAGACGAGGCCCTGCTAACAGCGTCCAGAACTATTCTGAGCGTTTCGTCCACGTTACCTCGTGTAATCTATCTACGTATCCGGTCACACAAGCATTGTGATTTTCCCATTTTTCTGGTGAAGAGACTGAGGCACCGAGAAATGAAACAGTTAGCTCTGGGTCCCACAGGTAAGAAGTGGAAATGTGAACCTCAACATACAGACTCGGTAGCCTTCTTCCCAACTCGGCTACCTTCACAAAGTCTCCAAATATAAGGGTATCGACATCAAGAGGCAGTTTCCCACACACACGGGGTTGGGGTGGGGGTGGTTTTCCACCAGTAGAGAAGGTGTGGCTGGTTTCCAGGTGTTAAACGTGGCCTCAGAAAAGGTCAAATGGTGGAGGACCAGGAATGTTGAACTGAGCCGTGAGACAATGGGGACCCGCAGAGGATTGGAGACTTGGCGGCACAGAAGGCAAACGACCAAGGTGATGCTTTAGATGGGAATGACTTGGCAGCCGTGGGGGGTGGGGGGTCAGCGGGGGGGGGGGGAAACTAGGAGGCGGGACTTAGGGCGCACGAACCAAAGCGAGGCAAGACGAGGACCAGTCTCGCAGCTGCCTAGTTGCGCGGTGACTTGGACTTAAAACGATAATTTCAGGGGAGCTGGAGGAGATAAAAGAGCTAGGCCTTAATACTTTCCCTTTTCCTCGGCTTTCCTTCCTTATTGCAAGCAGACATTATTATTATTTAATTTTCGTTTGTCTGTTCCTTTCCCTGTGAGAGTTTCCCCGGGCAGCCAGACAGGCATGTCGTGCCTTTGTTTTCTGAGAGTTAACCGGCCGCGTTCTGTTCGCGACTCGAAAGGTAACCGTGTGGGACTCACTCATGAAAGCGTGGTCCTCCGTCTACACGCTGGTGTACAGGAGTAGCTCGTGTGCGGTAGCTTCAATGGCTTTGTGATCTTTGATGTTCTCTGGATAATTAAGCATAAGCAAAACCTTCTGAAGGCCTTGGATGATGTTGATTAGTCTCCGGAAAATGACAGGGTGTGACAGTCTCCCAAGGCATTACCTGACGGGGAAGCTCTTCGTATCTGCCCTCTGTAGCAGAGGACTGCCCTCCTGAGGAAGGTTTTCCTGCCCTTATATGCTTCAGTGCCTCCGTTTAGATTTGTATTGCTAGTCACCCTTACTAGGGCTTCTTGTAGTGCGTGGTCCTTTTTTTCTTTTTCTTTCTTTCTTTTTTTTTTTAATGGACCTCAAGCCACCTCTTGTAAAAATGAATTGTCCTGAAAACATTATACTGAGTGAAATAAGTCAGACATAAAAGGGCAAATATCGTAAGATTCCACTTAGGTAAGGTACCTAGAATATCAAATTCATAGAGATGGAACGTAGAACAGTAGTTACCAAGGGGCCTAGGATGGGCACTATTGTTTAATGAGTATAGAGTCTCAGATTGGAAAGATGAAAAAGGTCCAGAGATGACTAGCAGTGATGGCCACACCGCAATGTAAATGTACTTCACACCACTGAACTGTACGTTTAAAAGTGGTGAGTTTTATGTCACGTATATTTTGCCATGATTAAAAAAAATAAGTCATCCTAACTGACCCTACCTACTCCTTTGAGGCTGATCTATTGGTGGCTTGGTTTCTGTGATCCTACTTATGATTCTATATTGCTTGAAATGTTTTTTTTTTTTTTAAATGGGCAAATCTTAGGCATGGATCAGGCCTTATCACTCCTGAAAAGGTAAATAACTGGTCCTCTTTGGCTAGAGCAGCATTTCACAAACCACATTCTCCTAAAAATTAGATCCTCAAGGTATGAATAAATGTCATGAGATTAAAAAAAAAGTAAATAATTGAAAGAATTGTAGAACTTGAGAAACTGTGAGTTAAAAAAACTAAAGTTGTTCTTTACCTGCAGACTTCACAAAATTTTAGTGTTTCCATGAGTATGAAGAAAATTCAAATATGTAGTGACAGAAGAAAATCTAATTATGGGATAGGAATCCATAATGCAATCTATATATGCCTTACTGTTAAATTGTACACCTGAAACTTACTGGATTTCGTTAACAAATGTCACCAAAATAAATAAATAAATAAATAAAAGAATTAAAAAATTAAAAAAAGGAAAATTAAAAAAGGGAGCACGACATGTCTATTTCCCCAAATATATTTAATAACAGAAAATCTCTTGGGACTAGGATTTCTTGATTCATAGTTGGGGGAATGCAGACATACCTCAGAAATATTACAGATTCAGTTCCAGGCCACCTCAATAAAGCTAATAGTGCAATAAAGTGAGTCACATGAATTTTTTGGTTTCCCAGTGCATATAAAATTATGTTTATACTATATCGTAGTCTATTAATTGTGCAATAGCATTATGTCTTTAAAAATTGACATACCTTAGTTCATGATTACTTTATTCTAAAAAATGCTAACCATCATCTGAGTCTTCTGTGAGCCGTAATCTTTTTGCTGGAGGAGGGTCTTCACCTTCATTTTATAAAATTTGCATTACCTGCGAAGCACAATAATGTGAAGAGCGGTAAAATGAGGCATGCTGAATAAAATCCAGCTGTTTAGTATGGCTTTCAACATCTTCTATGATGATTTCAACTAAATTTCCAACTTTGTCTCACATTTTCCTTACTCACACGGTACACAGACATATTATATTTCTTGATATTTTTAAAATGTAATTTGCACCCTTGGCTCTCCTGCACTTGTTCAGGCTCGGTCTGGTATGCTCGCTCTCATGTTTATCCTCCTGAGAGGATAAACCTCATTCACATAAAAGTCTTCCCTGGACTTCTAAGTGGAAAAGAATTGCTTTCTTCTGTAATCACTATAGCAAATATCTTTCTCTGTCTCTGTCTCTCTCTGTTTCTGTCTCTTTGTCTCGCTCTCTTCCTTAGCATTTGTGCATACATTAGCTAATTACATAAACAATTATAGAATTCCACCTTGTGTTATTAATTGTTCACAAGACTCTTGTCTATGAAGTGTTAAGTTTCATGACTATGAGGTAAGACAATATCTTATTCATTTCCGCATTTTTCACGGCTGTTGTTAACATGTCAGATAGGTGCTTGATGTGTACATATCTGCAAACTTGAAGTTAATTACTAAGCAGAATCTATGATGTATAGAGCTCAGAACAACTAGGTTTAATTGGTAGGATTAAAAATACTTGTCACAGTTTCTGTTTGCTAGGAGATAGGAAAGCAGCATATGCAGACCTGGAATAATTGTAGAAAAGTTATAAAATGAAATAGCTGGTACAAATTGTGGAATAGAAATAACATAAGTGAATGCTGAAGCAATGAACAGTTAAAGACTAATCTAAGTCGGCCGGGTTTCAGAATAGTGTTTGAGCTGAGATTTAAAGGAAGTAGTGGAAGTGGTTTAGTGAAGGGAACCGGAAATGTTTTTTCCTTTGTTGTCAACCTCCTTTATATGATCGTCATCTTTATTGGCATCATCAAAGTCACCGATCCTATCACTGTTTTGTTATCAAAGAGTTGTCGACCTTTCCCAGTGTGAATGAGCTTCTAAGGTTCAGTAAGATTATGTCTGGAGACTACTGTACTCTGGCGTTTCCTTGGTAATGCTCTTTTCTTCTTTGATCCTGGGGATGGTGCATAAACGACAAAGAGAAAATGATGGAGGTGTTTTTATACCCTACCAAGTCATAGTATATCAACCACATGACGGTTCTGATGTAAACTACTGTTCCGTGAATTATTAGCTTGACCTGGACTTCAATGCCACGTTGACACCATATTTCAGTGGCAAAAAGACTCTTGGCTATTTCTGTTTTAGTGTTACTTACTTAAGTAATTCTGATTTTTAAGACTCCATGCGAGTCTTGCTTTATGGAAGCCTACTGAAGGGGATGCTACCTCAGTGACCTCTGGCCCTTGCTAATCACTTGACAGTTACTTAGCCTTCACAGGTGCCAGGGACATCCCTGCCATGGCTGGCAATCGGGAAGGGACAGATAGTTGTGTTTGGTGTGCCGTGGGCTGACAGTAGCAGGAATGGCCTGATGTGGGCAGCTCCAGTGGTGAAAATTCAAAAGGATTATTTGTTGGAAAAAAAAAATTTAAGGCGTGCATTTGATTGAATTGCATCACAGAAATAATGAAAGAATTTACACCAGATGAACAAAAAAGGTTCCCAGAGACGAGATTGCATTTAAAGGATTGGCCATCTAATTCTACAAACCTCCCACAGCCTACCTTCTCCAAACTGGGCATGTGGCTCAGGTGTGGAAATTCTGCTCCCACAAGAGCAAATGTCAAAGCCTCATTTCAGAGGAGCTTATTGGGTATGCAGAATCAGTGGGCAGAGGAAAAGAAGCTACCCGAAAGGGAGTTGCTCTACGCAAAACTTGGGGGTTTTTTGCTCATATAAATAATGCTAGAAATAACTCCAACTCCAGATACTTACATTTCAGTCTGTTCTATATACTTATGAACTGAGGTTACATCTTGGGATATTATTTGTTGAGCTCTTTTCCTCAATGAATTTATTCCCCCCTCGTCAGTTAGAGACATCTATACTGCTCCAAGAAAATGTTATAAAAGGAACAAAAAGAACAAGGAATAGTCAGTGTTTGGTTTTCTTGATTTCCAAATACAGGGCATTGAGATTCAAAAGGGAAGTCCCCAAGTGTGTGGGGAACAGTGTACAGCCTGGAAGCTGACTGAATGAGGAAGCGAGGTGTGCTGGAGTGGGGACACCTCCCCTGCCCCCTGGTGGGGAGCTGAGGAATAGCACAGGAGCAGTGTCAGGAAAACTAACAGGGGCTTGGCCAATGGTGGAGACCAAACGGTGCCCAAAGACCACTGACTGTCAGCTGAGGGACTCCTGAGCGACTCCTGCATGCGCCTGGTTGAAGGAGCTGTGAGAGTGGCCTCTCTTGTCCCTGAAGGTCTTTTCAATAGCAGCTGTCTGCATGTTGGTCAGCTGTCATGTTACAGAATGAGGTCAGGCTGTACCCAAACTGTCCCACGTGGAAACCATCCTACCCTCGCCCCTTTAAATACCCTTTTACAAAACTCCAAAGTTGAGTAATTTGCCTAAAAGAATACAGCAGTAAGTTTATGGGTAGGATTCACCCAAATGTACAATTAGGATTCAAACTCAGATAGTCTAATCCAAGCATGGAGCTTTTAACCACTATAAATTATAGAGTGATCCCAGAAACAGAGTTGTGAGAACTGTCGTCAGTGCATGCTGAAACAGTGACCAGCTTACCTCTGAACTGGGCATGCGGCTGCTAAAAAAGGGATACTTTCTCTTAATCATGATCTAGTGAAAAATTAAAAAAAAATCTTTATTTTATTTGTATTTGCAATGGCTATTTTTATAGATGTCGGTGATAATATGCTCATGCTTTATTCATAGTCTAGCTCAGGAAATTATCATCAACCTTCTATCCTTTTCTCTAAGGCTTCTTTTTTTTTTTTTCACTTGTAAAATTAGAATGAAACACTACTGTACAGGGTTACTAGGATTAAATTAGGTAACATGTCAAATGTTAAAGCACTTAGCACAGTGTGTGACACATATGAGACCTAGAAAATTTTCGTTACCCTCTCAGGAAAAAAAAAAAGAAAATGTTTCTAGGGCTTTTTTCATGTATTAACCCGTGAAAAGGTCAGATACCAAAATGAAACATATATCGTTTCTATATAATGGCCTACCTTTTTATTTGCCTTGGAGATTTACTCGAAAGCACTTAACGCCTGGATATTCTGCCTCTGTTGAGTTTCTGAGATGGGGTTTCAATGATTGCAGAGATGGAAGTGAAATAGGAGGCAGGGGAACCACCTGCATGGCCCTTCAGGAACCTCATTCTTCATGAGCCAGGGTGTGTGCATGCCGCCCGGCCCCAGCCGCAGCCCGAGTCTCTGTCCCTAAGACTGCCAGGGCCACCCGTCAGCATTACAGCCCGATCCTTGTCTTTGTGCTTTGAGTTAGAGACCTACCCCCCAACTCATGTATTTGATTTTTTTTTTTTTTTTTTTAGGATTAACGTGCCTTCATACCATCTTCCTTCTTAAGAGTCCATGCATGGCATTATCATCAGGGAATTTTATTCTCATTTATGTCTTTCTCTGGTTTGCAGAATTGAGGTGACTAACAGGAAAACACCCATTACAAAGGGAATTAGGCGAAGTTCTTGATCTTTCTGGAGTGTAGCAGAGAATTCACATAAAGAAAATCTCAATGCTGCACCCCCAGGCATCTCAGGGGTGAAGGGGTGACCACTGCGTGTACTTCTGTTTTTTTTTCTTTCTGCTTAATTAGGATAATCACTTTTCATTTACCTGCTGCTTAGTGCAATGTTTCAAAAATGCTAGGCCCATATGTATCTCATTTAACACAATAGCTACATCCATTAGAAAACATTTCTTATTTAGTCTTGATGAGTTCTTCACAATTGTCATTTATGGATAATGTAGTGGGGATAATTATGTTTTAATGCCTAGACCTATATTCCCATTGTTTTTGTTGTGAAGGTAATAAAGTGCTGTTAAATTCCAATATTTTAAAAGATCACTAAAACGACTGAGCATCTGTTAGTTTGAACTGTTTCTCCCTAGGGCATCTATTTGAATTTTTGTAAGCTAAATTTTGCTTGGTTATCTGTGTTTGTTGAGACGGGAGTATGTAAATCCTGATACTTTTTTTTTTTTTTCCTTTATGTGAAGGAATTCCCGAAGAGCTTACATTCTCTTTTCCACTTTCCATCTGCTCTGCTCAAGGCATCTTTAAAAGGATGCTGGTGAGGGAAACCAGAATCTTCTTCGCTTTATTGGGATGGGAAGAGACGGACCTTCTGGGAGAAGGGAAGGACCTGACATCGATGATAGTTTCCTACTCTTTAGGCTCAGGCCCTTTCTGAAATAAATAATTCAGATCGTTTGGGATGTTTTCGAGCATGGTGTTCGTTCGAGGTGAGGAAGGGTGTACCTTGTCTCTGTGTTGCCAATAGCTTATCACGGACTTGCTTATCATGAATGTACTAAGCAACTTGATCTGTTCAAATCTTACAGAGCATGTAAGAACTAGTTCACGTTTTTGACTAAAATCCCCGACTCCCTTTGATAAGGCTGTAGGGACAAATGTGAACTAGAGCTATTTTTTGTAAAAGCGGGAACATTGTAAAGACTTCAGCCTTGTCCACAGCATCTCCGGAATTAAGTTCGTAGCCTGCCACTGTACTGTCCTCTCATTCACCTGCCCACAGGTTGATCTCACCTTTCTTGACGGGAACAAGCAACTGCTTCAGAGTTGTCTGTGATACCAGTAGTTAGTATAACTAATCTACTGTCCAGATTAGAATACTTCCTTAGCCTTTGAATTCTGAGGCAGCGATACATTATGTTTTATCTTATCCAGAATGTCTCGGAAGGAAACAAGTCACGTCCCTAAAGCCTAGCTTCTCGTTTCCTCCTCGAAGCGAGTTTGTAATGTGGGAAAATTTGCATTGCCTTGGATAAAATGCGCAGCTGTTGGATTTCGCTGAGGAGTTTGCCAGTCCTGGTTTTATCCTCCAGTTTATTTAAGAATCTATTTTATTTCACAGAGAGCAAAAGAGAGTGGATTAGGGCACTGGAATAGGAATGAAAAAAAAACCCTGTAATTTTTCTCCTCTCAAACGTTGGAAGTTTACTACAGTTGCTCTGCATATTCCGAGTGTTTCTCTGTCATTTACATATCTTTGACAGTCTTACAAAGCAGGCGAAGGCTCTCCCCCTGCAGTGTAGGACCGGAGGAGGGGACATGCCAACCAGCCCAGGGCCAGAGGCTGAGAGTAGGAATGAATGTCAGTCCTCAAGTGTCCTCATATCCAACTTCACTGGACGGACCGTGCTGACGCCTGCTCCCATGAATCCATCGGCCCCACGTTATCCCATAAAAAATGACTTAATGAAATTTTTATTTGACAATTCGAGGATGTTATATGACTCTCAGAAGCAAATTATACCGTTTCCCCTCCCCGAACGTTTATGCTTCCTTGCAGTTTTTAAGTTTCACCCATCAGCGAACCGTACACCAAGCTCCTTCTGCGGGTGGGAGGCTCCCAGGGTTTCCTTTATGAGGGATAAAAGCTGTGTGAAGCATGGTTCTGGCTGAGAGGCGATTCTGGGTGCAGGTAAGGCAGTCAGTCACTCTAGAACATTAAACAGTCATTCGGGCACTACTTGACTAAACACCATGTAAGTTGACCTGGAGGCTTCACGTGACTGGTGGACCTTCATCGGGAGGGCGGCCAGGGGGCTGGAGCTGTTGGGATGGGAAAGGGTAGCTGAGCAGGAGAAGCAGCTAGAGCTCGGGGTAGAGATTATTAGAACGAGGCCCGAGACTTTGCTTATCCATTTAGCCCAGACTCGAGCGAGTCACAGAATCACCCTGTGTCTCAGTTTCCTCGTATGTAAAATGAAAAGCTTGGCTATCGCTTCAGTATCTCGCTAGATCTTAACGTAATTATTTGAGTGAGCAGGAGTCCTTGGAGTCAGGTAGCCTCTCTCCACCGGCTGCCGATAGCCCTTGCCTCCTGCCATTCACGGCGACGTTGAGGGATGAACTTCAAAGATTAGATTAGGAAATACTCACACTCTTCTCTTGCTAGTAGACTCTCTCTACTGCTTTCTTGTGCACTTTAAGAAAGCAAGATGTTGTGTTGGAGAGGCCCCTGGGCAAGGAATTGAGGGCCACTTCCGACGAGAACAAATGTGGATCTGAGGCTCACAGTCCAACAGCCAATGAAGAACCGAATGCAGCCAACAACCGGTGAGCGAGCCACCTGACAGGTGAGACTGCAGCCCCCGGCCAATGCCTCCATCACAGCTGTGTGAGAGACCGGGTCATGGAGAACTCAGCCGAGCGTGATGCAGTAAATGCGAGCTGTGTTAGCATGCTCTGTCCCTGCAGCAATTTGATGCTCAGCAATAATTTGCTCATTTAATTTAAAAATATTGTTTGCTATCACACAATACTGTTTTGTTACAAACTTTTATTACAATGTAGATAAGCAAAGGGGGGCATCTAGAAATAATCCCTGTTACCCCTTGTTAAACCTGTCAGGCGTGTTTCAACGGGCACGTGGGGTATAGTTTTACTTCTCTGAGCGTTTGATGTCATCTGGTTTCTTTCAGGAATTTCTTTAAATGTCCGTTCCATGGTGGTGCTTTCATAAAAAACATGGACTTCTTAAAAATAAAGTTTTTATCCCATTGCTTGGGAGGTAGGGCGGGTTGGAAGGCATCCTTCTGCTTAGTCGTCCCTGGGGCTAAAAACGTTGGGGTCTGCTGTTCTAATGGCTGTCGATGAGCTGAGCATGAATTCTGAAATGCATAATATGAACCCGGATAAGAAAAACGGGGAGCAGAGTGTTGTGAGACACAAGTACCCTGACTTGGGCATGATCTCACCTGGGTGCTCCTCAGCACTCTGTTTCTTTGCTGGAGAAAACTTGGGGGTGGCCTAAAGCCGTGGTTCTCACACTTACGAGTGGAAGCATCAGGTTTCGTGTGGAAGCTTAGAGTTCTGCCTCTTACCTCCACGGTTTCTGATTTAACAGGGTCTGAGAATTGACATTTCTGAGTTACTTTGACCCGGAGACCATACTTGGTGTAAGCTAGGTCTTGGGCAAAGTACTTGTGACATCTTTGGGGCTCAAGTTTCAAAGAAAAGTTTTAATTGAATATTATAGACTCAGAGAATTTTAGAATTGGAAGCAACCGGTCCTGTTTTTTCCTAAAGTGTGGCATGGTTGGCGGTATTTGAGAAGATTCAGATGCTATTCAAAAAAAGGATACTATTTTAATTTTGTGGTCTGCTTATGTTAAGGTGTCCCAGAAAAACACAATTCATCAAACCTATGATTTCACTGCTTAAGACGAGGCTTTATATGAGTCAATAAAAAAAAAAAATCACTGACTAAATAATAATGTGGGTTTTTCTTAGACTGTGATGGGAACATGAATAATGGAATTGGGACATGCTGGTTTACACTAATCCTTTCAATGATTTTTAAAGCCATATCTCCTAAATCGATCTCCCTCCTAAAGTTTAGTTTCGTATAACCAATAGTCTAATTGATTCCTCTCCACGCCTTCAGCAATTCTTTCCTTAATCATGGCAAGTGCTTCACTAATTGCTTTTGCTTTTTCTGCTCCGTCCATCCTTTGCACGGTTTCTAATGGCGTCTCCCTAAAACACAAATGGGAGCATGCTGCTCCCATGCCCCAGATCCATCAGTGGCTTCCTAGTGGCCCGAAGAACGTTTGGAATCCTTAACATCTCGCAAGCCCTGGATCAGCCTTCTGCCACCATCTTCCACTCTTCTCCCTTATCAACCTAAGATTTGTTTTGACCAAACTACTACTCATATTAGATACCTCCCTTCCTTCTAGGACCCTGTGCCCATGCTCACTGTCTGCCGTAAAGGCCTTCCTTCTGCTATTGATTGGACTGAGTCCTGCTTAGTCTTCAAGGCTCAGCTGTCCCCATTGCTCACGGTAAGAAACTGTGACTATGTCGTCGCTATCTATCATGCCATTTTTTTACAGGTAATTTTTGAAATCATAAAGTGCACTTGAGGAAATTTTCAAATACTGTAAAAGTGTAAAGAAAGTCCATTTCCCCCAGCTTTCTCCAGCCTCACTCTTGTCCCTTGAGGTAAAACTGTTAATAGTGTGTTTTCTAGAACATTTTATCGGTATTTACAAACATACATATAAATGATGGACTCTACCTAGGAATATGGTTTGGCAGCTCGCTTTTTAAAAAATTTCATATCTCATGGGCACCTGTGCATGTCAGGGCTTGAAAACCTACCGCATTCTTTTTAGTAATTGTCTTTTCTTTATGGAAATATCAAGGAAAGAGATGGACTTTTATGTCTCCAGAGTTCTTTAGAAATAAGTTAGAAAATCTTTGTTTAATGCAGTAGCTTGAGCTTGTCTTATTTTTATTCTCGTTTTATGTCCTTGAATAAAATATCTATACCGTCTTCCAGGAGTCATTTCAAGCAAAACTTAGTAACTGACGTTTCTTATATAATTTATCTATGTATTCATTTATTTGATATCATCACACCTGTCCCATCTTAATGCACGTTTGTTATCCGTATATGACCTTCTGTCACTTATCTCTAGAATCCATTCCTTAATTTTTTATATTTGAATGAAACAGTAGAGTGTTTCAAGGATATTATTGAATTTAATTTTCACAGTGACTCTTTGAGACACGTAAGAGAGAATTATTTTATTTTACAAGGAGAAAGTTGAGGCTTCGAGAACATTGCCTCCCTGCAAACTGAGTTTTCCGTCGTTTAGCATCGACTTTGTCCAGGTGCTCTTACTGTCCCTTGCTTCTCAAATTCGCCATTGTGATGACGACTCATCGGCTGTGCTCAGAATCCCTATATCTTCCTTCTAGTCCATTTAGGTTCCTTTGGATGAATTAATTTACACAAAACTTAATTCACACTAGCTGTGGCTAATTGTGGTATCCCTCCCGGAGTTGTTCCTGTTACGAGCTGATCAGTTAATCTAAATGAATGAGAATCATGGAGGAAATTGTTGGAGAAAAGAATGTTAATTATTTAATAGACTTTTGGGTGTACCCAAACAGTTTTACATAGAAGATCCTTTGAATTCATGTCTCCAAATGGGGTCATACAATTGCTGTGTGTTAAGACGATACAAGTAGCCCTACCAGATTTCTTTCTTTTTTTTTTTTTTTGCATATTCTTCTTTTTTTTCTTTTCCCCATGTTTTTCTCCTCTGATCATGGCAGTCAATTTTTCAAGTAACCTTGAAAGGAAATTCAGACCTGTCTTGATTCTTTGAAAACTTTTCTTCAGAATAGCTTACAAAGTTTTTTGAACAGTTGTTATTCATTTTTCAAAATAATGCTTCATGAACATAACCAAAATGTTTTCAGAAAGTAGGCCACTGGGACCTTCTTACTATGCAATTGCCATCCGACTCTGGAGATTTCTCTTTAATTCCATGAATCTGAGGTTTTTATTGCTAAAGGGTGATTGGAAAAACTAATAGCAATTTCCTCAAAGCACTCTGAGGTCTTTAGGGGACATTTATTGTTTCAACAAGATAGTCTCTTCCTAGCATGGGCATATTATTGTTTGTAAGACAATAGGGGCCCAAAGAGGAATAAGACTTGTTGTCCCTTGCAAAGAGTTTACCCGTTTTTCCTCATATCTGCATGAAAACATGATTTTTTTTTTCAAGAAGGTTATTAGCACTCAAATCTCTAATCTTTATTCTGAAAGATGATTTTTTTCTTTTCTCCATCCCTATGGTGCTTTTAAATACATGTAGAAAGATGGCTAGTGACCCTGGGAAGAAAGTGCAGTTTCCTGATGGGAGCAAAGCAAGGTCATTAACATCTGTCCTCTGAACGGAGAAAGGGAGCTGCAGATTATGTGAGCAAGGGCCTGGGCCAGCTAATTAGTCCATCAGAGGACGTCAGGAAATAACTTCTCTGTTTGCTGTAAATGAGATTTAATGAACTTTAGAACGCAAACAAACAAAAAAGAACCTGGAAATTAGCTAGAGATAGATCTTTTAGTTTCCCCTGTAACCTCGCTTGTGAATCACTCTTTCTTTCTTTCTTTTTTTAATAATGATAATATTAGTAAGGGTAGGGATGATCATTTAAAGAGTCCCCACAATGAGCCATGCTCCGTGCTCAGCACGCTGCAGATAGTGATTGTATTATCCTACTTAACCCCTCACATAGCCTTGGGTGCCATGGTCCTCATTTTACAGAAGCGAACACTGAATCTCAGAGTGTTAACGGCCACTCAGGGATGAAGAGCTGGTCCATGCAGGAGTCTAAGCTGACCAGGTGACTCTGCATCCATGGCCCCCTCAACTATTCACATTCGTCGCCTTTTCCAAACGTGTGGACTGAGCTGCAACGTTCTGAACGTGAAGGGGGGGGGGTGACGGAAAACCGAGGTCACAGTCAAGGAATCCTCCCTGTCACACCGAGGCAGAACTCTGCGGCATTCACAGTGCCCCTGGTAACATAAACATTCCCAGAGGCAATCGTTTGATATTTTAATGTGTATTTTTGGTGCTACCGATCATTCAGTCAACCAAACACGACAGACATCCACCTTGTTCACCCCAGTTCAATACGTGTGAAGGATAGAAGGTTCCTGCCTGACCTCTGGAAAGTTATTTTGAGATGGAGATCCTGGCAAGGCAGGAAGAAGGTGAAAGATGTAAGAAGATGAGATGAATGAACGAATCAATGTTCATTTTCACATTTACGTTGCTGATGATTTGAGTATTTTAAAATTGATTATCATTGCGTAGAACGAAGCATACGTATGACGATGGCTCCGTTAATTTCACCACCATAACCACCTGAAGTCCAGTGTGACTCCCCAACCACCTCCTGAACTCCTTCCCCATCCCCCACCTCCAGTAGCCTTCTCCCTTCCCTGTGTTTATTCACCCCAGGGCAAAGAACACAGACCAATGCCACTCATTAACTGTGTTGCCTTAGGGAGCAGCTCTTATGCTGTGGCACATTGCAAGGCTGGCCACCGATGCCTCATCGTTCGCACTCACAGTTCTGTCATACACTTCCACGCTGATTCTTCACACCTAGTTCATCCTCCGAGACAAGGCTTAGGCTTAGCTATTTCTGGTCTTTTCCATTCAAATGCAAATCTTAGAATGAGCTGTGAAGTTCTGCTTACACAAACATTGTTTGCTGTGGGGACATGGAAATCTTAACACATTTTTAGGTGTTGATTTTACATATTTTGGTAGGGAGTTGAGACAATCAGATGTGTTTTATAAACATACCTGTAGAGTAATATGGAAGAATAGATGAGAGGGGAGGCAGAAAGACCAGATTGGAATCTACTGGAATCATTCGGGCGAAGGGTGAGACAGCTGGTATTAGGATCATAGAAATAGCAGTGGAGGGAGGGGCTGGTGTGAGAGCAATTTAAAAGAGAGTCGGAAACAGAGCCAAGCCTCGGCTTCAAAATGACATCAGGAAACAAGCTTTGGGGGAGAAAGATTACATGAATGTGCCAGAGAGAAAATAGTGAATGGATAGAAACTTCTTCAAAACAGGGTGCCCACAAGCTATGCAGACACTTTTACAACAGTTAAGTTTCAGAAAGTTAAAAAAAAACAACAAACATCGCTTTGCAAGAACAGGAAGCTTGCAGTTGATATGAGACTGGTGATTGATTGTAAATATATTAACGCAGGATTTATGCATGCTCCACTTTGTTTAATACTTTTCAGTTTTTGACATTCCTAGGCATAGGCTTTTTCAATTTCCATACCTGGTGCCTTTCAGGTAACTTGATTTGATTTCAGTTTGTAACATCATAATGCATTCAGATATTTTCCAATTGATAGTATCTTCCAGGGTTTGACTCAGCCTGTGTTTTCTGAGACAAACTCTCTTATTTTTTCTCCTCTACTGAAATGTTTTGCTGATATGTTCCTTAACATATAGAAAAGCAGATGATAACTGAACTCGTATGGTTCAAATTTATCTTTGGTCCCATTCCTGTTAAGAGATTAATAAGATGCATATTAGTTTGTGAGTACCAGTTGATTATTAGAAAATTTTCAATTGCTTCAAAACGCATGACTATTTCATGTAGTAATTGCACACGGAGACGTTCCACACTCAAGATCACACCTACCACTTCCATTTCTTGGACTTCTGAGTTTTATACTTTTGAAAGAAATGGGCTCTCTGGAGCATGACAAATTTGATTTAAAGGTGTTTGCAACATGATATATTTCATCTTTCAAAAGCTAATGTAACTATGTTGTCTCTTCTTAGCTTGGGACTTAAAGGCTTGACACTTAATGTAAATTCTAATCTTAGGTATGTGGCATGGAAGTATGGAAAAAAAAGCCCTTCAGGTGACTGCTCAAGGGCTACAGATTAAGGAGGCTGCATGTTAAAAAAACATGCTTGCACAGGGTGAAGGTGTGTCATTGAGATTTCAGAAATAGTGAAGGGGATATAGTGACTTGGACTCAAAGCTCAATTACATTTTTGACTATTTTGACATCTTTCTGTGTGTTGCCTCCCATAGAACATGGTTTGCTGTGTACCGGGAACCCGTTCTGTATTGTTTACTCAGCAGTGGGTCGGGGAGCGTTTTAGTCATCCAAGATCTGATTCTGAATCTAGTGCAGACCCCTGCCATTCTACGTTAAGTTATTCTATCAGCCCATTTCCCAGTATTCATAAAAGGGGTGTTTCCAAGTAGCGAGCCAGTTACATGTTGCCGTCAGGAACATGGTGTCAGGAGAGGAGTTTGGTATCCCAAATTACTTGGAAGAGGCCAATACTAGGCAGCTCCTCCCTCCCCTGCGCACCCCCCACCCCCCAATTCACCATCCCCAGAGGTGGGAGCGGATGATCAGCAGCAGGTGGTGTGTGTGGAAAGCAGGAGTGTGGATGTCCCCGGGCAGGAGGCCTTCAGAGTGGGTATCCCCTGGGAGGTGGGGGTGAGGGGACGGAAGGTTTTCGAGAGGGCTGAGCTTGGGCTCTGGTCCTGTGGTTTGGGCAGCTCCATCGCATGTGGCCGACACCCACCTGCCTTTCCTACCTGTGCTGGGAATTGCCAGAAGCTTCGTCTTCTTGCAATGTGCCTTCAGCGCCCTCTGCCAGGAAAGCGTAACATCACGCTCAATGTAAAGATGTTCTTAAAGGAATTTGTGGTTTATCATAAAGCATTATATTCAACGATGTGTTTGGAGTTATGAGACAATAAATTAAAACCGTCACAGGATCCCAGAACAGTGAAGAAGGCCAATATCATCAACATTACGAGAAAGCCTGGCGTTTCTTTGTAGGCCGAGGAAGGAGAGCCCTTAGGAGAATGCTGGCAAATCTTTTTTCCCCGGTTGACGCACTCTTTGATATTTTCTTCAGTGTATTTTGACATATGATTCTGTGCACGTCTAAATAACGTAGAGCAATTTCTTCTCTGTATTTAAAAATAAATGCAAACCTTAGAGAGAGTCATATTCAAATAAGCATGTCCAAATAACCAGAAGTAATAAAAACATTCAGTCTCTGAAAATAAGAAAAGGGATGCAATTCATGACCCCAGGGGCTGCTTCTCACACTCCTTTCCCCCTTCTTCACAATTCTCCTTCATGCCATTTTATGTCAGAGCCTCTCATTCATGACCCTCCACCCCAACACAAGCGAAAGCGCACAAACTCTCTTTTTTTCTCTGAACCTCACGGCTTACTCATCTCTCCCCTTGTTATGTTTCTCTTCTTTCTTCCCCAACGTTGTCTCTGTTTTACTCTCTTCTCCTTACTTTTCCTTTTCTCCTTAGGCTTTTCCCTCATCTCTTTTGTATTCTTAGCTTCCACTGCTCTCTGCCCACTTTCTAACGCAGCCTTGTGAGAATCCTGGAATGAGTTCTCCGAGCATCTCAGAAGGCAGAGGCAGGAGGGGCAGCAGGAGGGGCCTCCTTCTCTTCACTGAGTGGGTGAGAGAGGCCGAGACATTAATAGATTGTAAATCCTGTCCCCTTCACAGTCTCTCCTCATCAATCCTTGTTGACTTCTGCAAAGAGAGATTCAATATTTAATATTTAAATGTTCTTTCAGAAGCGCCTTGAATTTACAACCTAAGTCCACCCTATTCTTCTTTCTCTGCACTGGGCTGTACATTATTTCTTGTTTCCTTGGAAAGGGCAGCCATGGGGAGTGTGAACGTGCGTGTGCACACACACGCACGGGCACCTTCGCACATCGTTCTCCCTTCTAGAAGACCTTGAACATCAGTATTAGCATTTAAACTCTTTGCTCTGTGGAGTCTCTGCTCTTTATAATTTGCAAAACATTGTATTTTCTAAGTAGCCATAGATCACAGTCCCATGTTCTTTTCAGGGGATCTTCCGCATGGGCAAGCAACTGCAGGACGGCCAGGGAGTGACCCCGGGGTGGACACTGAGGACGCTGAGCTCCTGCTGTGTGCAGCCCTGCAAGAGCATTAGAGGGCACACAACTCCACGCTGAACCTTAGGCTTTCACTTGCAAACCAGGAAAACAAAGTTGCGGGCATTTACATAATCTCGGTTTAATGCTCTTTAAAGAAGTTTGTAGGATTTAATTGTTTTAACACAAATCAGCCAAGATTACTTTCTAGATGTGCTAGTCAGTATTTGGGAAATATTTTGGCTTTCCTTCTCTTCTGAACATATCGTAAAATTATGCTTCCTGTGGGTCAGGTGACCGGCATTTCCCAGCTAGAGCACTTAATGGCCAGGGCGAGATCTGAAGAACGCTCTTTTTTTTCCGGCAAGGTGGCTGGTCACATTCGAGACGGTGGCTGCTCTGTTAACCAGGCCTTAAGTGTGGGAAGATGCAAAGCAGAAAATTTGGCTGGCCCATGATGGATATGTCACAATGGTGAGAAAGAAATCTTTGTTGTTTTAAAGCACTAATATTTGGGGGCTGTTTGTTTTTTAGCAAACCTAGCTTATCCTGGCCAGTTCTCTAAACATGAACATTTTTCCTTGTCCTAATGATAATGATAATATACATACATACATATATGTATTGCCCTGGATAAGTATCTTAGTTAACTATAGAAAGTCAGAGGTATTATACAAACTTCCCCATTTTGTGAAGTTTCCACCATCGTTTTTTTGGGAAGAAACATTTATGGAATTATATATAAAAAATATTTTATAGCAAAGATCTATCCATAAGCCATAACTCTAATGTGTTAAAATTATTGCAAAGAGAACTTTTCATTAATTTATTCATTTATATATTTATTCAATTATGTTTTTGTTCAATAGACTGTATCAAATGGTAGGCACTGGGCTAGGCTGGGGTTATCAATATGAATAAGACATAGTCTCTGTCACTATTCCTACATTAGGTTACCCACCCATTTCTTGCTTAGAAAGACTAGGAAAAGTTAAAATAAAACAGGATGTTCTTTTAAAATAATTTACATTTAAATATACGCAAATTTTCACACATAATGAGCTCAAGGTTTAAAGCTCTTCAATGAGCTGGTGTTACATATTTCCCGTATGTAATGGTGCTTTAAACATGCTGTCACTTATACTTGAAACTTAGAAAATAAAATGCTTAAAAGAAATCAAAAATGCTGTCGCACTTCAGTGGGACAAGGGCGACCCCCAGTGGTTCAACTGACTCACTTCAGGGGTTCTTGGGTCTCAGGGGAGAGCTTGCTGGTTGGTGTCTGTTGTGTTCTGTTTCTGGATGTTTTCCCACCGTTGAAAGTTGAGTTTGGTTTAAAAAAAACTTTGAGTGATGCTTAACAAGATAACAGATGCGAATTACGGAAAAACGATATGAAAAGAACAAAGTCTTCACAGGTTGGACCCTGCTAAGGAAGAATGTAGACAAGGAAATGACCCTTGAACAACATGGGTTTGTACTGCATGGGTCCACTTCCACGTGGATTTTTTTTTTTTTTCCCCAACAAATACAGCAAGTCTTCTCCATCTGCGGATTCAACCAACGGCAGCTGGAAAATGGTAATTTTCTGTTCGCGGTTGGGAATCTGCGGCTGAGGGTGTGAAAATACCGTGATCCATCCTCAGTTGGTTGAATCGGCGGATGCGAAATCCAACGATACACGGACTCTCGAGGCAGCAGTCACCCGTGGATTCCGCACTGCGCAGGGTCAGCACCCTTAACCCCAGTGTTGGTCGAGGGTCAGCTGTATTAGGAACGTGTGCGGTGTAGGGGATGAGTCTCACACTCTAAGACGTGAGATGGCCGGGGTGAGGACATGCCTCCTGGGCTGGTGTTCAGGTTAGTGCTTCTGTTCCGGCCGACCTGTCTTCGATGAGACTGCCTCTCTCTTTGCTTCTGTACACCTATGCATTGATCAGCATTCTCAGTGATAATCCGCAAACTTTCCGCAGTGTGACAATAACTTCTACAACGTATGCCATACTTCCATGCCATATTAAGATCTGGTAAAAAAAAAAAAAATCCTATCATACCATGTTGAAATATTTAAATGTGAAGTTAAAACATTAACTCTTTTCCTGTATCTGTTACCAGGGATGGTCTTGGTTTTTCGGTTAGGTTTGGAAGTTTTAAAAAAAGTTTTTTCATATGTTTATTTTTTTTCAATTACGGCTGACGTATGATATTATATTCAGGTGTAGATCACAGGTCAATTTTATAATTTACCATTGGTACCTCTTAATGACCCCTCTCCCCTTCAAGGCTTTTTTTTTTTTAATCTCACATTTCTGCCAGTACCTTCCCATAATAGTTTGTTTTCTCGTGATTTCAGGAACACAGCAGGCCGGACTTCAGTAGCAACGAAATGCAGTCTAGTATGTTCATATTAATCCTGTCCCTTAATACGAACACGGTAAGCTTGTTATGTAACAGTAAACGGGCTTGTACCAAGACGTACAGATGGGAGAGGGTCGTGGTGTTTCCTACCTATTTTTTGCTTAATAAACCCATAAGGCAGCGGCCGTGATCACGGAGAATGGGAGGCGTGGGGAGACAAGAAGGCAGCCGAGGCAGATAGAGCATGTGATACCACTCTCCGCCCCCCCCCCCCCGGGGGGGCATTTTGTAGAAGCCAAGTGGAATCGTTAGTATTTCAACATAAGCCATATTTGCCATGCATTAACAATGGACTTTAAATATATTAGAGAAATTAAAAACTAGCCGGGAGGTCACGACCTCTCAGAGCCATGGATGCACGTGGCTAAAGACATGGACCGAGCCACAGCTAAAACAAAAGAATTTGATTTGGTTTCTGGCTTGCTTTTTAGAGGAAGCCATTTGAACACACACACCACACACACACACACACACGCACATTCATTAACCATCTGCTCTAAAATCGAGGAGCAGAAACATAAGCCTTTCGCCAACATATCCAATAAATGTAAAAAGCGCATTTCCGTCCTCGGTGGGTCCCATTTAAAGGCGCGAGAAGACTCCGGAAATGAAGAGAAGACACCGGCTAGGTGCTCTCTAATGAGCAATGCTCTCGGTCCAGCTGGTGGGCTTAGAATTCAAGCCTTACTTGGGACCAGTGTGGTTGGCAATTGTGGCTTTCTCATTGACCTTTGCTCATAGTTCTTTCGTTGATATCATGCTTAAACACAGAGCCTCGTTGGAAGAGGACAGTGCCAGGGCCGTCACGCATGGAAGGGCTCTCTTGGGCACATTGATTCTGATTCGGTAATGCCATCTCATTGGACCCGTGCTAAGGGCGGGTGAACTCGAGGTGACGGGTGGAGAAGGTGGATGAGCCGAAGACCCCGCCTGTCCCTCCTTGCAGACCGACTCCTTTCCTACCCCATTCAGATTACCCAGTGAAAAGTTCTTGCAATAAGAATTAAAATTCTTGCCATGGCCGTGTCACAGCCACTGTTGGGGGAACCGACCTGTTTATACTGCAGAATGGTGGAAGTTGATAATGGCGTGCTGCCTCGCTTGCTGAGTCACGTTAGAGCACTCTGGGCAGCTTCAGAAATCTTTAAGATGCAGGGCTGCCCTTATATCAATGTTATCTGCATATATTATCAACCTTTTAGCAACCCGCAGATACTTAGTGAGTGCCCATACGTGCGAGGCACGATGTAAGCTATTGGGATAAATTAGTGAGCACAAAGACATGTTCCCACCTCTGCGCCTTTCCTTGTGCTGGGAAGTCTTCCATCTTTCTTTCTCACCGTATCCTACCTGAACGTCAAGGCCAACCTCAAGGCTCCTGCCCGATGAAGCTTTTATTTACTGCTGCCTCCTAGAGCGTGTTCTCTACCACGTATTGGTATTTAATTATATCGTGTCTGAGCTTCCTCTGTTTCTCCTAATTCACCTAGCTCAGTGCTTGCTTCTTGAAATTGCGATGTAACTACTGCTGATTGATTGTTTTCTTCTCTACACCAGCTTATTATTATAGACAAATGCGACAATAAAAAAGCAGGTGATTTAGACACACACAGATAAAAAAAAAAAAACGCAGTTAAAAATCTGATATCCGGTAAGAATATTGTGATCCATAACAGAGAAGGAAAAAAAAAAAAAAGAAAAACTAGCTTGCCTGTCAAAGCAAAGTAACGAAGGTTCAGCAAGCTGCTACAATTTTGTAAGAAAGATAACGGTCCTCTCCAATTTTATTTGAAAATTCTATATTTGTACCTGAGCTGTGTTTAGTTTAGTTGCAGACTCTGTATTTGAAAGTAGGCAGTATCTCTCAGCCTTACTCTTTGTTTTTTGACTCTTTTCTAAATGCTTGCTGCATGCAAATATGTTTTCTGTGCCCAAGGCAATGAGATGTTTAAAAAAAGGATACCCCTGCCAAAAGAATTCTGGTTCGCTGTCTATCACACAAATTAATTCCTCTAAAAGCGGGCTATTTTCTCATTTGCTTTGATGGTGCTCAAAGCAGGTAGCTGTGATTTTTTTTGCTGGGTCTTAGGCTCATCAGCCCTCTGGGTATTTTATTTTTTCTGGACCATTAAAGAGTGGAGTTGATAATGTTCCATCATTATGCAATCATGCGGAGGATGAATTTCTCTTTCAGACAAAATGGAGTTAAAAGACTATTATTCTTTCCCCACTTTCTTCCCCAACTAATGGATCATTTACGAGCCATAGTGGTATAGCATTAAAAAAAAATCTCCCAGAAACAGTTTTAACAGCCATAGTATATTCTTGTCTAGTTTATAATCAAAAAACAAAATGAGACATAAGAAATCTTAGCGGAAGATTTTCAAGTTAGCGATTCCTTCTTTGTTTTTCCCCAGGGCATGTTTCTGCCACAGTAGCCCAGAGAGTCACCTCGGTGTTAGGTAAGAATATTGCTACTTCTCGATTGGGTATCGTCCTCACGAACTCCGCAGAGGTAAGCCTAACTGCTCGAATCAGGATGAGTAAGCTGCTGTACTTGTCAGCGTGGTCCATTTGTATTTAAACCAACTGAGTAAGAACGAATCAATGTAATTCAAAAAGACCCAAACTAAGGAAGATGATGTGGCCATTTCATTATTTTCTAAATGAAATAAGTCGCTTTCGAGGTAATACATAGCATTCATACTCAGTGGTGTTGAACTTAGTGTGTTTTCAGAAAGGTTAAAAATAGCATTTTTCATAATGCCTTGTATGGAATTTTCTCCCCGATGAACAGATGTGTCAGAGCGATTATAAATAATGATGCGGTTAAAAAGCACGTGTGCTGGGGTCAGGCAGGTAGAATTTGCCCTTACGACCTGTGTGGATCTGGGGAGATTACTCGACCTCTGCTGTGGACTGAATGGTGACCCCGCAAAAGATAGGTCTGTGCCTTAACACCCTGAATCCGGAATGTGGCCTTATTTGGAAAAAGGATCTTTATGGCTGTCATTAAGTTCATGATCTCGAGATGAGGTCATCCTGGATTCAAGGTGGGGCCTAAACCCAATGACAAGTGTCCTTACAGGAGAAAGGCCAAGGGAGATTTGCAAGAGGACACAAAGTGTCGGCGGTGGCGTGAGGATGGGGGCCCAGACTGGAGGAGTAGTAGTAACAACCTTAACGAGGGGCAGTGTGGGCCGAGTGAGATGTGGATGCACGCAGGAGCTCTGTGCGCCGTAAGGCGTGCAGTCAGTGTTCAGTGAATCTTAGGAGGTATTATTGTTGCCGTTGTTCAGCTAAGTAATTTCGCACGAACTGAACTGAATGATGGCTAAAAATGTGCCAGTTTTAATACTCTTATTTCGCCTCATACGAAATGTTCAGAACTTATTGGCCTGCCATCACCCCACTTCTGTCTGGAGTGTACAAAGAAGTAGTATCAATATTCTTAATTGCGGCTCTCTGTTACTTATTAGAGGCTCAGAGTCAGAGGAAAATGTATCTTTGAGGTTTTCTGACTCACGTCAACTTTTATATTCTATAGATTTTTTGATAATCAGGTTCAGTGGGAAAAATCTCATCTTTCTTTCACTTCTCTTCTTGAAGCAACACGTTTTTATAACTGTTGGTGATGTATATGATGATATATCTATGATGTAAATATATAATTAGTTATGTATGATTATTATACATTATGTTATATATATATGTATGATTATATATGATTATATATGAGGAGCTCTGTTTTAAATGGAGGACGTTCCCAGATCATCACATCTGGTAACATTCGATCACTGACCAGGAAGAGATCATTTGTTATGCTCACCTGTCCTTTCCATTCGAGTTCTTGGTCAGGATATAATAAGTCTAATATCCCAAGATTGAGAGCTATGTCATCTTGGTGTTATATACCTCGCAATATTCAGCAGGGTGTTTGGCCACTCCATAAATATTTATTGAATAGACGCATTCGGGAAATACCTGATCCACGACAAGAGACCACTGTTTGTGTCTTTTATTGTCTTTGTCTCTGGGATCAGCATGCCCAGATTCCCTTTGGCTTTTTCCACTGTAATTATGACCAGTATCCGTGTCTTCTTTGACAAATTGGGACCAAGAGTGAGTTACGTTAAGAAAATTAGTGCTCAGGCACAACCCTTAGAAGAAGGGAGTGGATTATCTTTGCCATATTGTATACAAGTGTGGAAGAGAGCGATGCTCCTAAGGGTCTGGTGGCCGGGGGGACTCATAATTATGTTGTCTTTGCATCTGAAGACTGAAGCATGAACAGCACATTTGGAGGGGTGTTTTGCAGTAGTGGGCGATAGAGGCCCCTCTATGGGACCAGCTGAACCTTTCTTCTGCTGGTGGCTGGGGCCACGGCTTCTCCCCTGCTCTTCAAGGTTAAGTCGAGATGCAACAGAGAACATAGATGGTCATCTCTTCCGGATTTGGATACATAAAGATAACTTCTACATGGATGCCAAAAAAAAAAAAAAAAAAGTCCATAAGGATATAAATCAAGAGAAATGCTACTAAATGAGGAAAACCACATGTTTGTAAAGTACGAAGATTTGCGTTTGTGGAACATGGTGATCTCAAGCCCTGGGAGGCTAGAGAAATAGGTAGAAGAAACTTTATAAATGTTCACTTAGAATTTAAATTCCATTAATAGAAACAACCGAGATGTCCTTCAATAGATAAATAATTAAATGAATTACAAGTTCTGGTCAAGCTGACGGAAGAGGTAAATGCTGTGCTCTCTTCCCATGACCAGATCAGAATTACAAGTAAATTACAGACCCAACACCCTTGAGAACCACCGGGTGACTAGCTGAACAGAACTCCTATGACTAAGGATATGAAGGAGCCATGTGGGGACTGGTAGGAGGGGTGAAGACATGCAACGGGCCTCACATGTGGCGGATAAGAACTAAGAACTAAGAGGCCTGTCTTAGCTGCAGTGGCACCCATGAGGAACGAGGGATTCCAGGTTCACACCAGGCTCCCTACCCCTCAGCAGCAGTGGCAGAAAGAGGAGTACCCACAATATCTTGAGAAAGAAGGACAAAGTTGGAGGTATCATGCTACCTGATATCCAACTATACTACAAGGCTGTAGTAATCAAAACAGTATGGTACTGACATAAAAACAGATTCATAGATCAATGGAATTGAAAGAGAGCCCAGAAATAAACCCATGCCTGTATGGTCAATTTACACACACACACACACACACACACACACACAACACACACACACACGCACACAAAATGGAATACTACTCAGTCATGAAAAAGAATGAGATCTCGCCATTTGCAAAAGCATGAGATGGGTCTAGAAGATAATGTGCTAAATAAAATAAGTCAGAGAAAGACAAATACCATATGATTTCACTTATATGTAGAATCTAAAAAACAAAATAAACAAGACAGAAACAGACTCATAGAAACAGAAAACGAACTGATGGTTACCAGATGGGAAGGGGCTGGTGAAAGAAGGGATGGGATTGGTAGTTACAAATTGTTAGTTACAAAATATTCATGGGGATGTAAAGTATAGCATAGGGAATATAGTCAATAATATCTTATAACCATGTATGGTGTGAAGTGGGTACTAGACTTATCGGGGAGATCACCTCATAAGCTATATAAATGTCTAACTGCTCTCCTATGCACATGAAAGTAATAGAATGTTGAATGTCACCTGTAATTGAAAAGAAATTTAAAATATGATACATCCCCACCGTGGAATACTACTCAGGGACAAAGAGGAACAGATTATTAATACACAACAACACTTTGGATGAATTTCCAGGGAATTACGTTAAGTGAAAAAAGCCAATTAGCAAAGTCACATACCATGTGATTCCATTTATGTGACATTCTCGAAATGGCAAACTTACAGAAATGGAGAACAAATCTGTAGCTTCCAGGGATTAGGAAGAGGATGGGGGTGGAAAGGAAAAGGCTGTGTCTATAAAAAAGCAACATGGGGGGGCCCTCGTGGAGATGGAAATGTTCTGTTTCGACTATATCAACATCAGTATCCTGATTGTGATGCAGTGCTGGAATTTGCCAGGTGTTACCATTGAGGAAAACTGGTTAAAGGTTACATGGGATCTCTCTATTATTTTTGACAGTTGCTCTGAACCTAAATTATCTTGCAATAAAAAGTTTATGAAAATTAATCATCAGGGAGAATGCAAAGAAGAAAATAATACCACCAAGTGGAATAAAGAGATTCTCTCTACTTCTTAGCCATGAATAGAAGGGAAAATTGTGCTACACATTGCTTTACAGTTACAACAGTGTGTGAGAGAGAATACAGAATGGGAAACACAGGTGCTTGATGATATCTATTCTGGCAGGGATTGTAGCTTTATATACATAATTTTAACCGTAGTCAAAGTAAGAAGGAACCCTAGTACGATTAAATAGCAGCATTACATGTGTTATTGCTAAATTAGAGGGATTTTCAGCTGCTAGACACTGTCATTTCCCTTCACTTTATATAGATCAAAACCACGAGCAGTCCTATTGTATGAGGGGGAAAAAGAATCTCAGTTTGTGATAGATTTATAATAGCACCAAGACTCACATTTAAATGGTGTAAAACCAAGAGTTATTTCTGAGACACTGCTATAGAATTGAGGGAAAATAGAATTCCAGTGTTATGTTTTTTTGAAAATCGAAGTGATGTAGAGGGACTTGAATAAGGAAGGTTACCGCACAGTAAAATGCCGTGGCTGGTGGCGTGCACTTTTGGGGGGAAATCAGGTGATACGAAATGACCTCATACCCTGCGACTGACTTTCGGGACATATTTATATTTGAAATGTATGTTCGGGTAGAAAATAACCTATTTAAACATTAGTCACAATATAGTACACAAACATGCCCTCGACATAAAAACTCCCCACTTGATGCGATTGCTTATGATCAAGCACATGCGATGTAGAAAAACATACCACTGTCTGAATTCAGAAATAAATTTCCCTATATTTCAGCAGCATTTTTATTCAATGTTTTTTTTTTGCTTCCTTTTGGTGTCCAATCAGTTAGCTCGTGGTTCTCTCTGGTGACAATTTAATATGTCGCATATATCCTCTTCAGCGGGATGGAGGCATCAGGCCAAAACAGCAGGTCAACATGGTAGGGCTCATTTATCGCCAGGCACTGCGCTGAGCGTTGGCGTGCATTTTCTCATTGCCGCAGGAAGGGGGCGCTGTTATTCCCCTCATGTCCCACATAAGGAACCGAGGGTGCTTTCAGCGTCGGCACATAGCTAGCTACACATCATTTTGGTCTTCTAATTGGATGTGTGATTCAACATGGCCATTTACTTTCTTTACTTCTTAAGTTAAAAATGGGTCTATCGTAATTGTCACTTGATGATAATCTTGGAGCCACAGATCTGGGTTAGAACCCAAACAGATCGTCTTCAGACAGTAAGAAGGGCAACAGAATATCAGTTATTAGAGGCTGGCATGACACAGCTGTCTAAGCACTCTGTGCAGACCGCAGGTTGGAAATCGCATTTTTGGGGGTGACAAAGTGGACTTTTTTTTACTTAATAGTGGGACCGTCTGTCTGCAGCCTTGTGAAAAAATGAATGGGAAATCATGAATTATGGTTTCACCCTTGTCAATGATGTATTATGTGATTATAGGAAAATTACTAGGCTAGCATTTCAGTTTTCAAAATGTTTTAGACGCAAAAACTACAAGCCCGTAAATGGAATGTTGCTGACCACGATTTGGTATTTAGACTTCTCTCACGGGTCAACCTGAAACGTTTCCAATTACCTATGTGGATATTTTACTGACTTTTTTATACTCAACTTGTTAAAATCCAAGTTTCCCCTTCTTTGAAGACAGATGCATCCACCTGTCCTCCGTTGGTTTAGATTAGTGAGTCGTTGTTGCTTTTTTTTTTTTTTTTTTTTTGGTCTGGTTGATACCCCGAGTTTTCCTGCCTCCTGTCAATAACTGTGTTTGGAATGTCTTGACAATAGCCAACTCTCCAAACCTTTTGCTTGTTAAAATCCTGCGGTCTGTAATGGGGAGTCTTCCATGAATACTTTAAAGTGTTAGACTCATTTTTTTTCCTCTCTCCTGCACAAGTACCTCACATTCCTGTGAATCAATACCGCTTTGTGCTGTTTTATGTCACGCTTATTTAAACTTTTCTAACTGCACATCCTTCCTTAACTGTTCCCTCCCCATTTCTCGAAATTCTTCTACCTATTTTTTAAGATCCATGCCAAGGGCTACATTTTTCCCACCCCAGAAACATTTTCTGGTCCTGTAAATGGAATGCAGTATCTCCTTTTTTTTTTTGAGATATAGCAGTAACTAATAGTAATAGCTACCATGGATTATTTCGAATGTGTCAGTATTAGGAACGTGTGTGTGTGTGTTCACTCATTTAATCCTCACACAAACCCGTCAGGTACACCCTCTTATTGCCTCTGTTTCCTAGCTAGAGGCAGGGAGCTACCTCTAGCTTCTGTGACCTGCCCTTGCTTGTAGAGCTGGCAAATTGCAGGTGAGGAATTAGAACATCTGGTAGCCAGGCTCTAGTGACGCTGACCTCCTTCTACCCGGTAACGTGCTAACTCGCAAACATTTCTCCCCTTCTTCTGGATGACAGACTCTGACAAAAAAAGCCTCCCTTCCTCATCTTTGTGCCCCCCGTGGAGCTGTAGGTAGTAAGCGCCTACCAGATATTTGTCGAATTAAATTGAATTTTCTTCAGTGGCAATTACAATAGCTCTTGTGGAACTGGAACAAATAAAAACATTCCAGTTATTCGCAACAGGCAAAAAAAATAAAATGTCTCTGGAAACACATAATTCATGTTGGACAAAAAGAATTACTTCTTCCACACGATGCTCCATCTTTTCTGTCACTCTTCCCCTCCCGTAGAGATACAAATAAATGCCACCTTAATCCTTGGGAAAGTGTGATCCTACATATTGAAGGGAAGTAAAATGTCAACATGAAAGATCATGTTTTCTATTCTTTCTTTGTTTTTTTTTTTTTTATTGTCATCTTTACAGCTGAGGCAATTTTCCTAGCTTTGGTCTCCAACCCAATTACTCAGTGTGACTGTCCTTATTAAACAGACTATGTTTTTGCATGAAAGACAGTCAAATAGTTATTTCATATTGTCATGTAATAAACAGAGTTGATCTTTGGCAGGTGTTCCTCCCCCTGACCCCCCCCAGCCTGCAAATTTCAAAGTCTCACTTAATAAGGGGCAGAGCTGTACGTAGCAGCCTTAAATTCCCTGCTGGTCTTTACCATCTGGCACATTTTCTGGGAGCTCGTGACATAGATTTTTGAATGTCAGAGCAGGAAAACTTCCTGCTGGAGAGACACTTTAGGTGTCACTCATCGTTGAAATAAGGATCTGGAGTGACTTAAGTCAATTCCCACAAACGGAGGAAGTCCTGCCAGTCAACGCTGGTGTATGTCGTTAGCGTTGTGACAGGCAGGACAGTTTCCAATGCTAGTCCACCGGTGTGGGGGTTAGTATAGTATCTGTCAAGCTCTCACCTTCTCTGTGACCTTAACTTTAAACTTTAGCCATTTAAAAAGTCTTAGTAAATTCCTGTACTAGAAGACTACTTAGGAATTTATAGTTTTCTAATACCACCGTCATTGTCAGAGAAATAGCTCAAACATAGCACATCTGAAAGTCTGTAATAGTGTTCTTTCTTCATCCCATCAATTTCCCATCCAAAACCTGGCCAGAGTACGACATATCTACCAGAGTACGATTAAAGAATACACCCATCCCCAAGGCTGGCTACAGCCATCTCCTTGCTTCTCACTGACAATCTCCTATTTGCGTGACTCTCTGCTCAAGGACACAGGGACTCACTAAGTGGTATAATTCATGCAGGGTCCCTGGCCTCCAGGGAATATAATCTTGCTGAGGAGTTAGGATGTGTATTGGAAGATAACTATAAGGCAGCATGTGATAATTTTGGAGGTTTGAAGTGGTAGAGGGGTTGGTTTGGTTCCCAGACTTTTTAAAAAACTATATTCTACTTATTAAGGGCAAAGTTCTCAATGGCCTTCCTAGACCACTGATTGTCACTTCCCAGGGGCAAAACCACATGGGTTAAAAAAAAAAGGGAACTGGAAAGAACTAAGTAAAACCTGTTAGTGTCAAAATATGTGAATGACTTGGTACTTATATTTACAAGGACATATGTTCATGCTTTTAATTTGTGTAAAGCAATTCTCTAAGAAATAAAAATGACAACAACAGCTTTATGACATTCCATTTCGTTATATTATAAACTATCAAATAAGACAAATTCACAGACCACAGCAATGAGGTATCAGTATATAATCAAGTTTTGAGGGGATTATAAAATCGTCTGTGTTAACGGCGGTTTCATGAATGTACAGGTCTTAAGTTCCAATGAGTGGACAGTTAAAGACCAAAACTATTTATGCAAATAGACACCACTACTCAATATAGACTTCCCCTAATAATCTTACAAAGACTAAGATGAAATAATAATAATAATTAACATGTATTAAGAAACCACTATGGTTCGGCCCTATTCGAAGTACCTGCCATGTCCCTCCCTCCTTTAAATCTGTGAGAAACAGCCCCACGAGGAAACTCGGGAGCTCTGAGCAGCCCACCTGCCTCGGACCACAGCACGTGGCCATCTGCTCCAGAGCCAACGCTCTAACTTCTGTTGCTGATGATGGCTGTTTGTAAATGAAAAGTGCAAATAGCAACCAGGCACTATGACCATACGAAAGCTACTCTGATGATGTGTCAGCGACCAAGAACACGAAACGGTGGAAATTCCCACTGCTTTCGTGTGGGCGTGCGTGAAGGGACGTGGTGTGATAGCTCAGCTTTGGTAAAACATTGAATTAGCCTTCTCTGCAAAACTTTAGTAATGTATAATTTTAATTTATCAATACCAAATTTTAGCGTACTTAACGACTCATGAAGTCCCTATACCCAGGTAGCATGTAAAAATAAAAGCACTCTTTTGAAAAAAGGTCTTGAACTTTTGGGCCAGCGAGTGGTGCAGTCAAAGGGAACCCGCAGGGTCCCAAAGTGGCTGTGAACATTAAAAAAATTTTTTTTCTAGTTCAGAAGAAAAGATGCGCTTTTTACTTGGAGACAGAGTTGAGTTCTAATAGAAGACTATGCCATTTAGGATGTGTCTTACATCATATTCCTGAATTTCTGTGCTTGGTTCCTCATCTGTAATATGGGAATAATAATATTTAATCACAGGACTCTTGCAGAGATTAAGTGAAACACAGTAGACAAAATGTTTCTGTCAAATGCGATGGCATACAGCAGGGGCTTGATATATACTAGTTTTCTTTCCTGCTTAGACATTCTATGATAAAGTCTCAAATGCTCCCCAGATAGCTATGTGAAATGCAGCAGAATTTCGTGGTGGGCAGTTTTTTTTCTTTTCACCTTCTCAGATGAGAAGCAGCCAGGCCGACTGTATTGAGAGCTAAGAGACCTTGTTAAGGCACTGCCATTAAAAATAGTGTGTCATCTCGGGCCAGTGACTCAGCCTCTCGGCTGCCTTCATTGTTTGTAACAAGAGGGTGGTAATCTGTAGACCCTTCTAGCTTTAACTTTCCGTGGAGGAGATGCAATTTGGAAATACAGATCTCTTCCTTTAATGGCAAAAAGAAGAAAAAAGTGTACTTGAAAAATGCATGTCAGCATTGCTGCTAGCCAAAGACTTATTTGGGTTTATGAAGTTTTGAGCGAGTGAGTGTTGCAAGACCCCAAGGTAAATGACCTTTAGTAAGAAATGATTAGTTGGTCTATTCAAGTTCTGCTACAGAGCTACGGAAAGGCAAAATGGTGGATGGGATTTTTGATGCTGCTGAGTGAGCTGGTCGTGTTCTGGAGGCAGCAACCCGCCCTGAACCCACCTCGCAGCTAGTCCTGTTTAACCATTAATTAATTAATTACATGCATTTGTTAGGCTTTAACTATATGCCAGGCGATGAGCTAAGCCCCGATGTCACGTTGAAGAGCAAGATGCCCGGGCTCTGCTTGTCCCGTGTTACAACCTACCTCAAGAGGAAGGCGGTTAACACTTCACAACAATAATGAGTGACAATCATGCCGATTGAACCCCAAGGTACCTGCCGCTATTATTGTTTAATAGGGCGGGGCAGACTGCTTGGAGAAATTTTGAAAATAAGCAGGAGATGATGATTGGAAGAGGAGGAAGACCGGAAATGTTTCTGTTGGAGAGATTAGAATAGGTGATGCCCCCCAAAAATATTTCATTAGGAATGGCAGGTTTGAGGGTTTGAAGGACGTATACGAGGCAGTAGTCATTCTGGAAAAGGGGATGGTTCTAGAGCGCAGGAAGGGGGTGGGGGCCTTGCAGGCCTTTGGAGCGTGTCCTGCGGAAATCACTAAAAGAGGCAAAGCAAGATCGGGTAGTGGCGGGGTCCCGCAGGCTTGGCGTCGTGGGGGATGATTTGGAAGAGGAGCAAAGTTGGAAGCAGGTAGACCAGGTGGAATGTTTTTGTGAGAAGGTGGTGAAATAAGAGGGTGGCGGGAATGGAGAGAGAGATTTGGCATAGGAGATACAGGCACCTTACCTCATCCCTAGCTCACGATGTCGTATGTCCCTCATGTTCCTTTTCTGTCTCTGACCCTCTCACATATGACTGACTGGCTCATGCGTGTGGGGTTCCCATACGTATGTAAGTAAATGCGCCTCTTTTCTCTTCTTAATCCGTCTCATGTCAGTTCGATGATTAGACTTGCTGAAAGGACCTTAGCAAGGGGGAGGAGAGTCTCTTCCTCCTCCACATGAGTGCCGAGACAGCCAAGGAAAGCACATGAAGAAGAGGAGGAGGAGGAGGGTGTCCCCCTGCCTGGGATGCTGTCCCCCGGGCCTCATCCGGCTCACTCACTCCTCGCCTCATTCAGGACTTTGCTGCATTATTTCTCGCCGGGCCTTCTTGAAACACCCTGTTTAAAATTGTGCCGTCTCGCACCATTGTCTTCCTCTGGCACCTACTTTGTTTTTCTTCACAACACCATTCTCTGACGGTCTTATGATTGTTTGCTCATTAATTTTATCCATCTGTCTGCCATTCCTGGAATATAAGTTCCACGAGAACAGGATTTTTGTCTGTTTGGGTCACCGATGTCTGATACATCCTAGTTGCACAATAAATATGGGTCGAAGCAATGAACATCGAGTGAGAACAGCAATAAAATAAGCTGGAAGAGCAGAGCATGCCTGAGAGCCAAAGGGAAAGGTCCAGGAGAACAGAGAGGTCAAAGGTAGAGGGTGGAAGGAAAGCACTCCATGGCCCGAGCTTCCTAGGAAGGTAGGTGGTCACGGGATCCAAGCACATGAGATGGGGTTGACCCCGGTCAGGTGCCAGACCCTCATCATTGCATCTAAATGAACACGAAAGGATGCGTGCCGAGGCTGCTGAGTCTTCAGATTTGGAAGCGGAAAGGTGAGAAGCCGCAGGTTTTGGGTGACCTCTTTCTGTGCGATCTTCTGATTCCTGCCTGGTGACAGATGCAGGGCGGGCAGAGAGCTGGATTCAACCAGACGAGGCCTTACGGAAAGGACAGAGGGACAAGGGAGACAGAGCAATTGGCAAGACGGTCGTTCGAGTTCTGGGCTGTGGATTTCAAAGTGAACGCGATGGAGGCACGCGGTGCACACAGGTGCACATCTCGTAGACGTAGAGCTTAACGAATGTTTATACACTGAACACGCCTGTGTAACCAGGACTAGGACATTTCCGTGGGAGATAAAGCATCACAGGTGATGGAACAGAGTCACATTCTGATAATGTTAAAGTCTCGAGGCGAACGTTGATTGCGGAGGAAGGATAGGAGGTTGTGACGACAGCGGGGTGTCTACGGGTTTTATTCCAGGTTCCAGATTTCAGTAGGGAGCCTGTGTGGTCTTGGGGGCGCCCTGCTGATGCGGGGTGAAGGAGGTCATCTGGTGTCAAGGAACTTAGAAGACAGGTCATTGAGCAAGTCATTTACGCAGATGTTTCAGCCATTCAGTACAAGGGAAGAACGTCAAAGTCTTAAATGCATGTGGAGGAGTGACCTGGAGGTCAACAGAGCACGGCGAGGGAAACTGGCAGAGAGTGTCTGGGACAATGGGGGCAGGCCTGAAAAGAACCAAAAGAACAAAGAGAGAAGAAGAATGAGGGACAAAAACGGTCTTGGAGCAGCAGTGTGATTTGAGGAGCGTCGTGACCCCCACCTCCAGAGTCTCTGGATTTGGGAGGAAAGAGTGGTCTCTGCTTGAAAGGAGAGGTGGGACCCCCCGGGCGGAGCCGGTCTCAGAGAAGGTCAAGGCGTGGAAGGAAATGCAGTGTTCAAGCTTTAAGTCTGAACACCCATGAGTGGATTTGCAGAGAAGATGAGGGTAGGTTGGAGGGGGCGGGATACGGTAAGATCGCTCGTCCTTTTGATCAGGGCTGCTGTTTGTGGATCTGGTTTCTGCCCCTTGGATTGTCTCTTGATAGGACTGCGGTATCCTCTCCTGCCTAGGTGATCTCTCCCTCGCCTCATCCGTTTTCTAAGTGTTTTTCGAGGTAACTTGCAGTTTCTCCTGTGAGAGCCTGTATTCTTTGTAAAATGTACCTTTCCTCTGTCTCCTTAGCCTCACCTCCAACTTTTATTGAACTTATTCATGCCTTGCTTGGAAAAATGCTTACATTTCCGAGGAAGGTCTAGGGAAATTTGGTCATCTGAGTGACTAAAAGGGGAGCCATCATCTCCTGTGTTTTGAAGTAACTTAGCCCTCCTCTCTCCACCTCTCCCTCCTGCCCTCCTTCCTTCTTTCTTTCCATCCGTTCTCTCTTCTTTCTCTCCTTATTCTTCCAATTACAATCTTTAGCATCAGGATTACATCATCTGTCTGCAGTTCTCTATTCTAGTAAGTGGACTATAATTTTAATCGCTGCCTGTTCACTCAACATGTTACAACTCTTGCTCCATTCCCTTGGCACAGGATAGAAGACCCAATAACCACAACACTCTGCTTTGGTGGAGGGCTGTCAGGTATTATTCCTAACCGAAAGGTGTGTCTACCCCTGGCAAATGGACTTCAATTCATGGAAAGGATTCTGGTTGGAGGCAGAAAGCGCTGCTGAATTCAATCCCGTGAGTGGGGCCCGACTAGCAAATGAACTGACTATTGTAGAGGCAGAATGATCATCTTCAGTAACACTTCCTGGTTTAATGATGTGTGAGTAAACGCGGGGTTCCTCCTTCTGTATCTCTAACCATTATATAGACCCGTTTCTAGAAGGGAATTTATAAGATATCTGTATCTGTGTGCTGCAGATGGTGTCTGATGTTTCACATCTTCATGAAACATATTTCACATCTAACTGAGTAAGGCACCACGCTGGGCGTAACGTCAAGAAAAAAATACCGGGTGAGGTTATAACGTGGGAAGGGACTCGTGGAAGCCTTTTCACATTTCCTTCCCTCATAGAATCGTCCTCGAGTTTGTAATTATACCTTCGGTTTTGAAAACAGGTAACGTATCTCCAGCTCCGTTTTAAATAAAGGGAGAGCTTAAGAAATTCACTTTAAAAAAAAGTCATCGCTTTCACACCTTTTGTGTACTGTCCCCTTCAAGACATTTTAGTACATTAATGGGCAACACAAATAAACAGGTGTCAAAAATGCATATTACGGACATATTAGAAATGTGAATTTTTTACGGGAGTGTAAGATTCCTGGGGAGGCAGTTCTGTGAATATTTTTAATGTTCTTTGTGTGTGGCTGCTGTGTTTCAGCTCTTTACTAAGTATTAGTGGTTGTCTTGTATGAACAAATTATTTAATTTCCTTCCATGTTTGGCTTTAAAGTTGTTACATAAATATTGACTTACCTTCCATTTTTAAAGCAGGTATTCTAGTCTCCCGCAGTTTTCTATTTTCCAGGTTAACCATTTTCAGGTTTTTTAAACACCTTTTTATATGGCACAGTTTTATTATGGCATCCTGATTGTCTTTGTCTGAGGAAACTTATTTATTAATATCTGACCGAAAGTTTAACACCCAGAACCAACGATAACATTCTGATTAATAAAGAGAAGTTGTACCTTCTGCCTTTGAAATACTTTACTGTTATTACTAATGGAGTATAATTTATATTAGTTGGTTTGCTTTATCAAGATATCATTATTTATTTCTATTTTAAATTCAGTGTGAACTAGAGCTCTCGAGGTTTTTAAACTTACGTTAAGTAAGAGCTGTTAACAGGTGTATGTCATAGAGTGCTTAATAGCTGGTAAGCACTTTTAAACACTGCATGGTTAACAACTTGAATCCTTTAGCAACCTTCCGAATTAGGTATGTTATTCTTTCATTTTTAAAGGTGAGTACATTTAGACATAGCCCAGGGTCATGGAGTTAGCAGGGGTAGCAGAACTGGAGTTCAAAGTTGGGCATTTTGGGTCCAGACTCACTCTCTTCTCCTGCAGTTACTTTTTACATCCACAGAAACTCTAGATGCAATAATTACTATTTTTTTAAATAAACATTTTATTGTGGAATAGTTTTAGATTTACAGGAAAGTTGCCCTGAAGTACAGAGAGTTCCCATATACCATGCACTTAGGTTTTCTTGTTTTAACATCTTATGTAGCATAACCACTGGTAAAAACTAAGAAGCCAACATTGGTGAATTACTATTAACGGAACTCCAGGCTTTATTTGGATTTCATTAGTTTTTCCACTAATGTCCTTTTCCCATCCCAGGATGCCATCTAGGCAAACTGCAGGGTGACGTTGAGTCATTCTGTCTTCTCTGGTCTGCGACAGTTTCTCAGTCTTTCCATGTTTTTGACGACTTTGACAGTTTTGGGGAGTGCTTAGTAGTTATTCTGTAGAATGCCTGCCAATGAAGTTTGTCTGATTTTTTCTGTCTCATGATTAGGCTGGGGCTATGAATTTTCGAGAACAATGCCAGGGGTCCATACTGTCCACGTGATTCACCGTCAGCGATACTGACCTTGATCGCCTGGCCAAGGTAGTGTTTTCTGAGTGCTTCCACTGTAAAGTTACTTTCTTTTCTCCTTTCAACATTTCGTTCTTTGGAAGCGATTTACTAAATAGAGCCCAGGCATCAGAGGGCAGGAGTGCAATCACTTTTGATCTACGGTTTTCATATTATAACATAATTTTTTCCCCCAAATAATTTTATGTATCCACTAAGTGTATCCGTGTCTTGAAGAAGTCAAAGGGAGGTGTGATTATTTTGCCTTTTATGGATGACGTGAAATGGATAGGGGTAAGGGATGTGTAAGAATGAGGTAAATGCTGTTTAGGCTCCTATACAGAACTATTATTACCTTCAGATTTTTAAATAACCCTAATAAAAAACAAATTACCTTTTACTTTATGTTTTTTACTCTCCCCCAATTTTTTTTTTTTTTTGGTCTACTGAGGAAGTTAATATGGCTATAAGTAATGCCATGAAATTCACCGAAACAACATAATTTCAGTGAAACCAACGTGATTTCATTCAAAGTAGGTCTGTTCTGGCACAGAGAATTGCATTTTCCTCACATTTTCTTTTCCCTTCTTAAGGAATTCCTCTGCCTGTGGTCTAAAACAGTTTCTAAGCTTTGCACGAGGTCGCTGTAAAAGGCCTCTCAGCTTTTTTTTTTTATTTCATTTTTTTTTTTACCGTAGCCTATTTTTATCCTTCTCTTTTACATACTTATATTGTAGCACTGTTCTGCATCTTATTAATTTGAAGAGTATGTGCATTTATTTAATGACTTCTCAGAAATATTCCTTTCCTTCAGTCTTCCTTTGGATTCTCTTTCACGGATCATTAGGAGGGAGAAATTAACTTGAAGTCAGTGGAAAAGAATTGGGTTTGATGTCGAGAGATCTGGGCCATGTCATTTAACCTCTCCGAGCCTCAGTTACTTACTTAGAGATCTCACGATTCAAAGTGAGGTGTTGTTTGAGCTCGCCTATAACACATCTCGCTGACTTAGAGGATGTGATTATAATTCCAGGAATCACGGCCATGGAAATGAAAGACAATTTAAAACAAATGTGCCCTTGTTAACGATGAAAAAATGACTGCATGTTGCTAACCAAATATATTTTCTACCACTAGCAGAGGTAGATAGACTTCATTCCTCAGTTTCTTTTAGAATTTATCATTCTAAAAAAGATAGTTCTCTGTCCTCAATAGCAGTTTTATACTGAAAGGAACTCTTATTTACAGGTAAATGTATTATTTCCAAGTGTTTTTAGATAACTTAGTTGGACAGTTTTTATCTGTTTAAAGTAAAATTTATCACCCCCAAATTATTAATTAGTCTTGGAACTGTCCTCAATATCTCCGTGTTCAGTTATGTATATTTACTTGGTTAAAGTATGTGTTTCTGTAATTTATAAGCTGACCAACTAATACACATCCGTGGTCACAGAGTAATCCTTTATGAAATTACTTTAGCTAAGTGTTCCTTTTTTTACAAGTTAGTCTCGTTGAAGAGCTATTTATTAGGGAAAAAAATAAACTTGGATTAAAATTTAAAACTAAGAAGACCCTGCCAACATTTTTGGGAGGGCACTTGTAGTGTCTGTTATTTGACTATGAAACATTTGAGCACGTTTAATTCATACCCCGCTAGAGTTAATTTCAACAAGATTTCAAATTTCTGTCGAAATGTTTATAGGGAGATCGCTCTTCCTCAGCCATGACAGGCCCTCATGGGGAGTCATGAGACGCACAGTCATGACCGACTTTCAGGAGCCAGGAAAGTCATACTGCATGTAACACCCAGACGGGACTTGGCCCAATTTCTTCGCTCAGAAATGGGCAACCGTTTTCAGTTGGCAGTTTCTAGATGATAGTCCCCCAACAGCTCCGTTAAGTTCAGTGCCCTGTCGCGACACCGAATCCAGCACGTTGTATTTCCTAGTTTTTAGGAAAGTAGGAAGTCTGTGCCTTTTGAGACGTTTTGTTTGTATTTCCTGACTTTCGAATGGAGCTTCCGAAGGCAGCTGGGATGTCCTGACTGCGAGTGGACAAAGACCATGCAGAGCCTTCTCCCCAGGTGCAGTTAGTGGCAGCGACAAAGACTGTTAATTGTTTACGGGATTTTTTTTTTCCTTAAAAAAAAAAATAACGTAGCTAAGGCTTATATCCTTTCTAGGCTCTGAAAAAAAAAGAGTGAAAAATATTTGCTCTTTTTCAGGTGTTTGCGTGTACTTGGGGACATTTTGGTTCAAGTCAGACTAAGTGGAATCCAGTTGCCTTGTTTTTTCCTAAAATATCTCTCATAGTGGGCAGTATTATTTTTGGTGGCTTTTTTGAAAGTGAACAAAGCAAAATCGAAAAATCAAAGTGAGGTCTTGTGTATTTCAGCATCTTCCCCATTTAACCACTCTTAAAACCATGTGATAGCAATTAACACGAACCAACTTAAAGGAATCCAAAGTCAATATTTATAAATGATTTTCAAATTTTAATTGCAATTCTTTAGTCTATATTTCTGGATATCAGCAGGATCCATTGACCTGGTTATAGGTGTTTCTCATAGGTTATAACTTCAAGGAGTTGAAGGGTAAGATTGGAAGATTTTTGTTTTTTTATCTTAGTTTGGTTTTTTGAACATAAGTTGAGGGAGAGAAGTAGATTTGTTTTGACATACTGAATCATGGAAGTTTCCGAGGTCTATTATTGCTCATCATTAATTCATATTTTTTTACTGGGGACTGAAAGTTCTTATCTGCTTGGCTGAACAAAATACTCAATTAATTCTTTTTTTGTTTTTCCTGTGGCTTGATTATTCTCCGAGACTTTGCCTAAGATCAGATGCAGGAATGTAACCCTCTCTGGCAAAAGAAGAATGTTTTCATTTATTCTAATTTGGGTAATCTGAAATCTGTCATATCTGGAGCATTAAAACATTATGTGCTTGAGCAAACAAGAGTGGCAGGTATTCAACTATACAGAAAATCTGTCTGGAAATCCTTCTCCCTGTGGCTTTTATCAAGCGCACACAGTGTGGTCAATCGGATTACAGTTCAATGCGATATTTGTTTCACGCAATCAAATGAATAGCACATTTATCTAGAGAGTGCTAATGTAATAATGCAATTATCAGCAAAGCAGAAGACTTTTATATCCATGCTCTAATGTAGTGATGTATGAAGATTTCAATAATGGCCTTCTCTGCCGGAAGAGGGCGGTCATTTGTTGAGTTGGTTGCCCATGTCTAAAGCAGAGAAGAGAGGAACAACCATGCAACCTCAGAGAATCCATAGCATCAGGCCCTTCTCCCATGTCATGGTCAAAGTTTAAAAACTCTTTGAACGACTGTTTTACTTTCAAGAAGAAATAGTATCTCACTCCCTATTTATAGATAGCCATACACGTTTTCATATAAAAATATATGTCAGGTAGCTTGCCGGAAAGATGCTATTGTATCAGTCGATTTCAGAAAATCGTGCTGAACTGAATAAAAACAGTCCCGTCCAGTAGGTTCAGAGTCCTGGCAGCTTTGAGAACCCGGTTTCGCATGAGCATAAACCTACCACGGGCCAGCAGTTTTTTTCACTGCTTTTCAAGCCTGGGTGCAATGGGGAGGGAGATTCCCATGCTACCAGAGGGGCAGCAGGAGGCAGTGCGTTCAGCCCCTCGAGGTGGACCTTTTGATAAGTGTTATCTTCTAGGTGTCATTTGGCAGATTAAAAAGATCTTTGATCGTACTCTTCCTGCCCTAGGGAAATCATTTATTCATTTACCCCCCCCCCACCCCACCCCAAAGTATTTTTTCAGTACCCACTATGTGCCACCCTGTAACAACTGGTTTACTTTCCCTCTGTTCGATTCCTTCCGATGACAAAGAACGCAGTGCCTCATAAAGCAGTCCAATCTATCTTTGGATGACAAAGTTCGAAGCTAGCCAACGTTTCATTTGGTTGAGCTGCCCTCTCTGTCTCCCAAAGCCTCCTATCCATTGTTCTTAGTTTCGCTGGCCAGAAATGACCAATACAACTCATCTCCTCCAAGATAGCTTCAGATATCAGCAGACAAGGAGACCGTCCCTCCTGAATCTGCTGTCCTTCGTGCTGTGGTTGGGGAATTGTTCAGGCAGGAAGCGGGGACAGTCGTGGCCCCTGTTTTGTGAGTTTTGCGTCTTTCCGGGATTACCGTCTTGTGCCGTCTGCTTGCTCCCTGAAAAGTTGCCTTGTGTATTTTGTCCAGTTCTGTCGTTGCTCGTTGTGGGACGTCGAGCCGAGCGCCTGTCACTCTGTCATGTGGAGTTAACGGGCTTTACGGAGTCTGAATTCGCCTTTTGAGAACTCGCACTGTAGCCTCAGACTTGGGAATCAGCACTCAGTGTCACCCAGGCTTTTTAAATTCATTCAATGCTTTTAAAATCTTCATGAGGTCGGCATAATTTTAACCCGATTTTACATAGGAGGAACCTGAGGTGCAGAGAGGTTAAGAAACTTGCCCATGTTACACAGCCAGAAAATGAGCATTTCTGGGCTATCTATACACCAAGAAGTAATGTATATGAAATGTGGCTGTTTTTTCGTCATCTCTTTAGCCGAGCGAGAATCCGATTTCTTTGGGCCCTTTGGATAGCTTTTGGGAAACTTGATATCCGATATCTAACTCTTACTATTATTTGTGATTGAAAACATAAAATTATATCATGATCTCATTCCAAATTACTTATGGAGAACAGAACCAATTACAATTTGGAACCGCAAACCACTTTTGGGGGTGCTAATTCTCTTACTGGAATATACGGTCCAAGGAGGCCCTAACTTTTCGTCTGTTTTGTCCACTGCTTGTGACCTCCTGCTTAGAAAAGTGCCTGGAAAGAAATGTGTACTTAATAAAGATTTGTCGAACAAATACAATTTTTATATTTTGTTCTATGTCATTGAGAATAGGACCACATTTTCCACCTTCCGTTACTTAAAAGCTGATTATGTTTATCTTATAATTACAAAGGATAAATTCTCTATATTCCGTGGTTTTTACTTGCTGTAAAATCTTCCCAAACTAGTGATTGTCTCTCTTTTTCTAATTAAATTCTTTTTATACATTTATTTGTTTTTTTGTCATATACAAATGTTACTTTTCATGTTAGAAGGTGTCAATAGCAAGGTTTATTTTAAGGATAATTTGAGATTGGTAGAGTATTAGAGATTTCTCATTGCTTTGACATAAATAATAATACAGATACAGAGATAAGTGCATTTGGGCCCCTCAGTGGAGCATGTGTATAAGACACATGTTTCCTTTAACAAATTAGTCCATTTGATGACTCCAAATTGCAAAGATGGAGGGTACTTTGTTAATAGTATTTATATCTTATATAAATACTATTTATATAATAGATCAAAGAACTATTGCACTTGAGTAAGTTATTCTCCTATATGCCATATAGTTTTGATTCAATTTCCATATATATTATCATTGTTCCCTGAAGCTTGCTAGTGAGACTTCTTCATGAAATCTGATTTTGAAAGCATGAAATTCCAAAGGCTCCATCCCTAGTGATTAAAGGTACCCAGTGTGTATTTTACGCAGTCACCAAAGAAAAAGCTCTGAAATATGGTCACAGAAGTGACCCTTTGTACTTGGGAACATGGCCAGACCAGCCTGAGCCTGATAGAAGAGAATGAGTAGTAAGACAGACACTGTGAATCCTTGTGTATTTATCCCTGCAGGAGTGAGGCATCTTTTACACACATAAATGCAGAACAGTTCTCAGAATCTGGACCACCAGTGTTGGAAGCTATCATCCAGTTAGTTTTCCTTTTTTAAAAAGAGCTTTATTCAGGTATAAAACTGCACCCATTCAAAGTAGACTCCTTTGAAACAGTCACCAAATCCAGGTCATAAACATACTGTTAGTAGTTGTTCTTCAACTTTTTGTCTTCATGGGAGGAATGTCCTTTTTGTTTAATAATTGGGAAGAAGCTGTTTGGGTTACAGATGGCCAGAGAGCAAGTGAAAACTGCTTGGTCAGTAAGAAAATGACATAAAATAAGAGACATCTCTGCTTAACAGCAGATGCATCTCACAGAATTATGTAGACAGAATTTTTCTCACCTAAGATATTTTTGAAGCAAAAGATCTTCTGTAAAAAATTGTATACAACTCTATGACTTTTTTTTTTTTGCATAAGTAAATAGCTATCCTGAAGGAATAGATAAAACTCTCACATGTAACAGTGGCCTCACTGAAATAAAACAGATGATTTGTAGAGAGAATAAAATAAAAGCCACAGCAATCGCCCATCTTTCCTGAGGACAAACAGCCCATGTCAGTCTTTTTATAATGTAAGCGTTTTGTCAGCTAGCATTCTATTATTATCATTCTTTCCCACCTGGCATTTCTCTGGTAGAAGCCACATAAAGATAGTGGGTGAGAAAGTGTCAAAGGGCTTACGCTCAAGGACTGGATACATTTTGGAATCATCCTTGGCTCCTCTCTCTCAAGCTTCATATCCGATGCCCCAGGAAATCCTGTGCACATTACTCAAATCCAGTCACTTCTGTCCCTTCTCCATTGCTGTCACTGGGAACACCGTCGTCTTTCGCCCGGGGTATGCAATAACTGCCTTCCAGGTCTCTCTGTTTCTACCCTTTTCCTTACAGGCTATTTTCAGTGCAGTCAAAGGAGTGACCCTTGCATAAGTAAATCGAATCATGTCACTTCTCGCCTCAAACTCTGCGGTGGTCCTGCTTCACTGAGACTAAAAAGCGAAGTTCTTACAACGGCACGCAACGCCCCAGCGTGAGGGTTCTCACCTGAGTGCCTGGTCTGATCTCATCTCTTGGCCCGAAACCCTTCAGTCAGTCCATACCAGCGCCTTCTTGCCTCTCGAACATGGCAGGCAGCTTTCTACCTCGAGGTCTTTACCTGAGCTCCTCTTTTTGCCTGAAATGCTCTTTCCCCAGACACCCACCCAGATAGCTAGCCTCTTTGAATCTTTGCTCCAATCTCACCTTCTTGGTGAGGCCTCCCCTGGCACCTTATTTAGTATTCCATCCACGCCCATCCTCTGCTCCTACATTTCCTACACCCCTGACCCTAATCTACTCTTATTTCTCCATGACGCCTCTCGTCTTCTACCATACTATATATTCTTCATTATATTTACTGTTATCGTGAGTCTCTGCCCTGCACCTGTTCTCCCCAACCCCCGCCCCTCCCCCAAATAAAACCTTCATGAGGGCAGAGACTTTGTTTTATTACCTGGTCTATATAAAGGACCTAGAACTATACTTGGCACATAATAAGTTTTCAATGTTTGTTGAATGAATGGATAAAAATGATCTGTTTCTTTGAAAAAAGTGGCTGCTTTTTAAAGTTTCTTTGTCAGTCACTGTAAGATTATTTGAAATTTGGTTTAAAAATAAGCAGTACAAACACATAGGGTACAATTCAGAAGGCACGAAAGGATATATAGTAAAATTAAGTCTTTCACACCTCTCCATAAGCCATCTCTGGAGAGGAAACTGCTAGTTTTAAAAATACTTTTCAAAGGCATCCTATACATTTAAGAAGCATATAGACACTTATAACCTTTTTATGTTAACACAATGGGAACATTCCATTTATCTTGGTTTTGCTATCCAACAAGATATCTTGGTGATTCTTTTATTTTAATACACAGATGAACTCTTTGATTCGTTCTCAAAACTACATTGCAGTCCATTAATTGCGTATAATTGGGTAGATATCAATTTTTTCTCTGATACATAATGCTGCAAATGATTGTGAGTGTGTCAGTATACATGTAGGATAAAGATCTAGAGAAGAAATTGCTGAATCGGATGACATATGCGTTTTAATTTTAAAATCAATTGCCAAATTGTTCTCCATGAAAATGTTACCAGCGAACGCTTTCTCCAACAATGTGTGAAGATTTATATGCTATTACGCTCACTGTGTGTTATTAAAGATTTTGATCTTTAATTATATTTCTAATCAATACAGGCTAGAAGTAAAAAATAAAAATACTAAAGTCATATAGAAAGTCTGAAGTGGTGAGTGAAAGTGCCTCAAGTCTTTCGGGTCAACCTCTAAAGGTAATCATAGTTAATGCATCTTGCATATATTATCAGAGATTTTTCAGTACATATATGTAAGCATTACACACACACATATATAATTCTTTACACACAAATGTAAACATAATGTAATAATACTTTGCAACTTTCTCATTTGTGTGTATGTTATGGATATCATTCCAGTCGGTGCTGTGATTCTGCTTTATTATTTTTTATGGCCACGCAGTCGAATTTGTACCATGGTTTATTTGACCTAGTTTGTATAGATGAAAGTTTAAAACATTTTAAGGATTCTAATTGCAAATAGTGCTTCAAAGAATGGCTTCGTGAATGCATCTTTGTTTTTTTGTTGCTGCAAATATGTTTCTAATAGTCAAAAAGGTACGTACATCTAAAAGTTTGGTACTTCTTTTCAAGTTACCCTCTAAAAAGGCTGCATGCTCTTCTTTGGATATTTTGCTTGTCTACGTACTGTTCTCCTTTATCATTATCAATCGCTTTGTTTGCAGAATTTTGTTTTTTCAACTGATGTAGAGTGGTGTGTGTTCTGATGGGATGTGACACTGGGAAGAGAAACAAGCTTTCCGTCGCCATTGGGGATTCCCCCACAATTCCGAGAACATCTAACAAAAACGCCACGTGTAGCAAACTCAGTGTATTTCAGACCCTGGGAGAGGCCTGCATCACAACTGGTTGCGTAGGGGGAAGTGACAGCATAGCACTCACGCTGCTGAAGTTACCGGAGAACTTTGGACTTTAAACATTTCGTAGGCATAGGTCACCCTGCTGCTGAGATCATTTCCCACGTGGGTCCTCGATTCTTCATTGTGACTCAGAGTTGCGATTAGAGCAAATGAGGTGTCATGGATTTTGCATTATTGTGATCATCCTTCAACATCTTTGCATGCTGCCTAAGCTCGGGAGACAAAATTATTTACATATATTTTCAATCGATTTAAAACGGGTATGCACATGGTAGTCCAACGGTTCATTTATTGTATGGTCTTGATAGGAAAGCTGGGCACATATAATGCAATAGTTCGCTTATTGATTGCAAGCATATAATGGAATGAACTATAAAATAAATGACTTCTTATAAAGCTTTAAAGGTTGGCAAGCACAAAATCCAGAGAAGTTGTTTTGCTTTCCCAGAGGTAAGCAAGCTGTTTATCGGATCTGTTTTATCTGTCAAATGAACTTCCCCTATTTATTTTAGCAATTGTTTCCTTCCACCGTTTTATAGGGAATAACTAGCTATTTAGAGCGCCCTCCCCCCCAACTTTAGACTCATAGGCACTGCTTGTGAATACTTAGGGAGTTAGTTATTTCAGTACGAAGCCAGACAATGGAGAGTAGAAGCAATTGGGAAATATAATCATCTTGTCATGCAGCAATAGAATAGAGCCAGCCCAAAGGCTTCGTATCTGGAATTCAGTTCAACAAAAGAATTGGGCAAGAACTAAAGTTCCAGGAAGGACAGGGGTCAAGATCAAATGAAACGGGGCAGGAGGGCCTATGGCTTAAGTCTAAAGTTGTGGTTCCGAGTTCGAGTGATCATGAAACGGAAGGATGATGTTTGTTAAAAGATGGATTCCAAGATCTCATTTTAGCAGATGATCCCACTGTAGATAAGTCTCCCCCTGTATGTTGAGAGCTAGTCAGTCAGCATCTGGAGAGTGGTCTCAGTCTAGCGGGTCAGAGGTTTAACCAGAGCATCCTGGGTAAGCAGGGTTGCTGCACTCCTGTTCCAGACAGGATGCTTTTTTCCATCTGGTTTAATCTGCCTGGATGATTCGAATCATGCTTGCACATGGATCTGAGCTCTCGTGGAGAGATAGATATAAACGTCAGGATGCCCCACATCTTATGGCAAACAAAGATGAGGTCGAATGTGTAGTTTTATTTTAATCATGCTGCTTTTCTTTGACATGTGTGATTTGGATCCAGATCAAACCTTTGACCGCTGCTCTAGTGTGTCCTTTTACCTGTTTTTTTTCCTGTTTAAGAAGTTATTTTGGCTATAGGTCTTAATTCTCCCCACCCAAGCCTCTAGTCAAACACTTTCTTTGTACCTTTCCTTCTTCTGTCCTCTTAACGAATGAAAATTTGTTTTCTCAGTAGGCATAGACAGCAGTTTTCAGTCAGACGACCTGAAGAACTGCTAGTTTCCATGAACTTATGATTGACCTTAATCAGAGGGTTCAGACTCCAGTGCCTTCAAAAGCTGTGTGGGGAAGAGTGTATGTGGGGCATCGGGGTGTGGACCAGAAGGGAGTGGTAGGAATGTCAAACTGACAGGTGAACAATCTGCCAGAAAATATTAAAAAATTAAAATGAACGGCATGTGAAAATAGAAGCGGTACTCAGACCAAATCCTGACTCCTGGCTGTTTGTCTGTGTCCTTGACTTAAAGTCTTACGACGGTCAACTTGTGGCTCCTGTTGCAGTTGATTAGGACTTCATGGTGACATTATTTTAGTGACCCTACAATAAAATGTTTGCACATTAGAATACAATATGATACAGCACAGGAACTTTTGGATATATTGGAAGAAAAAGAACGGAGGAGGGAGAGAGAGAGAGAACCAAGTACCTGCTACCTAGATGGCCTTAAATAAGCTACAGAGCTTCTCTGAGCCTCTATTTCATGTGTAAAATGGGGATCGAATATCTGCCTCAGGAGACCGTCTTAAGGTTTAAATGAGATAATGCGTGTACGGCTTTATATGACGCTTGATACAAAGTAGGCATTAAATAAAGTTTCTTAAGTTCTGTGTCAGAACTCACTGGAAATATTGTGAAGAGGATGGGATTTCTCGAGCACCAGTATATGTTCTTGGCGATGTGCAGTGTGGTGTAGTGGTACCTTTCCTTTGCTTTGACAAGGGTATTCATTGACCTCTTGTCTAAGGCTAAGCTGAAAATGCCACACGGTGATTGCTCACAGCTGAGAATGAGGTAGACTCCATGCTTTAGCTCAATTCAAAGCCATACCCTCTTTGTTTGTTTTGTTTTTTTTTTTTTCCCCCTTCTCCCTTCTTGTCAAATCCAGGGATGGTACCTGGTTCTTTTCTCGAGTGTTTTGAATGACAACCCCCCTTAGAGATTCTGGAGTGAGCTGCAGCTTTGGGTCCGGGCATTGGGGCGGGTGGAAAGAGTAGGTCTCTGGAAATACACCTTACAGCAGACTTTAAGGAGGGCTCAGCTGGTCCCTTAGACCCTCTAATGTGCCACACAGAAAAGCCAGCACTAGTTTCCTCTGAGAGAGCGGTTTGGGTTCCTCGGCTTTGGGAATCTCCCGCAGCCTTGGCGCAGCTGCATGTCCCAGCGGAGGGTCTAGATTCATCCCTCTTTCACCAGCGCCCTGTTCCCTGTCCCCCACACCTGAGCTCTGTGAAAAAAGGGGTCACCGGCGAGAGGGCGAAAGAGCTTTGGGAAAGAGATAGTTACAGGGTGATGGTAGGGGTATCTGAACTTGATTATCTTTAGGAGATAAAGTTTTAAATCCTAAATGAGGGAATATCTGTTGGTTGGGATTTAACATGTTTAGTTGGTGCAGGGATCCAGGGTTGGGGGGGGAGTGGTGGAGTAATACATGCAGTTTTAAAACCATAGCAAACTTCGAGTAGCACGTATCTGATGTTTTGCGCTTCAGTTCATATGTGCCACGCGTATTCTCTGAGCAATTTTCTCTGTTACATCTTCGTGTGTACCCGAATCTCTTCACTATTGTCCCACTACCCTGTCATGGCAGCGTGCAGGCTACAATTAGGGAGTACCAGTGTGGGACTGGGTGCAGCGTTCATTTCTGCTTGGAACTGTTTCATTGCTATGGTTATCACATCAGCAACCTTGGCCTCATTAAGAAGGGAGTCAGAAATATTGTCTGAATAGCTAATGTGAGTCAACTGCTGTACAACGTTTGCATTGCTTCATTCAGGAGGATATTGCCTGAGAGCCTGCTTTGTGCCAGTTGCTCTTCTGGGATCTAGAGACACATCTCTGAATAAAACAAATACACCATTTTTATAAAGTTCACCCTCCACGAGAGGAATGGCAACCCCCCCCCTCCCCAAAATCTGTAATGGAGAAAAGAAAAGCAGGTTAGGAGACGTGATTGGGAAGGGGATAGAGACCTGAAACAGTGGATGGAGCCATGTGGATATCCACGGGCATGTTCAAGGCAGAGGTGACAGTTCTGCAAGGGGCTTGAGGCAGGAGAGCACCTGGCGAAGAGACCCATGAGGCCGGAGAGGAAGGAACTGGTGACATAGAAGTAAGTGACATCAGAGGGGTCCTCAGGGGTCAGATCACGACCAATCATTGTAGGATTTTGGATTTTATCCTGCCGAGGTGGAGAAACATTGGAGGATTTGAATGCAGACCTGACATTTGTAAAGATCGTTGTTACTGTGTGTGGAAAACGTCGATTGTGCTAACCGCACTCTGAGCGACACAATGTCATCTTATTTGCTCATACAACGATAGTGTACAAAGTAATTTCATAGACTTTGTTCCCATATTTATAAGGCGAAGTGTGCTTAACAATGATTCTCCTGTAGTATGCTATGCTACATGTGCTGGCGTGCCTCTTCAAGATGCAATTTGGAGGATTTTTTCCTCCAAGGGTGTCTTCAGTTTAAGTCTGTGAAATGGTCTTTCTGCTTTCAAAAGCTGTTGTGACATTGAAACCCGGAACCGTTCTCTTCTGTATTCTTTACATCTCATGATGCCATATCAGACATAGTCTATTTGCTGAGATAAGAAGTGGTGATACCCTAATTTAGTAGGTTATAATTTACAGTATTATGACTCTAAGAAATTGTAGGCATAATAAGTGTGATATTTTAAAATTCTTATTAAGAAGTTTTGGATAATGCCAAAAGTGATTATTAAATGAACAATCTGTCTTGTTTTCACTGAATTATAAATTAAAGCAACCCACAGATAAGCCAAGTGAGATAGTTTAGTAAAAAAGGAAGTAAAAATGAAAAGAAATTATTTTTTAAGAAAATGTAAGGACTCAATTATGACCAAGAGAGAGCAAGGGTCAAGGGCAAAGGGAAATGTGTGAACCAGGAAAAGGGACTTCCAGGAGACAGCAAGAAATTACATTTTAAACCATTTTAAAAAATGCCTTGGTGATCCTCATTAAATGTTCTTTATTTTTAGAATAAGCTGAAATGTTCCTGGACTATCATGAAATGGCTGAAAAAAAAAAGATAATATATTCACTAGCGAGGAAGGCCTCAGAGAAAGAGAATATGACATTTTCCCCTCACAGCTGAGTTACTTGGTGAATTAGGCTCTAAATGTCTGTGAGAAATTATTACTGAAAAATGAGATAATACCCAAATAGAATATTGTCACTAAAGACAAACTTACATATTTTATTCTTCCCTATAAAACACAATAAATTATTCTATTTTGTCAGTACTAAACTATTAGTGAGCTAAAATTTAATTAAAAATGAGGGAATTAAGTTAATTTATCCTATTAGGGGAATAATAAACTGGAAATATGACCTTTCCAACTTAAAGAGGTAAAAAGTTTTGGTATTCGGATTGATGTCTTTTAAAAGATGTACAACTTTTAGTAATTTATACAGTTGTCACACCATTTTGACTCCTCTCCTTAATAAGTTAAGCATTCACAATTAGTAATTTTTATGTATTTCTTTCAAATACAGGGAGATATATTAGTTTCTATGGATAATTATACTTATTTTAAAATAGGAAACTGTTTTTGGAATGCCTTCCAGTGTGTTTTAGAGATTCTAAGTCCCAAAATAACTGAGCTGTTAGAACTATTGAAAAGAAATCCTTGGGTAAATCAAGTAAATGGATACTCAGGAAACATACGCAACTTCAGGAAATTGGTTTGATCTCTTTAATTCTAATTTTCTTCATCTGTGAAAAGGCAGTTACAAAAAGATTAGATGAGATATTATGTGTAAACACCTAGTAGTGTAATGATAGTTGCTACATCAAATTTGAGTTTTCTTCCTTTACCATTTTATGAATTAAGGGATATCATGATGGTAGTTACACATAAATTATAAAAATGGCTCTTGATTGGTAAATTCACTCTAATTCATGGATTTATGGCAACAGGAGATTGAATCACACTATTCCTTGAACTGTAATCTTACAGCTAATGTGACATAATTTCCCAGTACAGACAATTTGGAGTGAATGGCTTGTTTTGGTGCCTGCAGCCTTCATATTTTGGACTCCTTTTCTTGTTTTGTGGTTCTCCCTTCGTTTGCTTTTTAATCAACCTCTAGTATAGATTCACAGAATCTTGGAGTATGAAGGACTCTTAGATTGGAATAAGAGAAACCTTTATTCTGACGCAATAATTCCTTCTAGAGCATCCCTAACGGGTGGTCGTCTATTTTCTACTTGGATACTTTCAGCGGAAATGAGTTAAAACCTGTCTAAACACACTACGTAGAGCAGTGATAATTTTTTCAGACTCCCTTGAAGTTGCGTGTTTACTGCTTCCTAAGTTGATGCCAGTGGAATGTAGAAAAAGGGTTCTATTTTATTTTAAAATCAGCGATCTCAGATGCTGAGGTTTCAAATCCATCCTCTATATACTGTGTATTTGCATCTGATGAGCCAGAACAAGGATGTGCCTGCATTGTAGCTTCAAAAGGAAAACAAACAAACAGACAAACAAACAAACCTAAAAAACGAGATCGAAGAAACCTGCCTCCTGAGCGACAACCACCCTCTGTCTGTAGCAACAACTGTGAATTGTTATGTAACAGAAGAATAAATTTCTGTCTTCTTTAGGCTATTGAATTAGTATTGAGTCTCTGATACAAAACCCTATTATTATTTTAACTCATGCCGGGGATTCTTCACTGTCTCTAGACTCTGGAAGATATTAGTTAGGACTGAATTTATGTATTTCCTAAATATTTCATAGAACATGCTTATAAAATCATCTAAATTGATATATTCTTCAGTAGAAGATTTTAAAACCATATTTAATTTATTTAATCAGTATATGACAAGCCAGGCTATCTGCTTTTTGAGTCAGTTTTGGTAAGTTGTATTTTCCTAGGAATTTTTTATTTTGTTTAAATATTAAAATTGCAAACTTTTTCATAATTCCTCTAATTTTAAAAAAATCTCTTGTATCTGTGGTTATGGCCTCCTTTTCACTCTTGATATTGTTTATTTAACTTTTTTCTTTTCAGTCTCACCAATTATTTCAAATTATATTTGCTTTTCAAAGAAGCAACTTTGGTTTTACTGATTTTTTCTTGATTGTTTCCTGTTTAATTCCAGGTCTATATTATTTTGTTCCTTATTTCTTTTGCATTTAATTCTGTTCTTTTTTCTGTTATTAAGTGAGAAACTTAGCTAATTAACTTTTAGCCATGAAACCATGAATTATATAAAAGTCTTTTTTTTTTATATTTTAAAATTTAGAAATGAACAGTTCTTTCAAGGAATTATCAATTACTGAGGACATATTAAAATCTATTCTAATATTAGACTTGTGAGTTTTTCCTTGAAGTTCAATTATTTTTTTGCTTTATGTGTTTTGTAGCCATATTATTTAGTGCATATAAAAAAGTCTACATCTTTACTGTATTTGATTTGTTTTGAATTATTGCTGTATCTTTCTATTTTACATTTTTTATGTTTGTTTGTTTTTTCTTTCTTGCCTTTTCTTAGATTAAGTTTTATTTTTCAGATTTGCTTTTGTTGCATTTTCCCCTTTACTGGTTTGAAAATTTTACCCTCTATTATTTTAAACTTTTTAACATGCATTTTAAACTCAACAGACGTTGAATCTAATAACTTTACTCTCTTCTCAAACTGTAAAAGACTTTCTGAATGCTCTAACATCAAGTGACATTTCATCCTACCAGTGTTTATATTTCACTATGTTTATTGTTTTCTTTGCTTAATTGTCTTTTTTTTTTTTTTTAAAGTTCACTTTTTCTTTCTGGGATAATTTTCTTTATCCTAAAACATTATTTAAAAGTTTAGTGGAGATATCATAATTGTAAGCTCTCATTTTTTTTAACCTGAAAAGGTATAATTTCATTTTCTTTTTGAAATTAGTTTTTCTGGTTATAAACTTCTAGAGAGTGAATTATTACCAATCAACTTTTTGAAAATACAATTCTCCTGTTTTCTGGATTGCGTTGCTGTTATTGAGGAATCAATTGCACGTCAGCCTATAACACTCCTTCCTACGTGATTTCTCTTTTCTCTTGAGTTGACTTTAAGATCTGTTTTTTTTTTTTTTCATGATATGCTGTTATACTACGATATGATGCAAATAAATGTTCTACTAAAGAGTCATTTGGTTTCTTCAATTTCTATCTTGGCATGTATAATTCTTTCAGGATATTTCTCAACTATTTTCTCTTTAGATATTTTCTCTGCTCTATTCTCTCTCTTCTCCATATGGAGCTACAATTTAAAGTTGGTCATGTGTGCTCGCACGATTCTCCATATCTTACTCATTTAGCGATTGCAAACACCAGTTGTCCCCTTTTCTCTTATAGCTAAGGAAACCCAGCTTTGGAGATAGGAGAGAGGTTTTCTGTGCAAAGATAAAGGCAAAGATTCTTTATTTGGAATCTCCTTTTTGTTTACTGTATAGTCTCTGTCAGGTGCTTTTCTTGATGGATGTTTCCAAATCTGCATATGATGATGTTTAGACAATAAGAGACTGCAAATACTTTTATTTTATATCTGTTCTGTTTCATTTTGTTATACCTTGTTGGCATATTTTTAGTAACTCTCAGTCTCATACTTGCCCAGTGTTGATGGGGTCTGTGCTCCCAGCTACTGTAAAGTTTATTGACTTTCTTTGCTCAGATTAAAAGGGGTATTATCTCACCTGCCCAGAAGAGTCAATACATTAGAGACAGGAGCACCTTTGAATGACAAGGTGTCATCTCTTTGTGTGTCATTAAATTAGGTTACTAGTATCTTCTCCGTATTTTGTGATCACGGGCAACTGTGCATTGATGAGAGTAAAAAATAAAATGTTTAGGAAACACCTGAAGAATTAGCAGTAATGAACTACCTGTCATTAACATGTACTAAGAGTTCTAATGGCTTCTTTTTGTGTGTGTGTGTGGTGTTGGTAAATTGAATATATCTCTGTTCTCTTAAAAGACAATAAAGTTGCGTTCTTTTGTTTTTAGTAACTTTAGAAGGAAATCAATCCATAGTATCTGAGGGTGCAAGAATAATAAATTAGTGGGATTTGGACTATTTAATTGTTTATTTATTTTTAAAGTAGAGTTGGCATTCATATTATTTTATATTAGTTTCAGGTGTATAGCATAGTGGTTAGACTTTTACATAATTTATGAAGTGTTCTCACTGATCAGTTTAGCATCCGCCTGGCACTGCACATAGTTATTACAATATTATTGACTATATTCTCTGTGCTGTGTTATTTTGTAACTACTAATTAATTATTTCTTAATCGCTTCACCTTTTTTCACCTAACCCCCCTACACCCCTCCGCTCTGGCAACTATCAGTTTATTCTTCATATCTGTGAGTCTGTTTCTGTTTTATGTGTTCATTTGTTTTGTTTTTTAGATTTCACCCACGATGAAATCATATGGTATTTGTCTTTCTCTGTTGGACTTATTTCACTTATCATAATACCCTCTAGGTCCATCTATATTGTCACAAATGGTAAGATTTAATTCTTTTTTTATAACCGAATAATATTGCATTGTATATAGGTACCACATTTTTTTTTTATCCCATCATCTATCGATGGACACAGGTTGCTTTGATATCTTAGCTATTGTAAATAATGCTACAGTGAACATAGGGATGACATATATCTTTTTTGAATTAGTATTTTGGATTTTTTGGATAAATACCCAGTAGAATTGCTGGGTCATAAGGTAGTTAGTTCTATTTCTGACTTTTGAGGAACCTCCATCCTGTTTTCCATAGTGGCTGCACCAATTTGCAATCCCACCAATGGTTCCTTTTTCCCCACATCCTCACCAACACTTGTTGTTTGTTGATTTACTGATGATAGCCATTCTGATATGTATGAAGTGATACCTCACTGTGGTTTTAACTTGTATTTTTCTGATGGTCAGTGAAGTTGAGTATCTTTTCATCTGTCTATTGGCCATCGTATGTTGTCTTTGGAGAAATGTCTATTCAGGAGCAGGACTTGGATTTAATTAAGACAAACAGGTAGTGACAGGAAGGAGGCCTGTGCTTTTTAAATAGATTCTCTTTTATTGGCAAATGAGGGTAGTGAGAACGCATGGTCCACCATTTAACCACTAGTTATGTTATTTTAACATTTGACTTATTAATATTCTATTACTTAATTAAATTTTTTGATTTAGTTTTGTAGGCCAACAATGACATCTGGTTGTAATTTTTCTTTCTTTTACAATTAATGAAGTTGAACATTATTTATAATTATTGTTGTATTTCAAAGTACAACACACATGCTAGATACATACTTTGGAAGATATGTATCATTGATTTATGGGTTCTTTTAGGTGCAGAAATTAGGAGAAGGAAGAACTCAGTGTGAAAATCATGGAATGCTTCATGATGGAGATAGGAAATTGAACGGTGAGAATTTGTGATGATATAAATGGTTCGGAGTACTGATTTACTTGATGTTCATTCACTAAGTATATTGTTAAAAGTAGCGAGAATTACTATAAAGCAGAAAACTAATAACTAAGTTTAATGTTTAACCAGATTCATTGTGTGGCCTGTGTTCAGACTGGGAAAGAGACCTCACTGGATAATTTGACATAGGAAATAACCGTATATGGCCAGAAATCTAAATCAAGCAAGTTAACAAGCCAGGCCTGACAGGTTTCAGATACTCTATGAAGTCTTAAGTAGCCTTGACTGCGGGCGAGGTTTATTTAAAGGTGTCAGCCTAAGGTATTAAGCCTGGCCAAGAAGGATGCAATTCCCCCCGTACATTTGTTCCGATGTCTTCGGGAAGAGAGGCAGGGTGGCGGAAATGGCATGGGGTGTCTTCTGTCACAGAGTGATGATGGGTCTGCAGAGGTCGTCTGTCTGCCCAAGCCAGGGGAGCTCTGGTCAGAGCAGGGAGAGCGGGTTTTCAATCTGCAAACAGTACTTCTCTTCCCCAAAGATATCGAAAATAGTTCCAACAAGAGGCAGAGCACCAAATTTCCTAACTTTTGTACAGTAAAATATAATTATCGACGTGGCTAGTCAGACTGCTTATAAACGCTCATGGATTTGGGGGGTGACTGCATGTTAATTTAAGGGGGTGGGTGGAATGGTGAGTCATTAATTATAGTCCTATTAATAATCCTTTTTAAAATAATTTTTTATCTTTCAAATGCAATTGTCATACAATATTATATTAGTTTCAGATGTATGACATGGTGAATAGACATTTATATAACTGATAAAGTGATCACCCAGATAATCTAGTACCCCTTTGACACCATACGTAGTCATTATAGTATTATTAACAGTATTTCTTCTGCTATACTTTACATCCCCATGACTTTTTGTAACTACCCATATGATGGAACATTACCCAGCCATAAAAAAGAATGAAATTGTACCATCTGCAGCAACATGAATGGACCTGGAGGGTATTGTGCTCTTCGTATGTCTTGTACTTCTCTACTTTCTATGACATTATCAAATGAAGGGTATTTGAAAAGTAGGTTGACTTTCTTTCTGATTACAGTTACCCGATGGGTGTATTCTTCCTTTCAAAGGCAAGGGAGGCGGGCAAGCAGAAAAAAGAAAGCATTCCTAGACAGGCATGGGCAGTTGGGACCACACGATTGGAAATCAACCACACGCTTTGAACATTTCCCATCAAGGTATGTTAGTAAATAGAAAGATAAACGCAGGCAGAGCATCATTCTCTGTTGCTCAGGGAACTGAGTGTGGTTCTTAGGCCGTAGGAAAATGTCATCCTCGGCGAACCTCTACACACCTCACCACTTCTCTAACCTCTACACACCTCACCACTCTCTAACCTCTACACACCTCACCACTCTCTGTGGGTCTTTCGAAAGTCTTGGTTAAAAATTTCTCATTCAGCTTTTATCAAGCAGATAGGTTGAACTTGTTGGCCAAGATTGTCAAGTTTCTGATTTCCAGAATAAGGGAACAGGTAAGCGAGTTCCTTTATGGAACAATCCCTGCATGAGGTGTGTTCTTTTGTGTGTGTTAATCCCGCAGGGCGTCACCATCGTACACAATGTACACATTAAAACGGCTGAGAGACGCAAACACAGTCAAGAAAATAATATTTTTGTGCCCTTATTATATAATGAGAAGAACAATAATATAGTCTAGTTTTTTTTCCCCCACTGGGTGTGTTGCTCTCTTCACAGTCCGACTGCGTTACGTTTTATCTCTCCTTTTTCATTCCAATAAACTTCTCTTTATCTGCTCCTGCCTATTCTGTTATCTCTTTCCTGCCGCTGTCCTTCTACGTACTCCTTGTATTTATTTGGAGTTGGTTTTCCTCTCTCTTTTAAATACCTCTGTGTCTCAGGAAATGCCAGGATTCTTCGTTGCTATTATTGACCTGCTGACGTTGTTCTTGATCAAAAGTCTGATTTGTAGTTTCAATTACATTGCTGAAGATTTACCTACTAATTGATTTGGGATGTGAATTCATTTGTCAGGTGACAGACCTAAACGTGGAGGGTAAAAAAAACCTTTAATGGAGGGAAAAAACAAACAAACAAAACAACATGAATTCTTGCTTGTTCATTTCTAGAATAGCGTAGGAGAGATATGTAAATAATGGAGCTATTTATATCAGCTGTCGCTCTGCTTTACCGGAGCAGTAACTGCAGTTCCTTTAAACAATTCTGCTGGCTTCTGTTAGGATGGGTGATAACTGTAAACCACTTTCAAGTGTCAAGAATTATACATTTTAATGCCATTTTTCATTTTAATGGAGTTGGAAGCTTTGAGCGTAGGCCTGATGGAAATCTTCGACTGGCCCTGAATCCACTGTTACTTTATACAGTTAAAGAAAAGGCAGCGGTTTTGTCTCTGCAAATATAAAGTCGTAAGCACAACCAATTTTTAATTGAAAGTGAAAGAAGAAAATAACTTTAATGTTTTGGAACTGATTAGATGTATTTCTCTCTGGAATAGGATTTTTCCAACAATTTTAAACTGCAAACATTTGGAGTATTTAAAATAAATATGCTGTTTTGCTAAATATTTGTCAAAACATTTATTTTGTTTTCCTGGAAGATATTCTCTGCTTGAGGCTTCATGATTCTTTCCAATTTTTTTTTTCTTTTTGTAAACGTTTTTATTGAGCTGATGGATCCTGTGCTTGAGAACATATGTTTTTACAGTTTTATGAACTGGTTCATTTCCTTTCTCCTCGTCTTTTATATTTTTGACTGTACTTAAAAAATCCAAAACACATTAAGCTAGCTCACTGAATATGCATTTAGAGATTATAGAATGTAAAAATTAAATATTTAATTCTTTTCGTTGGTTCACTGTATTAACAAACCCTGTAAATAGTTTGTTTTCTGTTGTTTCCACTATACGATTGGGTATTAGAAAAACTGACATACTTTGTAAATCATTTTTTTTTTTCTTATTCTACAGTTAGGTATAAAAAATGGATACTATGCCTGTATGAGAAAAAGCTCTCTTGTCAACCTAGCTTAATTTATTTTTCAATGTGCACAATACAAAATAGAACAATTCCCTCTTCGAAAGTCATGCTGTGGAGGTAGTGTTATGTCTTTAGAAATGCACAATCTTTAATGTAAGTAATATATATGAAATTGTGATTCGGTAAAACTGGATAGTGAGATCCTAGCGATGGCTCCTTCAGCTGCACGTCCTGGTTATTATTCCACCTCCCTGGCTTGCCTTTTCCTTCTTGGTAAAACGGGAAGCTGTACTTGCCTTAATTTGCAGGGCTTTGAATATAAAATGAGGTAATCAATGACAAATGCTTTGTAGTATGTGGATTTTTCCCAGTGCAGGAGTGAAGATGGTCTTTAAATTTGCAGATCTTCACACAATAGTCCCTCTGTGACCTGTAAAACCTATGTGATGCAGTTGAAAATAAATTAAAACTGTCCGGTAACCCAGACACTAAAGTGCTTATTCTAGCTATCTCACTCACTTGTCAGGGATGCTAGCAGTTTATTTCACCTTGCTGTTTGTCAGTGAATTTAAATATACTGTCAAGATAAGGAGATTGACTCATCTTTACAGTACTAGTGTGAAGCGTGACCAATAAAAAAGAATTTCTCTGTTTAGAAAAATCACCAAAGACATCATAAATGTTGCCCAGCAGTGTGATAATGCTACCTTCCCGGCATAGCCTCTGGGATTAATGTATTTATGAATCCAAATAATGCCCAGGCTTCAGTACAGAGTAAGCAAATATAATTTTCCTGCCATTTTATCCCATCAAAATGCTCTTATTTCCTGCAAGAGTTCATCCATATTTTCCAGAACTGATAATAATGTCACACCTTCACTATCTATGTGCAGACTTCGTTGCTTAACCTTTTCATAAACCTGGAGGTTCCCCAGACTTGCAGTCCCTAATGATTCACTGCTATAGGAACCGAAAATGAAAAACAAAAACACAAGCTAAATGGTGTTTCGAGAACATTCTCGAAAATGCCCTCTGATCTTGAGGAGCATAACAAAGTCTTACACGACCAAGCCACTATGTTGGAACTACTTCGCTTTCGGTATGCTGAAGTACCAATCTGTGATGACATGAGGTAACTGGGAAGCCAAAGAGATGCGCAGGCCCACGTCTAAATCTCCCAAAGAGCGCGGCGAGAAATGGTCTGTTTCAGACTCTTTTGGAATTCGTGGATGTGTTCGAAGGACAGTGATGGGCTTCCTTCTTATCCTGCCTCCTCCTTCTAGTGGAACTCAGCAACTCGCTTTAGTCTCTTCTTGCACGTCCCTGCCCAGTCCAGATACAATGCCACCACTAATTGGGCAAGTTAGTTAAATTTTATTTAAGGTTTAACGGGGAATGGAGGGGAGTATTTAATTGGTCACCACAGAGCAAAGCTTCATAAAAGTTCCCAGTAGGTGTTCTGGCTCCGCAGTTATCCAAATTGTCTTTAGAAAGCAGGTCAATGACTAGAGAGAAGCCTGCCCCTGGGAGGTCTCAACCACCCCTACCCTCAGCCCGGCAAATCCTGCGTCTGGGGGGTTTGAAGGGAGCGCAGAAGTTTTCCTAAGTAAAACGAAAATGTTTCTCTCGTAACTAAAAAATATTTATTAGGAATTTACTACTATGTTAGGCATTTGACTATGGCAAAATAACAACCCATAACAATACAACAAAAACAGAACTAAGCGAGGCCTATGCCCATCTCGAGGTAGCTGTTTAGTAAGAAAAGATTGTAATTAACCAAAAAGAGACACAGATATATGTATGATTATAATGAGGATAGGAATATGGATGTAGCAAATAAAACACTGTGCTATAAGAACATATAATTAGCCTAGTTAGAGAGGTCCGGGAAGTCTCTCTGAGAAACTGAGATGAGAGAAGAGTAAGATGTAAGCAGGTGAAGGAAGAGGTGAGCATTGAACCTGCGTCAGACAGTGGGGCCAGCGCAGGCAAAGGAGAAATGTGAGTGTTCCATGGACTGAAAGGAGGCGAGTGTGCCCAGGGCGTGGAGAGTGAGCAGGGAAAGCAAGGGGCCTGACCCGGCAGGTCCTTGTGGGCCAAGTGAAGGACCGTGGCCTTTAGATCCTTTGAAGGGTTTTAAACCGGACAGGGCACGGAGAGAAGGGAGGTCACACACCCACAGTTTATGCTTGGAAGCAATAGTTCTAAATAGAAGGAAAGAATGAATTGACGTGGTTGGGGGGAGGCAGCTGGATATGGACAGATAATTAGGAAGCCGTTGCAATAGTCCAGTTGAGGCATAAGGGAGCGTGCCAGAGCGGTGTGGTAGCTAAAGCAGAGGGAAGTGAACATGTGTGAGAGGGAACTTGGGTTTGCTAAGGAAAGTGAGGAAGGGAGGTTGGAGAGATGACTGGAAGGTTGGAGGCTTGCATAAAGGATGAAGGAAGGTGACCGAAAAGTATCTCTTCAATTTGCAGGTATGGAGTCCATTGATGACCTCCATACGTGCTTTTCTGGTGGAGCGATGAGGATACAGACTCTATCGGAGTGGATGGAGGAGCTAAGGTGAGGACATGGGGGTAGAAAATATAAATAACAACATTTTTAGGGAGTTTGACTGGCAGAGAAAGGGGGAAAGGAGACGAGAAGCTTGAGAGCTGGAGGGAGATGCATGCTCACGGGCAGGTTTGAGGATCCGAATGCTTTAGTAATGAGGGAGAGGTCGAATACATAGCGGTCAGGAACAAGTGGTAAGGGCTTCCACACCAGATGGAAGAGTAGACGTCAGGCAGGGAAAGAAACAGTCCTAGAGTAACGAGAAAATGAAGCAGATACAGTCCCGGAAAGGTGTGTATGTTTTACATCTGAAAGATGAGAGAATGCTCATTTACAGGCCTCTGTTTCCTTTGTGAAGCAGAAGTGAGGTCTGACCTTGAAGGAGGAGGAGGCTGACCAGGGCGGAGAAGGGTAGAGCAGGTTAGAAAATGTCCTCGTGGAAGGGGAGGGTAAACTAGCCAGTGGGACTTAGTGGGACCTCTGGCAAGACAGGGCTTGAGGTCATGATTATGAATTGATAGTGGAATCAGTCAACAACTGGATATTGATCGTTACTTTCTCTGGCATTTTTACTGAACTCCTTAACAGTGGGTGGTTCTTCTCCATCACAGTCCATAGCCTTGAACCTGAAGTTTAAACCTAATCAGTGGTTTTAAGGCAATAGGAAGTGAACGAATATCTCAAGGAAGATCCACTCAGTGGTAGGTTAACTATACACCAGAGAGAGCTAGTGGTTAAAATCCCAACTTATATCATCAGACCCTGCCTTTTTCTACTCTACATCGATCCATTGCCGCTCATCATTCATTTATTTATTCAGAACTATTTGCTTATTGCCTGTGTGTGCCAAGCTCTCCATTACTTCAATGATTATATGTTTCCCCCACCCTCTTCTTTTTTCCCCTGAACACTAGCCTTCTCATTTTTTTTACTTTCTCTTTCTCTCTCTCTCTTTTTTTCATTCTTTATCTATTTCAGGATGGGGAACTAGGAGTTATCAACATTTTCCCGGCTCTAATAGCTTTCATTCACAGATGGATGAATATGGCAAGCCTGAAGGTGACATCCATTAGGCTTCACAATTAGGTGGGGTACCAGCAGTGCGCGAAGCCTGCGTTACTATGATACCCTACAGGCCTGGGATAGAATATGTGGAGTATGTCATATTTTAATGATTTGCTTATATGTTCTCCTTACTAGACTGCCAATTTTCATGATGCTTTCTAGATTTCAGTGATTACATTTGTTTATTGAATAAATATTTGCTGAATTACTATGTGCCTGTGAATTACTACGCACAGGGAGGGCGGGAAGGAGATAGGGTATTGAAAAGAAACAATCTTTTTTTAAGGAGCTCAGAGTCCTATAGAGTAGTTATATAGGTGACCATTATAATATGATGTGATGAAAGCCACAATGTAAAGTATGCAGGAGGAAAGAGTTAACAACAAAGAGCCTGGGTTAGTCAGGGGATGCTTTTCGGGGGGAGTAAATTTTGAAATGATTTTGACTGTTGCGTTGTTTGCCAAGGTGTGAGAAGACGGAGCCAGGTGTGTGTGTGTGTGTGTGTGTGGGGAGTAGCACCTTAACAGGTGGGACTATTAGCTCTGCTAAGGCCTGGGAAGCGTGGGGAAGATGGGCAGGAGACAGAGCAGGAAACAGCCAGACTGTGAAAGTCGTCCATGCTAAGTGTTTGGGCTTTTTTTTTTTTTTTTTTTTATAGGTGTTAGAAAACAAGAGTTTTAAGCAGTTTGGAATGACGCGGTCTAAGGTGCCTAGAGGGATAGAAAGTTAGAAGAAGGTCAGTTAAGAGTTTAGACAAGAGATAAAGACGTCCCGAACTAGGCTGTGGGAGGGTGAATACAGAGGGAAGTGCCGATTCAGGGTCTACGGAGAAGACAGAACCGACTAGACTGTGATTGAGATGATGTAGAGGCAGAGGACAGCGAGAGGAACGGCTGAAAGGTGACTCCCAGGCTTCTGGTCTGTGTGGCTGGCTGGATGGTGACACCAATGACGATTCTGAGGACGAGGCGAGAAACAGGTGTGGAGAAGGTATAAGATCCGTTTTAGATCTGCTAATTTGGAAGGGCCTCTGGAATACCTAGGCGGAGATACACAATAAGCAGGTTTTCAGAGATTGTGAAAGAAGTCTGTGTAAATAATAAAGAATTGTTATATTTTTTAACCTAAAAATAGCAATTAAAATTATGAGAAAAAGCGAGGTTGCCTAGGAAGACAAAAGAGTGAAAAAAGAGGAAAATAGAATATGGAACCCTGAGAAATACTTGTACTAACGGTTTGGTAGAAGAAAAAAATAAATATAACAGTATAAAGTGTCTAGAGAGGTAGAGGAGAGCCGAGAAGCCAGTGAAGGAGAGATTCAAGGAAAAGGGTGATAAATGTAAGAAATAGATAATGTAAGGATTCAATCCTGTCCATCGGTTTGAGAATTAGCGCATCTTCACGTCTTTTTAATACATTTCCAATAGTAAGTATGAGGATAATAGATTGGTGGGAAAAAATGATCAGTAATCAGAAGTGACAGGGTTGAGGGACAAGGGGAGCGTGAGGACAATAAGAAATGAAGTGCGGACATTTTCAAATTTCAGCCCAGCCAAGATGATGAAAGGGTAACAATATTTCATGTCCTAGAGCAAGGGCTTTTTGTCTCTTCAATGCTCTCACTGTCAACAGGTGGGATGTAGGTCGCTCTTGAGGTTCTACAGGTCACGACCCTCAATGGTGAGTGGCTGTTACCAAGACAAAGGAGATTCTTATAATTAGGCGTTTTCTACACAAGAACGTCCTCCTTAGTAAGGAAGGAAATCCATTCTTCTAGGACATGTTAAAGAAGAGTCTGAATAGCCACTTATCAAAACACTGGAGGGCAAAGTCCTGTATCATTTAAGGGTTCAGAGAGAGTCATTTCAACATGAGACTCCATTCAGTTATTATCTTTTATTTATAATAGCTGGCGATGAATGTAATTCGAATCACATTAATGAGGATTACAGGCCTCTTGACTTGCTTCATAATTGCCCTCTTGTCTTACGTACTCTCCCCGTTAAACCTCACCTTGTGCTACCCAGAAACTCCTTCTCTTTGATCTCTATCCCATTTTGCACACGTCATACCCAATGGACCGAAATGGTCTCTTTCCTGTTTTACCTTTCTTTCCCTTCTGAAGCGTTCTTAGACTAGCTTTCGTCAAGTTCCTGTCACAGCAGTGACTCCGGCCCACTCTTCTGTGTTATTGGCATGTGCCAGTCCACAGGTCAGTGATCCAGCCACTGCTCGTCGGGATGTCAGAAAATACACATGTGCTTTTATAGGAATGTTTGCTCATTTGGCTGGCAGCTGCCATCTTAAATCAGCGACCCCTAAATTCATACAAAAATTTAACCAACGAAGAAGAGTTAAGAAAGGAACAAAGAGCAAAGAGAGAAAAGTGATTATTTTATAAGATGAACAGAAGTTTTTTTTTTTTTTTTGATATGGCATGGTTTCATATGAGGAAAAGAGCCACATTCAAATAAATAATGATAATGAGAAGGGCAAACAATGGTGACGTGATTATTATTTTCTATCTATTTATACATGTTAATCGATATATCCAGGATAGTCCTGAACCATATCTGTTCCTGCTGTATGTACATTTTACCATGCTGTTCAGATTTCTTAAAGATGGTGCTATTCCAAGTCACTTTTCCAAAAAAACCGAGGGATTACCTCTTTTATATAAAAACTGCTTTATCTTTCTTAAATATACGTGCAATTGCTTTCTTAAAATGAAAGTGCTAAATATAAATTTGGCATTTTGCTGGTTCAGTACTAACATTATAAGATCGGTTGATATACCTTTCTCATTGAATTATTTGTTCATTTTATGGAACCCCTGTTAGCTATAAAAAAATCAAGTTAGGCTCTGAGGTTGTAGTAGTGTATAGTGTGGGCTTTCCTGCACTTAATAGCCAGAGGTTACTCTAATTTCAGGCTTTCTGTTCAGACAATCCCAGACTTGCTGTCGAGACACTGGTTTTAACTGTTTTTGAGAGTGTACTCGCCTCTAAGCAATGTCTTTACCACCTCTAATATTTTGGTTCATTTTTTTTTGTATAAATAATAAAAACTAATATGTAAAAGAAGTATATACATTAAATATAAATGTGCTGTGAGTGTCTTGAGGGGGCTCTCCTTGGAGTAATTGCATCATTTTGAGCACAAACATGTCATCAGTTTTAGGGGCTGAGAGGCCACATACATATATTAGGATAGAAATAGATCGTTCAAGGGAGCACCAATTATAATTAATTATGTAGTTGCTACTGCTTCTTGTTTCCATTAGGTTTATGGATGTATAAACAATATTTATTGGGTAACAATCTCTGGTTTTATTCTCAAAACTTTAGATTTTTTAGCATTCTCCCATTCATTAGGTTCAGCTAATGACTTCACTGACATAACCAAAAGGGAAAACATTTTATTCCTGGAATTTCAGGGAGGTTGGGCTTAGATAAAAAAAAAAAAAAGCTCCCTGAGAATAAATAGTATTATACTTCCCAGGCATCGTGGGCAGTGGAGAGGATGAAGTGGAGGGAATGTCCACTTTGGACCATATAACCAGGCGTAAAAGGAGAGGAGGACTAATATGATAGGAGACTTCGAGACACATGGTCTGATTTCTCCCAAGAATGCCTATGATCTCAGTAAACTTCTCATGCTCCTGAAATTGTGTGATCAGATGTTTTGTGGAAACTAGGATGGGGCCGAGTTTCATTTCTGAAATGGAACCCAAGGCAATAAGGTTAAGAGTTTGCAGAAATCACCGAAAGGATGTTTCTCTACTTCCTAGACTACAATACTGGCTCTTCAATCCAAATTTACTTAAATTTTTAAGGGAAAGAGAATCCCAAAATGATTATTAGGCTTCATTTAACGAAGAGTTAGCACAAAAGCGAAAGACTAAACAGAAATATTCTTCACGTACTTGTAAATGGTTTTTAACTCCATGTGGATATGTGTTTCTGTCATTTTCCTTTATATAATGTAAACATGTGTTTTTATAATTATTGCTCTTATTAGATTAAATTGGTATTTCTGAGCAGGGACCTACTAGGTTCTCCGTTCCCTCCCCTCAAAGAATCTAGTAGAGTTTAAAGATAATTAATGTCAATAACTGTCCCTCTAATTGAAGGACAACAATAGTCATTTCCCGTTAGCATGAGCGAACCCGGTTATGGAAGTGACAAAGGCAATGACGAGAAGGTTGGAAAAATGAAATAAAGGAATTTGTAGACATAAAAGGGCGTTTAATTACTCTAGATCTACGCAATGGAATTACGTAAATATTAGGATGAAAATCTTGGTTTTGATTTACATTGTGATATGTCATTAAAGTTTCAGTAGGTAATGTATATCATCCATCAAGTAAAAAACAAAATTAAACCAAATCCAAAAATCCACCTCTTAAATTAATGGAAGAAAGGAGGCATTTTAAAGTGAGGCCAGCTTCGGTCAGTCCGGTGGGATATAAATGGAAACTAAGCCTGTGTTTCTCAAAACATGATTCTCAGACCACCTGTATTATAATCGCATGATGCACTTATTAAAATGCAGATGTGTGAGTGCCACTGTAAAATACTAAGTCACAGTTTGTGGGAGAGAGGGCTCAAAACTGCATTTTAATTTGTGCCCAAGCAATTTCTGATGTACTCAAGTCTGAAGCCAATGCCCTAGAACACAGATTTCACTGTGGTTTCAGAGTCGATGGATTAGAGTTACAGGGTAGAGGGAGAATGACAAGGGAGTATCTGTTGGTGGCTAGACAGTTGAGGTGGTTGGCAGAGAACGGAGCTTTACAGTAAAATGGACTAGGATTTGGGTAGATGCTGCCTTAGGCAAGCCATTTAATTTTCCTGATCCTCCGTCTTCCTTCCTGTAAAATGCAAATGAGGTACTCTTGTTGGCGTCTGATCATGAATAGAGATAATTTGTGTAAAAAGCCTGACACGTGTAGGGTATCTGATAAATCATAGCTATGATCGTCGAGCCCTGTGAGAGGGGACTTTACTTAAATTTTGCAACCCTAGATCCCCGAAAACTTCGGGAAGCACAGAGATCCTACATTTGAAGAAAATATTTTGTAAACAGGCCCCCCAACCCAATTCAGTCACCACCAATACCATATATGTGGAAGACAAATACGATCCCATAAGAAATTCATAGCCGGAGAGAAGAGGAAATAAAACCTGTTGCAAATTTTCTATTGCTTTTCACCAGGACGTGATCGCAAAGGAAAAGCGTATCTTCCTAAAGAGCAAAAAGAAATCATTTTAACTAAATTTGATGGGCTAGAAAGAGAAATGCTGCCGGTAACAAAGAAACTAAAATTATAGCTCCAAGGAAGTGGGAGACGAACATCAGGGTTTTGTTGGGTGTGTGATTAAATCTCCGAGGAGCACGACAAGGAGACCCGAAGTGAGACGTAAAGAAATGGTAGGTAAAATTCGTAAATGTTCAGTGTCCTTGTGGAAAATTGGTGCAGTTTTGTGTTTGTTTCTGTGAGGAAAAAGCTGTGTCAGGCATTAGGCCCGGATGAAGATAGAGAGCAAGATATGGTCAACTATGACATAATTACGAAGGATTTCCTTAAGGATGGAGCATATTTAACCCTCTTTTCTTTTCAAATTTTGAAAATGAACAGTTGGACCTTCAGGTGATCGATGAATTGTCAGAGGTGGATGCTAATTTTTACAGGGTTTTAAGAATGGGATAGAGGACGAAGGCAGTGTCTTCCTAGAGAATCCTAGGGTAATTATTTGCAGTTTATTAAGGAAGAGAAATATTCCGGCAGTAGTTAGATTATTGACACGAGGCAATTAGCAAAGAAAATAAGCATTCCTTAAAAATTAGTTGATGTGATTCCATACTCCCCCAGCAGGCTTTATGAACATATAACTGACATATAACGTTGTATATGTGTTGATTTGATACATTCGGATATTGTAAAATGAACACCTCCATCATATCACGTAATTACCTTTTTTTTTTTTTGTGGTGAGAACATTTAAGATCTACTCTCTGCAATTTTGAAGTATATAGTACAGTATTGTTAACTATAATTATTACGCTGTGCATTAGATCCTCAGAACTTATTTCTCTTAGAACTGGAAGTTTGTATTCTGGCTGCCATCTCCACATTCTCCCTCACTGTCCCCCCAGCCCCCTGGTGTTACCACTGTACTCTCTGTCTTTATGAGTTGGGCCTTTTCAAATTTCACGTATAAGTGAGATCGTAGAGTATTTGTCTGTTTGACTTATTTATTTCACTTAGCATAGTGCCCTCATGGTTCATCCATGTTGTCCAAATGGCAGGATTTCCTTTTTACTCATGCTGGGTAATATTCCACTGTATGTATCTCTCCCTGTCTCTCAGTATCAGTCTCTGTGTCTCTGTCTCTGTCTCTCTATGTTTCTGTATCTATCTCTATATATCTGTAGCATCTATATCTATACCTGCACCGGTATCTTTATCCGTATCCCTATCCATGTCCATATCTATATCCATATCTAGATCTATCTGATCACATCTTCTTTATCCATTTCTTTGTTGACAGACACTTGGGCTGTTTTCAGATCTTGACTATTGTGAATAATGCTGCAATGAACGTGGGGGTGGCGAAAGCTCTTCGAGGTATTGATTTCATTTCCTTTACAGTACATGCCCGGAAGTAGAAAAGCTGGATCATATGGTGTTTCTATTTCTAATTTCTTGAGGCACTCCATACTTTTTGCTGTAGCGGATGTAACAGTTTACGTTGCCACAAGTGTTCCCTTTTGCGCATCCTGGCCAACAGTTATCCCTTGTGTTTTTGGTGATCATAATGCTAACAGGTATGAGATATCTCATTGTGGTTTTAATGTATGTTTTCCTGATGATCAATGAGTGATGTATGAGCATCTTTTCATGTACCTGTTGGCCATTTGTATGTCTTCTGTGGAAAATGCCTATTTAGTTCCTCTGCCCATTTTTTTAAATTGGGTTGTGTGTTTTTCTATTATTGTGTTGTATGAGTTCTTTATCTATATTGGGTATTAACCCCTTATCAGCTATATGATTTGCAGACGTTTTCTTGGATTCCCTCGGTTGCCTTGTTTCTTTTGCTGTGCAGAAGCTTTTTAGTTTGATGTCATCCCGTTTGTCTATTTCTGCTTTTGTTTTTTCTTGCTTTTGGTGCCAAATACAAAAAAATTAGTGCCAAGACCATTATCAATGGGCTTTGCCCCTCTTTCCTTCTTGGAGTTTTACAGTTTTGGTCTTACATTTAAGTCTTTAATCCATTTTGAGTTAATTTCGTGAGCAGTGTGAGACAGATTTCCAGTTTCATTCTTCTTCACGTGTTTCTCCAGTTTCCCACCACCATTGATTGATGAGACTATGCTTTCTCTATTCCATAGTCTTGTCTCCCTTGTCAAATATTAGTTGACTCTATATGTGAGGGTTTATTTCTGGGCTCTGGATTCTCTTCCATTGGTTTATGTGCCTATTTTATGCCAATACCATGCTATTCTTATTACTATAGCTGTGTAGTATAGTTTGAAATCATATAGTATAATACCTTCAGCTTTGGTCTTTCTAGGGTTGCTTTGGCTATTTGGGATCATTTCTGGTTCTGTACAAGTGTTAGGATAAAAAAAATTGTGCGAAACATGCTATTAGAATTTTGATAGTGATTATATCGAATCTGTGTCTTGTTTTTTAATGATACCATCTAAGGAATAGATTTAACAGCATTACTAATAAAGTAGCAAATCACTAGTAAAGCACAGGGTGAGAAGGCTGTGCACCACAGGATTCAACAGGGAAGTAATTCCACAGAGTAAGTCCATCGGACAGTTCAACAGACCCTATTGAATGAAGGTGGAAGTTTTCTTGAAATTAGTTCATGAGGATCTCATTGTGCTGCTAGGCAACTGTAGACAATCTAATAATCACAGTTTTCCATGGGGAACATTCAAGAAACCCAAAATGGAATGATCAGAATCCAGAAAGAGGGTCTTAGATTAATGTGGAAGAAAATCATTCATTGGCTATACCTGATCAAAGGTTTTCACCATTGGTTAACTGTCAGATATTTAGTTAATGTACTTCATGGTATTATGAAGCACCTAGGAGATATCACACTTGCTGGAAAGTCTGGTGCATGAAGTCATAAACTATGCCACTCAGGAGCATATATAGTCTCAGGAACTAGAATCCCATGTAGCATCTGTGTGTGTATGTGTGTCTGTTTGTGTGTGTGTGCGCACGTGCATATGTGCATTCCTGACTTCAATGTGTTCTAAACTATACATTGTCATTGTTTTGCAGGATAAACTTTTTGTTCATCCTCTGTTAATCTTTTCACTGTATTCCTTAATAAACTCTAAGACCATGCTTTTGAGAAATTGTACCTGATTGTCCCATCTGGATGGCAGTGTCTCACTATGACCAGGCCACTTATTTTGCCATCTGAAGAACATGGCCTTAACGGGTTTATCTGAAGCTGAGTGTGCTATACATTTTGAACACAGACACATTATTCCTTTCCAATACTGAAAAATCACTGTGAAAGGTTGTACAGAGAAGTAATATTAAATAAAATAATTATTAACTTCTTGTTAAGAGATTTAAACAAGAATCCACATTTTTTTTTTAATGGGGAAGAATCCATTTTTTTCCCCCATAAAGTTTATCATTATTATCTGGGCATAATTCATTAGCAGGAAATGATTCCTTAGACAGATACTGGTGATAATGTGACATTTGCATTTTTCTTGCGTTCTTCTGTAGTTCAGAATTTTATGTTATAAAAAAAGAATAGAAGGTAAAGAAAGGATCCTACTCTGTTTCTCCCTTCTCTGAGACACCAAGAGCTCTCCATTGTGGCTTCACTGTGCTAGCCCAGGCTAACACTGCCATTTTTATATTTTTAAAAGTGTCTCTTCTAACCATCTTACCCAAGGCTCCAAAGTTGATTATTTTAAGCTTAGTCACACTTTGGTGGTTTTATTTTTATTTTTGTTTTGTTTCTTTTTTGTTTTGTTTTATTTTTGTTTTTGGCATTTCTGGTGGAGGAAGTTGGCTTTATTTCAACGTATGGTACAATAATCATATCTAGATGGACAAAATGGACTTTAGTCAAATGGCTTTGACTTGTTCCATCTAAAGCCGCTTAGTATCTTTAACTAGGCAGCTGTGGTCACGTTTTAAAATCTTTCACCTAATTCGGAGAGAAGGAACTTGGAGGCTCTGCGTGACTATATATATGTATCTATGCAAGTTCAAAAACCTTCAGCTAGTTTTTTCTCCCTGAATTCATACATATGCAGTCACACGTGAGAACAGCACTTCAGTTGCTTTCCGTAATGATTAATTGCTGTGCAACAAAGGTTTTCCCAAATCCTCTGAAAGAACATCTTCCTGGCTCACAATTAATGCATCTCCTCTGATAAATTCACTAGCAGGAAGATCAAAGATCGTATTTTAAATAGGCACATATCTTTATTTGTCATAAACCCAAGCTAAACTTTTCACAGCTGTTTTCATTTTCTTTGTCTTCAGTCCAATAACCTCTAAATAGGGGAAATCTCTTTTTAGTTATGATGTGACTGAGGTACAAGTGTTTGCCTTTTGAAACATTCCAACCCAATTTCCTTCTTTTCTTTTAAATACTAAGCATGAGGTCATATAGTAGAAAATGCATGGATTCTCAGTTATAATGCTATTTAATAGGGTCTGACAGAATAACTCTATCTAGTTAAATCCAGTTGCAATGTACCAAGATTAATTAAAGAGGACCGTAATGTATTTCTTTAAAATAAGAGTTGGGCCCATCCACTATATTCAGAGTTAATGGTGATTTAGCAGAAATGTACAGAACATTTTCTTTCTGACTTACTTTATGACATTTTTGAAAAACCTCAAAAATAATAAGCTGTAAAATGTAATTTTTCTTTCTAAAAGATTGTCTTGTGGGTTTGGTATTTTTCACTATCAAAAATGCATTATTGTACAAATTTTGCAGGTACACATATCTGTTACAGCACAGCTCTTGATAACAAGTAAACAAATTACAACAATTCCATTTACTGTGGAAACAGGTGTTCTTCAGTTACTTTGTGATTGAAATTGTCCCATAAGAGAATGCAATCATGCCCCTTTGTCTCTTGCATAAAAATTATTGTTATAAAAATCATCTTAATGGTGAATTTAATTCTTAAAAACTGTAATGATGAATTTAATTCTTAAAAACTATATTTATCCATTAATTAGTCCAGTGTTCTCTATTAATAGACTAATTAATTACTAAATAATGGGGATAATAGAGATCACTGGTCATTTTTTTCCTTAATTTTACCAAGAATAATAAAAAATATGCGATATTACAAAGCCATTCAGCCACAATGGCCATTCATATAGGAATGCTTGGAATAGGTAATGAAATTATTCCATGTAGCATGATCCAAGTATATCAAATAAATGTAAAAAAATATATATTTATAGTTGTCTGTGACTATTACTGTTGCAAAGCTATAGTAATTAAAACACTGTAGTATGGGCATAAATACACATAATAAATGGAACAGAATAGAGAACTTAGAAATAAACTATACATATACGGTAAATTAATTTACAGCAAAGGCTCCAAGAATATGTACAATGGGGAAAGGGCAGTCTCTTTAATAAATGATGTTGGGAAAATTGGACAGGTACATGCAAAAGAATGAAACTGCTTCACATCATACATAAAAATGAACCCAAAATGGATTAAAGACTTGAACTTAAGACCTGAAACCATAAAACTCATAGAGGAAAACATAGGCAGTAAGCGTCTTGACTTAGGTCTCGGTGATGATTTTTTTTTCAGTTTGAAAACAAAAGCACAATTAACAGACAGTGGGACTGTATCAAACTGAAAAGCTTCTGCACTTCAAAGGAATCCATCAACAAAATGAAAAGGCAGTCTACAGGATGGGAGAAGATTTGCAGATCATACATATCTGATAAGGGGCCAATATCCAAAAAATATAAAAAACTCATGCAACTCAATAGCAAAAAAGAACTAATCTGATTAAGGATGGGCAAAAGCTCTGAATGGACTTCTTTCGAAAGAAGGCATACAGATGGCCCATTGGTACACGAAAAGATGCTCTACATCAGTCTTCTGGGATGTCACCTCACACTCTTAGAATGGCTATTATCAAAAAAGACTAGAAATGACAAGTGTTGGCAAGGATGTAGAGGAAAGAGAACTCTTCTGCATTGTTGGTCGGAATGTAAATTGGTGCAATCATAATGGAAAACTGTATGGAGGTCCCTCAAAAAATTAAAAGTAGAACTGCTCCATAATCCAGCTTCTGGGTATTTACACAAAGAAAATGCAAAAAACTAATTCAAGAACATACATATGTGCACCCCCATGTTTATTTCAGCATTATTTACAGTAGTCAAGACATGGAAACAACTTAAGTTTTCCTTGGTGGGTGAGTAGATAAAGAAGATGTGAGATTTATGTATGAGATATATATATATATATATTTATGTATTATGTATATGTATTATATATATATATATTTCAGCCAGAAAAAAGAATGACATCTTGAAATCTTGCCATTTGCAACAACGTGGATGAAACTATGGCATTACAGCATTATGGCATTCTGCTAAGTAAAATAGTCAGATAGGGAAAGACAAATACCATGTGTATATCAAGCTCATAGATACCAGAGCGGGTCATGGGGGAGGGTAGTAATGGGTGAACTGTTTTGTTTTTGTTTTTAGTTTAAATAAATTAAATTTAAAAATTACTTTGAGGAAATGGAAGCTGAGGGAAAAGAAATCCTATTCATTTTTGACGATACTTAAATATTGAAAACAGTTTTTCCACCTATGGGTAATGGGTTAAATAATTCATGATATGTGCGTACAACAGAATACCATGGAGGTATTAAAATGAATGAGATAGCTTTATTTATAGATATGGAAATAGCACCCAAGACACATTATTATGGGAAAAAAGCAAGATGCAGAATCCTGTGTATGCTGTCATTTATATAAATAGTATAAAGGAAATATGCCTGCATGTGTGTGTGTGGTTTCAGGCACAGAATATTCTAGAAGGATACACAAGGAGCTAGGAGTAGTGGTTGCCTCTGAGTAAGGGAATTGGGTGACCAAAAATTTACTTGCTTCAAAGGCACATGTGGGTGCTTTCTTTAGGATCCTACAGCTACTGTACACTGCATTTATCAACTGTTTTAATAGGGAAGCATTGTGGGCAGGAAACTGGTGAAATTCTACCAAACATTTAAAGAATTCACATCATTTTTGAAGTCTTCCAAAAAATGGAGGAGGAGGGAACACTCTCAAACTCATTTTATGAGCCAGCATTACCCTGATAAAGTAAAGCCGAATAAAGACACCTCAAGAAAAGAGAATTACAGGCCATTATCCTTGATGAACATAGGTTGCAAAAATCTCAACAAACTATTTTCAAACTGAACTCAGTAACACATTAAAAGGATTGTACACCACGATCAAGTGTCCAGGGATGCGAGTATGGTTCAACATCTGCAAATCAATAAATGTGATACATATATCCCATTAGCAAAATGAAGGATAAGAACCATATGGTAATCTCAATAGATGTAGAAAAAGAATTGGACAAAATTCAAGTGTCTGCATTGTTTTATTTGGGGGAAATAGACTTAGATTTCTAATATTTTACATGCAAATGATATTTTTATTATGACTTTTTTTTGCTGTGCAAAAATTGAGAAATAAGCTTATGTTAGTGGATTCCTGCTTAAAGGTCAACAACATAGTCCACTGACTATAATGAATCTTTGTGCATCACCATGATTGTGAATATACAAAAGGCAAGCCACCATTTATATAATTGTAATGTTCTTCCTATTTCGTTCAGTTCTTATAAAAACATCAGGTAAATATATGTCTCTTTATTTTCACTCTTTGGCCATGATTGTCAGAAATTAGAACCAGACTCAGTACTGTTATTTGTAAATAACAAATTTATTTGCTATCCTTCTTGAATAATAAAAACTTTTATGACAAAAACTCTCAACAAACTGGGTATAGAGGGAACATACTTCAACGTAACAAAGGCCCGTACATGACAAGCCCACAGCTAACATCATACTCAGCGGTGAATTGCGAAAACTTTTCCATTAAGAGCAGGTTCATCTCTTTTCTTCATTCTTCATATCCAGTACATCCATCAAAAACTTCTTGGTTCAACCTCCAAAATATATTCTGTCCAGTACTCTCAATCATTATTACTATTACCTTAGGCTAAGATGCTCGGACCGCTGTTATGGCTCCTTCACTGGTACCTGCTTCTCCAGTCTCGTGTTCTCTACAAGTGACTTCCTGCGTTCACGTATTTAAATAACTCCTCAATATGGTCAAGTAAATACTTTCTTTAAGCTAGAGGAACAGGTGCGCTCTTAAACACTACTTTTTATTTTATACAAGATTTAGGTGTGTTTATCTTTGCAGATGCTTCCTGATTAATACAGCTAATTTGTGAACCGCGCAAAGAAACGAAATGATCAAATAACACAGGGAACAAGTGTCTGCATTTTTCATTTTTTTTTGGCAAGTAGACTAAGATTTCAAATATTTTACATGCAAATGACATTTTTATTATGACTTTTTTTTGCTGTGCAAAAATTGAGAAGTTAGGTTATGTTAGTGGACTCCTGCTTAAAGGTCAACAACAGAGTCACTGACTATAATGAATCTTTGTGCATCACCATGATTGTGAATAAATAAAAGACGAGCCACCTTTATATAATTGTGATGTTCTGATTTCATTCAGTTCTTATGAAAACATCAGGGAAATGTACCTGTTTCTTTATTTTTGCTCTCTGGCCTTGATTGCAATTAGAACCAGATTCACGACAGTTCTTTGTAAACAGCGAATTTTCTTGCTATTCTTCTCGGCTATTTTTCTAAATAATACATTATTTTAGCTTGGAGATGAGAAAAGCTGCTTGGCTCAGGAGGGGAAAATCAGAACACTCTACATAGCTGCGTGTCTTTGTTAATTAATGCTCTGTTTTGCTTCCTGAAATGTTTTTCGAGTGATGTCAAATCAATAACCCTTAAACCATAAGAGGGCGCAGGAAGCTAAACACTTCCAAAAAAAAAAGCTTTATATGAGGGAACTGGGTTCCATACACATCAGGAAGCAGAGGTGGTAGTGGTTCCTTGGTGATAGTATGGAAATCAGGCAATAGGGACGAACATCAGTAACATCCTCACTTGTAGCTTTGCAGGTTGGACGAATCCTAATGAGTCTTCTCCTTAGTGCCCCCTCTGGCAGCACGTATGCCTGAGATACCCTAGAAGTGCCTGCTTGTGTATCCTGGGGTCTCTTGCTCATTCAGTTTCTCAGTTCTTTGATTCATCCTCTTTCCTCTCCATCCTCATCCTCTCCAGACCGTGGACGTTGCTAAATTAATGGCTTTGACTTGACTCCTGTATTTACTCCTCTACGTACTCAGTTTGGAGGACCAGAGGAAGGGAGGTAGAGAAAAGTGTTCACATTGCTATCTGTCAATTGATGGCATCTCTAAAATGTATAATGAAAAGCATTCGCAAGTTTTGATTTGATGTACTGAAATCAAACTGTGGTTATACTTCTCTAGTGGTATGTCTGTTACATGAGGAAGACCTGTGTTGCTGTTTCTTGGCAAACCAGCTAACTCGGAAGGCAAATTTTTATCAAGTCGTGTGCAGTGCTTGTGCTAATATAAGAGGCGTTTTGAAGTTCTGTTAATGTAAATTAATATATTAAAGGATATGTGTATATATAATATTTACGGTTATTTTTGAATTTTTGGTATAAATTATTCACTATATAGGTGTCACAAAAATTTATTACTAGCTTCTTGGTGAGGATGGTGTTTTTTTGGGGCTACTCCTCCATGTTCAAGTATTGGCTGGCTATATTTTAAGTTATTTTGTAAAAGCATCTTGGATATATTGGTTCCGTTGACTAGCAGGGCCTTGGTTGTTTACAGCTACTCTTTTCTAAGAGACAAATGATAATTCATATTATTAGTAGTTAGTATGAAATTTTTCTTGCCTTTCAGAACTGGAGAAATCCCTGAGGGCAAAAGCAAATCATTTATATGGCATGGTGAGACTTTTGTTTCAAATTTGCAGTGAAGCAGCTAGTACATGGGGGAATGGAAGATAATTTTAACAGTCCCTGGAATTTAAGTGTTCTTCTTGAACCCCTGTGTTACAGACAAATGATCATGGGAGTCTTTTCTGTCTCCAACTAGGGTAGGAGGTCGGGGATGATGGCTGGAAAAAATTATTCGACTCGAATATTTTACATTTGGGGAAAAACTAGAAACTCCTGTGATCCTTTGAGAAGGCCATGTATTATGACCTATGCCTTCTAACCTCTTATAATATCACCTTGCATTCCTTTTCTATAAACTCATTTTTCCCTGATCGATGTGAATATTTTTGCTATTTACATGTTTAGTTCTGTTAACTATCTTACTTCTGTGATTAAATAAATTCTCTCTGCTATTCCTCAAGTAAGTTACTTCATAGAAAGGATACTGTATTTTATTATAAACAATGGTCCCCAAATGTAGTCTACAAGAGATTACATCAGAAATTACAGAGGCATTTAATGCATGTATTCCTCCTGACTTGTGTATGCTTGTGTATGTGTGTGTGTGAGTGTGTGTGTTTTCCTGAGTCTCACCGCAATTCCTAGATAATTCTTATACAAAGCACTATGTGGAAACCCCTATAATTAATGTTGAATTCTTAACCCCCTCATTTGACCCTTACAGAAATATGGGGAAAGTCCTCAAATTATCTGTTGGGTCAGGTATTCGGACAGTGAAAATTTTTATGTGAGTCGTGAAGAGAAATAATTTTTTATCTTTTGTGTAATAATACCCCTCTTTTGGACTTTGTCTCTTTCATAGGCTTTTCCTATGGAATTGCGGTGTCAAAACGAGACCAGGTCTTCACCAGCTTATGAGGATGTGCTAAGTGAGGCCCGGGCTCAGGAGAAAGGGGGCAAGTGATAGTATCTATGTGGGCTTTTGTCTAAGGTAGGGCTTGAGTTAGCATAGAGAAGAACAGGTAGAGCTCTCCTGGCTTTCGTGACGATCAGGGAGTGGAATCCCGGCTAGTAATACAATATTAATTTGTGAGTGGAATCCCGGCTAGTAATACAATATTAATTTGTTCAGAGAACGTCATCTTTGTTGTAAGTAATCCTTGGGAAACGGGCTGGTGTGGCTAGCGTCATGGGAGACGGTGTGATAGGATTGGTGGAATTAGGGTTCTGCTTCATGTCCTGGGAGACATGATTATTCAAGAACGCTACTTAGGAAGATGTGTATGTTTTAGTCAGCAGTAGAGTAAAAGGTGTAGGGTGCCGTTGATTGTTTTACACTAGGAGAGCCTTAACATTTTTGACCTGACATGTTCTATTAAAAAAAAAAAAACAACATAAAAACAACACAACATCAAGATCCAAATCCATTATAAAAAAATGCCAGGTTATCAGTATTCAAAGGTCTTTTTTAAGTCTTGCCCTTGATATGTGCTCTTGAACTGTCACTATGGGCTGACTGCTCTTTAGTGTCTAGAACGTATTTCTCTTGGCGTTGTGTTTGACTTGTGTTGACCGAGAGAGCACCGGTCCTATTCACTTTCAGAGCAGGTTCAACTGCTGAAATGTCACCTACACACACGAGCAGAAGCCTGTGTATCCTTTCCAGGCATCGCCAGGCCTGCGGATGGTTTCACCCAGATTTATCCCATTTAACTTGACCATGTAAAGGGCTGACCTTTTTAAAATATATCAGCTGGAATGGATTCCACATCCTTTCTATGGCTGAATCGCTTTCTTTCCAACTTATTATTATTATTATTATTATTATTATTATTATTCTTACGTGTGAAAGGCTTTAGATTAGATACTGAGAAGCTTATAACACTAAAGGGAGCTTAATTAACATCAATGGAAAATTCACAGTAAGAGAAAATAAAAACAGCAAGCAATAGAAATCACATAGGCTAGATCTAGAAGCCCATCGAGAATAAACCCAGGAGGCTTAATGCCTTCAGGACAGTCTGTCAGAGCAAGGGAGGGAGAATAAAAAGTTGAATCTAAGTTAAAAGAGAAATTCCTCGTGGCTCACTAAAAATTCTGCATTCAGAGCATACCGAAGAACAAGACATCCAACAATCAAATCCCTGTTCTTTTTTCTTTTTGCTTTATGTTAAACTAGATTTTTGTGATCATGTGGCATGTTTGGGGGCAGGGCACCAAGAAAGCCTTTCACAAGTGGACGTGGAGGCTTGGTTTGGGGATGGAAGGGCAGTTCAGAGAAGGTCACCCCTGTGGCCTGTGTCACACAAGAATGAGGGTTCCTGTGAGTGAGACCAGGAGCATCAGCACTTGGCATGTGTTGAGTCCATAGTGATTTTAGATCCTCTGGGTCCCTGTCTTTTGCGTCTCTCACGGCCTCTTTCCATCTTTCCATCAACTCTTGGCTTGATTGGAGCCTTTGGTGCTGTGACCTGGCCTGGTGGACCAGTGCTAATGAGAATAACTCAAGGGCTGAATCTAGCAAGATCTTTAACACTTTAAAATATTCCTTAGGAGAAAACTATTTTTTCTTTATGCTTTTTAACAGCAACTTGATTATTTTGGGGGATCCAAACCAACCTATTAATGGAAAAAAAAAAGCTAATGTTTTGGACACAAGCGTATCACAGTACGAAAGGTGGGTAAAACTGTTTATTTGCTATGTTTTATTCACAGGCATTTCATATAGACCACCCTCGGTCAGTTCTATGTTTATAAATTTGTGTTTATCCATATTTTGGTCAGAGTCCTAGCAAGAAACAAATGACTCTCCCTAAGGGGTAATTGAAGAGAGTTTAATGAAGGGTCTGTTTTAAACTTGTGTGTTGATCATGTATTTCCAAGGCCTAGGTGATAAACAGACTCGTACGTCTTCTAAACGGCCATTTGACTGTTAGGAGTTCCGATGGAAACTCCAGCAGATTTTTATGCACGTTACATGGGCTGCTCTGGGCAGATCATGCACTTGCAGTCTTTGTGGTAGCATAGCAACAGTGCCAGGCCTGACTGCTCCCCAGCGTACTCAGCAAAACACCCTGTTCAGTGCTTTCCTCTGAGACAGCAACAGCTGAGCCAGACTTTGACCAAGGCCTGGCCTTCGCTCATTGCACCGTGAGAGGCGCCCATGACACGGACTGCATCTGAACTCTGCTTCAGAGTGTTTCTTTTTTGCTGCCTTCGGGAGAGAGTTGTGTTTAAGGATGTTATTATTGTTTACGTCCACACACATGAAACATGCCTTATGATATTAAGATACAAGGTGTCCGCTTGTATTTTGTTTAAGATGTTAGTTCCATAAATGTCCATTGGTGTTGATTGCCTAAACGGTATTCTTCAGTCATTGGTTTAATTTGCTTCCCTTCCCTGACAGGGATTTTCTTTCCTTTTTACTCTATCATTTCAAAAGGGCAGAGAGGAGACCGTTCTGTATTCTTTTTTGTTGTTGTTAATTGACCCACAACGTTGTTAACATAATGATTCCAGACTCTAAATGTATACAGTGAGATGATCACCACAATAAGTCTAAAAGGCTTTTCTAAAACAAACCAAAATGAAACAAAACAAGACAAAATAAAACCCTGATACAGCAACAAATGACTAACATTTGGGCATCCTCACTCCTTGCACAGTCAAAACTAAACATTTCACTCATACTTAATACTCTCAAACCCTATGAGCTCTTATTAACCCCATTTTGCAGATTCAAAAACTGAGGCTCAGAGAAATAAACTATTCTATCAAAATCGCAGAGAAATTTAGAGGTGGTCTCTAAGCCCAGGTCTGTCAGACTCCACAACCTGTTCTGTAAGTCACTTTCTCTCTTTCTGCGGAGACCATGGTATGTCACTGTATGTATACTCAGTGCCTAGCACAGGGCCTGACAGTTGAGGCGTATGGTAGGTATATTTGGACTGACTTCATTCACCTTGACAAAGATATTCAGTTAGTCTGTCTGTTTGTAAGATTGTGGAAGGTGAGATATTTTTCTTCGTTTCTCTAGGCTCTTTAAATTATATTTGGAATTCTTTTCGAGAAGCCAGAAATCCAGGAACCCAGCCTAAAACTCAAGAACCCGGTAGATTTGGTATAGACAGCAGTTTTACTTGGGACGTAGTTCACACAGCCCACGGGACAAGTTGGCAAGGGAAGAAATGAGACACATTATGCTGAAGGCTTTTGAGTGAGGTGAGCAGGGAAAGGAAATGGATAAATTTGTTGTCGCCTCAAAGGTTAATGGAAAATATCCGTGCTTTGCTGAGCATAACTTGCTGCATAAAAGATGTGGCAAAGTGGCTTAACAAGGTCACTCAGCTCTGGGGAGATTTTTGATCTATGCTCAATCAAATCCTTTCACCTGCAGTGGCCGGTCAAACCTTGCAAGTGGGAGTCGACCAAATTAGTCACTCGAAATTCAAGTGCCTGGATTGCACTTTCTTAGGATTTAATTCCTTGTCACTGTCACCACCTGGGAATGACACCTCCTAATTGAGTATATTCAGTAAAGCCCAGAGTCTTCTCTGCTGTGAGTCCCGGGGGACACCTATTTATCTTACTTAGGGTCAGGCTATTTGCTGAAGACAGGCATTCATGTTAGCAGAAGGAGCCGGCTTTGGAAAATTAGGAAGATCCCAACATCGTAGGTATCAGTTATCATTGAAACACCTTCTAGATCAAAAATAAAGTTTTTTAAATGTTGAAAGCATAAGCATACGGTTAAGAATTAAGACCAGCGTTTTTGGTCTTAGTTGCTATTATAGAGAAGTCGTAGTACCGTGACCCAATTCCGAACCACTCAGTATAGGATTTCTATCCAGAATCCACGGTACTGAGAAGAGATGTCAAGAACACCTGTTCATAGGAATGCTGGATTACTTGAGGCAAGTCTCCTGGAGATACTTGGATCTTGCTATGTTAGATATTATTATAGTGAGTTGTGATGATAAACCTTGCCCGATTCTGATTCTGAGTATATTATTGTAGCTCATTGGCTACACGCTCCAATGTTCTAGCAAAAGACTTGCTTTCATAGGGTTAGACCTGGTGATTAATAGGATTAGAGTGCATGGAGCAAAACTGTTCTTTAGTTGGCACCGCCATCTTGGCTGAAGTATTGGGTTTAATGATATACCCTTCGTTTGAACTTTTGAGACTGTACCTTAACTGATCTTCCCAAGTCTTATCACTACCACACCAATTACCCCTACTCATTGCTGAGATATGGCTCACAAGTTTGTCCATAACACTTTTTCTGTTCATTCAATTTTTAGGTCTCCCTATTGCCTGCTGAATGAAATATAGAAATCTTAACCCAACATAATCTCCTCATTATTAGCCTCACACATGCCACTATTCTGCAGTGAAGTCTAGCTTTTTTTCCTCTCTGTGCGACGTAATTTTTTCTTTCTTATTTTTTTCCATTTTTTACTGTCTCCTGAAATTCTTTCCCATCGTGTGGACATTCTTTCTATCTCAAAGGCTATCTTTTTCATGAAGTTTTCTGACGCCTTCGAAAAGGTGTCGTTTCTTTCCTTTGCACCTCTATAGTATGTAACATCTCTCACAGTAATTATCTTTACTCTGTATTTTTATTCTTTATTTATTCTATCTTTATTATTACTTATACGTTTATATTATTCTCTAATCAAGTTTCAAGTAACAAAAGATTAGGGATTATGCCTTATCTTTCTCTTGCATATAGGAGGATCTCAGTTGAAATTTATTGAACTGAATTGCACTCTTGCTAATGAGGCTGATTTAATTTCTTCTAAGCCTTCGCTTGTCTCATTTCCATGTAGAGAATGGTGAGTGTCACTGGTGATAATCTACCACCTGTAAGCTCTTTTAATAGTATTTGAAATACTGATGTTTATCGAATGAGATCCATTTCTAACGTTGAAAGCAACTGGGTTAAAGCTCATGGGAAAAGTTACATTTTGCCTAAATTCCCCCCTACTTTTAATTCTTTTTGTCATCAAAGGAATTAACCCTCTGTAGCATTTAATTACTTATAACACTCCAACTACTTGGCATTCCACAAACCTAGTTAAACACTGTATTTCGTTGAAGATGATAAATAAAGCTAATTTTCGTGTACTTTTACATACATTTACTCTGGGAGGAACTAGAAAGTGGAGACTGTACCCAGTAGGGTTTTTACATTTACTTTTGTTGTTGTTGTTGTTGTTTTAATTATCAGCGTCCTCCTCTGGCATTTCAGGTACTCCCAGAAACTAAACTGACAGCCGTGAATTACAGTAGTTTGTAAGTATACTGAGACTTCAACTTAGGAATTGTAGCATTTCAAACTGAATCGAAATACAGTTAATCTTAGAGGCTATCATGCTTCGTTCGGGATGCACAGGACAAGAATTTACTAAATGTTCAGTGAGCTCTTCAATTATATCTTGTTCTCTCAGGTTCACATGCCTGAAATTTATAAAACATCTCAGAATTACAGTGTCATTTCAAGCAGAATCATAAATTGGAGTTAACCATAAATTCAAAACTACACTTCAAAATATTATTCTGGCAGCTTAAAAAACATAATTCAAGCTTTTTATGTAAGCTCTTAAATATCTAATATGGTCTATTGTACCTGTAGAGATGCAAGAAAATTAATAATTATACTAAATTATTAACTTAACTCCTCTGTGATGGTGTCTTATTCTGCCACTTCTGTCATCCAGGGTCTTTTAAGGCTGTCTAGAACGATTAACTAGTTTAAAGACAAAACAGAAGAAAAAGCCTCTTCATTTTTAGGCATAGACTAGATACCATTTTTCAGGACTAAGCAAACTCTGGATTACAGCTTGATGGCATATATCTGTATATATCTGTACATATCTATAGAGATAGATATATAGAGATACATATACATCTTTAGTTAACATCAAGGAAAAGGTGATTATCTCTAGCCTTGATAATAACCTGTGTACTTGCCAGCCTAGTGGAGCTTTGAGGTGTTGTCATAATGGGCTTTTTATAAACATGATACATCTAGCTCTTAATAATAGCCATTCTGACAGGTGTGAGGTGATAGCTCACCGTGGTTTTGATTTCTCTGATAATTAGTGATGCTGAACATCTTTTAATGCACCTGTTGGAGAAATCTATATTTTTAAAAATATTTGTTTCGATTCAGCTTTATCTTGATTTTGAAAGTGGTAAAAATACATAATGACAATATTTCAATGTCCCGGAAACTCTCTCTTGATTTTTATTTTCTTATTAAAAAACGATTTTTTTCTTGAAGCATTTTAAAAGCGCTTGATTATTTTTGTGATCCAGACCAACTCGTTCATGGAAAAAGCTAATGTTTTCGAGACAAGCGTATCGCAGTATAAAGGGTGAGAGAAAAATGTTTGCTTTGCCGTTTTTTGTTCACAGGCATTTCATATAGACCACCCTGAAACAGATGACTCTCCCTGTAGGGTAATTGAAGAGAGTTTAATGAAGGCACTGTTTAAAAGTTGTTTTCAACTTACAGCTTAACGTAACCAATAAGAAAGGGAAGCATTCTGTTACTTGTAATCGTGGGAAACCATTACTGTCTTTGTTTGATGGAGCAAAAAAAAAAAAAAAAAAAAAAAAGGGGGATTTTTACTGGAATGGGAGAGCCGTGCCTGTGGGAAAGGGACCCAGCAGAAGAGATACACATCTCCTGGCAGCCACGGCGGCAGAGAGGGAGCGAGGGGCGTAAGCGTGGTCTTCCCCACGGAATTCCATTATCCAGTCGTTGTCTTCCGTTGGCCAAATCCATCCAGAAGCCAGAGCCAAGGGAGTTGGTTGATATGCCTTAGGGGTCGGACTCTCAGGGGAGTCTGACAGAGGGTAGGGTGTGGCTCTGGAAGAAGAAATGGAAATGCCAGCACACCTATTATATTGTCATATCTTTGAAGTAACGACATTGTGCTCGTTCACTCACGTACATTGGTAGAAAATCTGGCAAAATAGCTTAAAACCTTAAAAATACGCATTTTTAGAATGTATTAGAAGAAAATGTCATGAATATGCACAATGGCTTAGCTACAAAAATGTTCTTCAAAATAGTGTTTATTGTAGTATAAAATTGGAAATCATCTAAATGCCTTAAAGCAGGAAATTAAGGAAACAGTTATTTATCAATACAGGAAAGTAACATTAAGTCATATAAAATAATGTTGAAGTATATCTTATGACATGGAACATTTCATTATAACTTTTTATAAAATAGACTTAAGATGATCTTATTTTTTTGTATATAAAGGAACAAACAACATATGTGTATGTAAAGCAAAAGGATTAGAAGGGTAGTCATCAAAAAATAGTGGTTTTCTTGGTAGATTATAGATGATTTTTAAAAAATAAACATATTGATTTATCCATAATTTCATGTTTGAGGACAAGTTTCATGTGTTATGTATCTCTGTCCTTGGTGCATAGCCAGGTCTTAAGTGTGCAACAATGACTATTTCTCGAATGAACAAATGAATGACTAGAACCCTAATGTTTACAGGTGATAAAAAGCAAGATCCAGAGATACTTATTTGAAAATGTGGATCAGAACACAGAATTCCTAGTACCAAGATTTGTGCTTGGTACTAGCGCTACACTGAACGACAAATTCTATTTGGGGGACTATTGAGTCAATATCCAGTATCAGTTCTGATTCTCGGGTGGAGTCATCCACTGTGCACCAAAGTTAGTCATTCACCACTTTCTGTGTATCAGCCCACTGACTTTTGGAACACAGAGGAATTGCAAAGCCGAAACTGCTTCTGGACTAGGCTGCTGTCTTCCCACAAGGTCGCCTTCCCACTTAAACTGCAATTCATATGCCGTGCCTTCTCAGCTTAGGCTTCAGAGAATGTCAAACATTTTTTTTTATCATGGGTTGCATAATGCAGCTCATTTATGGAATGGCAGTGGATATCATAATATTTTCCATAAGGTTAGTCCTACAGAGGGGAGGATTCTGTCATGATACAGTGATGAAAGCTAACTATATCCTTCATTCCTTAGTCCTTCTTCCACCATGCCAAACAATAGCTATCGGGAGATTGCCACCTGGACCACTTTCTTCCTCCACTCAGGCTGTGCCAAGAACTTTATTTGCCACAGAAATGGAAAGTATTTTTCCTCCTGCCTTAGGGCTTCTGTGTATAAATTCGACAGCCTTTACTTTATTCAAGCAATTATGTCAATTTAAAAACTGTAGCCTTTCTTACTGTGGTCGAATATCAAATTTTTGATATAGAAGGAACTCTAATGTCAAATTTCAAAGAGAATTTAAGACCAAATTAGAAAAGATTTAGACTTTTAAACGATCATTAGTGTTAGAACGATCACCGTGGCATTCTTCAGCATGATTTCCTTAAGTTTGGATTTTCACTGAACACCATTATCATTTTAAGCCATTAATGAATAGATATACATACATGCCACATGCATGTCAGATGTGTTGTGTGCGTTCACCATTGGGAGAGAGCGTTGAAGATTCCGACCTGCGTAACTTTATGCAAGGATTTCTGATATATGAGGTAGTTGGTAAAGACACATGGAGGTAAGAATGTCTGAGCTGAAGCATCTCATCAAATTCCAGAGCCAGTGTCACTAAGGATTTTATGGACCCTTTCCAAATAGCAGCAGACCTGCCCTTATAGACCGCAGCATACTCTGTCTTTGTATTCGGCTTTTCTTCTGCTTTTCTAGATATAAAGCCGGGATCATATGTCCTGGCGGCGCAGTAGAAATATGTGCATATTATGAATACCGAGGAAACTTTTAAAAAATTCTGATGATTGGGTCCCAGTCTAGTCCAATTAAAGCAGAATATCCAGGGACGAGATCCAGGCATGGGCACTTTTAAAAAGCTCCTGAGGTCATGCCATTGTGCTTTAAAGCCACATCCAAGCTACGTTTTAACTTGCAGTCACATTAGGGGGCTGACATAGCCCCAGAAATGCGTTCAAAACATCATAGCGTGACTTCGAAGCACTGTCAAACAGGCGACCAGAACGGTTATAAATTGTGTTCTTTTGCTTCATAGCCTCCCAGCTACCACTGCAAACTCTCTCCCAAGGTACAGTTTCTGAACAAGTACAAAATGCCAATTTAACTGAAAGGTCAAATCGGAGTAAGACCAGGGTGAACAGATGAGCCTTATACTCTGCCCAGAACAGCCTCGAGCTTGAAATGCCTAAACACACAAACATGACCAGAGGGAGATGAAGGGCTGTCCTTGACAGTTTTTCATATTGTTACACTGAGTCTTTTTCACTGATGCTTCTGCTTAATTGGTTGCGTCTTCCCCAGAATCTGGACTCAAGGTGAAGTTGCTAGGAAAAGCCTTATCTACCCTGAACCAGTTAATGTGGAAAGAAAGTCTTTATGTGAACCAGTCAAGCCTTTTCTTTTAAGGGTATCAGTCTGAACACCAGGTCCGCAGCACTCCACGAAAGCTGACCCCTGAGGCCAGGGCCCATCCCTCAGGCCTGTGATGTCCTGTGAGGAGAGTGCTTGGCTTGCTCCTTCCTGTTTAAGATTCACTACTTGTGCTGCCTTGAGTAGACAGACTGCAGCTATGAAAAACCTCTATTTGTTCTAGTTGGTTCTTTCATTCCCTACTGGGTCATCTTGCAAATTGGCAGTTATAAGTAATGACAAAGAGACCCTCTCAAGGTTGGCAGGCGTGATGAGTAAGTAACATGCTGACATATCACCTGCAGTAAAACAATCTCTCAGCTGTCCCCCTGAGATGGGAAAAACCTCTCCACCTTTATCAGCTCTCCCCAATAATGCTGCAATCTCAATTTCTCTTCACTATGAGCCTTGAACCTTAGTTTGATTTAATCTCATAGCAGACTCTATTTTCTTGCTCTATAAAAGGTCTAAGCTATTTAGAAGGAAATGAAGTGAACTGGCATACCTATTGACTTCATCTTGGTAGGTAAATTCACTGGCCGATGAGAAATATAATCCACCAGGATGGAAAGAGCCACTGATGAGCAGTTTCCGTACAGATCCACAATTTGAGTTGGCTTGGATTATGGCCATCAAATTAAAAAACCCAGAGATAAATCTACCAATTCATCATTGATAAAAACCCAACTGTTTTATAGAGTCATTGGATTCATAAATTTGAGTCCACATCATCAAATTGTCATCTACTTAAATTTAGAAGAATAGATTGATTATTTATTTTATTTTATTTTGTTCTATTTCATGTCTGGTGTCAAAGGTAAAGAGTATAGATTTTAATCTGGTCTTTCACACAGTCTACTTCCTGCAAGTCAGGTATGAGGTAACTGATTTTCTAGGCCATGAAAAAATAAATTTAAATTAATGAGGGCCTTGCTTTGGGATTTTTATAATTCATACCAATTTTTTTTTTGAGTGGCTGTTGGTCCTGATGGTTTATTTATTTGTTTTGAGTTATCATTATGGCCACATTTCTGGCCCTAGATTGATTCAACAATAAGTTCTCTACTAGTCTCCTAGAAAAATAAATTTAATTTTTATGTACTTGGATTATAATTGTTTTTTAAAGCAATATGGATTAAAAGGCAAGGTTCAGAATTTTTGACCTATTATTAAAAAGGGCTGTAATACATTATTACATCTATAATATTGTTTGGGACTCTTAATCCAGTGATTGATTATTCACCCGCTTGACAGTGAACGAGTTACACTTCTTTAGAAACATTGAGATGTATCATTGTAATAGGAATCTGAATATTTTAGAAATAAGATGGGTTATACCCTCGGGACTCTTTTCTGCTGTTGCCAGAATTGTTATTCAGTCGGGAAGTTTATATACCGAACAGTTAGCAGGACATACCTGACAAATGGTGCTCTCCTGTACAGCCTGGATTGCTTTTTCATTTTTCTTATAAATACTCTAGGCAGTAGGCCACTCACTATAGAATAATGACCAATGACTCATTGCTTTTAAAATAAAAAGGACCCAAATCTGTCTTAGCCTCCGTATTTTGTAATATGTACGACCTGGTATCTTCATTTGCTGCAGTTTTAAATGACAACCTCATCTCTTTATTTCTCTTTCTTCGGCAGCCTGTTCCTAACTCTTGGATCCACAATGGAGAGCAGAAGAACCATGCCAGGGTATGGACCAAGCATAGATTTGGGTTACCACAAAGAAGGAATCCTGAAATGTTTAGGAAAACACTACTGCATTTCTCAGGACTATTTAAACATCAATTCTAAACAGGCCTGTTAAAGGAAATTATATCTCTTATTGAGTGGTGATCTGTCTGTTAAAGGGCCCAGAGTGTCACTGTCTGGAGGTCACGTGGAACGTACATCTGGGTTCGTAGGGGATAAGCAGAATTTGTGAGATCCTAGAAATGTCAGAATTTCTAGGATCAAGACTTGCTACAGCTGAACCTTGCATGGCCAGGAGCAGAAGATACCAGCTTTACTGACACATGAAGTAGCAGTCACGGTAACATCTTCTAGGCATTGCTGCAGCAGTCACGTGTGAAAAAGTACTTTTTATAATGTTTTGTCCTATCGTTTTGCCCTTTCCCCTCTGGTGACCGTTTCGTCTTCTTTCTTCCACTTAACTGATTATTTTACTTCATCCTCTTGGTCGCTGGAGTGACAACATAACCCAAACTGGAACGCTTAGAGTACTTGTTTATTTTTCATTTTGTTGCTTGTGCTTTAGGTACCGTGCCCCAAACCAAAAATCCTTGTCAAGACCAATGTCAAAGACTTTTTCTGGTATATTTATTTTTTCTAGGAGTTTTATGGTTTTGGATCTAACATTTAAGTCTTTAATCTACTTCGGTTTAATTTTTGTGAGTGATGAAGATTGGGGTCTTGGTTCATTTTTTTTACATGTAAAGACTCAATTTTCCCAGCACCATTTATCGAAGAGACTGTCTTTTCTCCAATGAGTATTCTTAGCTTCCTTGTCAAATATTAACGGACTGGATGTCATGGGTTTATTTCTGGGCTCTCGAGTCTGTTGTCATTGGTCTATAAGTCTGATTTTATGCCTGTACCATACTGTTTCGATTACTGTAGATTTATAATATAGCTTGAAATCAGGAAGTGTGATGCCTCCAGCTTTGTTCTTCTTTCTCAGGATTGCTTTGGCTATTTGGGAAATTTTTGTGGTATCTAGAATATATTTTTAAATTAAGGGCAAATAGCCACTACCAGCAAAACTAATACAATCAGACTAAAGGTGTTTTATTCTGAATATTCTTTCTTAATAATAAAAATACGTATATTTTATGAAAACAAAATTCGATTAAAATTTTAAAATAATTATAAGTGTGAAATGTATATTTGACTAACAAAAATAAATTGGGCAATATGTTGAAGAAATGATTATGCAGACAATTTAGTCTTTACCATTCCTGTCTTATTTATTTAAAGACTGAAAAATTAAGATGAAAGAGTCTTCCTTTTTCTATTACAAATAGTTTCTTTATTTAGAATGAATGAATGATATCTCAAAAAGAAATATTTATTTTCTAACTGCAGAAGCAGTTACTAGTATCACAAGCTAGATTACCTTCAATAGCATCTGGTGTACCCAGTACTCCAGTGTTTTTTTTTTTTTTTTTTTTGTTGTTGTTGTTGTTTTTTATGAGGTCACTTTGAGGAGATATTCTTTAAAACCTCACCAGCCTCCTGAAATTCACTGTGGCTGGTATTATAGACCATATTTATAACTTCTCTGTGTCACTTGTGGTTTATTGCCATGGAAAATTTTCTTTCTAACACACTAATTGGGACTGAGATTTTGGAGGCTTGAGCAAAGGCTGGATTATAGAACAAGAGAACTGAGGTGTCTGCAGCCTGACAAGGTTGGATATGTAAACGTAGGAGCAAAAAATAGGAGACTGTTGTTTTGGGTGTGAATCAAAGCGATGTTTGAACCCGGGAAATTTGGTCTAGAGGGAAGAAACAAAAGATGGCATGAGCATGTGGTTGGAAAATGTCAGTCGCAGTTTTCTGCTCAGCTAGGTCTAGTTAGAGGTGTAGAAAGCACATTTGGGGATGTTGGGAAGATCCAGGATCCAGTCATGGGAATATTGGGATGTAGCAACCAGGAATCTAGACTTCTGGTAGACCTGGACCCCTGGCGGGTACTTTCATCACTGGAAGGCCTGTGTTTAGTGCCAGGATCTGGGCAATGTAAGGTTAAGTCGCTGAGGTCCTGAGTACTGGTCAGGAAGCTCACATTGCACGGATATGAAGAAGGCCCAGCCACAGGGACTCAGTCTGCCCCAGACTGCTATGGGCTTCCTATGTTCTGAAGCAGATGCTGGATTATTCCCAACTTTGACTAAAAATAACATCACTGATACTAATGGCAGCTAAGGCTTACTGTGGCCTTTCTGTGTTCTAAACACTTCCTAAATTCTTTACATGTATTAACTCACTCGAATTTTACAACCCTATGAGGTAGGTTCTCTATCTAGATTTTATAGAAAAAGAAATCAAGGGTAAGGAACTTACCCTTTAGCCATCAGCTAGTAAGTAGTGGAGCCCAGGTTGTAGGCAGGTAGTCTGGTTTCAGAGCCTGTGTTCATAAACACTTTGCCATCGGATGATTACAGTACTACTTACCACATCAGCGTTAAGCACTGTCCCAGGTGGCATTTCTGGGAAGCAAAATCTGAGATGGAGTTTAGGATGCACGGTGTTTGTCAGGGGATGCCCTTGAGATAAACACCTGTGGAAAAGGAAGCAGGACTGGGCAGAGGGAGAAGTCAACCTCTGGGAGCTCTGGAGCTGAAATGGCCTGAGGGAGTTGTCCCGTGTTGGACTGGATTGTCTTGGGCTGCCCCAGGAAAGGCATGACTTTGGGTAAGACAGCCCTCTGTAGAAATAGAGTCTTGAAAGAGGTTTAGTTACAAAGAGGTTTGTAGTGAGGGCCTTGATTCAGTACGACTGGTGTCCGATAAGAAGAGGAAGCGTGGACACAGACATGGACAGAGGGAAGGAGATAGAAAAGACAGGGCGACAGGTGATCTGCAAGCAGATCCTGCAATAGGCTTTCCCCGTGGCCCTTGGAAGCGCCAACTCTGCGACACCTTGACCTCAGGCTTCTGGCCTCCAAAACTGTGAAAAACAAATTTCTGTTGTTTAAGCCACTTCACTTAGTTATGACAGTTATCACCAATGAATATACCAGGGATGATATTCAGCTGGGAGGCAATCTCCGAGATCTATTAGTAGTTGTGATCTGTGTCTACGCTGATAAATCAGTGGCTGTACTATGATAATTAACATTTTGAATGCAGTTGACCCTTAATGCAGGTGTGAACTGCATGGGTTCATGTATACATGGATTTTTCGGTTGACCCTTGCAGTTCAAACCCATGTTGTTCAATGGTCAACTGGTGGTTGGGAAACCAAGTATATAGACAGCTGACTCAAGTTATACTCAGATTCTGCATGGGCTGAGGTACCCCTAACCCCTGCATCACTCAACTGTATTACCCCGATAATGCCTACTATGTAGAACCTTGTACAGTTGCAGGTATAGAGCCTGTCGAATGTATAAATAGACACTCGATAAATTGTATTAATAGCATTTAAATTTTATAATTAAGCTGCAGTTATGCTGGTCATTACAGACTTAGGCCAAATAACACATCTTTTACCAAGCGAACAGCTAAGGAAACTAACTTTATAGGAGATGGTGAAGTAATGTTATATAAGACGGAAGACTTGGAGAAAGATGGGAGTATTTGATAAGCCATATGCCAACTGGATATTTGTTCTCTTTCTCTCTTTTTAAAAATAAGACTATTGAAATCAGAGGAAAGGCCATCTTTGAAAAATTGAACTCTGTGCCTCTATGTAAAAATTTCAAGAGTATTGATTAAATTTTGTAAAAAAACCCCAGCTCTTCTGGGAATAGGATCTTCTTTCATGAAAATATTAGGAACTTCAGTAGCTCAATATGGAGACAGCTTGATTTGCAAGATCATTGGTTTCTGAGAAACTTCCCCAATCCTGCATCCGAATAACCACATGGAATGTAACAGCGTATTCGCTCGTTAGTGTCTCAAAGCGCTTTCTGAATTTTAATTAAAAATCAAGTATTTCGTAAATGCATACTTTGTGCGTATAAACATTAAAAGTAATGTAATTGTATGTAATGCAATGTAATTGAAATTATAAAGATTTTTTCACTTCCAATGCAGGAGGGAATATAAGAGCTTGCTAATCTCATCTTTGATACGGCAGAAGCTTTTGCCAACTGGCTCTCCTCCAGAACTATTACTTGTTAATGTTCCTAAGTGCGCTGTTATCATCAGTGTCCAATAACAGAACATTCTGCAGTGATCCGAAGTGTCTAAATTGGACTGAGAGAAACATACTGCCCTCACTTTTGAACTATTTTAATGTTTTCTAGGAAGAAAACTAGAACTGGACCAAGTTATTGTTCTTAGGTACTTATTTAAATCTATCTTATAGGCCGTGCAAGACTGGCAATCAGGGCAGCGATTACTCATGAAGAATATTTGCAATTGGTTTTCCCAGTGAAAAGAAACTTTCACTAAATCGTAAAACTCCGTTAATTTACACTTTTGGACACATGATTCATCTTTTCAGTTTTGTCTCATTACTTACATTTCTGTATGGCTCACATATGAAATAAGTTTTTAGATGGGGCCCACTTCTGTTGAGTACCATTTTTTACTTTGCATGGAACTCACTTAGAGAAGAATAATCATCCATGAAGTCTTCAGAGTTATTCTAGGATGGCACAAATTAAATGTGAACTATTCATTTTAATGGGGTCATTTTCAACATTTTTCTTTGATTGTTGTTCTGCTGCAGAGAATGTTTGCTATTATCTACTAAGAAGTTCACATTTGACCATTTTACAGAATTTCAAAGGATTCGTGGTATTGGCCCTAATTTACCTAATGACTTTTTTTTGCATTGATTTTTTTTAAATTGAAATATAACAGACAGTTAGTTGCTCATATTTACAGTGTACAATTCAATGAGTTTTTTTTCAATTATAGTTGGTATACAATAATATATTAGTTTCAGTTTAGTGATTAGGGATCTATATAATTCACAAAGTGATCATCCCAATAAGTCTTGTACCCCTCTGCCCTCTTATGTTTTATTACAATATTATTGACTATATTCCTTATGCTACACTTTATTTCTCCATGACTATTTTTTAACTATCCATTTATACTTCTTAAGCCCTTTGCCTAATTTCACTGACCCCGCTAAACCATCCCATCTAGTAACCCTCAGAATATTCTTTGTATCTATGAGTTTATTTCCATTGTTGTTGTTGTTGTTGATTTTGTCCTTTAGATTTCATACATCTGGAATCTAAAGAACACAATAAATGTGAAATTTTATGACATTTGTCTTTCTCTACCTGACTTACTCCTTTTAACACAATACCGTCTAGGGCCATCATGCAATATCTGTTCTCATCCCCTTACTTTTAGTCAGGGTGTGTCTTTTACTCTGAAGAGAGTATCTTAGGCAGTATGTATAAGGATTGTGTTTTCTTATCCATTTAGTCACCCTCTATTGATTGGAGCACTTAATTCCTTTTCACTTGAAATACTTGTTCATAGATATGTAGTTATTGCCATTCTTTATTCCTATCTTTGCTACGTATTTTTTCTTCTTTTTCTTCAAGAAGTCCCTCCAATGTTTTCTGTAATGCTGGCTTGGTAAGGATGAACTCCTTTAGCTTTTTCTTGTTTGGGAAGCTCTTTACCTGTCCTTTGACTCTAAATGATAGCTTTGCTGGATAAAGTAATCTTGGTCGTAGATCCTGGGGTTTCATCACTTTGAATATTTTGTGCCAAGCCCTTCCGTCCTGCAGAGTTTCTTTTGAGAAATCAGCTGCCCGTCTTATGGGTACTCCCTTGTGGGTAACTAGCTGCTTTTCTCTTAATGCTTTTAAGTCTCTTTGTCTTTAACCTTTGGTGTTTTAATTATGAGATGTCCTAGTGTGGGCCTTTTTGGGTTCCTAGTTCTTGGGACTCTCTGAGCTTCCTGGAATTATATGTCTGTTTTCTTCATCAGGTGAGGGAAGGTTTCCATCATTATTTCTTCACATAGGTTTTCGACTTCTTGCTTTCCCTTCTGGTGGCCCTGTAATGCGAATGTTGTTACGTTTGACGTTATCCCATAGGCTCCTCATATTAACTTCATTATTTGGGATCCTTTTTTCTTGTTGCTGTTCTGATTGGGTGTCCTCCGTTACCCCATCCTCTGTATCGGTGATTCAATCCTTTGCTTTCCCTCCTTTGCTGTTTCCCTCTAATATACTCTTCATCTCAGATAACGTGTTCTTCATTTCTGACTGGTTCCCTTGTATAATTTTCATTTCCGTCTTAATCTCTTTGTTAACGTTCTCACCAAATTCATCTCCTCTTCCCCTGAGTCCGCTGAGCACCCTGGTAACCAGCGTTTTGAACTCTGCATCTGGTAGATTGCTTGACTCCATTTTTCCTGGATCACTGTTCTGTTCTTTCACCTAGAACCCATTTTCGCCGCCTTTATGTCTGTTTCTATGTACTAAGCAAAGCTCCTAAGTCTCCCGGTCTTATTAGCGTGGCTCTGTAGAAGGTGTCCAGTGGCATAGTCCTAAGAGGGGTCCAACTGCAGGCCAAGTTTAGCCCCAGCCTGTGCCCCTCCAGGGCCACCTGGTAAGATTCAACAAGCAATTCCTAGAGGCTGATACTCATGCTGTGCTTATAGTCGCCTCAATGGGCCACGGCAGGAACCGAGGCCTGGAGCCACGGGCGCGGGCTTGGCGCTGCTCAGCAAGGGGCACAGGGTGCACCGAGGACCCTACTGGATGTGGCTTGAGTGGGGCTGCAAGTTGGGATGGGTGGAGTTTCCGGGAGCCCTCTGGGCGGAGCGACCTCTGTTATCCAGTGGGATGACATATCAGCTCTGGCGTCACCTGCGTGGGCACGCTGCGACGGGGGAGGCTCAACAGCGGAGGATGCTACCAGCACTTCGGTCTGGGACAAAGCGTCACCTCTGGCCCTTGCCCTGAAGCTCGGACAACTCAGTTTCTCCCCGTAAGTTCCTGCCCCCCTTCCCCCCAGCTTCTAGCAGCCAACCTGGCAACGAAGCTCAGAGGGAGCAAGTCCATCCCCCCCATAGTTCAGTCGCGGTCACGGTCCCTTTAAGAGGATGGTCTGGCCCTACCGGCTGCAGCTGCTGCAGCCTCCGTGGGACCAGGCCTCTGCCCGCCCCTACCATTGCCGGGCGATTTTTATTTCTCTCCCTAGTTTTTTTCTCTCCTCTGTTCATTCAGACCCCAGGCAACTCTGCTCACTGTTTGCCCTGTGTTTTGTCACCTCTCTGGTGTGGTCGCAAGAGAAGATGTACAGAGTTTCTACGCTCTATGCCATCTTGCCCTCCTCTACCTAATTATTATTATTATTATTATATTATTATTATTATTATTATTCTTTTTAAATAAGAGTCACATTAACCGGTGTGCTTTCTAAATATTTATTTTATTAAGCCTATGTCTTACGTCTGCGCCACCGTCGAAGTATCTCGTGGAAAATCACAGAAAATTAAACTTGCTTATCTGTCGTTCATTTGATAGTCAATGGAGTTATATTAAAATCTGTCTTCAATGGCTGCTTTCTCAAGGGTCATAGATCCCAGCTTTTGGAATGTACATCACTGAATATTTTTCCTCATATTACTTGGTAAAATGATATATATCAGATCAGAGAGATAAGATACAGCTTATTGAGGCGAACTTGATCAGATTGCAAAAGGTAATTCAAATACCGTATTTATTTATTTTTTTCAATGTGGTGGGTTCAGTTAGACTAAACATTAAAAAACGGTGTATTTATCCAGCTGTGCACAGCAGGGGCAGAATAAAATGTACATAGGACTAACAGTGGTGAGGAAAATTCAACAATCAGCAGTGATAGCATCATACTTAAATGGAAAAAAAAATATTGGTTGAATGACTCGATAATAAAGCATCAATTTTATACATATTAAAGAAAGATAGGCATACTTCGTAAAAGTACCAAAATGTAAAATATTCTAGAACTAAGAGTTTTTCCAGTTGCCATAGGGCTTAGAAATATTTTGAATATGTCTGATATGTCTTGTTCGCAGCACTTATACTATGTTTATCCAGAATGAAGAAAGAAATCTCGTAAATGTATGGGCTTACTTTTGAGTCACAGTGCAGATATTTACTATGATTAAATATTTAGCAAATTTTTTTAAAAGTATATGAAAATGAAGGGAATTCTTTATTTATTTTTTTGAATTTTAAATGAAGTCTTAGTTACAGCTGCATAGCTAAGATACCGGAAGCTCCTTCCTTCAAACAGTAATCATCACTTAACATTATAAGTCCATGTGAAACAAGCGATTTTAAAAATTTTTTTTTTTTTTAGGATCCAAACAATATGGAAAAAATGACTTCTTTATTGAAAGCAAATGTTTTAAACTTTTATTTATTTTTCTGATTACTGATAGAGAACTAGTAAAATAAATTATGGCCTATCATTGCAATGGAATGTTCTAGAGCTCATAAAAAATGATAGAGTAGATGCATATTTCCAGGATGAAAACAAATAGTAGACTAATATGTATTGTATTGTATTCATTGTTTAAACGAGGTTTTAAAAGACTCTCTTTTCTATATCTTTTATCATTGTGTATGCTCACAGTTTTTCGAAGAATAATCTAGAACTCTCCAATGAAAAGTTGGGCTGTGGATTTGAGTGGGGAAACTTTTACTTTTATATTCTTAATGTAGTGTTTGATTTTTGAATTCATGTTGATGTTTTACTTTTATAATTTGAAAGATTAATTTGATTATTTTAAAGATCAGTTTTCTCAGATCCTGCTAATTCAGTGTTGTACCCTAAGGTGGGAGGTTTAGAATAAGAGAAACTCAACTTAAACCAGTTTCTGCGAAAAAGCAGATTTTTTTTTTCTTTTCACTTTTCATCTTGTATCTCTTCTGTTCTCTATAAGTTGGCTTCATTCCAGCCTCACAGTGTTGGTGACAGCCGCTGCCAGCATTTAGGCTCCATCGTCATAGCTTTACTGTCAGGCACAAAAGGGCACTTCTCCCCAGTCACATGAAGGAGCGCCGATGATCCCAGCTTGTGTCATTTGCCAAAGCCCTGGACCAATCCCTAACATAAGGAGTGGTGTTTGCGGACATGTGCAACGTGATTGCTCTAAGACTCAAGGCCAATTATTGTAGCAAAGGAATAAGAGGGCATTCTGTTTCCCAAATCAGGGAGAGGTGCTAGGCAGGCAAAACCCACAATGTGCACACACAGTATTTGAGAAATGTATTTATATGTTATTATGATTAATCAACAGTATAAATCAATCAATGGGTTAATAAATCAACAGTAGCTTTTGTCATTGTAGATTTTCTCAAACATTAGACACTAAAAATATAAGTTCCTTTTTCTAGGAAGTGGATAAACAATTAACATTTTAAAATTTCCCCTTGTTTATTGTTGAGACTACTGGTTGACAGGCCTGAACTGGATTATTGGCAGTATTAATGGAATTGGTGAGAGATTTTGGTAGTAGAAAGTGGAGAATTTGGAAACTGCCAATTATGGGCACAGAGAAGAGAGAAGAGTAAAATTCATATTGTACCAATGCCTGGTAATTATTTCAAAACTTCCCAATGAAATAAGAATGTCCAGATATATGACAGTGAGAAATCAAACGTAGTAAGTAACAAATATTTTGTCTTTCTGCTCTGTAATTTTACTCAATACACTGATGCAGAAATAGCCTGTCTTTTATTATCATCTATTTAAAACAAGAGTGTCACTATGTAAAAGACAGTGTGAGAATGCCCGATTTAGGGAGAGGTGAGCAGATTAGGGAGACAGGTGCCAGACTTTTGAATTTGGGTCCGGGTTCTGAAAGAAGCATTTTCTATAGCAAATGCTTGATGGTACAATCAAAATGTTTTTGGAAGACCAATACTGAGAATAATCCTACTGGCCTCCAACAATGAGAAAGAACGATTTAATGACACTGTGTCCTGGTGCTGCTGTTTTGGTCAGATAGTGAGTATACTTGCAGCTGTGAGTAAACTGAGGTGCTCAGAGAGGTTGAAAGGATCAGCTATTACATTTGGAAAATGTTTTTCTCTGTAAGAAGCATCATAGGCATCATGAACCACACAAACGTATCTTTGAACACCCACTATTTGATGTAGCTCTAAGGTTTCTAGAATGATTTTAAATTGCCTTTTGCTTCCAACAAGGAAATTCATTAAGGGAGATATGACATCAGCGCCTGCTTCCTAATACAACTTAATGAATACGCAGGCCATATAAATCACGGTTAATTCAATGCTTAATGTTTGTTGGCCCAAAGAAAAATCAGTCCGTTGGAACACATTATCATAAAGGATGTTTCCTGGGACTTCCCGATCTGGGTTTTAGAATTTTCCCTGACAAGGCAAGTTCAGCCTTTTCTTGACAAATTTTTGAAAGAACTGCTTTCTCACAAATTAGAAAACCATATCAAGAAATTTATTGTATATTATTTATATAATTTTTTATATGAACATACTAAAGAATAAGCATCTTGAGCAAGTTGGAATTTATACCAGGAATGTAAGGATTTTTTTTTTAACATTAGAAAGTCGTTTAATTAACTAAAAGAGATAAAGAAAACTATCTATACCAAATAGAAGAGGCATCTGATAAAATTCGCCGCACATCTTTTCAAGAGAAAAACTCACAGCAAACTAGAAATAGAAAATAGGAAGAACCTATATTCCTACCGAATACCAAGACTAAACATCACGTTCATCATTAGGAGCATTCCGGGTCATGTCAAGAACAACAAAAGGGTTCCCACTATCTCTGCTACTAATCAAATGACAGTGGAAGCTGTATTCAGCTGAGTAGGTTGGGAAGAGGAAGTAAAAGATGTGATGATATTAAGAAAAATAAATACAGCTCTCACTCTTTACAGATAAAAATATGGTCTACGTACAGAACCCAAGAGGATCTACAGGCAAATCATTAAGAGAGCTCAGCGCAACTACTGATTACCCGTAAGTATACAAAAGCTAATTGCAATGTCATACCTCAGGGAATATTTTTTTTAATTGAAAAATGTGATTTTTAAAAGAAAATTGAAGTATTTAGGTAAAGATCCAACAAATGTGATTTTGGACTTTTATAGAGAAAAATTTTAAACTCTATCAAAAGATATATTAAACTACCCGAGTAAAAGGAAGTTTGCAGTTCGGAAAATTCAAATATGTCACTTAGCTTCTAATTAATTTTAGTTATTGTTCCAATCCCACTTAAAGTTCCAATAGAATTTTTGTGATTTTCCTTGGAAATTTAAAAGCTGATTCAAACGTTCTCATGTATCATTAGAAGGTCAATATAATCCAAAAAATAAGGCGTGCAGACAGGATAGTTTTCCCTTAGCAGATATGAAGACCTGTGATGAAGCTGTAAAAATATAAAAAGTGACGAATTGGTGCAGAGTTTAAATTCTTATGTAATACAACTGAAAGCTAAGAATGAAACTCATTCATATGAAGATACTATGAATCATAGAGGTGTCATTACAAATTCAGGAATGACAGATCTATTCAATACATGGTGCTGAGACAATTGGGGCAATAAAATTAATCTCTGTTTCGCAGTATATATAAATTAATTTCAGACAGATTAAAGGCCTGAATGTGAAAACGCAGCATTTTAAAACATTTCGCAAAAATGGAGTAAATCATTATGATTTCAGTATAGGGAAGCTTTTCTTAAATAAGATGCAAAAGTTAAAGAAATTGATAGTTTGGTGTACATCAAAATTATATATTTTCTTATTTCAAAAGATACTGTAATCAAAGATAAGTTATATCTTGAGGGAAGAAAAATATTTCCATCAAAAGATTAATATCCAGAATGTTGAAGAAAGACATCACGCACAATTCACAGATGTGTAAACCCAAATTGTCAGTAAAAGTATAAAACCAAATCGTTATTGGTCAGGGAAGTACAAATTAACACATGGTGAAATATTTCACTTATCAGGTTGAAATATTTTTAAAATATGAAAATACTGAATGCTGTCGAAGATGTGGAAAACACGAGCTCTCATACATGGAGTGAAGGTGAGAGTGTAACTAAGTACAGCCATTTTAGAAAATAACCTGATCATATTTACACGATGCTCGAGCCCTCAGCCCAGAAATATCACTCGGAGGCACATTTGCGTAAGGAAAAGCATGGCAAGAATCTTCCCTGAAGCATTGTGTTTCAAAGAGAAAAACTGGAAACAACTTAAATATTCACCAATTAGATAACAGACAAAAAGTTGTAGTATTTTCATACAGTAGAGTTCTATGAGCAGTTAAAATGAATAGTGCTATATGAATATAGTACACTACATGCATCGACATTGACAGTGCTCTTAACACACAGAATTAAAAGTTCAAGTTGAGAAATAATAGGTACAGTTTGATACCATTATAGAGTTTATAAATATGTACAGTAAGATAAGATATTGTTTTTGGATACATGCACATGTGACAAAATGGTAAAAATATTCATGAAAATTATAAATACCCAACTCAGGATAGAGGCTATGTCTGGGGGCTAAAAAAGAATGAACAACAGAAGAGTTATACAGGAGATTTAAACTCTATCTGAAATGTCTACTTTCCTTGCAAACTCTAAGGCAAACGATAAAATATTAAGGTTGACATAGCTAGTGTTAAGTATATTTTATAGTTTTTTCCACATGACATAGTTTATAATACAAAGTGAAGATGAAAGATTTAGGCATGAAAATAAGAAACTTTGGGGGATAAGTTAAAATATTTGATATTCCCTCTCACAGGTCACTCTTAAACCATTTAAAATCTTTATTTTTGTCAATGGACGGTTTTTTTCCTTGCCCGCCTCACTTATGTAGAAAACGTGGTAGCAGACTCTCTCATCGTGTTGAAAAAATATCGGTCAAGCCCTGTTACAGCAAGTCAGTGGGCCCGTCTAAATGCTTTTAACGAAGTTCATAGTGGCCATTCTATGTCGTCACAGCCTCCCTTTCCCCACCTCACCCCTGTCCCCTCTTTCTCATTCTTGTCCAGTGACTGGCCTCTGAGAGAACACCAGAGGCGAGTTAACGCAGACACGTGGCTCAGCTCGCATCCTTTCTTTTCCTCGTTAGGCTCAGAGGATGACGGGTCTCTCCTTTTATGAACTTGAAGCTGCACCTCTGGGTGTCTCTCCAGCAGTTTTCCTCTTTTTTGTACCCCTAACCTTTTCTCTCTGTCTTTCCTATCATCCGAGAACCTGTTCTCTCACCCATAAAATGGAGGCAATAAAGACTAATTTCCAACATTGTTATAAGCATCAAGTAAGATCCGAGAGAACCTATATAAATGTTAATTTTTACTGTAAAAGCCATATGTCTTCAAGGAATTTCGATTTCCAGTCTAGGTTTTTAAGTGTAGAAAGATTTTATTGACTGCCTTAGGAGAGTTCTATTTATATAATACTGGTCTATAAAATACCTGCAGAAATCACTTGCAAAAATAAATTTATAAACAGGAACCAGAGAAGGAAGAGACAGTTAAATGTGTGCCACGTGTTAAGAGGACTCTACTGGGAAGATATTTAAAAATTCGTGGAGAACGATTCATTTGATAGTCATTTTGGATTCTCTCCATTCAACTTTTTTTTTTCCCCATAAGGTGATATTTTCTTCTCCAGAACTAATCAGAAGAATGTTTGAGTTTTGAAAGTGCATGTTTTAGAATTGATAAAGAGTGATGTATTGTCTTATGTTCAAATTAGTAAATTGGTGTACCACTCTGAATGAACAGCAGGACATAAAAACGCTTTTGAACAGTATTCCGAAGCGTTACAGATGCTTTTTTTTGGACTAGCTGCTCATTTCCTAAATAGATTTATTTGATAGCCTTTCTCATTTAATAAAAGGATGAATTGGAAAAATATGAACAGATTGTAATAACCAAAAATAAATGAACTCGACAACCTAGAAGAGGAGCAGTTGCCAGTGGGCTGAATAATAACGTAGGAGAACTTGGCATGCACAATTTATGGATGAATGAGAAATAAAATTTTTGACATTTAAGTTTAGAACAGACTGCCCAGAAGTGCATTTTGGAAAAAATAACAATTTTTTAATATTTTGAAAAATGTTTTTCTAAAATATACAGTCAACTGTTTCACCTAATAATTTTAAATATCCTGCTCTCTCTGTCTCTGCCTCTCTCTCACTCTTTCTCATTCTCTCCTTTTCTCTTGCTTCCTTCATTTAAAAATGCAAAAATAAAATCTGGATAAGGATGACTGTACTGAAAAGTATAATTAAGGATGACTGTAATGAAAAGTATAATTAAGGATGACTGTAATGAAAAGTATAATTTTCCCTGTTTTGATTCCATATTATCCTTAAAAAGTAAAAATTTTAATATTTTATTTCAATATCTTGATTATAACTAATATCTCTGGAAATAGAATCATCTTTTTGGAAAACTGGCATTTTTATTATAGCTGTTTCTTGCTACATATATAGTCTTGAACAAATCACTCAACATCTATAAGCCTCAGATTCCTCATATCTAAGAAGAAAATAATAATGCAAGAATACTACGATAATCATAATGCATCAGACAGGGTGTTAAGAACTATACATTTTCTAAACTATGCAAAAATAGGATATAATACATATACATTTCACACATTATCATTTTCTCTTTAGAATTGTCTGGCGGCATCTTTTAGGGCATTCGATAATTGAACTTTTCTTTTTCATTCATATATTTGGCATTGTGTAGAAATATACAAACAGCCATAAACCAATAGACATGAATGTAGTTAATGACTGAAGTAAAGAACCTTTAAGAGGTGGTCTACTCTCTTTGTATTATACCTAAAGAAACAAAGGCACAGAGAAGTAAAGGGAGAAACCCAAGAACAAACCAGTGGCTCACTGATAATAAGGTCAGGACTTAGGGCTCTGGTATTTGGAATCTTCCCCAGTGGGGAACTCGGTATTCTGTACTACCTTCCTTTTCACAGATTGGGGGTGGAAATCAGTGCTTACTGATTTTTGTGAGCCCTTTTTAGGTATTTTGTGTGGGTTCTTCCAAACAAACATTTGTTGAATACTTACTGCAATAGGCAACAGGAATTAAAGACAAAGATATATAAAGCTCAGCCATTGCCTGAAAGCAGTCACAGTGTAATAGGGGAACAAATGTGTGTGAAAAAGAGCAGCAATAAACTGGGAGACGTGCTTTAATAGGAGTATGTAAAAAAAAAATGTTCAGTGATTATACTAAAAAAAGGAACAGGGATGTTGTGGTCAGGGTAGGTTTCTGAAAAAGGAGACACTTGTCTGGTTTGGTTGAGAAGGAGTTTGTGTGTGTGTGTGTGTGTGTGTGTGTGTGTGTGTGTATCTGGGGGTGGAAGAACCTCATGGAGGTGGCTGGAAAAGAACATCTTAAATTAAAAAAAAAAACCCAACACGCGTAAAAGTACAGAGGAATTCAAAAAACTCTGCTCGTAAAATGGCAGGCAATTCAGCTGTCTTAGTGGGCGAAGGGGGAAGGAGGGAGCAGCAGAGGTGTGTAGAGCAGTGGAGGAGGGAGCGAGGTCCGTCCACTTGAGCAGACCTGAGTGAAGACGTGGGAATCAATGGTGCAAGCCAGCAGAGATGCTCCTCAGTGTATGGTGCAGTCATGTCCCAAGGAAGCCATTACAAGCTGGGAGTATCCCAAGTCAAAAATGCATGTAATACACCTAACTACTGAACATCGTAGCGTCGCTTCTCTGCTTCAACATTCTCAAAACACTTCCATTATCAGGACATAACCCCGTCATAAAGCGAGGAGCATTTGTAATGGCCTTTCTCCTTCTCACCAGAAGCAGGGGACACAGAAAGGCACTTTGTAGGCATGATGGGATGCAGAAACACAAAGCATAACATCCACAAAAATGCTGATAACAGAGAACACCGTAGAATATGGGTCATTTACTCTCACGATCGCATGGCCGGCTGGGAACGGCCCCTGACTGCCACTGCCCAGGGTCACAAGAGCATATCGCTAGCCCAGGAAAAGATCAAAATTCAAATTTCGAAGTACAGTGTCTACCGAATGCGCACTGTTTTCTCATCGCTGTGAAGTTGAAATATTGTAAGTCAAACTGTCCTAAGTCGGGGACTGTCCGTACTAGTGTGGAGGTCTTATAATCAAAACCAGTAAAGAGCTATTAATGCGTTTTGTGTAGGTAGACTGGTATCCCTTAATTTTTTGTTTTTTTTTCCAATTAAAAAAATATCTCCCTGGAGCAAAATGGAGGAAGAATCGAAGTGGTAAAAAGTGGAGTGGGAAGGTGAGTTAGGAGATAATTGAGGGGAGTGAGGCGTGTTTCAAGCAGTAGCCGTGGAGGATGGGAGAATGGATAACAACGATGAAAAAGATGAGGTGGGTGTTGACATTCCCCATGGTGCAGACGGACAAATCAGAGCTCAGAAAAGCTAAGTAATTAGCCCAAAGTCACACAAGTCAGGAAGGGGTAAAACCAAGATTGAAATCTTGGTCTCTATTAAGTCTGATGCCAAGCAGCACTCCCTTGGGTGGGTCATGTCCACCTCAAGCCCCTTTCTTAATCACCCAGAGGCACTTAAAGAGGCTGAGAGACCCGAAAGACAGAGACACGCTCAAACACTCCGTTCCTAATGTGGCACCTAGATCAGATCAGTAATTTTACTCTTTTTTTTTTTTTTTTTCCTTGACAAAACTGCTACAAGAATACATTTTACTTTCTTGTTTTAAAAATGCTATTACTGATGATCAAGTAATATCTCTGAGCCAATCTGAGCCCCCGAGGGGAGAAAAGAAAATGTTTTTTTTTTTTTTTTTAAAAAGCTATTAATGTAACTGTCTTTATTTTTAACAAGACTCATGGATACTAAGGAATTTGTCAAGGCTTTTTTTTTTTTATTCCTTCCTTTATTCCTCTTTCTGTTTTACTTATGGAATGGTGAGAAATAATTTATAAAAATTATGCAGGTAGAAAAGCTAATAGAAATTTTAATAAAATCAAAGCCTTGGTTAGTACTTAGACTCATTTAGAACATTCTCATGTATATCAATTAAAATACATTGTTTAATATAACTATTTTCTAATAAACAGTAAGATGAAGGTTATTGAATTTTTTTGCCTTTTACCTGGAGACTAATTTATAAGTAAGAAAATCGCACTTAGATTTCTCGTAGAAATCTTTTACTTAACTAAAGAGAGCTTCGTCAATGGAACTTTAAAGAATTTTTCTTCAAAATGGTACAATTTTGAATTGTATAATTCAAATACTTAATGGTTTATTTTAATCTTGGCAGATTTGAGAGGGGACCATTTCAGGGAACACAATTTCAGTGAAAGAAAGGAAAAGAAATGTCAAACTGACAAACACTTTAGTTTATAATTGCTCTTAGTAAATTTCTTGTCCATGGAATAAATAAACTTGTGTTTACGTGGGTACTCTCAACTCTATGGCATGTCTGATTCTCTAAGTGCCTCGTGGTTCAGCTGCTTTGAACTGAACAAAAAATGAGTTTAAGAAATCATGAAAACTGAGTCTGGGGTTGCAAGGTGATTCAAGACAAATTTGGCTAAAAAGTCTCATTTTTCTCCTCTAAGGATAAATAGTAATAGTACCCATCTGTGTTAGTGTTCTCCAGGGAAACAGAACTAACAGGATGAGTTGCAGGAAGGGTTGCAGTATGAGCCTAAAGGGAGTCTACTAGCAGAATTTCTTCTTGCAAGAGGTTAATCTTAGGGCTATTAAGGCCTTCAACTGATTGGGCAAGGCCCACCTTTATTGTGGCGCAGCTTGCTCTCCTCAAAAAGTCCACTGATTTAAATGTTAACATCATCTGACAAAACATCTTCACAGAACACATCCAGAATCATGTTTGAAAAGAATATTCCGAGCATTAAATGATTAAATAAATACATGTACATACACTTAGGACATTGTCTGGCACAGAACAGCCATTGAATATGTACTCCTACTATTGCTGCCATTGTTAATATTCAAGCAGTTACTTTGTTAGAGTGGTATTGAAAAAAATGACTACTGTTTTATAGTTCGTATGAGAAATACTTCTACCGTTTGAATGCTAAGAGGCATTTTATGTGATCATGAAAAACAGCAAACATGATGTAGATAAGAGCTTCCTAGTAAATTGTCTGATGTTCTCAGTCAAACGAACCTTTGTGAAACGAAACACATTTATGTATCTATCACAAAGTAAATACACTGGAAAGATTTTTTCTTTACATTGCTTTCCTTGGTACTTTTTGAGGTCCAGCTCTTTCCAGTGGCTAGATAAAGCCCAATTCCTTAATTCTGATTGGGAAAAGTGGCTTTTTTTTTTTTTAAAGTTCTTTATTTTTCCTTTTTTTTCTACTGCTGAGACATCAGTATAAAATAAAGGCTCTTCTCATAAAATCTTAGGCAACAGCATAGTTATATTATTCACATTTAGTTCAAATGGAGAAGTTCATTATAACCAGAAAAATTATGAAAGATATGTGGTTCCCAAGAGGACTTGGCCTTCCACCAAATAAATCATTCATGAATGCTCAGGGCTGTAAGCTCGCCTTCCCTCTTTGCACTTACTTCGCTCTAGGATTTTTTACTGCCCGACATCTGCTGCCCGCTCGCTGATTGAACGTCGGAAGCCCGAAGTTCAGAGATCAGCACTTTCTTGCTCTAACAGTGATGATGTCCTCCCTCTCATCATGCGTTGTGAATTCTGTCCAAGTTTATTTATTTATTTTTAACCGCAATGCGTTAGGCACTTGATGCTCAGATTCCTTAATAAGTCATCTCTTTTCTCAGACAACTTTTTTTTTGACTTTCGTTTCGACTCCTCTCAGACAGCTTTATTTCGAGATGGTTCGAAATGACCCGCTTTTTTTTTTTTTTTTATAAACACTCTTCGCCCTTTTTCTTTTTTCTCTCTTCCCCGCAGGCTTTGAATTGCTTTCTCTCCCTCTCCTGTCATGGGGAGTCCGTTTAGTTTTGCAGCTTCTGCTATGAAAAAGCATTGTTCGGCTGCTTCCCATGTTTGTTTGTTTGTTTGTTTATTGCTCTGCCTTATTACTAGGTAACCTTCTAAAGGCCTCTGCTGGCATTGCGATTGCAGTCATCTTGAGCGGCCATGGCTGTAACTCAGCCTGCTGGAGTTGAGGGTGGGGGCATCTGGGGTAGCTGCTCAACTGGGCAAATTAAGAAAATGAGGCAAAGATGTTTGGGGGTGCCCTTCGTCCCTCTCCTTGGGCACCCGCTCCTCCAACTCTTGAAGCTGTGCTCTTCCCTTTCCCATCCCCCCGCCCCCCAGCCAGTGCTCTTCCTCTACCTTAAGATCCTTCTGTCTCCGATGAGCTAATTTTCATTAGGGAGTTAAGTTTCCATTATGTATGAAGACCATATGAAGAGAACAGTATTCAACCGAGAGGAATATGAATTGAACATCCAGTTTCCTGGAGTGGATGGTGCGTCCTTCCAGTCATGTTATATAGATAATTCCATACTCTGCTTGGCTGAGGGTCTTCTAAAAAGGTCTAACCATGAAGTGGATCATGCCGGATTCCTGTTAAACGTACTAAATGTCATGGGAACTCCAGGTTTTCCACTCGGACCCTCTGCTGTGCTGGTGTATAGGCATCCCATAGTCACTTTCCTGCTAGCTGCTGAGAACTGACAGGTGTACCCTTCTCGGGAGAATTCCCATCCATCAGTGAAGCTGTCTAGCTTGAAAACTTCAGGATGGTTATTCTCACCTTGCGGGCAGCCCACAGCCACAGCCAATGGCTGGCTGATACTCAGTACCAAGTCTCGGCCACCTCCCCTAAAGCTGGAAAGACTGTGGCTTACCAATCAGGCTGGACAGCTCCTCACGGGCTCAGCCTGAAGCTGGTTCCAGCCGAACTCACATCTTCACCTAGTGTCTACCTTATCCCTACTCTGCTCCTTCACTTCCTAACGGGGCTCTCCTGAGACCACTGTCTCCGAATCGCTTGCACAAGAATGCAGCCTTAGGCTTTGCTTCGAGGCCCTGATTGAGGTCCTGAGCATAAGCTTGGGGAACCGGAAAAGCATGGGACCTAAAAGACAAGGGATATTTTTTTACAGAAAGAATTTGGTATTTCAAAATAAAAAAAAAAACATTGCATTACAGCACTCATCATGGAGAAGGTCAGAATTCTGACTTTTTACAAGATTAAAAAAAATTTTTTAAATTACATTAGGCCTGCTAATCTCTCAAGTGCTTAGTTATTGGGCATGTTTTAGTCAAGCATGGGCAGTAGGAAAGAGAATCTCTTGCACACTCCTGTTTGTCTTCCATCCATTCAAAACTGTACACCTGTGTGGATTCACGACAGGAAAAGCATATATAAATCATAGACTTCACAAATTTAACCACGTGCAAATCTCATAACTACAAATGAAGAAGTTATGAGAAGTGCATTGCTGAGTTGCTAGGTGCCGATGCCTACCGTAGGGATTTTGCACTTGACCTCTCGAGGAACAAATTCTGGTCGAGGGAGGTGTGGGAGGCTCTGGTATTTTCTGTGTATTCAAGGAGGTCAGACCACTTCCCCGACCCAGCCAGAACTATGAGCTCGATTTGCTGGGCATCCTGTCTAAAAACCTACCTCAAAGACAGAGAAAACTCAGAGTTTATTCTTCAATGGCAGCAGGCTTTTGACTGACTGTGGGACTATTCAAAATTTAGGTGATGCTCTTATCAGATGGACCATATCTCTTCAGTTTTCCACAACCCACAGCCATGGCTGTCTATGCTCACATACCACATTTAAGGCAGCTAGATTCACTCATGCAGGGCACACGCTCTGTCTATAAAATGAACACCTTCCTCATTTTCATTCTGCGTCTTCCATGGCTCTGTGCTGATGGAAGGTTTTCCACCCCATCTCTGATCTGCCTCTGGACCTTTTTATTTGACCTTGGTATTTGGGTTCAGTTGGTTTGATTCTTGTTCCTCCTTTACTCATCCCTCTTCTCTGCCTCTTCGTAGGATCTTCTGCAGATGAATAACCCACTTGGGCATCTTCCAGGGAAGTGCAGAAGTACTGGCTCATTCCTTAGGCACATCACTACCTCATAATGTTTAGACGATTCCTCACAATAGAATAAGGCAAATAGGATGCAAGAGAAGCCACCAAAGAGGTGGGAGGCTTTCCGCTGCCAAGCTCACGAATAGATTTAAGACCTTAAAATCTACCACCTTTGCTCCACGTACGGTGAGATCCCAGTGGTGTGAAAGGTGAGCTGATTTCTTGAACCTCTGCACGGACTTCATCCTGTCAACCAGGGTTTCTCGCTGGGGGACCGCTAGCTTTAAAATGCACCCTGTCCATGTTGCAGTTACTAGAGCTCTGGGAACGGGGTCAAGCTCTTTTCCTGTTACGTCTGCATGTACTGCCGGCTGTCTTTTGTTGCACACCTACTGTGTGATAGGTGCTGTGCCAGATACTTGGAGAGTCATTATTTTTCATCCTTCTTGCTGCCTGCAGGGGTAGGTATTATTGCCATTCTGTAAATAAGGTGGTTGTTTAGAGAGGTTAAAGTCAGACATCAAGTGACACATTTGAATATAAACCTACAGGTGTCTGACTTCTAAGCCTGTGTGCTATTATCTCTCTTTTTTTCAGTCCTCCAACCACTCACCTCAGCCTAGCAGCGCTCCATGTGCAGAGCCCCCTGTATTAGGTCTCTGGTGCTTTATAATAAGCTTAGTGGCTTCAAACAACACACACGAATTATCTCACAGTTTCGTGGGTCAGGAGTCTGACCATGACTTAGCTGGCTCCTTCGCTCAAGGTGTCAAACACTGCAGTCAAGATATCGGCTGGACTTGGTCCTTTCTGGAGCTTAGTGTCCTCTTCTGAGCTGTTAGCGAAATTTGTTTCCTCGCCGCTGAAAGGTTGAGAGCCCTGGCTTCTTACCGGCTGTCGTTGACGGTCACCCTCATATCCTAAAGGCGCTCCTTTAAATCAGGAGTTCATATCATGACTGCTGGTCGTTCAAGGGCAGCAGGAGAGTCTCTCTCTTCAGTGTGTTTCCATGGAGTCTCAAAACCCTAAGCTAAGGGAAGCGGCGCTATCCCAACACCGTTGCCATATTCTGTCGGTTAGAAGCAAGTCACAAGTCCTGCCCACATTCAAGGGGAGGGGACTCTATGAAGCGTAGATTATTATGGGTCGCATTAGGGCATTTCTGCTATACTCTCTTCCTCACAGGGCTGCCGATGACGTTTAGGAAAGCGTAGCCCACAACCCAAGAGGTGAAGTTTCTGCTGCACCTGCTGGTCCCAGCTGCCATTGTCCTCCCCCATGTGAGTGGGGAGGATATTATTTACTGACTTTGCTGGGGCAGGGTGACAATTTGGCCATAAAATGCTTTGATACCAACGATGAAAGGCTCTTTATAAAGCCAAAGTCCATTTTTTTTTCCCCAAAAAAGAAAAATAGAAAGAAGTCATCTGTTGCTAGGGAAACCATAACCTTTCGCTGTGCTTATTTAGAAAAGAGACATATTCAAGACTCTTCACTGTAGGAACAGAGATTGTGCTTTATGTTGGTGAGAATAAACAAAGAAAAAGTATTCTTCCTCTCAAAAAATCCATCGTCTTTTGTCTTGCTGAAAATATTTTATTCTCGGGGGTTCAGTTCAAAATTCACCTGTTTATTGTTCTGTCATTTTTGTCTCGGTTGCATATGAACTTCCTTTGTAGTCGGCAGAATCTTTGGATTTGGGCAAAACACGAGAAGCTAGAGGGCTATATAGGTAGGCTAGCAAAAACCCACTGCCGACTGGCAGGACAAAGAGACTGTGCGATCTCCTGCTCCTGGGAACGAAGTCAAGAAAGCATCTCAGAGCATTTTTTTAAAAAAACAACAGTACTCACTCTGAGTACATCATCAGACTCCTTGTATTATTGCTTAAATGATCACATTCTGATACAGATTCCATGGTTCAAATGCACTTTTAAAAGGGCAGTTCTAGTCTTAGGTGTCTGAAATATTAGCTAAAATGGCTTGATATAGTTAGACTCCACACACCGCCTTCACGACCCTTGAGATGCACATCTCCTCTGTGGATGACAGGAGGCTTCCTGTTCCTGGTGAGCAGGCCTCCAATCTGCGGGGCCGGGGGTTGCCATCTCTCGAGGTCCAGTGGAATTATAGTAGAATCTCTTCAGGGATTTTTCTGGGGATATTTTACTTGTGACAGTGTGGAGACAGACAGGATGGGGTAAGGAGGAGATAATAACTACAGCATTCTCATCTACAGAAATATTGTTACATAACAGTGACGTGTGTCTGGGAACACGACCCTGGCCAGCCTCACTTTAAGTCTAAAAATGAAGATAAAAGGCATCCGAAAATTAAAGAGAATATTATTTAGATTGAGCTTTTATGTAGTCTGGATGCCACTCATTCTGCTATTTGTTACTGCAGGAAAAATATCCCAAAGTGGATTTTGTGCCTCTCTTCCTAGGAAAGGAACTGTGTATGCTATTGAAAATTGTTCTCACTTTCTCCTTCAAACGGCTCGTGATCATCAAGGGGCTGGGACAAGGACGTGGGCTCAGGAACCCGAGTTATCCACAACCTGTCCGCTGGGCAAAAGCAGAGCCTTGCAGAAGGTTAGCTGCAATGTGAACTGTGGACAGTTACCTAAAAAAAAAAAAGGGAATAATTATTTTATTTCTTCTATTTGTTTCAGATGTCTCTTTCATATATATTTTTACTCTGTGAGTCTAGGCCTGCGTTGATGGGATCATATTTTCTTCATTTTCATGATGGCTGCATTAAAGCTTGTGAATTCAAGCTGTTAAGTTCTCTCTTGGAAAAATTCTCTAGTGATTGCAGCTGTAGTTTAAACCAGTCTTACACTGAAAATCATAAACAACACAAAATCATAAATGGCACATCCTTGGGGATGTGTTCCAAGACCCAGGATGGATACCTGAAACCGTAGAGTACCCCATACATAGTGTTTTTTGTTACACACGCATATCTCTGATAAAGTTTAAGTTATGAATTAGGCACAGTAAGAGAGCAAGAATAACTAATAATAAAGTAGCACAAGTGTAACAATTGCTGTAATGAAAGTTCTTTCTCTTTCAACATATCATTTGAATTAATTATTCTGGCATTTTCTATTTAACATTTTTGGATCACAGTTGATGGCAGATAACTGAAACAGTGACGTGAAACTTCAGGTAAAAAGGGAATACTATGGAACAAAAATGTTCCTTATGCAACGTAAAAGAGTTGAAATGTAATATTTCAAACAATGGTTTGATTCATTATTTAGCTGTAGTTATTCCGATCATACTAAGAAATTTAGGAGCTAGATTTCTAATTATCATTTGATCTCAATAGGATTTAAATGTATAACTTTCTATAGGAAAAAGCCATTTTAAACTGCATCTTCCCACAAAAGAAACATATGAGGCCAGATGTGTGACTTTCTGAAAATTATATGGAAAATTTTATCTAGGGAATATAAGAAAGATGTGGGTTTGAAAAAGCAAACATACTGTTGTGTTCCCTAAGTTTCAATATTATTATACGAATTAAGGAATCAAATATTTTGATTAGAAGCTAGGAGTGAAAATGCTAATATTTTTCTAATTATAAGTTATAGGCAGCACAATATGTTGCCAATAGCACTAGACACTTCGTTATTCAGTAGTAAAAGAAAAAGTTATTAAAACCACTCGGTTTGACATGGTTGCGTACAAATAAGGGATAGCTGTTTTTAAGCTCTTCTTCAAAAGTGAACCTGACAAAAAATATCTACCTACATTCTCTGCCTCATAGATTTCTGCATTGCTGGGAGATGAAAAGCTTTAAGAAAGTAAATGAAATGGGCAGGAAGAGTAAGAATAATTGGAAATACTTAACTGTGGTTAGCTTGTTCTGCCTAAATGTGACAGTGTAGTGGCTTACAGTGGTAAATTGATCCACCAAATTTATTTACTGGTAGTTCAGCCACTTGTTATTTTAGATTGATTCACAGTCTGTGCAACACTCAGGGAGAAGTAATTTCATAGATTGGAAGAGAATTAAAGGTTAGATATAATTCTAGAAAACAATTGAAAAAAATGCTGAGTTTAAGAAGAAAGACATCTTTCAGCAAAATTAAACCTAGTTGCAAACTGCAAACAAATATTTTTCCTTAAAAAAAAAAAGAAGACTATTGGAAATCGCAATAATCATCAGATTATTTGGAGATCGTATAATTACCCTGGATCAAGTATCAAGCCATGGATGTGGTCTGCATATTTAGTGGTTATAGGACTTAGAAATAAAATTCATCAGTTAAAGTTCTTAGCCAGCCTTTTATGAAAGTTGATAATTATGTCATTTTCCAAACTGCGCCACATATTCTACTGCCTGAAAAATCTTTTCAATAGAAATTAACAATTAAAATGGTGGACACGTTTCCAACATGTGATTAGAGAATCTCCTGATCCTTTTCGTTGGCCAGATAATATCACATGACTTGTCACTAGCCAGTGGAGTGATATAATTACAGACTCATTGTCTCTCCCTTGTTTTGTTCTGTGCAGCATGAGCAGAGCTGACACCAGATTTGTATTTCTCCAGTCCCACGCTTATTTAAATATAAATGCAGATATAATATTTTATGGTTGGAAGGGACCTTAGCAATCAACGAATGATAGATCTGAGACCCAGAGAGGTAGAACGATTGCCTCAAGCCGTGAAGTCAGATAGTATGGAGCTGAGACAGAAGTGGAGATTTCTTGGTTCTTAGCCCAGTGCATTCTCAGCACACCATTGAGGCATCAGAGTTTGTTTTAATTGTGTGAAGTAAATATAAAAGTATTACACTGTGATTTTCAAGACTCTGTGTACTTCCATAGGACATGTTTTCCAAATGATTTTTGGAAGCTTAAGTTAACACACTGCTGCTTTTAAATAAATGAAACATTTTTATTTTTTATAAATTTCTCCTTGCTTCCACTGAAAGTGCCAATAAACAGCACACAAGCTGTCAGTATCTCAATTAAAAAATACAGCAGAAAGTGGTTTACATTCTTATTAGGGAAGTGATGAACTGAACTGGGGCCAAGGTTGCAGCTTTACTTTCTTCACTTGGAGGTAACTAATTTTTATAGTCTGACTCTTGTACATTCCCACAGATGCTACACCATATAAGAACACCAAGAAGATTAAGCAGTGATTTAAACATTTCTTAAAAATATTAAGGTTAGCATATTTAAAATGAAACAAGAAAAGCATTTGGTCTTTCTTAAGTAAACTGTTTTAATAACAATGCTGGTGCCAGTGGGTTTTAAAGTACTTTAAAAAATACAAATGCAAAGCAAAATTATGTACTAACCCATGGTTACTTGATGCTAAGTGGGTAACTCCTAAAGGCAAGGGTTCCAGCCTATATTTTCCCTGAAATCACAAACTGTTATTTGACCTGACTTGAGTTTAAACTTGCCTTATCGGATGGACTGAGACAATCTGGCACATAGAAGTTGGTTACCAAGAAATGATACTAGGTAGAGTCACTAAATGCCACTAAATGCCTAACACACTTTGCCTTCTCAATAAAGAGCAGTTCCTACAGGAACTACTTTTTGGAAATGAGTGTTTGGTCTCGATATCCTCAAGTCAAGCTGCAAATCTCAGCTGCTGTCTGGCTAGAACTTGCCATTTTTAGTGTCTCGCATGCCCAGTAACTGTGAATCCATACTTAACTGTTTTATACGATTCCGATCACAGTGCATGATCTCTGAAATAATATCAAGGAAGTCGACGTGCAAAGTCAGTGGCTAGGAAATTTGCAAAGCGCCAAGTAATCCGCTCATATCAATGAAAAAATTTTCCTGTTACCTTCGGATGATTTCTGTGATGCAGTGTTTTTATGGTTTTTAAATCTGAGAAAATGGTTTTTTTTAATGAGTACGGTTTGGTAGGGCATTTTATTCTCAATTCTGTCATTTTGCCATTGTCACTTGGTCTAGTACAAGGAGAGTACACCCAGATCTTGAAATTGCTACCTGTCTTACCTCAGCTGAATAACGGTTCTTCCTAGTTATTTTCATGATGTTTTGGGGTTGGAAAACTTTTCCTGTAAAGAACTAGATGTAAATGTTTTAGGTTTGAAGGCTGTGTGGTCTGTCACAGCCTTCTGCGGTCATAGCGTAGAAGTGGCCACAGATAGCAAGGAGGTAAATGAATGAGCATGGGTGTATTCCAATACGACTTTATTTGCAAAGTCAAACAGCAGGCTGGATTTGGCCTACAGATGTAGTAAGCCAAACTTTAGATTACAGTAAACTATCCAGAGTGAGAAAAAGTCTTTTAAAAACACCTAAGCTTTAAAAGTCTCTTCGTTAAACTCCTGGGAGGACTCCATCGAATGAGTTTTGCAAAAACAGCTATTTGTGAATTTATTTAATATATGGAATATGTGATGATACATTAAAGTTAGTGGGAAGTAAAAGAAAAAAAACTACTATTATTCTCTTCATTTAACAAATTATAAGGGAGTCTAAGGCTATCTCTTGCAGAAATTACAAAATAAATGTAACTGATCTGTCAATGCCAAACTCTAGAAGTGATCAATTTGGATTTCTACAGTCTGGAAGTCAGCTAAACAAAATGGATTATCTAGGCCTGTTAATTTAACAATTGGCTAATGTGAGAACTTCTCTAGTTATTGATACTCTTCATTTGCATCTTGGCCAATAGAAACATAACTTGCCATTAGAAATGATCTCTTAGATTTGGAGGGAAAATAAAAAACTAATGATAATTCCTATTCGAGATACATTGAATTTACTGTTAAGAATTTAGAATACTATTGGAGACATAATAAAATTGGGCAACAGAGTTGCTTGAGGAATACGAAGCAGCCTACCAAAAAACAAAACAAAACTAAAATCAAATAAAGGAAAAGGTTGATATACGACATGCTGCATGCTATTTTAATGAGTATTTCATTTGATTTTTAGTCTTTGTTTAGAGAACGGAAGCTATTAGAGTATTGTTTTTAGATATACCTTGTATGTGTTTTTATTACTTAAATAGCAAGTGGATTGATCAGGGCTGCGAAGGTGTTAGGATTAAGAATGGATCTTTTAAGGCTTTTATGTGTCTTACTGTGCTTACACTTCTCTCTACCTTCATGAACATGTCGAGTATATTTATATCTGTTTCAGCATCCTTTTCTACTAATTCTATCATTCGTATTATTTTTGTGTCTCCTTCTACAGTTTATTTACTCATTGCGTATTGTATTTTCTGCTTCTCTGAATATGTTATTGTCCAATTGGATGCTAAACTAGATGTTGCAGACTTTACCTTGTTGGGTGTCAGAGTTTTTATTTTGTATTTCTGGGGTGAAATTAAATCTCTTGGAAACGGTTGATCCTTTCCAGTTTGCCTAAGCTTTGTTAGATGGCCCAGGACAGCCTTTAACCTTGAGCAAATTCGATATCACCATTGTGCCTAGTTTCCTTCTGAAGACTCTTCTTGCTGCTTCACGTGTTAGAAAATCTACTCTGGCTGGTTAGAACGTTAACTATTCCGGGTCCGTTTTAAGTTCTTGGGATTTCTGCTCCCGAGTGGTTCTTCCCCCAGAGTTAGTGGTTTCCTCGTAGCATGCACTGATCAGTCATCAGGGGAAGGTGTAAAGAGACCTTGCGCACATCTCCACAGCTTTCTGTGCCTCTTTCTCCTCTTCACTTCTCTGCCTTGACAGTTCCTGCCGCCTGGGCCTTCCTGAATTCTGAACTTTCTCCTCCACTGAAGGAAACCACTGGGCTCTCTGGGGGGTCCCCCCTCCCCACCCTGAAGCTCGAAAACTCTCTCCACGCAGTGAGCTGAGGCACTGTTAGACTCGTCTTGTTTCTTTTCCCTCGACACTGCCTGTTACCCGATGTTGGAAAAGTGTTGTTTCAGATATTTTGTCTAGTTTTTTAGTTAAAGTGGGAGTAGGCAAATCTAGTCCCCATTACTCTTTAATGTATGAAAGAGGAAATTCAGGGGCAAAGGTTTTGATGGAATGTGGAAGATTTTTCTGTGATACGATTTATATCTAAGACATGAGGTAAAATTGTGCTGTAACACAATTTCCTTTAAAAGTAAAATCAATTTTAATATGTTTTTCAAATATATTGATTCTTGAGTCTCATATCTTATGTGAATTGTTAGGAAGACTTTAATTGGCAATTATTTGCCTCATTAACTAATTTTTTTAGCTTTTCCTTGTAATATTTGTTATTAATTAAAGAATTGGAGTTATTTTCTGTTTCATATTTTTAAATCTTATATTTAAAAAATTCCCAAGTTAAAAATATTTCAGTTAATTGTATTTTTATTATTAGTAACTTTTTCTTTCAGTACTAATCATATCTTTATATTCTAAACCACTGAAAATGTTGATTTATGCTTTTGTTGACAGTATATAGTTATATTCTCCAAACAAGATGCCCGGAACAACTGTGTGTAACTATATATAATTCTAAAGTTTTCCAGGAAATACTAGCTTTGGGGCACAAGCAAAATCACATTTATTTTTATTTCCCAGTGTTGATGATTTTCAATAAAACCCTTTATATTCAAGTAGTGTTTCAAAGAATTTTAACTATTTCTGGGAATCCCCCAAAGCATATCTCATATGTGCCTATAAACCAGTCTTACACCAGTAAATCACCTGCAGTTCATCATATAGCATCTACCATTTTTGACATCTACTGTTTGTAAAGTAACTCCATAAAGCCACTCTGCTGACGTGGCCGATGGCACTCATGGCGAAAATATCACAGTCCTTGCCAAGGGCATCATCTCATGATTTTTAGAGTCATGGCACGGTGTTGCTTTCTGTGCAGAGACAGGGAAATGTGCTCGGAGTGTCTCCCAAAGTTTCCATTGCAATAGTCCATTTCTGGCGTTCATTCATGTAGAGTCTTATCAAGTAGTTTATGAGAATAGTTCCATCAGCTTCTAGCCTTTACTTCTCTAATCAATGTGATTCAGGCTGGTCTAGAGGAGCATGATGGTTAATAGATATAACTTGTCTTAATGATCCTTTTCCTTCCTCCCTAGGGAACCTGGATCTAACCAAGCTACTACCTCCTTTTATAGTTACAAAATGATCCTTTCCATATGTATTAAAGTCCACAAATTATGTCCTGAAAGAGGATGAGTAATATTCCCACCATAAATCAAATTGCTCAGGTACTTTTTAGAAAATGACCAGAGAACCTTTGAACAAACAGATCATAAAATTTCCAGTCTCTAATAAACCATAAAAATTAAATCAATATATATCAATAAATGGGCCATTTCCTACATCTAGATTATGTTGTTTGCTTATTTTCCTGAATAAAAAATGACCCATTGTTCTAAGTGCCTAACATATGTTGACCTATATAATCCTCACAGTAGCCCTAGGCATCAGACACATTAATATTTCCGCATCACAACTTGCCTCGTGATGGAGGATCTGGGATCAGAACCATGTTAGCCTTGCTATGATATTTCGCAACTCTAGAGGATGGAAACTCTAGGATATTTAAGTTGCTTGTAATTTTGACCCCACTTTGAACACTTGTAGACTGACCCTCTTGTTTAAAACAATTGATGCATCTAATCTATTCTAATGCCTACATATTAGAACTAAAAGGGTGGGGTAGGAAGGGACGTGTGAGCATTTAGCACTTTATTGAGCTATGAGTAGCACTGGTGCCCTGGGGTCAGGGTGAGCTGTGAAAAGATGATTTCAGTTACTATTCTAAACTTATCTGGGAAGCATGCTCTCGGCCCCCAGCATATTGCCTGCAACTGTCATGTGATATCCTCAGTCTGGACACCTCTCTGAAATTATAAATATATGATATCTTCAGTCTAGGTACCTCTCTAAATCAAACAGCTAGTTTTTTTTCCATATTTTAATACACTGGCATACAGTTTGTGTGTCAAGTTGTAGACGCCGTGGGAGAAGGTAAGAGAGAGTAGACTGTTTAGATTTGAGTGAATAGGGTGTTGCATATTTAGCTTGGAGACTCTCTGCACCTGGCATGGTGGGATGGTGAGCAGAAGTGATGAAGGTGAAAGACAAAAAAAGAGGAAGCATGGATATGCTTGTTTCAACATTTTACCTCTTAAACTCTGTTCTCATATTAATTCCACAGGGTTTTTGCTAAAAGCCTTATCTTTAACATCCTTTAGATATTTCTCTTGTCCTCAAATTTCTCTGGTAGTCATTTACTTTTTTGCTGCCTTCTTTAATTCTTTGTTGGTTTAGACGTGGATTTAATTTTTTCAGATTCCCAGTGGGAACCTGATGAACACTCATCTTGAAATCTTTTATACTAAAATTTTTCAAGTTAGTTCATTAAGTAGCTATCAAGTGTTAATCATTAAGTTATTTTACACGTTTAAAAATTTGAGTATTGTATAAACAAACCGTACTGAAGCATGAAAAATGACTTCCGCAGAGTACTTTGCTATTGACAATGACCAACACTAGAATGATCTTTATGTCCCATACAGTTTGAGGAAGTTGCTTTGGCCTGTCCGTGCACATAGAACAGGGCCATCCACATAATGTGAGACCAGGTTAAATGCCACCCACTGCAGCGGGACTTTAAAAAGGGTCAACCTTCCTAGAGACCTTAATTGTGCTATTTTTTAAAATATAGACGTAATTCTAACTTTGTCTATATGACTATATTTAGACATAGTCTGGATACATACTAGTCCTTTTTCTGTGATGAATTCTTAAGCAGATCGACATATTCTGGGTAAGGTACATTTACTCTGTGTTTTATAATCTTTTACAATTCTAAGAAAATTAAGTGATTTCTTGAGGAATTGAATGAACACTTGACTTTTTTCAATTCATAGGCACTTTCGTCCTTGTATTATACGTATAAATGCAGTATAATCGATATCAAGCATCACTTATCCATACCCATATTTGTAACCAATAGATGTACACCCCATGTGACAAACATGGCATGTGGCACATAGATCCCTTCAAGAAAGGTGAGTGGCCAGATCGCCTCCCGTTGTGAACTCCAACAGGCCCACCTCAGTTTTTGAGTCAGGTTGTACATGTCAAGGCGAGGTAGTCAATGACTGAGCAAGACAGGAGAACAAGGGCCCAAATGTGATTCCTTGAACGTATGCGTCTGCTCTCCGCTCCCCCTTGCGTGAGCAGAGACTTTGATCTCATTGCTGGCTCCTGTTCTCTGTCCCCTGCCAGCTTCTTTTTTTACTTTTTGGACATTATTGCCCAATAAACTTTCTGTATTCCTAACTGTCTCTGTGTCTGCTTCTGAAGTCAGAACCCAACTGCCGTTGTAAAGGTGTGAAGTTCACTTTAAGCTTTTGTTTTTCATTCTCTTCTCCAATTTCTCACTAGAAATTTAGGGATTAGAGAGACAATGTAGTATCATTCCATCTTCTTTGGAAAACTGCTCTAACTACTCATCCTCTCTGGACCTTCTGCTTATATGAAGGTAGTGAAACCCGTTTCTATAAATATTCCTATTTTTTTCTTGGGCTAAATTTCAGTGCTGCGAAATGAGAGTGAGAATTTGCAGATCATTAAACTCAAATTTAAGCGCAGTCTTGTCTTTTCATTAACAAAGAAAAAGCCAAGCTACATTTCCACCTTGATAAAATGGACTGCTGCCTTCTAATTGGTCATTTTAATAAAAAATAGTGACTTGTAATCATATATGCTTCAGCTATTAAAAAATATTGCTTCAGTAACCGTTATACATGCCTGCTCTAATGAACTCTCCTAAATCTCTATATGCTATAAGATTCATTTGGTCTTTTAAAGTCAATTCTATGAACCTTTAAACACGCAGAGTAATGTTAGTACCTTATCCTATGGCTTTTAAGCTTTAAACTAGTGCTGAAATGGTTTTTATTAGGTCAATTGACTCAGATATGAAGTTTTTAATTATCATATACATGCATTATAGAGGAGAAAAAAAGATAAAATGCTGCTTTCTTAGAATAAAATAAAGCTATTTATAGCTTCAGTTAGCTGTTGAGAAATTAAAGAATAAAGCAGCAAGAAATCCAGAAAATACTTCTATTCCTAGAGTATTTTTATTCTCTGGTTTCCTCAAACCATTATGGAATTTCCACCATAGCAATTTCTGAAAAGCTGGATCTGAAGTCAAACATATCTACAATTATATCGCAATCCCGCTACTCCTCAGTTGTCAAAATGGCATTATTTAATTTCCCTTAGATCTGATATTTTGCTCTTTAAAAGAAACCTTTTTTCAAACTTTTTTTTTTTGTGATTACCAAATGGGAAGATGTACAGAAAAACATTTTGTAAGCTTAACAAGGTTTATTGATCTCAAATATTTATTATTTTTTCATGCTATCAAATCTAGAAAGCAGAACTGACTTATTTTGAGAAAAGTTATTAGGTACTTTGCAAGGAAAATGAGACAAACATATGACTTTCAAGACATCATTATTACTTCTACCACAATCAGCTTGGAAGGGATAGATTCACATCTATCAATTTCTGTGCATTTGAACTTTTGTCTGTCTTGGTGTATGCAGTCAGATGCTAGTCTTTGTGCTATTTATTTGCTAAGTGACCATGTATCTCTAAATTAAGAAACTGTACACACACATACACACACACACACTGCTTGGTTTTTATATGAAGTATTCTTGCTCACGTATCCATGTATATGCAAATTCTAGTCTTCTGTTTTCGTCTTATTTTTGCTAAGAAGTACTACTTGTGTTGAATCATATGTGGCCACATATGTAAAATTATATAGCACGAAGACCCTTTCATGACATAACTCAACGGATCTTGTTTTCTTTCAACAGAGCTGCCTTTCCCCATAACTGTCCTTCTCCATCCTGGAGCTCACTTGTTCATTTTCCTGGAGAATTCTTCTGCAGAGGAAGTCTGATTTTATTCAGAAAGTGAGTGATAAGATGTTTTCTGAGATGTGTCTTTGCCAATAGGAATACAGCATAGAATATATAGTGTCTTATATTAAAAATTAGAAATGCTGCAATAAGTCACTACATTGAAACACATTTCTGTTCAAAACAACATATAATTTTTTAATACCTACTATGCGCCCAAAGTTTTAAATTGTTAATATTCCATCATAGCTAGAGAAACAAAATAATCATTATCCTCTCATTAATACATTTAATTTTCTCTGAGTTTTAAAAAATCCGTATTTTCACTTCATTAAAATTTTAAACCCTGCATAAAATTGGCATAAAATGGAAAGTAAACATCTCCTTCCTTCCAAAATTCCTATTGATGCTCCTCAGAAGTAATTATTCTTATCCCTTCTGAGTGTGTGTGTGTGTGTGTGTGTGTGTGTGTGTGTGTTGCTCAGGCAGCTATAACAAATATTATCGACTAGGTGCATTAAACAGCAGACAAGGAAGACGTTTATTTCTCACAGTCCTGGAAGGTGGGACGGATGAGTGCAAGGTGCCAGCCATTTTGGTTCCTGGGAATGGTTTTCTTTTCTGGCTCCTAGATGGCTGCCTTCTTGCCGTGCCCTGAAATTGTGATGAGAATAATCTCTCTCTTTCTTCCTGTCTCAAATGCCACTCATCCCATCATGAGGGCCTACCCTCATGACCTCACTGTACCCTAACTAACTCCAAAGGTCCCATCCCCAAATATCATCCCATCAGAGGATAAGACTGGAATTTTGGGGTACATAATTCAGCCCATAGTATATGTATTTATCTATATACACATAAGTGTAGAAATATACATATTTGAATCATATGATATAATTGTAAAGCCCTGTGATTTTTCACTGGAATCACATGTTTTTAATGGACCATTTCTTTTGGCTCAGTGGTAGGCTCACAGCAAACTTGAGTGGGAGGTACAGAGATTTCCCATATATTGCTTCAGCTTCCACAGCATGCAGAGCCTCCCCCATTATCAACATTCCCTATGCGAGTGGTCCACTTATTACAATTAATGAGCTTGCGTCAACACATCAGTATCACCCAGAGTCCAAACCTTAACTGTGGTTCTCTCTTGGTCTTGTATGTTCTTTGGATAAATCTATAGTGATGTGTACCCAGCATTATAGTATCATACGGGGCAGTTCTGTTGCCCTGAAGTTCTGTGCTTCATTCATCCTTCGTTCTCCCCTAACACGGACGTTTTCACTGTCTCCATAGTTTTGCCTTTTCCAGAAAGTCATGTAGTTGGAATCATACAGCACGTAGTCTTTTCAGAGTGGCTTCTTTCACTTAAGAACATGCATTTAGGTTTTCCCCATGTTTTCCCATGTTTTGATAGCTCGTTTCTGCTTAGTGCTGAATAATATGCCATTGTCTGGATGGCCTACAATTTATCCATTCCCTTAAGAAATCTTCATTGCTTCCAGCTTTTGACAAATATGGATAAATATCCACGCACAGGTTTTGGTGTCAACATAATTTTTCGGTTCCTTTGGGGAAATGCAGAGGAGTGAAATTGCTGCGTTGTGTGGTCAGAATGTGTTCAGTTATTTAAGAAGCCCCCAAGCTCTTCTGAAGCGGCTGTACTGTTTTTACATGTTCACCAGCAGTGAATGAGAGAGTTTCTGTAGTTCCACATCCTCTCTAGTGTTTGGTGTTGTCAATGTTCTAGATTTTAGCCATTCTAATAATTGTGTAGTGGTTTCTCGTTGTTTTAGTACGAATGTGCCTGATGACAGTTGATATAGAGCATCTTTTCATACGCTTCTTTACCATCTGTACAGCTTTGTTTGTTGTGGTGTCTGTTCAGGTATTTTGGCCATTTTTAAAGGGGTTATTTGTATTTTTATTCTGGGGTTTTAAGAGGTTTTTTTTTGTATATTTTGGATAACAGTTTTTCGTCACATATGTTTCGTAATTTTTTTTCCCCCAGTATGTTGCTTATCTTGTCATTCTCTTGACAGTATCTTTCACAGAACAGAAAAATTTAATCGTAATGAGGTCCAGCTTATCAATTCTTTCTTTCATGGGTCGTGCTTTTGGTATCTAAAAAGTCATCGCCATGCCAAAGTCATTTAGATTTTTCTTTTTCATTATCTTCTAAAATTTTTTTTTTATACTTTGCATTTAGCTCTGTGATCCATTTTGAGTCAGTTTTTGTGAAAGGTATAAGAGCTGTGTCTAGACTCGCTTTTTTTTTTTTTGTATGTGCGTGTCCCGTGCCTGGTCTATTTATTGAAAAAAGTTTTTTCCATTGTATTGCCTTTGTATTTGTCAAAGATCAGTTGACTATATTTGTGTGCTTTCATTTCTGGGTTCTGTATTCTGTTCCATTGTATTATTTTACCAAAACCACACTCTCTGGATTACTGTAATTTTGCAGAAAGTCGGAAGTAAGTAGTGTCAGTCCTCCAACTTTGTCCTTCTCCTTCAATTTTTTTGTTGGGTATTCTGAGTCTTTTGCCTCTTAGTGTGAACTTTAGAATCAATTTGTTGATATCCACAGAATAACCTGCTATGATTTGATTGGGATTGCATTGAATTTAGAGGTCAAGTTGGGAAGAACTGACGTCTCGACAATTTGAGTCTTCCTATCAGTAAGCATGGAACATCTCTCCATTTAGTTAGATTTTTTATTTCTTTCATCAGATTTTTGTAATTTTCTTCATATAGATCTTGTTCATATTTTGTTATATTTATACCTATGTATTTTTTGGGGTGCATTTGACTGATTTTAACTGGATAATTTTTATCATGTTAATAATGCAATAACAATATTAAAGGGAATTAAAATAACTAAATTACCAAAATAATGTTATCCATATAGTTTTAATTATTAATATTCTTTTTTCGTATGAATACCTACTTAGCATAGTTATAATTCCATTGCACAAACCCTTTTAAGTCTCATGCTTAAAAATTAATTGATGAACATGTTTTCTTTGTGGGGTCTTAATAATTAGCTTTGTCAAAAATTGCAAGTATGTAAATCATTATTCATTCCTGTCGCTAGTTGATTTTTTGTTACTAATGAAGTTGGTTTTAAGATTTATAATGTACTAGGAAAAGTAGTATGAAAATACTCTTTTATAGTTACCAGTGTTCTGTTACTTCCTAGTTTTCTGACTTTGAGTAAGTTCAGAGCTTAACTAGGCCTATTTTTCTCATTTGTAAAGTGGCCCAAATAATCACCTATCTTTTTTCCTAGAGTATAATGAGGGCTAATGCCATGAAACATTTCGAGCCCTTAGACTTTTATCCAGCATATAGTACGTGCTCAATAAATGTGTTTATTTATTAATTAAAAATATCATTCAGAAATGCTTATTTAAAATGTTTAATGTAATTTTAAATGTTAGCTATTTAGTTAAGCCAACATCAGATGATTTGAGGTCCACAAGCTAATCTGTCGACCAAAAGATACTGCAATAAATCTAGCAAAAGAAAATTAAGTGATATTAAAGTTGTTTTTCTTTTCTGGTAGCACTGTAGTAAAAGATGAATAGACCAGTCATGGATGACTCAACTTTCCCCATTAATCAGAAACTTCTGTTGACTCAGTTGATTGCTGATAGCTATTTTCTGAATATTTACAGAAGGCAGTAAATGGATGACCTATAGAAAATATCACTGTGAGAAGATGCCACATAAAAATGCAGTAGACCATTAAGAGTTTACTGTACTTAGCAAAAACTGTAACACTCTCAGGGCTGTATTTTTGCTGGTGAAGAAATAGTAAGTCTTCATGCCTAAAAGGCTGACATTCCAGAGAGGCGAATGTCTTCTTTCAGAGTTCTCCTGAATAAGCCATGAAGAACAGTGTTAGCTGACTCTCAGGGTATGGTTGACTTCGCTACACAGGGCAACAAGTGTGACCTCAATTCTGTATTCATCAATGAGATTTATGATCTGATTATAAAATGCAAAAAGCAGAAAATGCATTAAACGTTAACAGAATCCACAATGAAAACCTTAAAAGAAATATACATATGCTGCATGTATGATGCATTGTCAGCCTAAAAATCTAGGCAGTAAACATGAAAAGCGTTAATTCGGGATTAATAGAATTGCAATTTGGGAAGTACGGGTTCTGTCAGATGCCCAAATAGTGTTCCTCAAATCCTCCTCCCCAGGAGAGAAGCGCAGGGTTTTTATAGGGAAAAAGGAAGGGAGTTGAGGTACATTATACAGGAGAGTTCATTGGTGCCAGGTCAGATAATGTTAGGCTTGTACTTCTCATAGATTGGCTTGGAATTTGCTGTTGTGTATGATTTCATATCCGCTTGTTTTTGACTTAAAAGAAGTTCTTCGAATCTACTTGTTTTATGACAAAGATAAAAAAAAACAACAGTTGTTTCTGGGAGCAAAGATGCTTAGATATAACAATGAAACAAATTGTGTCGGGATGTTATCACATCATCTGTCGACATTGATAAACAGCAGGCCAGCTGCTGATTGGTCTCACTGGGGACTTGTCGATAAGAAAATGTAGAAGAGCAACATTCACAAGGGACATTTAGACTGTAAATACTGAGACTTCGTGAGGGCCGTTACTTGAGAGTTTTGGTTTGAGTGAGGCTCTCTGAAGATCTTGAGATGTTTGATCCCGCCAAGGCCAAGGCAACGCTTCGGTTGACAGTGGTGCTGAACCATGGTACGGTCCCTGGAGTGACAACCCTCAGAGCCGCCTAAACTTCCTGCCAACGCTGGCGCCTCTGACAACATGCTCCAGCAACCATGACCTTCATTTTTGCACTAGCAGCTGAAAGTCAGCTCCTCGTTGGTTAAACTAGCACTTCTGAGAAACCAAACTTGTATAAAAGATAGACCTCTAAATCTGGACTTTATTCCTTTCACCTCCCCTTGCCTAGAATAGTAGTATGATTCATCTGTCATTTGTTTGGAGTGTGTTATTTCTTTATTTGGTTTGTTAAAAGATATTATCCTATATGGTATTGGCTTATGAAATAATTGCCATAGCAAACCTGTGCTAAGTAAATTGCAGCAAAGACAGAATCAGTCTCTGAGCGTAACTTTGCCACCTCCCCCAAAATAAAACAGAACCTTCAATTATCAGGCAGAAGTCTGGATTTGTACTTCATTGACTGGTTAGCAATTGGGTCATCGTGAAAGTCCAATTTCCTCAGTCCTTACAAACAGGGTTTTTCTCATTCTTGCTGACTTAGACTATTGGTGGTTTGGTGCAGTTCGGGAGATAAAGGAAACAAGACACACAGGACACTTGCTCTCAAATGGCTCCCCTGGCTCTATTTTAATATGGCCCCACTCAGGTCATCCCTCACAGCACACACACGTACACGGAGGCATTTTGATTGTTGCTTTGCCAGAAAGAGGCGCGGAATAGCCTTCAGTGCATGATTTGTCTCGAACCAGAAATGACTGAAAATGATGAAAATATATATTTTAAACTAAATCATGGCCTTTTCCACTCTTCTTGATACTTCTAATGATCTGGAAAATTTCCCTTAATTTTTTTTTTCTTTTTCAGTTGAGAAGAAAGTCTGAGTAGGTTGGATCTTTGCATAATCATTTTATGGTTGAGCAAAATTTTATGTTCCTCTACAACAATCTAAAAGAAACTGGGATTTCCTCCAGGAGCTATCCCGGCTTCATTAATTTTAAGGCCATTTTTCAGCTGCACAGATCATGGTTACTTAAGAAGAATTCTTATACCATAAGGACAGATAAAATTTCTATTGGATATTTAGGCATTTGATTCTTTCCCCAAAAATCAGAGGAATGTTTTCTGAAATTCTAGGGACAGATGTAAAATGAACACATTCAGGAATGGGCGATCTTGCTTAGTGATAGTTTATGTAAAAATATGAGTATGTTATTGGTGAGAATTTGTTTGCTGTTGGAATTAAAATAATAAAATAGGATTTCAGTCACATAATTTGGGACTTAGAGAAAATCGGAAGTAAAATTTGGCTTACCACCAAATGTTTAATGGTCTGAGAACTCTAGTCTTGTATCCATAGAACTTGGGGGAAAAAAGATAAGAAAACTTTCCTTTCTATGGAATTTTCAGTTCAGGGAATCTTAGGCTTTAATGGAGCCTGGCCATCATTGGGTGCTCACCCCACCGCATTAAAAGACCACCTTTTATATTTCCCATGGTGTCTTTGTCATATGGTCACCAATTTCAGCGTTAATGTCCCAGCAATACCAACCACTGTTGGATGCGTCTAGTTGCTGGAATCACTTGTATGGAGATGACACCCCTCTCAGATATGGTTACTAACTGTTTCTGGATCTGCCCCTGACTAAGAAAAAAGATTTGTTCCTTTTGTTTACCGATGGCCTTTTATATATTAAAAAAGTATAATCACGTTAGGAAAACTATTATGTTCTTCCAGTCTTTTTTGTTGTTGTTGTTCAGGCTAAGCAGATTTGTATGCATAAGTTTGGAGCCCAGCAGAGGTAGAATTCTTCCTTGTCTCTTCCAAGTTGTGTGACTGAATTGACCTTTCGTGATTTCCTTGTCTGTAAAACCGCTAGAAAAGCAACTCACCTTGTACGGCTCCACAGATGTTTGCTGCTGTTCGATTCTCTTCAAATTCCTTCTGTAACTTAAATCCTTAAGAGCCAAAACATTAGAATGGATGTATATAATTTGATTTGAATTGATTTCTTTAAAAAAAAAAAAGGCAATGTTAAACTGTAAATTTCTGGGAGTATGGGATGAGGGTGGAGGTAAGGAAGGAGGGCAGGGAGAGAGAGAGAGAGAGGGAGAGAGAAGTGTTTATTTGGTGCAGCGAGTTGCAATGGCATCTCAGGCTGTGGTATTTAGCCCTGTTGAAGTCCTGCTTTCCATTATGTGGGTTATGGCAGTTCCTTTCTGTCTCGTGAAGTCAATCTGAACTTGAAATTCAGACCCTTCTGGTTACATACACCCATTCACACACAAATGTACAGACTCACTTCAAGTCTCTGAATATGTAGCAGCTTTAATAAAGGTTTGGGAAATTTAAAGGGCTTCGCTTCATGTCATGTAAAAAATGGAATAGCTGACATTTTGTTGTTGTTGTTGTTGTTCTAAAACATTTTTTCTATCTTCAGCTGTGTGTCTCTGCCACCTCACTTTCCTGATCTTCTTTCTGTCTCGCAGGAGCCACCGAAATTCCTCTGAGGGAGGTTTTCCTCATTAAAATGATCCAATTCTTGATTTAGTGGGTTAGAATTGAAGAGTACTAGTGACAGGTATTACAAAAATAATTTGGCCCTAATTAATCAATTCCTCCCCCCCCCCCCCCCGGAGATCCTATCCCTTCATAAAATTCAACAACAAAATAATGTAATCCTGCAGAGAGCTTTTTGCATTGCCAGTGTGAGGAAGCAATGCAACTATTTATGGAAGATCTTAAAGTAGGAACAGTTTTTATTGCTTTGAAATCACTTGCAGATGTTATCCGGTATCTTCTCAGTTGCTGTAAGACCCAAACTAAGGCATGGCCCTTGTTACAGCCATCTGTTTAATCCTTCGTTGAGAGACTTCATCCTTCTAGCTTTTTTTCTCAGGATTTGTTTCTGTGTGTCCAAACATCAGCAAAGGTAGATGTTTATAATTGCTGTGTTTATAAGTACTTACGTACTGAAGGGGAGCTGGTTTTGCCACCCCGAAACGCATCTCTGTGTCATAAGGGTTATTTTGAGCTAAAGGAACCCAGCAGATTCAGGCAAAGCTCTTTACCTCCCTTTCAGCTGCCATAATTGATATTGGAAAAAGGGCCTTTCCAGAAAGAGAACTATTCACCAGAGATACCTTTTACCTCAGAACCTTTCTGTGCAACAGGGCAGCCTTTGTTTTCTGAACACTCCTCTGCTTTTCTGTGAATGGCCTTCCAGCCCTTAGTATCCCCAACCCCTGTCCCTTTCCTTAGCTCAGGATGTTACTTACCTTGATGCCAAAAGAGTCTCATGTCTTTGGGGCTCCTGTGACTATGAAGTTAAATGTTTTTCTCCTGTTAATCTGTCTTATTTCAACTTGATTATTAGACCAGCAAAAGAACCTAGAGGGGTAGAAGGAAAGTGATTTTTCCTCTTCTATATATATATATTTTTTGGGGGGGGCGTGGACTACAAAATGGGAATGTATCACCTTCAGAAAGAAAATATAAGAAACTTAAATGAGCAGGTAAGCAATGAAGTCATGCCTAGACGATGTTTAAATTAAATTTTGGGTATCCTCTGTTTTCCATACAGAACTTTTTTTCTTTCCATGCCGAGTAGGACTGTGGCAGCTAGCACATGATTATCTCTACTATTTTAAGACTTTTTTTTTTTTCCACACTTCAGCATCTCTGAACCTGGGATGCACTTTTACAATCCATAGAGTCGGGTAGCTACTATCAGCTATGCGTCGTAGCAAACTGTCATTGTCTGTGTGTTCATGAATTTGGTCAGAGCTGTATATATTGTCATCCCGCACTTGGAGGTATGTGTATTGCTGGTGCTACACATTTTTAGTTTAATTGAAATTTTAAAGGTCTAAAATATATTGATCTAATATTTGGCATTTTTAAAAAAGCTTTGGAGAAAAGCAAAAGAAACAGAACACTGGGGCCTGGTTTTGATACTAATGAGAGGGCCATTCGTCATTGCAGTAATAAACACAATTGCATTATTTTCTTTGAAAGTAAATCCAAGTGCTTTGTGGGAACTGATGAGACTCACAAATGTTATCTTTTGTGACCACACAATTTTCAGAATGATTACATCCTGTGATCCAATTGGAGGCAAGATAAATTGTTAAAATCTTCACATTTGATTTTTAAAATTTCGAAGCAAAGGGATACTGGTGTGATGAAAAAAGCATTTCAAAAAGCATAATGTGAAAAAAAATTTGAAGCGATAAGAAAACATATCATAGTATAATTAGTAGTATGTATTTTAATAAATAGTATGCAAAATAATAATTTATCACACAATCAGTCATCTTAGATTATTGAAGTAAGGTCAAATATTTTGTTTTGCCAAATAACTGCAATAGGTTTTAAAATTTCTTCCAGGTGTATTACTTCAGTGCTTTCCCTGCGTCAGATAATAAATGTAATATGTAACGCCAAATTAGTTTCCTAGGACTGCCACAAAAAGTGTCACAAGTAGGCGGGTGGCTTAAAACAACAGAAATGTGTTGTCTTACAGTTCTACAGGCCATTAAGTCCAAACTTAAGATGTTGGCAGGGCCATGCCCCCACCGAAGCCTGTAAGGAAGAGTCCTTACTTCTGTCTATCAGTTCCTTGTGGGGGCCGTAAGTTCTTGGTGTTTCTTGCTTATGGTACCTATCCTCTAGCAACTTCCGTTCTAAACAATACATAGAACCGGAGACATGTCAAGGCTTAGTCTGCTATTCTAGCATTCATTATATTTAATGTTCATTAATAATTAAATAGCTATATTTATTAATGTTTAACGTATACTAGTATTATGTTCTCCACTATAGTTAACCTTAAGACAAATATATCTAGATTGATTTATGATAATGTCCATATTCTATTTGGTCAGTTTCCTGTATTTGACATAATAACCTCCATTTTCTATTTTATAATGTTAATTATAAAAAGGTTATTTTTATTATTTAAATACGAAATATGAAGTACAAAGTACATAAAAATAAAACAATATACAGAAATGTATTGATATTATCTCAAGAAATTTTGATAGTATCTTAAGAAATTTTATAAGAAATTTTATATTTTTCATAGCTGCCTTTTTTTTTTTTAATTGGGAATCTGCTTAGACATTGGAAGTAAATGGTTCAACAAACAAAGTGAAATTGGCATTTTTTAAAAGATCTGTTTCTATTTTTTGCCTTTGTTTTCTGTTTTTTATTTTAATTAAAAAATTCCAACTTTATTGAAATATAATCAACATATAACATTGTATAAGTTTAAGGCATACAATGGGTTGATTCGATAACACTTATTGCAAAATGATCACCACCACAGTGTTAGCTAACACCTGCATCATATAATTCCATTCCTTTTTTTGTGATGAGAACATTCAAGATTTACTCTCTTAGCAACTTTCAAGTATATAATACAGTACTGTGAACTATAAACACTGTGCTGTATGTTAGATCCCCAAGTCTAAAACCAATAATGATGTACAATCTCTGCTATCCCAGGGAGCCTGTAATCAGTCTTTCCCAAACTGTATTTCATGGAGGATCCCTCCAAGGAGTACCATATACGAAATAAGCGAGAGAACTTTTGAGTACAGCATTGAGATCAACTATACACCAACAAATTGGATGGCCTGGAAGAAACAGATTAATTCCTAGACACATACAGCCTACCAAGACTGAATCATGGGAAAATAGAAAATTTTAACAGACCAATAATGATCTCATTTTAATTTCAGAATCTTCCCTTATTTATTGACCAAATGTGCTGTTCTTGTTCTTTGCATGCAGTTATTAAATGACTCAGTTCAATTTTTTTTGTCCCTGAATTGTCCCTGTCTCTTTGAGTTTTTTTTTAATTTTGAAATTCTTTAAAATATATATATATATATATATTTAAAAATAAATTTATCTTTTATATTCAAGGCACTCTTACATGTTTGATACTTCTTGGTTGTCTAATGAAGGACTGAGACAAAACAAAACGTTGATTTGAGGCTGGTTTATTGAGCTTGTCTTTTAGTGGTTAGGCATAATTTAAAGATGTTTGGTAAACTGTTGGGACACTTTCTACTGGATGATATGGAGGCCATGTTGCCCAGATCAGGATCCCAGGAGCCAGACTATACACTCGATTTCATTTTATTTAGAGAAAAACCCTATGGTTTTTCTGTTTTGGTTTCATTGTCTAGGACAAAAAGTTAAATAGTTTGTGAGGTCATTGGGAGAAAATATTTGTGTTATAGATATACATATATTTGTATAGATGCAAAAGACTTTTATTGATAAGAATGCATAATCAAAAAGATTTAGGAGCTTGTTGTTGACAGCATATAGAGTTCAAATGAAAATGATTAACACTTTAGACTTTGGCTTCTATGATACCAAATTAAATGGCCTTGTACATTATATTAAATCAACAGTTAAATTGACTTAAATATACTATCTGTGTAACCAATGTGGATGTGGGATTCAGACAGGTGTGAACAGGAATTCGTTTCTATATTTAAGACATGTAACCTTCTATGTGTGCTAGTTAATATAAAACGTTGTGTTTATATAAAATCACACTACACAGGAATAATGTATTTCCTATGCATCACGAAAATTTAATATATTTTCTACTGTTCAGAAAGTTATGTTTTCTGGATGTAAGCATATTTTATTTTATTATGGTAAGAGTATTTAAAATGAGATTTATTTTCTTAAGAAATTTTAAGTGCATAGTGCATTATTGTTGACTACAGGTATAGTGTTATACATCACAGCTCTAGAGCTTATTCATCTTACTCAGTTGAAACTTTATCCTTGTTGATTAATAACGTCCCATTTCACCCTCTTCTTAGCCTCTGGTAACCACCACTCCACCCTTCGCATCTATCAATTTGACTATTTTAGATAACCTCATGTAAGTGGGATCACACAGTATGTGGGATCACACAGTAAGTGGGATCACACTGGCATTTAGCATAATGTCCTCAAGGTTGACCATGTTGTCACATGTGGCATAATTCCCTTATTTTTTAAGGTTAAATAGTACTCCATTGTATGTATATACCGCCTTTTCTTTGTCCATTCATTTGTCAAAGGACATTTAGATTGTTTCCACATCTTGGCTATTGTGAATAAGCTGTAGTGACATAAGTGTGCTAATATCTCTTTGAGATCTTGATTTTGATTCTTTTAGCTGAATATCCAGAAGTGGGATTACTGGTAGTTCTCTTTTTAATTTTCTGAGGTTCCTCCATTCTGAGGAACCTCTGAGGAAGCGACACCATTTTGCCTCCTACCAACAGTGTGCAGACAATTCAGATGCTCCCATATCCTCATCAACACTTGTTATTTTTTATTTTTATTTATTTATTTTTTTAATAATAGCCATTCTAGCAGGCGTGATGCTCCATTGTAGTTTGATTTGCATTTCCCTGACAATTAGTGATGTTGAACATTTTTTTCATATATCCGTTGGCCGTTTTATGTCTTCTTTGGAGAAATATTTATTGCAGTCCTTACTCCATTTTTAAATCTTGTTATTCGTTTTTGTCAATTTATTTTAATGAAACCTAATTTACTGCGCTGAGGCTTTTTTCAGCTTATTTTGTGAGACAAAAAGTAACTAAAACATATGGGAACACTCACTTTGCCCTTGTCATTTGCCTCTTCTTCAGCCTCTCCGCTTTCTTTAATTTGCTCTTAGATCTGAGAGAATCATCTGAAGTAAAAAAGAGTGAGGGCTCTGTTATCAGAAAGTCTCTCTTTCTAACACTTCCTAATTGTGATCCTGAGCGAGTTGGTTTCTTTTCTCAGTCCGTTTCTCATCTGCATGAGGATGACGACACTGTGAACTCATTGGATTGTTTGGAGGATGAAATTAGGTCACATATGACAGTGTCCAACATTGGCTAAGTATACAGTACAATCTTGAAAATGAAATTCCTTTTCCAGTCAATTTTCACTTTTCTTTGCCAGGTTTCTGATAGTCCTGTTGACATTTAGTTAAGCTCTTTTCAATGTTTTTTTGTTGTTGTTGTTGTTGTTTGTTTGTTTGTTTTTTTATCTCTAGCCTATTACACAGTTTTCTTCATATCTGAATACTTAGGTTATTTAGGTTCTTCAGAAAATAGAACTCACCAAAGTGGGATCCCTCAGTCAAGCCAGATTCAGCCATTCTTTTATGGACAATTTTCTTTTGTAAGAGAAACCAAAATCAAATTTATGTAAATTTTCTCTGGCAAAGACCTTAACGAATTCTTTATATTCTCCAGTATGTTTTTAAAAAAGCAGTATTTTTTTGCTGGTAATTTCATCATCTCGTGGCATCACTAACCGACTCTTGGTTTTGGTGGGAGTAATTTTTTAATTTGTAGATTAACCTTCTTTATTTTTCTGTCCTTATTTTGTCTACATCTTGACTATTTTTACAGTTCATTAGTGCCTCCATAGAGAATGGGAAATGGAAATAAAAGAAGATGAAACTCAAATTCAGGCAGTACCTATGCAACATAAAATGGACCTTCAGGGATGAAAGAAAACCCATCGGGTTGGCTGTGGGGATCTTAAGACTGAATTATACTCACGATTTGATTTCAGACTGTTATCCACAGTGCTGGTCAGCTACTTAAACTCAATTTTCTTCTTGAAATGATTGATGGGTACTCATTACTACAGTGATATCCATCACCCACCTGGGCCACCGAGCATGCCGAGTAATTCCCTTGATCTTTGACTGGTGGGCAGGTGTCTCAGATAGCTTTCAGCCACATCTTGGTGTGCGTGCTGGTTCACTTACCTGTTCTTATTCCATACCTGCGTGAGGGCTTGGCATCTCACAGCAACTTCAAATTTCGTATGAACCTGTCAGCTAAACTGATATCCTAGGAGCCAATATAGTGACTCCAAGGATGCAGAAGGATCTGACTTCCACTCGCTTTTGGGATGGAATCAAGGAAGGATTGGTTTACATTCTTGAGTGACCTGTGTAAGGTTTGGCCACCAACAGTTTTCCATTTTTTTCCTCGTGAGTTAGTTTTTCTATACATGTCATTGTTCTTGCCAAAAATATAACCCTAATGAAAAACTGATTTGTTTTTTTGAAACATCAAAATTCAGTTTATTAGAACCAGTTACACCATCTGTAGTTATCTTAGAGTTATATTTTGTTAACGCTTTCTGTTCACAGATTTGGTTATGAAACTATGATTGTCTGAGGCTTTCAAGGACGTCTCCTTTAACTTCTCATTAGCATGAAGACGACGAGTGGGATGTAGTCAGTTGAATTGTGTCTAAATAAGTTATTGTAGGAGCAACATTAAACTCTTGACTAGGATGCTCTTCTGTTGTTAAACAATATGAACTTTGATAAAGCTTCTAAAACACCTGTATGTTAAATGTTTCTTTTAAATTCAGTGTCTATAAGTTGGTTTCCCCAGGGAAATAGGATAGAAGGAAGCCACAAGAAACTCCTAGTCAGATACTCACTGGTATCTCAGTTATTTATCAATGGCTTAATATCAATGGCTTAATAGTCAGGTTCCAAAAAAAAAGTGCACTAGAAAACTACCATATTAAATACTGAGATCCGCCCCTTTCTCCTGGAATTGCCAGTTGGAATGACCCCAATAAGGAAAAGTTGGAGTAACTGTGGCCAGAAGTCTTTTCTGGTCAGGCTCTTTGCTGCAGTATTTAGACTGAAAACATTTATGGCAGAACATGCTGACGAGGCAAAGAGAAACGAGATTAGGAAGGAAAGAGAGGAACAGAAAATAATGAGGAATTTGTATAAAAAGAAAAGGACAATAGAGCTGTATTTTCCTACATTTAGGGCTACATGAATATGCTGTGTCCTGTACTATGAGAGAGGTAAGCCGGTTGCTGAGAGTCTGGCCTTCTTTGATTATCTCTTTATTATTATTGTTATTTTTAAAGCAATCAGGCCGAAAAGAAAATGTGTGAGGTAAGTTGGCAAAGTGCGAAATTCATTTCACATGCATTACTGGGTCTCAAGAAACCAGCTCCTAGCTCCGAAAGAGCAAGTCACTCTGCGTATGAGGAAGCACGACCTCACCTTCAGGACATTGTGGTGGCAGACAATAATCCCATTGTAAAAACTTATGACAGTGGCGAAATTAATTAGCTCTCTCCTCCAACTGTGTGAGGCTACACACAGCAAGAGTTAGGACAGAGAAGCACCCCAGCATGGGGCACGGACTTCAGAGGGGGACAAGGAGGGACAGCACTTTTCTTTCAGCAAATTGCCATGTTCGTGTCGCAGAGAAAATGGGCGAAAACAACAAAAGAGGCTTTTTTTTTAATTATCATCTTGAGCGTTTAATTTAGATCTGCAGTTGCTTTTAAAATGAAATCTAGGATAATTAACTCTCTTATCAGACCACAGCCAGACTGCAATGATTATTTAGAAGAGTTAGAGAGGGATCCTGTCCTACAGTCAGCATGACCTTTATCATTTCTTACGTTGTTTATCTGTCTACTTTAAAAATATTTTCAGAAACGATTTTTTTTTTTATCGAACATGGGTAAATATCCTCGTAGTCTTTATTAATTGATTTTTAAAGTCACATTCAGAGTTCCACTCCTTACGTTTACAAAGGTCAGGAATTTTTTGCACATACGTGGCATGGGAGGGGGCAATATTCTATAAATGATATTTCTGATTTTAAAAGGTCACACGAGAAGGAATAAAAAAATTCACCTTTGTACTTTACGTGTTCAGACGTATCATGTGCATTTGTAAATAAGTCCTCTGCTAACATATCATATTAGTATGCTCCTCTTAACCCTGCCACTTCCCCTTCTCTTGTCTGGGTTTGACTGGAACTAGATTGGAAGAGTGTGCCTCTTACGTCTCAGCAATCAGTCTACATCTGATTGGGGAAATCCCTGGGACCATGAGACTTTAGAGTTGGGAAGAATGGCAAAGATGAGCTTAAATGCCCTCTTTTTCCGAAGGACACATGAAGACCAGGCATGTTACATACATGATGAAGCCCTAGTTAGAATTAACCTTATCTTATTCATATTTTATCTTAAGTAAATTTTTATGGAGATAAGATATAAATACAGAAAGGCGTCAAATAATACACGTAATAATACAGTAAACACGTTTATGGAACCGAAACCTGAAGAAAGAGATAGAATATCATCTGCATCTCAGAAGCTTGCCTGCGGGTCCTTTTCAGTCACTACACTTCCCCTCCCCAGAGAAGATAACAATCCTGATTTCTGTCACCATATATTATTGATTGTTATTTTCCCTGAACTTTATATATAAATATATTCATCAGCTCTGTCTTCCTTTCCCTCAAGACTTTTTTTGTAAGATTTATCAGTGTTGTTTCACATGATTTGTTCCTTTCTGTTGATATATGGTCTTCTTTCGTATGAACATGCTACCATTTGTTTATCCGCGCCAGTACTGAAGGAAAAATCGGTTGTTTTCAGTTTTGGACAACTGCAAATAATACGTCTGTGAACATTCTTGTTTATGTCTGGATGCTCATCTATACCATATCTTTCAGATGTATTCCTGGAGTGAAAGAAGGCAATGAAATATGCCTATGTGTGGTAGATGGTCAGCTTCCTCTACAGAATGTAACTTGCTCCACAGTCAGACCAAAGCTTGGTGTTACCAGAATTTTTAACATTATCTTTCTGGAAAATGTGTGTGGGGTCAATTGTTGATTTAATGTGTATTTTTCTGAATTCTAATTATTTTGAGCACTTTTTCATATTATTTATTGGCCTCTTTATCTTTTCCCTTTTTGAAGTACCTGTTCAAGTCTTTCACACATTTTTCTCTTGGTTTATCTACCTTTTCCTTATTGATGGGTAAAAGTTTTTGAGGCATTCTGGATGAGTTATTTGTCAGTTAAATACAAGTATGTCCGAGTCTGTAGCTTGAGTTTCAATTCTCTTACTAGTATGTTTTTGATGAAGAGATGTTTCTAATGTTAGCATAGTCCAATGTATCAGGTTTTTTTTCTTGTGGTTAGTGTTGTGTGGGTGTGTTTCTGAGTGTGTGCACACATGCCCTCCATTTAAAAATTTTTGTTTTGTGCTCAGTTCGGCAGCACATATACTAAAATTATTTGTTTACCCCCAGGGTTTTCAAAAATAATCTCTTATGTTATCTTTTAGTTGACTTGTTGTTACACCTTTGATAATTACATCTCTAAACCACCTGGAATTGCTTTTCGCGTATGATGTATAGTAGAAAATTGCATTCATTGTATTTTTCTCATAAAAATTTCTACTTTGCTCAGCATAATTTCTTGAAAAGACTGGCCCTTCCCCACTGCTTGATAATCCACTTTCTTCATACATCACGTGTTCACACAGGGTGTATTTCAAGACTGCCTATTCCGTTTCGTTGGACTGTGGGCCCCTGTGCCAACACAGCACTGATTTAATTTTCCTCCATTCTATTTTTTTTGAAACTCCTGTTGGTTGTATGTTGGCCTTCTCATTCCAGGCTCTAGCTCTCTATTTCTACATGAAGCATGCTGGGTAATATTCTCAAATTTATTTTCCACTTAATTAGTTTCCTCTTCTGAAATGTTTAATTTGCTATTAAATCTTTTATCAAATGCTAATTTTTGTTGAAGTTCCTTTAAGTCTTATTCTTAAGATCGTATTTACTTTTTTATATCTCTAAACATGTTTATATTCTTTCAGACTTTGTTTCATTATCACAAAGTTTTTTTTTTTTATAACAGTCTTTATTTGATAACTCTCGCTTGTTATCTGTCTTGTAAGTGTTGGCCTTGAGTTAGGAATTTTTTTTCCCCCTGTGGTAATCTCTCATGACAAAAGGAAATTCCTTCAGAGAGGTTTAGTGTTTGCTTCTAGTATATCATTAGTCTGGGGCCAATTTTATGTCAAATCTCAACTTTCTGGGCCACATGCCAATGCAGACCCAAAATCTGTGTTAGGTCAGGCCCAAGATTTTTCAGTGGTTTATTTTTTACACTGTAAGCTCACTGTCATAGGCCTTGTCATTCCTCACAGAATGGAATGAAGGTCGTGTGTGCTTCTGGCATAATGTATGTGAAATGTGCAAAAAGAAAACACATAAACAAATATAAAATGTCATTGCGAGGCAAGGATGAGGAGAAATGGAAACCTTGTTCACTGTTGGTAGGAATGTAAACTGGTGCAGTCACTATGGAAAACAGTGTGGGGGTTCCTCAAAAAATGAAAAACGGAATTATCATATGATCCATCAATTCCTCCTCTGAGTATTTATCTAAAGAAAATGAAAACACTAACTTGAAAAGATGTATGCACCCCCAAGTTCATTACGGCATTATCTATGATAGCCAAGATACAGAAACAACCTAAATGTCCATCAATGGATGAATAGATAAAGAAGAGGTGGTACATAAAAACAATGGAATATTATTCAGCCATAAAAATAAGATAGTCTTGCCATTTACAACAGTATGGGTGGACCTTGGAAGCATTATCTAAATGACATAAGTCAGAGAAGGACAAATACCATATGATCTCACTAATAGATGTAATTTAAACAAACAAACAAACAAATCAAGCTCATAGGTAAAGAGAATGGACTGCTGATTGCCAAGGCAGAGATTAGGTGAATAAGTAATGGAAGTCAAAAGGTACAAACCCCAGTTATAGAATAAATAAGTCCTGGGAATGTAAGGTACACATGGTGACTGTAGTTAATAGCACTGTTTCACATATTTGAAAGTTGCTAAGGGAGTAGATTTTAAAAGTTCTCGTCACAAGAAAAAAATTCGTAACTACATATGGTGACAGATGCTAACTAGACTTATTGTGGTGATTATTTTGTAGTGTATACAAACATCTAGTCATTATGTCATACACCTGAAACTAACATGATGGTATACATCAATTATATCTCAATTAAAAAGTCATTGCTTTTTATCGTGTAAAGTTGCTATTCATATATGTTCAGTACAAATAAACCTTACGTATTTGACACTCATTATTATAAGATTTGTAATGATGAATTGAAAATCTCATTCAAAAACTACACGGAGGAATCTTTCCTTTCGCTGGTAGTCTGCCCACAGAATGTTGGCCTGGAAGAAGCCATAGTTTGCTTTCTCCTCATTTACTTTTTACCTTCCGCTTTACCTTCCCTCTCCCTGTCCCTCTTTCCCTGAGAGCCAAATGGCAACTCTATGGTTCCTGCCACGTCCGATGCGCAGGAAAATGCACAAACGTGAGTCAGTGCTTCAGCGACTATGTACTGAGTCAACTAGAGGAACCAGACTTTCCATCCTGCTGTCCCTGTCACTAGCTGATCCAGAAACTGTCTCATTATGTGTTCTTAAAGATACATACAGCACTTCGTGACTCATGCACTCTTTTTTCCGATCAATGGTCAAAAGAGGTTCTAGGCTTAGCAAAGAAATAGATAATAAGAGGAAAAAAAAATCAAAGAGAGCAGAGTTGGAGTTAATTCATCTTTCTAAGAATCTTCATTGCAAAAATATTGACAGCACCAGCCAGGAGATTCTATCTGAGGACCGAAGGACGAAATTCCTATTTTCATTCTCCTGGGGGACATAAGGGCTAAAAATGAATTGGTCTTGGGGGGAATAAAAAGCAGGCAGGATATTCTCATCTGAGTGATCAGCTCTCTGCATAAAGGTGCATGTCTAAGATTTTCAACTTGCTCCTGGGCAGAATTGGAAACATGCAGAGACGCAGATTATAGGTGCAGTAAGAATGAAAGCAGATCCAACAAAAAGCTTTTATTTTCTTTCTTTTAAGTGACATATCTCTGCATTTCTTAGCTCCTCATTTAGTTTTTATTTCTATTACAGTTCATATGATTCTTACAACTGCAGTGACCAAAACGTTAAGCCTCACCCAGGCTAAGGTGTCAGTCGGGACTCTGTCTTTTGTATCATCTGAACTTAAATGTTCTCTCCGTTACAAGTTGTCTTAAAGTGGAAATGGACCTCATGAGAGAGAGAGAGAGCTGAGAGTTCTTCTGCACTAAAGAATAATTTCATTGACTTGTTAAAATCTCAGAAGTTTAATAATAGATTATTCACATTTAAAATAATAGAATGGGATTTTACTTTTATTTTGCATCCATCTTTTTAAAAGTATTTATTAGCTTTCTCCTAGATCTAAGTGAGTTTTATATGAGATGAGCTATGATGAATATTGGCGCATGTGTTAGGTAAGGAGGGCATACAGATTGGGTTCTTTTTTTATAGGTGCTGGTGGATGTGGTGGTAAAATTTGCCAAGACAACATCCAGAAAACTCATGTTCTAAACCACCTCCCATTCGCCGGTCCCCAAATACTACCTCCATTTAAATTGGCAAATGCTCTTGTCTATGCTACATTTCCGCTCTCAATAGGGAAAAAAATTAATCTTGCTTCAGGTAGAAGTTGGCTATTTAATATACCAAACAAATGAAAAAGAATATGGGAACTGCCCAGAATTCTTCAAACATTTCTAGTCATTCTTAATTTGACAAAATGTTAAAAGTAATTCATCCTGTAGAGGTAATAACACATTCAAATTTTTAAGGCCAGATATATAGCTGAGTTGGAACTAGATTGCATTTAATACTTTTAAACATTACATGTAGGTAGAAGATTTGGCTTTTTGTCCAGTCAGAATGATTCAATACCAGAAGTCTAACTGAAATTTGCCTGCTTATGACTTAACTTTCTATTTTTCTTTAGCTTCAGTGAAAATAAATGTATTCTCATCTTAATGCCATCTGTGAATAATACCTAACAGCTAATGTTTACTGAACACCCACTTTTTATATTGTTTTACAAGCATTATCTTATTTAAACTTATGAAAGCTTATGAGGTAAGTTCTATTTTTGGCACATTTATTTCACATATGAAGAAACTGAGGCTTGAGTGGTGGAGTTAAAGTTTAAAATCAGGCTTTTCAAAACTCAGAAGAAATCAGGATTGCTACACATCTGATAATCAAGAGAGAGAGAGACAGTGAATAATTAATATATCTCAGTCAATCAATCGATCAATCTATCATCTATCTGTATATCATCTATCATCTATCTCTATCTATATCATATCTATCATATATCTATCTATCTGTATATCATCTATCATCTATCTATCTCTATCATCTATCTATCATCTATCATCATCTATCATCTATCTATCTATCATCTATCATCTATCATATATCTCTATATATCTATCATCTATCTATCTATATCTATATCTATCTATCATCTATCATCTATCATCTATCTATCTCTATATCTATCTACCTATTTACCTGTCTATCATCTATCTATATATCATCTATCATCTATCTATTATCTGTCATCTATCATCTCTCATCACCATTTACTCTCAAAGAAATGTGTACAGGAATTGAGTATGTTTATTTCAAATAGATGTTGTGTTCTTGAATTAAATGCTGCATTTTTTTTTATAGCAGAGGACTTATTGATTTTGTTTGCCTCTCAAATTTCTTCATATATCGCTCAAGATTAAATTATATAATAGCATCAGGATTCTTTTAGTTACAAAAGACAGAAAACAATTAAACTGGCTTATGAAGAAAGAACAGTAATAACATATTGGCTTATGTACCTAAAATGTCCTAAGATAGCATGAGAGACAACTTGATCCAGAGACTCTGGGGATGTCATGAGGATCATATTTCTTTTTCTGTAGTGGCAGCCTGGCTTTCATGCTCTGAGGACAAGCATTAAAAAAAGTATTTTTTTTTTTCTGGAGATTTACCCATATCCAGGAACTAAGTCTGTTGGATCTGATTTTGTCATGTGGCCGTTATTAAGCTAATCATTGTGCATAGGGAGATGTGTTTTGCTTGTCCACGCCTGAGTCTCCTGTTCACTCCAGTCGCAGAGGATGAGGGGGGTGGGCAGTCCTGGGGAATCCATGTGGACCAATGATGGACATGAGTAGGTATTGAAATAAACTTTAGCAAATCATTATCATAAGAAGGAAGGATAGATATGGCAACAAGCCCCAAAGTTATATTACAGTGTTTCTAATAGGGCAGATATTTTATAAGGGATATGAAATCCCTTAGTAGAAAAGTCATGGTATTAGGGCAGAACTAATGAAAAATATAGATATCAAACGCTGAATTTTATGGCAAATCATTTGAAAATGCTGGCTTTTTGCAACATACCACTATACAGATTTTGTGTTAGCTATTAAATGATGGATGATGAAAATAAGATCATCAATTATAACTGCTGACTAAAAATAAATACTTGGTCCTACTACATAGGAGGGTAAGGAATCCTACATTGAACTAAGAATCTGGTCTATCTTCCAATCCAGAATTTTCTGCGAAGGTCTTATTTTTGTGGAGAAAAATAAATGGCAGATACTGAGAGCATCAGTTATTCTAAATGATCGCATAACAGTGTAACTCCCATGTCAATATACTTCGCAAGTTTCCTGGGTCATTAGATCCAAGGTTATTGTGTTTGCTGATGTATCAGCACCTGGTATTCCTGGGTGGTCTCCCATCCAAGTACTAACGAGGCCCCATCCTGCTTAGCTTCTGAGATCAGCCGAGATTGGGCATATTCATGGTGGCATGGCCGTAGACTTATATCTCTTTTTTCGTGGCATCGTGAGTAATGTTTAAAGTAAGGGGCTGATATGATTTCAATTCTCTTGCTAACTGTTAACACAAGATTATTGGAAAAGAAGTTTAGTTAGTAGGAAAATAAACACAAATTCCAACAGCAGAAAAGCATATGGAAGCTGAAATCCTTCATGTCACCTCATGCTCACGGTTTAGTTGCCAAGAACAATGTCAAGAAGCTTTTCCCTAGATTTTCTTCTAGGAGTTTTATGGTTTTAGGTCTTACATTTAAATTTGTAATGCATTTCAAGTTATTTGTTGTGAGTAATGTAAAATAAGAGTCCAATTTCATTCTTTTGCATGTGACTATCCAGTCTTCCCAACGCCATTTATTGAAAAGACCATCTTTTCCCAATGAACATACTTGGCCCCCTCGTCAGATATTAGTTGACTGTGCATGTGAGGATTTATTACTGGGTTTCCATTCTGTTCCATTGATCTATGTGTCTGTTTTGATGCCAGTAACATATTCTCTTGGTTACTGTTGCTTTGTAACAATAGTTTGAAATCAGGAAGTATAATGCCTTCAGCTTGTTCTTCTTTTTCAGAATTGGTTTGGCTACTCAGGATCTTTTATTCCATACAAATTTTAGGATTGTTGTTTTTTTATTTCTGTGAAAAATATCAAATAATCTTGGTAGGGAGTGCATTGAACCTATAGATGTCTTTGGGTAGTGTGGACATTCTAGCATTAGTAACTTATTCAATCCATGAACACAGACTATCTTTCCATTGATGTCGTTCTTCATTTTCTTTCTTCAAAGTCTAGTAGTTTTCATTGTACAGATTGTTCACCTCCATGGTTAAATATACTCCTAAGTATTTTATTGTTTATTGTATTTGATAATTCTTTTTTAGATAATTTGTTGTTAATGTGCAGAAATGTGACTAATTTCTGTATGTTGGTTTTGTATCCTGAAACTTTAATGAATTTGCTTATTAATTCTAAATTTTTGGGGGGGAAGAGAATTTGAAATTTTCTCTATATAAGATCATATTATCTGCGAACAAAGACAGTTTTACTTGTATTCTTTTTTGGATGCCCCCTTTTTTTTTTCTTCCCTAGTTGCTCTGGCCAGAAATTTCTGTACTATGTTAAAATACGAGTGGTGAGAGTGAGCACCCTTGGTCTTATTCCTGATCTTAAAGGAAAAGCTTTCAGCCTTTGATTATGATGTTAGTTGTGAGCTTTACATATGTGACCTTCTATATATCCAATTTATGGTTGGTTTTTATCATGAAATGATATTGAATTTTGTGAAATGCTTTTTCTACATATACTGAATGGTTATTTTAAAATCTTTTATTTGTGTGGCATATCGCATCGATCATTGCATGTGTTGAACCACCCTTGCATCCCAAGGATAAATTCCACTTGATCATGGTGTATGATCCTTGTAATGTGCTGTTTAGCTCAGTTGCTAGAATTTTGGCATCTGCATTCATTAGGGATATTGGCTTCTAGTTTTCTTGTAGTGTCTTTATCTGGCTTTTGTATCTGGGTGACGCTCCCTTGAGGGAGGAGTGTCACAGGTAAACTGAAACTGTTTCTGTTACCCTCTTCAGTGTATCTAGTCTTGAATTTCATTTTTCTCCAACAGTCCAGTCTGCTGGACTCCTGGACTTCCATAAAGGCTCTGTTGTCCATGGGTGATTGTCGAAATCAGTATTTTTTGAGGGTAAGATCGTGGAAAACTTATATTCTGCCAGGTTTGTGACATCATTCTCCAGTATAGAAGAGATTTAAGCTAAGGCCTGGAAAACATTGAAAAGCAACTGATTAACTTCAGCGGAGAAAAGTGTGTTTACCAGAAGTTAAGCAATTAATGGAACTCATGACTCAAGAGTCAACAGATGAACACTAGCCTAGCATTACTTATGTTTCCTTCTGAGGTGTAAAAGTATGGGATTTTTCCTTATTAAAAAATGTGAATTATGTTTATATTCTCATTGGGTGTGAATTTAGCACCATTTAAAATGAATGAAAAACCTTTTCTTTATGACCTATTGGCTTTAGTTCTCTCAGAGTCTTTTGTGTGGTGATAATGGTTACAGTTTTATGCATTGATAACAAATATTACCCACGATACTTTTACTAATAAATACACACTCAGTATGTGCCATGTATTCTGCTAAGCACTTTTTAAGACTTTTTCTCAGCCTAGACTTCTGAACAAAACCCTGAATCTGTGTATCTAATTGCCTGCTATACATCTTCTTTGGGGTGTTTTGAAGGCATTTATCATCTTTACCTCCAGACTTTCTATTCTTCTGTATTTTCTGGGTTACTAAATTGCATCCCCATCTGGTCAGCTCTTCTTATTGGATCTGGATATCGTATTTGGCCTGTTGTTCTTTCTGTCCATCCTAATTGATGAAACATCAAGCCCCTGTTCATAGAAATGTCCATTCTAGTCTTGCAAAGTGGCCTACCCCTCCTCACAGCTGTGGCTGTCACCTGGTTTATACCTTGCTTATTCCATTGCAGGGGGCTCTTCCTGGATGTCCTCTGACCTGTGCTCCACTCTGTAGCCAGAAACATGGTTTAAAGTGGCAACATGTTCACATCACGTCCTTATGAAGCACCCTTCTGTAGAATAAACATTTACGTTCCCATTCTACCTCATCTCTGCTGCCTCCTCTCCTACTCAAAATTTAGCATTTCTAAACATTCAGGTAATCTTAGTTTAGAAGACATGTCCTCAGAGGGACGTCCTTGATCCCTTACAATTTTAATTTACCCTTACAATATCTACAATAAGTCCACAGTACATTTTACTTTTTTTTTCATTCCTTACAATTATGCGTATGCTGACTACCTTACCCACGAGACAGACTACAGGAAGGCAGGAAGTACCAGTATGCTCATCATAATATTTAGGTTAGCATAATGCAAGCACTCCATAAGCGTTTTCTGAATGAATGAGTAAATTCTACAGAGTTCCTCCAATTTTAAGCCTGGGCTCTGTACACTATGTCATTCTTCTTTTAAACACATTTCGATTTAATTTTCATGTCACAAAAGTTCAATATTTGCCTCAGAACTCCAATAGGAATACCCAAAGTTTTCAATATAGACATTTCTATCTTGTCTTCCGTTGAGGCAATATCTCAGTTTTCTGAGTAATAAATATCACAGGCTCTTTTTTGAAATCCTTAGCAAAAGATTAGAGGAATAGAAGTTTTTGAGCGAAAGTGATTAAAGTACATTTTAAATACTGCTGGATTATCCTAAGGCAAATTAACAATGTGCTTCAGGCGAAAGATTTTGAATTGACATTTCTCAAAAAAGAAAATAAGTAATCCCGATGGAAAGTCAGGAATGTGTTAAACTTCCTAAAACTCATCTCGATGTTTATTATTGATTTTACTTTTAATTATACAAGAGGGCACAGTAATATTAGGGTCACTGAAGGCATGACTAAGAGGGCTCAGTTTGAATATTAGTATTAAAGAAAAATGTTTGGTTTTCTACGTTTTTTAAACCAAGGAGCTTTCACTTTTTATAAGATAATAACCGAATAGTATTATACATTAGATATCATGGTAAGCATTGTCTTATCATTCATGTTGCTATTATGAAAGTTAGATGTGCTCCTTCTAGTTTTGGAGCTGAGGAAAGCGAGAGAATGTCCAGGGAACGTAGTAAGTTCCCCAGCCTGCACACTGTCTGTCAGGTCACACTGGTTCACCCTGTGTGACAGGGGCTAGCACTTCTCCTCATCGTACTCATCCCGGTAAGGCAATTCCAACGCTGAGTATACAGCAGGATTGCATAGATTGCTCCAGTCTGCTGAAATTGGCTACTGTGGAAAACCGGTGAGGTCCTCGCAGCTCAATAGAAAAATCTATATGTTCCAACAGGGTACCCACAGGGAAGTAGCTGATCTCTCATTTGGAACAATCAACACAGCAGAGTGTGGCAGGGCTGCTTCGAAGAAATATGCCAGAGTTTCAGTCACTGTGGTTGCAGAAGAACTGAGATTTATTGTAGAAACTAAGCATTTTCTTTAGGGTAGTCGTTGCACGAATCTGGACTCAGCAGCTAAATTTCCTTTATGTAGGGCGCTGATGATGTTACTAACTGACTAAACAATGTGATTTCAACAGAGACCAGTATTCCTAAAGCTATAGATAAAATCCGAGTAAATAAAATAGTTGTCATGGTCCAGTTTGCTCCAGAGGATATTGAATCAATCAGATTGACCTGAGAAAGTTTAGAAGTAGCGCAGATGAATCGGGAAAGCCCGCCACTGTGATTTGTGGCAGATACTTCTTGAAGAGGTGGTCACCTTAACTTTTTAGAATTATTATTATATTTTTTTGGTCTTCTCTCCCTGAGATAGGCTGAAGTGTCATGGATCAGTGTCAGCTCTTGCTGCTGTTGTTTTTGGTGGCATTGCTACATCCTGAACATTCCGAAAGGATGCTGGTGCTGAGCTAGGGCTGGCTACAGTGTCAGGGAGAGAAGCAGATGTGCATATGCTTGAAGGAGTTTCTGAGCAATGTATAGGAAAAGGTGGTAGGAAAACTTAATACATCGTGTGGCACTTTGGCAATTTAGTCCGTGTGAAATGACTACCCGGAAACCAATGCCGCTTTTGCCTCAAAGGTAGAGTAAATAACATTTCCCCTTAGGTTTAATCCTAAAAAATGTCCTCTCTTTACAATGAATACATTTAAGACAGCCCTCTTCTCTCTTGGCCAACTCTCCCCACTGAATACTTCGCCCTTCCCTACTTCCTTAATGGGTTCTCTTATCCTCAGATGTATAGTTGTCCCCCTGATCCGTGGCTTTGCTTTCTATGGTTTCAGTGACCTGTAGTCAGGACATCACCACCACACGAGGGTGAGCACAGTACAATAAAGTATTTTAGGGGAGAGAGGGAGACCACATTCACATAACTTTTATTACAATATATTGTTATAATTCTATGTTATTCTTGTTGTTTATCTCTTACTGTGCCGAAGTTATGAATGAAACTTTATAATAGGGTATGTATATATAGGAGATAAACGTTTATAAAGACAGTCTCCAACTTATGATGGTTGGACTTAATGATTTCTTGGCTTCCAGCGGTGTGAAAGCAGTACATTTTGATCTTTTCCCTGGCTGGCAATATGCAGCGTCATACCCTCTCGTTACACTGGAGAGCAGCAGCAAGATGGTTTTGCCCATCAGCAGGCGAATGCAAGTGTTCTGAGTGTGGTTAAGGTAGGCTCACTAAGCTCGGATGTTCAATAAGTTAGGTCTATTAAATGCGTTTTCGACAACGATGTTTCTAACAGGATGGCTTTATTGAGATGTAATCGCATCTCTATGGGGTTTGGTACTATCCACAGTTTCAGGCATCCAGTGGGGTCTTGGGATGTATCCCCTTGGGATAAGTTGGCTGACTTTCTACTTGATGCCTTCTTGCCTCTTCCTGTGACTGTGCCTGTTGTAACAGTTCGACATGCTGCTAGTTCTGTAGTTACAAACGCAACAACTTTCTCCATATCGTGGAACATGATGGTTAGAATATGGTGCCAATAAGGCCAAGCATGCTTATCTTCTTAGACTCAATTAGTATCACTCAGATAAATCATCCGTCTTAAGGGAACTGTTAGGAATTGTGTCTCTGGCCCCAGGAATTGAACATGCCATTGCATGTAAGGTGAAACAAAGATTGCCTTGTCCCCGGATTTTCGCTATCCATTTCCTTCACACTAAGGGTGAATAAACACTTAGGAAAAGGGCTAGGACAGCATTTCCCAGCTTCCCTTGCAGCAAAGTGTGGTCACGTGTCCAGAGCTGTACTGTAGGAATGGGGATGAGAAGCTGAAAGGCCCTGGGTAACTGAAGCCTCAGGGCAGGAGGGCCCAGCCCTGCACCACCTACCTCTAGCTTTGTCCGTGAGGAAGAAATCGTCATCTTGTGGTCTTGTTTAAGCCACTCTTACTCTGAATCTTTGTTACTCAAGATTGAACTAGTCTTACCTGATTTACAAGGCAAAAGTGTTAATGTCTCAAAGAACTACTGTTTGTTTATTTGTTTATTATTTTTAAATTATTTACTTGGGTAGCATTAGTTAAGACAATTATAATTTTCAGGTGTACATTATCATTTGACATCTGTATGTTCTATTGTGTGTTTACCACCCAAAGTCCACCATATATTTGATCCCCTTTACCCACCTCACCCTTCCACTACTCCCTATATTTGACCCCCTTTAACCTGTCTACCTTCTCCCTCCTCCTTCACCCCCTACCCTCTGATAACCACTAGTCTGTAGTCCGTGTCTATGAGTCTCTGTTTTTTAATCCTATTCATTTGTTGCTTTTAGGTTTATAGCCCACATATAAGTGGTATCATGTGATTTTCAACTTTTTATGTCTGATGTGTTTCGCCTAGCATGATCATCTCAAGGTCCATCCTTGTTGTCGCAAATGGCAGTAGTTCATCTCTTCTTATGGCTGAGTAATATTCCATTGTATATATGTACCAAGCCTCTTTAGCCAATCATCTACCGTAGGACACTTCAGTGCTACAATGTCCTGGCCACTGTGAATAGTGCTGCTATGAACATCAGTGTACAAATATCTTACGTATATGAATGTTCAAGTCTTTGGGGTAAATACCCAGTAGAGGGATTGCTGGATCATATGGTAGATCAATTCATTTCCCTAATAGCTAGCGATGTTGAGCATCTTTTCAAATATTTGTAGGCCATTTGTGTGTCCTCTAGGGAGAAGTGTCTGTTCAGGTCCTCTGCCCATTTTTTGATTGGATCATTTGTTGTTGTTGTTATTGAGTCATATGAGTTCTTTGTATATTAGGCCCTTATTGAAGCGTTGCTTGCAAATAGTTTCCCATTCAGATGATTACCTTTTACCTTGTTGAGATTTCTTTTGCTGAGCAGAAGCTTTTTAGTTTGATGTAGTCCCATTCATTTATTTTAGCTTTTCATTCCCTTGCCTTCGAGGTCAAATTCATAAAATCCTCTTTAGTCCAAGGTCCTTGAGCTTAGTTTCTATGTTTTCTTTATGCATTTTATTGATCCGTCTTATATTCAGGTCCTTAATCCATTTTGAGTTAATTTTGGTGTGTGGTAATACAACAGTCTAGTTTCATTCTTTTGCAGGTGGCTTTCCAGTTTTCCCCGCACCATTTATTGAAGAGGCTTTCCTTTCTCCACTGTATGCTTTTGGCTTTTTTGTCGAAAATTATTTGCCTACATAATATGAGTTTACTTCTGGACTCTCGATTCTGTTCCACTGGTCCATGTGTCTGTTTTGCTGCCAACACCATGTCGTTTTGATTACCGTCGCTTTGTAGTATAATTTGAAGTCAGGCAGAGTGATGCCCAGCCTTGTTCTTTATTCTCTGGATGGCTTTGGCAATTTGGGGCTTTTGTGCTTCCGTACAAATCTGATAATTTTTTGTTCTATTTCTTTAAAAAATGCCAATGGGATTTTGATGGGGATTGCATTAAATCTGCTTTAGGCAATATGGTCATTTTAACTATGTTGATTCTTCCAATCCAAGAACGGAATATCTTTCCATTTCTTTGTATCTTCTTCAATTTCTTTTAATAAGGTCTCGTAGTTTTCATTATCTAGGTCCTTCACTTGTTTCGTTAAATTTATTCTAGATAGTTTATTCTTTTGGTTGCAATTGCAAAAGGAATTATTTTGTCTACTTTTTTTTTCTGACACTTCATTATTAGAGTATAGGAACACTATGGATTTTCGAACATTGATTTTGTATCCAGAAACTTTACTGCCTCTGCTTATTGTTTCTAGTCGTGTTCTTGTGGAGCCTTTAGGGTTTTCTACATAGAGAATCATGTCATCCACACTGTTGATTTTATTTAGAACTTAAGTTTTCAGAATGTTAGTCAAGAGGATGAAAAGAGCACAATAGTTAGTAAATAAGCATTCAGCGTTATCATGTGTGTTAACACTGAATAATTTTTTTTGTTAAATTTAGTTATCTATTAGATTAAATTAAATGAGACTATATACGGTTTACCTGATTAAATACCAAATATATAGTGAGTACCCAATAATAATTATATTCTCCTTCTAAATAAAGGCACTGGGTTTCCTTTTTAAAAGTTCTTGCTACTTATTTTTTATTATAAATATCATTACAAAATAGCATAACAGAGACTTTTCTTGACCTGAAAGCTGCCCCATTTTAATAGCACTCAGATAATCTGGTTGCATGCCTCTAGAATAATAATTTTGTCTAAACATACAAATGGTTTTATTTTGCTGATTTTTCCTCCCGCTGTGATACATGGTTACACTTACGGCCCTCTGCGAACCATGCCTTAGGAAAGGATGTCCTTACGTGGTGATTGCCCTTCCCACATACACGCTGGGCTTGGCCAGGCAATTTGCTTTGGCCAATGGGACATGAGCAAAACATGGCAAGCAGGAGCTTTATATATATTTATGTATTGGAGCTGTCCTTTTGGAATATTGCTACCACCACTACTCAAGGCTCGGACCAGCTTGCTTAAGGATGAAAACTCTCTGGGGAGAGGAGTCCAGCTGTCCTAGCTGAGCCCAGCTGCCAATACTCTCCAGTTGAAGATAGCTGTTTACATGAATCTAGGTGAAATCAGCAGAAGAACTAAAATCACGAGGAATAAAAAATCATTATCGTTTTACATTAGTTTAGGGACAGATAACATTCCTATACACAAACTTTTATGTATGATGTATATATATTTTTTATAGTAAGACAGAGAATAAAAAGGTAACAGCTAAGCTTTACTTTTCTCCTTATACTTTGATATCACCTTAGCAAAAAAACTTATCCTATATGTTATGTGTTTGACAGCTAGAAATTAGAGGAAACTATTAACTATTAAATTTGTGCCCTGTAAGTTCTAAACAGAGACCGACATCTTGGTTCCCTGCATTAGGAGCATATCCACATAATAACACTTTTTAAATGATAGGAAAATGTATCATAATGAATTTTAAGTATTTTTTTATTTCAAGTACAGGAACTTTAGTGGAAGCTAAAACCCAAATTGGGAGAGCCAGAGAGCAAGAGTGAGACTATGAGATTGTCACTCTGGCTATATTTTTTAACGAGACAAATAACTGAGGAACCAGTCATGCAACTCACCAGGCTATTTGCCTGTTTTCTAAGTTCCCTTTATGTGTTTATTCTATTAGTGAAAGACGGTGGTTGTAGGCTACTAGGTATTTACGGTAGATAGAATTAATTTGCCAACCTGACAGATGCGGTTTCCCATTTGCTTTTCTATCATGATACTACGTTTTCTAGACCAATGTTTTCTAAATGTTATATCTTTAAGTATTTTTAGGAACTATAGAAATCTTATATCTTGAAGTATATTTAGGAAATATAGAATCAATATAAATGTCATTTATATTTAAGCGTTATTTGTTCCGTAATGTCAAAATCCTCACCTCAGCTATAAACTGTCATTATTTGCAAAACAAATGAACTCACTCTTAATGAATATCTTTCCTCTTGATTCAGGCTTATGATACCTCTGACACTTTTATAGTAAAGTATATATTTTATTATAATTTTATTGCTTTGCTAATTCATTTTTTATAGGTATTCCAAGGATTTTTTTCACATGCATAATAGATTGTGTAAATGCTGTCTGAAGGCCACAACACTTGAATTCTAGATCCAAAAATGTAACATTGCCTAGTCACATGACTTACAAACAAATAATTAACTTAACTTCTCTAATTAGTTTTCACTTTAAAACACTGGTTTAGTAATGTCTTCTGTTTTCTTCAAAAGATTTTTGAAAAACCAGCAAGATCACATATATGAAATTATTAATAATCATACCTTACAATTGAGTATTTATACATTATAAATTCCTGACACTCGTTTAATTTTGTTTTGGGAAGGCAGCAAAATTTATACTCAGAAACTGGTTCTGTCTTTGCCAGCAACTTAGCGCAGGTTTGCTGTGGGAATTACAGCATACTATCTCTTAATAAGCCAAAAAAAAAAAAAAAGTAACATACTCTCGATAAATGACACGTTAGTCACGCTGTTATTCCAGGCAAGGGGAGATGAAGAAATCGTCCACATTTAACATGGGTTGTGCCTTTTTATATGAGGAGGCTCTGGGGAGTGACAGTGACCCAAGTGAAGGCTGATTTCCAGCTGCCAGTGCAAAAGTGACAGTCTCCTGTTGCCCCAGCACCCCGCTGCTAGGAACCGAAGATGCCATTGTTGCTGGGTGAGCCGATCTCTTTCCTGGGGTCTTGGAGTCACTTTGGCAACAGCAGGAGCAAAATACCCCAAGGATTTTTGGAGAGTTTTTAGTTTAATGAAGAGTTGCCCCTTACCAGCCTCCAACTGAAACTCTCAGGTCGTTCCCACAGACTCTCAGGATTTATAGTCTAGATGTCTCCTTGCCCTAGTGGCTTCTCCTGGTGTTCTTATCTATAAGCTCCCAGTCCCCTCCCCGCCTGCCCCCTCCCCCGCCCCCAGCATCTGGGCTGTTGACTGCTTATCAATGATGGGAGATAGAGAATGATGACAGCTTGGCATGTCTTACTTTATTCTTATGTCAAAACTTCTTTCTCTGTCATAAACGAGTGGATTAAAACAACTTCATGTAAGTTATCAACGAGTGGCTTTGACATTCTAGTAAACTTATATACGGTACTGTATATTGAAGGTAGTTAGTTCTGTGGGTGGTGGGTTAAGAAATAACCATTCTGTCTGTGCATTTGAGAGAATATTATTGAGGAGCAAAAACAAAACAAAACAAAAAACTAAATTAAAAAAAATAAAAGCATGAGGAAATGACATTATTATAAGAGACCTTGTGTCCAGTTTGGGAACTTTCCAAAGTTGCAGTAGAATTATTTGGCTTTCTAAAGTGTTGGTTAAACATGATGTGAGCCTTATTCAAAGTGACATTTGCTATGCCTTGCCACATTTCAATTGTGTCTGAATTTCTTGCTGAAATATCTTGGTATTTGATAAGTAAAATGTTTATCATTTTCTCTTCATGGGGAGGAAAGCTTTTTCTTCTATCTTTCTAAGTTCTTTGGTTGATTTTATAATTAAATTGATATAAGACAGATTAACAGGAGAAAAACAAACAGAAGTTTAATAACATATATATCTCCTGTATACCTGGGAGAGATCCAGGAAAACTAAGTAACTTCCTGAAATGGACCACGCCATCGCCCAAAATACCATCTTCAGCTAAAGGCAGAAGATGTTGGGTTGGGGAGTCAGATATGAGAAGTTACCAGGAAACAAGGGTAAGGTCGTTAAGATTTAAATCCTTACCTTCTCTGTTAATAAGAGTTTTAGAGATTTAGAGTCAGAGAGGAAGACACCCTTACAAATGGAATGGAGAGAGAGGTTCCTTATAAATGTAAATGTTTACTTCTGTTCGGTTTTCAGAGTTTTACCTGTGTCTGCTGTTTCTTTAAAATAACCAGGTTAAATAATCAGTATGCCAAAGGGCACATTTTGGGGTGGCATATCTTGCTTCTCTACAGTCTGAATGCTAATTTTTCTTTGTACAGCAAGCACTCTGGAAAAAAAAAATCCTAGAATATACAGAAAAATATATTGCAGACAATATTATTTGCATACCATCCATCTCATTTTGACTTCAAAAACATTATTTGAGCAATTTGCATGAAAACAAGATCTTTGTCTTTTAACAGTTTATCTTCTCCTGCTGCTCTCCATCTTGTACTGGATTACAGCTTCAAGTGAGGGAAAAACAGCAGGAAGAGATGAACTCTTAAAAATAAAGATCCCGTTGTCATGCAGATACCTCTAATAATTAAAACAGAGAATGGGAAAGTCATACACAAATTCTCTGACAAAACCCATTAGAGTTTTTGAAGAATAAAGAGGCTTTCCTGGTCTGATTTCACATCGGAGGGCAGTGGAGTTTGCATATGTTACTTTGATCTTAAAACCCTATGTGGTCTTTCTTGGTGCCTGCGACTTTCCACGGAAGCCTCTTAGGTTTCCTGCGGTCTCTTTCTCAAAAGGGCGAAGAGGAAAACTAAGCATAATTGTTTTTTCTCATAGTTTAGTTTGCAAATATTTGTTATATTTGAAGATGACAGTACTAATGTGCGTGTATTGTAGGGAAGCAGAATTTACCATCCCCAAATGTGTCTGGCATGAGGGTTGTTTTATTGTAAGAGACAAAAAGACTCAGGAAGAACCTTCCACCTTCTTCCATATTGCCTGAAAGAACTTAAGATAGAAGGCCTGTTTCTGAAAGAACCATCACCATAGATAACCACAGTATACTATGAACTACCCGTGGTAGACAGAGAGGAATCTGGCAAGGCTCTTTGGATCAAAGTCCTCTCCGTGACCCACCATCTCTAGATGGCCCAGCAAACATTTGTTTACTGAACAGTTTCCTTACTGTTGTAGGGGAGTAGAATCTGTCACCCTGAAATATGTCTCTTTGGCATAAGGGTGATTTTTAACAAATAGCATTCCTGGGAGAAGTTCTGTAAACCCAGTGGAAATTACCCTTTAGAAAGGACGATCCATGTGTAAGGCACTTTCCCTGGCTGTATCAGGACGAGGAGGGGTGACTTGATCTCTAGAAACTGTTACCAACGGAGAAGGCGAGGACTGAAATCTGCTTGACGTGCTCCCTCTTGTTGCTGTGCTTTTTTCCTGGTAAACCTCCCCTGACTGGTTTTCCCCACTCGCAACATCTTCCTTTGTCTTAGCTGAGGATGGTACTTACGGCCGTGGCTTCCATCATTTTGACAAGTTACTCAGCCTTATCGGGTCTCCCCGGTACGGAGGTCTGCAGGTTATTAAACTTCTGTTTGTTTTTTCTCCTGTTAATTTGTCTCGAGTCAGGTTCATTATTAGACTAACCAGAAGAACTGAGAAGGGTAGAGGGAAATTTTGCCTCCCTGACGCTGTCTGGGATTTTCATGCTTATGTGAATTCCTGTGTGTACGTGTCAAAGCTTCATCTTCTCCTCTTAATCTGCCTTATGTCATTTTAATTATTCTACCAGCCGTAAGAACCAAGAGTGGAGGGGGAGTTCTCCCCTCCCCCACAGTGTGTGTGTGTGTGTGTGTGTGTGTATCTCTGTGTGTTTAACTGCTACAGTACTTATATTATATTCAATTAGCTCTAGAAATTAAATATATATATTTCTCTGACAAAATAGTAGTTTTCAGCCATTTCAAGGATGGGAATCAATTTTCGTTACCACATCATTTTAATCCCCTCTCCACACGATGAATTTTGTATTTTTATTTCTCTCAACTTTTGGACAGTGCTTATTGTGTCTCTGAAATTTTGAACTTCTTTTAATAGCTGTGCTCTCCTCTTTCTAAAATAGCCGACTCAGTGTGTCTTTGATTTTGGTATGTGTGACTGCATCTCTGCTCCACATGGCATCTACGGGGCAGCTGTCAAATTGAGTGCTGGCTGGTGGCTGAGAGCTTAGCCGGACTGTTGTTGGCCAGGAGCCTAATTTGCTTTTCATGTGGGTCATACTAGAGGCTACTTGGGCTTCTTCACAGCTTGGATGCTGGGTTTGAAGAATGAGTATTCCATAAGACAGGGAATGGAAGCTAGTAGTCATTAAACACCTGGGCTCAGAAATTCCGTCCAACACCTTTTCTCCCATATTTTATTGGTCAAGCGGTTGTAAAGCTCTACTAGACACAGGCCCCACTTCTTGATAAGAAGACTGAGAATTTTCAGTTACTTACATGTATCACAGTTAAAATGGATTGGGAACAGATATGAGTATCCAAGCTTTACATCATTCTTTTAAAAGATCAGCATCTTCTGCCTGTCATTTTAGCGGGCACAGCATATTCTGCAAGGCCTTGCTATGTTTCCTTTGCTCTCTCCTGTGCTAGGGCCCGTCTAGTCCTATGTAACAACTCTGCAGCTATACAAACCACCACAGCCCTTGTTCCTGAAACTTATTTACTCACATAGCACCAGTGTACAAGGAATTCAGTCAGCCTTACAGTGACTCTAGCCTCTCTCCCTCTGGTTGAGGTCTTTGGTGACCTTTAGGCCTTCAGTGGGAACACTCAGACCTCCTGTGTCAACAGGTGAGAAAGGGTAATGGAGGTAAATCCTGTAATAAAGACTATGGAATTGGTGGAGGCCCGTTTCCCATCCTCTCCCCAAATCTCTGTCATCCCTGAGTCTAAGGTCTGTCCTCTTTCCTGTTCACACGGGCATAAAAAGGACCATGTTTTTTGTTTGTTTTTGCTTTGATTTCTTTTCACTCCTTTGTCACACCTTTTTAGTCGCAAGAGACCTTATCCGAGGAAGCTACAAGTAAGCTCAATCGAAGAGTACTGAAGCTGATGTTCAAAGATGGAATGTTGCTATTTTCTAGCTATGAGGACTTGGGATCGACTTCTCCAAATGGCGATCTTGTGGTTTAGATAAGCGGTAGCTCGTGTAGGGGACACCGTTTCAGAAGACCGCGTCGCCTGGATGTATGGATGGCATTTGAGACGAAGGTTAACATTCGCCCATAGTCTTTAACCCCCAGGTGTTCACCTGCATGGAGACTCCCGCACAGCACGTCTTTCTTCCTATACCACCTCAGGCTTAATGTAAAGTTTCCAAACCTACGTTCTTCTCCTTTACTTTGACTCAGACTTTTAGAGGCTTGATATGTACACATATATATCTCTCAGGCTTATTCATGTTTAGATATAATGGAGATAGATGGAAGAGATGCCTTGGTGTCAGAAAAAAAAAATGACAGTGACACTCTAAATTTTAATTCAGACCTCGTGAACAGACACAACCAGCCAGGTCACTCCCGAAAGTATTATCCTTCTCATTATATATGACTAAACATAGGTTTATGCAAGTGACCTGTTCTTAACCATTCAATTTGAGTTGTTTTATATTTTACTTTTATGATAAATAATGAAATATGCAGAAGCGATAAATTGATTTTCAACTGTCTCCTTGCCTGTAAATCTCACAAAACGTCATTTACTTTTTAAGTCGCGTGGTGGTTGGGGGCGAAATTTGCCCTTTCTCTCTTAGTTCTGGCCAAATAATTAAGATGACATAAGACAGATGGAAAGGAGAAAATAACCAAATTTAATTACATACGCATGCATGAGGGTTCCATAAGAATATGGGGCCAAGGACAAATTGGGCAGTTGAGGCTTTTTATGGCATCTGGAACTGAGGTGAAAGGGAGGGTGTGTAGTGGTTTTTGGATTTCAAAGCGTTCGAAGAAGGCTCTTCGCCTGGAGATGAAAAAGCAAATGTTTAGTAAACAGATGTCTACTGGAACACCAAGAAGACTTTGATCAAATGCGCCTTGCTAGGTACCTGAATGTCTATCACACCAAGTTTATATTAAACTATAGTTACCGTGATGATAACTCTCTTCCTGGAGCAGGACCTCTATCTACATTCTTTAAGGCATTTGAGGAGAAGGTCAGAGGTTTTTCCCAAGTCTTATGTGTTTAAAAAATACTCAGCTTAAAATAATCACCATTCCAAAGAGGCATATTTGGGGGTGGCAAACTCTGTCCTCCTTCAGTTGTAAATTTGATCTAAGTGTAGGAATATGGAGGCACATTTATATTTCTAAAATACCTGACTGGGTCTGCACGATCGTAGCATGACCAGGTGCTTTTCTAGATAGGTGAGTGTGAACCTTGCACTGGCAGTGAAGACAGGTTCATGAATGGCACAGACTGCACTTTCGGATTGACCCTGGGGCATTTGATTTTTTCTCTTTCTCTGGGACATAGCCTTAATGTGTTATCAATACATTAGAGTAAGAAATGCACCGTTTTTAGATTAAACCAGTCTTAACTGTGAAGTACTCAAATAGAATGTTAAGAAGAAAAATGTATAATGAGGGGGCTAAAATTGCTGACATTTCGGGAGTGACTCTTCCTTCTAACTTTCTTTCTCCTAATCATTTGCTCCCTTATTTACCGTAGATGGGCCAGTTTTCCTTTCTTTTCTTGCTTTCTATTCTTTTCAGATCTAGGACAAACTTTTTATTAATAGCACAATTTTGGATAATAATCAGAACCTACTAGCCTAACACCTTTTGTGATCTGACTCCTAAAATAAGGGAATTTTAATTAGTGTGCCTCCCAGTGCCGTAGAATTGGCTACAGCCAGTAGGAAAAACATTTCGTTTTCTAAAAACCTTTACCGAGTGAGCTACCTGATTGACTACCGGATGTTAACGAAGTCCTATGGTGTGAGACACCCAATTTGAGAACAGTAGTTAATGAAAAGGTGAAGATACGAAAGATTGCCAGTGTCAGCTATAAAAACGAGATTAAAAAATTTTTTTTCTAATCTTTTATTGTTTCATTAACACTTTCTAATTTAGAACTTCCGTTGGACTTGGAAAAAAAATAGTGAAGCCTGAAGAGAATGTGTGATTAAAGAATTATTCTTAGTTGAATATCTGAAAAAAAATTCCCTAGAGCAAGTAGCTGTTACCTTTTCACCCAAAGCATTTTATTCTGTGCCAGGTCGTAATATGGTCACTCGATCTCATCAACTCTTGATTCCCTACAGGGCTAGTCCATAAGTACGTAAGTCCAAAATGTACATAACATATATTTGTGTCTTTCCTTTCTTTCATTCCTAGTTAACTTCCACCTTCCAATATAGTACCTACCTCAGCAAAGTATTCCACAGTGCCATGATGGTTAATCTTCTGTGTCAACGTGGTCGGGCCATGAGGTGCCCATATATTTTGGTAAAACATTATTCTGAGTATTCCTGTGAGGGTGTTTTTGGATGAGATCAATATTTAAATCAATGCACTTTTAGTAAAGCAGATTGCCCTTCATAATGTGGGTGGGCCCCATCCAATCAGTTGCAGGCATGACTAGACCAAAAAGATCAGCCTCCCCCAAGCAAGAGAGAATTCTACAGTAGATTGCCTTCGTTCACATTATGAGCTCTTCCTGGTTCTACAGCAGACTGCCTTCAGACTCAGATTGGAACATTGGCTCCTAGGTCTCCTGCCTGCTGGCCTGCTCTGCAGAGTTTAGACTTGCCAGTCTCCATAATCACATGAGCCAGTTCCTTATAATAGATTTCTCTCTGTTTCTCTGTCTCTCTGTCTCTCTCTCTCTCTCTCTCTTCCTTCCCTCTCTCCCCTTCTTTCTTCCCTCTCCCCACCCTCCACACATACACTTCTGTTTTTCTGGAGAACCCTAATACAAGTGGGTTTCATTGGGACGTCAACTATTAGATTGTTCTAGTATTACCATTTAGCTATTATTCATGATTATTTAATGTCTTTTAATCTCTGTTGAATGTCTTTCATTAAACTGTTCTAAAAATATTGATACTTGGAATAAAATATTTACACACAATACTCTGATGTGCACAACTTAATTTATTTTTTGTTTATAAGGTCCTCTTCTTGTTAATGAACCACCACCCCGCTAATAGGGATTAGGGGGAGGGGAAAGAGCTAAAACTTGATGGTTACATTGAACTTGAAGTCTTCAAGTTTAGAATGATTTCTTCAATGTGATCTCTGTTTGTTTCAGATAATTATTTAATGAAATTCAAGGTTCAACAACCAGTTTGTCTCTCCTTAACAATGTTGTCAGCTCCCCGCTACTTCCTCAAGAAATGGTATTTAGATGTAGGAGAAAGCTCACGGATTCGGGACACTGGAAGGACTGAGCTGCATGTTGACCTTTGTGTACCTTTCCCTGACCTCTGTGGAAGTGTCCGTAGTCCACCTTTGTCACTGGACTAGCTGTGGGAATCTGCTGTAGATGTATATCGCTAATGAAAATCATGACCTGTTCTTTAAATTGGCTAAAGTCCTGGGAAGTTTGGACCTTGCTCTCCACAGACTAAGATCTCATTTCGTTCTGTTGGCACTAAAGGTCCTCTAGTTCTGGCTGTGATTTCCATTTAGCCTTGGTCCAGGTGGTCCACAAGAACATTTTACCTCTGCCACAGTGACCACCACTAGCCCCACCTGTTAGCAGCTTGTTAACCAAGTAGCATCAAGTAGCATCTGCTTTCTTCTGGAGTCCCATCTAGAGGATGTAGGATTTTGGATACTTTCCAGACCACACATGAGCCTAGGGAGATTTTGGAATGCTACCTGCAACCCACCCTCTGCCTAAATATGCCGTACCAGTTCGTGTATTACCACGTCGTGTTGGTGTGGAGTGCCAGTCAAAGAGGTGCCCTCTGTGATGTGGGAACAGGGTCCAGGAGCCTTCGAATCAGATGTTCAATGAGGTCTCTATCTTTCAACACAAGACAAGGGTGAGGGGTTACCAAACACATTTCTTTTAGTCACATCTTCTCATCTTTCCCAAATACCTCTTTCTTTCAGATTTTCCTCTTGCTCTGTTGAGAACTTCTGTGTTATTTTACCTTCTTTACTTATGCTGTATGCTGGAGTCTAGGCAAACACTACTCATACATTTACTAGGTAATGACCTTCATGGTGTAGCCTCAGTGGCAGAAGGAGTTATAGGGGAAAACCTGGATTAATAAGGAGAGAGAATACATTCGCTTACTATTTCTAAGACATGATTCTTATTATATTCTGAGAGTCACAATATTTCCTTGGATCATTTGGCCATTATATTGTATTGCTACATTTATATCTCATGATACTACTAAAAAGAATTGAATTCTTCTTTAGATTTTGCTGAGAGTTGACTCTGAATAATTAACAACAAATCAATATTTTATAGATTCTGCCACTTGAAGTATAAAGATTTTGGGTTCTGTCAAAGGTGGCAATAAATTAAAAAAAAAATAACAAAACTTTGTAAACTTCTTCTTGAGGTATGTAGCTCCTTAAATCATATTACCTTTAAAATGATTAAATGGCCCAAGTTATTTCAGGGCCATGCCATAGTTAACTGCAATTATCAAACTATGCCAATGGCTCTTAACTTTGAGCTGAATATTGTACAGTCTACTAATTTCTGTCATTATATTCTGTGCTTGGTATATAATGATGATTTACTTATTATTTTTAAATGTCTCGGAAATTGAAATAGGTTCTGCTATGGCTGGCTATTTTAGAATTTTTGGGCAATATGCATTAAATAGGGTTTATGATGCGAGTGGACTTTTCCCTGAGGAATACTCTGTCCTCAGCTGCAGTGGATGGTGGAAAAACAAAGAAAAGCTAGCCTTTGTAGCTAGCATTCAATGTTCTGCGCCCAAGGGGCGTAAATTCTGCATGGAGCAAGGGCTTCTAACCTGGAGCTCTGGGTACTGCAAGCGGATAGGATGGGCCACATCAGAACCGAGGTGGCTGGCACAATCCAGGTGTGGGAAATAAAAAAAACTAAACAACGAACAACGAATCACAGAGATATGGGAATCTGTGTCTTAGGTCGAGAATTATTAAGAGCTGGACATGATGTCACGTTCTGCTCAATTACGTTGGACGTCAGAAAGGGCTATCATCCCAGTGGGGGCAAGGAAATACACGGATGGTTTTTACCAAAACTGTGGTGAGGGGTTCAAGGAAAGCCATGGCTGGGGGGAGGGGAGTGACTAGGGTGCATTCCCACAGTGTGGTCCCAACATTGGCGGAGTGATTAATTCTACAGTCTGTCTGCTGGCACGTGTCTGTGGTCCACGCTGGATCGGGAACGAATGGCACTAAGCATCAAAGTTGAAGACATAGACCTATAGCTGAGAAAGACTGACGACTGTCAGAATAAGAATAGATGCTTTAAAATACATTCTTCTAGCTCATCTACTTCTTCTTGAAAAAGTTGATCTTTGTCATCCCTAAAATACATGAAAATCATACTGGACAACCTTACTAGTTCTTTTAGTTTATTCATTCAACAAATGATTATTGAGGTCCTACTAGGTTCTGGGGATATAGGACTTAACAAAACAGGCAGAGTTCTGACCTCACTGAGCAACCTGTTTAATTATGGACTAGAGGCACAAGCAGGTAAGTGAGCAAATAATCAAGGCAATTTAGTGCTCGGATAGACTCTAAATGACATAAACGAGGTAAAGTGACTAAGAATGGTCAGGTGGAGGGCGCTTTAGGTAGGAGGACCAGGGAGACATCCATGAAGAAGCAACTATTTTTTTTTCCAGTTTTATTGAGAAATAATAGACATACATCACTATATAAGTTTAAGCTATAGGGCATGATGGTTTCATTTACATAAATTGTGAAATGGTTACTATGCTAGGTCTGGTTAACACCCATCATCTCACATAGATACAATAAAAAGAAAAAAATTTTTCTTTGTGATGAAAGCTCTTAAGATCTACTCTTAACAACTTTCTTATATATCATACAGTGTGTGGCACATTCTGTGATCATCAGGTGGCATATCACGTCCCAGTACTTATTTATCTTCTAACTGGAAGTTTGCACCTTTTAACCCCGACCTCGGATGCTCCTTCCCCACACCCCTGCTTGCACCTCTGGTAACCACAAATCCGATCTCTTGTTTTATGAGTTTGGAGAGGTTTTTGTTGGTGTTTTGTTTTATTTTTATTCTTTCGATTACACATGGAGATCGTACAGGATTTGTCTTTACCCGAATTATTTCACTTAGCATCACGCCTTCAGGTCCATCCATGTCATCGCAAATGGCAGGATTTAAGAGACAGCTATTGAGAAGGGCATGAACGATAAGCGGGGATAGCCCACGGCAAGATCAGAGAGACACCGCTGGTAAAGCACTCAAGGCAGGAAAATACTGGTTAGTGAGTGAGAAGGCTCATGAGGCCAGACCATAGTGAGAGAGAGAAGGGTCCGGTATGCAGTAGATGTGAGTGAGACCGTGGAGCCTGGGAAGCCATGTATTATTGCAAGAAATCGGAATTTTATTTAAGTACAAAGAAAAAGCCATTGGAAGGTTTTAAGCAGTAGTGTCACAGTCCGAATACCATTTCTAGAAAATTATTCTTTTTGGGGTGATGATGGAGTCAAAGCAGGGAAGACTGTTTGCCAGTTTTCTCTACTCTAAAGATACCATTTCCCTTTTCCATGGACTAGTCTTGAAGGAACTCACTAAATCCAGCCCACATTCAAGGGGAGGGAAATTAAACTCCTCTTATGGAAGGGGTTATCTACGTATATTTAGACACTGCTTTGTGCATGTTATATATTTAATCCTCCTTACTACCCTATGGGCTGCATGAGCTGCTGTCATCACCCTGAAATTACAGAGGTGAAAACTGAGGCATAGAAAGGTCATGTAACTTGCTTTAGCTTTACCCAGCTGGATTTAATGTGGTTCCGGAAGGCATTTTGTTAACCCCTATTACACTATTGTTCCTTACAGAGCCTGATTAATAGAAACAACCTGGAAAATTAATGATGAAAAGAATGTAGACCTTATGGTCCTGTACCATTACGAGTAAGAATAGAGAAAGTATTCTATTTCTTGAGATCTCTTGAAATGTTTGAATACCCGCCCACTGTTTCTGAGTGATAATCATAGAATTCCTAGGGTTTAAAACATCTTTAAGTACATTTGATCAATTACTAACAAAAGAATTAGAAGCACATAGAGAAGAGTTATGCATATACCATTTGTAGCTGTTAACTGTATCCTATTAGCATTATTCTGAGTTTGAATGTGACTAGTGTTTCGCTGAACTTACTTTTCAAGTTACTACGCTGTTACACATCATAATATATTTGAATAAGCTGATAATCTGTAAATATGGCTTATTCTACTTTGTTTACAATTTTTATATACGTATCCGGCGATTACTTGTCATCTAGAGGAGAATGTTTCTGTGACATCTTAAGAGCATAAAATTATTGTTAAAAAAAAAAGTATATTGTTTGGGGTTTCTTTTTAAGATGATGAAAATGTTTTAAAAGTGATATAGTGATGTTTGCACGACTGAATATACTAAAAACCATTGAATTGTATGCTTGAAATGGGTGAATTGGATGTTCTATGAATCGTATCTCAAAAAAGCTGTTAAAAAAGAACGTTTTAAATTCTATTCTAATAATGACAGTGTGTAAGATTTTTTTTTTTTTTTGCCTTAGAGCATCACACTCTAAGAAGAACATCTATTTCATCTTTATAGGTTATGCCTTCTTCTTTGTCATTGGTCGGAGGTCAGCCCTGGGAGCTCTAATTGTGTTCACAACTACTGGGGACTGGGTTCTAATGTGCCAGGCCCCGTGCGGAGCATTTTATATACAGTACTTCATTTAGTTCACAAAGATGTGTAGATGTTAGTGTCTCTGTTTCACGGATGAGAACACTGAAGCTGGGAATGTTAAAGTACTTTAGCTTCATTCACACAGCTGGTAAGTGGTAGAAACAGGACCGTCACTGTCAAATACTATTACACTTCGCATTTCTGTCTGTTCACGTGGTCCCTCCTTGTCATTTTCCCTAGCATCAAGATGGGAAATAGATTTCAATCGTTGGGAAGTTTTCCTTTTCCTCTGTTACTTGTATTCTCTTCCTCCCACCATCCTCCTCCTTTTCCTTCTTTGTTTCAGGCTGAAAACGAAAAGATCATGAAGAATTTTGAAGAAAAGAGGCAACAGAATACATAATTCAGGAGTAATGGCAGTTTAATTAAATTCTGGCTCCTTTCTGCAAGTTTTATAGAGGAAAAAGATATGGTCTCAGATTTTATTGTGCTATAAAATCTTGATTCTAATTCGTAAGAGTAGGCTTCCGTTTTAAGGTTACCATCTGCCTGGGACTGGTTGAGAGTCGCCATAGATCACGGAGTGAGGCGGTGGGACATTCCGGAATGGAACTGAGCAGGTGGGGTAATTGTTCCCTTGTTTGTGGGTAGGACGGACTGTCCATTTTTTCCCCTAAGACCGTTGACCTCCTTAATATCTATGAGGGCACCACGGCACTTCCTGTTACTTGAATCATATCCTTTTAATAAAATACCTCATCAAATATTCATTAAGCCCTCCCATGTACATAGCACTTTTATAGTATCAGGTCAAGGGTAATTAATCAACCCGAAAGTCTATCAGCCTCTGTACCGCTAGTGCCCAAATAAATATATAATCTAAGAAAAATGTGTGCTTGAAAATGAAGCTTCAAGGCAAATCTCCTGGTCTATTTCTGCCTGTCCCTCAACAGAAGGCACTGCTGTTCCTTCCTGGAGAGAAATTTTGGAACTATCACTGCTGTGGTGGGTATTTTGGAGAACCCAAAATTTATAAATTTATAAGTATGGTCTTTTCCTTCAATGAGCTTATAATTGGAAAGTAAATACATAAACTTGTGGGAATGTAAATAGTAATGAAATATTTACTAAAGCTTTTTTTTTAGGCACCATTTTTTTTTATATATATAAAAATGCATAGTTTCATTTTCTATTCTTTAAAATTACATTTAAAAATCAGCACAGAAATGCTCTGGGGAGGAGGAGATGGGAGGGGCGGGACTCTGGCCCAGCTCGTGGAGGGGGTGAGAGTAGGGGTGATGTCACACAGACAGCCCAATAAGCATGGGGGGGCAGGCACATGGTGGGGGAGGGGCGCGAGGTGGTGCCCTGTGGGCAGTGGCACTGACTGTAGTCGGGGCTGTCGGGCTGGACAGCTGGGGGACACACTGACTGGACTGGAGTCAGGAGGGTGTGCTTCACCCCAGCCTTCTTGCTGTGCTGCTTGGCCCGCCCAGGCTGTCCCCCTGCGGTGCCGGACAGAGAGGTCTCTCCCAGGTATTTAGAGCCTAAATGTCCCCGGCGGGCAGGGGTTTCAAGGGTCAGGCTGGTTAATGTAGTCCTTGAGCTCAGACACTTGAGGTGGGGAGAAGTGGGGTGTGCTGGCAGTGAGGAGAGCAGAATTTGCTCCCCTAAAATATGTCTTTTTTGCAGATTGACTATTTTAGGCTGGTTCTTTTTAAGACACAGCAGAAATAGGAAAGGCTTTGAAACAGACATTTAAATTTATAAGGAAAATCTCAATTGTAAGGGTGTCTCCCTCTTGTGCCAGGAAGATAAGGGGACTAAAACTCTAGAAGGCACCTACGTGAATCTGCGTAATAGCCGTACTTACCCTTGTTCAGGTGCTTTTCCTGATGGCCTCCTGTACCTGACTCTTACCCCCTACCCCACCCCAACTTCTTTTTATGTCTTTCTGCTGGAGAGATTACTTAAGGTAATTACTTGGGCCATTTCCGGGAGTTACTCAGTTCTCCTGGGTCTCTCCCATGTATATAGGAGGTATAGATGTTATTAAACTTCCGTTTGTTTTTCTCTTGTTAGTCTGCTTTATTTTTTTCTTAATTATTTTATTTTTATTACAGTGGTGGGGTGATGGGGTGTCTCAGCTAAGAACCTTGAGGGCAGCAGCACCCATTGCCAGCACCACCCCCTGGCCAAGCTCCACAGCGTCTGGGGAAGGTGGGCGTAGAGGCAGCCAGTGACCCAGGGGACCTTTTGGCAGGCCTCTGTCTCTGTCTCGGAGGAGCCTCGGTGGGAAAATCCAGCGGGGATCACGAGGTGAATGTGAGTTCCAGGAGCGCTCACAAGAAAGGCAGAGGTCAAGAACCAGCCTCCGGGGATCGAGACCTGGATTTCACCCCTGGTTCTACCGCGTGCTGTTTATGTGACCCTGGCTTCAGTTTTCATAGCTCTGAAATGGGGAAATAAAGGGTATTATGAGAAGTAAATATATTCATACACCTAGAATGTAGAGAACAGTTCCTGACAACATAGAGCCATTGTTATTTCGGGCAGAGGGGCAGCCTCACTTGGAGGTACTCAGGGGAGCTGCTACCAAAAGGGGAATCACTTGAACTGGGTTTGCGCAAAAGGTTAGAGTTTGAAAGGAAGGAACTTCCCAAGTCAAGGGACTAGAACATAATTTGTGAAAAGTGCATGGCCTTTGTTTTTGTAATGCTGCGATGGATTTTGTCTCTTCTGTGTCTCATCCAGTCAGGGTTCGAGGTAAAAGCTCCTAGTACCTACTATCAGTTTGTAATGGTGGGAAAGAGTTAGTCCTTGCAGCGAAGCATTTTCACAGTGGTTTCTGATAATAATAATAATATTAAAGATAATAGTCAACACGAAGCTTGAAACGGGCTGGGCATTGTTCTGTGTGCTTTACATACATTTCTGATCTCATTTAGCTCAAGAGTCATAACAGGTGTTTTATTTTACTTTATTTTATTTTTACAGATAGTTAATTGAGAGGCACAGGGAGGGTAGGGAACTTGCCTGTGTTGACTGCTGGGAAGTGGTGGGGATGGAATTTGAATGCAGGAGATTGGGCTCTAGAGCCTTCTTTGAATTTAACCCATCAATAAGGGGAGAAAATAGACTTACCGTTGTGTAGAAGGGGGAGATGTTATGAGGCATGCGAGAGTTCGGTACCCTTAAAAGCGTATTATTTAGGCCACTTTCTACTCTGTCCCTGGGTGACCAGAGTCCTGGTGTCAATAAACTCGGAAACAGAATGGACCAGTCTGATGATTCCAAACCATCACATCGAATGTGTATAGCTAACGAATTAGTAAATCCAGGAGTAATTTCTCTGTACTTTAAAAAGTCTCTTTAATGTGTTACAGTTGGCTGAAACAGTATTTCTTGTGTGTGTGGTCATATTCTATTTTACACACTCAGGTTGTTTTCTTCTGGGTGGCAAATTTCGCTCAGAGGCTAAGGTGGTTTTTTGCCAACAACTCCTTTAATACCGGGTCTCTGTGGGAATGATAATTTCACAAGGCAATATACAGGGTAATGCCTCTTAATAAGCCAGAAATAACGTACTCTGAATGTATTTCCAATGGTTTCAGGCAAGAGGAGTTTCAGGGAAATGAAGTCCAGATTTCCTTGGGGTTGATTTTCGGGAGAGTTAGCTCAGCCGACTGAGAGCTGACGCCGCGCGGCCAGTGCAGAAGTGGAAGTCCCTTGTTTGCTGGAGTGTGTCGCTGGGAAGTGGACAAGATAATCTCCTTCATGGAGCCCCTGCGTGGCTGTCACCGCTGTCAGTGGGCAGTCACCTTCCGTGGGCTGGAGCTGATGCCCCCGGATCTTTGGAGAGCTATTTGGTCAGTAAAGAATCTTCTTGCCAGACTGAACACACTCGTGTAGTCCTGGCAAACGCTTGGTATTTATAGTCAAATGTCCCTTCGCCATCGGTGCTTCTCCTCAGGTTCTTTTCCATGAGCCCTCGGTGGGGCCCTCTAGTGTCCCGACTGCTGAGTGCTTATGGACAGCCGCCTGATGTCAGTAATGTCATCTGGACACAACAGCTTCATTCTTCTATTAAAACAACGTACAAAAACCAATTTCACACACACACACATATATTTTTAATAAACAGATTTGAAATCATTTCAAACCAATGCATGATATATTCACACATATCCAGTTCTCCACGTCTGGACAGTTTCAAAGGTTGGCGTGGAGCTGTGGATTTTATTGGTTTTGTTGGACACAAGAACCTCGTCTTGAGGCAGCGGCATAAACTAAAACCTTCAGGAGGACTTTTGCAGAATTCTGATTCTTAGGGTTTATCGCACCCCGAGATAGGGAGGAGAGGTAACCTCTTGGAATCATTTCTAATAGCATCGCACCCCATTTGTCATTTCTTGTTCTTGACCCAGAAAAAGGAGACGCTCCTTGGATGCGGTGGCTGGAGCTTTCACGAAGTAAACAAATAAAATTAATGGAGCATAGGATGTGGCTCTGCGTGTGTGTGTCTTTCCATCAGAATGTCATATGTCATCAAGGAGACTGGGACTTCTAAGCGAGATGAAGCAAATAGCAAAGCAGTTTGTGATGTGCAATGTAGATTTATTCAGCAAGCAGTACATTTGACCAGACCGAAGCAATGACAGTTCCTTAGGAGTTTATAATTATGATACTAGATTGTCTGTCTGAACGGTAACTAAGATGCTGTCAATACTCACCAAGAATGACTTTTATTTGCTCTTTACTTATATGAATACTAGTTTACACTGCAAAAAAATTAGCATGTAGATGTATGGTTAAAATGAAGAGACTTTGGAAGATGTAAGTAAATGTGCAGCTTTTCTCATAGTTTATTCTCACTGTTTTAATTCTGTTGAATTCTTTTGCCAGTTATTTTAAATAATGCTTCTTTACATTTACTAAAAGGTCTAGGATAGTATTGCTCCTTGATGCTGATCATCAGAACTTCCTAGAAGGATCTTCGTATAGAGTTTTGGAACTTATCCTTTTTGATTCTAATTCAATAACTTTGTGTTAGGGTCCAGAAATCTCAAGCTAGCTTATTTTATATTATTAGATCAAATGAGTTTCTAAATCGTTTTTCCTATAAATGATCAAAAAAGAATTTCATAAACTATGTCTTAAATTCAGTCTTCCCAAAGCCTGTTGGCACACTTCTTGGAAAGGATGCATATTATTTAGCCAGGAGTCAATCATATGCTAGTCAATTTATTCACCTAAAAAAAAAATAACTAGTAGTCAGAGGGGTTAAGCAAACAGCATGTGTTTACATTGCTGGCAGACAGAGTCGGGATTCTGATCCTTCCCATCATATCATGCTACTTTTGAAGTTGTTGTTTTGGAATCTTAGAAAGATAATGAACTGGATAATCACTTTCCTTTTTAAGCATTTGTTTCCATGTTTATATAGAGAAAAAGTGAGTATCTTTTCACATCATTGGAACACAGTGGGTAAATAGGATAAAATATTTATACGAATCTTACATAACAGGTGGCAAATATTTCAGTGATCAATAATTCTAGACACATTTGATAATGAGGTCTATAGAAAAGACCAATATTTTAGGGCAGTAGTAAAAAAAAACAAAACAAATCATTTTGTTTCTTCTTTTTTTTTTTTTATTAAGGCATTTTGAAACCTTAACTAAGAGCTTCTACACATTTCCGTTCTGTAATTTCCTGATATATAAAATAAGTGATATTTTATTATGTATGAATAAATTAAGTCACATTCAAATTGTAAGTGTACCTTACTAGGACCTATTCTAGTAGAATTTGCAAATTTTCTGATATCACTGATAAATACTTTTGTAATATATACAATTAAAACAGAGATTTTGCTGTCATTTAGATTTATTTTAAAACTAACATTTCACAATCTTAACCGAGCTTATCCTTTACATTCAAAACATCAGGGCTAGGAGTGTTTCTTATTTTAAGATGCATCCTATAGGAGGATATAAATAAACCATGGGTTTGGAGGAAAATGGGTTTGAACTTTCAGGTAATGGCCGGGGTGAAACCTGGTGATCCTGACCGGCTCAGGCCACTGGGTCTCCTCCCATGCCCAGCGTGTTTACAAGAGTAAATGCCAAACTTTGGCTTGTGGTTTTGTCACTTCTCTTTGACATGCACGCCTTTTCTCTCTAAAATTGTAGACTTTCCTTTTATCTTCATGATGTAATGAACTTTCATTGTTCAGATTTAAACACCTTCAAGATTTACTTTTGTATATAGGAAACAAGTATAATTTAAATAAGCAAAAGTACATGGTAAAAGCTTGCTTGTGTCCCTTTAAACTCATTTCTTCCTCCTTGTCCTATCCCTAAACTTTACGTGCATTATGGTAAGCCTTTTTTCTATGTATATACATGTTGTGGATTTGGTTTTCGTTTTTTACATACATGAAAACATTTTATTCAAACTCTTTGATGTTGTCTTACTTAAAAAATTTTTTTCCACTTTTGTGGAAATCTTTACAAATCTCTAATATGGATAGATTTCATTTTTTATTTAGATTGTTATGAATGATATTGCAATAGATATCCTTATATATGTATTTGTATACATATTGTATACTTTTTGACATATGTAGTCCTAGAAGTGGAACCATTGCGCCAAACAGTATGCACATTATAAATATTGAAATATATTGCCAGATGGCTTTCTTTTAATTCCATCTATAGTGTATGAGAGTTCCTTAATACTATACCCATTTAAAAATAAAATTAATTACCTTTTAAAATTTTGCAATTAAATGCCCCAAAACTTGGTATCTTAGTTTTTTGAATTCCTTTGATTACTAAAATCTTAACTGTATTTGTATATTTTATATTTATAGATAGATAATTTTCATTTTTTTCTGATAATTCATTGGAAATTATTGCTCATTTTTAAAATTGGATTTGAAAGAGCCCTTTACATATTATAGAAATTTACCATTTATCTGTTATATGAACTATTTATATGTTGAAAATATTTTCCTCAAATTTGTTGCTTGTATTTTAACTTTGCTATACCATTCACTGAAAAGAAGTTTTATATTTGAATATATGAAATCATTTATTTATTTCTTATGACTACTAAGAATTGTTTAGAAATACTCTTCCAACTAGAATTGTGTTTAAAAAGTAGTGTTCTATGTTGCCTTCTAATTATTTTTCTATTTGTTTTTTACATGTAGATTTTTAAATCCATCTGGAATTTATTTTTGAAAATTATGTTAAATAAAATCTAAATTAATATTCCTCCAAAGTGCATTGAATTTCCTCAGCATCACTTATTTAACATACCTGATTAAAAAAATACTAACAGATAGATGTTTTCATGTTTCTATATCTTTCTATATGTATACTATGTGTTTATGCATATACTATATATGAATGTAAGCAGGTTGCATATATATTATTATATGTATGTATATATTATATATGTATGCATATAAATACACACATACTACCTCCTTACAATCATGTCTATGTGTATATATACAACATACTTGGGTATTTTTATTTAATTTATGTATATTGTTCTTTCTAGGCCACTGACACATTAATTAATGTATTATGTAATATTTTTTGATATATTAAAGGGCAAGTCCTATTCTTGATCCTTTTTTCTCACATTTTTTGGTGTATTCTTGTATATTTAATTTTCCCAATGAAATTCAAAATCACATTAAGATTCACATACAAATCCAATTGAGATTTTGATTGTGTTTGCATTAAATTTATAGGTTAGTTTGGGGAGAATTTATATGTTTATAATATGGAGTCTTCTCAACCAGAAAATTGGCATGATTCTCTATTGATTCATATATTCATTTATGTCCTTCATTGAAATGTGTTTTATGTAGATTTTTTACGTTTCATATTAATTTTATTCCTAGGTATATCATCTAGGACTAGATTTGGCTGAAAGCAAAAGAGACTCAAAGTCAGAGTAGCTTAAATAATGAAAGAAGCTTATTTCTCTCTCACATGAAAGTGTTTGACTAAGGGCCGGTGTGGTAGCTCTGCCACAGAGCCCTCAGGGCCCTATTGTCCTGTCATTTCTTGAAGTGTTGGTTCTGGTCCTGGTGATTTACAGTAACTGCAAGAACGACAGCCAGCATATCTGCATTCCAGGGAAAGAGAGAGAGGAAAAGATGTAGAAGAAGGCAAGGAGAGCAGCCAGATGTCTAACAAGGAAGACTTCTGGAGACCGATGCAAATATTTCACTTATAGCCCACTAATATATCTCACTGGCCAGAATATTATGTCCTATGACCACCCCTTAGAAGCAAGAGAGCCTGAGAAATATTTTCTTTCTTTTTTTTTTTCCTGGGAAACTGAGTCAGTAAAGAGTTCAGTATTCTTTTAGTACGGAAGAAAGGGCAAATGGACATTAGAAGACAACAAGCTGACTTGACTACAGTACAGTAAATACTTTTTAGTTTTTGTTGCTTTATCAACACATTATTTTGCATAAATTAATTTTTTTTTACAAAACTTTTCTTATGATGATGTAACATAGTAAAACACAGTTATAACTTGAGAAGTCGTGTCCAAAACTTGTATCCTATAAAATCATGCAGTTACTAAAATGACCAAGGTGAGACTATTATGTGTCTTGACAGAGTTCTGGATCAGAAGATATGATCCAGATTCTACTTGGTGCTACCTGGGCACGGTTCTGCATTCTGCACCTGGTTGGCCTTGCTATGATGTCTGATACACTTTAAGACCTAGTCAGGTCAAATGGTACCCTTCTGTTGATCCCTCAGGAAGATCAGGCGGATAGAATTCTGGGAAAGCCAGGGCTCCACCCCTGTCCTCTCCTGCAGTTGCCTGTAGTCCCCGTCCAGCGTCATTCTCTCTATAAGCCCTTCACCCGAAGGCAAAACGTTGGCTCACCTTCCTTCTAGGACTAGGACTCAGAGGAAGAAGGTTATTATTAGCATTGTGTACAAATTCCCATGATGAGAGGATCATTATAGCAGAGCTTTTTGGTAACCCATGCACATTGTCACAAAAGTAAAGCCAAAGATAAACATAAAAAGTAAGCAAAAATTACGTATAACTCTCTATTTTGAAAGCAGGAAATATATTTTCTCCTCTCCCTTTCCTTCTTCTTTCCTTTTTTTCCTTAAATTTACAAGATGACTGTGAGATGTGGGGTAGATTGATTTTCACAGCTTTGCTATTAAATCACCCTTTCTGTCACCTATAGTATTCAAACCCTTCCCATATCATTAATCTCGACTACTGAGCCGATGGGGATTAGACTCCACAAACAGGGCGTCTGCCAAGGGAACGTTCCCAGGTGAATGTTTACAATATTTTTACCTAGTAAATCGATTTTTTTTAAACAAACCAAATCAAAACAAAAACGACAATCTGTTTTCCCCATAAGCTGATAAAATGGCTCAAAATATCTTGGAATTGAGATGAAAAGAAATCACCTCTGGATGACTTTGGTATTTGCAAATCCTAAACTAATAACTTTGGGAAACTGTATGAAATGGGAAATTAAAGACAATTATACTTTGGTGTGTGAATATGTAGCCTTAAGTTAGGCGAAAGCATGCATCACGTTCCTCACAGGTGTCATGGTCTAAGGTGGCCAAGGTGCTAGGCTCAGTCATCAGGCGGAGCTCTGTACCCACTTTCCCCAACTCAGACAATCTTGGCTACATCGTTCGTTCCTGCTAAGGCTCAGTCTCCTTATCTTTTGACTGAGGATAATAACAATACTCTCATGCTTTGTACATCTGTTTACATAAAGCAAACAAGTTGAACATTTCAGTTGTACTTTAGTTTAACAATATTTCATTGTAAAACTCGAGGGGAACTCAGTCTTAAAATATAGGCAAAACACTCATTTCCTCATTATGCAATTCATGGAAAAATATCTACACAAATCTTCATTTGCCTGTTTTCCATTTGCTTTCAGCTCACCTCATTGCAGTTAATGTGTACCCCAGTCTATCACAAGGTCCCGAAGTTTGCAATGGAAATATTTTATTTATTTCATTTTTTTATTACTCTAGATTGCTCTGACTGTTTTGTAACTACTAATTTGGACTTTGTCCCTTCTCCTTTTTCACCCGGCCCTCCTGCCCTGCTCCCCTCCGGCAACCATCAGTTCGTTCTCTGTATTTGTGAGTCTGCCTTTGCTTAGTTTGTTCATTTCTCTTGTTCCTTAGTTCTGCATATAAATGAAATTGTATGGTATTTACCTTTCTCTGTCTGACTTATTTCACTCAGTATAATACCCTCTAGGTCTGTCCAAGTCATTGCAGATGGTAAGATTTCATCTTTTTAATGGCTGATTAATAATAGTCCGTTGTATATGTATCATAACTTCTTTATCCCTCACCATAACTTCTTTATCCTATCCTCTATTGCTGAGCACTTAGGTTGCTTCCATATCTTGGCTATTGTGAGTAGAGCTGCCATGAATAGAGGGGCGCGTAGACCTTTATGAACCAGAGCTTTGGTTTTCATTGGATAAATAACCAGAAGTGCAATTGCTAGGTCAAAAGGTAGTTCTATTTTTACTTTTTGAGACACTTCCATGCTGTTTTCCGTAGTGGCTGTACCACTTTGCAATCCCCCCAACAGTGTACGAGGGTTCTCTTTTCTCCACATCCTCTCCAACATTTGCTGGTTTTTGATTTATTGATGATAGCCATTTGGCAGGTGCGAGGTAATATCTCACTGTGGTTTTAATTTGATTTTCTATGATGATTAGTAACTTGAGCATCTTTCTATGTCTACTGGCTATCTGTATGTCCTCTTTGGAGAAATGCCTATTCAGGTCTTCTGCCCGTTTTTAAATTAGTTGTTGTTGTTGTTGTTGTTGTTGAGTTGTATGAGTTTTTTTAATAAACTTTGGATATTAACCCCTTGTCAGATGCATTGTAGGCAAAATATCTTCTTCCATTCAGTAGGTTGTCTTTTGGTTTTGTTGATGGATTTGCAATGGAAACGTTTTAGTCTTTATATTTTCATGACTAGTGTAAAGCAATTGACAGTAATGTTCACTTCATAAAATTCTCTATTCCCTTGATAGTTGTGACCCAGCTTCTTTTATCTCTCATTAGGTTCCTTCCCTCCCTTTGTCCTTTAAACACCAGTGGTCCAAGGTTTTATTCTGTTGCTGGAACTCTACTTATTTTCCATAGTTTTTCTGGACAATATTATTCATCCTCCTCCATAGTTTTATATTAACGGCAAGTTGTTTACTCCAAGATCTGTGTCTTTAGTCTTTATTTCTATCTCAATTTAAAATTTATATATTCAGCTGTCATCTGGTCACCTCCAGAAGTTTCTGGCATCAAACACTAATTTTATTTTTCGTTTCCCAACTTACTCTCTTCCTACCCCCACTTTGTGCCAATATGAATTCATCCTGTTGTATAGAGAAAAACTTCAGAGTCATCTTTGACTCTTCCTCTTTATTACCTTAAACGCTCAATTAGATACCAAGACCTATTGACTAATAACGATTTTAGATAATTAGGAAAATACCTGTAGTCTCTCACTTCTCCAATCCAAATATAATATTGACATTATAAAGGGTTCTCTTTGTGAAATCCAAATCTGATCATCCTACTTAAATACCTTTGGTGGTCTCTTACCCTCCATCGGATGGTTTGCAAATCCCTTTAGCTTGATAGAAGAGACATCCTTCATCCTTCACAATGTGGCTTCATGGTACCTTCCAGCCACATATGCAGCCACTTTGCACTGCAGTTAGTACTACTACCACAGACCTTTCTGCATTTCCTGGATAGACCACGTAATATCATACTCCGTATCCTTGTACTTGCTAATCCATTCGCATGGGCGTTCTTCCTCCCTTCCATCTGGCTATGGAATAGATTAAGGCACAAAACATTCCTTAAGACACAGCTCACATGTTATTTGCTTTCTGAAGTCATCTTTGACAGTCTCAACTTTTCCTATAGCCTTTTAGAAGTGCTTTTATATAGAACCTACCACATTGAACTATAGTCATTTATTTGTCAACAACAGTGAACTTCAAATGTCTAGTCTGTAGCGCAAAGCTTGACCCTTGGTATGTTAATTATATATAGACCAATCAGATGGTTTATGAATAAATGGGTGGTTGCATTTAATTTTCTTGTGCCAGATAGTCATATTCCTTGTCATATTTCTAACACAAATTTCCAAGCTGAAATAAAAAGATATGACTTTGCAATACAAATGTGGATGTTTCTTATTTACTGTTCCCTTTGAAAAAAAGGTACGTGTAAGATTGACGTTAATAAGATAAGTGTCGAAGACTTGATTACTTTTCTCTTCTTCTCCTCACCCCCAAGCTAGTTACTGAATCCCTAGGTTACTGATTATAAAACTCTTGGCAATGGTGATTTTCATCTTGTTGAATGTGAATTATAGATTCGGGTCTCTAGCCTAATCAAGGTTCTTTTTTATTTGATAAATTTCTACATCATGAATAACTGTCAGTTTGCACTTCCACTGTGTTTAGTAAAGTTTGTTTGGAGGCTCCATACGTGGTCATGTGTACCTCACTGAAAGTTAAGTGTATTAGTTATTTAGAAAATTTTAGAGTGATAGGTGGTTTTTAAAAAGCTTAAAACCAAAACATATAGTGGCTTTTTAATGGTGATTGTTCAATTTTGTTTAAGATACCCTTTTAAAATTATGCCTTTTCTGGGTTAGTGAGCAAGTCATTAAACAGAAAAATTCTAGTTAAAATGGGCACCTGTTAAAAGTTAGAAATCCAGTGATTTTGCTTCTTTTTATTTCATCCTTTGAATGGTCACATACTATTCCATTGAATAAGTGGGTCATCATTTAACGAGGCTTTGACCGAAGGACATTTCTATTTCCTCAAGTTTTTGCCACTAGCAGCTCTTTTTAACAACAACAAAAAAATCTGTTCTCCAACTTTCAGATTTTTCCCACACTGATAGAGGAGACATGGTATCTCAGGATAGTTTTGTTTTTTTAAAATAAATTTATCGGAGCAGTATCGATTACTAACATCATGCACGTTCCAGGTGTACAGTGTTATCTGTGCACTGCGTGTGTGTGCGCACCACCCACAGTCTAGTCTCCCTCCAGCATCATATATTTGACCCTTCTTCATCCTCCTGCCACGCTCCGTCTCCTCTGGAATCCGCCATACCATTATCTGTGCCTATGGGTTTGTTTGTTCGGTTTGCTCAGTTGTTGCTTTCTGGTTTATATTCCACATACGAGGGAAAGGATACGGTTCTTGTCCTTTCCGTCTGAGCTATTTCACTTAGCATGATATACACGTAGGGTTCACCTATGTTGTCACACATGACCATATTCCATCTTTTCTTATGCCGAGTAGTATTTCACTGTCATTAGGTACCACATCTTATCCAATCATCGGTGAAAGACAGGTTGCTTTCACGTCTTGGCTGTTGTGAATAGTGCTGAAATAAACATAGGGATACAGATATCTTTACAAATAAGTGGTTTCAGATTTTCAGATAGATACCCAGAAGAGGAATTGCTGGGTCATATGGTAGCCCTGTTCTTAATTTTTCAAGGATTTCCATGGTGTTTTCTATAGAGGTTGTACCAATCAACCTTCCCACCCACAGTTTATAGACTTCGTTTTTCTTCACACTCTCAGCGTAGTTTTAAAATTTTATTTCCCATTATCAGTGCTCAATATCAATTGAATATATTATTATATGTTTAAAGACCATTTGCATTTCTCTTTCCATATATTGTCTGTTCATATATTCTGCCCATTTTCCTGATTGTTGTTTTTTCTTTTGTTTAAAAAAATAGATTTAAATATTAGGATTATTATCAAAATAGCTTATCAATGATAAAGTATATAAGTTGAAAAATATGATATGTGAGTTGAAATAATGCTATGTAAGTTAAAGTATTTTTCTGATTTTTCATTTTTTTATCCTGACTATGTTAGTATAAAATTTTTCCACACAGAAGAGTATGGAATTTCAAAATTCAAATTTATTTATTTAAGTTTAATATTTACTTAGTTCAGTTTATCAATCAATATATTAATGCATCTTGATTTTGAGTTGTTTCTAGGTAGAAGAATTGTTTCTGACCTCAAGTTAAAGCAGAATGTAGCCACATTTTTTTAAATACTTAAATTTTATTTTTTATATTTAAATATATTGTGATCTATTTAGAAAACATAATAGTATTTAGCAACAGATTTGATTTCGTGTTCTGCTGTTTTGCTATCCAGTTATTTCAATAACATTTATTAAATATCCATATTTTCCTCAATGATTTAAGATGCAGCCTTTACGGTGTGTTTAAATTTTCATGAGATTTGTTTTCTTTCTGTATTTTTCAATTTAATTCCCTTGGTTCAATAGCTTATTCATGCTCTAACGCCACACTTTTAATTACAGAAGGTATATAATTTGTTTCTAACCCCCAGTTGCTTTCAGTTTTTAGTATTTTCTTGACCATTCTTTTTTGTATTTTCTTTCGAATAAACTTTATATTTAATTTTCTAGCGACAGAATAAGAAGGAGCATTAATGGTGTTTTTATTGTAACCTTTTTACATTTATAAGCGAAATTAGTTCTGTTTGCTCTTGAATTCACGCCCACAGATCCAACATCACTGCTCTTGTCAAAGTCTCCAGTGTTCGTGTTTCAAAGTCAGATGGCCCGTTCTTAGTCTTTCTTTCACTTGCACGTACATGGTATTTGGCACGGTGGGTCATTTCTTCTTCGAAACACTTTTTTTTTTTTTTACTCATTTGTAGGACATCACTCTCCTGGTTTTTCTTCTTCCTTCCTGGACGCTCCTTCTCACTCTCCTTTCCTGGTTTCTTTTATTCTTGCAGAACTCTGGACTATATATGGGGAATCCCGGACTCAGAATTCTGACTTCTCTTTTCTGTCTAAACTCGAATAGTGTTTTGCTGATCGCGTCATGTCTTATGGGTTCAAATCTATATTCTGAGGACTCCTGAATTTACATCTCCTGCTCAGGATCTCTTCCAGTTTTTAGCCCTTGTATCTAACTGCCTCTACTTGAATGTTTTGTAGTCTATACGGCCACTTAGACTTCGAAGAAATTCAATATCAGCACATTCAAAAACTGAAATCCTTATCTTCCAACCTTAAACCTCTCACTCTATTCCTTTTTTCTAGTCTCATAAATGACAAATCTCTTCTTTCTGTTGTTCAGTCAGAAGCGTTGGAGACATCACTGACTCTTCCACTAACAGCCTGGTACAAGTTTCCACCATCTCTCCCCTGGATTCATTAGGTAGCCTCCTACCTGGTCTCCCTGCCTCGTTCATCTTTAAAAAAGCATGTCGTAGCTTCTGCTGACTGCCTTACAAAATAAAGAAATAAGGGAAGTTATGTGCCAGCAGGTTAGTCAGCAATAAAGAGTATGATCTGAGGACTCACTGAGGAAGCTACCCCTCCCTCCTCCCACAACAGACATTTTCCTTCCGTAACTTCTTCAACGCCTGAAATTCTACCTTTGAACTTTCTTCTTAGTTGTCAAACTGAAGGCGTCTATTGCTAATATGTAAGTGTTTTTTTGGGGTGGGGTATCATTAGTTTCTGTTACCTTGGAGCAATAGAGTTTTCAAATTCTTGAGAGAAGGAGGATCTGGAGAAAAGGGAACAACACAGGGCAAAGTACCTTCTAAGAGAGGGAGATAGGAAAGACTGAGAATCTGAAGTTCTGCTTACCTTGATGTTAGTAGTTCTATAGTGATGGGGAGGTAGCATGAAGAAATCGGCTACTTGCCATGGGGTTCTGGAAGGAAGAGGTTTCATAGTGATGTCTGATCAGATTTAGAACATCAGCTTTGCCTCCTTCATATTTTAGATAGGCCAAGTCAAGCAAGTAGCATGAGGGATTTCCACAGGTTACTCAGATAGAAGTTGTAGGTTCAAGAAAAGTATGAGATAGTTAACCTGTAAGAAAACACCTTAACTGTTGCACCTTCATGAGGTTCTTCTCTTTTAGTTTAAGCAATGAAAATGGAGAATCACAACATTAAATACCATGGAAAGAGTACCAACGTATAAGGTAGACGAGAGGCTGAATTTCAAGAATTTTAATTTTAATATCGTTTACGGAAGAATTGATTATCAAGCCAGACTGAAAAAGTGGTTATCCCCTGGGCAAATGCTTATGTTCTCAAGACTCCTAACAAGAGTATATTTTAAAAAGGTGAAAAGAGGTTAACATATTGCATCATGAGATCATCCTTTAAGCTAAATGTGCCCACCAAAGGATCAAATCATCTCTTAAATGTATGCGTTTCCTTAAATTCAAGAGTATATCCTAATTAGAGTAGCTGTCAGCTTTGCATGTCTTGAAGCCACAGCATAATCTTTAAGTATGTGAGTAAAATTCTTATATCCTAAGAGAAAAACTTATCTCACCATAACAGCATCAAAGGTGCCAAGAGTGACTTTGTAATGGGTGGATTTACCTTTGAAGGGAAGAAAGAGGGCAGAAGAGTCTCACCTCACAGAGTATGTGCTATGCTGTGTATGCTACTAGATGCTTGAAAGAGCCATTCAAGAAGGTGGGAATTTCTTTCGCGTCTCACACAAATGCTAGTTTTGTGATGGTTTGCTTCAAAAATTAATATTATGTTTAGTGGTTTTTAAAATTTATCCATTTGCTTTCTGTGATAAGACGGTTTTACTACTTCTTGGCTAATTAACTAGAAGGTACTCACTTTGAGATCTTTTCTCATTAACTCAAGATTGGAAGAACACATCAAGATAGGGACATCAAAGGAACATTTGTAAAGAGAATTGGTGTTAAAGGTGATTGAAAAAGTAAATTTCTGTCTTAGGACTTATGTTGAGCTGTAGTTGTTGTATTTTTAATCTATCACTGAATTCTGTGACTTTAGGAAAGTTGACAGGCATCAGCTGGACTAAAAATGATGAAATTCAGAAAACAAGAATAATTACTAGTTTGGAATCTCTCTGGTAAAACTCATACGTGACTATTAAGAATTTGATGCTACCTGAAGGAAAATATTAAGCAAATAGATAATTATATATATTTATTTTATTATACTAGACTATATGGCTGTGTAACAGAGTCTTCCTTTTATAGTCATTCCCTTCGTAGTCACATAAGGACTTGATACACATATTGACCCTTCCAAAATCCTATGCTATGTATGTTGTAAAACACCCAGTACGTATTATATTATAAAATAAACCAATATGACTTTGTGCCTGAATATTTGCTGCCAGTTGCATGTCATCTGTGTTCACCATAGTATAAAAATTATTAAGATTTATTTTTGATTACTAATAATTTAAGGTTTTGAGATAGTTTTATTATAGTTTTAAGTGTCTCCCAAATATCACTCACGCGCACACCCTTTTTTGTAACAATGAGAGCCGCGAGGGTAGCATTGAATGTCACTCAAGATCACAGACATAGTACATAGTGGAACCAGGGCTCAAGTTCTGGGTTTTAGATTCCACATACTTCTATGTTAATATTCATGTCAAAGCAAGGGATATTAACATTCAGTGTACCATTCAAGTTGTGTATGAGTTCAACTAGAGGGCAAGATTTCCTAAGACATTGTTCCGAATGATATGAATGGGATGAATATGTTAGAAACGAGATTTTTAGCATGAGTGGAAGCATATTTAGCATATGAAAAAAGACTCTCAGTTCTGTGTCAAATATGTGAGTACACCCTTGTTCTCTCTGAAAATTATCTCCCAGACTTTCCCATAATGTACTTTAACATTTTTAAAATTTTTGGTTACAGTGGGCATACAATATTATATTAGTTTCAGGTGTACAACATGGTGATTAAACATTTATATAACTTATCAAGTGATCACCCTAATAAATTAATATACCTATCTGCATTATTCATGTAATATACTTTATAATGTTTTCACATAGTGCCTTTTAAATGAGAGAAATTGCCTCGTGCATGGTTGGTGGGGTTGCAAATTGGTATAACCACGGTGGAAAACAGTTCAGAGGTTTCTCAAAACTTAAAAATAGAAGAATACCTTATGACCCAGCAATTGCACTTCTTGGTATTTGTCCAAAGAAAACCAACACAAAATTTAAAAAATATATGCACCCCTGTATTCACCACAGTGCTATTTACAATAGCCAGGTTATGGAAACCTAAGTAAGTGCCCATTAATAGATTATTGGGTAAGTTGTGGTACATGTATACAATGGAATATTACTCAGCCATTTAAAAAACTGAACTCTTACCATTTTCAACAACACGGATGGACTTAGAGGGCTTTATGCTAAATGAAATAGAGAAATACAGATACCATATAATTTCACCTATATGTAGAATCTAAAGGACAAAATAAACAAACAAAACGAAAGGAGACTCATAGATACAGAGAACTGGTGATTGACAGATGGGAAGGAGTTTAGGGAACGTATGAAAAAGGTGATGGGATTAAGAAATATAAATTGGTAGTTATAAAATTGTCATGGGGATGTGAAGTACAGCAGAAGGGCTATAGTTAATAATGCTGTAATAATTATGGTAGCGCCAGGTGGGTACTGGATTAATTGGGGGATCACTTTGTAAATTATATAAATGTCCAACCACTATGTTGTAACCTGCAACTAATTCAAACCATATTGAATGTCATCTCTCATCGAAAAATAAAAATTAAAGAATGAATAAAAATAAAAGGGAGAGTCGGAAGATAATGATCACATTCTGTGTCTTCTCAATGCCAAAATAAGCTTTCAAAATTAATCCATTGGTTTGCTTTCCATTTTTATGATGCCAGGGATGAAAGGTTGAACTTTTCATGAAACCAGCTGATGTTTTTAAAGCAAAATTGACTGGTTTACTTGTTTCTTGACAGGTAATGATCATTGACTTTAAATAAATACAGGATTCAAGGAGCTAGATGGTAATGTGGGTATTATTCTCAGGGTTTTTTTTTTTCCCCCCAGCAAAGGCTTCTTGGAGGAGGTAGCACTGAAACTGAGACCTGAATGAAATCGGGAGGAAAACACTGGGGGAAAGAGCATTTTAAGGAATGAAAACATCCAATGCACAGGTAGGAACATGGTTGGCTGATTGGAGAAATGGGCAGAGGCCAGTGTGGCTGGAATTGGGGGTTAGGAGTGAGGGTGGTGGTCAGAGATGCTAATGGAGAGTTATCTAGGGCCAGGTCATGTAACTGTAGAACTGTAAGTTTAAGGTAAAGACTAACTTTATTTCTAAGTATTATGGGAAGCTACAGAAGGTTATTAAGCAAGGAATGATCAGTTTTCATGTCGTAATGGGATTACTGTGGCTGTATATGTGGAGAAAAGACTTGAAATAGAAGCAGGGTATTAGATGGGATACTTTGACCATGTTCTAAGGATAATGGTGACTTGGCATGGGGTCATAGCAGTGGAGGAGACAAGAAATGGTAAGATTTGTATGATGCTTTAACAGAATTTGTTGATGCATTTGACGTGGGATGTGATATAAAATAAGACAAGAATGATGGCATTTAAATGACAGTGCTACTTACTGAAACAAGGAAGCCTGAGGAAGAAGTGTTGGGACTAAGAATTTGGTTGGAGAAGCTTATTCTAGTGGACTTTTGCATATGTAGTAATCTGAAGTTCATTAAAGGAGTTGAGTCTGAAGTGAAATTTTAAAGTCTTTAGCATAAAGATAGGTTTAAAGCCAATGAAGCTGGATGAGATCACCCAGATAATGTAGACAGAGATGAGATCAATGAGGGAATCCCTGGAGCACACCAGCGTTTACAGGTGAGGGAAGGAAGGGTGTCCATCACAGAGGATAGAGAAAGGTCAGATGTGAGAAAAAGCAGGAAGTGGTGTTCCAGAAGCCAAATGACCAACTAAGGCATTTCAAGAAGGACAGAACTGAAGGTTTCAAATGTTCCTAGGAAGTCAAATATGACAAAGACTGAAAATGAAACATTGCACAAAGTCTTGTAAAGTCATTGACACTAGCTGTTTCAGGAGAATGGTTGGAATAAAATCCTGATTGGAGTAACTTTGTAGACAGAACTGGTGAGTGTGAAAGTAGAATCAGGAAGTGGACAACTAAAGCCTTTCTTTAAAGGAGGGGAAAATATAAGGCAAAAGCCTTAAGAAATGTATGTATTTTTTAAGATGGAAGAAGGAATAGTACATTTGGTATGCTGACCACAACATCCAATAAAAAAAATTAATAATGCTGGATAGAGTCAGAGTACTTGAAGTGAGATAACTCTTGGACAGGTAAGAAATACTATGAGAATAAGTAGAGTTAGTAGAAGCAGGTGTATTGTGTCTGTTGTGCCGATGATATAATATGTGAGGATGAGGAAGCTGTCATCTGCACGTGGGAAGGGGAGGAGGATTGAAGGGTCCAGGAGAGATTCAATGGCAGGAAATAACTGCTCGAGAAAGTGAGAGACTGATTGACTCAGGCAAACGTAGTAGGACTGCTGGAGGCAGGATGCCAGTTTGCTGAGACTGAATGGCCTGGGATAGAAGTGTTAAATCATAAACCTGATCTTGATTTGGGCAAACATAATATACAAATAAATCCAGTAGAGCAGCTGAAGAGTCTGGCAGCTGTGGTCTCTTAAGTGGCAATCATATTTAAGCCCGAGGACATGGCTACATTATTAGCTTCCTGAACAATTTTCTAATTTGGAGGACACCAGCCCTCCCATAGGGCTTCACACCACAGACTCTTCCTTGTACAAGAGAGATGATCTGATGTTACACTTGCTATCGGTGAATGTTTAGAGTAGGCCTTCATTCCGTGCAGGGTACATGGAGTGCTAATTCCAGAAACTGAAGCAGAAACTCAATCTTCATGATGAGAAGAAAGGAAAAAGAGAGGTGTGTTGGTAAGTGGGAGCTAGCCATGACCTACCCAGCTCACTGGATCCTGAGTCTAATGGAGTATATCTTGTCTCAGACTGGGAATTCTGACTGGGTAGAGCTTCCTAATTAACATATTCCTTCTGGGCAGGTTAGGATTAATATCTCTGTGGGACTGAGCCTCCAAAGAAGGGCCAAGATAGTGACAATTAAATGGAGCAGAAAAAGGCAAAATTGAAAAGAGAGTTTTGGGCAAGTTTACAGGTTTAATAAGAGTTCAAATTTGTATATTGTATGTTGGAAGTATGAACCTGAATGTGTGCCTCTAAAGTTAGCAGAAAAGGTGAAATGTTTTCAGGACCAGAATAGAATCACAATGTTTAGTGAGTAAATTTGATGCTGTTTTCAGTCAGCTAAGATGTAAAAAAGAAAACAGTCTTCATCTTGTAACAACGTAAAGCATGCACATCCATCTATAAAAATGATTTTTTTTTGTCGAACTAACGCACAAATTGATCCTGTGTGTCCTTGGATAGAGATGTTGAATGACAGAGGGTACAGCATCCTTAAGCAGTTTTACATCAGTAAAGAAAGCCTGTACACTGTTTTTTTCCCCCAAATCATTCCTCCACAAAAATAGGTTTGACACTGAATTGTAACTATGTAAAGGCAAAGCTGTGAGGGGTAAACTTGAAGTTGTACAGAAACTTTGTCCTGATGGTCCAGCTCAAAGCAATGTCAGAACGTGATACCTCTCTCTTAGGGGGTGATTAACACACTCATTATGAAACAGTTCTCAATATATCAAGTATCATACAAGAGTTTTGTACAGGTGTTGGAGCTCATTCAATATGTGTTCAAATTCTATAAGAGCTCCTAAGAGAATAGATATTTTACACTCTTGATTACAGCAAAGCCTTGTGCTTTAGATGCCCAAATGGAGGGGAGGCAGATGATATCAGACATGACATCTCACTGCCTAGCCATGCACTAGGCATTGACACAGCTCTGTGATAGACCTTCAAATTAGTCTTGTAGTCAGGGCCTCATCAGTGTTACTCGGGCCAGTCCCTCAAACAGAATGGCACCTCTCATGTAATTTTCTGTTTGTCAGTAAATACAGTGCAGAATGATGAGCTCTTAACATAGTAGAATTTGATGACAAATTTGAACTCAGTATTTTATGGTTTCTTAGATCGACATCATAAATTTGATTCACATATTGAGAATTTCCTTAAGAGAGGTTTTTCTATGTATTCTATACCACAGAATAAAAATTAAATAATAATATTTCTTCTTTTTTTATCCTTTTTTGCTTGTATATTTTGTGGGTTTTATTCTTTGTATTTTGCTGCATAGAATGCCTAATTCCTAGTTAGGTGTCATTGAAGTCAAATCCTATTAAGACTGTTTTTATTAAATTTCTTACTAACTTTTTTTCCATCAAGATGATTTTGTGGCAGATGAATGATGACTAGTTTCCAAAAGAAGAACAAAATTACTCTGTTTAGCAAGAGCATTGAATAGATATGAAACGAGTTAATTTGGCAATAAAAATATAATAACCAAAAAAATATAATTACATTAAAAAATTTAAAGATCCATATTTAAAAGCTATTTTGATGGTATTTTACTGTAGTTCTCTTATAAAGGAAACCTTACACATAAATTGATTCAGCTATTTTACAGAATATGCTGTGTGTGCATGTGTGCATGTGTGCGTGTGTACAGAAATGTTTATGTAATGGCACTTTTTGAACGTGTAGAAATCTGCTAGTGGCCAATTTTCATTAATTTCCTTTTAGAGTGACTATTTGATTTAGAAGATAAATATAATGGAGTACATTTAACTGTTTCAGGTCTTATTTGATACATTGCATACTCTTCATGCTTTATTTTGAAAAATAGTGTTTTTTTAAAATACGTTGTAGAATTAGTGAGTTTTTAAAGCTCAGTGCAGCACCGCTTGGCTAATTATAGGTATATACTTCAACATTTCTTTAGTTTCGAAGTATTTTTCCTTCTCTTCACACACCACCATAGTCTGTATTCTCTCTTCCAAGTAAAACTGAGAGGTTCTTCACAAAGGTTTTGAAAATTCACTTTTTAGTAAAGTGACTCTATCAGAGTTATAATTCTGCCAAGGTTTAACTGTAGAATCTTATAAAAGCCATTTAATCTTTCTGAGCCTTTGTTACTTTATCTACACATGGTCTAAATAATTTCTGAGATCCTTTTGAGGTTAAAAGTCTAAAGTTTCATGAACTTGTCAAGCTATGTAAAATTCGTATGAAAAATAGATAACAATGTAATTACAGTGCCATGTCAGTTGTGTTATGAGTAGCTGTAGTAATAAAGTATAAACATTTATCAGCAGAAGTTTAATGACTTATATCCTGACCACTGAAAAGTTAGTATTATATTTTCTCTGCAAAAGGATTCAATTTTTAAAATAAACCCTCACATCACCTTAAATACACAGATGGGACAATTTGCTACAAGGGGAAGTCTGAAAGTATACTTATACAAGTTATACTTCCTTTACGGATAAAATATATAATCCACATATCAGAGTAGATATTTTTTTCTCCTAGAAAATGACTTATTTTTTTTTAAGAAAACCGTGTAAACATAAATTAAGACTACCTAATTTACCTATTCAAAATAAACAGATTATTCATGAAAAAACGAGCTCATAGCAGTTTGAGGCCTTTCATAGTCATTAACTTGTTTAATCTTCGCAATATGGTAGTGAGAGAAACAGTACAGATATTCCCATTTCTGGTTTACGGAAAAAATGAAGGTAATAGAGGTGAATCCATTTTCTAAGGACTTATAAGCAATGTGGATGTACCAGCTCCCCCGACCTCCTCCCCATCCCCCAGTGTAATCGTGGGCTCCATGTGTGTGCAAGGGGGGCCATGAAGAATAGGAGGTTCAGTCCTAGGGTCTTTTGAGCTGGGGGAGTCAGGTGTAGGTCAGACGTTTTCTCTGTAGTTGCTGGTAAATGATGGTAGCTTCATTCCCTTATCCTCAAAGATGGGGTTGCAGGGTTTAGAGGTCTTTCAGGCTCTTCTTGCTTGGAAACCTGAACGAAGATAAGAAACCTGATACATTTCTTTGAGGACTTCCTGCCCCAGAATAAAACAGTTCTTTTCTTGAAAGGTCAGATTCATATTATACAAAAATATAAGAGAAAACATATGAAACGAACCCAAGAGTGTTGACTTTACCAGGAATATTTTCCATCTTACAGAAGTAGAGAAGTCCTCATAATTAAAAGGTGGACCCTCCCTGTCACCCATGGCTCCTTACTTCTCCCCACTCCTCAGCACAAGAGACCCGTCTAAGCCTTACTGTCCAGAGTTTTTCCCCACCACCCCACCTGTCCACCTCTCCTCAGGAAGAAAGGCATCCTTTTGAGGTCTTGTTAAGTCAAGAATTTCAGTTTGAGTCTAGAGGCCAACAAAACCTTTCTTCTTACTTATTTATGATATTGAAGGGAGCCAGGTGGATTCTTTTCTCAAATGTCAGTGGGTACAGTCAATCTAGTTCAGTCTTCTCTGCTCACCCCAGCAAGTCTTAATGCTGTATTTGTCACAAGTAAACCCTAACCATGATTGAATATCTCAAAAGTGGATGTTAATTTTCTCTCAAAGACTACAAATTTGGTACCATATGAGAAAAACTTATTTATACTATTAATGTAACTTAGGCTGTCCTACCTTTGAATGAATAATTCTGACCTTATTGATCTAAAAAGCAGTTGACAAACTGCAGAGCCTGCTTATTTTACAAGAAGCACCTCATTAGCTATGAAAGATTCTGTACCATCTGTTGTGGGAGCGGTCACCCCAATGTAGGCAACTTTGATTCTAAACTTTCTGCTGACTGGGGGTGAAGTTCCATTTCTTTTATTCTGATAACATGTGTGTATATATATATGTACACACACAAACATATGCATGCATGTGTGTATGTATATGCATGTATAGATATGTGTATATAGGAATATCGATATAGATATAATATTCAATTTTCACTACTTCATGTTGCCTTTCAGTTTGGTAAATCTTATTGTTACTCATGTTAATAATTACCATGAAAGACATTGCTAGTGTTTTCTAAAACTTCCAGTTTCCTCTTGCCGCACAGCTCCTTGAAACTAGTCTGGAAAATTAATTTCCAAACTACTGTTAAAATGTGATTAAAAGTGCTGTGTGTTTCTTCTGGGTAGAAGCACTTGGAAGCTGCTGCAGCTTTATTCACGTGTGCCCCGCCATGATAAACCATAAAGCCTTGTATTGAGATCGTGACATTATAAAATGGTAGACTTCTGACCCTAGCTGAATCCGTGTTCGACATAAAGAAGAAGAGAAATAAGCCTTTTTAATGTGAAGGGTGAGTGTTTTGGGTGTTTGTGAACACAGCATAGCCTCCTTTATCTTGACCGTTATAGTAACTTTTACCAATATCTTTTAATTTGTTGACTCGTGCAACTTACTTTCTTGTCTTTATATCCCCGATCCCTTCTAATGCTATTTCATTTTATTGAATTTTTTCTTTTTTCTTTCTTTCTTTTTTTTTTTTACTAATGTAGCTTCACGGGAATTTTGTTTGCTTTTATACATACAAATTCTGCTGTCAAGCACATGCTAAACTTGTCTATTTACCTTTTCTTTGAATGTTTTAAGTGCACAATACATTTTGAATCTAATGGCACAATTTTTAATGTTGCTACAGAGGTTTTTTTAAAAAATGAATTATGTGGAAATATTTGAATGTACTATAGAATAGGAATAAGGACAAGAACACATAAGCGAAACTCATAAGATGTGTTAGGTCTGATGTGTAAACAAGTAGCTTCCAACATGCAGGCAGAATCCACGATGAACTAAGTGAATGTAAGTAAGGGAGTTAAGTAGAGTCTGTGTAACATGACCATAGATATAAAAAGATAGAAAGATCAAATGACATCTAAGGTTTGTGGTACTCTAAATATATGGGAGGCGCACAGTATTCATGAGATACTACACTGAGTATTCCTAAGGTTTTGATTTGGTGACTCATTGGTAATGTCCATTTTGGTGTCATATGTCTCCTATTCAGGAAATATAAATAGAATTCATAGCTTCTCATAGGCTGAGCCCAGTGAGTTTTTCAGTTGGTGAGTCCAGTGATTGATCCGGCATGCTTACCCTGCATCTGCCTGGTAGAGCAATATGTGTGCGGTCTCAGGCTTCTGTCTGTTGAGCCTATTTACTTAAACTTCAACTCTGGTGCATATTATTACTATTAGTGGGATAGTGTGGCTCATAAGAGAGAGAGATAGTGATGATCGATCTATCTATGTATCTATCTATCATCTATCTGTCTATCTATCATCTATCATCTATCTATCTATCTATCTATCTATCTATCTATCTATCTATCTATCTATCTATCTATCATTTATCTATCTATCTATCATCTATCTATCTACTATCTATCTATCTATCTATCTATCTATCTATCTATCTATCTATCTATCATTTATCTATCTATCATCTATCTATCTATCTATCTATCTATCTATCTATCTATCTGTCATCTGTCATCTATCTATCAATTCTATCTATCATCTATTTCTATCTATCTATCATCTATCTATATATCTATCTATCATCTATCTATCATTTATCTATTTATCTATCATCTATCTATCTATCTATCTATCTATATCTATCTATCTATCTATCTTCTATTTATCTATCTATCATTTATCTATCATCTATCTATCTCTATCATCTATCATCTATCTTATCTATTATCTATCTATCTATCTATCATCTATCTATCTATCTATCATATCATCTGTCTATCTATGTATCTGTCTCTATCTTTTCCTCTCTCTCTCTCTCTCCCCCCTCCTTTCTTTCTAGAACTGCATAACCCAGAAGTTAGATAGTGTGATCTTCCATTCTGCTTGCACATTATCTCAAGTATATTAACTTATGCAACTATCCCCTTTGCTTCTCACTATATCCTTAATTAATTAAATAAATCATGTTATTTGATCATTTTAACTTGTCTTGTGAGACTTTCTTTTATGTGGCCTTTGGGATCTTGCCTGCCAGTAGATATGGAGGATACCACGGCATGAAGATAATTTACCTCATGATAGGTTTCTTCATAACAGGAAATATTCTAAGGTAGGATTAACAGACAATATAGTAATAATTTGATTAATCTTGGTACACAGCCTGCAAAATGTACTTGTAGAAATACATATTTATTTTTCTGAAAAATTATGAAAAGAAGAATGTTCCGAATACTACGAAGCATCCTCAGCCTTTGCTCCTTTAAATAAGTTGATATTGAAAATATTTGATAACCCTTTCGTAAACTTTGTTTAAGGGCTGTCTGTGTGTAATGCATTATGTTAGATAATGTGGAAATTACAAATGCAGAGAAGATATCATTTTTGTCTTCAAGAAGCTGATGTTTAATAGGGCAAAGAATGTCCATATGATGTGAAATAGTACAAAAATGTACAATGTAAAACCAGGCAGCAATACAGTACGATATTAATCTAGAGAAGGAATCCAAAAAAACGGAAGAGAGATCATTTACAAAAAAAACCCGGAAAGGCTTTATGGATGTAGAGATGAAAGGCGAGTGTAAAGATAGCAATTTGCTAAGGAAAGCCAACTGCCTGCTATGGGAAACTGCACAATGCCATTATCTTGGAGAGAATTTACCAAGTGGAAAAATCAATTCAGAAGTTAATTTACCTTATTTTTAAATGTGAAGAAACAGAACTAAACTTTACAATTGTGCTACCTTAATAGGAACACGTTGAGAATTTATAAATCAAGGGTAAAATATTTAAAAACACGAATGCAAACATCTTTGGGGCAAAAAGCATATATTGACAGTGGAATTATTTCCCAAAGAACAAGATTGTGTAGCTATTCTATGCTTTCTGTACAAACTTAATATAAGACATATTTTGCTATTAAGTAAAATAAGACTTATAAAACATTGCCAACTCTTAGCAGTCTCGTGAATTCTGCCACTTTAAATACTACAAGCTCCAGTGCTTTCAGAGAACTTGGGAACATACCAGTTACGTTCTCTTGGGAGCAACTAAAAATATGGGAACAATGTACTGCTGCTGAATTTTTAGCTACTCTTTTCTCATCTTCCTTGTTTAGCTTTTGCTTGACATATTTAGCTACCATAATGATCTTGGTTCCTTGTGAATAGAATAATAAATACTGCTATACACACACAGAGACACACACAACATTAATTCAATTATATGCACACGTGTATATTTTTGCTCAAATTTCTGGAAAATACCAGCTCTTATCTTATGTTGCCTGGTTACCCAAGAAGTCCGAGTAAGAAGCACTGTCTTCAGTCTCAGGCTGCGCAGTGTGCAGTGTGCTGTCCAGGGTGCTGAAGCAAGCTCCCTGACCCACGTCCACAGCCCAATCATAAATCCAGCAAAGCTCTCTTTCCTGCTGTGCACTTGTATGCCTACAGGAATCTTAACTGCACACCCAAGAAACTGCTCTCGATTTCTTACAAATGGCTCACAGATTAAAACCTATTAGTCAATCTATGTCTAGTGTCATGTCTGAGCGTCATATATGCTATCAGCATTCCTATATGAACCGAGTCAATTAAAGCTAACAGAAGAATTGATATTCTTTGGCACATATGGTCGTTAATCATTATTGAGCAACTAAGACAATAAACAACAAAAAAGTGGGTGACTGCTATAATGAGATGGTCAAGTGGGGAACACTATGTAAATAGCCAGGATTGAATCATGAGTATGAACACAATGGGTGCTTTTGGAAACGTTGCATGTTGGCATGCAAAAAAAAAAATGCAAGATGAGGTTTTTATCCTTAAAATTTTCAAGGTTAACGGGAGCCATAAACAAGCAAACAATGGCAATCCAATATGAGGAGGTTGTATGAAGTGCCCTGGGAATAAAAATGAGGAGAGGCCTTTGATTTCAAAGAGTATGTGATTTTTTTTTTTCCTTCTCAATTAGAATACTATTAGAAAATGCAGTTTAGTTTTTAAGGCATAGGTTTGAAGTCAGGTCTGATTTCAAGTCTTAATTTACACTTCATAGTTGTGTAAACTTGTTTTAGCTTCATCTAAGCTATTGTAATGAGCATTAAATGAGATAATGCATACAAAGTACAAATTCAAACTCTAGCCTTATTGGTTTTCAATATAATGTTCCTGTTAGGAAAAATGAGAAAGAATTTACCATGAAAGGGTTATTTAGTGTGGGTGGGCACCTTTTAGAAATACGAAGGAAATTGCCTAAAGCAAAGGTGCAGCGAGAGTATGGCATTTCAATAAAATCTAAGTGCACATGGGAGAACAGTAGAAGAATAAACTAAAAATTAGAAAGAGTCTAGACTTTATCTTGAATATGAGGATTCTTTTAATATACATGATGGATGATTTGATTGCCTAGGGAAGCATAATGACAAAGTCAGTGTGAAGATAGTCGTGTTTTAAATCATCTGGCATTTGATTAATCACAGTAGCATAATTTAAAAATATAGTAGTATGTGTATATGTGAGACTGATTATGCCACAGAAAATTCTTGGGTGCATAAAGATTTGTAGATTATTTGCAACTCTGGTTGGAAATGGAAGATTTTGCTCAAGGGAATTGTATTGTCAAATTTGCATTTTAGAAGTGGTTCTATGCCCATGGTTGAAGGATATGTTGTAAAAATGTGGGGGAGAGGGTGAGGCCGTAGGCATGAAATCAATTAGAGGCCATTTCAATGGTTTGGAGAAGGGATGTGTATCAATCTCTGTCTTGGTAGGAAACAGAGGGTGTAATCTGCTGGGATTTTAGCAGAAGAAATACTTATTGAGATATAAGTAAGTTTAAGGCAACCAACAGGTTAGCGCTAGCAAGAGGAGGTAGTAGCCATTACTACGTTCAAGCCTTACTACCTTTACCACTCTATAAGATATCATGACAGCCTGGTTGAGAGCCGGAATCATGAAAGAAGCTGTAATCATGAAGTACATTAGCATCCTTCAGAACTACATCAAAGCAGAAGAAATGGGGGAAACATAAACCCAGTTCTCTCTCTTCCTTCCTATTCTTGAGATCCTTCTGGTGCCTCCAAACCAAACCTAATCAGAAGCCAGAAGCAAGGAAAACTTCCTAGAGGTCAACCCTTTGGTAGCTGATAAAGACAAAGAAGAATCTAGACTAGATCTGGGGAGGGGGACAGACAGAGACTAGCTAGCATAAGATCAAAAGGGTCTAATATGAGGACAATGGCAATGGGCATGTAGAAAGGAAAATAGCTAAGAAATTTTTACGAAATAGAATCCATAGGCTTGGTGACTACGTCACTTACATCCCATAGAACTCTACTAATACACACAATAAAATATTTGATTGGAAACATATAATGACAGTTGCCATGATGCAGGTCATGTTTTAAAAGAGCTGACATTTAATCAACATAGAATAATTTGTTAAAAATAGTTGTATGTCTGTCTATCTATGAGATATTGATTATTCCAGAGGGGTACAAGCGAGAGAAAAGATCTTATGGTGATTTTTAGATTTCCTTATTGAAAACCTGGATGAATGGTGGCATCATTTACCAGGAAAAGGATTACAAAAGATAGAGCTGGAAGGAAGAAGGGCTAGACTTGGAGTTAAGAAAGGAAGTCAATAAGTTGCATGAGGTTTATTTTTAATGGATAAAATTGCTATATTACTGTAGTCTACTTGGGTTAATCTAGTTCCCAAAGGCTTCAAAGTCAATATTGCAGTATTAACAACATTTTTTGGAGAAAGGGACAGTATACAGGGCCACAGTGGAACATAACAGCAAGTCATCACTTACTGTGAAAAAATATCTCTGCAGTGAAAAATTACCCTCCCACCTGATCAGGACAACTGCAGAGAAAACTCTCCTGCTTGGAAATAAGGCTTCAGGGATTCAGATTCCCCAGCAACAACTCCAAAGACCTCATTAATGATATTAGGAAACTATAGTTTTATCACATTTTTTGATTCTGTTAGGCTCAACAGTGTGTTAAAAATCATGTGTTGTTTGGGCCAAACAATTTTTTTCTACTTCCTTTGTTCGAAGTTGTTTTATTGACACCATGACCTGGGCCTTAAAGCATTGGTTTTCTTTTTTCACATATTATATATTATCTTTAATGAACATCTTTGTGGATACATATTTTTTTCCCTGTATCTCTGTCATTTCTCTGTAGCAGACTTAAAAAAATCAAAGCACTACTCAAAGGCTATTCCTAAAGCTTTTGGCTTGAATTGCAGGCTATAAAAATCTTTACTTGATACTTGACAAATTGTATCTCAATTTTTAAACTTGAATTTTGGGCTTCAATTTTCACATCTGTTTTTGCCACTGGGATTTCTTTTTGGTGATTTATGTCTCTTCTCATCTACTGAGGTCTCGGTGCTCTTTATTGATTTGTATGAACTCTTTATATATTGCATATGCTAACCATATCTATTGCAAATATTTAATCCAGTTTATTAAAAATAAATATGGTATTTTTGATATTCAAGAAATTTTATGTTACTTAATGGAATATATTTAGTTTTGTTTGTGATTTCCTTTCCTATTGAGGTAAATGCCTCTTTATATTTCTTAATTAAAAAAAAATTTAAATAATGTTTAACATAAATCCTTCCATGTTTATTTTTGATTAATAAGCCAAATAAAGCAGGTAACCTGATCCTTGTACATCAGGTTTCTTTCCTATAAGAAATAATAATTGTACCTATCTTAGGGCATTGTTGTGAGGCTTAAGTTTAATACAGGTAAAGTGCTTAGAGCAGCGCCTGACACATAATACTTAATAAATGTTAACTATTCATGTTCACACACCACTTGTCCAAATTCTGAAATCTAGAAATCTCTGGACTTGAAAAAATTTTCACAACTATTTGGTCTAAAATATGACCTGAACTGACATGAGGCTTGTTTTTATCATACTTGGTGTGAATCTTCATATATTTCACTGCAGATTATTTGCCGTATTTGATTTCAGGGAGCAAATCTAGACTCCAGTAGGGATAATACAAATACTTCATTATATGCTCTGTATTTCCTTTCTGAATGAATAAATGAATAAAATGTTTTAGAATGCAATTATCCTTGCATCCAGGTTATATTAGTAATTGGTCAGCTGCTAAATGCCAGGAATCATTATCTATAGTCTATTATTTACTTAATCACTATAATGATTCAATCACATACTCATTCATTCAACCAATATGTCCTGTTCACGGTGTTTGGGTGTGTCATATCAAAGCATGTTAATTTCTCCTTTCTACTTTGCGATAACAGCTTATTTCTTTGAGGTTACATCTCCAACTGCTTGTTATAATTAATAAATAACTTTTTTGAAAAGGGCGAGAAAAACACTAGAGAAGTACACTAGAATTGCACACATATCTTCATTTTAAAAACATTAAAATTGAGTACAAAATACTTTATTTGTATTTTACAAGAGGAGTGAAGTTCAGAGAGATTAAGATAGGCTGATCACGATACAGTGATGGCAAACCTGAAGTTAGAACCTTTCGAAGGCTGCTTTCTTTCTACTGGTCCATTTTTATGTCTGTTGGAAAAATCCAAGAAAACAGATCCACCTTTTCCCTTTTCCCCTTTTGTCCTGGTTACCAAAGTCAAGTACCCATAATTAAATGTTTACTATGTACAGGTCATAGCTCAGGAGGCCTTGTTTAAATCTGTTACTGTTACCGTCCCTTTATATCAGACTAACACTCTACTTTTTTTTTTCTTCATAAAATCCTTTCAAGTGGGGTATGTAAGACAGATATCATTAACTTTTTTTTAATTTATTTTTTATTTTTTCCAAATGAGGAAGATAAGGGCTAGGTTAATGAATTGCTTAAGTCATAAAAGACATGATTAAGAGTGTCAAGTCCAGAAGCAAGGTGTAGCACTCTGAGCTCTTTTTCATGGCTTTCACTGTACTTCGGATTAAAGTCAATTTAGGAATCAAGGATGTATATTAGGGTCTTTCTTTGCAAATATATTTGTCACTGTTTTCTCCCATAATAGTTTAAAAGATATAGCTTGGGAAAGTAGTCTGCTGTAAGTTAAGAACAATGAATCAGAAATCAGAAATTATCTCCCGTTGTGAATTTTTCATTCTGTGTTGTCCTTTATTCCATGCCTATAATGGGTCAACCAAGGTAGTGGAAGTAACTTGAGGATATTACAAAGATCTGAGTGAAAATATTAAAGGCGGATCACTCATGCTACTATTATAGCTGAATATCATGAACATTTGATCAAGAAAAAATGTAACTTAAGATGATGAGGAACTAACATATGCTTAGGTAAATCAGCATCTCTAGTTTTCAAATACTTTATTTTAGGAGCAATTATATACATATATTCTTCGATAACTGTTATTGCTATACATGGCTTCATTTTCTTTTCACAAGAAGTGTATCGTTTCAGTAGAATCTTTCCTCATCCTTCCCTACCTGTAAACAAAAGCAATTCCTATGACCATGTCTCTGTCATGTTAGTACCGCTGACTAGCCCTACAGAAAGCAACTGGAAAGTGAGCTTAAGAACATGGGACGGGCAACCTGTCCTGTAAAATAAGGATGTTTAATGATGGAATAACATACTGCAGCAAATCAAAATAACATTAATATTTAGGTCACCTGTATGCACTGAATTAATTTATGCCCGCTAAATATCTTATGAATGTAAGGATTCTCATTAGTTGTTTATTTGTTTATTTCATAAATGAGAAATTAATACAACGAGCCAGGTTAGCAGCATACTTGGAAGAATAAAATCTGTTATGTGCACCTTGTAACCTTTCCACAAATCCCTTCAAATAACCCTTGTTAGCTGAGTTGCTGAACATCAGCCAATTATCAAAAGTAAGATAAAAAAGGATTTTGAAAAAATCTATACTAAACTTTCTATTTAAAGAAGGTTGGTTATACATCTGTGCCCAGGAATAGTACTTACTCTGATAAAAACATATGGGGCCGTTTGAGATACAATATGTAAGTGATTTATTTTCGTTAATATTCATAGTAGGAATAAAACCTTCACTTGAATGGGTGATGTAGTGTGCCTTCTCAGACCTCCTAATGGATTAACTGTACAGAGAAGAAGTTGCTGAGGTGGGCTTTGTCTTTATTGAAATTACTGGTTACAGCTATCTTTCTTTTATTTCATTTTATAGTGATCTGTCTCCAGGTACAAAATCACTTCCTATTGCTTTATTCTGAAACTGTTTAAGGATTAGAAATTAGAATTTGTTTGGTATCCTGAGATTCTTTTCTTTGTAAATAAATTGGAAACATTTCATTAACAGGGATAATGGAAATGAAGTTCATGGTGGATTTAGTGACTGAGGGCAAAGTTCACAAAGCATATTGTCCACCTCACCACATAGGATATGTGTAATCACCATCCTTTCATTTTTTTTTTTTCAGAGGAAAAATTATTTAAAAGTTGCTAGTATGCTATTATGAGGACAGGCTCTATGCGTTTAGGCTAATAAAATCTTAAAATCTTAAATTTGACTCATTGCTAGTTTAGTTGCTTGGGAATTTTCATAACCTCTCTAGGTTTTGATTTCTCATCTTTAAGAGAGGTTAATAAGATTATGTCATGGGATAATTTTAAAGATCAATGGATAAATGCATGTAAGCACTTAACACAGTACTTGGCACATAATAAGGCATAAAAATATTAGTTTTGCTTATTAGTTTTTACTTATCAACAGTGAGCAAATTCATATCTAGGAAAACTTGTTTTTAAAAGTCACTAGCAATTAATGAGCCTATTAATTCAGATAAAACCAGTATAAAATTTATATTTTGTGAAATGCACAAGGGAAATTATTAAAATGCGTCTGTTTTCCCCCACTGAAACATGCATTGTTTTTGTGAAGAGAATCGTGGATCAGTGTGAAAACAGTGTGGCAGAACATCAATAATTGAGGCGGAGTTAATATTTCCACTCTGAATCTTCAATTCCCAGCCTTAATATATTCACAACTTAAACAAGATTAGAATATAAGATGGGGTTTTAAGAGTTCAGATGTAAATTTTTTTTCTAAGAATCATGATCTTTTTCAATGTAACAATTGGATGTTTTATTTAGTTATTTATAGCCATCCATTTGGATAAAAACATCTTTAAATATTCAAACAGCATGACTTAAAATTACAAATAAAGGAAAAAGCATGCATTAGAAGTGGGAAATGTCAGTGACATAGGCAAGGGTCTTGGCAGGTGAACACATACTGAGAAAGAAGTTCCTGGAGATAGTAAATTCACTTTGCTAAGATCAAGGCACAGTGAAGGCCACAACACAATATTTTAAATTTTAAAGACTCTCAGAATCACGTAACTGAAGACTTCTCTATAGGACCAGATAGATCACGTGCAAATGCATTTCATTATCCTTAAAATAAGAGATAGTTTTTTTTTAAAGAAAATTTCCCTTAGCTTTATTGAGATATAATTAACATATAACATTGTGTAAGTTTAAGATATACCAATGTGATATAGGTTTTGCTTTAACCTTGAGCAGTGACCGGAAGAAAAAGGCTGAAGAGTATATTTTCTGATCTTTTGTCATTTGTCGAAGTTTCCCAGATCTGCTGACTCCCCATGACCTTCTCGTCTCCATACTTGTGCATTAGTCCAGAGAAAGCTGAAGCACAGTAAGATAAACAGAGGCAATGAAGACAGATGGGGCATCAGAGAAGCAATCTAGGAAGGAAGGTTTGCAACTTGACCTTCTGGTACACTTGGAACAGCATCATTAGCAGTTCTAATTGCTTTTTTTCAAGCAATTAGATTGTCTATTCTCAAAGACGGTCATTGCTTAGATTACCAAATTCTTACTTCTCTTAGTTTTTTTTTTTATTCCTCTAGTTTATTTCCACATTGCCCTGGATTTTAAAAATCTTTATCATTTTGTTAGTTAAAAATACTCATCTGTAGAAGTTGTTCATGCATTTTATGTTCTTCTGTACTTTGATTTGGAGGAAAGGATAAATGATTATCCTTAAATTTTTTTTAATCTTTACTAAAAGTAAGGATGTTAACAGGGATGCTAAGCGCATCTTTATAATGTATACTGATACCTAAAATATTTTAATTTGAAAATAAATAAATCCAAGTTAACACTTTAGATTTCCTATATTCCTTCTAAACTATGTGCGTCATGGCCTTTTTGGTATTTTACGAATAACTTCTGATCTCGCTTTTTCACAATTTATTACTTTTTCCTAAGATAAGTCCCAGTAGATTTCACAATTTCATTATTGATTAACAAGCTTATTTAAAACAACGACTAGCCTTCAAGTTGTTTTATAGCGTCCTCTTTGCAGTTACGAAGATTAAAGTGTTCTCATTGTACCCATGTTTGTAATAAGTGCCGTGCGTGTGGGTCCTAGTCTCTATACTTCCAAAGGATAATGGAGACTGAAGTCTCTAGCAGGGTCCATGTGTTCCTACCTAGGCACTCCCAGCTAAGCCTGCCTAGTCAGCATTGGTCATTGGCGCTCTCTTCTGTGACCAGTCTCCCCAGGGCTGTTAGCCTAATGCTGAGGACCTCAAGAGACTCCTTGAAGCACTGTTTGATAAGAGCTCAAACTGTCAGCTGTTGGCATCTGTTCTCTGAACAGTGAGACTTTGTAACGTGAAGCCCCCTAGATTGATATAGGGCTGGATCTCAGATGGGGTGGGGTGGGAGGGTGGTGTGTGTGTGTGTGTGTGTGTGTGTGTGTGTGTGTGTGTGTGTGTCCAATAATACAGGAGAACCTTCCAGAGTACTGAGGCTGTTTGTCTATTCCTCCATCAAAATATCTATTGATATTATAAAGAATATTAAGCCAAAATAATTGTCATCACATCTTTGATGGCTCTTAATGGACCTCTTGTGACTTCAATGTTTCATCAGTGAGGACAATGTTTGCATGAGGCCACGAGGAAGTCATCTCCAGAGCGTTCAATAGTATTTGGTGGGTAGGAAAGGAGAAATAAACTGAGGCCAACGGGTGAATTTCTGCTCTTGGCTTCTCGCTTGGGAGCAGCGATCTTTTTGATGTTAGTTTCATAGGCCTTCGTGCCCCCCCCCCCAAAAAAAACCCAAACGATGCTTTGTTTCAGATTATTCTCCCATAAACAGTGCGCGCCTTTCTTCATCTTCTCCACTGATCATCATTGAGGCTACCCCCAGCTCGACATCCTGAACTTTCTCACTCAGGCTGGGCCTCGGAGTCCCGGGGGGTTCTCGTCATTCTCCCGGCTGCGACATAGGGGTCCATCACCGTACTGGGGCGCAAGAGCTGCGGAGAAGCCAAGAAAACTTTCCTCTTACCCTTAGCATCTGCTGTCGGCGTAACCCCCGAGTCAAGAATCTGGCAGCAGCGAGACCGAGACCGCACTTGGCGTCCCGGGCTTGAGCCCCACCACGCCCACCCGGCCCGCACACACCCCCTCGGATCCCGCTGTCTCTGCCCTGTCCTTGACTGCAGCTTCTGGGTGCGCCTAAAGGCTCCGCCGCCGCCGCCTCCCGCCTGCGCCGCTGTTCCCCGCGTGAGCGCTGGATTATTCCAGTCTTTGAGCATGGCAGATTTCCACCGGATGACATCATGGGAGCTGAGTGAGTGCCGGCTCCGAGAGGGGGACGGAGGAGGGGCGGGGGGGGAGAGGAGGGGAGAGGATTGGGACGCAGAGCCGGAGCCCGGCTGCCCGCCACCCAGCTGCACGTCCGCAGGCTGGGGAGGAGCACCCCGCCTGCTGCTGACAAAGGATGGGAGGATGCCCGCGCCCCGGGATGCGGGTTCTGCGCAGCCTGGCGGCTGCCTGAGCCACTTCGCCCTCCGCCGGTGAGTGATTGCAAAGATCATTCAGTCAGGCTCGCCACGGGCTGGCACCCCTCCTGGGCTCGCCGGCCCGGGCGCCCGCGTCCTTGACCCCGAGCGGGGCTTGGCGCGGCCCCAGACCTCGGGCGCAGGCAGCAGGTGCCTCTGCCCCGGTGGGTCCGCAGAGGGGTGCGTGGTGGGTGCTGGGACCCAACTCCTTGGCGGCGGGCTCTGAGAAGTGGAGGCTGTTCCAGCCGCCTGCCAGGGGGGTAGTTACCTCTGTCGCCACGCCGGCGCCCGCCCTGCGCGTAAGTGGTTTTTCTGGTGGATCCCAGTGCGCGGCGCCGCTGTTTACACCGGCTTCATACTCGTCACCGAGCCGCACCCCTCCAGAAGCGCCGAGTGGATGGGAACCGCTTGGCAGGCTCGCCAGCCACGGGTGTGGGCTGGAGAAGGTCCGGCGGGGACCGCCCGGGGAGGGCGTGCGCCGCGGCCCGCGGAGCGCAGCCTTTTGTCTCGGGTTCAGCTCTGATGCGCTTAGACCTGAGTAAGGCTCTTCGCACCTGTCGAGTCGGATCCGGGGGACCCTGGCACCCATCTGCCTGGGCGAGGGGTACCTTTGGGTTCCTGCTGCAGGTGGGACCGAAGAGCTGGGACTTAAGACACCGGAGGTCCTGCGCCTGCGGGTGAGTGTCGCAGTTCCCCAGATGGAGATAGAGCTTCAGCTCCAGGAAGTGAACTGACCAGTCGAGACAGACAGACGTCCAAGTTGTGTCCCCAAGTGGTATGAGTGAAGCAGCAAACTTAGGGAGACTCATTCTCGCCCCCCCCCACCCAGCCCTCCCCACCCCCGGTGTCTGAGACATGTCCAGTGTGTAGTTAGGGAGAGCCACGTCTTCTCTGGCCGTGCCTTTTGCTGCTCAGTAGTTCCGCATCTTAGAGGTCTGCTTGCCAAACGTTGTTGAGATTGGTATCTGTTCTAGTACCGGGTTTTGTGGGCTTAGAGAGAAGATTTGGAACTTGCTCAGATACCTTGGTGTAGAGTGGTGCTGCGTGCAAGTGCTAGAAAGCCAAGAGACCAGTACTCATCACTCACACCTCCTCCTTACCTATGGTTTCAACGCACGTTTTATCAATGGAGTTCTTCTGTTTGGGAAAGGTCTTTTTTTTTTTTTTTCTTCCAGATCACAGAGAAGTGGCGATAGCTATTGGAATATTTGATTTAGTTTTCGATTTATTTCCTGAAAAAACACGTTGCGAAAAGGATGTATGGACATGAAAGTTTGCTCCTTTGGAGTTCTGTTACTTTGGGGGGAATTTCATCCACTGCAATCTAAAATGTTTAAAATTTTAAGAGCTGTTTCATATTCATGAACTTAGTGTATGATAAACGATCCTTGAATATCCAGGTGATTTTTAGTATGCAAGCTTGATATGCCAGCATCTCACATAATGCTAGGGTATAAGAAAATAACAGTCACAGTTATAACTCCAAAGATCATTTTATTTCTGTTTTCCTCAAAAGGGCTTACTGGTTTTCCTTTAGATGGTTTATCTTTCTCCAAAGATAGGTGTTCCTAGTGAAACTCCTTGAAACAGAAGTATCAAAGTAAACTTTCTTGATCAGTGATTGCTCTTCTGATAAAATTTGAGGTCTTTTCAGAACAGACGCGATAGGAAATTACTGGAATAAGCAACGTGGTGGAAGTAAAAAGGAACTGACTGAGATAATAGAGGGGGTTTTACTAAATATAAATGGTGAGATTAAGATGAGCATAAGAGAGGATGTTTTGCTTTTAAAAAAGTTCATCAGAGCTTTTACACTCTTTTCTGTCCTTCCACGAAGTACATAATTAAAGGTTTGATTCTGTCATATTATGTTGAGAAACCAACATTCTGATCAGAGAGAGCTTACCGTCATTCAGGATTTCTGGGGTTAGCAGCAACATTTCCTTCTGTGATTCAGAAATAATTTTTAGTTTTTGCTTGTTTCCTGACTTCTTATCACAAAGGGCTCCACCTATTTCTTCAAAAGTTTTATTTTTTTCTAACTTTATTATACTCATCTCTTTATAGTAAAGCCTAAAGAGCTTTACATGAAGATTCTTAGAGAACCTGTTGCTCATATTGGCTGCTTTTCTTAAATATTGTAATAGAATCTCTTTTTGTATCTAGCCTAGTGAACATATGGTCTACTGATGTGTTTATGTGAAGGAGATGTACCTACCATGAAAACATATTTATGTAATATGTATGTATGTATGTGTACATATATATACACATACATACATACATATATATATATGTGTGTATATATATATATTTATAATCTCAAGTAGGTGATAAAGCAGGAGGTTCATGGTTTTGGCAAATGATGTTTCCTTTAACAATAAGATATTTTACCCCTGTATGTGGAAGGTAAAAATAGACATTAAGGATAACAAGTTATACTTTATGAAATTTTTTATTTTATTTAAAAATTTTTCATCCAAGGTCAAAAATGCTCTGATACTTTACTACACAATTCTAAACTATGTAAGAAAAGTCCTCAGAAAGTGTCAGCATCTTTTAAATCCAAATGATTTGAGAGAGTTGGTGGGTAGTCCAGTGTTATTTTAGAAAACATGTCCTTGAACTAGAGAATAGTCTCATAATGTTCATTAATGTAGTTCACAAGTATTTTGATTGGGAAGAGGATAAAGTTGTATTATAAGGCCAAACGAAGCTATGGTATATCATTATATAGAGAGTATGGTCTATAGAGTAGGCAATAGTGATGTTTCAAGGTCATGGAACAGGGATTATGTCAGAACATTGGAAGATTTCCAAGCAAAGACTGTGTAGGAAGAAGTTTGTAATGTTTGTTGGCCTCTTGCTTACATTGTTCCAGTCGTTTGATTTGAACAGATACTACAGGAAGTCTGTGATACAGTGAAACTGTCTTCACCTTCCTTAAGGCAAAATTGTGTTGTTGAACTCAATCCGAAGTTCATTTTATGGGCTTTTCCATGATGTGATTCAAATTCTAATTTAAGAATGCTTTATGGATCAGAAAACATTGTGATTTTGACTTGTGCAGGCCTTTGATATGGAAATGGATCCGTAAAACCTTTTTGGCTGAAAGGTTTTGGCCTCTTGGCTTCTTCTGAAATTCTGTAAAGACTGAAAGCCAACAGTAATGGGACTGTTGAAAATATTCTGGACTATGATGATATATTATTCAGAGGGTTAAAGTAATATTAATGGAGTTTTTAAAAAATAAAATTAAAGAAAATTTGAGACAGAATTTCCATAACTCAAAATTATTTCTTTGTAATACATTGGAAACATTTTGTAACTTAATGGATGCTGTATGATACTGTTTATTCATTTTCTACTTTTCAGGGTCAGAATGATGACTACAGGATAGGAATGTGTTTTCTAGTTTTGACTTTGTCATCCAATTGAGGATAAGTCTCTGAACCTCTTGAATGTTAGTTTCATTGTACATTAAATACAGATGACAATATCTGTCCTGCTTTTCTCACAGGGAATGGTGCACAGTAGATGAGTTAATGTGCAAAAGTGATTTTGAAAACATATAAAGAACTATCTAATGAATATTATCTATTCATTAATTTTTTAATGTCTAGATATTTTTAGTTAAAATAAATTTATGTAGAGGTGAATCTGGTTTGTGATTTGTATTTTATACACCTGGTATTTTTAATTAGTGTCATTCTTGATAATTTATTTATTATAATATATCATACAAATTGTTAAGCCGGTCGTTGTATTTCTTTTTCATTGCAAGTTTGCCGGCAAGTTCTCTCATTTTTAATGTGTTCAAAATACTTTAATACAGTCTTCCTCTTTAAAGATTATTTAAGTTGAGCATAGAACTTTTTGGCAGTTATTTTCTTTCGAAGTTTTGACCCATTATTCTTTTGACTCTGGCTTCCATCAAACCAGTTAATCTTATTGTTGCTTTGAAGATAATATGTCTTTGTCTCTCACTGATTTTAAGATTTTTCATCTGTCTTTAGTTTTCTGCAGTTTTACTATGATGTTTCTAGGTGTGGTTTTCTTTTTATTCATCCCTCTTAGAGTTTGGCGAGCTTCTTGCATCTGTGGATTGATACATTTCATCACATGAAATTCACTGGTAAATTCTCGATGTATAGCTGTCCTCCATCTGTCTCCTTTCTTTTTCTGAGCTCTCAGTTATATATTTAACACATGGTTTCACTGTGTCCAGCGCGCTTCTTATACTTGTTAACAGTATTTTATACTCTACGCTTTCACTCTATGCTTGTTTGAATCTTTTCCTTTGAGTTTTGTTCTCTCAGTCAACCAACTTTCTTTCCACTATGTTCATACTGTCAGGCTCATAGATTGTTACTCTAATTACTGTATTTTTTCCAGTTTCCTGTGGATACCAATTTGCTTTCTCCATCCTTTGCTTTGTTACTTTGAATATACTGATCAGAGTTATTTGAAAGTTTTTGTCTGCTAATGCCGATAATTAGATTATTGCGAGCTTCTTTTCAGTGTCTCTCTTTACTCTTGGTTTTTGTAATTGTGTTTAAAAAACCGTAGAGGCTCCAGTAGTTTTTAAAAAGATTTTTAAAAATTATATCTGGCTTTTCTAGTTGGTCTTGGTGGTAGTTATTGGTCTACTGTGAATTACTTCTCTATTAACTGTCAGCTGAAATGGGTCATTATTTTTCGCCGGTTACAAAAATAGATGTACAGGGATGCAAGATCATTACTTGGTGATAAACCTGGAGTTAGTGGTCCAACCTACAGGCTCTTAGAAATACAACTAACTCCAGCCTCGTTTGATTTTTTTCTTCCAGTTAACCAACTTTCTCATTTAAGTTAAAGAAGTGTTATTAAAAGAGACCAGATTCTACTAAGTAGTTATATTATGTACAGTATGGTTTGGAGACAGTTCGTCTATTTCCTTTTTGAGGCAGAGCTTAGTAGCAGGTGTGAAAGCCCAAAAATGATTCAAAACTAGTAAAATCAAATTCATGGTAACTAACCATAAGAAATTGGCAAACCTATTCTTACACACAACACACACACACACACACACGCATACACACGGTAACTCTTTTCTGAACATAAGCACCCCATGATTTAAGAATCATCTTAACTTACAAATGAATTCCACATAACGAGGGTGAATAATGTGGGAACTTTGGAGCCTTCTCCTACTTAGAAACCACCTTCCTTTGTTTTTTTAAATTGCGACTCTGAAAAGCAACTGACACATGTGGATGTCTTGTCAAATGCATATAATAGACTTAAGAAGTTAATAGTGTATCTTATTCGTATATGGATAAAACTCAGAACATATCTAGAAGAAATGTTACAAATAGTATTCAGTTGTTTTAGAAATAATGTATTTAACAATATACTTAAACCTAAGGTAACTATATTTCCGTGGATTAGCTTAGAATTTTTGTTAAATCTGTCTAGCGATGGATGGATACTCAAAGTGAATTAAAGTATGTAATGCCATTTTTACTTGGTTATATATTCCAGATGACATATTAGAAATCTCTGACATTTGGGGGCACAATCAAATGGAAGTTGGAGAAGGCCTGGAATGGACTCCTTTGCCTGCCTTCCAGTGTTCTAAGGTACATTAGGAAATTCTTTGAAGCTTGGTGAGAGGAAACTCTTTGAAGCTTGTACTATGGTGTTGCTGACTCATTATTTGGAGCTGACGTTCTGCTGAACAACGCTTTGATTCTCATAGGGTATATCACATGCCTTTTGGTCCCTGCCTTACATCTTTCCAGCCTCATTTCCGATGCTGTCGATGAGTCTTGAAAACGTCGCTAGGCAGGCTGTGACTCAGTTGTGATGACTTCTCGCCTTGAGCTCGTGCTGCGTATCTTTGACTTTATGCTCTGTGACTTTATCAGCATGTCTTATGTCTCCCTCTGCCCTGGAAGTGCAGCCTCGATGTGGGGAGGAAATAACATCACTTGGGGAACCCCTCAATAGATAGGCAGTCCTGAGAGATTCTTCATAGTTTCTCAGAAGGCCCAGGTCGGATGGAACCTCACTTGGGCATGATGATAATGACCCAACTCCATACACTTGTATTGGCTTTTATCCTTTCTCTCTTTTACTTGATCTGGTACTTTATTCTGACTCTCTGGGATCACCGTCTACTATTTGCACACAGGTTTTATTTCAGAATCTGCTTTTCAAGGGAACTTGGCCTAAGATATATAATAAATTGGTTTTTCTTCTCTAGAGGAAAATTTTTAAAGAAGTGAAAGAAAAATAATCAGGACTAAAAACCGAAGCCACATCCATTTATAATGAGAGAAAAATGATAAAGCTGAAACTATGTATTTCTCAAAGGTGTGTGTGTGTGTGTGTGTGTGTGTGTGTACACATATGTATATATATTTTACAAATTCATTATCTTTCAAGGCAATGAATAAGGCCTTTTAAATAATTCTTTTAGTAACTACGAGGTCATCTATTGACCTAAAGATTAATTTCTTTCCCTTCTTTCTTTTTTACCTTCTTTTTATTTATACTGACTAGCACTCTACTCTATGCCCTGTTCTCAGTCAGGTAGGTCCTGGTGATATAATGAGTCAAAAAAAGTGACATGATTCCTGCCTCTTTGGAGAGTTTTACTTCCATGACATTTGTTAAATATTGACACAAATAAGTGCCATGTGCGAGAGAGAATGATGCATTGAAGGATCTGGGTACACACTGCTGAGTTTGACTTAGGGAGGTCCGGGCAAGCCTCCTTGAGGAGGTGACACTTGAGCTGACATAGAAAGGATGAAAACAGTTAAGAAGGTGGAGAGAGAAGGGAAGAGTTTTCCACCAAGGACAAATGAAGTATGCTCAAGACCCTAATGATGGGGCAGCTTGGCAATTTTGAAGGTGCCGGCCTGAAGGAGGAGTGCGATGGGGTCGAGATGTATCAGGTATGAGGGACTGTCCCAAAATGTTTTAGATATTAAAGAATGAAGAGTGTGTGCAGTTGTGCATGTGATCAAGTGTGTGTGTGTGTGTGTGTGTGTGTGAGAGAGAGAGAGAGAGAGAGAGAGAGAGAGTGGTGATGGTAAGGAGGGACCTTACAGATAAATGAGATAATGCATCAGCAAAAAATAAATGAAAGATCTGGGTAGAAAACTGTATTACATGTTATTAGATATTAATATAATAACATTACAAGTTGTGAACATATTAAAAGTTATAAACATATTAAACAAATATTAAAAGTTGTGAACATTTGAAAAATCTGAGAATTATAGGAATGGATAATTTTAGGTTAGTGAATTTCTACATAAACAGAGATGAAAGAAAAGGGATTAAAATATTTATTCATTATTGCTCAGTTTTATTCCTCCTGGCTTGTGATGCTACCTTAAAAACTGTACGAGGCTCTTAAAGGTCTGTATATCTCAGTAATTTTACATTATTATAAAAAAATTATGTACTTTTACTAGTTGTCTGTTAATTTTCAGGGTTGTAGAATTGTAGGTAGACTTTTCAAAAAGTATTTCAACTAAAACTCGACTTGAGATTGATTTTAATAGTGTAGCACAGAGTCTGTACAGTTGCTGCTGGAGCATGGTGCATAGCCACATTTAATTACTTAGTCCCAAGTCAGTTCTTGTACTTGGGTTTTGATAAAATTAAATTGTCTATGTACTCTTATAAGTCTGGATTCTGGTTCTGCTAATTTCTCCCAAATTTGAAGCACAAGGAACTAGAGACAAATCATTTTCCATTTAGAGCCATATTTCCTTAAATATTTCTTAGCAATTTTTCCTTAATAGAACCCAAAATTATATTCCAGACAGTGAAATGACCCTTTAAGATTTAGCATAACATATGCAATAGCTCTTACTAGCTATCCTCTCTTTTTAATGTTTATGTTTCTAGGTTACTTGTAAACTTAATCTTCTGTGAAATCTCTTAATTCATGAAGATGTTTTATTTTAAAAACATTTAATAAATAAATGATAAACAGATATTTATTCATTAATTATCATGAAAGACGATTTTGGGCCATGAGTAGTGACAGGGAATTAATTGGGCTGATTCTTAAGGTATTGAATAAACAAGTATAAGATAAAGACTGGGATTTTTTGATTTGTTCCTTATGATGTTCATGGTAGAAGATAACTACCCTTAGAAAAACAAACTCAGAGCAAAATCCTCTCTTTTATTTTTTGTAGACCAAAAATTAGAACACAGAGCACTGTTTCCATTGATTATCGTTATGAGGATGAACCGTAGTTGTCAACTTGTAGACATTATTAAAAATGATGCAAAATGTGCTAAAATTTTCCCATCACACATTACCCAGTAACCCCCAAAACCCAAAAAATATTTTGGGGACATGTGAAAGGGCCCTTAAGTATTAGAAGTCTAATTGCAATAGTCTATTTTTCTTTAAAAAATAAAAGGAAGTATTTCAGAATATTGATAGTGATCATAGAACTGTCGTTAGTTTTTTTATCCTACTTTTATTTTCCAAGTACGTTTTAATAAGTATGATGTATTTTTACAATAAAAATGTAAGTAAACACTTCTTGAATGAAAAGAATGAATATCTGAAGGAAAACTTGAAAGTGGTAATTTTTGTTAAATATAAATAGTTTCCTTGTGGGTGTTTATTTTTTATACTTTTCTGAATGTGTATATATTTTTAATGATAAAATTATATATAGAGAAAAATGATGTGGAAGAATCTTCTATTCCATGCTAAGTTAAACTCTTTGAAGATGCATCTAGTGTGACAATTTCTTTGCCTCTCAACAGTATGAGAGACAACATGTGTTTGGTTGTTTCTTACTCAGATCCAAGAATTACTATTTGTTTTAAATAAGTTGTTTTAAAGACATTATAGATTAGCCTCACTAATTTGTCCTAATAGATAACTAAGAGAACAATTTAATATTGCCAAGTTTTACCTTTATGTGTTTTGTGAAGAGCAAAGAGCAATCTACATTTCTCTCTCTCTCTCTCTCTCTCTCTCTCTTTTTTTTTTTAAATGGTGGTAACAGGGGTGAAGATTACAGACAGACTCTTCACTCACAAGCCCCTAGACCTACTCACTTAGCAGCTGTGGTGTGAATTGGATCATATCTACTCCAACATGTGTATGCTGGGGGATAGCTATGCTTTTAAGGATGGAAGGCTTTTATGTTCTTCCTCCATGAAAGAAAAAGTATTACTCTTTAATTATGATGCTTTACTTGGGGGAAATATTTGTTACATAAACAAGTTTTGAAAATAGATTTTAAACAGAAAGCCTCAGTGTCCCTGTTAAAGGAATGGGAAACAGTGGTAATTGGAAAAAGCTCAGACTCTAAGCTATATTGAGCAGTTTTGAGATCACCACTCACCATGAGGAGACACTGGTCACATATCCCTTTGAGGCAGTGATTTCTTTGCCTTCAGATGTATACACAGAAGTGGGATTGCTGGCTCATATGGTAGTTCTGTTTTTAAGGAACCTGTGTACTGAGGAACCTATGTACTGTTTTACATAATAGCTGTACAAGTTGCCATTCCCATCATGGGTACACAAGTGTTTCCTTTCCTCCACATCCTCACCAGCACTTATCTCTTGCCTTTCTGATAACAGCCAGCCTAACCAGGTGTGAGGTGATGCTGCATTGCGGTTTTGATTTGCAATTCTCTGCTTAATGGTTAGTGATACTGAGCACCTTTTTATGTACCTGTTGGCCATTCGTATATCTTCTTTGGAAAAATGGGTATTCATGTCTTCTACCTGTTTCTTAATTGGAGCGTTATTTTTTTGTTATTGAGTTTTATGAGTTTCTTCTATATTTTGTAGATTAATCCCTTATCAGATAGATTATTTACAAATACTTTCTCTTATTCTGTAGACTGCCTTTTTATTTTATTGTTTCTTTTGCTGTGCAGAAGCTTTTTAGTTTAATGTACTACCGGCTGATTTTTGTTTTTGTTGCTTGTACTTTTGACGCCATATCTAAAAATTGATTGCCAAGACCAATGTCTAGGAACTTTTTCCCTATGTTTTCATCTTAAGAGTTTCATGGTTTCAGATCTTCCATTTCAAGTCTTTAATCCATTTTAAGTTAGTTTTTGTGAGCGATATGAGAAAGAGGTCCAATTTCATTAATCAAGAAAAAAAAGAAGAGACATTACAACTGATAGCACAAAAATACAAAGAACCATAAGGGATTGCTGTGCCCTGACTCTACTTTTATTCTTTGTTCTTCAAAGTTTTATGCCCTGGAACTCTTGGGATGAACTTTGGTGGCTGCTTTATTGATAGGTCCTGGAGATCCCTTTTAACTATTGACATCATCTTCGTATCTCTGGTTCTTTCTTATATTTCCAGCTACTCATGAAAAATCTCACCAGTCATTGTTTTGGGACCCTGGAATCTTCTCTCAAAGATATTGGTTTAGATTGTTTTTCCAGTACTCAGATACTCAGATTTTTATACTTTAAGGGGAAATAAAATTGGCTTATCTTAACCCTGGTTTTGGCCCCCATTACCTCTCAGATCCAGTCTAAATTTAGTAAGTGTTTTATTTTACCATATCTGGAAATGTCTTTTCTTCTATCGTTTATTGGTCTGTAAAAACTTTTCACATATAAATTTGAAACAGAATGGAACACATGCATGTTTTATGTAAACTAATTGTTTTCTTGTGGAATTTACTGTTAATAAGGCTTTTATTTCCTGGAGTAAAGTAAGAGGACTGTTAGGAGCTAGGGCAGTGATACATGCAACAAGAGTCTGTATAACCAAATCAGTCATTTTTTAGGTGTTGTGAGAGACGATTCTAACAATTATATTTTATAGGAAAACACATTTCCAGAAAAACAACTGGAACAAAAATAAGGTCGTCTGGTAGGATCATAACTAATTTTATACACACACACACACACACACCACACACACACATACACACACACATATATAAAAATATATAATATGTGTATACATATTATATACATATATATTATATATATACGCACATATGTATATATGTATATAAAATTATAATAATATATACATGTATATAACATATATAATATATATATAATATATATAAAATAAATATATAATATATATAAAATATATACACATATAATATATATATAAAATATATATATAATATATAATATATATAAAATATATACATATATAATATATAATATATATATAAAATATATACATATAATATATACATGTATATAAAATATATACATATAATATATACATGTATATAAATATATAATATATATATAAAATGTATATATATAAAATTGGAAGGTGATGCTATTAGTAGATGAGTTTCTAGCCACAACAAAAGTTTGTCTCTGTTGCTCCCTAAACTGTGTTAAATATTGTTATACAAACTTCCCGTCATTTTATACCTTTGATATTTTCTTCCCCTGTCTCCGCTTACTAGCCTTTGATAAATCACAAATCACTATTTAAATTTTAACTTGTTATTACTTTGTGTTGTATAAGAAAATTCTCCACCTTCTCTGCAGAGTAAAATGTGACTGGTTTCTAATATAGTTAGTCCTAGGTGTCTGTCTGTCAGTAAACTTTGGTAAAAGTTTATTGATGGAGATGGAGTTTCCTATAGCTCCCATGTGGCTTTAACCTTCGTCCACATAAATCACAGCCTCCCTGAGCTCTTGTCCCCCAGATATTAGCAGTTCACAAAAACACTTGTTCATTTAGATCCTTCTGGTGTGGAATACACCACTGTTTTCTTCTAATAGTTCAGATAATAGAGAGTTGACCGTTTTAAATCAAAATAGCATTCTTGGCATGTGTTTGCAGAATACGTTTTAAAGGATGTGTATCTCTGTCTTAGAGATAATCATGCACATAACTGTCCTTAGGTTTTAGATATTATTCAGTGTTTTTTAGAAAATATTTTCTATTTAAGCCTTTTCTTTATTTGTTCACCTACTATATCTTTTACTGCTGTATCCCAGGAATACTTAAATTTAAACTGTGTATTTGCTGATAAAGCCCTTTGGCGTTTACCGGGGATGGAAGCAGGAACATGAGCCCATCTTAGAATTCTACAAATGTTTAGTGTACCCGTGGGTTTTCACACTCTAGATTTATGTAATGCTCTTGGGCCACCCTGGCAGGAAACGCGATTAAACTTGTTACTGTTCATTTTGTAAATGAAATTAAACTACATAGTCTACGGTCATTGTAGTATAATCTTTTGTATGCAATTTCAAAATTCATTCCAAAAGTTTGTATATGTTAAAGACAAAATTCTGCCTTAGTAAGTTATCTTTTAAAAATATACATGTTTAAAAGGGAAACCTCAGAAAGGCATGACGAATGTTAATGTGTAATTATGCTGCAATAAATCCTCACGGTGAAGGATTCTTTCGAGGATATTCAGCTCCTGCTACCAAAAATAGCTTCCTGCAGCTATAGTAAAACACAGGCAAAGCTCATAGTTGCACGAATGTGTACAAAAATGAGAAATCACAGAGGCATGTTCAAGGGAGGGAGGGAGGAGGAGGGAGGGGAGGGGAGAAGGAGAGGAGAGAGAGAGAGAGAGGAGAGAGAGAGGAGGAGGAGAGAGGAGGAGGAGGAGAGAGAAGGAGGAGGAGGAGAGAGGCATACTCTCTTCCCAGATAAGTGTCAATTGCGGTAGATACTGCAGATATTTTATAGTGTCCATAATGTAGAGACATAAATTCTCTTAGAGATTTATATTGTACCAATCCATATGTTAGCAAATAAGAAAGTATGACAACAGCTGGAGTTAAAGGAGGATGGCAGTTGATGACAGATCTAATTTAATTTGAACTTTGAATAACAGTAGACAATAAGAAGAAGAATTCTTGTAATTAATATCAAAGCTTTGATATAAGGAAGTACCCAATTTGCAAAGCAAGTACGGAACATAGAACATTGTGAAAAAGAGAAGAAAGTTGACTAGTAAAACATCAGAAGAGGAAGAAGATGCAGCGAGGACTAAGATGGATTTGTTTCAGCCATTTTTGGCGAAGTGTTTCACGATGACTTTACGTAGAGGATGATCATTAAGACCAGAACCAGCGTATATCATTAGATTCATTTTATATATAATATTGCTTAAGTTAACTCATTTATCAATAAACCATATATGTATGGTTTACTACTAGTTGTGAGTTCAGGGATTCTCCACTGAGTCTTTCTGTTTCTATAGAATGAAGAGTCAGACAATCCTTTTGGCTGTCATTGTAAACAATCATATGAAAATGATCATAGCCATTGAATTTTTGTCCTCTAGCGGGAAGAACAGTGCAGAAGTCCGTTTACCGCAACGTACTCCAACTACATTCGTGGGCTCCCTGACTCAGAAACCTTCAGAAGAGCTAATAAAATGCAGAACCCCATCTCAGACCAAGCTGTTTGGGTGGAGCTGAGAAATCTACATTTAACCAACTCTCTGGGTGATAACTGAACACAAAGAGGCACAACTTGATAGAACGCCATCAGAATAAAAACTGTTCCTGTTGGAGTATGAACACATACCACGACAGTACAATAGGCATTTTATTCTGTCTCATTTTTCTTTCAAACATTTCTCCCTCAAACCATTGTAAAGTGCAGAAATAACAGAGACATAAAGATCTACAAATAAGGAATGTTTGTTATGGATTCTTTGTTGACTAAGACACCCCTCCTCCCCTTCGCTCAGCAAGGGACCAGGTGCCTGAGAAGCCATTTTGCCCAGGAAGCATCACAGGTAGCCACCTGCCGTGTTAAACATATTGTAAAACCTCGGGGGAAAAAACAGATTTTTTTTTTTTTCCAGTGGATCAAGCTGGAAGCTTTTATCTTGCAGATAACATTAGCGGGAGAAAAGCCAGTGGCTCTGCTGGGTCACGAAGTCTTCATTATGTTGCTTTTGTTGATGATTACACACAAGAACAAGCAAGAGATGCTGCAGTGGGCGCCTCACACCTGCCTGGAATGCAGATTGCATGGGATCGTCCTGAAATATGCCACTTTGAAAAATCTCTGTAAGCGGTTCTCACATTTCGGTGTGAATCATATTACTTTGAGAACTGCTACAAGCCTAAATTCTAGGCCCTGCTCCCAGAGATTTTGACAGTTTAAGTAAGAACAACAGTCTGGCATTTCCTCAGTGACCTGTGTCTCCCAGAGAGTTGGACTTATAGGTGGTAGCTAAAATGAAAGCATATGTTATAGCACTCTCAGTACTTAGGATGTTTTTAAAAAGACAGACTTTGTTACAGCAAAGAGCTATAATTTTTAAAAAAAGTTCGGGGGGGGGTGCCTCATTTATTTCATGCCATAGAAAGTACTTTGAAATCGCAGCATGAAACTAATTTGAATATTCTGTTGCGTATACAATTGGTTAAGCTGTATATATTCATCTTATTCTAATCGGATATGAACTATGGACATCTTGATTTACTCACCAGGAGTAAGTAAACCGGGAGTAAGAACTTCAAATGAGCGTCATTGGGCATCATACACCTTAGAAGATGGTTCTTCTCAACACAGGAAGCAGCTGGGGGATTTGTCTTGGCAGGTAGCAGAAGGAGTAGCTTAACTGAAGGGGTCTCACTTCAGACAGACCCGCCGAAGTTTGTTGAGAGCTTTTAAATGTATCAGACAGCAGTACTGAAACAGTGGCCAATGAAAGAGTGAATTCCTTCCCAAACATCCCGTCACGAGTAGAGCACAATCTCAAACCACCACACACGCAATGACACACATCACTGGAGTTAATCGAGTGCTTAAAGGCGCGATGCGAATGTCCACATCTTCTGAACATTCTGGAACAGCTGGGCGCAGAGCAGGAATCGCGTTCCTATTAAATACGCCTCCTACAGCAGCATTGTTTACTCTGAATTCCCAGAAGAAAACAAAAAGCTTTGTTTTGGTAATTTAGGATTAGTGTTTCTGGAGTAATTAGAAAACCTCCTTTCTTAAACGGAATGAGATAGACTATATTACCTATCGTATCTTCCTTCAGATATTTTAAGGAAAATGCCATTGCTATAAAAAAATACATGGAGAAAAACTAAATGACCTTTGGAGCTTTCTTTTACATTTCTATGTGTTTTATATTTTTAATATCTAGTTGTTGAATGTCCAGTAGTATCAATAGTTAGAAAAAGCCTCTTCTTTAGCATTCAGTAGCATTTTCTGTTTCATATACTGTGCCAAACTTGGTTTAATAGTCAGAAAATAGATTTCATTTTCTTGGGATGGTATTCATAATATTCATCTAATTAATGCTTGTTTTGTAACCTGATAATCTTATGCACTGACTTCCTTCCTTGATGATAGCTGCGGAAATGATAAACTACTTAACCAAGTCTACCAGTTCCCATTGACCAAGAGGAATATCAGCTTATACTTCCTTTTCTCTTTTTATGTCCCCAAAGGGGGAACAAACCCATGTTGAATATCACTTACTTCTATAAAATTAATTTCAGATATCCTGTTTAGTAAGTCTTATTTTGAAATTTTTGCCCTTCTGTGTCTTATCTCAGTTTTTTTTCTTAAATCCAGTCAAGGTTTTTTTTGTTGTTGTTGTTTTTTTTGTTTTTTGTTTTTGTTTTTGTTTTTGTTTTTTTTTTTTCTTTCATCTTCTAATTTTTTCTCTGGTGCAGAGGAGACAACCCTGCTGACTCCCGTCCACGTTTCCTCGTCCAGTGACTTTCTCGTTAGCATTTGTGCCCTTCGGTCACAGTAGCTATCTCAGGTTGTCCATTTACGACCTCTTGTCTACAGTCACGCACCCCTTGATGATGGAGATACGTCGCTGAGGTGATTTCGTCACGCTAACACCAAAGAGTGCACTTACACAACCCTAGATGGTGTGTCCCACTACTGTAATAGTATGCGCTACACTCTTATGCTGCTGGTAGCACAGTAAGTTCGTTGGCACCAGCACCGCCAGAGGTACGTGAGTGATGCGTTGAACTGTGGCATTATGACAGCTACGACATCACTAGGCGATAGGAATTTTATCAGCTCCGTTATAATCTTATGCTTATAAGCCCACCATTGTGGGCGGTTGTTGACTGAACGTTTGTTATGTGGTGATGGCTGTATTTCTGGGCATTCTAAGGATTCTTGGGGCTCCTGGCACTCATGCATAAGTCTTCACTACCTCACTAGAGCAGATGTTCCCAGATGTGCCCAGGGAAGGCGCCACGAGGTCCGTTCTGACTCACGCCTTGGGCTCTACTTGTATACTGTGGACTGACTGCGGAGCTCAACGTTGTGGGCAAGATTTTCATACCCTCCTGGGGAGCGATTCATATTCTGTTTCTTAGGAAAGATCGCTGCACTATACACCTTCTGCAGGCTTCCCCTCTCTTTCGTGAGTCTCACTTTGCCACCTGTCGCCTGTTACTAGGAATTTACAGACCGTCTGGGAGAGTCTGAAACTCTTCCTGATGCCACGATCCCTTCCAGAAAATGACTGTTTCCCTTTCCTTCTGAAGTTTTGGGGCAAATAATATTTCTCAAATATCTGTTTTGGTATAAACATATGATGTAGCTGAAGGTTTTATTTTGCCAATATTGGGGAGGACAGAAAAAAACCTGTTTCAGTTTTTATGAATCACAAAGATTTTACTGACTGACACAGTATTATAATAAAACGATAACTCACATTCATTTTAGAATGCCTCTGTCACTATAGGATTCTGACTTTTCTTCTGCATTGAAAATGGAATTATAATCAGCGCTATTCTTAATGGATTTTATTACATTATAATTTTTCAAGTTGGCATTTCTTATATATCTTATTGTAACCAGGGGGCAGTTGAGTCAGAGGCTCGTGCTGCCTGCACTGCTCAGCCAATAGACCGACCCAGGAGTTGGGATCTTTAGAATAAGCGTTTCTTGTCAGAGCACCTGGTGATCTGAGAAGGCAGCCGGTTAACACCTTCAAAAATGGCCTTGCCTCGCAGTCGGGCTTAGGGTATTTAAGGGACTATCTTGGCATTATTCCAGGAGCTACGTGATGGTTGGGGATGCGGGGCGGGGGTGGCAGGGGGGGAGGGTGTTTTGCTTCCCAGAGCCTCCCTCTGACAGTGTGGCCCTCCCTTGGCGTTAGCAACCCAGGAGCAAAGATGGGACAGTGGGACAGTCTGGGAAGAATGTTAGACTAGAAGAATTACGATCAGGAAGCATAAGGGCATTAATTATAAGTGTCAGGGCAACTTTTTATGGCAGGGGACGTTCCAAGCTCTGGATCAAGCCACTGCAGACATCTATTGTTAAGCTACAGGGCGAGGAAAAGTGAAGCCGGGTATGCTGTGAGGCCTTTTCTACAGGGGTCCCAACCAGGCCCTTCTTCACTATGTGGGTGTTGGAGACTGAATAATGCTCCCTGCCCTAAATCTCCATTTTTCTAATTCCCAGAACCCGTGACTGTTACTTTATATATGGCGAAAGGGACTTTGCAGATGTGCTTAAGTTAAGGATCTTGAGAAGGGGAGCTTATGCTCCATTATCTGGGCTGGCCAAATGGTACCACAACAGTCTTTATAAGAGGGAGACAGGAAGCGTGAAAGAAAGAGGTGTGAGGACAGAGGTGGGGGATGAAGGATGTGCTTTACGGGTGGAGGACGAGGCTGTAAGCCAAGGCATGCAGGTGGCCACTGGAAGCCAAACACGCAGGAAACCAGGTTCCGTCCTCACAGCCTCTAAGTCTAGGATGAACCAGCCTTGCTAACACCTTCACCTCACCCTGGGGCGAAACCGATTTCGGATTTCTGACCTCCAAGACTGTAAGATACATTTGTGTTGCTTGAAGCGCTAAATTTAGGGTAACTATTATAGCAACAGCAGACAAGTACTACAGTTAGTGTAAGTGTGAAAGAGAGTATTAGGTCGCCTCTCCCTAATGATGACAGACAGTACTTCACTGTACTTTGGTGAGATATGAAACTCGATTGGCACACATGATTTTTAAACATAGACTCTGCACAGTGAGGCAGTTTGTATATGTACCGTACCATAATAATAAAAAAAAACAGTACCTTTTTTTCTCTAGGATTATCAAAAATATGTGTATGTGTGTTTGCTTAAATATTTGTGTGCTTATTGTAAACATGAATATATTTGAAATATATTACAAGGATTATAATGTAACCTTACAGTGCCACAAAATATGTGCTATTATCCTAATTTTGTAATGAGGAAATGGAGGTGTAGTTGACTCAGATCATTCAATTACTAAATGATAGAGCTGAAATCCCAGCTCTGGTGTTTCTAACTCCAAAAATCAAATATTTGTTTAACTGTATTGTCTTGTGTCTGTTTGAAATTTCTTGAAACCTTTTGAACAATATGTTTGAAATATTACATGTGACTTTTCTATTTTACCTCAAGTGCTAAAGAAATTTTTTTTCCCTTTTTCCTCCTTGTTGCTCCCTTCATATTATATATTTTTTTTTACAAGTAACTGCTATGTACTGATAAGACATCTCTATAAGTATTGCAATTCTGATTATGATATGCCAGTTCTAGAAATTACAGAGTGTTTGAAATCTCAGGAAAACCCTTACTCTTTAAAATTTCACTAATTCCAGAACATTCTTATAAAGGACATAAAAGCTATAATATTAGACAAAGACAGGAAAATAAATACTGTATTCTAAAAAGGACATAGGAGGAAAAAATACCACCAGACTTTATATCAAGATTCATAGTTCCGAATGAGATTGTTAGTTAAAAAAGCATACTTCAAAAATATGTGGGGACAGAAAGAAATCTAACTATGGGAGGGGAACACACCATGCAATATATATACACCTTACTGTTGAATTGTATACCTGAAACCTACTGGATTTTGTTAACCAATGTCGTAAATAGATAGATAGATAGATAGATAGATAGATAGATAGATAGATAGATAGATAGTAGATAGATGAAATTTGAAAATCCAGCTGGGAGGTGTTGAGTGGCTGACGGTTTGACATTAACTTTATGCTTTATTTTAATAATCCTGTTGGAGATGAGGAGAATGAACGTACAGAAGTCTTACAACTTTCTTCAAATTCTGCTTCCGTTCGGGAGTGGCAACATGAAATATCCTTATAGTTCATAGCCTAGCTGGCATGTCGGGAAGTACAGTTAACTCTTTCCAGTCACTAGCATAGTGTTTAGAGGACATACATTAATTGCATAACAAGAAGGTAAACGACCTCGCTGGTGGGTGGCGGGGGCAGATCTGCTGTGGTTAACTGACCAGAGGGTTATTGCCAGGATTGATCCAACATCTCTGACAGGGAGAGGGCCTATCGGTACCCATCCCTGTGTGTCAGGAAGATGAAAACTCTTCCAGCTGGAATATCTTTAGAGGTACACAAGCTTTACCTTGTTGGAACCTCAAAGGAGATTTCGTTGCCCATAAATGAATTGTCCTCAGTAGACTGTAAGAAGCTGTACGACACGAAGGTTGTCTGGCTTCTTCTCTGGGGTATCTCCAGTATCTGGAAGGGTGCATGAGGTGCCGTCGTGTCTCAATAAATAATTTTTGAACATATGCATGAATTGGCCAAACGTCTCCTCCCATGGTCACATATGACAGAAGACCAAGAGATTTATATTTGCTTAGGTAAGAATTGTATCTCCTGCTTGCTTTGTTTCATAATGCTTGCTTATTGTTATTATTATATTATCAATACATTCTCTGACCACAGTTTTGCTTCTTTCTAGAAATAATGTTACATAATACCCCATGTTGCTTAGAGCTCCATGTCTCTCAGATCACGCTGTAAACCTTCTCAGAGGGGTATCGATACACTCTCTTCTATTACGTTAGGATCCTTTGTGAGCACCCGAGGCGAGCAATGTCTCCTTATAAACAAGCTATCGTATATCTGCATCTTTGGCTCCTTCAGATCAAGGAAACACACCATGAAACTCAAAATAAGTTGAGATCAGACCGATCCCAATTTTAATGTAAAAAGCAAAACATTCTTTTTCCTATAAGTAAATGTTTTCATTAAATGAAGATTATCCCTCTTTTCTCATTTCTCATTGCAAGGAGAATATGGACTCTCCTTCCTTTCCTTCTTTCCCCCAAATAAAGACAGTTTGTAAGTCAGCACTGACTGAAATGCAGTCTGGGCTGCTGGGTAAGCTCTGTACTTTTCAGTAAGGCTGATCTTCTGTCAAGAAAGTCAGGCATATTCTCTGATGCCAACTATTAGAGAGAATGTCTAGATTTTGACCTCTCCCTCTTCTACCTGCTCCTAGAAAATTGTGGAACTATCCAATTGCCATTTCCCCACCCTCACAGACAAGTGTTCAGTTCTTTTTCATTTAGTTTATTATTTCATTTTACCTGCCCTCCCTTCTCAAAATAAAAATTTTTTAAGTCTGATAGGGTTAGGCATACGGCTAACTTAAATGCTGTGTACTGACCAAATAAATATATAGAATAGTATTAAATGTCACGAATACAGACATTTTTCTATTCGCCTAATTAGCTCTAAAATACATATTTTTTCATTTTGTTCCTTCTACATGTTGGCGTTTGCTTTTAGTTTGCCCCTGTCTCTGAATTGACGTCCTTGAAGTACCAAAACTCCTTAGTGACGACAGAACTCATAATTAACAATTTTCTTAGTACTGCTCTTCATTAAACAGCTATTAAGAACTTTATCATACATTTCATTTTGGAGACTAAGATTAGGAATATGTTTTGATTCTTCTAAGAAAAACGGCAACACAGCGGAGATATAAGAACTAAATAATCAGCCCACTTTGGGAAATGAGATAAACTGCCTTTTATCAGTATGATAAATTAAAAGAAAATAAAAATAGCTAAGAATAGGTGAAGGAGATAAATTCAACATCATTCATCAGGATGACACAGGAGGTACTGCAGGCCCCTTGGAAGACTGAGATGAGAGAAGGCAACATCTGGCCCCGTTGACTAAAGGAGACGTTTGTTTCTGGCAAAGAAAAACTTAACCTGCTTCTTCAGCATTGCAGCTCTGTGGGCCGTTTCTTAGCTGTGTAAGTCATTGGCGGCAGCTCTTGTTCAGAAGCATTTGGAAGGACACGTATGTGCCAGACTCAGTTCAAAGAGCACGGGAAACGTCTGTAAAAAAGCCAAGGTCCACGTCTCCCTAACACACTCACCTGGAGGGTAATCCCAGTGATGAATATCAGGACAGAATAAACTTTAAAAAAAAATGTAGTATAGAAATTTGAATGCTGGTATATGCGTTCAAAAAACGACACGTTTTAGAAAAAAGTATTTAAAAATTATTTATTTACTTCTGCATTTTTATCTTAAACCCTTGTCGAGAGGAGAGCCCTGACTCATTTTGGCATTATGAAAATGACTATAGCCTGTACAGCTCTTTTGAATCTGTAGCCATTCATTCAACAATTACTAACCCTAGTGCCAGATGCTGAAGCCAGGGGCTGCCCAGCGAAGCCATCTTTTTAAGTGATTCAGCACATCTCTGCAGTGAAGAGACGAAGCATTTTACAAGTCCACTGTTTATACCGAGCATATGTACATATAATTACAGGTGTGGACATATCAGAATTTGTCAGGACCATTAATTACTGTACTTGGATACCAAGAAGCAAAAGATGAGAACCAGGTCTCCCGGCCCTTCTGGCCTAGCTATTAGATGTGTTCTTTAAAGACTAAGTGTATGTGAACAATGCAATTTATATTCATATGTATGTGAATATTATATATATATAAACATATATATATACTCATAAAAGTGGTAGAGAATCATAAAACATATTTACTGTTTAACAATATGAGGAAAGTTTTTCCCCATGGCAATGACTCACTATTCAAAAGCATTTGACTTCTGTACATTTATAGAATATAAAATTTTAGTTATCCCAATATTTCTTTTGTCTCTTTATTACCTGAGCTCAACTCCTCAGAGACTCATTTTCTATATCCTGCTATACCTAGGGCGTTATCTGTTTAGGTCTGCTTAGCTCATTTACTCAGAACTAATGAGAACGAAGTCTCAGCTTTGATACCCAAGAGACTGCACATTGGCCATCTCAGCTCTTGACCATAATGGTGAATTTGTCTCTGCATCAACCAATCAGTCCATTGGCCGGATGAATTCATGTTATTGGTAAAAATGCTCTTTGTATAAATATCTGACCCTATTTCTTTAATTGCTAATAAAGGAATTGTGAATGTTTTTTTATCGTGAGAATTATTAAAATAGATTTTAGTATATTCTTACGAAACTCTTCATAGGGCTTCCAATATTTGCAACGTGTTATCAGGTATTGGAACTCAGGAATACTTTAGTGTTGGCAAAAATGAGGAAAATGAAAACTTAGAAGAAATGGCAGCAGGTGAAAACAAAACTGTTGGGAAGCCAAGTTCCAATGTTAAGATTTATAATTGACCAAAATTCAAAGTAGAACAGTAAGCAACGCGACATCTGCATGATGTATGAATCACAGAAATAATTTAAAGTTGTGGGTTATTGGTTATAGATTTACTACCTCGCATAGTGCTCGGCCCATGGAAACTTCTTAATTACGCATTGCCACAGGGAAAAACTGAGTAACGGGTCCATGAATTGACTTTGGTTATGAAGAATGAAACTTATAAATACAGAGAGCGAAAGACTTCTTTAGTTTGAACTTCAGGTTCCTTAATTTGTAGTGCCTGGATAGGATAGTTTGGGATATTGTGTTGCCGGCGAAGGTCCTTAAAAGGATGTGACCAGCGGTCGGTCGACCCATGAGCCGGGCCCTGGCAACGGGAGCCATCTTTACCTGCCCCCTGTCTTTGGGGTGTACCTCCTACCTGCTCTTCCCACAGCCAGAGGAGGTGCAGGGATGACGCCTGGAGAGAGTGATGTGGTGTTGAGAGCATTTCTACACTGAATAAGTGACTGAACCCTGGTAAGGCCTTACAAATATATAAACTTTTAAGATGCTGACGGGTGGGTGCAGAGATCTACTATTCTTATGGCTGCTCAAGACAAGCCTCGTGTGTAAGTCCCCTGGTTTTCTAAACCCGCCACCTGCCAGTCTGGAGTGGTCTGCCTCTTACTTTGCTCCCTCCTTGCCCTCTGGGTACGGGGGCCAGTTTTGACTATTTCACCAGGGGAACTTCTGAGGTTGCGAACCACCATCCTTATTATTTTTTAGACCTGTTTTGTAAGTGTGCCAATGGACAGACAGGTTAGATTTTGCCAGGATCGATAGTTAAGTAGCTGCAAAAGGAAGAGAAATAGTTCATAGACTCCAAATTCATTTCCGTATACTAGTCCATTAGAGCGAGTTTCCTTTCTAGATTCTCAGCAAGCCGACTTTTTATAACTGGGTCTCACTCTGTCACCCACGTAATGGAAGAGAGTGTTGACACAGAAAACGAAATACACATAATCAGATTTCGTCAGTGAAGTTGATCCCTTCATTTTAATATTCAAGAGTCAGCAGTAACAACAGCGACGTAATAACCACAGTAACACACACACACACACGAGTCAGTAGAGGACTGTTATTGTACTTAGTACCACATCTCCAGAAATTACCCTTCCATGGTTTTATCTTCCTCCCTTCTTCCCTCCCTCCCTCGTCCTTCCTTCCTTCCCTTCTTTCTTCTTCTATTTTTGAACATGATTTGATTCTCACTCTGGTGTGAAAGAGTAATGGACCGAATTCTCCATTAAAAGCCAGTTAATATAAATCAGCTAAATAACTTCTAGGAGGCAAGGATTTTTACACAAAGCCAGCCTTATTTGTACCCCTTTCCTGTGATGGGACGCATACTTTGCTTGTAATCCCAACAAAAACGGAAGAACAAGGCTTTGCAACCTGGTGGTAACCTTTGAAAGGTTGCCTGCCACACCTGCAAAAAGGGTGAGAAGAAAGTAGCTCTCATATGGATAATATTCACCAATTTTACCCTTAAAACAAATGTGTCTTTAATGTAAGCAACACGTACTGTGAAAGAGGGTGTTCTTCAATGGATTGGTTTACTGCCTCTAATATGCATTATTTAAATATATGAATATTTGATTTAAAGGGAAGGAAATAAAGACAAACTTCCTATAACCCTTGCTCTGTATTAGAAAATAAACAGTAAGGAAACTGATTTGCATGAAAAAATGATGGTAGCAACCGCTGTGTCCTTTGAGGCTAGGGTTTATTTTACAGTGGATTTTGCATATCCTCTACAGAGCTCCAAAGGCCAAATCCTTTCTGGTTAATATTTCCATTCTTTTTGACTCAACCACATACCAGCATTACTGTTATAACACCGCTTTCTTCTGTTTACTAAACATTCCTACCCGGTACGGGCTGTCCTTCGGGCATATTGCCAGTTTTCAGAATTGTCAACTTGGTTATTTAGTCTCTCATCTGTCAAGAATACAGGACTTTCTATTCCTTTGGTGGTCCAGTTAGAAACGTTTCCCTTTCACAGCTGCGACGAACCTTCCGCCTCACTCAGCGTTTTATATATCCTGAGTTTGATACCAATGTTGTCGCTCAGCACAGCGAATGCAAGTGTATTAACTCCCGTAATTCCCATTGAACACGTAGCTGATCTTTCTATGTAACTACTTGTTTTCAGTAGAAAAAGATTTCTATTGAAAATACTATGTAGTATACTAAGCGTGCCTGTTTGGGGATTGGAAGACAATATGTATGTATGCATGCATGCGTATATGCACAATTTTACCACGACATTTTCATGACATCTTATCTTTGGTATCTGAAATCTGAAGCACATGCCGTAGCAGAGATGAAGGAGAGGATCGCCATGTTTCTGTTGCCCCACTTCAGTGATGATCAGCTCACGGCGAGTCTTCTTTCGTCTTCCTTCCTCATTCCCCCCATTCTCCCAGATTCTGGTGAAGCAAGTCCCGGTGTTTTCATTTCACTTGTACACTTTTACTATATATTTTGAAATACAAGGACCATTAAAAAGCTGTACCCGCCATGCCACGATCCCATCCCCAAATTAGCAATAATGAAAGTACATTTTAATATAGGCCGCTCCCAGCCAACTGAGTGTATTAGCGCTTCCTTTCTAAGTCAGCGTGCAGAACCTCTCACTCAAAACTGTGATCTCGTGGTGATGATCTGGTATCCAGACTGTCTCACAGATGCCCCGTTAATCAAGATGCAGTTCAGGCGTGGTGCTAATTGCGCTGAGTTCTGTGGCGCTGAAATCAGGCCAATTGGACGAGTACATTTCGAGATGCAGTAAAGCCGATCTTCTTTTCTGCATCCCGGAACCCAGCTGTCACCTACCTTTTACCCCCAGGACTCACCCTAAGCGCCCGGAACCCGGTCACTTCCTCTCTTGCACAGTGCTGCCTGCGGCCTTTGTTCCTTGCTCTCATCCCCAGTGCAATGTCCTGTTTTCTCAGAGTCCTATTTGTGGAGTAAATTTTAACAGAAAGGCGACCTGTATACTAAGGCGTGAATAGGAATAATCAGTTTTCTAAAAACCGCCTTTCCATTCTTGTTTTCGATAGCAGCCTTTGGCAGGTCAAACAGGAGTGGCAGAGGACCTGGAAACTGGAACAAGAGCCATGTTCATGTCTGGGTAACATGTCAGCTCTTGGTGTCCTGAAAGTCACAAATGAAGGCAGTCTGGCTGAGGCAGGCTCTTAGCCCATTGTTCTGTCTTCTCGTTCTGTTTGCGTTCCTATGACTTTAATTTGTCACAGCCTTAGTAGAAACAGACAGAAGAAGAGAAAGAATAAGTTGGAAGGGGAAGAATAAAAAGTAGAGAAGAAAGGCAGAGGTAAGGGGACATCTAGGTGGGAGATGAATTGAACTATGTGGATCGTGGCATATTTCTAAGGAACAAAAATACTGGAAATAGGACCACCTGCGTATTTATTTAAATAATTTCTTAATGATAGGCACATGGCAATTTACGATATTGTCTTCTCTGCTATTGTACACTTAGAATTTTACATAATAAAGATAAAGGTAAACTCGAGTATAAATATGATAAAAGGTGATAATGAGGTTGATGGCTGAGAGAAGTATTCAGAGATTTTGTCTTTATTATTCTACATAACATTTATCCTGAGAATTGTAAATTATATGTGTATGTATATATATGGAAATATATGTGTATATATACACACAAACTTGTAATACTATACACACACATACATAAATGTGTCAGTGTAAAGAAGTTTTCCCTATATCTTCCTACGTTCTTCTGGCTGGTCTAAGAATTAAATTTACATGAGACAGATTGACAAGAAAAGAAAAAAGCAAATTCAATTATATATATACACACAGAGGTTCCATAAGAATTTGGGGGCCCCAAGACAAATCACGTAGTTGAAGTTTCTATTTTATATATGCCATCTGAGCTGAGGAGAAGAGGTAGTGGTTTAGGACTTCAAAGTGGAGGAATGCAATTCATATGGAGATGAAAAAAAGCAAATGTTTGGTAAACAAGTGTTTTCTGAGCTACTCAGAGCCATTGGGACACAGAGTGGACTCTGATCTCCAGGCCCTGCTGAGTCTCCCAGCACACCTAGTTCATATTTTTTTCTGGTTTTCTGTGGTGATAGCACCCTTCCTGAAACAGACCCTCTATCTAAGTTCTTTGAGGCAGTAAGAGAAGGTCAGAGGTTCTTCCGAAGTCTTGTGTTTCTTAAAAATAAAATCATTTTCATGCCAGAGAGACTGGGGTGGCAAGTTTTGCTTCTCTATAATGTGACAAAAATAGAAGAAAAATGGGATGAGTCAAAGCATTCTTCCAAATGCTTTATGAAATGACCTGTTAAAGGCCCACAATTTTAAAGAGAAAGAACAGACCTGCCCTCCTATGGCGTTTTAATAGTCTGGTAATAATACCTAAAAAAAAAAAATACGTGCATATATGCATGTAAAACATAAAAGGCTGAACAAGAGAATTTAAAGAACAAAATCCAATTCCACAAGTGAGGAGTACAGAATCAGAGGAGTGTGTGCTTTTGTTTTCTCTTCAAAATCTTGTGTTTTAGCAGGTTGCTTTGTAAAGCATTTTAAAAAATAATGCACCCATTTTCCTCTTCTTTCTTTCAAAAGACCTTAATTACTCACCATTAAATCTTGCACTTGTCCTGTTTTTTAATGTTAACTTATTGAATGGCCTACTGTTTACTTTCCTGTTTCTAAGACCGTAATAACAGGTAACACTGTTCATTTAGGAAAGGAAATGTTATTATTTTTTAAATAAAATGGATAAAAGAAATATTAACTAGTGGTATAAAAAGAATCAATAAAAATTATTTAAAAAACATTTTCATCAGAAGGGCCCTAAATACCTCAGTCTTTCGAGCAGCTTAATTCTCTACTGACACAAAAATTATACAATTTTAATGAACGTGCTTTTGTGTGTCTGTAAATAACATTCGAAATTGTTTTAACATAACTGGATTATCAGGACCACCCCTGGCAAAGCTACGATTTATATTTTTCAACAAATATAGGTATAGTTTGAATGGTTGGTAACAGCTTCAGTTCCCTAAATGTGGGGAAAACCTAGTGCTTATTGGTGGCTTTGAGTTTGCGTGTAGAGCCTGGGACGTGAGGACGACTTTGTTTCTTTTAGAGCTGTGGAGCCTCTTTGACTTCGTTGTTAGGAGAAGGAATTCATCTTATCTATTACTTCTCATCATTTGAGGAGTAGCAGTTTCTTATTTCTCATGCTTCTAAGTGTTCTACTAGGCCTTTCCTCTTGTTAGAGAGCTTGGGCAATATCATCTGGCAGAGAATTCTGAAATTAATTCCCTAATGAGTGAATTCTAGCTCATTAGAAAATTTTCATGATTTCTAGACGAATTAAGTAGCGTGTAAACTTCATCGGGTAGGAACATTGTTCTGGTTTCTGTTATTTCTTCAGCATCTACAGTAGTGCCTGGCATAAAATCGATGCCAGTATTTACTGAATAGAAAATTGGCTTTAGTAATTCACAATTAGACGCGTGAATGTGTGAAAAGCATATGATTGAGATTGTCTTGGCCTATGTGATTCTTTTAAAAATAAGCATAAATGTTTGCATATTATTTTGCTGGTCTCATTCAAGATATAAATATGACCCAGGTATTGCCCCAATCTAAGTCATTTACCAAGACTATTATCTCATCTATGTCTTTGTGCTCCTCTTCAAGTTAATTATCTGGACTAAAGAGGTAAAATATAGGATAAAACTTCAAGAATATGACACTTTCATATCCTTATATAAAAGAGCCTTATTGATGATGACTTTAAAGACATTTCTACTATACCTGGGTTTACTAAAGAAAATGTTTTTCATTAAAATAATTTTTTTCTCACCTTTCCATAGAAGAAATATTGTATGTAGCACAGGTAGCAAGTGAATCAGCCGCGTGAAGGCACCTTCTCTTTGCTCACTGTGGGCGTCAGGAACGTGTAATTGTCTTTTGGAATACACCCAGTTCAGGTGTTCAGAACAAAACCCGAAAAGGTTCTTGAACTCTGTCCTTCATGATGACAGCCAAGTAAGATGAGTATGATCAAGTCACACTATGAACTGAAAATTATATAATTAGGAAGAAAAACCATATATGTCCTCACGTAAACACGTTACAAATGATATAGGTTAGAGTTTTAGTATTATGTTTCCATTCTATAAAAAAGCACTTTCGTGGCTACGTGAAATGTAAGGGCAGTCCTTTGTAATCCAGGTTCTGCAAGGTCTGTCAACCTTGTCTTCATCACCTTACACACCTTCATCCTGCTTCAAGGCTTTCGATGATAGCTGAGTAAAATCCACAGACAGTGAAGGTACTCAAGGGTTATGCTTTACATAGTCACCATTCAAATATATTTCTATAGACCAACTGTCCTTGTTCCCCATTGTATGAAATTCGCAGCAATTCCTTCTGTATTTGCCACATTTAAAAAAATGCCTGCCACTTTTGTCTGTACTGTTTTCCCTTTCTTTGTAGGTGCTGCTACTCTCTGACATTGATCTCTGTCTCCTTCTACATAACATCCAATCCTTTTCTCTTAACTCTTTCTGAATTATGTTCTGGCAGTATGAAGATTGGTACCTAACTTCAGAAGGGGAAATCAATTCCAGATTGAATATGACAAAATCATAATCTACCCCATTCACATCAAACACTTCTTCAGGCTGTGTTTTTTTACTTTATGGCTATCAACCCCATAATTGCAGGTTATAACACACAGTTCTTTTGTTTGTTTAGTTTTTTTCAGAATACAAGTTTATAGTTGATAAGATACACTTAAAAAATAATTATGTGCAAGGACCTATTATAAATGTTTTACATCTATAAAATCATATAATCTTTACACTGTATTCAAGTAGATTTTGTTATTATCCTCATTTTTGTAGATGAGGAGCCTGGGAAAAAGAAATTAAATAACCTATCTAACTCACACCTTCCTAGAGGAACCAGGGTTGAAATTCAAGCAATCAGGCTCTTGAGTTTGCACTTGTAACACTTACACTACAATGCCTCTCAGGACCTTGAATTTTTCCTCTTCCTGGAGCTAAAAGTAAAGTACAATTTGTTTCTGTCAATAGTAACTATATATTTAAACTAAGAACATGGAATCATGTTGGAGTCCTTGATTCTAGACGAAAACAATCCAAAATTGCACAGAGCTGGGTCTGGACATGTTATCAGCTGGGTGTTACAGCTGAAAATTATTTTTTAGCTAGACGACAATTGCCTGACCAGAAAGGTACAAATGAACAGAGAATCAAAACACAGTACACTTAATCCACATCTCACACCTACTCATGGCCTTTACCGAGCCACTTATTCTTCGGTCCATTGTTCTTCCCGGTCAGAATCAGTACAACTAAAATCCTGCCCACCTGCAACAGGCTCTCCTATTCTACATGGTCAGAGTCTGCTGGTCGTGTCCCAGTACTCACTCTACTGTTACAGGGTAAAAGCGAGGCTCAGCAAACACTGGTGTCCAACTCCACTTGTTTAAAGGAGTGACCAAGTGACTAGGTTCCTGTCAATGAGATGAGAGCGAATGTGTATGAAGTGTTTAAGGAAGCTATTCTCCTTTTTCATCCTCTTGCCCGATTCATGGATGTTACAGTTGCAAGTCTAGCTGCCATCCTGGACCATGAAGAAAAGGGTCATCCTCCACAAATGGCTGTGAGGTGAGCTGGGAGGAACCAGGGTCTGAGTACAACTTTGAAGAACTACCCTGTTGGCCATGAATACTCTATGTTAAGGTTTTTAAAATTTTTAATATAGGAGGAATGAACTGTCTTATTTATTCTGGGTTTCATTGCATCATACAGCTGAACTTAACTGACACATTCTCTAAGTGGAAGAGATGAGTTTTGAACAATAGAACAAAGAACAATAGAAAATCAGTAAGCAGGTTAATAATAATTTGCACATGATGTGGTTTGGAGTAGATTTAGTTGCTTATCTCAGAATAGAAACTTAATTTACTTATATTGCTTTTCACAGAAAATAGTATTTATCAGAAAAATATCTTGAGGACATTATCCACTAGAAAGAAAGTGTGGTGATCAAGGCAATATTAGAATAACTCTTAGCATAAAATAAAGATTTTTTTCCAACAAAAAGATATTCTTCAGTTCTCTTAGAAATGTGCATCTTTCACTTCCTCTAGCAACTTTTTTTGTTATTGGTGCTTTAATAGATGGACAGGAAGTGTAGAACTTGGACATTTAAAAATATTTTAGGCAGGTTTTGTTGTTATTTTTAATTTATTATTTATTTTTAAAACAATATTCTTACTAATATTTAAACAAAACTTGTTATTTTTCTCTCCTTTTCCATCTCTTGCTCCTAGACCCCTTATGAATTTGTTGCTCCCTAAAAATAAGCCAGCTGAGATCTGAGCACTAACTAGTGAGCAAAAGTTTTTTATTGTCTAAAAAAGTAGTTGTTCATGTGACCCGATCATCCTTTATTTTACCAACATCCCCTTCCCTAAATACTGAAGCCATTTCTACCTGGGGTATGACATGGGAGGGCTGGGAGGCTGGTTGGCCCCAGGGCTGGTAGACCTGACTTCTAGTTCTGACTCTACCACCGATGAGTTCAATGGCCCCGAATAATAATAATCGCTAACATGTTTGAGCATTCACTGTATTCCAGGGGCTTCTCTGATCACTCTGCATGTTTTTAGCTCAGTTCACAGCAACTCATTGAGGTAAGTATTATTATCACTTCTGATATACAGGTTAGGAAACTGAGGCAGGGATTAAATAATTTGCTCAAAGTTTTACAGTTAGAAAGTGAAGGAGCTAGACTTGAACTCATCCTGTCTGGCTACAGATTCTGCCTTTGAACTTGAACTCATCCAGTCTGGCTACAGATTCTGCATTCATAATCTCTACTCTGCACGTCAAGTTATATAACCACCATAATACCATTTACTCATCTCTAATATAATTGTACTTCTTAGCTGATTCTTTTGATAGCTTATGTTTCAAAGAGTTTGTTATTAATATAGTATAAGTAGGTTATGACTGGGTATGACCTAGTTATGATTCATATGGGTCTCATACAACTAACAGTCTCCCAATACCTCCTAGTACACCAGCCAGATACCTTGTAACGAATAAGATTTCCTGAGGTTAGATGATGTGTTATAGAATGGTACACCTGAAACCGATATATTTTTATTAACCAATGTCACCACAATAAATTACATCAAAGAAAAAAAATGAATACAAATGATATAAAAAAAAGATTTTCTGAGTCCGCTGAAAAACTTCAGCTTTCTGATACAGGTTAGAAGGTGACCTGGATCAGAGAGAGGAAATTCTAAATCATCTGCAAAATGGACTGTTAATTCAGGCACTGAATAAGTTTGCCTCCATATATTTTTTCCCTCGCTGAAATCTGACGACACATTGGCGTGTCTAGCTCCCTGTCTTATGACAATAGAGTTGGCTGAATTCTAATGGTTTGGAACAGTTTTACATCTTACGAGAGAGATTTTTCTCATGTAGAATTAGGGAACTTTGATCTGAACATTGCCTATTAGCATATGAAGTTCTCACATACCTGCCATGTCTCCACACTGGCTTGCTAACAATTGTATCAATATATTAAAAAGTCTTTTTTTCATTGCTTCAATATTTTCCACAAGATAGCATTGTAATTGAAAGTTAAAGGTCTGTGTAATTTTTTTTTCAGGTTAAATTAACCCAATACAGAAGAAAGCTAAGGTTGGCTTTAGATGCTCTTATTGGCATCGTTCGCTTGGTTTTAATGGGATCTGAAGTGTTTTATGGCGCGTAGACAATCTTGGTGCTTAGTGCATAAAATGTAGCTTGCTTGGCCGACTCGCTCAGCATTCTGCCATACTTGAGTAGACAGTGGAGTAACTTTCCTATGTTTTATCCGCGTACCCTATCTGATATTTACTTGGCAAGTAACTTAAAATAATTTCCGAAAGTTGTTGGTTTGTCACATAGATGAGTTTTTTTGTGCAAGTAATAAAAAATATAAATTTTCTAACATTTTCTTGGTTGAGCTAAGGGAAAAGGACCCGAGAGATTTAATTTTACTTTGTATAGTAGAATAAAAGCCATTGCATTAGAATGTAGTGAGTATAGCATCTGTGATCCAGTAAGGACCCCAATATATGTTAAATATCAAATAAGAAGTAATAGAAACTGGTAAAGAAAAAGATTAATTAATAAATTACTAAGAAAGGACTAAAAATATTTATTTAAAATTTTATATAGCTTAACAACTACGTAGCAATCATGTAGTCTCTAGAATATGATAAATTTTCCAACATATATCATTCATTAGTTTGATTTTAGTTTGATTGGATTTCTCCAGGGTTAAAATCTGGCTCACCCCAGTGGGTGCTTATGTCAAAACTGACTGGCAAAACCACTGTTGCCCACAGTGCAGGTGATGTTTATATACAACAAGACATTATACAGAGTCATGAGAGCACTTAAAGTAAACAGGGAAACCCTTCACTCTAGCCCTTGGGTGATGTGGAGAGGGGGGCACGTATTCTCACGTGACTTCCCCCAAGAGTGTGATGCATGAGATCATTCAGATTCGTTTCAGCGTTGCATAGATCTGTCGTGCTAGCAAATAAGATCAAAGATAATTAACCCCGTAGACAAGCGGCGATGATAAACACTCCATCTTAAGGTCTGACCTTGACTGGGAGTGTGTTATTCTCTAGTTTTTACAGAAGTCATGATAAAAGAAATTATCCGTTCTGCTAGAGACTAGAGGATACCATGGAACAATTTGGGATAGAGAAGACAGTCAGCAAAACATGCCAAATGAGCATAAACGAAGGATTCTCTGCAGAAGCTGATGGATTTTAACTGTATCTTTGAAGCAATGAAGGATTCTAAGCAGGAGGGTTTTGAGGTTTGATTTGTTCCTCTGGCATCTGAATAGAGAATGGATTAAAATGCATGAAGTTGAAGCTGGGGAAACTGTTTTGTTTTTCAGGCAAAAGATAATGAAGATCGGACGAATTAGCTATATAGATGAAATGGTGGATTTCAGAATCATTTGTGAGAACGAACTGTCAGGCCTTGATCACTGAACGTGGGAAAGTCGTACAGGTTGCTGGAATGGGTACTAGATAGAGTGAATTTCATCCACTGATTTAGACAATAGGGAGAGAGGCTTTTGGGGAAGATGAAGCCCCCATTGAATTCATGGTTTTGTTTGCTTCACAGTACACATGATTTTGGAGCATAAACTCATTAAGCTCAGTAGATATTTAAAGTTGGTGATACTGTTACTTGAGAGAAAGAAAAGCGAAGTGAAAGAGGAACTCGGAGGCCTGAAGAGGCATACCCACTTCATGGTTCTGCCCGGCCTGTCCCGACCTTTGTTCCCATGTTTTTGAAACATGTCTGGGAAGCATGCGTTTACCCTACAGAGGTTCTAGACTTTTGGCCCAGCCTGTTCTCAACTTAGGTATTGGGAAAGTCATTGAAGACAGGTCCTGATCGCTTAGTAGGTCACATGGTTGAATGAGAGCCACTGCAAATCCACACATGATTGTTTGGACATCTACAGTTTACTAGTTCGCCTGAGTTTCCCAGATGAAGACAAGGCATCCTTAGTGCCGGTATCCTCGGTGTTCAGGGCGTAAGTACATCTTCAGAGACGTTCTGAGTTGTCTCAGCCGGTCATTGTTCCAACATATTGTCATGGAGTTTGTGGATCTGTAGAGGCCACGTGACTCATGCAAGGCTTACCCCGTACGTCAACATTTTTCTAGTGTAAAAAATTACTTTTCTAGTGTAAAATATCTGTCTCTTTAACATGAACCTACCTCGAGTTTAGCATAGAGAAGGAGGAAACTACTGTGAGCAGTATTAGATAAGAACTTCTTATGTAATAACACTTTCTTTTCCTGAGCTTAGCTACGGTCAGTGTAAAGAATGTAATTGATAGGCATTTCATTTGTTTTCACTATCTAAGGTACAATTGCTTGAGGAAAGTACCTTCTGTAAAGTTCTAGCAGAACATCCTAAATGTGACCTGTAATATCACTGACATGAAGCTTCTGGGATATCTGTATCCTGTACATTGAATTTACCTTTACCAGAAGTGCAGTTGGGAGCTCATCAGAATTCTTGGAAGATATGAGAGCTGCTTTACCTGTGTCTGCAGTAACAAAATTAATAGCATCATCTATTCTGGCAATGGTGGGACCACAGATAAAAAAGGGCTTTTGACTTACATAGAGAAAACTGAATGATAGATGGTCATTATGGGTTTTATTTGGTGCTTGGGGATCAACAGGAAGCAAGATGGAAGAAAATTAGTCCAGAATAAAAGATAAGAGAATCATTGTTCAAACGTTAATGAGAAAGCCATAAAGGTCCATGACAGGAAGAACTTCATGACGTTTTTAATCATATTATTTAGTGTCTTTATTATTTGATGCATAAACATTGTTACACTCTAACTCGTAGTCTTCATGCAAATATGTACGTAGGTGAAAGACGCCTGCCACCCAATATTCTTTGGGGGTAGATTAAGAAAAAAGTTCACGCAAAATGATAATCAAGATGACTCTGACTCAGGATGATATTTGGAACTATAATGTTTTTCTCCATAGCAACTGGGAACTAACTACACGGATCTCTTTTTAAATATCTCAGAAATTAAATACAGTGTTTGCACAGATGGTCAGTGAAAAGGTTTCTTGTAGAATTGTTCAGTGAATAGTAATCTTTAGTTCTTAAAATATGAATAGCAGAGGCATCAGTTAATTGTATATATCCTGCTTCAAAATGTTTAACTTTATTTCTTTCATATTAAGTCATAAAGCTAAAGATGTCTCTGCAGTACTGACATTTATAGTTTGTTTGTTTTTTTTTCTGACGCAGGATTACCCAGGAGAATGACTCAGAACTTATTTAAGAGAATCTTGAGTGTTATGAGTGGTAATCCTCATAATAATAGCTCAGTACAGGTCTACCTGTAATTCAGTATAGAGCACAGTCAACTAAAAAGAATAACTGTTTCAAGAACACTCACCTGTTACCATACCAAATAAAAACTTCTTTTTCTCTAGAGGCAAATATAACATTTACAGTGCTTTTGAATGTTTCATTTTTCCTCTCTTTGGAATTCTTTAAGATGAATTCTAAAGCAAAGGATTATAAGAAAGAGAATGTTCTTAATGGAAAGTTTTTTACTCACTCAGAACTAGATTTTCAAAATTGAGTTTGTTTCAGAATTTAATGTAGACCCACAAATTGCTAAGTAGAGAAGAGAATATTTTTTCCACTGTCATTAGAAAAATTTCCATGTGATAAATTTATATCTTTTCAATTATCTCATTTTATTTATTCTCTTAAGTTTTCTTATGAAACAATATTTTTAGTTTTATTTAATGATTTAAAATTAAGGACCTGAGTGGTAGCTTTAAGCAGCAAATTGTTACACATGGTTAAGCAAGAAACATCATAAAATAATAAATATATGCTGTTGTAAGTACATTTCAATTTCCTGAAAAAGATAAAAAAGCATTTTCACAAACAGAATGGTTTAATGCCCCCTTGAATCAATATATTCTTTATAAAAATGCTTTCTAGTAGTTCAATAAAACTCAAATTCCATTTTTTCCTGATGATTTGGACAATAATTTAAAAGGAGCATGACTGTACATGTTTGTGTTTTTGAATAACAAAAATGATGTGTTGTGATAGAGAGTTCCTGCTTTGCATGAGTTTGATTTTGTATGCCGTTCTTGATACGGGAAATATCAGGCATCAGAAGAAGAACAAGCAATGCGATTGCTATTTCTGGTTTTCCATTGAGCTATTAAACAAAATATAGCGTTGCCACTACCTGGTTTGCCCAGCAATTCCTTGTACATATCTAGTTGTCTTGTTTGGTTCTTATTTTATCCTTAATGTCTTTGGGAATACTATACAATGGTTTATTCTGTCGAACTTGATTTCATTCCACAACTAGTTATTGGTTGGCTACTATGGTTTGGAACTTTGCTAAACCTGGAATATGGAAATAGAAGAGAACAGAAAGACATGAATTACCTCATCTTCAGGGGTATTGTGTTCTATATGATTGTGTTAAGAGTGTAAATCATATTTTATTGATTTCTAACAGCCATGGCACACAGCACCACAGCCATTTCTGCGAACTTATTCTGCCTTGCACCCAGCCTGCAACTCGAGAATGTGGTGCTAAGTGTTCTTGATCCAGAGGTGAGCACTGGGTCCAGAGTGTTCCATCTGTAGACTTGCCAGCAGCTCCTGGGGCCACACCAATGGTAAAATAGTCCTTCTGTAAAAATATCCAGGGAAAGTGATTTGATAATTATATTTCTGTCCTATGTTAATGTTTATTTATTCTTGCTGTTTAAATTTTTCCTTATGCCCCAAACGACACTCTTTGCACAATGTTGATTTTTGTCTGTCTGTGTATGTATGTATGTATGTATGTATGTATGTATGTATGTATGTATATCTATCTGTCTATCTATCTATCATCTAATCTGTCATCTGTCATCTAATCTGTCATCTCTGTGTTTTTACTGATATGAAATTTTATAGAACCCTGACCTCCACCTTCCTTTTTCTCTGTTTCTTATCCTGTGTGATTATTTTATGAGATCATATGTTTTTTAAGCAAACATTTTATACTTTGATTTTTTCCTTAAATAACAGCATTTGTAATCATTTTGCATAATTAGTTGTGATTTTCTGGAGTTTGGATAAGCAGAGAACTATAAGGAGTTCAAAGTGAGCTGATTTTTTCAGAAAATGATCATCCTCACAGATAGCATTTTTCATGAGTGTGATTTTAAATCAATAGAGTCCACCAATGTTATCATTTTAATTCTTTACTGATCTCTTTTTCTTGGAATTCAGAAAAGAAAAGAGCAGATAATTTATTCCCCACATGTTTGTTTAGTCCAATATAATTATAATTTCTAAGTTAGTATTTGTTGATATATCTCACATTTAATGCTAGGCTTTAATGAAATTTCAAGATCCTTTGTGAATTATGTCAAGTGATAAGCATCATCGTGATTTTTTTTCTACTTAGAATTAAATGTATTGTATTAAGGAGAGTGGTTTTGAAAGGTTGCTTGAGCTACATTCTCTTGGTAGAGAAGCAAATTTTCTAGTCCTGTCATTTCAGCTTGTCCCATACATTGCTTTCTATTCATTAGTGTGTAGTTACTCCATGTGGCAGATAAAAAAGAGTCTGTGTAGCTATAAGACAACCTGAAGATTTGACATGTTTAGAAGGCTCAAGGGGCCCACACTGTGAATGAAGACACATGATTTGAAAGCATTTATAGCACAATAGTTTTGAAGACTTGAACATTAAGCTCATATATTCTTCCTGAAAGAAGGCACATTAGGGAGTTGTAACCATCTTACAGTTTCTTGGTCTCGTTCTGCACAAACTTACTTCTACTTTTGTTTACTTTGTTGCACCTGTAGTCTGTCTCCTAACTGTAACACCAATAAGGACATAAACTGTTTGTGAAATTAATTTACACCTTTAGTATTTAGCACGGTCTTTTTTTTTTTTTTTTTTTTTTTTGTAGAGGTTGATCATCTCAATTCACAAACGGAATATTTCTGTTGTTGTTGAATTTAATTTCTAATTAGGATCTCCATTCCTTGGAGGAGCAAAAATGAAATGGCATTGGATTCAGACTTCTTTTCCTTTTGTCCAGTATTCGAGGGTGGGAGGTAAGAGACAGTGAGATGGGACAAGAATTACATAGGGTTGGGAAGAGAGAGGGGTGTGGTTTCACTGGCCACATATCCACATCCATTATTGACACATCCATTGTTTTATCTCAGCCTTAGAAGTGTAAACAGGTTGCTGCTGTTTCGTCCTTCATCCCTGTGCTCAGAGACCCTTCAGACCCATCTCCTTTAGATGTATGTATGAGACTCAATGTGGCTACTCCCTTAACCACACTGGGCTGTAAGGAACTCTGTGAGGCTTCACCTGTCTATATACTCGGTTTTCCCACATCACTGAGAAGCACTGCTCAGTTTTTTGTTGTTTGTTTTTTCTGTTCCCTAGTTTTATAAACTCATCTGAGGGTTCTGTCCTCAGTGCAGAAAATCAATATCTAGTTGGGAGAGAGATGATTTGTGAGTAGCAGGAAAGTCTATTTTCTGTTCCTTTTGTGTTCCCCCAGTATTTTAGATCTTTTGTTCAAGCAAGAGTTCTTCCTATTTCTCCAAGCCTAAGGGCTTAAAATTAAAAAGTCTGAGGGAACTCATTAAATATTAGAGGGAGACAGTGTAAGAAAATATAGAAAATTGGGTAATATCTGCAAGTATTACCCTCCCACTCAACATTTAAAACTAAATACTCCATGAGTAGATGTCATCGATGGTGATTAATTTGTGACATGTCGAATACTTAACTTTTAATATCCTTTGTATAGGAAGCTAAATTAATATTTTTTCTTTTTATTTAATCAAAGATAAGCCTTTTTTCCAGATAGGTGATAGATGGGCACAATAGTACTAGTTATTTTAATTTATAAACTTTCTGGATGTGCACTGAAAACATTAGGACATGTATTTATCTTTTAACCGTCATTTGCCCATCTCAGTTTTAAGAGGAGTATCTTACCTTTGGTCACAACGAGTATAGAATTTGATTTACGGGAAAGGACTATCAGAGAAGAACCTAGGAGGCAACGTGCAGTCTAGTGACTATTAATGATTTCCTGAAACAAAATAGTCTTATTGCAGAGAGGAGAGAATTATTTAAAGCTGAGCTGTGTGAAGGAAGCAAAAGACTATGAAGTGGCAAAGGAATGGGGAAGTACGTTTCCAGCAACCAAAATGAGTCTTGACTCAAGTCATTTCTTCTCTCAAAAACAATTTTGGACTAGTCACCTTTTCCTTATGGAACTCAGTTTCCTCTCTTAAAAAAATGTGGTTTGTTCACTTTAATAGTTAATTTGTCAAGATTTCATAGAATTTGATAATTCTAATAAAAAGCAAAGAGTTTCAGTTGACAAATGCTAAGATATTGTTGAAGTAAATGACTTAATTTTTTTTTTTGTTAATGGTTATAATCTTGCTAACATTAAGGAAAGATGAAAACATCTGAAGACTATAATCCTTGGGAATGATTTTTTTTTTTTTTGACAGTGATAAATTTCTGGGAATTAAAATTCCTGTCTGTATTTTTCTTTTTTAATCGCATTTTCATTTTCATATTTGGTGATAATATAAGGTGATATCACTATATATAACTGTGAATGAGACATAATGTGCATTAGGAACAATTAGCAACAATATCTTAAAGGGTCAAGACGTTATGAGGTATTCGAAGTGAGTTTATTATTTTGCATGCTGCTGTATTATTATTTTATAAGCCACTTTGAAATTCCAGCTTCAGGTGGACAATATGCATATGTTTTTACTATTCGTTCTTGGTTAATAAATATTAAATGCAGTTAATACAAAAGCAATACTTTCAATAAGCAAGATCTTTTATTTTCTGTAAAACACCAATTTATCAGTCTTTGAGGTAAAGGTTACTCATGAAAACACAGGGTTTTAGAGTTGAAAGGCATCTTCTCGACCTCCTCATTTGTTCATGCCGTTACCTAGCGGTACCATTGCAATATGGTCCTGGTGTTCTGATTTCAAGTGCAGTGCATAATTCACTCTGGCCTCTTTTCCGTTCTTCCCAATGTCTGATCTTTTCCTGTCTGAAATGTCCTCTCCCCACCTTTGGGCCCCCACTCCTACTTCTTCATCAGACTTCAGCTAAATGCCCTTCATCCTGAACCCATGACTCAACAATGTTAGTCTTTTCCCAAATATTCTGCCTTTTTCCTTCATAGTGCTTTATTGCACTTTGTAATTTTCCATCTGTGCGTACATTGTGTTTCTTTGGTTAATATCTGTCTTCCCAACTAGAGTGCAGTCCATTTGAGGGTAGGCATCTTGCCGTTTGGGGATTATATTAGTTTCCCAGAGGCTAGAACAGTGTCTGGCACGCAGGGCAAAATAAGTTTGTAATGAGGAAGTTAACATGTGAATTGATGAATGAGGCCTCCACTATGATCAAACAGTGTGTTTGGGGGGTTTTGCAAATGTCGTTGGAAACTTAGAGACTATGTCGACATTCATAAATCTATTTGATGAAAACATTCATATTCATCAAACATCTTAAAGTCTAGAAGCAGCTCTTCTAAAAAAAAGAAAAGCAAAATAAAAGTTTTCTTTAACTAAATGTAGCTTTCTTTTTCCCACAGACAAAACAGAACAAACAAACACCCTCCTGTGGACCTGGTAGCCATAGGTAGAACCCTGTTGTGCGTGAACGTTATAAAGACGTAACATGTGAACATAATGGATGCATCCAGAACCCAAAATTTTGATGTGACTATTTAAGTTATCGGGAAGCATTCATAGGTTGTAGGTTCACAAGTGTTTTCATTGTGCTTTGGGGAAGTAACTTGTCTTCTTGTGTGCCTTCACAACCCACTTTACTACCAAGTATTCCCATCAGTGTGACTTAACACTTGAAACGCAAACTAGGTGACTCTCTGAGAATTTACAGAAATTCTTGGAAATTATCACTAAAGAACTGAGCCAAATCTGACCACTGCTGACTGCTCTAAGTCTTTTAAAAGTGAGTAAAGACATGAAGAAGCGGGAGGGGACATGTACGAGGAAGCCACACATGACTTCTCATTTATTTCAAAATGCACGTCCAATGTGTCAAAAAAACCCTCTTAGCTTCCTGGTTAGTAATACACACTTTACATTATTGTCTTGATTTGCTTTCTTAGGACTTAATAGCCTGTTGCTAGAGGCCTCACAGTTGGCACTTGCTCTGTGTTCATGATTATCTTCGGAAGCATCTATGCTTGTTTTTCCCAGTTTGGTTATAGCTAATCACGTAACATAGTTTCTGGCATCTCTTCTGTAATCTCCTATTTACGGTCCTAATTGCAAGCTTCTGTACTATTTCGTGGCTTGCAATCTTACAGTCTTTCGGGATTAATTCATAATTTGATTGTTCCAAAGAATGTGTTTCAGAATGCAATAGCTTGCAGTAGTTCATTAGGAAGGGATTGAATAGCATGTCAGCTTGATGTTTTAAATGCCAGCTGTGGATGGGCTAGGGGAGCTTTTATTGAGATTCATTAGTCACTAGGGTGTGGATGGATTATCACAATTAATGCCCAGAGGGCTATATCTTTACCCTTTCTTCATAGCAACTAAGAAAATAAAATTCCCTTTACTTTGTCTCTGAGTTTCACTGAAGATCCCAGACCTCAAATGTGTGTGTGTGTGTGCATGTGTGTGTGTGTTTGAGGGAGTGGGCATTGAGGGGCTAGGGCATAGATAGTGGGGGCACACTGAAATTAAGTCAGATACCACCAGCTGAATGTGTAGTCAATAGCACTTCTTCCATGGTGTTAAAATACTCGAGAAAGGGCATGACTGCACTTCCCTGGACAAATGAAGGGTGGTGATCTGCCAAGTGCTTACTCTAGGCCAAGTTCAGTGACAGAGAGCCTACATGTAATCTTCACTTATTCTCCTTTTAATCCTGTGAGGTAGCAAAGATGATGATGGGGAAGCAGAGGAGGCTCAGAAAAGTTAAATCACTGGTCCGACCTGGCGCAGTGTTTTAGAAGCATTTTTGATGCTTCCAGCAAGTACGTAAGTCCCCGACTTATGGTGGTCCCATTTATGATTTTTCATCAACTTTACAGTGGTGTGAAAGTGATGCTTGCTCAGTAGAAATCGTACTTCAAATTTTGGCTTTCGATCTTTTCTCAGGCTAGTGATATGCAGTGTGATGCTCTCTTTGACACTGGGCAGTGCAGTGAGATGATTTTGCCCAATAGTAGGCTAATGTAAGTGTTCTGAGCACATTTAAGGTCAGCTAGACCAAACTATGATGTCTAGTAGGTTAGGTATAGTAAATGTGTTTTCGACTTAAACAATATTTTCAACTTAATGATGGGTTTATCAGGCTATAACCCCATTTTAAGTCAAGGAGCATGTGTATTCTTCTTCCTCATCACAATTCAAACTTTTTTTTTTTTGGAAGGGAAATCTGTACTCTTATTTAAAAGCTCTAGTTTCTTAAAGTTATTTTACAGAAAGAAATTATGAAATTTGGTCACAAACCATAAAGCAGAGGGGATCCGTCAAGGTCCAGGGGCCCCATATTGAAAGAAGGGAAATAGAGGTGAGTTGAGTAGCAGAAAGTGTGTATGTTCACACATTACCATGGTTACTCCAAACCAGAGAGAACCTGCATCGACTCAAGTGGCAGAGATAAAATTGCAGATTCCAGCATGGCCCTGTGGAAGTAATTGTGTCAAATCTCTTCCATTCTGGGACGATAAACATCTCTTAGTAATTTTAAAGATCTTGTTTGGAAGGCTTATATCTGTGAACATGAAAATATACTTGTAATTGTGTCTAACTGAATTCCTTCATTCTGCACATAGATTCTGTTCTTTCTCCAGGACTTAATAGAGAGATAATTAGAATATCCTTTATAATAGACATAAACATAAAAAAATATATTATTAGGCTTTCTCCCAGACTTATCTCCTATAACTGAAATTCTCAACTTTTGTAGAAACATGACACCAGAATTAATATAAATCTATTATTTTATTTTATATGTATTTATATATTTGATATATATGATGTATATATATATATATTATGAGAAATTATAATTTCTTTGAAAAGATTTGTAAACTTTAAGTTGGTTTTAAGATTTTTAACCACAAAATTATAAAGTAATTTTAATTCAAGACATGTTAAAGTTCAAATATGCCATTTAAGATTTTTAACTAGAAACAATGGAATAATGTGCTCGTATGGGAAGTGTTTAATGAGGCAGATACAAAAGACAATAGCCTATAAGAGGCCCAATTTATTGGGGTTCCCAGAGGGTCTTTTATAATCTCTTTAGAAAGTGGGAGCAGTCTCTATTATACAGAGCACAGTCTGGGCTTCCCTGGTCATAATTATACGTGACCTAAGGCTGTATTTCCATCGCACATTTCCAAAAGAGCTGTATAAATCCTGAATGAGCCATCAGGTAGACACGCTGTGCTTCCTACTGTTTATGGTAGAGGTAACGCCGTACCAATACGGAGCAAAATAAGTCCATGCATCTCTCCTTGACGAACCTGTTCTCCATCCCCTTTTCTCTTGCCTCCTCTCTAATCTGAGCCCATCATTTGTCGTTTCTCTCTCTTATCACATCCCTGGCCATTACTCCTGTAATTAGGTTTTCTCTTTCATACTTTGTTTCAACTCTTTTGTCAAAGTCAGTCAAATTCATGACTTCTGCCAACCTTCAATTTGTCTAGAATGTTTTTCCATTCACTCTGGGACATTTTCATTACTTTTGCCTTTTACGATATTGAACCTTTGGCGTTCTTCCTTTATTTCTTGGATTTTTTTTTTTTGGAGGGGTCAGTTTTCTTCTATGACTATTTGTCTAGTCATTCATTAAATATATGAGTTCATTACATTTCTGACATTGGCCTTTTTTATTGGCTCAGCATTTTCTAGGATAATTCCACCTACTCCCAAGGCTTAGCTATCAGCTTTGTGCTCATGACTGTGTCGGGTAGGAAAAAAAAAATTTCTTCTACTCCTGCAGGTTCTTCTGGCTAGTTTAAGAATTAAATTGACACGGGATGGATTAACAGGAGAACACGAAGTTTAATTTCATGCATATGGAGGTTTCATAGATAAGGAATCTTAAGAAATGACCAAAACAGCTAGTTTTCCTTCTGGTTTCATGTTGGCTCATTTTAACGGATGAGGTTATGTTAGATGTGTGTGCTCTAATGTTAACTCTGTGGACCTACAATATATAGCTGTCAAGCGGATTCCTTATTAGACCAACTTTTTGTCGCTGATGTAGGCTAAAATATACCATGATTTTTAAAAGAAAAACAGCACTTAAAATGTTCATTCGCTAGGATCTTTTTAAACCTTCCATCCCTGTAGTTATCCATTGCATATGTAGTCTCTAGAAGTTAGTATGTCACACTGAACCAACCTGATGGGACTGTTCCTACAGCTTGTTTTCCAAAGAAAAGTACTTTGGAGTACTACTCTAAAAGTACTTTAGAGTAGCAAAAATATAAGCCCACCCAGGCGTGTTGTAAAGCCCTTTGAAAGTTGGTAGAGCAGGCTTTGTGAATGAAATTGTAGTGTTCAAGTCATATTCTGCTTCAAAATGTTGTTACAAATACAGATGAATTAAAAAGCTTAAAAAAAAAACCTTTTAGATAGAGAAATAAGAAACGTGTAAAGAATTGATGGGCAAAGAAACTTAAGTATGGGTACTAATTAGTGAAGAAACTAAGCAGAGTTTGTTTATATACCCTTCTTGGACTTGGATTTCCTGTCACTGGCCATAAGAATGTCTCTCTACCTCCTGGTGCAGGGTGGGTACCTTTCACATGGGAGATTTCGTCCCTTTCAGGGAGACAGGAAGGAGGGTCTGAGTGTTCTTGCCCTGGCTATTTCTCAAGTAATTTTAATTAAAAATAATCAGTGTACCAAGTGGCATATATCTGGGGTGGCCAATTTTGCTCCCTTACAACTCCATAATATACAAATGGAGCCCAATCACTCTCCTGAACTCCGAAGGGAATGCTCTATTAGATGGACTTTGCCACCTCTTTGTTCTTAGAATTGAGTGTGGTAAGCCCCACGCCTGTCTTCTTAAGACACCCTTACAGTTATTCTGAGTTTCTTGTGTAGATCGATGGCTTCACCGTGTCTAAAAAATAAATAGATAGGGCTCCACGTTCTTTTCCTTACTTGCTAAAGTCTGGCAACTGTATCTTTAGAATATTTCTGTTCTTCGTCCCTTTCTTTAGTTTCTGCCGTGGGTCAGCATACCTGGTTCTCCAGTCTCTGATGCCTTTTCTCCTCTTAATGTTGTCTGACATAGTCATGGGAGTTATTGCTCTTCTATAAAACTTAAATGCCTCCGATTTCAACATATTAAATGCTTAATGATGTGTTCAGGCACTTTAAGATCTGGCTCATCTTAATTTATAGTGTCCATTTTGGTTTTTTTTTTCATGACATCTTTCCAAAGATCCAACTTAATCATGCCCAGCGTTTTCATGCTCGTTTGGTTTGGCTTTTTCTTCGTGTTTTCCCATCTTCTCTTTCCTTAGTTACTCATATCTTTCTTGTTTTTTAATGCTCAGTTTAAATGTCACCTCTCATTTGCCACCACCCTGAATCAGACTAGGCAGATGACTAAATTCTCGCTCTTTTATCATTTTGCCTATAAGTATCTGATACGCACATGCACTTATTAATTCACACCAGTATCACAGTTAATTTCACATGTGTTTCCTTCACCAATATTGTGAAAACGTTAGTCCAAGCAGTGGAAATTATTCAGGAAACTGGGAAATCTTTAGAGAGGAGATTCTGGGGCCCTAGGACAACATTTTTGGACTTTTAGGTTCTATTGAAACACCCATGAATATGTCAGAAGACTAGGCATGGGTTTTAGGATTATAGCCATTTTAAAAGCTCATGATGGCTAGCAGTACATTCCCATGAGTATATACTGGTTGGCTCCAGGCAGCCAGGAGTATAACTCATTGTCTGCGATATCATTTCAGACAGAGGATTGTGAAGGAGAGTTTCGAGTGGCCATTAAAGCAGACTCTTAGCAAAAATAAAAGTGATAATAATGGTAATGATATTCTCTGGAGAGGGAAGTGAGAAGGATAGAAAGGAAGAGCCACTTAGCATCATTGAATTGCCTAGTGTTTTAGAAGTGTTCTGGGCCTAGGAAAGTAGCTATCTTAAGTTTTGACTTTTATTTCTGTTATTTACAGGTACCAGGGCTACAGATGGGAGTTATATTAGTTCGATTTATATAATTTTCTTCCACTGAATAGAATTTTAATAGAATTTTTTGCTAATAGAATTTTTAAAAAGATAATTAGTGAATTCTATTGAAAATTATTTTACTTTGAACAAGTGTACATTGGGGTTTATTTTTAAAACGATTTAATTTATAGCAAAGAATCCATCATCGTGTTTATCTTTGAGAAAAAGGAATGCCATGAAAGGCAAAATCATCTGTTTTCATATTAGTGCTAACCATCTCAGTTCTTTCCCTATGTAAGAGTATAACATGACATTACCCAGAGTCAGAGCTCAGTGGCCAAGCAGCTCAAGTGCTGTCTGACCTCAGAACGCCATGGAAGAGCGAGTGGAACGATGTGTGTGGTCTAGGTTATTTGCATCAGTTGCACCGAATAAGACAACTCTCCTCCCTCTGCTTAGGTTCTGTGCAGCCCGGGGCTGGAATGCTTTGGCTGAGCTTGTCTGATTTAATGCAGGGGGCAAAAATCCGACTTGCTTCAGTTCCACCAAATTGTGCCTTATGTGCTTTTGATTACTTGATTCGTTTTCCTGAAGCTAGTCCCCATTTCAATAATAAACACAATTTCTAAATTTCCCTCTCAATATTGAAGGCCTACTGCTTTCTGATGTAATGATTTCTTTTCATTACATTATTTCTAAGGTTCCCATTTAATATGTCAAAGTTGTCAGGAATCATAATGCTAGTTTCATTTTTCTCCATTCAAACATACATTTTAGCACTATAAGTTATTGGACATTTAAGAGGTTTGTTCTAGTAGGCTCGCTTAATGGAGAGAACATAGCTCTGATGGAATGAATATAATGCTACTTCCTTGCACAAAGCCGGGCACATAGTGGATACCCTAAAAATCTTTGTTGGATGAATGCATGCTTAAACCATTTTTTTTAATGATAGTTTTGAGCAGGTATTTTATTAGGATGTATATATCAAGGAATGTATTGTGGGATAGTATGAGTGCATACTTTAAGATGTATTTTGTTTAAAATGTCAAGAATCTTAAAGAAATACACTTGAAACAGTTTTTTGCCCTGCCCCTTATTTTACATAGACTTTTTTGATCCTGAAAAAGTACTCTATCATTTTACTTAATAGAGTGCTCCTGAAAGGGAAGGGTATTATTTTCTATTACTTAACTCCCTCTAACCATAGAAGAGTACCTCGCTTTGAGACAGTCTTTGTGTTGGGTTAGCCTGGGGAATAATCAAGTCTAACCTCTTTCTAGAGATATTCTCAGAAGAGCAAGTCTTCCAGTTACCAGCGTACCCATTTGTCCATGGAAACAATGACATATTTCCTCTTAACCTTAGAGAGTTAATATCTTGGTTAGCATCCTAAAAGAAAAGCCCATTTTAAGCTCTGTGGGAGTTGAGTGTAACTTTGTAGAAAACAAACCTGAGAGGCCTGTAAAGAGAACCACTCATCATATTTTAGAGCTAACTGTAAACCCATGCAAAAGTATTGCACCACATCTTACTATGAGAAGCAAAATATGAAACTTGTTTAAAGTATACAAAGGGAATTCTCCGTGATCTGGGCTATGAATCAGGTGGTAATGGATTTCTTCCAGTGAGTAGTCTCTGCTCAGATTTTGAATAAATTATCTGTTGTGGAAAAATTTCAGGGTCATAAGGTTTGTTTTTGTTTTAACCTGCACTCAGAAAGAGATGTGCTACTTCAGGCTAATTGATTGGTTCAATAAATATAGTCATTCTCTTTTCTCAATGTAAAACAGCTCTGGGGGGGGGGGCTCATCGTTTATCTATTTTTATTTAGCATTTTAAATTATTTTTACGGCTTGTTGCATATTTACGAACTGCCCAATACCCAGTAGTACTTTATAGCAAATATGCAAATATGCTGTAAAGTACTACTGGGTATTGGGCAGTTCATAAATAAAAACGTGCTTATGCTGAGGCATTCAAGTGCTTTCACTTACTTATGAGTAAAAATTGTTAATACATTTAGAGTTTTTTAAAACCCTTTTTGGGTCTCATGTTTTTACCCCTTTCCTTTTGCATTGTATTAAGATATTTTACTAAATTAGATAGGTGTGGATTAAGTCTGGCTTGTGAAGTTCATATCAATTGCAAATCATAAGCTCTCAAACTGAGGAGATTCATGGTATCTCTTTACTATTTAAGTAGGCATGCTTTAGGTCAATTGTCACATGGTTTCTACATTTTATGGCTTCCCTTTCAATACATTTTAAAAAAATTTTGGAATAATTTTAAATTTTGATTTACAGAGAAGTTGCAAAGATACTGTAGACGATTTCTATATATCTCTCATCCATTTTCTAGCTTATAACATCTTATGTAACCATGACGCCTTTATCAAAACTAAGAAACCATCCGTTCATAACTGAATTACGATTAACTAAACTCCAGAATTTATTCAGACTTCACTAGCTTTTCCACGAAGGCCTCTTTTGTATTCTGCGACTGTCCGGGGTACTACGTTGTGTTTAGGCATCGCATCTTCTTAGTCTCCTCTGGTAGTTAATAGTTTTTCAATCTTTCCTTCTTTGTCCTAAGTTTAACAGTTTTGAGGAGTGCTGATTAGCTGTTTTATGGAATTCCTCTCAACTTAGATTTGTCTGATGTTTTTCTCATGAAAGATGATGATGAGTTCTACAGAGGTGAAGTATCCTTCTCATCAGATCATATCGGGGGACCGGCTTTCAGTGTGGCTTATCGCTGGTCACATTAATCCCGATCACCTGGAAAAGGGAGTGTTTTCCACTGTGAAGTTATCTTTCCATGCCCTTCCCATACCTGATTCTTTGGAGGTAAGTTAAGTCCAACCAACATTCAGGGCTCCCTCTCCATTTTTAATGACGCAAGGAATATGTGGAGGAAATTTCCTTATTGTTTGCATTGAAGATAACCGTATTACTACTTGCCATTTCTTGTTTGCTTCCTGTATTCAATCCCGTTTTCTAAACATACTTCAATCTTTTCTTTTGGCACTGCAAACCTATAAAACAGACGTTATTTCATCCTAAAGATCTAGAAACTAGAGTCAGAGATTAAGCAATTTGACAAAGTCACACAGAGCAAGGTCAGGAACCCAGGTCTGCTGGGTAGTATAGCTCTTGCTTTAACTGCTAAGCAATACTGCCTCCTTGATAAACATCCCAAACTTTCTCAATTTGGCCATGAGAAACTTTATATCCTTTTTGTTATGGCTTCTTGGATTCCTGTACATTAAAAGATTCATGTTTGGGGCAAATTTTTTTGTATTGAAAATATATAACTTGAAAATTTATCTTTTCTAGATAGTATATTTCCTTAACAAGCGCTGTGCAATCATATTAGATAAATGTAGGGTTTGAGTAGAATAGACTGACTATATATAAATACATAAATATTAAAGATATTAAAGCTTTTCCAGCAGTTAATATTTCTTTGGCTATTAATGAAATATTTGTGCTGTGGATTAAGAAAAATCAACAGCATTGACAGATATAGAAAAAATGTGCCCCATTTTCACAAAGCCAAGATCCCCAGCCCATTGAGGGAGCATAACTGTGTGGTTGATTTTGTGACACTGCTCTTAAGTCAGAAAAAAAAAAAATCCCCAAAATTAGTGTTGATATTTTAGCAAAATGTGGAAGACAGATCGGTAATATTTGTCAAATGAATGAATAAATAAATTATAGTAAGTGTAAATAACATTAAAATACCTGAGAGAATGTAATGTAAAGCATCTCTGAATCACCAAGGAAGTATAGAATTAAGTTCAAATAAGTGATAATTGCATTTTATTTCATTTAAAATGGTAATTCAGACATCACTCTCTACAAGTCAAATAATTTTGTTACTAAAACAGTGATTCTGTGAACTAGTAGTTTAAAGAAAATTTATTGCGTTTGATTTCATAGCATGGGAAGTGACATGCAATCAGGATTTCAATTATGTGTAAGTGAAAATCTATTACATTAGATCTTTTCTAAAACAGACTTCCTCTTCTCTTACTACAATCCAACTTTTTTTGAGTGATCAAAAACTTCGTTTTATAGTGTTGAGTTATAAAGTCAGAATGAAAACTGTAACCAATTCTGCACAAATTCTCAAGCATTTAAAAGTTGTCATCTCATAATATGCTTTATCATCAGCAAAATTTAAGCCCTCTGATCCTTAACCACATTCTCTGTACTGAGTATGTTTTAAAATTTCTGTTTAAAATTTATCATAAACAATTATAATACTATAAATACTAATGTGTTTTAAAGTGTATGCTTAAAAATTTATAAATCCAGGAAGATTAACACATGCAAAGATTTTAAATAAAATACTAGTGGCATATTTATAACTAAGTTATTTGGATCTGTCTTCTTTGTCCTTGTTTGAAAAATATCTATTTCTAGAAGTTAAAATAGGTTTGAATTATAACTTTTTATGATCTTTCCTTTCATGGGCTATTATATTACAATTTGAAGTATTTGGCATAAAATTAATTCTTAGCTTTCATAAAAATGAAGTATGAATATTTTTCAAATTATTTTCATTATTCGAGAGCATTTCCGTCTGAGTTACATTATTAAATATTCGATTATGCATTTTATCTTTAAACTACATAATTGAATTTCTTGATATATTATTAGCAAAAATTAGGCAAATAAATAAAATATATTTTGGGGGGGGCAGGGTGGAAGAGTTCTTAGATTCTTCAGTTCTTCTAAAGCAATCTTTTTTTTCTCAATCATGGTTCTAATTTAATTACATCACAAAAGTTTAAAATGGAGAAGGTACATTTTTTAGTTTTAGAAATGATCGTGAATATCAGTGCATGACTTTTTCAAAGCAATAAGTAAGCACCAAGAGTGTATGTAATGTTCTTGTAATGCAATATCTTTCTGTTTGTTTCAATAGAGGACACTTCAAATAATATAAAAGAAATAATGGGTAGGTTTCCCTGAATTTTAATGTAATTACAGAAACATCATTATTCATCCATTCACCAAATTTCTACTGAGTGACTGGTAAGTCTCAAGGACAAGTCAAGGTGTTGAGAATGCAAGATGAATAAGGCTCTGACTGGAAAGGGTACATTTGTTCGTGGGGAAAATAGATATTCAAATAAATACAGTTACAGTCCAATGTGTAAATGCTATTATAAAGATATACATGAGGTACTTCAGGACATAGGGGAGGAAATTCTGTGTGTGTGTGTGTGTGTGTGTGTGTGTGTGTGTGTGCGCGCGCGTGTGCATGCGCGTGCGCATGCTTTGAACGGTTTAAGAACTAGTTCAAGAGAGGTGAAATAAGAGAAGACATTAGAGAATTCCATGAAAACAGAATTATTAAGAAACAGCAGATCACTTTTTATGGCTGTGGTATAGATCCCCGTGGTAGGAGATGAGACTAGGAAGATAGGCCAGATTGCGACATAAAGAGGCTGAGTACTCTAATATCTATATTATAGTGATGATAAACCACCGAAGCGTATAATATACGGTATGATATGGTCAGACTTATGAAAGGTCATCATTTTAACCAGGATAAGTTGAAATTTATAGAATTCATTAAAAAACAGAACAAAAACTAGTGCAGCAAAAACAAACAAACAAAAAACCAGAATGTATTTTTATCTGGAACATTTCACATCTCAAGTTTTTGATTTAAGTACTTTTCACCTAATGTTCAATGAAGCAGTTTGGGTAGTCAAGGAATAAAAGAGAATTGTGATAATAGGATTTGTTTATAAGTTTTCTTCATTGAGAAGTAAAATGGTATACATATATACTTTAAGGGCAGTCTTACAAATGTTGCATGATTTCTGAGAAATTAAAGGTGAAATATCCTCACGTTTATTTTGAGTCTTTATCAAAGATTTCAAAAGTACTCTATTCATGAATAGAGCAGGTCTCTAGAAATGTGGTGGAAAATGAAAATTTGGCCGGTATTTACTTAAGAATATAACCAGGGGGAGAGAATCATTGTAATTCTTGGATGGGAAGAAATCTCTTTTTTATTTATTACATCATCCTTTACTCTGACATTTCACCTGGATTGATGACTTTCTCTTTTATTTTCATCTTCTCTCACAATTAGTTATCATTAATTCTGCTTGGACAGCTAGAAATTCTCATTCTACTTATTTCCTTCTTTAACATCGTCTTCATATATCTACGCCTTTTCTAGTACTGAACAACACCATCTAAGCACCATCATTAGGAGGAATCTTTGTGAGCTACATGGCTATCACTAAAAGCCATAGGTACCATTTGCTTTTCTTTTTAACTTCTTTCTTGAAATTAATTCCAATGGATCCCCCTTTCCACAGCCTACTAAAAAAATACTCATGTTAAAAATCACAGATCTGAATTTTAATCTATTTTAAAGTATTCTACGTATTCTGGTTCTTGTGTAGGAATTTTAAATGTCTGCCTTTCTTTATCCTTTGTACATTCTAAAGTCCATGAAAATTCGGACCTCAACATTGAGTCTTTTGCCTTAAGAATTTGCCCAGGATTTTCAACCATACGGATCATGGATTTAATCTTTGCCTGTGACATTTCTGTTTCCTTCCTACACCCACACAACATTTTTTTTTTTTTAGATACTCGTAAGCTTCCCATAGCAGTCTTAGTTAAAATGGTATCTTCGTGTTTCTGGGCCAGTTTGTGTTAACAGCGTAGAATTCAGTGTGCTCTGCTTTTAGCTTCTCTGAGAGATATGTCACTGTAATCTAATGATTTAGTAAACAAACTTCTCAGGACTTTTATTTTTACATGCGAAATCTTATGTAATACAGTCAACAGTGCATTATTCTCAGGTGACCTTCTGGAATCTCTTATGAAGACCAAGTGACTTTCCGTGTCTACTATAGCGACAAAAAAAGATGCTTTTCTTTTGCACATCCTAAAGTAAGAGATACGGTGAAGATCTCAAAAGTTTGACTGTAGGATTATTTCTTGTTTAAATTAGGAAAGTCGCATACAAGGTAATCAGTAAGAGTGATGCGGCTGAGATGACTTTTTAAAATTTAATTCACTGATTCTGAGGCATGCCTTGGAGTATATTCTCTTAACGAAGATGTCCAGTGACATCTTTGCTGCTCTGGAGCTGAGGGCCCTTTACATGACAACTTGGTCCGTCTTAAATTGTATTGTCATTTAGCTTTCCTGGAGGCTGTCCTTTGGAGTGACAGCAAGGAACTCATAGTAAAAATGATTGACAGGGTCCTTGACTATTTGCCCTTAAAATGAGGTTATTTTCTGTGAGATGGTGTTTTTCTCTCATTTCCACTCCGATGAAGTGCTTGCCATATTCTTGACTATTGATGACAATAGACTTTGCGGAACCCTTGACCTGAGGGATAAATGAACTTTCATGAACTTCATCCGTTTTATATCACACACACAACGACATCATATAATGTAATCGTAATAAAACACATAAATAATAATACATGAAATCATGTAGCATATATTTCAATGCTTTTTAAGGGATGATTATCATTCATGGTATCAGGGAACTGCATCAATTTTTTGTATACCCCTAGAACTTAATATATTTTCTAAAGATATATGTTATTCTGGGGAAATAATTGGAATGAATGATCCAGTAATTATAAATGAACACTAAACATTGCCAAAATATGTGACTAGATTCATAGATTGGTAGCTAGTTTCAAAGATGCTGAAGGATTGATAAAAGGAAAAAAAAATGATACAGTTCACTGATTGTTGGATTTGATTTTTTTAATACAGTGATAGTCACACAGAAGGGGAAACATTTTACTTTTTTTTTTAAACCATAATGTCGTATATTGATTTCCTATGTAGAATTGCCAGATAAAATACAGGATGTCCGGTTAAGTTCAAATTTCAGATAAACACATAATTTTTTCATATCAGTGTGCGATATTTGAAACATACAAAAAATTATTCCTGTTAATCCAAAATTCAATGTAAATTAGTGTTCTGTATTTTTATTTCTAAATCTAGCAACCCAACCCGTGTGCGCATTTATTCATCAGCTGAGAGTTATCTGTGATCCATTGCTATGAAGTCGCCTGTCTGAGAGAGGTGTTCCCAAGCATGCCTATCATGAAAATGACATGTGGGACTTGCTAACCATTTGCAGAAGCTGCTCTGGAGATTCTGATTCCATGGGTTAGGGTGACACTGAGGCATTTTTTTTTTAAGCGCCTGAACCACTTCTCATGATCAGGCTGGTCTGCACAATGCCTTAAGGAGCCCTACAGGACACCTGGCACTTCCCATCCCCTCCCCGGTTTCACCCCAAGTCACTGGGTCTGTTGACATGATGTCTCTTTAGTCTCCATCATTCAAGAGCTTGAGATCTGGACACCAGAGGGAACCCTATCATGTTTATTAACCCAGAGCAGCATGCGGTCTATGGAACTACATGCCACTCACAAGTCAAGAGGGTGCAGAGTTCAACCACAACTCACTCAGCTCTGCTTAATGGATGCATTGCCCCTTGCTCCTTATGAGAATAATATTACAAAGATTATTATTAAAGCCACATTTGGAAGGGGAGGGAGGAGGAAAAAAAAATCTCATAAGAGTTTACATGCATTGTAAAGGTTGTATCTTTTATATTTTTCTAGGTAGTTAGTGCTTTAATTTTATTATACGTCAGTTCTGTCCTAAACAGGGTGATCAAATCTACATGTGTGAACCGAACTCATAAAGTCTGTATTTTCTGTAAATTTTATGGGATAAATATTTATTTTTAATCTTGATGGTTTCAGGCTATCTAGAGAGCTCTACCTAAGATTAGTTTTCCTTAAAAATGAATGTGGCTTGGGTGACAAGTTATTTCTCTGGGAGAATCAAGGAAGAAATTTGATGTGTTTTTTAGAGACGAGGCAAAAATTTAAGATTATGTCAGTTATAGAAGAACAGAGGGAGAATGAAAGTTCAGTTGCGTTTGAAATAAAAATGAGCTGTCATCCAAGAGACTTCATGACTCATCTTAAGAGTTTATGTCTCTATCTGTGCCTGCTTTGCCTTCTACCACTGTGATTCTCTGTGGGAAAACAGATGACAATAACTGTTAAATAGTTAGCCTGAAAGGTTATTAGTTTATTTATTTGTCAAATATTTTGTGTTAGAATTTTTTTTTGTTCCCAATGGAATTATTTGTTAATCATGAGAACTTTCAATAAGCAAACTCTCAGAAATAACAAGATATATGAAAAATAGAGTTTTATTTGAAGGTTAAAACTCAAATGTCTGTGGGTATCTTATTTTTGTTTTCAATGAAATATCTTAACCAGACATAACAGAGAGATAACAGATATAAAATACTCAGGGTAAGTGATTGCTATATACTAAGAACTTAGATGTTAAATACATTGATGGTTGTTTTTTCATTACTTGCACGAGGAAATTTTGAATACAAGTTTCCTAAAAATCATACCACCAGGCTTATGACTAAAACTTTCCTTTATCTTTTGGAGAGTTGAACATAAGTAGATATAAGTAGACTACCCTGCTGAATCATGACCAAAAAAAAAAAAAGTTTTATAGCCATTTTGTTGGAGTGACTTCAGTTTATGAAGTATTTTCCTTGTTCTTCCTATCAGTTAAATTCAGAGTTTTGTATTGGTATTTCATTATTTACTTGCATGTTCACTCCTCCCTGGGAGTTCTGGTAGGGGTAAAGTGAGACCAAAGAGGGCCAGATTGCTACTTTTTATCAGAAGTTCTGTTGGGAGGCAGATATGACCTGAGTTATCATTAATTTTCGTTTTATATAAAATGTGGCTTCAGTTTAGTGAAGATGGAACAATTATCAGGATATTTGACTTAAAAAAAATAAATATCATTAGTAGTCAATAGCAGTTCAGTTTTAAGGCCCTTCTTTGATTATAATGTGATAATAGTTCCTGGTGACATCTTGTCATCGTCTTTGTTCTGAAGCTCTGATGATTCTTAAAATTTATAATCATAGATATGTTATCATTCAGCATGTTCAGATAATTTCTTTAAAAATATTTTATAGTTGTGCTTGAAGTAGTCAAGCCACTTTTGTAAAATAAGCACTTGCTGAAGAGACTACTATTTTATCTATCATGACGTGATTAGTGCATAAAGAGGAAACAAAATGAGTTCCTATACGTGCATACATATTTTAGCTAAGGTTACTTCGAGAAGTTAGTTTTTGCAAGTTAAAAACCCAAATGTGTTTGGATGACTTTACCTAATTTTCACATGTATTTGGAGAAGAAGTGCCAAATATATATGTTATCGAACTACTTTTTACTTCTCAGTGTGTATCAAGGAAGAAAAATGGTTGCGATAGTTGAACATCTTTGTGATTTTGAACTGATTGTCCTTTAACACGCAAGCATCTGTGAGGGCAATAATGCATATCCTAGAAATCAGACAGTGAGCCAGTCTGTTCTTGATTTCGTGTTTTCCCGAACTATGAACGCTATTTAAAACTACTTAATGTTTTTGTTTTTGTTTTTTTTTTAATCTAAACTGGTTTTTTTTTTTTTTTTTTTTGCTCTTTCAAAGTGAGTTACTTTTATCAAGGTATGTAGCCATGACCTGAATACTCAAATCCTCAAATCCTTGGTTACCTAATTGCCATGACATGTAACAAAGGTGTGTGTGTCCAGAAACACAATAGGACTATTTCCTGTAGGATTTTTCTACTCTGGTGAACTGAGCCTGACCAACCATCTTTTTGTTTTTTGTTTTTTTTGGACTTCTTTAGTTTAAGGACTGGAATGAAGGTAAGTTGAGTAGCTTCCTACACTTGCATACACATCAGAATCCTCAAGTGAATTATCAGAAACATTTAGTCCTACCTCACAACCAGACTAAGAATGTGTGTGTGTGTGTGTGTTTGTTGTTTGTTTTTGTTGTGTTTCCCATATGCTAAGTGATTTGACTAGCCATCCATCCAAAACGTTATCATCTCAGGACCTAAGTGTCATTAGTTTCACTGTCTCTTATTTCCTATTCATTGCTTTTTCCCTGTACATTCTCCAGTGAATTGATTTAAAACATATCACAAATCAATCGTAATTGTTAAATCCAGGTGTCTTTTTAAATTAATCATTCTCACTTAACCAACAGTAGCATTTGATAGGAAATGATTCTGCCTGAACTAGACATAATTACTGATTCTCTCTCAAAAACAAAACGGTCCCTTGTTGACCAGCCTAATACACTAGACCGAATCAGAATTCAAAATCTTCCTCATTTTTGAAAATCCCTCTCTCTTGGTTTCTATGATGCTCCCTACCCTACCACCCTCCGTACTCTCCCCGCCTCTGAATTTTCTTCTGTCTTCGTTTTGCTGTTCTCAGTCTCCTCTGGCAGCATCTTTTAGTGTCTCTGTTGGTGTTTCTGGATTCCATTCTGTTTATATTATATATCATCTCTATGGGTGATCGAACTGCCTTCAGAGCCTTCACTTATTGCACATATAGTTTCCTGAGCTCCTGGCACTGCTGAAAATCCTCACTTGGATACTCAAAAGGTCTCATAGAGTATTGGATGCCTTTGCTCCCCAAACTCCCCCAAACTCCCTCTCTTCCTCTTTCTGCGTTCTGGCTCTTGGTGGACAGCACCCTCTTTCCTTCTCCCAGGCATCTTCCTTGAGGGCAAGTGTGGGAACAGCCATTGTGAAGAAAAGGTGAGACGGTTCCTTTACAGTGACTTATACATGTTGTGAATGTGGTAGGGGAGGCGAGTTCGATATTGAGGACAGAGGAAAAGCATGGCTTTCTGATCGCAGAGAGCGGTAAGTGAAATTACGCAGTGGGAGAAGTAGGCTTTCGGGCAGTATTGAATGCCGTTTGAATTGTTTTTCCAAGAATAGAAAGATCACTGGAATAGCACAGAAAGAGAAGCACTGCACCTAATTCAACGAAGTCCTTTAGTATATCATAAAAGTGGCATTTCAAATGAGTGGAGAGAAATGAATTATTCAAGAAAAGGTTTTGCAACAACTGGCTAACCATTTGGAAAAAAGAATAACATTGGTTCATTTCTCCTGACATAAACCAAAATAAACTCCAGCTGGATTATAGATTTCTATTCAAATATTGAAACCACATTTATTTTCCATGTCAACTTAGCCCAGAAAATAGAAGGCTGGATGGTTTTCACAAATTTAGGTACTTTTCAGGTACACATGAAAACTCCTTTAAGGTATAAATTTACTTTTGTTTTCCATTTCAACTTTCTTAAAGTTTATGTTTTTCAACTATTATTTGACCTAGTATATTAAACAATTAAATAGTGGGGAAGCCATTGGATAAAACTAGAAAAAAATATTTCTGTTTTCTTATTCTTGAGCTCACTCTACCGAAATATGAAGATATTGGCTGTAAATTTTGTAGTGCTAAAATTTTTCCTGTTTCTATTAGAACAAAAACTGGTAATTACTAAGAGAGTGAGTGAGCAATTATAAAATACTCTGGAGAAGGAAGAGAGGACTGAATGGGATGTCTTCTAAAAGAGCATTTATGTCTCATGACAATGTGGAAAAAAATACATTATCTTATACTCAACATGAATGCTCAGGAGAAACCTTGATTCAGATATCTCTCAATGCTATAGTTATATTCCTACATCTATTGTGGGGCATCATTTGCAAGAATACAGGCAGCATTTACTGTGTAGCACAAATACATAAATAACATAGAGTCATGAGATCAGTCACCTAAAATATTTGAACAGAAGCCTGATTGTGTCATGACTGTTCTCAGTTTGTTTAATTCATTGAAGCTGCCAAGGAGTATTAAATCACCACCACACACCTTTCTTCTTAAGTCACAATATTTTCCATCAAAGTGCTTACATTAAAAGTCAAAGATGATCTAGTGTAGTAAGTACTTTAATAGGAATAAAAGATGTGGGAGCAATAATCCAGTAGTGGCAAGTAAAAGAAGCTTCCCTGAAGAGGTGATGTCCAAGTTGATTCACGAATGATGACTACAATTGTCAGCCAAAAACAGGTGAGTGGAGCGGGAAGGAAAGGCATTTTGGGTAGAAGGAAATATGTATATAGGTCTGAGGCAGAGACAATAAGGAATATTTAGGGGAGCTAAGAGTGGTTCAGTAGGGCTGGACTACAATAAGCAATGCTGAGAAGTGGCAAGAAAGTAGGCTAATGAATCTATTTCATGTTCAGCTCATAATTGTATTGTTAGGGCAATCTGAAGCAGTTGACCTGAAACCATTGTGCAGTCATTTCTTAGTGTCTGCCTAGATGGCTACACATCACACATATTATAGGGTCCAGGGTCATTATTTGTCTATCATCTTCTAAGAGATGATTTGAACTAATCACAAAATATCTTCTTCAAACCTCGGTTGCACCCATAAGTCTACATCTCTCTGGCTTTCAATTATTACTGTGATTCTCATTTCTTTACCACTCACGCAATCCTCATCTGGCCCAATATCTCATATTTGCTTCCTTCCTTCACCCTTTCACTCTACCCCACGGGCCTTTCTAATTTATAAACTCGTCCATAATCTTTTCTCTGTCTCTCACTTTCACTTTCTTGCATGAAGTGAATTGTGTTCACATGGGGTTTGTTTTTCCTCCCTCGTTATCACATATCTCATGAGAGGATCCTCCAGGTTCCCAATTACCAATTTCAAATCATTTTGACTCTTTCTCCGACAATTCCTGTTCTCTTCAATGCTCGGACCATCTGGTTGTACCACTTTCCTCACTAACATCCCCTCAGCTCTCTAATTCATCTTCGCTTAAATCTTTTTCAGCTTCCTCATCCTATATCCTGGCCTCCTTAGTTCCTTGATCTCTGTGCCTTTTCCTGCCCCCAGTCACCCACTGGCACGGTCACACCTGCTCTCTTTATTGTCACTGTAATTGCACAGTTCGCTCTCAGACTGCTGCTGGCCGACCGCCTCTAACTAGGAGCGGTATTTTCCAGGGCATCAACGGCATCAACGCTTCTAATACATCTACCTGCACCACTCTCTTCTCGTTCGTCACTACTGTCTTGCTTCTCTTTCGTGTAATTCCTCATTGTAAAACTCCCTTGCCAACACCCCCAACTCTCTCGCCTCTCTTTCCTCCCCTCCCCCCAACACTCAAGGGGCCTTTTGGTCAGAATGCTTTCATTGTAAGTGGCAGAACACAGTTTAAACTCATGTGAACAAAAAAGGGAAACTTTTGTTTCTCACTGTTTGAAAGTCTGAGAGTCCAGAACAGATGGATCCTGAGGTTCAAGGTCGACCGACAGGCTTCTGTCTCAGTTTTTTCGCTCTGTTTTCCTCTGGATCTCTTTGCCTATTATTCCCAGGCAATGAGAAGACTCCCCCAATAACCCTAGGCTTAAACAATCTTTAAAATCAGTGACCTTAGAAGAAAGATCTCTACCGATCACTTATGAATGAGTCTGACCTTACTCGCATTATATGCCCATCTCTGCATAAATCACTGCGGACAGTGATTTGTTGTTGTTAAGAGTTTAGTGTTTGAAATCAGATGGGCCTAGGTTCAGACTACAATTCTGCTTCATGCCAGATTTGTGACTCTGAGGAAATAACCTTTTTAAATCTCAATTTATTCAATTCTAAAGTGAGGATGTTGATCAAATGGGTAGAACAATCTTTCTCATAGGATTATTGAGAGGATTAACTGACATGATCTGTGTACATTACTTAGCATAATATGTGCACACATTAAACAGTCAATGATCCATTAAATCTCATAATCTTTTACAATATCAGATGGGGCAGTGCTCCTTCAATTAACTTCGGTCTTAAACTTACATTTCACTATTGTTTCACTTCTATGCTATAACATGAACTTAAGAATTACTGTAAAAAGTTTTCAAAAAAGTTTTGTTGACATTTTGATTAAGGCTTATTAAATCTATAGGTAACTTGGGTAAGTGCCTGAGTTCCCCAGAAATGTAGTACATTTCTTATTTTTATATCCTTCAGTAAAATTAGAAGAGCCTTTGCTCTTATAGATATATATATATATTTATAGATATAGAATAATGTTGGTTGTTCTTGAAAATGGGACCAATTTTTAAAATTTAGTTTTAACTGATTATTGCTGATTAAAAGCTATTGCTTTTTGAATATGCATTTTGTAATTTTTATAGAAGTGCTGTATTTTATTAATTTTTTTTCAAAAGAACTCTTGTATTTATTGATCAATTCTGTTGTTTTCCTCTTCTTTCTAGTACATAAATTTAGGCACTTAAAAAATCTTTATGCTCTTTATTTTGTTTTATTCCTATAATTCTTTCAGTGATTAGTTCAGTTACTTTTTTGTTAAAATATTTTAAGTTTGTATAAATTTTTATCAGATTAATAAGTCAGCTGCATTCCTTAATATTTATATAGTCTAGCTTTGGCTCCCCCCCCCCCCCTTGATTTAGGAGGTATATAGATCACATTTTAAATTGTATGCAGGTTTTGGTTAACCATTTAAAAATTATGTTAATTTGCAAGGACAGTAGAAGACTGATCTATAAGGACAAAAACTATAAATAGACTTTTACTAATATACTACTAGCCTGTATATATGCATATGTACTTGCAAATTTTGCTAAATCTGTGTACATATGTTTTGGGGTTTTTTTTGTGGGTTTATTTTTACTCTTTCTAACTGATTGCTTACTCCAGATCCTGGGGGGAAGGAAGAAATCAGACAGTGCGAATGACTTGTTCCAAATGAGCGGAGCCAAGCAACTTGGTTTTAACGGCTCCGCCTCCAGATTTCTTTTGTTTAACAGATCGACTCTCAAAAGGAATTAGTCTGTATTGGGTTTTATCACATATGTTTGGGTTTCAGAATCTCTCGCTAACAAAAGAGGGATCCAAGAGTAATTTTATCTGCTGTTACTCAGATACATTTTATTTCAAAAACATACACGGAGGCATTGATGATAAATCCTTAGGAAAACATACTCGTGCGTAACTTCCAGTCACAGTGAGCCATATGCGAAAGATTTTTCAAGGTCCACTCTGGCAGAAGCTGACGTTATACTATTTAATTCAGGAATGTTTAAATCTTTGATTAATGGGCATATGTTTGGTATGTAATATAATTTTGTGAATGCAAAAACAAATCATAACTTAATTGGGTTGATTTAATGGCCTGGAAAAGAGCTACAATAAATTGTTCTTCTAATTTGTTATTTCATTTTCTTTTTTTTTTTTTATTTTAAAAAATTCTTTGACTTACTAATTTGGAGCCTCCCCCCCCCCTTTTTTTTTGATGATGATTCCCCTTCACTGGGAACAAATGTGAATGGACTATAACAATTTGGCCAGTTTTCTGTATCTGATCCCTACTATCCTGATTTAAAGGCACATCAATTACTTCTTTTACTCATTGATTCCACGATCCTTTATTGATCACACCTAAGTGCTAGATACCGCATTAAACACTAAATAGATCAATGGGGAGAAAAAACAAAGTCCCTGCCTTCAGGAGACTTACAGTCTAATGATGGGAAAACTACAAATTGTTAAAATGTTAAAAAAGTGCAGTTTAATGCACATGATATGAAATGCCTGTTTGATATGTGAGGGTACAATGAATGGGCTGAGAGGCCAGGGAAAGATTGCAAGAGGGAATGAATCTTCTTAGATTGAAAGTGGAGCAGGGTTTCACTAGGGAACGTCGACAGAAGACCCTTATAGGCAAGGGGAGGGGACACGTGTGTGCCCTGAGATGGGGCGGAACAGGTATACATAAAGAAATGAGGAGACGTCTAACGTGGCTTGGTTACTGAAAGCCAGTAAGAGAGGAATTGGAAAGAGGCTGGAGAGGGAGAAGAAGGTGTTTGTATTCTGCAGGCTCTCACATTATATGAGAAGATTTGTTATTTAAAAGTGCCATGTGAGGCCAAAAGAAGTGCTTTCGATGGGCGATGTGATCTGATTTGAACTTATTACTTCATTTACCAAATAGTCACCAAGCGTCTGCTATCTGACAGACATTGCTCTAGATTCTGTAGATACAGCAGGGACTAAAACAGACAAAAAACTGTCCTTGTGCAGCCTGTTATGCAATGCAGTATTTTAATAAGTCAGAGAAGTCCTCACAGAGGAAGTGACATGTTAGCCACAATCCGAGGAGAGCGAGGAGATCTGGGAGGAAAGGAATGAGATGCGAGAAGCTTCCTGAAGGCAAACTCGCCAGATGGAATGATCGTAGTTGTCTGGACTCTGACTCTAGCTGTTCTGCCACCAGGAGATTGACGAGTTCTCGCCTCTCCTCTATTCAAGGGTGTTCGCCCTCTATCTATGCGCACACAAGCATCTGTACCTGCAAACATGCACGTCTGTGTGTATGTGTGTGTGCACGTATAATATACAGTAATTTAAACAGTGGGCACGATTAAAATTGTCTGCAGAGATAATGTAGAGCGAGAAGAGAAACAGCAAAGCAGTATTTTGTGGCTGGGTGGAGAAAGATGAAGTGGATCTGAAGATGGGGAAGAGACACACAAGTGTGTTGAGTGTAAGGATAAGGACTGTAACATACTTTGGGTTTAATGCTCTAGTTACTAAATCTTGTTTTGATGGAGTAACAGAAACCAAGTCCGTTGGAATGGAATAAAAGGGAGATAGAGAGAGTGAGGATAGGTGAATTTTTGCAGACTTTTCAAAAATCTGGAAAGAAGATAAAATAATGTTTGAAAGGGATTGTCGAATTGAGGGAGTTTTTTTGTTTTTTTGTTTTGTTTTGTTTTTGTTTTTTATGGGACGGACTGTGGCATGTAGATGAGACCTAACTGAGATGGAATGTTGAATATAGAAATGAAAGAAGGAAAGAGTAATGACAGTTTAATGGGCATGACAGATTTTTGTAGAGGCACAACTGTAGAAACAATGTCTCTTCGAATCATCAGAGTGATCAATTGTTTCTTGTTATCACTTTAAATGTATTTGTCCAGGATCCACTATTCTCTATTTAACTAATGATGTTCTTTTTAGGTAAAAGAACATTCCCTTGTCTTTCTCTTAGTTCACTATGTGACTTCAGTGATTCACCACCTCAGTCTTATGTCACTAAAGATAAATGAAATTTACGTATTGCCCACTTTTGCAATGCATCACAGTTTATAAATAGCTAAATTTTAGGAGCTAATATTTAGTACCTGAGTGGAATTTAATCAACCATTAATCTCTTTCTTATTTCTGGGTTATTTATCAACATTATGTCAAGGGACCAGGAAAAAAATCCTCCAAACATTGTTCAGTACAATCATAATTAATTAGTTAACACTTAACCAGAGAAGTTTTTAACCTTTTGCTCCCCCAAGGATTATTCTAATGTCAGAGTATAATAAAAAAATATCTGTAGCAATCCTTAACTCTTCCAGGCTTGCCATTTATCATAAGTCAATTAGCTCTCTTTTAGAAGCAAGGGGGTGAAGGGCTGCTTGTGGGAGTCTACGCAGCGGCAGCAGAAAAGGAACACAGCTTCTAGGACAGTCCTTCCTAACGCCTCTTTTATAGTTTTTAATGTTCGACGTGTTTAATGACCCATCCTTCTTTTCTCTCCATTTCTTTGCTTGGAACTCCTTGCCATAGGCGGTCACCATATTTAAATTAAGGGCAGATTGGCTTTATCTCTTATTACAGTTTTACAACTTTTCAGAATGGTGACTGCTCTTACAAGTGGACTCCAGGTGCCTGCTGTCAAGTAGAGAGTTAATAAATCCTGGCCAAATGGCGATATTTCAAACCTAATCAACCCTTGTGTTCCTTACTTGCACAAATGACCGTGAATGGCAGGGGGTTTGAAAATGGTCTTCTCACATCTAATATAACTTTCAAGTTGATTTTCCTTTTAATAAATTTTCTCCTGGCTGATCGATAGAATCTCTCTTATTGAGAAAAAGAATTTACTAAAGAATCAAATAAAACCTTGTTAATGATTTAGGGAAATGGTGCAGGCTTAAGCAAATTTAGATGTAGATATTGAACCTACAGCTTACTCTGAGCAAACTTTAAAGTACAGATAAGTCCTCGTGAGTCATCTTCATGAGAAGAAAGGATGGTTTAGTTCATGTGCTCAAAAAGAGTGATTTTCTACCCACTTGCACACTAGCAAAGAAAAGCTCCAGATAGAGTAGAACTTGAGTGAGCAAGACACTTGTTCCTTTCAGTAGGAAATAACTTGCCATCACTGTCTAGTTAGCTTTAGACTAGCTAAAGTTAGCTTTATGATTTATTGCCTAAGACATATTTTTTTTTCCTATCATAAACCCTCATGTCAAAACGAGTGATTGTGGAGGGTTGGAAAACTTTGATAAATTACCTGCAAATCTGGCAGTTTGAGCTGAATATTGATTTTTATATTACTCTTTTAAGAACAATTTTATTTGTTTATTCCTTTTTCAAAAAAAAACTTTGGAATAGTTTTTATTTGCTTGTTTTCTTATAGTTTTAGGGATTTGGCTTGCTTCTATGAAGAAGCAGGCACATCTTTAGAAATTGTCTTACTAAAATCACCACCAATGGCGTTTCATTAAATTTTTGTTGTTATATATGTGTAAGGTGTGTAGCATTAGAATTTGACGTTTGTATGTACTACAAAGTGATCACCTCCAAAAGTCCAGCTATGTCTATCGCCATACAATTGACCCCATTCACCCCTTATCCCACTTCCAATCCTTTCCTCTCTGGTAGCCACCGATCTGTTCTCTGTATCTATGAGTTTGTTTTCATTTTATTTTGTTCATTTACTTTTGTTGTTTAGATACCACAAATGAGTGAAATCACGTGGTATTTGTCTTTTCTCCTTCTGACTTCATTATACACTCAAGTTCTATACAGGTTGTCTCAAATGGCAAGATCGCATTCTTTTTTATGGCTACGTAGTATTCTACTTTGTGTACCACATTTCTTTATCCATTATTATTTTTTTTTTTGAGGAATCGCCATATGTTTTCCATAGTAGCTGCGCCAATTTACAATCCCACCAACAGCATCAGAGGAAGAACACAGCTGGAGGTATCCCACTGCCTTACGCAAACCATACTACAAAGCTATAGTAATCAAAACAGTAGCATATTAGGGCAGGAGAATAGACACACAGAAATTTGGAACAAAATTGAGAGCCCATAAATAAATCTACACATATGTGGACAATTAATTTATGACAGAGGAGCCAAGACCATACAAAAGAGAAGGGACAATCTCTTCAGTAGGTGTTAGGAAAACTGGACAGTCCTGTGCAGAAGAATGAAACTAGACCACTGCTTCACACCATAACACACAAATGAACTCAAATGGACTAAAGACTGGAATGTAAGACCTGAAACTATAAAGTTCCTGTAAGAAGACAGAGGAGGTAAGCTCCTCGACATTGTCTTACTGAGGATTTTCTGCCGTGATTAGAATTATAATAATAGCTCTGTTTACGGTCAATCACTTGATCTTAAATCTTTTCAAAGGCTTTGTACATGTGGAAGTTAATTTTCTTTCTTAGGAGGCCGTAGTCTCTCTTGTAGCTAAACAAATGAGTTCTATGTCTTAGCTTAGCTGGTTTACCACTTTCTGGTTGTTCTTTAGTAAGAACCTTATAAAACATTCACTTATATATATTTTTTTCTGAGTTTAAAATTCCATATATACCTACTATATAAAACTTGAAGTATAGATCTTCCCTGATTTACGATAGCTTGACTTATGATTTTTTTGACTTTATGGTGTTGCAAAAGCGATACAAATTCCGTACTTTGGATTTTCATTATTCCTGGGCTAGCACTATGTGGTCGGGTACCCTCTCATGCTGCTGGGCAGCAGCAATGAGCTGCAGCTTTTAGTCACCCACGCGATTATGATGGTCCACAACTGATGCTCTACCGTGTGCTGTGTTGCCAGAGATTTTGGACATCGTGTTTTGTGTTTTCACATCTCATCGTGTGAAAACCTACCTGTGTCTCCCGCTTCTGGTGAGAAGAGGAAGCAATGACTCGAGATGAAATAATAATTGAATTGCCAAAATAATTGCCCAGCATGAGGGTGGCAAGCCCTAAGTGTATACATTACGTGAGATATTTAACACTTCAATGTAAAATAGGCTTTGCGTTAGATGATTTTGCTCAACTCTAGGCTAATGTAAGTGTTCTGAGTATGTTTAAGGTACATACACAAGCTATGATGTTTGGTAGGTGTACTAAATGCATTTTTGACATAATATTTTCAATTTACAGTGCATTTATCTGGATGTTACCCATCGTAACTAGAGGCGCATCTGTATAAATAATCAAAACACATTATCCCACTAATAGAGGAGCTACTATTTTGTTTAGTTTTTGACATTAAACATATTTGTACATGTTCATTTATGTGTAATTAAGAACAAAACACACTTAAGAACACAGCTTTGTGATATACCATTATTCAACTGGATTATTACTTATTTCTTCATTTCTTTATTGTTGGCTACTTAGGATTTCCACCATTTTCATTTTCTCAGTTTTTATTGTTTTATTTGATAGTTAATACATACAAAATGCATAATATACACATAAGTGTAAAGAATAATGCTAAACCAGATACTAGTGTATCCACCACCTTAGTTAAAAATAGAACAATACTAATTTCTTTTTAACTGAAATCCCCTCAACCTCTTGGAATTATTGCTACCCTTTTTCCTTTTTTTCTTTTCATTTGCTTTTATAGTTTTATCACACATGAATCTATTCCTAAATAATGCATTTCTCCACTGTGGGTATTTTTAAAATCTATGTGACTATGATCATATTTTTATATTCTTTTGATGCTTGTTTTTTTTTTTTCCATTAAACAATATGTTTGGGAGATGCACCATTTTAACATATGTAGGTATAGTTTATTTTAACAGCTACATATTATTTCATTGTTTCATGAGATTTATATTTAGTTTCACCCTTCTGCTGGAAAATTAGCTGATTTTACTTTTTTGCTTTCACTACACTGTAAGCATTTTGTATATGTCTCCTGGTACAGATGTGCGAGTTATCTCTTGGGTTTACCTCTTGGGTAAATAGTAGCAGCAAACCTCTGGGTCATCACATATACATATTTACAACTTTATAACACGATATTTCATAAAATGGCTATATCAATTTACGCTTTTACCAGCAAAGGATAAGAGTTTGTGTTACCTTACATCTTTGTTCATAATTATTTTTAGACTCTTTAATTTTTACCAGGCCAGTGTATTACAGAAAAAAAAAAAAAACCATGAGAATGAACTTCTTTTCATGTATTTACTAGTCATTCTTTTATCCTTTTTTGCTCGTGAATTTTGCTCAAAGAATATTTTCTTTTTCCCGTCGATTTTTGAGAATTCATTATATTATATATTCTGAATGTATATTCATTCGTTGTATATGTTGCAGGTATTTAAAGTTTATCATTTGTCTTGTCACTTTGTGTATCTCCAAAATATAGAAGCTTTATATTTCATGTAGTCATGTATGCATTTTTCTACTTTAATGTTTGTTGTTCTTGATCTGCTGACCTACCAAAGGTTACAAAAATTGTCATTTCTTTTTGTGTTAATGTTTTGAATATTTTACCAGAATACATCTTGAACTGATTTCTATTTTTGGTGCGATATAGTATCCCAATCTAATTGTTCCCCGTATGGATAACAACTTGTTCTATTGCTGCTGTAACAGATATCAAAGACTACTGTGCCTTGTCTCATCCCTTTGCCTGTGATTACCTTTAGTGATTTTTCTTCTGCCCCCCCCCTTTTGTATGGAGAATGTGTACAGTAACTAAATTAAAAAAATCTATTCTCTTTTCTAAAAGTTTGATGCAGGGGAGGGAGAATCCAGCATGTGCTTAGTATTGTAAACAGAAGATTTATATGTATTCATAGTAGCACTGGCCTAAATCATACATAGTTATGTAGTAAACTCTCTTTTATTGTATCGCTTAAGTTATAGAAACTAATCATCTCTTTTAGGATTTTTAAAATCTTTTTTGCATCCATAGATATGCAAGTTTTATAAAGTTCAAATTCATTGGAAGTTTGATAATCATTTATCTCTAGAATAAGTTGAATGTTTCTCTCCTCACCATTTTTTTTTTGGTGATGATTTAACCAAAATGAAAATTACTGATTTTTTTTAAACAATCAAAATCATTTAAAAAAATCCCCTGCTGCCTTGTGCTTTTTTTTTCTTTTTTTTTGATAAAATTATTTATTTTTTACATTTCTTCCTTAGCCCTCTTAAAATTGAGTTATCAATTTATTATTTTATCAGTTTTGAAATGTTTCCTTTTTATTTTTAGATTGATTTCCATCTCATTAAGAGTTTGTTTATTAGCATGCAGCTCTGGTACATTATGTCATTGTCTCTGTGGAGAATTCTGCTGGAAGAATTAGTAAGGCAATAAAGAAGTATCTTCATTTAAGCCAGCTTCTGAATTTTTCAAAATTGCTGGATTATAAAGAGGGCAGCCATAAAAAGTTTTGCTCTGTCAATTCTACACGAAGTAATTGGCCTTTACCATCGTCCTGATACATAGAGTGAAAAACCACATCCTTTTACACGCTCTGTAAACCACCAGTTTAAAGGTCAGAAGAGATCACTGTTTCCTTGTGAATTTCCCCTTGGCATGGGGCGAATGTTGGGCATCTTTGGAGTTGTGCAGGATTTGACTAGGAGAAGGGCCAAGTAAGAAGAGCTGCCAGGGCAAACATTATATTTCATTACGCTTAAGCATCCTCAAGTGTTCTCAGTCTCATGGCTTACACTCTGTCTTTTCTCTATTGATGATTACATAAAATGGAAACAAAACACTGTGAGTTTAAATTGGGTAAATGTTATGTTCTATGCTTGAAATGGTGTCATACCTTCTTCGAACTGTGGAAAGAATGGCACTTCATGAAATGAATGCTAAGCAAAGAGCAAATTCAAATAGATTTTGCTAGGGAGCTACGTTTTACTAATCACTAACTCAGAGAAAAGAAGAACATAAATCTTATATTAAATATTTAAGTTTACATAATGACCAGCATATTGTTGACCATTTAATTATATGAAATCATTATGCTAGTAGTAATAATTGTTCAAAATAATATATTTCTCAGTCTTCATTGTGGGTCTATTAAATGTTAGTCAGAAATGAAATCATTCAAGTCTTTTGAATGCTCTCTTCCAAAATTAAAAAACAAACAAACAGGCAGGAAATAATGAATTACTCAATTAGCACACATTCAGATACCAGTGGTTGATGGATTTGAAGGCCTTTATTGATTCTTCCTCTTCTTCATTTCCTCCTTCTCCTTGTTCTAGTCAATGTGAAAATACTTTATCATCTTATTTCTCTTGATTCTAGTAATTTTTAAAACTTTTGAATTGCCCTAGTTGTAACAGATGGTGCTATTGGCTATTAATTAAATAAAACAAACTCCAATTTATCATGTTTTAAAAGATTTATGATTAATTATTGAATTATTATTTTTTTTATCAACCTGGGATGACCTGGCATGAGAAATAAGTTCTCACAACATAATTAAAATAGATATCATTTATTAGCATAATGTATGTGATGTTAGTTTTGTTAATTAAGAAATCTCGCAGTGGAAAATTGAGTCACCATTTTTCCTCTTGATTAATTTCCCAGCTGACACAATGAGATCAAAATAACGCTGAAACTATTTGGCCTATGTGATTTTAGCGTTTAGCTTTCATATTTTCCACATTTAGTACATCTTCTGTCTTGGCTTTGTGGAGGGAAAATTCTAAAATATAATAAATGAAGATCTGTAAGATGTCATTTGAATTTCTACTTTTTTTTTTTACCATCCTTTTTAAAAATTTGTATTTCGGGTATACGGCGTAGTGGTTAGACGTTTATGGAATTCACGATGTGGTCTCCCCCATCTAGAGGGATAAATTGAATATTTACTCTTAAAATATTTACCTTCTCTTTTCTTTGACTATCTCCCTTCATTGTGTTGATGCTATGTTCTCTCCAGTAAGGTCTGTAATTTATTTAGCTTTTACTATGCATATGACTCCCCAAAATTTGTCTTGGATTTACCACTCTCTCTTTGGAGCTCCAGACTTATTATTCAGTATTATCATCTGCATTTTACACCTCTTCTTCTAACTCAGCATGATGCAAACCGAACTGCTTGTCTTTCCTAGATCTGTCACTCGCTAATTATGTGATCTCGGGTACATCACTTTAATGGCCTCTGTCTCGCTATGATAAGGTTAAGTGAGATAACCTAAGTCATATGTTTAGAATTGGGTCTGGAGGTGCTCAGTCATTGGTCTTTTGGCCAGCTCCTCACTTCTTGACCTTCTCTCTCCCATTTTTCCGTTTCTGTCAGTAGTACCTCCATGTAGTCACCTAATCATCGTCTCGAGTTTGCTCTTTTACTGCCTCCTACATCAAATCGGTAAACTCCCATCAATTGTTTTTGTTTTGTTTTGTTTTGTTTTGTTTTTATCCCAAGAGACTATGCTCTAGGTTAGGATCTAATTGCCTAGATCATTTTACCTATGGGCGGCTTTTACTATTCTTCCTGACACCTGGCTCATCCTTATTTTGTACTTTTTTTTTAAAAAAATTATTTTTTAAAATTAAGTTTCAAGTATACAGTACATTGCTTAGGCATCTATATAGTTCATAAAACAATCCCCCCAATTGCACCCTCCCTCCCCTGACCCTCCACCTAGCCAACGTATCAATGCTAACTACATTCCTTATGCTGTGCTTACCATCCCCATGACCGTCCATCAGCTACTAATTTGTATTTCTTTAGCCCTTCACCCCATTCTCCCAGTTCCCGAACCCCCTCTCCCCTCTGTCCGACACCAAATTGTCCACCATGTTTGTGTCTGTTCTTGATTAGTTTGTTTTTTCACTCCCTAGATTCTGCATGTAAGTGAAATCATATGGTGTTTACCTTTCTCTGTCTGACTTAAATACCTTCTGGGTCCATCAAAGTAATATGTTTTTCCATCCCCTTCCTTTTTTCTGTGTGTGTTTTTTAATCTGTAGTGAGTCTCTTATAGACAACATGTAGGAGTTTTCTTTTCCTTTCCATTCATCCACTCTCTCTTTTAGTTGGTGCACTTACTTCTTTTCCCTTTGAGGTACTTATAGATAAGAATGTAGTTTTTACCATTCTTTATTCCTGTTTTCGGTACATATTTTTTCTTCTTAAAGAAGTCTCTCCAACATTTCCTTATTTTGTTCTTACGCATTGTTACGAAAACTTCCTCTAATAGTTTTGTTAGTCTTTACCCTACTGGTAAGGGATCCCCAATTCCTACAAATCAAGTCCAGCTTACTTCGTTTTAGGTTCAGGACCTTTTACAATGGGGTATGTAGTCTTGACCTTCTAGCTTTTCTATTCTCTTTGCAAACCTTTCCTCCTTCCCACTTAGCTGCGTTGATGGTACTTACACCACATGTTTTTCTTTCTCAGAGTCTTTGTTTATGTTCTTTCCTGCTTCAGAATGTTTTTCTCCTTATGCCTGTACGACAAAAATATAACCCATATTTTGAAGATACAGCTCAAAGCTTTCCCTGTTCCCAGTGATTTCAAGTAATCCAGTCATGTCTTAATCTAAATTCCCACTTTGTATGTTTTCCTGCTTTATAACTTCTATAGTTACATGTCCTCTTTGCCCATTTCTTTTTAAGTTTCTTGATGCCAGAACCCATATCTTCTACATCTTGGTAACTACTCAAGAGTTGTACATAAAACTTTATATAGTACTTCATAATTATTTGTTGAATAAATGCATAGATAGGTATAGATTGAGTTCTTGCTCATGTGATTTCCAAAAGGATTTAAGAAACTTTATGAAGGTGAAATTAATGAATATAGCGATAAAAATATGTGCAGTCCTTGCTATAGTATATTTTCTGTATTGTGAGAATAGTTGACATTTGTTACTTATGGTTTATAAAATCCTTTGAGACTGAGTGAATTCATTTTCACTGTTGTTTTGAATGTACATTGAAAAGTACTGAGCCAGTTGTATCTTAAAAACTTTAGATTCAAATCAAAGAGGTTAGAAATTCTTTTTGTGTGTGTGTGTGTATATATATATTTTTAAATGGTTACAGCACCTGGTATTCCAAGGTGGTCTCCCATCCAAGTACTAACCAGGCCCGACCCTGCTTAGCTTCTGAGATCAGACAAGATCAGGAACATTCAGGGTAGCATGGCGTAGACAATATTTTTTAAATGAGATATTTATTAAGCAGCTTAAATACAATGATGTTTTTCATTCTGTAAAACACATGATAGGAGAGGAAATATTTTAACTGATGATAATTTTTAATTCACAGACAATATTTATTTCTGAATAAATGTTTCACGGAACTGGGGTTTTCTCAATTTTAGTGCTATGTATATTCAATGATATTTAAACAGTGGCTTAAATTCTTAACAATTTTACTGAAAGATCTTAACATTTTAAACTAAGTTATGTGATTTTTTTTAAAGAGACCAAAACTGTTCAGAATGAACTGTCTCAAGATGCTTTAATGAGATACAGAAAGGTTATAATAGTCAATATACTTAGCATTTGTTGTCTAACAGATGAACTTATGAATTTTTGAGAATGTTTTTTAAAACAGGCTTTTCAGTGATTCATTTAGTCAAAACATATTTTGCCCTTTAAAAAGGAACATTTCTGTCAATCCTCCAAATATAATCTATAATTTATGCTTCTAATTAGGATCTTTACATTACAAACTTTGCATTAGCATTTTGGCACAACATAAATATTGCACATTCCTCATTTTTCAGTTCCCAAGATATACGGTTAGTCATTTTTTGATGTGTGGAATTTCTTAAAAGTAACCGATAGTTTTTCTTTAGTTTACTTTGAAATAATGATTGGGCGTCCTAATTCTAATTACTACTTGGTATTCTTATTAATAACAGGACAGTGGCCTTCTGTATTTGCAGGTTTTGCAGCTGCGTATTCAATCAATTGTGGATTGAAAATATTTTTTTAAAAGTTAAGTAGTGTTGACGTGTACCATGAGGTTAGGCTTGCATCTGTACTGAACATGGACAGACTTTTTTTCTTATCATTATTCCCTGAACAAATAGTATAGCAGCTGTTTACATAGCATTACATTGTATTAGGTATTAGAAGTATCTGGAGATGATTTAAAATATCTGGGAGGATGTGCATAGATTATATGCAAATACTATGCCATTTTATATAAGAACTCGAGTATCCCTGGATTTTTGGTATCAGAGGGTGAAAGAACCAACCTCCTTGTGGATACTGAAGGACAATTTATAGCTTTTTCAGTTTACATAGTAAATTGTTTATATTTATAAAGGCTGAGGGCAGAGGAAAAGCCTGAAAGCAAATCCTGCCAAATTTTAGTCTGTTTTCATGTACTCTTCATTTGTTAGTTCACACATTCATATATTCAACAAATACTTGTTGAGTGCCATTTTATACTCTAAAGAGGGAGTGGAGAGGACAGAGTTGCCTCAGATATTAGAGCTGAACCTCACCCCCCACGTTAGACTTAAGAGAAGGAAGGGCAGAAGGCTTCCAGACTTAGATTAGATGTCCAAAAAAGAAGCAACAGAATCCACACTGAAGCCCAGATCCAGCCTTTTCATTATGACACGACCCATTGCTATGAGATCATTAATTCTCTCTGCACCTCGTACCTCTCCTCTGTGAAATGGAAGAGATATTTTAGACCTTCCCAACCCAAGGACTACGGTGGGATAAAAGAAGACCATGTAATTGAAAGTTTTTTAAGGTTTTGTGAAGAGTGATGCCACACAATTCTCAGATATCTCATGGAATAGTGATGAAATTTACAAATCCATGATCTTTCCCGCTAAGAAAGACACTTAAAATTCTGATAGTATTACCTGTGCTCCTCCCACACTTTGTTGGGAGAGTTTTATATAAAACCTGAAAGAATAACATCATAGAAATGGAACACACATGATGATTGCTGACATGCAACATACATGTGCTTGAAATAAATGCGCTGTGATTATAGTTTGTGGCTTTGTCGTTGTTAATATTATTATCAGCGAGTTGGGAATAATGAGAGAGGAGAAAGTATTTCACTTTCATGAAAAGATCAATTCTGTGCTTGGAACTATTAAGGTCGATCCATCTGTTCTTTCACTCATTTCATAAGGTAATTCCTGAACAAAATGCCAGCAACACTTGGCATCTCTTAAGGGCTCAGGTTTGGCTTACTTACATATCCCAGTGAATTTCTTATGAAATATAAAATCTCCTCATCCTCCTGGGGGAAGGGAATATGCCTCTCCTTTCCCTCTTGGTTCTTATGGCCAGTCCAACAATTAAAATGACATAATGCAGATTGACAGGAAAAAAAAATCAAATTTTAATACCTACCCATGAGGACTGAAATAAGCATGACAGCTCCAAAGACAATAAGGCAGAATGAAGTACCCATGTCATTTCAGGGTCTGGGACTTCAAAGGGAAGTAAGGCAATTAGTTCACAGGAGATGAAAAGAGTTTATGTTTAGCAAACAAAAGTTTGCTGGCCCGTCTAGAGACAGTGGGTCAGAGAGAGGACTTTGATCAAAAAGGCTTTCTGAGTTTCCTTCCCATCTGCCATATCTCGTTTATGTTAATCCTGTGGTTATCTACAGTGTTAGTTCTTCCCAGACCAGGCTTTCTATCTTAAATTCTTTTAGGCAGTTTGGGGAAGGTCAAAGGTTCTTTCTGCATCTTTTGTTTCTTAAAAATAAAATATATCTCACGCCAGAGGGACACATTTTGGTGGGGCAGATTTTGCTTCCTTATGTCTTTGTATGCAAAACAGTATAGTATATTGTGCTCTTTACTGTTTTTAGTCCTTCTGGTAGCAGGAAGAAATAAATATAAAGAAATAAGTAATGATTGCTTGAAAAATCAGACCATCTCACTAATATATTTTTTACTTTTTTGACTAATATTTTTCTGAACTTACGTGGCCAGTGATAAATATTGGACAATTTATCATCCCTAGGACACAATGCAGAATATAGCACTGAATTTCTTTAAAATCATTATTCATTAAATCTTGTTCTGTTTATTTTCCTTTTAACGTATAAAATAATGATTTTGCATATGGAAATTTAGGTTGAGCTTCAGAAGCTGCTTGGTAATTCACTTGAACCTTTCATAACATGGAGCAAAAGCTGAGAGGCACAAAAATTATTTTCTAAGGGAAGCATCATAAGCATTTTATACCAAGAATCACTGTCGCCAACACTATTGTCATCATGCAGTCATTACTATGCACACACATAAAAAGCTTTAACGATGGTACATTTGCTCTCACGGTGCCCTGTGGAATTGATGTGTATATTTCAATTCTTTTATTAAACATGGCTGCTGAAGCTCCAAGATGGTAAGAGACTTGCTCAAGGTCACAGAGTTAGAGAAAGAGCTCGTGGAATTACATTACTAGGTCAAGTATATTGGTCACTAAATAACCAGACCCTTCCACCAGTGTTTAATGGCAAAATTGTACGCCTCAGTTTGATATATGGGGTAATACTGCAGCCGTAATATAGGTCAACTGTTAATTTTCTTGTGGTCCTGGTCTTAGTGTAGCTATAAGCAAATCACTTTAATTTCTTGATCTTTAAGAATATGGTATTATTTACCAGTGACTTCTCACGTTTACTAAATGTGGCGTGTCCTTGGATGATATGGCTGGATTGTGTTGCCCATTATGGCCTCAGCAACATCTCACATCACACATGTTCTTGAGCAATATGACTTTGCCATGCCCTTATCAAGGGGTGAAGGTCGAATTCAGCTCCTTTAAAATCTGGACTGGTCTTAGTGGCTCGTTTGTGACCAGCAGAATGTGCCGAAAGTGATGCCCTGAGTTGCCAGGATGCGTCAGAAGAAGCCCCGCAGCTTCTGCCTGGGTCTCTTGGAGGATTTACTCTTTCTTCTTCCTCTAGAATTCTCCCTCTGGGAATCCCTGCTCATCCAGAGAGTTCCAAGTCACCCCGAGAGGCCACATGTAGCATTGACAGTCCTGGCTCACCTCAGCCTTTAAATCATCCCAGTTCCAATGCCAGACTTTACGAGAGAAGAAGTACCCAGATAATTCTAGACCCCAGTGCTTTGAGTTGCCTTCATTCCTTCAAGTTTTACCAGCTGTGGCCCCAGACACCTCAGACTAGTTGTGAGCCATCCATACTGCACACTGTCTAAATTCCTGACCTACAGAAGCCTTTGAGCAGTTGGAAAAGGGGGTCACTAGGAATGTCCTACAGTGAGGTTTATGTGGCGACTTAGAAGACAATCCTATGTATGAGATTGTAGTCACGTTTAGCTGTGGCCAGTTTGATAAAACATCTTCATATTCTTGCCTCCTCATGCCCTATTTTGCTCCTTTTGTCTGGCATTCATGTTGCCTTGGACTTCATTTCCTTATAATAGTTGTGTATGAGAGTCTATGCTTTGAGCCCATTGCTGCTGACCCTAATATAAGATACCTAGAAAAGAGGAATTTCTCAATTTAAGGTTTCTTGTCCAAACCTCAAACATGTATCACCTTAACAAACGATTGTCATGTATCACCTTAACAAACGATTGTGATATATCACTTTAACAAATAATTGTGGCCAAATAGTCATTAATCTGAGGCTTGAACTCAGGGCATCAATGTGTGCTTAATGACTACTGGGGCAAAATATCAAATGAAAAACTTTTGTACAAATAATGAAAAATATAAAAAGTAAACATTTCTATTATAGTGACAGACATTTCTTGGTAGAGTGGTGGGACCTAAGATACTAATGGCCAATGAGCACTTCTTTTCTAAAGAATTAAGGGGCAGGCAGAGGAAGAAGAGATAGATCAAATTAACAATGAGTAGTCGGGTGTGGGCATGGGGTGTGGGTGGGGTGTGTGTCCTAAGGTGGCTGTTGGGCAGCCAGCTCTTGGCTGGGACATCCAGAGTGGGCTGCTGTCTCCTGGCCTAAGCGAAAGTGATGCTGAGTTGAATTCCGAAGAGGAAGCCACATTAGAGAGCTCTGGACTTAACTTACAGGAAGATAAAGAAGGCAGGAGCATGTGAAAAACAGATTTGAAGTTGTCCTACAGATGGATCCACAACTGAAACAGAAGCAAATGGAAACGCGCATGAAGACTGTCCTTCTGGAATTCCCTTAAGCATGTGGAATGAATTTCAAGAATTCCATAAGAAAAATTTCAAACAGAAAACCTCAACTTCAAGAACCAGAAGGAAAAAAAAAAAAAAAGAAAATGCCCCGAAATAGGTTAAATTGAAGACTGAAGAAGAATCTCACAGTGAACAGTCCTCAAGCGAAATCCATAGTAAGGCGCTTACTCAGTATTTTGGAGTGAATGATAGGTTTGAACCCACTGTTAAAAAGAAGAAAAAAAAAAAAGACAAGTTGGGCCTTGAAATGAGCATGGACTGGGCTGTGGGAGAGTGGGATATTGCAAAGGGTGAGGAACGGGGCAACTGGCCAGCCGTTTGAGAGCTGGGCGTAAACACTGCAAAGCGGATGCCTTCCGCAAGCTTGTAAAAGCCAGAAAGGATGCTGAAACTTCACAGGTTGCTCCAAAATAGAAGGCGCTTGCATAGGGGTTTGAAGCAAAGTCAAAATGAGAAACCCAAAGCAGTGTGGGAAATATGTAACCTTCCAGAGTTCTTAAAGATAATTGAGTCTTTACTTGAATTTTTACTTGCGTCTTCAACTGCTCGATTTACTGAAACTGTTTTCCTGGTTATGTTAAACAACTCAAGAAATTAATAGGAGTAGAAAAAAGAAGCATACATTTGCAAGTTGATTACCAACTCTTTCCAATCTTTCTAGAGTTTATCTTGTTGAAGTGAATGGAATTAAGTATTCTGTGATTTGTATAAGAAATCTAAGTACACGTATGGAGGAAAGAAGATAGGATTTCATTTATTTACATAGACCCAGTAGAAAATCAGTTTTACTCTTCATCTATCTGGCATAGCATAACCAATGAGCTAATTGTACTTTCGTGTCTGTACTCACTCTAACTGCACTTACTCTGGAATTGTGATCTTAAGATTGGCACTTGTTTATAATGGATTAGTCATAGGTACTTGAAAGTCTCAATTGAAGTTGTCTTTACAGATGGCTTTATCTTAATGTTATAAAAATAATTACTGGTTCTTTATTGGAGGCAATAGAGTTGATATTTTATAGTCACAAAGGCAATTGATAAATTTTTGTGTACTTTTAGATAGAATATTACATTTTTTTTTTTTTAAAAAAAGGATAGAATATAGTTTTTGGAAGTGACTTCAATTCAATTCTGCTCGGAAATATCTTCCTAAATATCTCTCTTAGCCATGTCATCCTTTAAATTATGAGATGACTTGGATGCAAGAAAGGGCAAATTTCCCCAAGTGACGGGGAGACCAAGCCCTGCACTGAGAGAAGAAGAGGGTCCTTCGGTGGAGAGAGTGGAAAGAATTCAACACACGCGCCAAAGTTAGAGTCAAAAGGAAAGTTTATTAGAAAAGGGGTAACACTCCACAGAGCGTGGTCTCCTCTCAGAGGCGGAGAGAGGGACGGTAGAGGAAAAGGCACTGAGAGAGACCTGAGTGTTCAGTTTAGATGTCATTCCCATTTCCTTTGATATGGACATACAGTGAGGAAGGGGAAGGGTGTGTCGCCTGAGTGCAAGGCCTCTGGCAGTTTCTGTCCTTTAATCTGTAGGTTCCCCAAGGTTTGAGCCGCAGGGAATGACGCTTGGTGCCTGGCTCCCCTTCACAGGTGTGGGGAATGGGCTGTTAGCAATCCCGGCAGAAACCTTCCTTTGTTCTGCAGGTGCCCTCCGGGCCTGGCTGTGGGGCTGATCAGCACCTTGCAGTCTCTGACTGTGGCTTGATTAACATTTTTAATGATCTTGCCTCCTCCCTATGTTAGTTCTTAGAAGAGAAGATGGTATAATTGTATTAGACCGTTATAACTAAAGACAATATAACTTCGGACCTTTTGGGGGGAAAAATGAGCAGTAAGAGTGATGGGAGAAACCCAGGAGTCTTCAGTAATCTGGAAGCAGAGTTCAAAGAATGCAGATATTTAAAACAAGATGAATGAAAAGTCTCTGTTGGAACTGGTCCCAGAAACTTGTTCAGATACCAGTATTCATTGTGGGAAAACTGCCTCTAACAATGGCTTAAGTTGACTCTTTTTCTATTCTAATACTTAGTAACTTCTGGGGTAGAGAGGAATGGTTTCCAAGTGCCTAGGTTTTCTGAATTTGCTTTTGAATTAAACTCAGTTATTTACTCAGTGGAAATTACTTTCAAGAAAAGGCTATGGAATCTCTAGTCTAACAATTGGGAAATTATCAATATTTACTTGGTTTTATATCTATTGACTCTATGTATATTTTTAGTTAGAGCTTATAATAGAGACTTGTAATAGTTTTCTAGAATCATTCTGTTGCTGGAGGGTGAAGTCCTCTCCCGGCACATCATCCAGGTTCTTGATGACTCTGAGAATTGAGCAAGACACGGAAATACAGTAGAAAAGGAAAGTTTCATTAGAAAGGAAAGTCCACATTCAGACGTGGAAGTGGACCTGAGCAAGAGAAGCATGAGTCAAAGTCCTGGTAACAAAGCCTTTGGGGTTTTTATCTTTTTTTTTTTTTTTTTTTTTTTTTTGCTGTGGGTGGTGACTTTTCTTAGAGGAGTGGGCTTCCTTGATTGACAACTAAGATGGACAGGACTCAGTGAGTCATCATTTTGCTTTCTGCGCATGTTCGTTCCCAGAATTCAGTCTGTTATAATGACATTGATGAACTTCCGGGCACATGTATCATATTAGAATGGTGGTATAATGAGGCTCAGGTGAGCTGAAGATTGTTGGGCTCTTCATTGCGCAGGTGCGAGTGACTGGCTGTAACTGGTACCTACATCTCTGCCTGCTGGTTTCTTTGTGTGAGTAAAAAAAATGCTTTCTGTCTTGCTTAATTGTGGGCAGATTAGGGGAGACTCCTAAAATAGGATGACCTCAATGTCTTTGCAGGAAGACGCGAAACCCTCCAACTAACTTTCATGCCTACCTCTTTCCTGAGAGCCGTGAACCCCCTTATTATTAGTATGGATGTTGAGGGACAGGAGGTCTCTTCTTCCCTATCTGCTTCCTGCTGAGAAGGGCTGTTGTCCCTGCCTACTAGGGTTTCAGGGAGCTCTTTCCCTTTCTGCCTCAGTCAGGATGGGGTCTTGGGTTTCCTGCTGAAGTGCCCCCTCAGTCCCTAGACAAGGAACAGAAGATACAAACTCGTTATTTAAACCATACATCTATCAATTTCTACTATTGATTTGCCTATTAAGTGAGAAAAGGGAAACAGGCTTGGTTAATATGTTTCTTAAAGAGTTAAAAGAAAGACCTTTGGCTTAAAGTCCTGGTTTAACATCATCTCTTCTTAACAATGGGCTGATGACCCTTATCAATAGCCAGAGGATCTGAGTCACCAGGGCCATTATTAGGATAGGAGGGAGAGGGCCTTTTTCTAAAGAAAGGAGGGAAAGAAAACTTAACTAGGTTTACGAAAAAGATGAACTCTGCAAGAGATGTCTCATTTCATTTCCTGCTAAAAGATTAAGAATTTTACAAGCGATGTCCTGTCTCAATAGGTTTGTATTTAGTCTTTCTAAGAATACATATTCTGAAATTAATTTGTTCTTTTTCATGTTAGTAAAGACTCCATGCCTGGAATTTATAATTTTTTTTTTTTTTAGGCTGTATGGCAACTTTTAGGCCTATTTCTAAGTCAAGCACACAGCACTGAGCTGCATTTCGAAGGCATGGTTTAAGGGGAAAAAGAAGCACTGTCGGAGAAGCATTAGTTTTTAAAAAGAATAAAATGCACTGATCTTAATTAAATAGCCAGATATTTCTCCAGCAAAACGGGTTTATGCAGGAACAACAGAGAAATGCAATTCAGGACTTAAGGTTGAATGTGGAAACTGGCATATCCAGAGAACAGAAGAGAAGAACATCCTTTCACAGAGGGAAGGAGAGAGTTCAGGGGGCGCCTGCTGTAAACGGAGCCCACAGGAGAAAACTGGGAGTTCAGAGTGTAGTGGCTTTTCATTGGCTGAGTTGTGACGGTCTCTCATTGATTTCTGGGCCAGGAAAACGTCTCCCTTCTCCCTGCTGGAATTGTTGAGTAGAAAAACATCTTCCTGTTGGAGATGGAAAGTACATCTCTGTTTGGGGTAACTGACGATGAGAGTTAGGGTGTGAAATCTCCCCCAACAGGCCCTTCCAACTTGAATTTACACCAGGTTTCTGCTTTTGAATCTTCACAAATGCAACAGAATAGAAAAGCAGTATCACTGCGCTTTGCGGTTACTAAAGGGAAGAATTATTTTCTTAACTCATTTCAGATATTTTTATGATCGCGTGTGTGTCCATGCACGCTCACGATATAAAATGTACTTGATATCGTGGGTTGCAGTAAAATGACAAAACTAAAACAATTTAGTAACAGGCTTGATGTTCTTTATTCCAGAGAAAGCAATTCATGGGTGGAGAGGGGGGTGAAATCTTTTAGGAGCCATGGAGCATTCTCCCCAAGGGATTTTGGGCAAGAGTGAGTTTTGTAAAGCATTGGAAGAGGTAATGTGGAAAAAAGAGTGATTGGAGGGGCCTGGTTTTATTTAGAAAGATGAGCTTATTTAGAAAGATGAAGGAACACGGAAGTAAGTATGGAGCCCAGAGTAGGTTTGACATTTGGGGATTATCTTACTGGATATACTGTGTTTCTTGGTCAAATGGAGCGTTTACAGCTGTGCTCATAGAAGTTTAGTGTGCTGACCTGGCATGCTGGGAGGAGAGGACTTTCTCTTGGGCCTAGACGTTTATTTCAAGGTAGTAAAAATGTTAGAATATTGCTGGTGTCAGGAATACCTGTCAATACTGGGAAAGAAGAAAAAGAGATGGTTACAGAGAGCAGCAGTAGCGACTCGGAACGATGTCAAACAGGCAGGAAAGGCATGGTTCATGGAGTGATCAGAAGTCTCAAAGAGCGTAAGTAAGTGCTTCACGTTTAAGTGAGAGCTGAGCCAAAGCCGTCAGATTTGGCAGGAAAGAGATTTTTTGGTGTCAGCAAAGGTTGTAACTTTAATCAGGTGTTAGCTGTAGTAGCCGAATTTTTAAAAAACTAAGGACTAATAGGGAGAATGAAGTCATATCATAAGATATGTGATTTGTTCAATAGAACAAAAGAATAACAATTAAGTAGCAGGGTCTAGTAAAATGTTCTTTTAGAATGTAGAAAGCGGGCTCTATTTGAAAGAGGTGCTTGGAGTTGGAAATTTGGAGAACCAAGTGAGAGCTGTGAAGGTAGAACAGTTGTAGAATGCTGAAGCCAAGGTGGATTTACTGGGGTGCAGCTGACAGAGATAAACAATGACCAGTGAAGTGGGGGAAGGCTCGAATAGTAAGAGCATTCGTGGTCAGGAAGATATCAAGTTAACCCAGTTAGTGAGAGTCGGAGAAAAATTACTCTCTTTAAATTTCAAAGTCATCATTTGAAAAGTGTTCTAGCCCAGGTCTCATCATTCACAGATTCTGTATTTGTGAACTTACCTACTCACTAACATTTATTTATTTGTAACTCCAAAAGCAATACTCAGCATTTTCACTGTTGCCCACATTGCACGAGGAAGCAAAAAATTCGAGTCCCTGAAGCACACGTTTCCAGCTGAGGTCAAACAAGGAGACACTCTCGCTTCTTGTTTCAGTCTCAGGCTGTGAACAGTCTCCTTTTTGCAAGATATGTAGTGCCACGTTTTCCTCATTTTTCTGCATTTTGTGGGTGATTTCACTGTTTAAAATGGCCCCAAGTATAGTGATGAAGTGCTATCCAGTATTCTCAAGTACAGGAAAGCTGTGATGTGCCCTGTAGAGAAAATTTGTGTGTTAGTAAGTGACATTCGGGCAAGAGCTTTGGTGCTGTTGACCATGAGTTCAATATTAATGAAGCAACAATATATATTAAATAAAGTGCCTTTCAACAGAAACAATTATAAAACAAAGTTGCTTATTGATCAGTCAATGGAGATGCGACCAGATAATTGCAGGAGCCTAATCCAGTATTTCCCCTAGAAACAATGGTTCAGTATTTGCTAAGTCATTGCTCACAGTGACTAGTTAGAACGTAAGTACTGTGAATGACAAGAATTGACTATATTTTTAAGTAGTCCATATTTAAATAGATTATTAAAATGGAATATTGATAATCCTTTAAAATATTTCTCAGTTCTGCGGTTTCTTCTGCTGTAATATATTTTTTTGACTTGAGGCATAATAATTGATAAAACATTTTTCGTAAATTTCTATGTCGAAGCAAAGAAAATATATTTAACTGCCTTTCCACAGAAACCCAAACTGATTATTTGGAGGAAATTTCATAATCATTTATTCAGTTGTTATGAATCGTTCAGATAATAAGCCATTAAAATTGGCTTGCTAGTTAGAATGATCTCTTAAATATGTTAAATATGTTAAATGTTTTTATCATCTTATAGATAATATAATATTGGGATGTGTGTTTTCTTCATCTGTTTATATCTTTAGTATAAAATCATTCCTAAAATTTGATCAATGTGAAGAATTCCTTAATGTTTCCTAAGCCTTCTGCTTTATTGCTTCAATAGCCTATTTTTCCTATAAATATCTGAGATAATGTTACTGTTTATATCATCAGCTAGGAAACCTGCAACAGAAGCAAAATACTTCAGGGAAGTTTTGTAGGAACTATTGAATAAAAATTATTGAGAATAACCTTTTTATCTATGCCTCTGCCACTCTCCAAAGAGGGATCCCATAATGAATTAGTGAAAGTAAAATCCATTTGAGTCATAAGATTCAACACGTGACAGCATCTTTAATATAGAGTCTTCTGAGAATTTAACAGAGAGACACAGACTATTTATCATTCTAACAGACATTTAATAAAGCAAGTAAGGTTAAGCAGAATATTTCTGTGATAAAAAGGTAGAAACGATTGCAGGGAGAGAACAGGTGAAAATTGCATACTCATTAGAGACTCTGATCTAGAACCACCTAGCTAAGCCACTTCCGAATTCCTGATCCTCAGAAAGTATGTGAGATAATTAATGCATGTTATTTTGAGCCAATAAAATTTGGAGCCAATAAAATTATCATTACTTTGGATCAAGGATTTCAATGTGTCTTTGCTTGTGCTAATCAGTGTAAATCGTAAGGAAAGAGTAATTAAAACAAGCTTTAGTACGAAATTCCAGAATTCTCAGACTACAGGAAGACCCTGGTCCTGAGGGCATTGTTGCCTAGATCGAGGGACAATACATCCATAAAAAGAATACAAACAACAGAATAGAAAAAATAGAACTTAAACAATGCTGCCTCTGCTTATGTAAACATGTAAAATATGCGAGTATGCAAATATGTAAAATAGAATAGAAAAAAATAGAAAACAAGCAAGCTATGCAGCTTTCTCTTATGTGAAAAGCCAGAATGTGAAGTGGACAGCGGCGGAGGCAAAAAAGAACTAATGGATTTTCTTTATATCAAAATCTGCACATAACTGGATTTGTCCACTAAGAGTTAACTTTTAGCTTTGGTGGAGAAAAAAGAGCAGCAAAGAAATTAAACTAGAACTCAAGAAGTAAACTACAACTTAAACTTTATCTGAGGAGGTTCTGGATCTCAGCACTTATCATAGACGGGAAAAACACTAGGACTAAATTTTAGATTGGGTTAAGAAGTTTTCCTGAAATATATGTACTTTTGTAGTGGATCTAATACATTAGAACTAATGTGAGGTACAATGCAATATTCGAAAGCGTGAGTTGATGCTTTTGCATATTTTTGTTCTGCAGCACAATCGTAAGATTTGGAATTGGAGGTACAGGGAAATATGGGGTACTTCCACAGTCCTTGTGTGTAGGGAAGACAGGAAGTAAGCTGGATATAATCAAGTATATTTTCTTGGAAAGTTTACACATGACAAGGGAGTGATTTGGGAGAAAGGCGAAGGCTAGAGGAAAAGTTTTTGTTGTCCTTCAAGGAATGTGGGGAGACGAGTTGTGAATATAGGGAAATGAGCTAAAATGTAGCAGGAAAACAGAGAATAGAGTTTTACAAAAGTATGGATACCTCAGCTTGACTTAAGTAAGGTATAATAAGACTCATCATAAAACGACATTTTTTTTTTTTCATCAAGTCTCAGCAAAGGCTATCAGCGTTTAACTCAGTAACACCGCGGAGGGAAATAAGGATTCTGGCAAAAGGAGTATAAGTGGAAACCTTTCCCATTTTGTTTGTTACTGAAAATCTTTTAAAAATCCTGTATCTGTCTTTGATTTCAGATCTTATGGTGCTTTAAAATGCATCATTTTCATTGTGTATTTCTGTGGGTTTAAGAGATTAAGGAGAATTAGTTCTAATACCAGGGTATAACTTGAAAAAGCTTATTTCAAGTAAATCCATTATAAAATTTTATCATTTCTATCTTCGACTATTTCCCTTAGAAGCACATTAAATATTAGTCTCCCCTTAACTGTAGGGGATACATCCCAAGACCCTCAGTGCGTGCCCAAAACCACAGATGATACCAAGTCCTATATTATTACTATAATTTTTTTTCGAGACCTCCAATACAATTTAATTTAGAAATTAAGCACAGTAAGAGAGTAACAATAACGGCTACCAATAAAATATAACAGTTATAACAATATACTATAATGAAAGTTATGTGAATGTTCTCCTCCCCGCCCCCCAAAATAAATACTGTGATATTTTCAGACTAGGGTTGGCATTGGAACTGAAGCCATGACAAGTGATAACATAGGTAGGTGGGGCTGCCGTCATGCATTTTGCAAGGGAAAAAGGACAGGTAGGCGGAAACCCTGTATTGCTCACTGATCACGTCTCTTATCGATGTGTCAAGAAAATAATATCACTGGCTAAAGCAAGGTGATAGATGAAAAGTTTTATTGTTTATTGTCATCTCTTGTTCATTTTATTTGGAGGTTTCTGGCAAAATAAATTGTAAAAACATTACCTATGTATTGTATTATATCTTCGTAGGCATTCACCCTAAGTAACTCTTGTAGAGTTTATCCAACATGTGCACATGTTATAACACTTTAGGAAAAGGTATTAGAAGGCTATCGAATTAAATATTTTTAATTGTTTATTCAGATATTGATAACTCTAGCTTGTTAAGCTAGTCTGTAGCATCCAGAAGCTAATTTTTATCCTTCATAGTCATTTCAGATAGGAGACAAACTCCAGGGTGAGTTTCCCAGAGGCTCCTTACTTCATCTTAATTTATAGTGTTACTGATAGAACTCAATTGATAGAGACACTCCAGAAGTAGATATTTAAGTGGGTAAATATTAATTCACGTTAAAAAAATATTTCAGAAATAATTAACTCTCTGATTTGAACTTCAATTTATAATATTCCCATGGCAACTAAATGATAAAACTTAGTCCCAGCAATAATATTTCAGCATTGTGAAGGAATTTGTGGTGTTTTATAGCAATGGGCATAAATGTAGAATGATAACAATTTATATTAACCTTCAAAATTAAGCAATCATTTTTGTTCAGCATTCAAGCGAAGACAGTGATTAGAGCCAAAAGATGATGAATGAAAATGTGTTGCTTGATTAAAATTAGCTTTTACTAAAATTAGTACTGACTTTGTTCTTTGTGAACTAATCAAGCATGTCATACAGTGGTTGCCTTCTTTTCTTTAGAATAGATTCTGTGTAAAGGAAATAATATGATGATTTAATTCCAACATTTCTCACTGGTCATTTATCCTGTTATTCATTTTATGATATTGTTATATGAGTTAAGACATTTATTGATGATACGACTGGGGGTCATTCAATCATTTTCAATGTAATTATAGAATTAGAATATATAAGTTGTTCATAATCAGTCATAAGAGTCTGAAAGTAGAGTTGGTTATAGGTTTAAGAACTTATTCTCTTGTGAAAATGTGTTGTTCTTACCTTGTGAGTCTGACCTATAAAATCAGAGTTTCTAGGAAAAGGGTGTAGAAGAGGAGAATACATTCTTTTGATAGTTTACTCTTGAGTGTTTATGGGTAATTTGGACTGAGTGGTGGGAGCAAAAGATAGGACATGTGGTCTAAAGCCATGAAGTTTGATCCTCAGCTCAGTCCTGCATTGCATATCAAGATGCCCACACACATTTGAACTCTTTAATTCTGTCCTCTTACGTAGGAATATGTGTGTCAAGCACTCGGAGCCCTTTCCACACATCTCTGCTGGACTTAAAAGATGATGTGTTAACTGTTCCGAAATCTGTAAGATTTGCATGCTAAATTTGTTCTGTTTTGATACACGTTGCAGAAATATGTTTAAGGATAAAGGGAGATTCTAACTGACCAGGAATCTAACGATTGGGGTTTCTAAATGTTCTCACACTCAAAAAAAAAAAAAATAAACCGACCAGCTCTCCATCAATGGAATTGTGAAAGGAGCCACATATGCTATGTCAGGAATGCCATGGAATAAGTTTCTGAGGCGACTGGATTGAGTGACCTGTCCTTTTATTCTACCTATTTTTTTCCCCACCTTGTTTATAAAACCTCCTTTATGCTTTTTCTTCCTCCATCAAAGCAACATAGAATTATTGATAGAGAAGGAATTGGAACAGAATTTGACAAGCTGAAGAAAATCTATCATTTCTTTTTGTTCCTCACTTTTAAGTCCCAGACTTTTTATGTCCATCCACATCTTGTTCACTAAGCTAGGATTCTGTGAGTTGTAAGGAGAAAGTAGGATCCCTTAAACATTTGTTTTCCCTATTTATATGTGTTTTGTTCCTAGATTTCTAGGTAGCAGTGCTTTCGGGGATAGGATTGTTTTGATATTCCAGGGGTTCTTAAATTTGAGTACTATGCTTGTTTGAATTAATATTTCAGCACTGTCTCACAAAGCAGTACACCGCGTAATAAAAATAAATGCACATTTAAACTCTTTACCAAAACGAATAATAATAATGTGTATTAGTTATGTATTGCTGCATACTAAATTACTGCCAGATTTAGCAACTCAGAACTACTTAGCAATGGCTTAATGGGTGGGTCCGGCTCAGAGCTTTTAATGCAATTGTAGTCAAGATGTTAGTTCAGTTGGAGGCTGAACTGGGTCAGGCTAGAGAGGTTCCACTGTCAAGTAGGACCACTCACATACCTGTTGACCCAAGGCTCTGTTCCTCATTGACTATTGGCAGGTGGTCTCAGTTCCTTGTCACGTGGTGCTGCTCACAGCATAGCAGTTGACTTTCTCTAGAGTGAGTGGCCCAAAGTAAGAGCACCAAGGAAGCCACAAAGTTACAGACACGGCTTTCTGTGACCTCGTCTCCGTAGTTCCACACGAGCACTTTTATCTTACTGTAAGTAGTCCTCCTTAGAAGCAGTACACAAAGTCTAGTCCACACTCAAGGGAAGGGGAAGTGGGTTCTAGCTTTTGAAGGGAGACGTTATCAAAGAATTTGAGGACATGTAAAAGCTACTACACAGCACTACTATTGATGTGTTCCATTTAGTGAGAGCTTATCCTAAATTAGATACTGTTTTCTATAAGCACAACCTCGTTCTGTGTAATTTCCCTTTCTGCCTCAAATTTGCCTGACGCACACAGATGCTCCTGCCTCAGCGTCTACTCATAAACCTGAGATATTCCTCTTTTCCTTTCTTCCTCTTCACTGCCCTGATTTCAATACCAACTCTTTGTCTATTTATTTTACTATGGAATTCTTTCATGTATTACTCTGCCTCTTCTCCTCCCTCTGTTAAGATGGGATTTGGTGTCCTAACCCCAGAAACATCTGTTTGTTTTCCCTGATCAAGAAGGCCAGTAGATTTGTACCCATTTCTTCACACGAGCTAAAATTTCTCAGTATCCTCTCCTATTTAATACATGAAGGCAAGGAAATTGTGGAGGCCTGAGTTTCCTCAGTATTATTGGTTTAATAATTAAAAAAAAAAGAAAAAGTCAGATATCCACTCTGAGTTCCTTCCTGATGGGTACTCTAGGATTAAGGTAGGTACACATTATTGCCCACCCCCCGCCACAAACCTTATAGATTTGACCATCATCAAATCTGGACTTTTTGTGGGTCAGCTTCATGGTAAACAAAATGGTTCTACATGGAGATTAACTGCTAAAGAGAACTTTTCTAAGTAAAGGCTGTTAATCATGATATTTAGTCCAAAATAAAACTACTTATTATAATATTTTATTTAACCCAATTAGGGAAACTTGTATGTTTAATTCAATCTACATTTTTCTCTAATAGATTTAGGGATTTTTTTTAAAGCTAATAGGGCCAAATAAATTATAGTGACAACAAAGAAAGTCAATCATCTTTCATCAAGTACTGGGAAGTCTGTGCCTCTAAACTAGGCCAGAATCACTATAGAATCCAGACTGTGGTTTGGTTAACTGACTGGGGTGCTTTCCCTCAAGTGGACATGTGGTCTAAAGCAACATCATCATCATCATCATCATAGTTAATATTCAATGAGAACTCATTAGTGAGTAATAGTTTTCTGTAATTTAACTATGAAAACATGTCTATACACAAGTCCCCCAATATATTCATCTTATAGATGAAAACACTGAGGCAGAGAGAGATTAAGTGACTTGCCCAAGGTTACATTTCTAGAAAACAGCAAAGGGGACCAGTTTCAGGATTCTTGTGTTGTTAAACCACCCTGCCTATATCATCTTTGGACTATATTACAAGTGCTTCCACCATGTATACACTAACTGTACCAGCCAGATTGCCTTTACTTTCCACTACAATACGTAAGGTATTTATCTTCTCAAACCCTTGGTACAGGGGTTCCGGAACTTGGCTGAATGTACAGATACAGGTGGTTTGTTATTTGCAACCTTAGGTAGGCACACCAGAATTGGGCGGGAAATATCCAAGACTATAAAAGTTACTCCTCTCCCACATTATTATTATTATTATTATTATTATTATTATTATTATTATTTTAATAAAATAACACTGAGGTAATACAGCAGCTTTGGTTAGTTTTAACATATTTGTAAACATCGCTGCTTCGTTCCCACCCCCAACCCCTAGTATAGTCTGTGTGAAGAAGTATTTCTGTCATCAAATATCAGCAAATGCCATCCTCTTCAGATCCCTTGACATCATGACATTGTTGATCATAGATTTTGGTCATTGTTAACAAATTTATTATTCAGTGCTCCTTGTTTGCTGTGATGTTTAAGATGCCCACCGAAATGGGGGGGACTTCTCGCAATCTCTATTTACTTATTCTGTTTCTCCACTAATTCCTTGGGAGAAATGGCATAATAAAACCTGCATTTTAATATATTGTTAATAGACTTCCTTGGCTTTTTAGCTGTATTTTCAGCTGTTATGGAATAAAACCTTTCACAAGGGGCAAATTAATGTCAGAGAGATAGGGGTGAGGGCTAGGAAGGAATAGACATAGGCATTTGATATGGTCCATGGCTGTTTGAAATGTATTTGTTTGTATTCTCTATACATTCAGTTCTATATATCATGTTCTGTTATACACGATTCTATTGAGTATTATCTAAACTATATCTTATACGTATGTACAGAATTGTGCCTCCTCCTCATCTGCGTATGTGTATAGGTGTGTACATATGCGTATGTGTGTATGTATATGTAATACACATATATATGTCTTACTAGACATATTCTACAGTGTCCTGTTCTGCCCTCTCTGGATCTTTTCTATTTCACTTTTTATTTGTGTTTTTGCACTGAATGTTGGGAGTATCTTGGGTCAATCTTTCATCTCAGTGACGCGATTTTCAGTTGATGTCATCTCCTCAGTCTATTTTGTTTGTATATTTCCTTCTTCCACTTATTTTAGTTGGGCAAACTGTCTTTTTTTTTTTTTCACCAGCAACTCCAATAGCTTCTCCCCCCCTACCCCATAACTATCTCTGCTGTTGGTTTATGGAGTTGATAGCTTTTCTAGAACTCTGAGGGTATTAATTACATTTATTTAATTTTTTTCTGCTTCCTTTATTAACTATGTTTTTCAGGAGTTAACCTGTTTGCAAAATTTATAAATAACTTGGTCAGCCTTCTCTTATGTTAATTGTCTTCATTTTTTTGGTGACTTAGGCTACTATTAGTATTTGTGGTTAAAATTTTAGATTAAGTAATATTGGTAACTGGAGTGCATTTTTGAAGTCTAAGCGTGAGTTGTAAAAAAAACTAATATTGTTACTCGTTGGTTGGAGGAGTAGAAGGTATTCAGGTCACAGGACAGATGGGTGGTGTGTTTTCTGAGTGCTGGGCCTCTCAACCTCTTCTCCTGGCCACAGTTAGCAGAGAACACGATTTTATTCTAGAACCCATTTTAGAGTGCCCGAGTCAGAATTACTTGGACTTCAGCTGCACATCCACAGTTTGAGAAAGGCTTAAAAAAATTATAGAAAACTATATCCAAATAGTTAAAACTATACAGCATAAGTGTAAATGGATCAATATAAACACAAAGAATTACTGAGCATCTTCTGTGTTTTAAATAATATCCCAAAGTAAGATAAAAAGCTGATTAAAAGGGAAAATAGGAATGAGTGCCAAGGAGTAGATGAATATGCGGATTAGGAGCTGGTAAATCGTGGCAAATAGAAGAGTACCATAGTGTTATCTCACTTGTCATGTTTTCTGGCTTTACTTTCACTTTCCTAAGCTAAGATGATGTTTACTTAAAAGAATCGCACAGCATCTACCTCTTATGCTCACAGCAGATTTGTTGTTCCTGCAGAGTCGATATCAGCATCTACAGCATGGGGTAGCACTAGTGGTTCAACTTTGTTCCCTAAACAAACTCTAAGTCAGTATCCCCAACGAGTGTGTGTGCATCAGCCTCATATGTGGGATTTCCGAATCCTACAAACGTAAGGTCCACATGTTATAATTTCTGGTCCAGAAGAATCAGGATGGAACCCATATCTTTTCTTTTTTTAAAATGTCTACACGTTATCCTGGTGGGTACCTTGAGCTGAGAATCACTAACCTAAGCAGAAGAGAAAGGCAAAGGGAGAGAAAAGCAGACAAAAAAAATGGAAAGACAGTGAATGGTGAGGGCGAGTTGATTGTGTAAAATGCATTATGTAACAGTCGATGGTGTAAAACTCCTCTTGCACTTGCCATTTCTTGATTTGCTAATGCTATTGCCCTCACTAACCTCTCTGCAAGGTCGAATGACTGAAATTTATAAGACAAGGGAAAATGAAAGCAGAAAAGAATAATTATGCTTACATTCTTGCATGCATTAAAACCAGTGGGAAATATTTCAAATGACTGCTGAAGCCTGGCAAATGGTGAAGAATTAGAAGTATGTTTCATTTATAAGGTGCTGCCGGACTGTTTTTCCATGTGGTTGTACCATTTTTTATTCCCACTCGTAATACATGAGAGATGTAGATTCTTCATGTTATTCCGTGCACTTGGTTTTGGCAGTTTCGAAAACTGTTTTTAAATTTAAATTTAAGAAAACCTGTAAATTCTAATATTTACCTAGTGGAAAATTCAAAGATATGAATAACTCATAAGAAGCACAAGAGCACTTCTTCCTCGTTAGAAAAGACACGCCCTTTTTATTTGTTCTTTAAGATACAGTAGGATGATCTAGAAGGAATAATAAAGTTGGAGATCATTCAAACAAGTGATATGAAGAGAACGTATTATTACAATTGTTATGCTTGTTAGCCCTGGTGAATTTTTACATGTATTTCTCCATGTTTACAACTTTCAGTTTCAGTTATCAGAAAGACTCCTTATGAGGATATCAGTTCTTATCACAGGTGGTGTCAGGTTAATTTGGATATCATAGGCAAAAAAAAAAAAAATGGAGACAGTAGTGAGGTTTCTTGAGTTCTTATAAATATATACCATTTGATTTAAAAATTTTTATTTCAAAATATTTTTTTCAAAACATCAATAAAAGAGAATAGATTTGAGGCAGAAAATAATCTACGTGTTGAACAAATGCTTCTTAGATGTCTGCTTTAAAAAAAGACTTTCAGTTAAGCATTGGAGCAGACAATATAGGATGTCATTTGGAACAGGCAGGGCGAGACAATTATACAGTTACCTCCGGTTCAGAGTGGATTGTGAAGTATGCCACGGGAGACACACGCCACTTGGCTCCAGAGCCGGGAAGCAGCAGCAGTGACATCTGTTAAGGGGACTTAGGGATGTCTTCTTGGCAACGCAGAAAATCATTTTGGCTCTGAAGAATGCAGAAGAGTTTGTCTGTTTGTTCATTTTTTTTTTGATTTTTAATTATAAAATTCATAAGTTATTATGGAAAGTTTTAAAAATCCAGATGCTTAGAAAATTTTTAAAAATTCACATATCACCAGACAAATAAAAACATGATTAACAATTCAGTATTATTTCACTTTCACCTCTCTGTATTACCTCATAGATTGGAGAAAATATTATGCACATAATTTAACATGCAGCTTTTGAAAGTTAATATTTATATTAACTTAAATGATTAACTTAGAGTTGAACCATATTTTAAAACATCTTTATAATTATTGTAAAGTTAATGGTTATTTATTCTACCACTTTAAATATTCTAAATCTGAGACAGCCCCTGCTATAGGACATTTCAGTACTGTCTTAGGTTTTACTAATAAAAGTTACATATATAAAGCCATTTTCTACATTTTAGATTTTTATAGGCTAGATTATTAGGGGAGAGGCTATTAGCAAGTTATGAATGCTAGTAATAAACTAAGGCGAAAAGGTAAGAGTGAGGGTAGAGATATGAACAAAGAAGAACATACAATAGCAGGAGAGGTAACTTAAGATATTTATGGGACAATATCTAGTTTTGTTTTTTTGGTTTTTTTTTTTTTTGCATTGACTCGTAGATAGTGTATATATATTATAAAAGAGAATGCTAGTAATATCTTGAAGCAAGACTGAGCTGTCCAGAATATTATCTTCTTTGGGTGCTAGTGGGCAGCACTAGAGTGCTCTGGGTGCAAATAAACTTAGAAATTTAGACACTGAACAAATTAATCAGATTTAAACAGGTTTTTTGCAGGGATTTTTAGAGACTTTACTATGTTAATGTGAATCATTATTCTCTAAGAGGAGAATATAATAGGTAGAGTTACCTGTCATTTTACCAAGGGACACATATTTTAAAGAGAAGGAATGCATTTCATGAAACACACTTTGGAAAATGGTAGGCTATTTCAGAAGAGATTTGGTGCTGTGGAGTTTGAACTCTGTTTGATGGGCAAGGAAGTCACTGGGGAGGGCCTGTCTGCTCATGTTTACAATAAATGGTGAAATCTTTATCTTTAGTCTTCTTCCTAAAATATCGAACTTGGTTCACACAAATTCTGTTGGTTGAAGAATTAATGCAATCAATATTTTTCATCTGTTTTTCCAACAAGTTTATGTTACTGAGCTCATTCCATCTATTGACTTTTCTGGTGCCTTATGAAGAAATGCTCAAGTTCTCAAATGCTGCTATTAACAGCCACTATTGTCACCATATGTATGTATTTGCATGACAGCTTCCAGTTTCTCCCTTTACTATTCTAGTTAATTCAGAGTGAAACAATACAATCATATTTCCTCCCTGGAGATTTGCTTTTGTCATTTTGCATTTCTCAAACTTCATTATTGGTTCAACTCTATGACATTCCCTATGAGGTCTTCCCTCGAATTTCCTGCATACTTTATTATTCCTACTGTGTGAACTGATATACAGGTCTTGCCTTCTATCAAAGACTGCCCTTAAGGTAATAAACAATATCATAAACACTGAACAATCATCTTTTGTAAAACTACCGTCAAGTGTGTAATCTACCCTTACTGTTTTTGATTAGTCAGACATTTGTTATAAATTATCTTCCTCCCTCCATACTTTCCTCCTCCCATCGACCACCTTTCTTTTTCTTTCTTTCTTTCTTATCTTTATTTTCACTATTTGACAGATTCTGTAAAACCGCCCGTGGAAAATTCTACCTATTGAAAACGTGGACGAAATGCCAACAGGGCTTATCATTTCTGCTATCTCTACGAATCTACTTCACGAGCTCCTTTTTCTTTTGCAAAATTGTTTTACTTATAAGCTAGTTTGCTTTCCTTCCTCATCTACATAAATCACATATTTCTTTCACATCCTTGAGGCGCCACCTATTTTTGTGATGCCTTTCTGAAATAGTTCCCATAAATAATCTCCTCACACACGTAAAGCATAACAAATATAATCTAAATGAATGGGCGGCAGGCAAAAACTGAAAAGATGCATGATAATTTCAAATCAAAAATACTAAGAATAGCCACTATTCTAAAGAAAATTAAAGTATTAGCAGGTGGAATTCAAATACATAGTTTTTTTTTTTTTTTTTGCTAAAATGACAACAAAACATTTTTCTTTTATCCTTCTAAAGAGAGCGTAACAATAAAGTGTATCCGCCGAACAGATTGAATTTAAAGCTTACCTAGATAGGATTTCAGTCCTTTTAGTTTATTCAATTATAAAGAGCCAATTTCTGGAGGATTTTGATAGCACATGCCAACTGTTTTCTTCTCATCAACTTGTCATATCAGATCTTTTTCTTTGCTTTCTTTTCATCAACTTGTCATATCAGATCTTTTTCTTTGCTTTCTTCTCATCAACTTGTCATATCAGATCTTTTTCTTTGCTTTCTTTTTCTAATTTCTTTAGGTACCAGCATATGTACCTGGAGCTCAGTGAATGTGGCTCAGGGAATGATCAAAATCAGCTTTCATTAGTGCCGATAAGACATGCAGCGGCAGCTACTTTGTGACCATGAGGCAACATAGAAAAGTATAAAAATCAACAAAATATTGATGGTGGAGGAAAAAGAGAAAAAGCTTATATATTTGAAAGCATCACTGAGCACCTGTATCATTCCCGGATTTCTGTCTCTGGATATTTGTTTGTATGAGAAATATAAACCATTACGTGTTTAATTCACGAGAGACAGGTCAACTTTCTTTTCAGCTAAAATCATTTGTAATGGGTATGAATTTGATGCTATGCATTTGCTTTTAGTTAAGGTTTACATGAATGTTAGAGACTCTTTGAATACATAAATTAATCCTATGTTTCTGTGAATTTTATTTTCTTCTCTCAGATCTCAATTGTTCTGATTATTTGAATTCTCCCATGATCACTATCATAATATCATGCATTTTAGTTATTAGCTATAATTTTATTTTATTTGTATAATTACTTATCTGATGACTGCCTTATCCATTAGATATCTGTCATCTCTGATGTTTCAAACATTGGAACACAAGATGCCTCATATTTAACATACTATAAATTTAACACAATAACATATGTATTTGTTTCCAAGTGTCCTCAAGAATGGTTTCAGTGTGGAGGTGATGTCCTTATTGTTGAAAATTCATCAGCAAATTCCTAGACTACTCTAGTTATATATCCCCTGAATCCAGTGTACAAAATGAGATAATGTCCATTAGTGTGTGTTTTGAAAGATAAAACCAATTTTGAAGGGAATGGAGGTTCTTCTTCTCCTCCCCCATTTTTTTAGACTGCACTAGGAACAAGAGGAGGACAAACAAGGATATTCTGAGGCAGAGAAAGGAAATTACCTCTAAAAATATATTACTCAGTGTCCATTGACACTTTATTTTTGTTACGATAATGGATTTCATTTCTAATAACGTTTACTATGATCTGTAGGAATCACAGAGTACAATTTTCGAGAAGTTTTTAATATTTTCAGAAAATATACTTTCTAAGAAGTTAAACATGTAATACTTAGGCAAATACAAGATAACTTTTATTCAAATTATTGATTAGGTAGAGACAAATGGTAAATCTGTTTTCAAATACATTTGAGAAATAGGCATTAAATAGTTCATTTGGAAGAGCATTAAAAATGTTAGAATAAGATCGAAGGGTTAGATACACACAAAGCTGATTGTTGTGTTTCACAAGGCAATAAAACCATAACTTTTAAAGGTTTCTTTTGTACTAGATAGAAATCTGTAAGTTAACATATAACGTCACAGTGTCTGTAATTAACTGTAATTAAATAGAGATGCTTAAGTCAAGCACAGATATATTCTCTTAGAGATTTAAGTCATCCTTGAGTGAGTTTGTTAAACTATGTCCTGGTATAACATTAAAAGGACATATTGCCCACCATTTTTTTGATTGCTTTTTTGAGCTTTAATTAAATTTTAAGAGGGTTAATGAGAGACACTGTACAGTTAATAACCTTTAAAAATGTACAGAGATACTGAATTTTTAAATAGCTCCCTTTGAGACCTGACAGCTCTTGCTTCCTAAATCATTTTAGTAGTATAAAGGTGTAGTCAACATTTCATTAGTGAGACGAAATTGAAATATTGGGTGATCCAGCCCTCTAAAATTTATAAAATGAAAAACTAGGTCAACATAAGAGTAAAATATGTGGGAATTTTAAGTTTTATATTATAATTGATTCTTCATTATTATACCACAATTGATACATATTCTTTATATTAACATATTGCTTCAGGAAAAAATTTATACGGAGGGATTTGGTTTTTGATTAGAGATAAAAAATATATCCTGAACTTTAAAACTGATTTCGAAAATGGGAAAAGAGCAACTAGTGATTGTAGAAAGAGAGCTATCATTTTCTAGCGATAGGTATATGACTAAATATTCAAATTCAATATTATTATTCTACATGATTAATAATAACAGTATACTTCAACACCATTATAATCTTCATCGATGAATGCACAAGCTGAAACAGATGCTAGGAACACTCATATGTGAGTTTCTTCACAAAAAAATGCAAATTTTATGTGAACCAAAGTCGTTTCTACTTCTCAAGAAGGAACTAAATAGTAGGGAATTAGAGAATAAAAAATGGCTGCGCTAACACAAATCACTACTTTCTGGATATTCTTGCTTTCGGGGATGCCTTTTACATTAATAGCTAAATAAATGGCTCATGCCCAATTTTCTCACAAGGATTCTCTAGAGGCTTGTCACCTGTGATCACCTTCTCTCCTAATGCCGTTTCCGGGTCCCTGTTCCATTCCCATGGCTCCTGCCTTCTCACTCCTCTTTCTTTATTCTCCAACCGCAGTGATGCAACACTATGAACTTAAAAGAATTTTCCTGAAGTAGTTTAGGAGTGAGAGAGCTGATAGCCTAGAAAAGAGTAAAGATACTACTTAAATTTGAATGTTTAACACTACCATTCTTAAGCTTTCATAGTCCTTCTTCATTACGGAAAAGTAATTTTATTAGTTGCTTCCAGTGAGGTGTCTCTATTATCCCCAGACGTTTCATAATTATTTTACTCTTATTTGAATGCCAAGTACTTATTTTCCTCTTTATAATTTTGTTTGCCTTATTATACGGGGAAATTTAGCACATTATCTAAATATTTCTCATAATGGCTCTGATTGTCCAGTGAACCTTGCCTTTCTCAATCAAAATAATATTAGAATATATTTTTAAAGAAAAAATCTGAGAAATCTATGATGAAAATACTTTCTTTTCCCTAAGTAGCAGAAGCTAGGCCATCTTTTTAATATTTTTTTAATAGTCAAGTTTTTTTTTTCTCTTCCAGTTACAAAATTATTTCTCCACTAAGAATCTTTCCTATCTCTCTGGGTGAGTCACTGGGGCGAGGGCCTGCTCTATGGAAGTTTTTGCATTATATATGCAGAAAGAATAGTATTACTGATGTGTGGGGACCATCTTTCATTTGGCTTCCTGGGGATGGATGTGTTCTGAAGCTGATGAGTCTGCTCTTTCTGTCTTCTATTTTCTTTTAATAACCTTTAAATGGCCTGTGCAGAGTGTCCTTCTGAGACAGAAGTAAGCCATCACTACTGGCATCTGGCACAGAGTCACCGAAGGGGTCATGTCATTCCTGGGAAGTACTGCCCTTACCTTTTTGATTCTGATTATTTTAAAATGACTTTTTTAAAAAAATAATATCATTTTCCACTTCTAATAGGCTTTCTCGATTCTTAATAATATTAGCTGGCACTTTTCTCAAAATTTATATAAAGCTCTACCATTTGATAGACAGATGAATGATAATAGATGAATACACAGAGTCAATTTTTTTGTGTTTAACAAATGTCTCAAAACTTTTGCCTTTAAATGAAGTCTTATTTTATTTCAAGCTAAATCAAATAAAGCCTACATCAGTCTCAGAACTTGGGATATAAGCAAGTGATACTTGTCCCAAAATTGTTTTGGCAAGTTATCTAGTTTGATTGAGAATATCAAGACAAACCAGACTAATCATAAGTGAGTTGTAATTTAGTAATAATATTTAATGCCAGGTAATGGAATCCTGTTCAAAAATGGAATAGAATCATTAGCAAGCAGTTGAGACATTAACAAGTTGTAATTTTTAATAAACGAGAGTGAAAAGGTACTTCTCATAAAGGTTTCCATATATTTCTAGTTCTAATCCTGCATTTGTACTACATTCTATAATTATTTTTATGCTATCAATTATCATAAAAATATCCTGAATATTTCTAGAATATTTATGTAAATTTGGTAATCGTAATTATGTTTTTAAAAAGTAGTAAAAATTAATAATATTCGTGGATTCTCACAGTTACTAACATTTTAACGTTTGTAGGGAAAGGAGGAAATATTGTCATCTTTTTACAGTCAGGAATTGTCCCTGCAGTAACAGAGACCCTTGAAGAGCCCTGCTTTTACATGTCTTTCTCATGGAATGAGACACCTGTAGGTCATAGATAATCCCTTTATTTTTCAAACTGGTAAAAACCTACAGTATGAGCTCTGTATTTTATCATGAAACTCAGAATCATTAAAATTTAAATATTTTTCTTCATCAGTAATTAATCTAATCTAAGAAAAATGACTTTATTAATAGAAAAATTAACTAAACTTGATCATTCTTTTGTTAGCAATTGGATTCCAACTAATTAAATTTTCACATAATTATTTTTTCAATCTGTTGCCATTCCTTGTAAAGCACATTTTTTTCTTTTTTTTCTTATTAGCATCGCATCCCCTTTCACCTTAAATTGGGAGATTTAATGAAATACTAATGAGACTTTCTGATTCAAAAGAATGTTTAACAGTGTTATTTTCCAAGGCATTTCAAATAAGGAAGTGTAACTGCATATTTTTTTTTCCAGCTACCTGACAGTTTCTCCTAAAAGACATATTTTTTACTTCTAAACAAATGAATCAACTATCCGTGTTAATACTTACGGTATTTTCTTGGATAATGGTCAAGGATGAATGGCTAAGCCATGAAGAGAATGCCTGTATGTGTTCAAGTGTTAGCGTTATCATAAACACATTTTTTTTTTTCCATAAAGACTTGCAATGTAGTTTAGGTTTGTTCTGTCTTTGGGAGACATTTCCTATGTTGCTGATGCCATGCAAAATTGAGACTCAGTATCCTCATTAATTATATGGATTTTATATGAGAGGCAGCTTAAGCACAGAATAATATTTTTTATATTTTTTCACTGTATTTTTAATCACTTCTAATATTTTAGCAATTTTATTATATATTATAGAGAGAAAAGGAAGATAGTTCAGAATTTTCTCTAGAAGGTCGATTGAAATTGTTTTTACTTTTTTAACTTTATTTTAGAGAGCTTTGCTGCAGCTTTATAACCCATCACTGGTAATGCTATGCAATTCTTCAGGGTAGTTATCAGTCCTCTTGGTTTTATCTTAGTGTTCTGGCTATTTTGCTCAGCCTCATTTTTTTCTCCTAAAATCCCTTAAATTTTAAATTCTTTCTCTACCTTATTTTTTGTTTAGAGTTCTTGATCAGATCTAGCACAGTCAAATTACTTGAAACGTTAGATAGTAATGGGAAAATATGATATGGGATTAAGACAAGACGAATTGATGGGGATTGTGGTGAATCATAGAATATCCTTCCTACCTAAAAGGCATTAAAGTTTTCAAAACTTTAAAACTATCTGTCCACCAAAGAAAACCAACCCTTGGTTAGAAGTCGCCCAACAACCTACCGGGTTGTGACCTGTCTTCTAAACAAACAAAGAATTTGAGAATCAGAATTTTTAGCACCTTGTCTAATGACAGTTCTATCGTAGAGCTATGAATTGCATCTAGATCTGTCATCTACAAAGCCTTTGATCTTAGCTTGCTATTATATTATCATATCATATTAGGCATTTAAAAAATAGAGATATTTTCTTGAGGATAATGGGGATTCGGTGAAGTGAAATGATATAAACAAAGAAATGTTTTAGAAGGAACCTTTGTTTATACTAAAAAATTGATTGTAGACTAGCAAGTATAACATGGTTGCATGTTAATCAGATGGGATGTTGTTAGGAATTTGCACAGCAAATTATCACAAATGTAGTAGCTTAAAACAACTTTCATTTATTACCTCGCAATTCTGAGGTCAGAAATCTGAGTGGCCAACACACCCATACTGTTGCTGCGTCTTTGGGCCCTCTTACTACCATTTCTTTTTATATTTTCGGGCCTGCACTAAGTACCTTATTTGCCTTACCTCATTTACATCTCATCGTAACTCTGTGAAGTTTTACGCTCATGTTAAAGATGAGGGAAATGAATAGTGATAGTCATTGAAATCAGTTCTATCAGCAACCGAGCATGTCTCTCATCATTGTTTGTTTTCCCACCTCACCTACAAGTGGAGAGTAAAGAAAGACTTTCTTGGGATGAAAACAAGAGGCTGTCACTGCTGTGCTGAAGTATCTCCTCGTCCCCACTCTAATGGATTAATGATGTCCCTTTAATTTAGCTAAAAACATGCTGTTCTTTCTCCTCCCAAATATGCACGAAACATCTCTCAGTGTATCATTCATCATTTATGCAGGCAGACAGACACCATTACAAATATTGCAAACAAATACAGAGGATTTGTTACAAGTTTCGGGAGGGTCGGAAGAAGAAAGAAGTTGATGTATCCTTGATAGTAATAACTATTGGGAGCTCTTTCTATCCTGTTGGGATCGAAAAGGAGAGAGTGGGAAACCAGAGTCCAGGAGCAGTTCCGCTGGCGGGGTTCACTGCTACCCTCACCCACGGACACTGCAGAAACATAAAAGTCTGTTCAAGTCTCAGGCCACCTGCTGCTGACCACGTGACTGACAGGCACACCACCGGAAGCAGAAAAAGGACGTTTCTCCTTCCCACTTCTACTTCTAGTGCTACCTATTGGTAGAACCCAAACTAATCCAGCATGAAGGAAAGCATAAGAAATTTGTGTATTTTCTAGTGCCTTGAGATATAAAGAAGAATAGAAAGGAGCTAGAACGGAGCTACAAGTAAATAGTCAAATGACCACCATGCAGATGCCAAGGGAAATTGCTGTATGGACAGTTCCCAACTTATGTACTTCATCTTATGATTTTTCACCTTTTCCATGGTGTGAAAGTGATACTCATTTCGTAGAAACTGTACTTTGAATTTTGATCTTTTTCCAGACTTTGCAATATGTAGTACGATACTCTCTTTGGATGCTGGGCGAGATAATTTTATCCAACTGTAGACTAATATAAGCATGTTTAAGGTAGGCTAGGCTGAGCTATCACGTTTGGTAAGTTAGGCATATTAGATGCATTTTCCACTTACTGTATTTCAGCTTACAGTGAGTTATCTAGATTACCCTGTTATAAACTGTAGAACATTTATATTTCCTCAAGTCCTTTGTTACCTCTTTCTGCACATTCTCCACTCTTCTCAATCTACCCTGGGCCCTCGTTCTTTGTTTTGGAGGTTTTAATGGAAGAAGACGTCCATTATAGTCTTTAACAAGGTTTTACATTTTTTTTCTGTTTCTGTTTTGTGTTTGCTCACTATGGAAAATCAAAGAGTGTTCAAAGCAGATCTTGGCAGTAAGACAGCAACTTCTGAATAAGAATGATCTTACCCTTGTAAGTTTATTTCAAAAGAACTCTGTTTGAGGTCCATTTCATCCTTTATAAATTCACAGTATACTCTATTGGACAGGAAAAAATAAGATGTCACTAATAAGTGGCAGAAGCTGTTTTAATTTTTATTGAATTTCAATAATCACAGGAAATAATCCAGAAAGTCATGTCGGGCATTTTAATGTATCCGTTGTTAGTAACAAGATGTTACAATTTCTTTCCAACTTTCCTAATTCTCCAGAGTGTCCCTGTTATCTACAGCTGACTCTCTCTCCAGATACGCAGAGTGGAGTGTTAAATCCAACATGCAGATTCACTCTGGATTGCTTCAAGCCCTGCTACATCTCAATATTTCTGTTAATGAGTTGATTTTTAATATCCACATCACATTTTTTTCTCGTTATCTCACTGTTCCTTTAGTTTTTGTGTCCCATTTTTAATTTAGTTTTAATTCACACATTTAAATAAGTAACAGAATGTCATGAAATTATGATACCTAATGAACATCATTCTCAGGCTTAGTCATGTATTTATTCTGGTGTGAATATTTTTTTAGAATGTGTTTGTTAGGACTGACAATATGCAGATGCTCCTCACCTTATTTGGGGTTCTAGTCCAATAAACCCATCATTTAAGTTGAAAATATCGTAGCTCGAAAATGTATTTAATACACCTAACCTACCAAACATGATAGTTTAGCCTAGCCTACTTTTAATGAGCTCAGAACATTAGCCTGCAGTTGGGCAAAATCATCTAACAAGATGAATACACTGTAGGATATAGGTTGTTCACCCTCGTCATCGCGTGGCCAACTGGAAGCTGCAGGTCCCTGTCACTGCCCAGCCTCATGAGACAGTGTGGCACTACAAATTGCTAGCTAGGAAAAGATCAAAATTCAAAAGTTGAATTATGATTCCTACTGAATGCATATCGCTTTGCGACCATCATAACGCTGAAAAATTGTTACGTCGAATGATTGTAAGTCAGGGACTGTATATAAAGTTTACAATTTCTTATTAGGATTGTACTATGTATGTTATACCAGAGGGTTCAAACTCAAACTCCATATTACATTTTTTTTTTTTGATCAAGAGCTTTTAATGAATTTTCCATTTACTATTGTTCAAAAGTTGTTCTTGCAAACTAGTCGAAATAGGTTCCATTTTTTAAAATTGAGATATAATCGATATGTAAATTTATTTTAGGTATGCAACATAATGATTTAATTTTGTATATATTGCAAAATGGTCACATAGGTCTAGTTAACATTCATCACCACACAGTTACAATTTTTTTCTTGTGATGAGAACTTTTAAGATCTACTTTCTTAGCACCTTTCAAGTATACAGTACCATATTATTAAATATAGTTGTCATGCTGCACATTATATCCCCATGACTTACGTATTTTATAACTGGACGTTTGTACCTTGTGACGGTCCGCATTTATTTCACTCACCCTTCCCGCCCCAACCCCTGCTCTGGTGACCACCGATATGCCCTCTGTGTCTATGAGCTCAGTTTGTTTTGTTTTTGTTTTTGTCTTCTTTAGACCATATATGAGTGAGATTATGTGAATTTGTCTTTCTCTGACTTATTTTACGTAGCATAACGCCTTCATGTTGTTGCAAATGGAAAGATTTCATTATTTCGTATAGCTGAATAATATTCATTGTGAATGTACACACCACATTTCCTTTATCCATCCATCCATGGGTAGATACTTAGGTCATTTCCGTATCTTGGGTATTGGAAATAATGAGGCAACGAATGTGGGATTGGAGATATATTTTCAAGTTAGTGTTTCCGTTTTCTTTGGACAAATACCCAGAGTGGAATTGCTGGATCATGCAGTAATTCTATTTTTGATTTTTTGAGCAACCTCTGTGCTGTTTTCCTTAGTGGTTACACCAGTTTGCATTCCCACCAACAGTGCACAAGGGTCCCCTTTTCTTCACATCCCCATCAACACTTGTATTTCTTGTCGTTTTGATGATAGCCATTCTAACAGGGGTGAGGTGATATCTCATTACAGTTTCCATTTGCTTTTCTGTGATGACTAGTGATGCTGAGCCCTGTTTTATGTACTTATCTCAAACTTGAAATGCCCCAAACGGATTCTTGATCTTTCTTTTATATCTATCTTCTAATTTCTCCATTTTAGTTTGTGGATATACATCTATCCAGTTGCTCATGCTAGAAACTGAGGAGTGAGTTTGATATCTCTTTCCCTCATCTTCCCTATGTAGCCTGATATGAAACTATCAATTCTGCTTCTGAGATGTTCTGTAGCTTTAAGCCATCAACTTCTCTTCATCCTCAGAGATGCCGATAAAAGATTTAACTCCTCTCACACTTCGGCAAATGTATTGTTTTCTTATCAATCAATCTGTTCTAGTGTTGCCTCTTTCTAATCAGTTCTCCTCTGTACTACAATCAGAGTGATACATAATTTTTGTTTTACGTATTTTTTGATTTATAACTGAAAACTGAAATAATATAGCAGAACTTTCTTTTACACTAGTCATAGAAGGATAATTTTCAGGGAAAAAAGTAGAAAATATTCAATTATATGTAATTTGCCTAACCACGTTTATTAATTTTAAATTACACATATTTTTCACGAAATTGAAATTTTCTTCTAGAGGCCACTCAGTAAAATTAATTAAGATAAATCAGTAAAATATTCCATTTCACATGTATCTGTAATTGGAATATTTTACTGATTAGGCAAATGGGACCAGTAAAAGCATTGATGTAGTTAAAATATTTCCTTAGGAGACACAATAGTTTTGCTTTCTTGCCTGTATTTGTCTGTATAACATCAGTGTGGGAATAACTGCCATTTCTCGCAAGTGGACAATCGATCGAGTAGGAGAAAAAAAAAATCTTTAAAGGTGGTATCAGAAAAGGACAGTGCTACAAATGGACAAAGCAGTTCTCATTTGGTTTGGTTTGGTTTTTGACCCTTCCTTGTTCTCTATAAATCTGGATCTGGTTGCCTTTTGATTGCAGAATGACCAAGAATACATGTCCTAACGTAGCCTCGCGATGTCAGACACTCCTGGCTATCAGTCCATCTCACATCCTCTTTCCCAGGTTCCCAGGCTGCCACTAGTCAGGTATGACTGGGTTCCAGCCAGTGAACTATAAGCTGCAGACTGTGAGAAGATTCCAGCCCCGGGCTGTAGAAACCTCCCATGTGTGATGTTCCATGCTCCTTCTGAGGTTTGATATATAGGTGAGTTTGGAGATCTTGGAAACCACATTTTCAAAATGACAGAGCTATAAATCGGAAGGAAATATTCCTGACTTACCATTTGGAGGAGAGTCATCTGATCAGAAAGAGCCTTTTGTCCTTGACTTGAGCAGAGAAACTACATGTTCGGTCACTGAGATTTTTTGGCGCTTTACCTATCAAAACAACATTAACTTAATTAATGTTAATTCCATAAATAGTAACCAGATTCTCCTGCTTTTTCAACGTAAGTTAAAACAGGGCAGCTTTTAAATGCCCGTTTTTATTATCCAGAGCTCTAACTTATTTCCTTCTCCTTAAATAGCGCCATCATTATCTGATTCCAGCTGAAAAGATTTTTATCTTTTCTCTCTTGCTTGCTGATCATTTGTCCATTTACAAGGAATGGCAGTTATCTCTGGACTGATGTTTTGTAGGCAAATACAAGTGAGGAAGCAATTATTACTTTGTCTTGGGAAATATCTGTTGATGTCATCTGGGAAGGCTCAGATTTTACTTAAACCTTTGCCTTTGGGCCATGAATGTTCAGATCCTTAGGGCTGGGCATTAAGTAAAGCTCATATTTCTCAATGTACACTGGGGGGCAGGAGGAAAGAAAAAGAATCTAGGAGTCAGAAGAAGCCATCTTTTATAGTTGTAAATTAAATCTTGTCACTTTCCTCCGTAAAACCCTTTAAATACCTTCCCATTTCACTTGAATCAATTCCAGTCTCGAGGGGACCCCCAGGCCCTGGCCCGTGTTTGCCTGTCTAGCGTCCTTTCAGGATTTCTTTACTTTGTTCCACCTACACTGATTATTTCATCCTTTGAAGGCTCAGCTCTCTGATCTAGGGATTCTGACAGTCCCCACTGCCCAGAGATCTGCTCCCTGAAGCTTTTTCCTTGAACCTCCTATTTTCAAGGTTCTGCTTAAATATCACTCCTTTCGTGAGATCTTATCTATTTCCCTTACAGTCAAAACTGGTTTCTTTTGTTAAGCTTTCTTAAGAAAGTATGCTTTTCCTTCATCAAGCTATCACAATTTGTATTTGAAAATTGACTTTTGTGGCAATTCGTATAATGCTGCCTACTGTATTCCCAACTGATTCGTTCCGATCGCCTGTAACATAGTAGTAGGGAATGTTTATCAAAATGAATAAATTAATGAAATTAAAACAGAAAATTATAAAGTCTATTAAATTTTTTGTCCCACTGGTAACCAAACATTTTCACATTGGCAATGCTGTAACTGGAGTGATCATGTTATAGAGATACATTAGGACATAATATTTTATGCATTCTAAAATATAAAAATATGATGGTTTGTTTTGGAACATGTTATTACTGTTATTCAGTTTCATTGACAATGGTTTCGTTTCTCCGTTCCCCCTCTCCCCCACCAAAAAAAAAAAGAAATCAAGGAAGTGGAAAACTTTCTGTTGTTAAATGAATTTATATAATAAATACTTAGAATAGTGCCTGCATATAGTAAGTTCTCAGTAAAAGTTAACTATTATTATTATTAAAATTTCTATTTAATGTATATCCTACTTTTTAATGATAAATGATTATAATTTTTATGGTAAACTTATACTTGCTAATCATTTTAAATCTGGTTTTTTGTGTTTTAGAGAATAGTTTTTACTTTCTTATTAATTCAAACTTTTGGTTTGAACAATTATTATATATAATTATTACATATAATTATCACATATTGACTATATCTCAATTAAATATATGAATATCCTGATTACTTGTATGAATAAGTTTAGCCTAATATTGTACAGTAATAATTATTTTTGAAAGGAATGAGGCCCTGAGTGAAAAGTAGTTTTATGATCTTTGAAAGCTAAATACTCTTCCTTCTTTTACTGACAGAGATGAATGTAGAGTCTATGTTATAATAAGTTAATGGCCACTTTTTTTCTTTCACCTTTCTAATTTGATGTCTGACATAGAAAATCACTGTTTAAAAATTTTTAGAAATTAAAGCTTCATTTAGTTTGGGTTTTAATGAATAAAACCAAATGGGCTCCATTCAATAGAAGGAGAACAAATGATATAAGCTTTACCTTGGTCCATGTATTATGTAGTGAAAACTTATTATTTTTCATTTCCCTTCTTGCCATTTAGAACACTTTTGGTTATTTTAATCAGAGACTTGAAATCTTTCTCTTCAGCACCTAATCTTAATCTAAGATGGACAATGCTGCTTGTTTCTTGTCAGTTCATCCCCCACAGAGACAGCAGAACCATCTAGAACAGGGACTTCCCATTCGTGAGACCAAGGTTCAAGCCCCTCTCTCCCGTGCGACCGTATAACTCATCCTTACAAACCTTATTTCAGTTATTCGGAGGAAGATGACAGGAGTGCCCAAATCACTGAGTTGTTACAAATATTAAATAAGACAGAGAAGTAAAGTTCTTTGCATACTTTGGGGACATAGTCACTGCTCAAATACAAGCTCTCATCATTAAGTGTAAAACGTGACAGTTTTTATACACAGATTGTTTTTCTTTCTGTCAATGACTAACAATGAAATTAGTGGTTAGGTATCAGTGTTTTTATACAGAATTAAGTATAAGTTTTTACTCAGAATTTAATAAGAGTACAGGATTTTAAGTCATGAAATTGAAGGAAAGAATATGCTAAAACATGAGATAAAATTAAAACTTGTCCTCAATGAAAATGTTCACTGCATTTGGATCATTTTAGTATTAAAATAATTGAATACTATTTAACTTTGTACTAAAAAAATTTGGTTTCTTGATTGTACAGAGACATCTAAGTACTGAAATGGTAAGAGAATTTCATGCTGTAATATAAAATTAAATATTTAATGCTTCCATTAAAGTTTACAAGTCCTCGAGGAAATTACCTTGTGATAAAGCTGAGGCTGGACGTGCCACTGAAGAAAATATCCTTATACCTGTGCTCTGAATGTCTTTTGACACCTTCGACATTACCTTTGACATTCTTTTCACAGCCTCAACCATTACTGGCTTTCTGATGCCTATCCTAAGATGCATTTCAGGGTTCCAGGCCTTGTGAATCAGATAGGCTTCTTGCATATTTTATTAAGCACAAAGTTTTTAACACAGAATAGTTGGAAATAACTGGGTCATTGCTACTGAACGGTGAATGACACATTTAATGTCATTTTTTAACTGGCAAAATCTGCTCTGTACTTACAGTGAAATATGACTCACACAAAGTGAAAGACTCATATTATTTTCCCTTTGCCTGGCTGTCTCCAAGAGCAAAAAGTGAAATCGTGATTTTGAAAAATGGTTCTTATTTTATAGAGAGATACATGTCTATAGTTGGGAGGAAAACATTACTTGTTCCAAAGAGTTTCTATAGCTGAAAAACAGGTGTTTTGATTTGACTGCTGTTATACGTTGATTTGTAATTTTTTTCAACTATGTTCAAAATGGTGAAAAATCAAGGTGTCATCTTTTACTTTGAGATAGTGACATAAAAATTTGGGAATCTTTTAATGACTTTAATGAGGTTCATTCAACAAGCTTTTATTTATCACCTATCAGTTGTGTCTAGGCACATAAGAATAATAGAGCCTGTTCCTCATGTCAAGTGGGGGAAAAATAATCACATCAAATCAATTACAATAGAGCAAGTAGGTGCCAGTAGAGTTATGTTGAAAGTGTTACAGCGAAGTCAATGATTTTAGAATGATAACGGTCAGATCTGTAAACATAAATATTTTGTTACTTGTAATAGAAATTAACCTATCTGTGGATCTGTATTTAAATATGGTAGTTCAATAACACATTTTATAGCATAATGTAGCTCAGTACTTCTTGCTCGTAGTTCAATTTCAGCTTTCTTGGCTCTTGTACTTTCTCCCCAGTGTGCCCCACCAACATATCTACAGGGCTTTCATGATAATGTCCATATAAAAAGGGAGAAAAAGAGAGAAAAGGCGAATAAACATCAGAAACTCAGTCTACTTCTTTGTTCTTGTGTGCGTGTGTGTGTATGTGTATGTGTGTATTTTGTAGTTTTGGTTTAATGGTGAATGAAGATAGGTCAAGAGGAAGTAAGAGGATGGAAATAACTTTGACTACTTCATAATATTGTCCCACCACAATTACTATAGGTTAGCAAAAGAGATTCAAAGGAAGGACGCGTGGCTTAGTTTCAAGCACCTTGAATGCTTTTATGTTCTGCAAATGACATAGCAAACAGTTGGGAACTGTGATTATTGTTCTGTGGGTATAGCAGAAGGAATTAACAGAATAGAAAGCAACAAGGTGTGGTGGAAAAATATGGACTTTAACGAGACAATATTAGATTTAAATAATGGTTCTACTACTAGCTAGGTGCCTTGGACAGGTTTCTTAAACATGCTAGACTTTTGTTGTTGTTTACCCCCCCACACATATATAATAAGGATAATAAACATCTGCCTGATAAAGATTTTGGAAAATTAATTTTTACATGTTCTAGTCATTTAAAAATGCACATTAAATATATACCACGCTTCTGCTTTAAGAATTTTATTTCCTTAACAAAGGTTAGAAAATTATTTCCTGTAACCATAACCTATAACCCCTTTTTGCCCCTGCAGCCATATTTCATCTTACTTTTATCCCTTATCCTCTGTGATTCAGCCACATGGAGCCTTTTTCGTTCATGAAACCTACCATATTCTCTCTTCTTTGCATTTTAGTGTAGATGGATTCCTCAGCCTGGAACTCTGGTTTAACTTGGATAACTCCGCTTTTCTTTCGCATCATCTGAATGTCATGCCATTTCCTTGGGCAGGCTTTTCTGACCCCCGAAACAGTCAACTCCCCAAGTTACAGGCTACCAGTCAAATTTATCCTGACATAGTAACCCTAATAACACATGAGATGTTTTTGTTGCCTCTTTCTCTTTCCTACAAGTTGCAAACTTCAGAACTGCTGGTAATTTGGACATTAAATTCAAACTAGCCGTTGCCCAAACAAGATTTGAATTTCACTCGAAAAATTTGTTTCTTTCCTAGTCTTCCTCTTCGAGGTGATACCACCATCCTCCCGATACTCAAACCAAGAATCAGAATGTTATTCTTAATTATCTCTTTCCTCTGCCCCTCACGCGCAATCTATTACAAGTCCTCTCGATTTGACCTCCTAGTTCACCATGATTTCCTTTTTCCAAATCACTAACATGTCTTGATCGCAATGCGGAATAGCCTCCCGACTCTTGTCCAACTAAAATTCATTTTTTCAACATAGTCCTTAAAGCATAGATCAGATTTTGTACTGAGAAGCCTTCAGTGTCTTCTTATCATGCTAAGGTAAAATACAACTTTGTTTGTCTTGATTTGGAAAGTCTCTATGAGTTTCAGCAACCCTATTTTCTCCTTCCACTCTTTCCTCTGGCTTGCTCTTCTTAGCCACGTCAAGATGGCTTTCTTTCTGTTCCCAAACAATGCCCTTTCCACTGCCGTTTCTCTGCCTGGAATGGTCACTGGATCTTAGTTCAGCTGTCACCTTCTTGGGAAGATCTTCCAAACATTCACCTACCTGAATCTTTAGTTTCTTTCTGTAACATTGTTGTTTTCTTCTCTTCCTAGCTCTTACCTCTATATGAAATTATCTATTCTAGTTGCTTATTTTTTAAAATTTATTCTTACTGGGATACATAAGATTCATTAACGCAGAGATTTTTCTGGCTTATTTACTGTTATAAACAGTGCGTGGGTTGTACGAGACATTCGATTTTCCGGGACGAAGTTATTGAAGAGATAGATACCATTTTGCAGAAAGGTTATTGTAGGAGCAATTTAGTTTACAAACATTTGTTAAATATCTGTGTGTCTGACAAGAGGCCTCGAGGACTTGGTAGGAAAAGAAAACGTGAACAAAGAAATATTTTATAGAACTGGACCTAGAAAGATAAATAGAATTGAAGTGGTCGGGAAAGAAGTACTTGCCCAGGAAACAAGTACAAGGTATTATATTTAGAAAATGGTAAGTCATCTTCTGAGTATAACTAAGAGCACAACACATTAGAGAATGGGGAGGTGAAGTGCACCTTATTTATTTATTTATTTTTAGTTATTTTAACCATATTAGGAGTAATGTCCTTGATACTTCTTTTGGTAAAAGCTCTCGAAATGACTATTTAATGTTCACAATGATCTCTTACATATATCTAGCTCACAAATAATATGAAGAGCACTTCCAAAAAGAAAATAAGGTTGTAGAGGAAAAGACAGTTTCACAACAAATCATACAACGCGGTAAATGCAGTGTGCAAACACGCATAGACCACGTTTGTATGAATCCAGAATCACGCAGGAAGGCCTCCTGGAGGAAGTGCTACCTTCACTGGTCCTTAGAGACAAAGGACCAAAAGCAACTGGGGATTGCAAGGAGGTCCCAGGCCGAAAACACAAGAGCAAAGGCTCAGAGATGCAAAAGTACAGTGCTTTTGAGGACATTTTCAGCAGTTTGTTTCTGCTGGAGCATATAGCTTGGGGTACTGTAATGGAAGGGAGACTGAACACATACCCAAGTCCCAGGACACAAAGGAATTATATATGTCATGATAAGATGCTTGGGAAGACATTAGGGAGCACTAAAACTTTAAGCATGGTTATATCTATACTTCAGAAGCATCATTTTTGGGTTAATATGGTAGATTAATTTGTGGGAAGCAAAGCAGGAGGATAAAATTCAGTGTCAAAAGTTTATTGGGTAGCGTATACAAAAAAGTGTTTAAGGTCTGAAACCCAGTAGACGGTGATGAACAGAATGAAAATATTTGAGAGTGTACTAAGGAAATTTTTGCTTATTTTTGAGACAGTTAACGCTCATTAGATTATCTCGGTGTTGTCTTGCTACATGGGGTTTGTAGGATTTGAAACATGTGATCCATCTAAACACAAATAAATCAATCTAAATAGGATTGCTAAAAGTCTGTAAAAATTTTATTGCTGGGATTTGAGATAATTTCTAGTTGCTGTTTTCTCATTTTATTTGAATCTATTGTTCCTATTATAGTAAGGGTTTCAGGAAATTTATTTCTGTTTGTACAGAATTATAACCATTTAGTTCTGTGCCTCTTCCTTTGGTGATGGTATGTATTGTGAGACGGGACAAAACTCATGCTTCTATTCTAATTCACTGATTGGAAAATGAGATAACCCTCCACAATGTTATTCACCCAAGGCTTCAGAGCTATTTACCAGTGGAATTATGGCGCAGATACAGATTTCTTAATGCCTATTGTTCTAATTCTTCTCCATAGCCCACCATATTAACTTACCTTTTTTTTCTGAATATTTTCTCCTAAATCTCCTATATCCATAAAACAATTATTTTAGGGAAATATTATTTTTTAATACAACATGTTTAGTAAATATAAAACACATGCCTACTACCTGCTGCAAACCATTTCATGATCCTTGTAAGAACTAATTAAAACCGGTAATATGATTTTCTTTGCTTACTAGAAGCAATGAAGTCTCAAAAAGGAAAAAAATTATTTCTCTTTAAATGGATATAGATGGCTTTTAAATTATTCCTATATTATTTGCTATATGTCAAATTGGTTAAATGTTTTTGGTTTAGTTATAATTTTGACAGAGCAAATACAACCGAGATCCCATTATGAGTGAGAAATGGGAAATTCATGATATTTCATAATACTTTAATTACTAATTACGAGTCAAGTTCTTTGTGAGCTTTCGAAGGCTTTTCAACCTAAAGACAACTACGTTATAAGATACTTTGAAAGCACCACTGGAGGACAGATATAGCTTTTTTAGAAAATGATTTTGGCATTTTACGTATCCTCTCATTTGAAAGGGAATCTCACCGGAAATATGTCTTTTTCTTTCACGGTGTTATTTATTGTCTGCTGCGCGTATTCTTGGGCTGTGCCTAATCTAGTGTATCGATTCAAAGATAGAAGCATCCTGTTCCAGCTCTCTAAATCGAAGAGCCAAATGGGTCCTTGTGAAGAGTGACTCGCTGACACTAAGGTAGAGAGGAGTGCTTGTGTGTTCACAAACCACTGTCAACGTGCGTATCAGATAAGATTCCATGTTCAGTCACACTGGGGTTCTTATAGAGATCTATAATTAGAATAATTTTTCTACTAACCCGCATTACCTCTCCATTCCTTCGCCTCTAAGGTTGGTGAATATTAACTAGAATAGCAGCCTTCCAGAACATTTCTCTATCAGTTCTTCTTTTCCCTCCCTCATTCTCTTCTTATTTTCTTCTATTTTAAAATTACAGCCCTCTTAGGCAAAGGAACAGCCGCTGCGACCCAGTTAATGATTCTCACTCCTGTTTTCAGTAAAATAAGATCTGTGATTACAAAAAAAAGTGGAAAGAAACAATTTACAATGAAAATGTTGCTAAATAGATCAAAGGAATTATAATGAATTTATTGCTAAAGCAAATTTTATGACATTTTCTTAGAAAAAAGTATTGCGCTTTATAGCTGATTTTACATTTTAAGGCAATGATTTATAGGCCTAAAGAAATGATTACTTTAATATGTTGCAGGTTATTTAAATGATGCAAAATCATTGTGTAGAACCAGTTAAGTATCCTCAGGGACGTTATGCATATACAATATCCCCCAATTTCTGAACATTTACAACAGGCCACTTCTCTTTTCCAAAAGACCTATATTAGTATCTATTTTCGCTAACTGAAAGAAATCCAAAGATAATTTTTTTTTTATGTAAAAAGCCACTCAGTACTAACGTAGGTCTTTTTGTAAAGGGGAAAATCCTGTTCAGATATCTTTTGGGTTAGTAACACAGGTACTAAGGAAGGTCGTTTGTAAAAGTGAAGTGGCTTGATGTGAACTTTCAGAAAGCAGGGGATACTCTTTGCTTTATGACATTTCAACTCAGGAAAAGACTTCACAGGTACGCTCAACTTTCAGATAGGCGGCAAACCTCTGTCTATTTTATTGAAAACAGTGTGAAAAAGAGATATCCTCAGAAACTAATAATAAGTAGCAGCAATCAATGTAATAAAAAGGATAATTAAACTCTATGATTTCAGGGAATCCGATGATTCCTTTATCAATCAAGGCATTTATCAGTGTATTGATTGCTGGAAAATGGTAGCACTATGATGATATTTGTTAAATTTTCGCATTGACTGATATCTTTATTGTTGGTGTCATACAGATTGGAGATCTCAATAAATTCTAGTCATAAGCCAGTCTTAGTTATTAATGCCAGATTTCAGGATTCCCTGAAACTCAGTTAAGTTATACCATGTGCAAAAATAAAAATCTGTAGAATTTTAGTAAAAACTTAAAATAAGATATATACTTTTGGATTAATTTAAAACCCAGTAAGAGGAAATCTAAGGTGACCAGCAAGCTAAAAACCATATTTGAAGTGTCACTGGTCTATATTCATAGAATTTTACTGCTGGTCTGGTCTGTCAGGTCCATTTAAGGTCTGAAATTCTCTCATTTTTTAAATGATGAAAACAAGCCTTTGAGGGTTTGAATTCTAGATCCAGGGCACTGGCCCGGGAGTCAAAGGGCCAGGATGAGGGCACAGATCGTAATCCAGGGTCCCTTGTTCTGCACAACAGGAGACTGATTTTCTCTTTTTATTTTTTATGGAAATTGTTGGAATAAAAAGATTTTGGGAGCACTCGAGGTAGTACTTTACTTATTTCACTATATTTGACCATATAAATTCAGTTAAAATATTTCTAATATTTTAAGTATATCACATTTTTTCATGAAAACTATAAAAAGCAAATTTCTCTTTTTCAGTTCTTCATTGTTTTCTTTATAGTAGCAAAAGAATTCTGTGATTTTACATTTGAAATTGCAGTTGGAAAAACATTTCTCCTTTTTCCCCCCTCAAGCATAGTGCATGAAAAACAACTAGCTAGATGTTGGCGGTGGCTTACAAAGATTAGTCAAAAATGAATCATGTCCTCAAAGCACTTAGAGTAATGGATGACTGTAAGGAAAGTACATTTTCTTTTCATAAGTCAGCCATGTTTTCAGATGTGTATATTGGTGCATTAAAATTTAGTATCACAGAATTCAGGTCAGAATTTCTGAAATGTTAAGTTTTGGAATTTTCTTATTTGATATCAAATGGTTAAAACCATGCTTTTCTCCCTTCTTATGGAAGCCCATTAAGTGCTCATAGAACATGGCCTTAACATTTTGATATTAGTCAATAGTATCCTGCTAGATCTTACTGTAGAATGACAGCATATAATTAAGAGATGCAGACTGTGAGTGTGAAAAGTTAATTAACTGCAAGATTTTGACAGACACCAGGTAATTAAAAATTAAAATGAAAATAGCTTTAAAAATTTTTAATTATGCTTTATTTCATAATATGTTGCTGAGAAAAGTGAAGGGGATGTTTTCCATTAGCTTGTTCGTCCATCGCGGTGGTTCTCACATTGTGCTCCCAGGAAGTCATAATGCACTTCCCACCTGCAGTGCCCTTAATCTGTTTCTGAAAGTAATTTTAGAAATTAGAATACTGCTGTGGCATTAAAGTTTAATACTTTGTTGGCACCATGGGCAGAAACTGCTAAAAGGAAAAAACACCCTACAAAATTGAAACTAAAGGTATTTTGCTTTCCCTTTCCTCTTTTCACAAAGAAATGGAACTTGGATGTACTATATAGTCTTGAGGATGACTTAATTTATGACTCATTATAATGCCCTAGGAGCATGATGCCTCAACCCTAGTTTCCTGATATTTTTATTTTATTGATGGTTCTGATTGACTTTACCTGTTCTTGAAAGAGACAGCTCGTCCTTACGAATCGTGGGCCATGGTTATCCGGATCTTTAAAATGGGTTTTGGGTTAGTGCATACTAAAATCCTTAGCCCACGAAAGCTACATATTTAGAACTTCTAGCCACAAAATTGAATTTCTCGGGATATGTGAACAAGATGCAGTTGCTTCTTAAAGGCAGCTTGTTTGTTAAAAGGTTCTCAGTTGGGTGATTAACTGAAAAATGTTGGACTGCTGGCCCGAATATTATAGGTTTCCTTGTAGAACTCTGTTGGCAGATGCTGGAAGATTCATATAACATTTCTTCATTTACCAGATATTTACTGAATGCTAATTATGTGAGGATTATTATTCTAGCACTGAAGATAAAATAATGAGCAGACATGGTAACTGCCCTCATGGAACATCCATTGGATTATCAGTGTTTAGGTGGACAGAAACCATCTTGATACATGAAGTGAAATTCACTTCCTCTGTTGGAAAAAAGGAAGTCGAGGCAGTATTCTTTCTTTATCATTCTCAGAAACTCAAATCTTGTCTAGAACTTTTCATGAGGAATGCTTCTTCCAAAAAAGTGTTTAGTGGAAGATGAAAGCCATTGGCTTAGCAGTTACACGTCCCTGGTGTGGGCTGGTGTAATTTCTTAGGGGGAAGAGAAGCTCTAAGTATGCCTAGACTTGAATCTACCTTTAACAGCTTCATTGAATGTTTCGTATTTTAAAATTCTATAATTTATTATTTTTTAAGCATTAGGTGGTTTTAGAGAAAAAAATGAAAACATATAATCCTATTCTTATTAATGACAAATTAAAATACTTTTTAAAGCTATCCCGTTATGTTTTTAGTTGTCACTATGCTTTTAATTATTGTGAACTGGAATGCCAGTTTTCTCTCTCATATTTACTTAACAGGATACATTCTGTTTTTTTTTTTTTTGCCATTGGTTTGTTTCTATTAGGTTTATTAAATTTTTATATTTTATATTTTACCTTTGGGTTGTTTTCTATTACCAGTTCTTCCAAATAGATTTAAAGTCTCAAAATCAGTCATACTTAGAAGGATGAGAATAGCAACACAGTTTTACAACACACACGTTTCTTGTGAACAGGGTTTAAGTAAATGTATAAAAAGTGAAATGTATCCATCCGTGTGTGTGATCATAGTTATTTCAAAGAATTCCATTTAAATATGGGGCTAACCGGAGGTATAATCATCTCTAAAAATTAGACTATTGTTTTCCAATAATCCATTTGATTCAAATCTCTAATATATTTCCTATTATAAAACTACCGACTAGTGATTTTCAGAACAAGTACCAAATTACATTTCCAGTACAAATTTGGTTAATTCTACAATTATGTAAAAAAGGGACAAACCTTAGAGTCATTGTTCACAATTGCACTTCTCAAAGCAAAAAATGAGAATAAATAACACCCTATTTCCGAGAAATTTATAAACGCGTTTGCAGAGATAATTACAAATACTCACTCAGAGAGAAAGTAAAACAAGTTACTGCCAAAATTTTTTTTGTTAAATCGTACCATTCAGTGTCACACTACATTAATGATAACGTAGAAAAGTACTTTTTAATATATATTCTAATAGACGTGATTTTATAAATGGGTTAATCACTCGATGTGCAGATTATGAATCAGCTCTTATATGTGCAGAGTATAAAGGAGAAGCGCTCACGGGTGATTCAGTTTCTCCTATTTGAGGATTAATAAAAGACATATTTACTTGGAATGACTCATTATATTTACTTTAAAGGATTTTGTACTGAATTTTAACCTATACTCATCTTATTTATATTGCACATATTGAAGGAAACAGGGACATTATTATGATAACAATCACTGGCACCAAATATTATCCTTTTCAGTATGCTAAAGCATAACTCTGATGGCTGTTCTGAACTGCTGACCTCTGAGGCTAAAGACAGTTTCCGAGTATTTGAAAGGAAACAAACAAAATCCAAACAAGATAAAGCAATTGCTTCTTGCTACCAGAAGCACAAGTAAAGAGAAGTTGTGTGATTTCAAGGGACATGACCAAGTAACTATATTCTATTAGTAAAGTATCCCAAACCCTTAAAATCCTGAATTTCTTGCTTCAAGACTGAAGGCGAAAGATTTCTTATGTGGATATGAAACCAGGAATTCATGTGAAAATGAAACTCCGTAATCAAGAATTTGACATTCTCTTGATACTCTTTCTAAAAATTCTTCCTTTGAGTGAGAAGTATTTTTTATATGTACTTGGACAGATGTGAGAACCACAGCAAAACGCAGCAAAAGCAGGGAGAAATGATTTCCAGGGCTGTAGGCAGTCAAAATCAGATTTGAATTCCATGCAGTGCCCTCTCGCCTAAAATAAAACGTTCGCCCTCCGGTTCTGAATGTGCCCAGACTTTGCTTCTAAAGGAGTGCTGGAAAAAGGCCCTTAATGAGAAAACACTCATAATTTCCTACTCTGTACTCAATCTGAGTATTCTGAAGGACATTATAGTGCCCCAAATGATTGCCATTTACAGGAAGTTATCTTAGAGATTACATTTTCTCATTTGTAGAATTAAAGAGTCAGAAAAGATGTGTAAACCGACACGCGGTACAAGCTTTCAGCCCTCAAGAAGGTTGAACAGGTCTACCATGGTGAAAATGATTATAATCAATTTAATTATTGTCGAATAAAACAATTGTGACTTTTAAAAACAATTTGATAAGACTATGTTTTTATTGCTAAACATTGTATTCATTTCCTTTAACTTACCTATAATTGAGATTCGCACTGTCAGCAGGTCCAACGTCAGCAGCTACCACAGCACCTCTGTGGCCTTCGCCTGGATTCCATTGGTTCAACCAGTGAGGAGACAACAAACCCCAATGACCGAAACAGTTTATGCCTCACACACAGCGCAGCGGGCAGCATGAACTTCATGTTCATATCAAGTTCCCAATGCAGAGGGGGCCTAAGTAGATATTATGCACATAGTGGGTCTGCGGCACAGCTGAGGACCTCAGGAAATCCCTGACTCATAAGGGGACTGCAACCAAACTTGCTCATTCTCCACTTCGAGAGAGAGAGAGAGAGAGAGAGGGGGAGAGAGAGAGAGAGAGAAAGAGTGAGAGAGATTATATCCTTATCCTGATCAGGAAACCAGTCTTCCCTCTGACCCAGAGGAGATACTTCCTTTATTGCCCTGGAATGTATGAGAGAGGAGGAAGAACTTTATCTCCCTACTACAGAAGCAAAAGCTGTCTGCAAATGTCCTTGATTAAAACTGTCAAAACCCTTTGCTCAAGTGTGTGGAATCACCAGACCCCTGGTGACTGTCTCCCAACATACATGTGTATCCAGTGCCCAGAATGGTGGGCAGAAGCTGAGAGTTTGAGTAAGATGAGAAGATAATTGCTTCAGTCATAGTCAAAGGCAGTTTGAAACCATCTCAAGTCATATTATTTTAAATGAAAATTTTGTATATGTTGATGTACGAGAGGGTCCCCACTTTTGACCTGCTCAGACATCCTTGATCTAGGCTAAAATCTTCGGATATACTTCCCCTCCTGGTACTGAGATATAGTCACGTACCTTCAAGGCCCTGTCCATAGTTACATTGGAGAATATCCCTTGTATTATAAAGAAACCAATGACACCTAACCAAGTAGTAGGAGATAAGAATAAATTCTCCTGATATCTTTAATGTAGCTAAAACCTGAGTCTGAAGAGCTCAACATTGCTCTGAGGCGTTTACTCATGTGAGTCTCACTTACTGAGAAAGTGTATAAAGACAGAGAGGTCAGCAAATCGTAGTTTTCAGTTAGCAATGGGAGAGCTCTCTTTCCTCTGAGATCATACGGTTTTCTTCTTTTAAGAAGGATGTCACAATAGGGGCAGATAAGGCAAAAAGCCCTCTTCCACGCAAGTGCCCAAGAAATAGAACTGGCCCGTAGAGGAGGTCACCGCTTGAATGACACTTGGGAGCAGGAAGTTAGGAAGAGTGAGCAAAGTTATCTGTCTGCTCTTCAGATTTCATACAACCTGAGTATGTGGAGCTTGGCTAATGATGATATGGATTCTTTTAGGATGACAAGTTTTTAAAGAAAGAGCTGTATAACAATAGAGGCAATTTTTTTTTTTTTCCTGGGAGGAAATGCTGAACACCAGTTAAACACATTATTCACTTTGGTGGTTGTAGGACTTCAGGATTACTCCATGTTTTCAATTATTATTAAAAGCAGAAATCAGCATAAAATGAACATATTAAACCATCAACTAAAATCACAGACTGTTGCAAGGAAATACAGATACTGGTTTGAAATGTTTTTTGTAGCTAGTTCTACTATCTCCTGTAATACAAAAGGAATTTTAGTGTTTATTTTTAGAGATTTACTTTTATAAATCATCTGGGTACATTTGCGCCTCAATGAGGAAAAAAAAAGTGTTATTTTTTAAATCTCTCCAGAATTTGCATCAAAGATTTATGTAAATAGCTCTCCCTTTAGAAGAACTGCGTCTCAGATGACGTGAAAACAAGTATGAAATTTAATTGTTGAGATAGATTTCTTTTCAACAACCGTTCTCTCTCTAAGGACTTAACATTGTTTTAAAGTCTGGTTGTTTCTGTAACGAAACTTGTTGTGCTAATATGTGGTAATGTCAGATAAGACAGACCTCTGCTATGTGCAGAACTTAGAGATTGATTGACCCTGGAAAGCAATTTTACTAATGAAGTTATTGAATATAGTAATTGCGGTGTTTTTGTCTTTTAAGTAAAAGCGAAATTAAGAAAAAAAAATAACCATTGACTCGAATGCTTTTATGTGCCATATGTTTATCACCAAATATCAGCATTAGAGCCTTAGTCGAAATTAATTCAGTATGCTAATTCAACATAAAGCAAATCCTCCCCCCTACCCCCGCAAAATAAGCCTCATAATAGAGGTTTGTCTGGTATTTTTGCCTCTTCTCAACACCCATCCTGGGTATCTAAATATAATTCTTAAAGAATTTTATGAGGGCAACACAATGATTTGCTTAGAATGACCTATTTTTTTTATTGTTTAATATCAACGTATTTTACATTTTGTTTTGCTTTTTATTTTTCCCTTTAAAAAAATTGTAGGAAAATACACATGGCGTAACAGTTACCATCTTAACCCTTTTTACATATGTGGTTTAGTGGCATTAAGTACTTTCCCACTTGTGCTACTGACTCCACCGTCCGTGCACAGAACTCTTTCCAGCTTGCTATACCAGTATTTTTACACAAGCTAGTGTGCAGGTTTGGTATGAGTATGCAGTTCATAATCGCTAAGAACTTTATAGTAAATCTCAGGCATCGTGGCCAGCCATGACCAAGGGGACAGTTCTGCTCAGGCTCAGCTCTGTCTTGTGCATGCAAAGCGGTCAGCCAAATGGACAGGACTCCCTTGTTGCATCAGGGGCTATACTACCAAGGGAGTTAACGTTTGATCATGTCTTCGCTGAAATTTTATTATTCCATACTGAGTTTTTATCAGCTAATTTCTGTGGGATGTTTTGCTTTTTGTCAATGGGCTGAGGCAAACTTCTGGCTGCTGCCCAGGGCTGGAATAGCCCTTTTAATTTCTGGCAATCAGAGTTCTTCAGTGTAGATTCTGACTAACTTTCTGAGTACGTCACTAGGCATGTGTAACTGGGTAGAAAAAGTGACAGGGTCTTTGATGTGAAAAATAAAAGTGGATTCTCAGTCACCAAATAGATCAAGCCTTTCTCTCCGGCAAAGGGCTATAAAGAGATAGAACAACATTTCACTGGATCAAAGAGCAAAATTTTGAACAAATAGTTTTTAGCTATCACTTTTTATACACAGCATTGGGAAAGTTCTAAGGTTGATAATACTTTTTCTTTTTTTTGGAAGCTGTGAGGAAACAAGTCTTCTTATGTCTACATGGAATATGTATTTGAAAATTCCCTATAGAGAATCACTTGTCAGTAACTTTTAAAATTTTAAATTAACTCAGTAACTCTACTTTTGGGAATTTAACTTATAGAAGAATTATACAGTGAAGAATGACATGGTGCTAATTTATTCATCTTAACATTGTTTTTAAGAGCAAAAGATTACAAATAAACCATATGTTCATCATTAGGGCACTGGTTAAATAAATTTTGCTGCATTTCTACAGTGAAATACTGTGTATGATAGAATCAAGAAGCTGTCTGTGTTTTAAAATGGACACGTTTCCAAATTTTATTGTTTAAAGTTTCTAAATTGTATGTGCAATAAAGCATGTTATCTTAGTTATAAAAAAAGGTGTAACTCCATCCATCCATATTTGATTATTTTGCATATAGCTTCGCTAGAAGCATATACAAAAAAATAAGTGTGTTACCTATAGGGAATGGAGGGACACCGGGTGGACGGGAACAGGGTTTTAAGTAAGTCTTTCAATGTATACTGCTTTTTTAATTTTTAGTTTTTGAACCCTGAAGTCAGATCTCCTATTAAAATTCAATAATAAAGTAATTAGAAAAAGGCAAATGTAAAAAGTTTTAAAAATATAAAATATGAGGTGGTATAAGAAGTGGAACTTGTTTATACCAGGCAGAGGGAAGTTAAAGTTAAATTGGTAAATCTTCAATCTTAAATGGTTCGGCTCAAAAATGAGGGATTTAGACTTTGATCTCTTGATCACTTCAAATTCTGAGATCTTATAATTTGACATGAAGACTTTCTATTAGAAGTGTTATTTCCTTAAGTTTTATACCTCCGTTAAGAATAGCACATATCAATGTGGGCTTAAATTTTCAAAGGAAAAAATATGATGTTGAGTTTGGGAGATTTTCCAATTATGCATTTCTGATCATAACAGTCTTGACTTACACATGGTAGGTATTACTATGTGGTTGACTTTGGGGCTTCCTCTTTGTTTAATTTAAACTGTATTTAATAAATGGTATATACGATTATTGTAAACCTCTAGTGGTATAAAAATGTACAAAGCTAGAAAAAATTTCCCTAGCGTCGTCAGTCCTGCTCTGCAAAAGTAATTATGGTATTGTAACTGATTTTTCTTGCACATACATCAAATATTTTTGTAAATGTACATATATACTAAAAGTAGTATGTATCTTATATGTTATAGATAGAGCTGTAGAAAGAAAGAAAGGGTTGGAGGGTAAGGAGAAGGAAGAGAGGGGAAGAGAAGAACTAGAAAGGTTTTCTTTGCAAAAGAAATGAGCTTACACGTTTCTTTGCAAGTGGTTTTCTTTTTTTCACTTCTAAATATGGCTGTATAATCACCTTGATACCAATACATCTATTTCAGAAAATATGTTCTGTATGATGTTTGCTTTTTGAAATGTATGTATTATTTGCACCTTAAGGGGGTTGCTTGACTTTATTTTTGCAGACATTCTATGGGAACATTAGTAGGTTAAAAATTCTGCTGTATATGTATGAGTCCAATATGTTGATTCTATTTTGTAATCCTCTCTGTCATCCTTTTAAGATTCATTTTATTAACCTATGCCCATCTTCTAACCTATGCCCACTGCGCAGTAGCCTCTCGTGAAGTGCCTAGAGATCTAGAGGGAACCTGATTTGTTGTACATTTTAATGTTTTTACGATTGCCTTCTTAATGTTTCGTAGCAGTTAGTCATGTCACTGCCAGTGGAGTGTTTATCTGTGGAATTTGTCCTTGAGTGTATTTTAATGAATTTCAGGAACAACAACAACAAAAAACCCTTGTAACTTGAAGTCCTAATTATGTAACACATATTGTCTATTATACATTGTAGGCATGATTGAGTGACAAGAGAGAAAGTCGATAATGGCAAACGATTTAATTCTGTTTATATTCAAGGAAGTTGTCATGCGGTACTAACAACAGAATTTCAAGAAGCCATGGCATAGTCCTTAGCTAATATACGTGAACTTGACGCAAAATTTAAAAATAGTAGTCTGTGAATTGTATTTCAGCAATGTATAAAGAAGTTGACAAATCTAAGGAACAGTATCTAATTTATTTATAGAAAATGTTGAAGTTACAACTATGTTGTCATGTTCGAAGCAGCACTAAGCACATCTGTTTGATGGCACTAAAAATATAATTACCTTTCCAAAGAAAAACTGTAATTTAGTACTGTTCAATATAGAATATTTATCAAAAAACTGTCATGGAAATATATAATTTGGAAATTTTTTTGTTTGGAGTTTTATTTTGTAAGATTTTAGACTTACGATGCCCATCTGTGCCCTCAGGTTGGAGTCCTTTCATTGGGCCATCGATTTCCTACCTACAGAATTAGTTGCAATTTTCGCACATGGTTGATGTAACATATTTTTTGAGTCTTAGTATGTGCTAAAAATTATGCTCGGAGGTGGGGATAAAATTATGAGCAAAATATAGGTACAGTCTCTGCCTTTGTGGAGTTTACAGTCTACTACTGTATTTTTAGATATATCAGATAATCTCAAATGTATCATATGTATTATAATAAATCTATATACCTTACCTTAGATGCCTCACCATATATAGTATGTGTAGTGTGTGTGTGTGTGTACAAAAGTAATATGAAAGAGATATACAGGATTATGATGAGAGCTAAAATTGAAGGTTTGGTAGTGATTAACTAGTCAAAGGAGGAGCCAGAGCATACTAGGCAGAGGAAGTACCCAACCAAATGCTTCGTGGAGAAGAAAAGTTGGTGGGTGTGAGGACCTAAGGAAGGCTTAGGCGGCTGACCTGGGAGAGGTGAAGGGGACCCAGCCTTATGGAAGCTTGCAGGCCATCCTAAGATTTTGCCTTTATCCTAAGAGCAATGAGATTCTAGTAAAGGATTTTAAGTAAGGAGATGAGATGATGAGAATTCTACGTTGTGGAGATTTCTGTCTACAGAATTGAAACCAAGTTTTAGGGAGGCAGGTGTTGCCTAGAACGGATGCAAGCAGCCTGGGGAGAAGACAATTACCTGGTTCAGGTGAGAGACGGCAGGTTGGACTACAGCAGTAAGAATAGAGGTGGTAAGTGGACATTGCAATTCTAATGGCATTTGCCCGTTAAACATGTTAGTCTAAATTTGATCGCTTACTAATTCATTACTTACTAAATCTTCTTTAAAAATTGTAAGATTTACAGAGACTTGTAAGAGATTGAACTTGTCTCTGCGGTGTAGGGTGAATTTAGTATATCTGAACACATATTTGATGTCTTACTCTAAATAAAATATTGGGTATCCACTTAAAGATGGTATATCACTGTGTCTTCTCCTACATAAGCCCCCTTTAAAATACAGGTGCATCATGCCAGTTCTCATATTTTAAATAAAACTTAAACCACCAACTATTTCATTGTTAAAAAGTGCTGTATAATTTTGACAGTCAGTGCAGCTCTGAATTTAAAAATTATGAGATGGACAGCTAGAATACCATTAGATTGCAATTTCATGTAATTGACCTTTATGAAAGGTTAGGCGTTCTAATCTTCAATTTTAGACAAGAGTATTTTACAAACTTATGTAAAAATTCAAATGATAAAAAAATCTTCATCTTTTCTTCACATGAACACATGCCGAATTTATATAATAATCTGTATTTATTTATATTTAATAAAATTCTTACCAGAGCAGAAGCCATGCTTCAATATAAATTCTTAACTCAAAAATGTGTAAGTATGTATCTAATCATGAAATTTTTGACAACTATACTTTGGAAAAATTTCATTTGTCTTTTTTATTTGGTGCTCTCACTATGAAAAGATCTGACCTTTATTAGTGTCCTGGGGCTTAAATCAGGAAACAACTATTCAACACTTGTGGTGTGTGATTACTAGTCATTGTCGTAGATTCAGTAGTGAATGAAGCAAAAACACTCAACATCGAGAGTTTTACCATCTAGTATGGAGTTATGTTTTGCTAATCTATTGCTATAAATAGCCAGTATTCAAATTCTCCTGCTGGAAATGACTGAAATAGTTGTAGACTGAAGAAAACTTTGTTCTCAATCCTTTTTCCATCTTATTTAGTCTCTTTATAGGTTACAGCTCATGTAATTGTTTTTATGCAGCTCAAAATTTTCTTTTGAGAAAAAAATCTCCTAGAGATTTTACCAGACGGAGAGTAATTAATTGCAAATGAAAGGACATATTAATAGTATCTTATGAAAAGGACATTTGTCATAATAGCCTATAAGAAACAATATGCAAAGTTTTCTCATTAAAGTGTCCTTTACTGTGTATGTGTGTGTGTGTGTGTGTGTGTGTGTGTGTGTGTGTTTTAATTCCAGGTAATTAATTTTTATAGTTGACTTTTATCTTATCCCCTATAATGAGTTAGGAAAATTTCATTTTTAAATGGTCTCTGTACCACTTTGAGGACATGCTGTGACTTTGAAACTATTTGATATCATTTCACTAGTGTACTATTTCATCATTCATATTAACTTGCTACTTTTCTCCTTTCTGTGTTCAGATATTACACATTTTGCCATGAAATAAGGCTATGAGAAATTGATGCCAAAAGAAATTATAACCCAGGGCTAGTGAGAAGTGGGGCTTATTAATTATGAATACTTTTAGCTTTGCTATAATGAGGGTTTACTATTGGCAGGGCCCTGTGCTAAGTGACCACGGCTTCTTTTTCACCCTGCCACTTCCGCTTCCACTCTCTGGGGTTATGCACCTGGTCACCAGGGGTTGATAAACCACTTTTGGGTTAAAGGATGTGTAGTCTCAGAAAACTGAGGGGTTGTTTCTGAAAGTATCACTGCGCATCAGTGCTGTGAATCAGAGTGTTCTGTGTTGTTCCCTCTGGGGCAGATTGTTACACCTGACAGACTCTGATGGTGGAATTCCTGTCTCTTCTTTACCAGCCAGTGTAGTGAGGTGCTGATTTAAGATCAGAGGGGTGCCAGGACTTCACTTAGAGTTGCTCATGTTCATATTAATTCTCTCTCTCTGTCTCTCTCTGTCTGTCTCTCTCTGTCTCTCTGTCTCTGTCTCTGTCTCTCTCTCTCTCTCTCTCTCTCTCTCTCTCACACACACACACCGAAATGTGCATGCCTGTTAGCATGGTATGTTACCTTAAACTGTGAAAATTGTAACCCTTAGTTTTCTTTGAGTATTGGACCATCCTTTTATCCTTTTTAAGAAATATGGCAGTTAGTAGGTATCACCATTAAAACCTGCTTTTATTTTGTTCATGTCTAGCGAATCTGTAATCTTTATTAAAAGACCTACCTTATCAGAGGGAACAGAACTTATGCTTAATTTTATCTTAAAACTAGAAAATGTTTCTGTATTGAGTCTGAATCTTTCAACTACATTTACTTCAATTGTCCCCACTGGCATTTCTAAGATGTACAATTCTTGGTGCGTGGCAATTGCGCTATATTGGAAGTCAAGGACCTTGGGTTCTGTATTCAGTTTTGTCCCTTACTAATTGTGTGATTTCAGCAAATAACTTCACATCTCTAATTCTTGGTTTTATTACCTACAATAATGATCTCTCTTTTGGTCACAAGGAAGTGACTCGTGTGAAACCATTCATTCACTTAATCATTTGATCGGGATTCTGAGCAGCTTCTGTGCGGGTAAGTGTTTCAGATTCTGGAGATACAGAATGGAATAAGACTAAGTTCCTAGTCCTCTCTAGCTTCACTCAAATACACTTGAAACTTAAGTACTATACGGAGGTAAACATTGCAAAGAGCTGTCTAACTTTACTGTGTATTATTTATGTAACTATTTAGTCAGCCCACTTAATTAAATTGTTGGTTCCATGGTGATAAGAAAACATACCTTAGTTCTGTTATATACTCTGCAAAATATATATAGCAAACTACTCACATACAAATCAAATTGAATATAAGAAAAAAAATAATGGATAATCCAAGGATGACATTAAGTATTTAGGAGCCCTTCTAGTCAGCCGCAGAATAGGTTATGTTTTTGAAAGTTAGTGTATTTTCTGAAAGACATATCTCTTGGTTATTTAGTAGGATTAGAAGGGCTCACAATTAAAATCCTCATCAGTAGATCTAATAGAGATATTTCTATGAGACAGCTGTGTGAAAAAATAAAATAAAATTAGCAACATAAAATGGGACAATCTCTGTGGTTTTTATCCATTTCAGAAAAGTTGTCCCTTGGATTCTCAAACTCCTATACCAGGAATATATAAATTCTGGTCATGATTTGATTCATGAACCTGTATTCCTGTTATCATTTTTGTCCCAAGGGAGTTAATTATTTTAGGCCAATTAAATACTAGGATTGCTAGTATGGTTGACATTACTTGAAGCCACTTAAAAATGGGATTTTTTTTTTCCAATTGGGATATGCATCGTCTGAACAACAACAACAAAAGCCTATACCAAATATATTGATACCTTCGTGTAATGCTGAATGATACTAAATATTTGAGGATGTTTTGCTTCTATGTCTGGGCATGAGATCAGACCAATTACTGTATCATGGTTAATGCTTTAGTAAAGACCGGGTGGAAAATAATTATGTCTTTCTCGCTCAGCCCTTGGCATTGCTGACCCAATGGTCAACTGTATTTAGTTGGAGTCTGAGGTAATGAGACGTAATGAGATATTTTTAGGTGATACTTGTACCACTTGATATTGGAAAGTCTCTCTAAACTTGGTCTTGAGTGAGTCTCCTCTTTTATTTCTTATCGACAAACTGGTATTTTAAACCACTTAACCCTGAGTCTCAGCAAATGCAGATTCTTTTTTTGTGTGTGTGTGATTGGCTTGATGAGTACTGATATATAATTTTGAGAATATTGCTAGGTTATTGAGTCCCAAGTGAAAACGATTTAGAAAAGACTACGTGGATATATTAGGTCGGGTTCTCCAGAGAAATAGAACCCAGAGTGTCTGTTTGTGTGTGTACGTGTGTGTGTGTGATGTGTACACGTATGTATGTATGTCTGAGGGAAGGGAGAGAGAGACTGATTTTTTATTTTCAGAAATTGGCTCACATGATTTGGGGGGTTTAGCAAGTCCAAAATTTTCAGGGCAGACCAGTAGGCTGGAAGTTCCTGCAGGAGTCGATCCCGTAGTCTTGAATCCCTAGGCAGTCTAGCATAATTCCTTTCTCTTCTGGGGATCTCCGTCTCTCCTCTTAAGACCCTGCAGTTTATTGAATGAAGCCTTCTCACATCATGGGGGCAATCTCCTTTACTCAGTGTCTACTGTTTTAAATGTTCGTCACATCTAAAAAAAATCACTTCATAGCAACAGCTAGAGTAGTGTTTGACTAAACAGCTGGGTACTGTAGCCTAGCCAAGTTGACACATAAAATTACCACAGTTGGGTTTTATCAAAATGAATTTTTCAATAGACTTTATATTGTTTTGGGGAAAAAAAAGAAATGTAGTCAAGACAGTACTGAAAAGACCTAAATATTACCATCAGAACTGCTAATGTTGGCACTTATGAGAAAATAGACAAGGTTGTAGAAACCTATATCTAGATCATATCTTGAAGTCTTATATCTTCTTAGCCTTTATAAACATAAATGAATCATGGAAAACTTTGTGATGACAGTATAGAAATTGTGATGATATTAATTGCTAGTCAAATACGGTACATTTATTTTCTCATTTTCAGAAATCTAGAGTTGACACGAATATTATCTCTACTATAAAGATGAGAAAATTGATGCTCAATTCGGTTTGAGACTTATGCCAGGTCACAGATGGTACGAAGTAGAACTAGGATAATTATTGCATATCTTAAGAATTTCCTGCACCCATCACAGTTACAACAAGGTCTAAAGTGAAGGCTAGATAATTGTGAGTTCTTATTTATACTGCCTGGATGGACCCAGAGCATTTTATAGGCGGTTTTTATGAAGAGAAACTCTTTTCTCCAAATACTAAACAATGAACTAAGTAGTAATACCTTTAAAAAGGTATTACTCTTTTTTTTTCCTCTGTAATAATTCGTTAGAATTCGTTTTTTTGGTCAGAATTTTCTGTGAAGATTGTGTGGGTATTAGGCATAGCTCCACAACTATTTACTACCATTAAATACTGTATCTATTTTTTAAGAAATATTTTAGAATAAGATAGGATTACTTTTACTTTGACTTTCAACCCGTAGAAAAAAGTTAAGCCTTATAAGCTTAATAAAAACAACTGCTGACGTTGCATACCACCTAGAGAGTGAATTTCTGGAGAAACAATCTCAACAGGTCCAACAATAAGATTGACTTTTCTCTGCCAGCCTTTCTAATCTCTTGCCATTCTTTACCTTGTCCTTTCTGTTTTCTGAACAGTGTCACAGTTGTATTTCTAATGCCTAACAAGCTATCTGGCTGAGTAAACAATTAACTAATTCTAGAAAGAAGGAAAGGAAGGAAGGAAGTTATGAAGGAGAGAATATTCCTTAGAATGTTCACCTTTTAGCACTGTATTTACTTCATTTCAGTCTATTCCTTTAACTTATGTTGCACTTTTACTTGTATAATTGGCACACAGGCAGCTGAGAAGCTATGGAAAATTCGTCAGTGTTGATGCAGGTGATTACATAGTCATTTCAGCTCTCTTCTCTTACTGTGTTTCTGTATCTCTTGCTGTGGGTCTGTCACACATTTTAAGGCCCAAGATTGCACATTTGGATCTCAGCATGTGCTGAGGCATAGTAAAAAAATACTTGTCAGCTTTGACATTTCTTATTTTAATGCAGAAAGTAATATTGACCAGCTTTTTCCAATAGATAATTTTAGAAAGTTGGTTGACACTAATGTTAGATAATTTCTGTAGAGTAATTAATTGCCTTTTAAAAAATCTGTCAAGAAATTCTCCCTAGCCATAGAGTGACACTTGTTAAAAACCGGGGAAACACGTTTTAAGGATAACAAAAGATAGAGATTGCATATGTCATTATTATTTTAATCTAACAATTTGTCTGATCTGCTATAGTAAAAGTAATCTGTATTGATGATGTTCAGCTCAAACAGTCAACCTCATTCAGCTTTGGTTTGAAAATAACAACTAGGAGAACCAATCGTGATGAGATGCCTTTGAGACCAAGTAAAACTGGATAGCCAATTGTTAATCCTATTTGTTTTCTGTTCAATTTAATTGTATTTGCCATTAGGTTTTTTAAGTGTGGACTTCAAGAAAAAAATTCTTTTCAGGTTAAAAAACTTAAAAAAAAAATGCTTCAGGAAGTCCAGATAGAGATTTAAATGCAAAACCTAAATGTTTGGAAATAAATATTTGCTTTATTATTATTATTATTATTATTATTATTCCTTGTACATTGTAATTTGTTAGTTTTCATTCCATTAGATTTCAATTTTAAGAATTTGATAAAACAACTATTATAGTAACATTTGAAAACATTGTCCTTTATGTAATAATCAAACACACAAAAATAATAAAACTTTAAGATATTCAGATACAGATTTTTTTTACTTTAATTTTTGTCCTATAATTTTCTTTACAAAGATATGGGAATGTGATAATGAAATTGTGTACTCTATGTCTGTGATGAAGAGGGAGGGACATGTTATAACTTCCTGAATAATTTGTAACTGTCAGAGTTCTGTGATTTTATATTCTTTATGGATGTAAACTACAGATTTGGAGGAGGTAAATTGACTTTTAACTCAAATGATTTTGTGTGCCCTGTTGGGGATTTATTATTCTTATTCTCAGAATAATTTGTCAATGCCTGTTCTGTATATGCGGAGATATTGATAATGAATAAACGTTTAGTAAACTCAATGAGCTTACAATATTCTGAGAAGCACTATGCAAGGCTTAAAGTTTTACACCATCTCTTAGGCTTCTGATGCTCAGGAAAATGTTACTTTCTAATGTTCATCCTCACTTAAACATTTAAGTGATGACTAGAAAAGATATATTGTGTTCGCTGCCCATAAAGTGCTTATAGAGTCATAAAAAAATAATTTGATTTTCTTATAGGTTTAGAGTTTATTTTACTTAACTCTGTTAGGATAAGTAATTTTTTCATCCTCTCCATTGTAGGCACTAGGGAAATGGCTGAAGCCATATAGATGAAAAGTTGAAATTCCTGCTCTAAGAGACTAGAGAAAGTGACAGGCGATGGAAGATCATGTGGTAGATGAGAGGAGCATCTGAAGATGGAGAAATAGAAGCAATTAGTATACAGGTTCAAGGTGGAGCGGAGGGTTCATGTTCGGCACCTTCATTTTACCCCATGGGAGCTTGATGGCTTTTGGAGAAACTTGTGATTTTGAGATCGTGGAGCAGGACAGAGAGATGGAGCCCACAGTAAACTCTGGTAAATTGAGCAGAATATTCCCTGGTCAAATCAGAATGTCATTCTTAACGGAGTAACAGGGAAACTAGAGAAATATTGGATCTGTTATAATACCATTGTTTTTTAAAACTCATACCATATTTGCATATTGGTTGAGGAATTTCCTGAACAATGAAGTATAAAGGGCCTGATGCATTTTTATTTTCCCAGTGTTTATTCCCAAGAACATGAGGCATTTGAATGACAGGAATAGTCGGTATCCCGAGGAACTTGATAATAAGTTTTATTTTTTAGCTTATTATTCTTTAAAAGTATACTTAAATTCTTAGGTTTTGTATTCTAGTAATTTGCCTTTCTTAATAAGCTTTGGGAAAAAATGATGTACTCTTGCTTTTTCTTTTTAATGGCGTCATATAATAACTTCGATAAAATTTCTTATATTTTAGCTATTATTTGAGAAATAATCATTCCTAGAATCTTCTCATCGCTTAATTTACTCTGTATTCACAATAAAATAAGCATTGTTGTAATCGGTGGCCACTGGACAATATACTTTCCAAGCGAGCAGGCAGACGTAAACGGACACATGCATATTTATAACATTGTTACTCTGTTGTGAGTATTGGTGTTAATGTTGCTTCATTATATAGTCATTTTTCTAAGTCAAGAGTAAATTACAGTAATGGGAACACTCAAACTCATAATCACCCCCTCTTTGTGCTATTTGTGATGATGGAATTTACAAGCTTTTCAGTGTTCATTTTGGAAAGGAACTATTGAAAAGAATGGTAAAACCATTAACGTTTGCTAAAAGGGCAAAAGTACCATAAAGTGGAAATACATATGTAAGACATTTTTTCCCCCACTAGGCTAATTATACTTAGCACTCAATTAATTGCATTATTTATGGAAAGACTATGAAAGAATAAATATTTGAAATGATTGGTTGCATTATAGGATAAGTAATTTCCCCCCCCCCCCCAATTTAGGGCTTATATTAGTAACCAACAATAATTAGTTATATAATTCTAAGTTACTTTCATCACATTTTCTCTGACTCTTTATGAATGTACGTGGAGGCCATCATAATTACTCATGAACATTTGTTACCTGTGGCCATGAGAGGAGTTTTTACACCGGTCGGCACATCATCGTGGCTTCTCCTCTATGTCCTGGGCCACATTTTCTCTTACCTCCACAGGGATTCGTTCCATCAGTTTTTAAAAATTTATTTAAGTGTAGTTGGTGTACAATATTATATTCATTTCAGGTATGCATTGTAGAGACTTGGCATTTTTATCCCTTACAATATGATCACCTAATTCCAGTAATCACCTGTCACTTTGCCAACTTACCAGAGTGTTATTGACTCTATTTCCCTTCGCCTTTTTCACTCATCCTTCACCCGTCCTCTCTAGCAGTCATCTCTTCTGTCTTTGTTTCTCGATTCTATCAGTTTTGAATGAATTTCTTGCTGCCATTTAGCTAACTTATACAAAGCCTTCAAATTTCACTTCAAATGTAATCTCTTCTAGTATTCATTGTCAGATTTAAATCTTTAGCATCACTGGGCATGCTTCTCCTATCACAAGTGCATATTTATATATAAAGCACTGTTGTTGATGTTTGGGCAACCTTAACAGTGTATAAACTTCTTGAGGCAGGAACCATAAATAAGCTCATATTTACTTAACACTTATTAAGTGCTAGGCATGGTCATAAACATTATCTCGCTGAATCTTCACAACAGTCGTGATTGTGAAAGATGATGCAGTCTCTTCCCCAAGCTCAACAAACATTTGGCGACAAGATTATTAATGACTAGAATGATGTCCCTGGCGAGCCTGAGAGTTGATAGGCTAAAAGAAAAACTTGTAAATTTCATCACCCATTTAATAGATGCCACTGACATTTATAACAAACTGTAAAGGTATTTTCATTAAAAATAGTTAATTCATGCTAAGCTTTATGAGGAAATAAATATACCTTTGCAACATATGCTAAGACTTTTTATGGCCAATACAAAGTAGTTTGATTTCTTATACTCTTAGAATGGCACCCTGAAATTCTCTTCAAAATGTGTTTATTGGTTCCATCAAAGTCTGAAAATTTAAATGTTCATAAGAGCTGGCTCATGGCATTCATAGGACCTAAAGCGCTTTCTTTTTATCTTTTTCCTTTTGTTTGGTTTTCTTGGACACCTGCTTATATGGGACGATAACTGAGAATTTTTGGCTTTCGTAATACACCTGAGTTCAGTGAAGCAGGCTGGAAACACAGGGAGCAGTAAGAGTAAGAAAAACTGGCTAGGAAATAGCACACGAGGTGGCATTGCTAAATGAAGGGTAAATGCATATTTGTGGAGGTGATTTTTAATTCTCCAAATGATTTAAATCGCTTGGCTGTGCTCTCTGGCTGAAAATGATGGATACGTCACTAAGCGTGTGAGTCATTATCAGAAGTAAAGATACTGAGAGAGGAAGGTGGGCCACTGAACAAAATTACTCAGGGACAGCAATACAGCAAGCAATGCCCAACAGTCTTGGGTGGTCATGATTTTATATTATTATTATCTTTTCAATAAATACCTTCTTTTAAATCTGTTGAAAATCTTTTGCATGTATAGCTAATGTTACCACATTAAAAAACATAATTATATTTCTTTCTTTGGACTTTATAAATTGTCATCATGCTAACAGATTACCTTCTAAAATTAAGCACAAGTTTAGAGACTAGTTATTTTCTTCATAATCTATGGTCTGCCTTTTCAAAATGCTGAGCCTTTTGATATAAGATTTTTTGGATAACTTGCTTTTATAAGTGAGGAAATCATGAAAAGTCTTTAACTAGCTGCACAGTTCATTTGGACTTTGATGGAATTTTATTAGACTGAACAAACTCACCCAACATGCCTGTATATTTATCATCTTGTGCATGAAATAAGGATGCCAGAAGGAAAGGCATGAAGAGACAAAAGGAGCACTTCAAAGGCAAGAATCCTGATTAGGCTGATGGAATTCTATCCCCAGGTTGATTTTTGATAGGCATAACAGTTTTTGAAATTCTTAGCCCAGATTCCAGTGAGAATGTGTCTTGTTAAGAGCTGAGCTATCAGTCTCTGTTTCTTTCATGTATTAATTTTTTTAAAAAAAATTGCAAATGAGTGGCCGCTTTCTTTGCTGAGCATATTCAGCCTCTATATTTTCATATGTGAATCGAGCAGACATGAAGGAAAAAGGCAACTGGAATGGTGTTTCAGTCATCTACTGTTCTGCATTCCAGGGTCCACAGTCACTCTGGTGATGTGGTAGTACTTGATTTAGTGGAGTAATACAGGCAAAAGAAAGAAGGGAATTGAGAGGGAGGAGTGCCTCCACCTAGGTGACAGTCCCAAAGGATGAAGGATGGAGTGAAAATTAAGATCATCAGGCAAAACAGAACTCAAGTTCCCCATTGTCCGCTCCTAGCTAGCCTACTGAGTGTTGATCCAAAACACAGGATCTTTTAATCTCCTGCACATTTTGTGTTTTTATTCTACAAAAGTGTTTTTTTTTTTTGTTTGTTTGTTTTTAATATGTAACCTATATTCACCAAACAAAATCTGCTTAGTGGAGTGAAAATAAAAACTATTGATGTCTTAGTCATAAGTGGGTGGCTTAAACAACAGAAATTAGTCTCACAGTTTTGGGAGGTGATCTCACAGTCTGAGATCATGGTCCTGGCGTCACAGAGTTTTGGTCAGGTCCTTCTTAGCTTGCAGACTTTCTGCTTCTCTTCATGTCTTTGTATGGCAGGGAGTGGGACAGGGTAAGGGGGAGCAGAAAGAGCCAGATCAGAGACTGAGATCTCTCTCCCATCTGTTCTTATAAGGATACTAATCCTATCAGATCAGGCTCCACCTTTAGGGTCTCCTTTAACCTTTATCACCTCATGAAGGCCCTGTATCTCGATATAGTCACATTGGGGGTGGGACTTCAACATATGAATTTGGGGGGAACACGAACATTCAGTCCATAACATAGTAATTATCTTATATTAGTAATTATTAGTAATTATCTCTGGCTTAAAGCCTTTGCCAGAAAATTCACCGGAACCACAGCTTGAATGTTCTTTCTCCCTTATTCACAGAATCCTTGAGTCGTCTAACATGCTCTTTGCATTTCCAGGCATCTTATCTCCTTCTCTTAGCTATTTCCTTCCTTTTCTACATTGCTCTGACATTGGTGAATGCAGTTCTGGCCATTACCAGCCTTCTTTCTCTTATAAGGACGTTATTATGATTCTAGACACTTTCATTTAATGGTTGAGTGAGTCAGGACATGGAGAGGGTCTTACTTACCCCACTGCTATTTTCTTATTAAAGTAATAGAAATAATTTTTATTTTAACAATAATGCTACCCGTCGTTGCATATATTATTTCATTTTATCCTTAAAAAAAAAAAACAACTATATGATAGAGTTATAATAAGCTTAATGACTTCTTCTGGATCATACAATTAGAAACCAGTGGAGCCATGATGCAAACCCACGTCCATATTCATTCAAAGCTTCATTGACATGAGAACATCCAAACCTGTAGACAATATTTGTAAGAATGTGTTTGAGCCAAACGAAGACAGTCGCGGGGAAGCAAGATCTCAAATGCTCCAGAGAGTGGCAGTTCTACAGTTTCTTTTATGCATTTGAAATTAAGGAGGGAATGTAAAGAAGATTACAAAAAGCAAGGCAGGGTTGGGATTACAGGATAGTTAACAAGATTATGTGTTCTCTTGAGTTTGGTTATGCTTTTCCAGAAGTCTGGAGAAGAGGATTACTTTCCGCATTTCTAAAATATGTTAACTTAGGTGCCCAAGAACAATGACCAGGGCTGGCTTTAGGCAAAGATAAAACTTTGATTAAAGAAATAATATGCTTGGGGCATGACTACCCACCATGGTCTGCCCAGTTAGGCATCTATGATCAGATCTTTGTGAGGTTACTTTCAGTTCGATTTATTACAATATCTTTTGTTGTTGTCGTTCACAATCTTGTTTATTGTCACAATGCACAGAGATTTCTCCACTTTACCACCAAATTCAAGAATCCTTGAAACACTGTTTTCTTCTAACACCATAGTGGTACACACTTGAAACACAGATGATTTCTGCAGGCACTTTACTATACAACTCACCTCTTTCAGTTAGTAAATCGATACGAACATTGGGCACTTCTTTGAATATATAATCTTTTCCTATCATCTCTGAATATGGATAAGTTTAACAAGGGTTCTCTTTACTGGCCGAATTTAAATGTTTATTAATAATGTCTTAGTGTATTTCATAATATTGTGCATAAAATAGTCTCTTATTTAAAATTCTCTTTTAAATATATTCAGGATTTGAGTTGTTGCTTTTGTTATTCCTGATACTGGTAACTTGTGTCTTCTATTTTTCTTCATCAATCCAGGTAGAGGTTTATCAATATTATTAATATTTTCGAAATACCAGCTTTTGGTTCATGGATTTTCTTTTGTTTTTTTTTTTTTCATCTATTTTCTACTTCATTGTTTTCTCCTTTAATATTGATCGTTTTCTTTATTCTGCATAGTTAGGGTTTGATGTGCTCTTGTTTTACTTATTTCTTGAGGAAGAAATGAGGGTTTTGATTTGAGATCTTTTTTCTTTTTCTAATATAATCATAAATTCCTAATATAATGCTATAAATTTCTTCTAAGCACTGTTTTATCAGGATTCTCCCAAATTTTGGTATATTTTTATATTGTTTTCTTCCAGTAGAATATATGCTCTGATTTTCTTTTAATTTCTTCTTTGACCCATGGATTATTTAGAAATGTGTTATTTAGTTTCCAAATGTTAATGATTTTTCCATATATCTTGTGTTATTGATTTTTTATTTAATTTCATTGTAGTCTGAGAATACTTTGTATTATGGTTATGAATTTTTTATATTGAGGTGTTTTATGAGTCAGGTATGGTCTATCTTGGTAAATCTTCAATATTACCTTGAAAATATATTTTTCTCTTACTTAGTGAAGTCTCTTTTACATGTCAACTAATTAGGTCAGTCTATAGTATTGCTTTAGTGTTCTGTACTCATTAATTTTTTGATTACTTGTTCTATCTTTCATTTAAAGCAGATCCTAAAATCTTCATCTGTAACTCTTGATTTCTGTTTCTTCTTCCAGTTATATAAGTTTTTGCTTTACGTACTTTGAAGCTTCAATCTGTTTATTTTTATTTTTATTTTCTCTCTTTTCTTGACTTCTCTTGGATTGCTTGAATATTTTTTTCTGTTCTAGTGTTTTTCTCCACTAGTTTGAAAGTTGTACATACTAGTACTAATTTTTTAGCATTTACAAGCACACTTTAAAGTCAAATATCAGTCAGGATCTCAACCTTTCTTCCAAACACTGCAGGGAAATGTCAATCATTTTATCTCCAATTACATTGTATCTTCTGTATATGCTATTTTGGTTTTGTATTTCAGTGTCATCTTGGTTTTTAATTCTCTCAATATTATTCTGATAATTTAAAGTCTTTTTTTAATTTTCAAATATTACTCCATATTTATCAGTTTGCTTGCTTTTCGTTTCTTATGTATCTTGGACCCTATTGTGTGGGATGTTAATTTTTGCTTGAAGAACATTCTCTATAATAATCTTGATTTAGTTATTCTGTTGATGGCAGAATCTCTCAGTAATTTTCTAAAATTTAAAAAATGTATCCTTATTTGTGAATGGTGTTTTTAGTGAGTATAGAGTTAGTTCTAGGTTGACATTTTTTTTTATCACAGCACATAGGACTAGTGTTACACTGTTTTCTGGCTACCATTGTTACTCCTGAGAAGTTAACTGTCAGTAAAATTGTTATTCCTTTAAAGGTGACTTTTTTTTTCAGTCTAACTGTACTTACATATTCTTTTTGTGCGTGTGTTCTGCTCTTTTCTAATAACTTTTCTCAATATTGTTTTCTTTTTATTTGTCCTGCTTTGACTTTTCTGAGCTCATATATATGATAACTAGGTCTTTCATACATTTTGGAAAATTCGCAGCCTCGTCTCTTTAAATTGTGCCTCTGGCTTATTGTCTCTCAATTTTTCACCTGGGGCCCAAGATATATATTGTTTTGCTTATTATTATTTTTATTATTTTTACCTCATCTAGTCCTCTGCTAAGAGGCTGACTGGCATGGACTGCATTAATAACCTCTCTTGCCTTCTGGTTTCCAGATATGTTCAAATAACGAGAGCACAGGGAGAGGACCAGAGGGGGGAGAAAAGTGAATTTGGGCACTTATTGCCAGGCTGACCATTTACTGATGCTTCCTGTCAGTCACCCCCATCTTAGAGCTGTCTCTCGGGTTCCATCATCACTCAGGTCTAGGATGGTAGTGCTCCTCACAGTTATGAACCCCAGGAAATTAAAACAGTTCATGTAGTTTCCTTAAACGATGACCAGAAATTTTAGTCACTCTCTATCTCTCCTCAGACCATCCAGTTTGATTATACTCTGTTTCCCTGTCAGACTCAGACTCATAGGGATATTGATGAAACTTTCTCTTGGGTGCTCCGTGACTGTTAACCTTGCCTTTCATAATCGGTATCGCTACGTCTGTCAGTGTTACATTCTATGTAATTTCTCTCAGTTCAAACCTTATTTCTTTAGTGATTCTAATGATGGTTTTTTGGATTAAAATGTTATGCTTTTAACTTTTAAAAGTCCGATTTGATTCATTTTCAGATCTGCTTGGTAATTAATTATAGTCTGTGATTCTTTTTTTACCTTCTTGTTTTATCTTTAAACATATAAAACATTTTCTTTTATATTCTCTCTGATGATTCCTGTGTTCAGAGTCTTCCTGAGCTTGATTTTACTGACACTTGTTTTCATTGCCTCTTTCTTGCTCCTACTTTCTTTCAGTGTTTTGTGCTTTTCTGAATGTGAGTTCACCGTTTTTGGAATTTAATTAATGAAAATTTTGTGAGTCCTGGAATACAGAGGGTCCTCCAAAGATATTTTTCCCCCATCATACTATACACCTTAAACTTATATAGTGATATATTTATTTATCAGTAAAATTGGGGGAGGGGAATTGCTTTGTCTTCTGCCCGATCCCTCAGTGAACTACGTATCAAAGATAATTATAAGTTAACACTTATTGGAATTTCAGCTCCATGAGGGATGGCTCATGATTATTACTAATTATTAGCAGCAAGGTAATATATCTAATTCATCTTTACACTACATTTATACCTACTTGTCCTAGATCTGTAGAGTGGATTTCTTTTTTTAGATCTCTACCTGGGAGAGACTCCAGGCTTTGTCTCTTAAGTGACATAAAACTATGGAAACATCAGTGTAAGTTTATGAGGTCTAACAGGTTACCTGCAAGATGAAGGCTACCGTCAGACTTTCAATTTCCACTTTCCATTAAGTTCCGGCCTCAAAATATTGTTGTTATTATTAATTATTATTACCATCATCTTAACATCTCTTGGAGAGATTTAAAAAGATGCTTCTCTAAAGTATATCGACCTTAAATTACTGTCAGTTAAATGGTCACTTATAGTACCTTGTTAGCCAAGATGTTGGAATCAGAAACCATCATTTCATTTTTATCTTTTTATCATTTTGTATCAGCTATATCTTTTACAAAAAGCAGAGTGGAATTTACTTTTACGGAACCTGAGATTTCATGTCTTTTAATTGTGCGGCCTGACTTCTCTTATTTTGTTATAGGCTCTCTGATCTTTAAAATCTTTACTCGGGTTATTCTCTAAAAGTTTTATGGAGAAGGTAAGCCTTAAGCTGAATGGTGATGCAAGTATACCTATTAGGGTTTTGGAATGAGAGAAAGAAGGAACCCTGGCTGTCAGTGGCTGAATTCACATGTTCCTTTTGGATCACGCTGTTTCCTCTTTTAAAATAAAAAGTAGCACATAGAAATTATATCCAAATTTTTTTTTATGTTAGTTACCTTGTAAGCAATGTATTTTTCTGATAATATATATCTATTGTTCTATAAGTGTAAAATATTTTCTAATTTCGATATTCACATCAGAAATTTAAAGTCAGATTATGAGTGAAATTTTAATAGAATTGTGTTTTGGAAAGCTAATAAAATTTATATTTTATACCACTTAATAAATTAATAATAATAAGTTATTATTATTAAGAAATAATAATAATAATGACGATGATGGTAGTGGCTTTCTGAGTTTAATATTAGGAAGGATAATAGTATTAGGTCCTGGCTCCGTAGGAAGTGTGTCTTGAAGGATAAGTAGCATTTTTGAAAGACATTCTACAGGCCAGAACACTGAATGCCACGTTTACCCAGAGTGCTTAAGTTCATTGTGCTCATGATATAGATGAAGAATCAGGTCCAGAGAAGAGATACAAGTTGCCGAAGTCAGGCAGCTCTTAAGTGGCAGAGATAGGGTTTAGATCCAATGCAGATTCTAAATTTTTTCCCACTCTCTTTCCCGTTAGCTTATATTTTTTCCATCTTTAATAATTTCCCCCGATAATGTTTCCTAAAAATATCATTAATAGCTCCTTTACACGGACTTTTTCAAACTTTTTGAGTATTACTTTACAAGTATTAGCTGAGCTAATATTAGCCAAAGCTAATATTGAGAATGTCTATAATGATATAAGAAAGCCCTCTTGGATGCCTGACGTGAAGAAAGTCTGCATCCACTCCTTTACTTATCATTTCTAACACAGTAAAAAAAATTGTTATTGAGAGTAAAGTACAGTGACAAAGTCCAAATGATTTTAATCATTTTTCAATTCTTTCTTCTTTGTGTCTGTTATCCATACCATCTATTAAGAAAGAGAGAAACATTTATTCTATTTAAAGCAAAATTAAAATGAATTAGATTTGTAATTTTTTTCTTAAAATCGTACTTTTAAGGTAGGGAAAATCATTTATTTATGCAATTTATTTAACAGACATGCAGTAAATATTTGTACCATTGCACAATATCTCTAATTCCCAACAGCTTCAAGTTAACGTTTTTTTAGTATCAACTTCGTGTGCAGTATTTAATCTTTACATTAGTCCTATGAGGTTAATTACTTTATTGTCTCCATTTTGAACAAACTGAGACTCGGATAATTTGGCCATAGTCACACAAGTCAATAAGTGAAGTGGATTCTATGTCAGTCTGATTGGAGAGTCTGAGTTCTTAACTACATGCTGTACTTAATTTCTAGCATATTAAAACTCATCATGCAGAAGCATAAATATTTCTAGAAACCTATGTGTAAATTTCTGAGTACTATGATCATTATTGAGACACAGGTTTATGAGGGGTATCTATAATCATTACAAAAGTTGGTTGCTAAATTGATACATCTTTTCAGACTTTAATCTTATTAACATATGTGAACCAATAGATTAGGTGATATCAAAACAACTATCTTTAAAAAAAGAGCCACAATGAGAAGGAAATCTTACTGGAATAATCTCTGACAGAGAGCAGAAGTAAATAAAAGAAAAAATATTGTCCAAACTGAGAAAAGAAACAGAAAAAAAGCATTTTACAGTTTGAGTAAAAACGATGAAAAGTTAGAAAATCTAGATGTCTCAGCAGATAAATATTTGTTTAATACTTTCTATTTGCCAGGCCCTGCGCTAGGTGGTGAGAATACGCAGATCAACAGGATACGCTTCCTCTTCTGAAGGAACTCACAAATTAATGCAGAAACTCATAAACAGTTAACAATACTAGAGAGTAATCAAAGTGCAAAAAACGATTCCAGGGTAATAGAGAAGTGATTGATTCTACATGGGTGGAGAGGTCGGTAAGAGAGAGGGTGGAGCAGGGCAGAGGGTGGGTAGGGGGTGGAGGAATTGTCTGGGCAGTCTTGAGGTGAGAGAGGGGATCTAAGCAGATCTCATGAGGATGACATGATTTCACCAGGTAGAGGTAGGGAAAGGCATTTGAAATTGAGTGTAAGCAAAAACCACAAAAGTTGTTTTATGTTTCAGTGAGCAGTATGACAGGACCAAGGAATGTTTATCATTGGAAAGAGTGTGTATTAGTTTTCTATTGCTGTGTAGCAAATTGTCAAAAACTTGGCAGTTGTACACAGCTTTCCTTTATTGTCTCACAGTTTCTGTCGGACATAAGTCAAGGCATGGTTTAGTTGGATTTTCTCCAAAGGGTCTCATGAGGTTAAATCAAGGTGTCATCCAGCCTATGTACTTGTCTGGAGGCTCAACTAAAGAAAGATTTACTTCGAGCTTCCTCAGGTGTGGGCAAAATTCATTCCCTTGCGGCTTTAGCATTTATGGTAAGTTTGATTCTTCAAAGCCAGAACGGAGATAGAGTCTCTGATACTTCTAGTCTAAGACTTGCCATCCATCTTCAGGCGACTCATCTGATTAGGTCAGGCTCAACCAGGATATCTCCCTTTGGTGTAATTGTTAGGGACTCTGGGGTAATTGTTATAGACTTTAATTACATCTGCAAAATTCCTTCACCTTTGCTATAATAGTGTAATCTAATGAAGACCTGACACCCCATCACTTTTGCCATATTCTGTCGGTTAGAATCAAGTCAAGATTCTGCTCTCATGCAAGGGGAGGAGATTATAAAACGGTGTGATTTATTGCGAGTCATCTCAGGATGACTGTCTCAGAGTGGAGTGATGGATGAAAAGCAGAATGAGAAAACCTCAAATAGGAAGTTTCAGTCTTACAAGTTGCAACCATTCAGACTAAATCTAAAATCTTCATGTGATTAGACTTGCGTAAGTACGTGCTGATATAAAATGCTATGAAGGAAAAATAGTATGGATGTTATGAAAATAGCACACATTCAGATATTCATATTATATTCAAACTACTGCTTTGGTGGTTGAGGGTTAGTGCATGCGTGCATGTGTGTGTTTGTGTATGTACGTGTGTGCATGTGTGTGGTGGGGGACTTGTATTTAATTATTATATTTGTCTAAGATACCAGTTAATATATACTCCCTCAAATTCTCTGGACAGATGGGAGATAAAATATTTTTATAGAACATAAATGACAAAATAACTTTTTTAAAATTCAGAAATAATTTTGATCGCATCTTGACTACAGTAATCTCCTCTAAGTTACTCTGGTTTCTAGAGTTTTATTTTATTTGTACTACTTCTAGCACCTGAAATCACAATTCAGTTATGTGTGACTGTATGTTAGTATGTGTTTATTTTTCTGTTTCTGTCTTCCCCACATTCCCACTGGAATACAAAAACTTTATAAAGGCAAAGATTTTGTCATTCTTATTCATTATTACAACTGCAGGACTCGGAGCAATGCTTGACAAACAAATGAGTGGATGGTAACGATTAGAATTATACATGCTAACTTCCACCCAACCGAAGCATTCTCAGTATGGTTGTGAGAGTAAGAGCCAATAAAACCTGAAGATTTGGGAAGGTCAACAAAGGTGCAGTTTTATAAACAAGGGAAATAAAATGTGATGTGATTAGTGATTGGAGAATTAAGGATGTTGGCAAGTAAAACTTGAGGTGAGTTAGAAAGAAGTACTTTTCTTATTTTAGATAAAACACAAAATGAAATAATGTCAAAACAAAACAAAACAAAACAAAACATTTAGGCCAGCTTTACTTGTATCAGCTTCCAGTGGAATAGTGAAGCCCATTCTTGCTACTTCTTGGATGAACCTGTATGGAAGATTAGAGCCGAGTTTTCAGAGTCAGATTCCATGAGCATAGTGAGGTACAGAAACTGAGAGAAGCAACTCAAAATTGCACTCAGTTTTTCTGAGCACAGTTCTTCTGTCCAAGGCAGGTGCCCTCTAGGGAATCTTGCATCAGACGAAGGAGGACTGTTGTTCACAACATAAAAGATAATTCTGTTCTCAGTCTTTCCATCTGCAAAATTTCATAGGTAAGAATAAAGCACTGGCCAAGAACAAAGGACGTCAGATGTGTCACCACCGACAGATGCTATGGATGGTGGTTTTCATATTGTAATTTTAAACTTACAGGCAAATGGACTTGCACCAATCTTTCAAAATCCAAATGGAGAGTTTCTGTAATATTGTCATCCTTGGAGCTGTCTTAGCTCTCCTGTTCATCATTGTCTGGAAAACATAATGACAAACTTTTTGACTTAACTCACATGTATTTTCTTATAGTTCTAGAGGTCAGAGGTCCACAGTGGGTCTCACTGGGCCAAAGATCAAAAGTCAGCAGTGCATTCCTTCCTGGAAGTTCTTAGGGGGACATCCATTTCCTGCTTTTTTCCAGCTCCTAAGGGCTACCCACATTGCTTGGCTTGTGGCCCCTTCCACCTTCAAATCCAGTAACGACTGATCAGTATTTCTCACATCACATCACCTCTTCACTGACATTTTGCTTTTCTCTTCCTGTGGAACGATTCTTGTGATTACACTGGGCCTACCCAGATGAACCTGGATAAGGTTAGATGGTTAACAATCACAATTCCACCCGCCACCTTAAGTCTCCTTTGCTATGTAATGGAACATGTTCATAGACTCTGGGCATTAGGAAGTAGACATCTTTGGGAGGCAATTATTCTGCCTACGAGATTATATATTTTCTTTATAAAGATTTGGACTTTTCTAAAAATGAACATATCTCTAAATAGGGGACAATTCTACTTTCATGTCTGGTTGAAACGGATTAAGGCGAGGGTAGAAAAGAGTTGAAACTCTTGTTTATTCCTGGCCTGTTCATTCTTCACAGAGATCCAAGGTTAAGATGGCCAGAGCAGGCCAAGGTCAGACATGTTATGGACGTAACTTATTTTTTCCAATTAGACATTCCACCGTTTAGAAGAAATGTCTGCTCTCTGCATAAAGAAAGCAGTCACACAGGTTTCAAATAGGACTGCATACAGATTGTTTTTTGGGACACTCCCTACCCTTAGTGGGAACATGTGAACCGTGGGAAAGACTTGAAACCAAATGCTTTACATTTGCAAAGAACACAAGACTTGAGGCACTCCTAAAGTTCTTAGAAAGTAAAGTTAATAACAGGTCACTTAAAATCAGTATCTGTCCAGGCAAAATTTAATGATAAGACTCATATATTTGACCTTTGTGCTAGATTCTAAATATGAATTAATCTATGTAATTAACTTGCAATGGAATTTTACTTTCTAATTGTGTGTAGGTAAAACCAACAGTTGTTCATTTTTTACTGCTTTTGACAGTAACTGTTCCATTATGTTGTTTTATGAGCCAATAATACAGTGTCTAAATAGAAAAACTCTAGGCACAAATAATTTATCCTATTGAATAACAAAGAGATTGCCATCAATAAATCAGGAAATCAGATTATTTTTCATGCAGGCCAGGCCCAAGTGAGACACTTTTATAACTACAATAAAAGTGATGATTAATGATGTTTGAATATCAGAAGTTTAAAAATTTGACAGAAATTTATTAAATATCCAGAAATCCACAAGGTAATCTACACTTCAAATAAACAGTCTGAGTTTCTTTACATCATTCATCCAATACCTATTACACTTGGGAAGCTTCTGATTTATCTGATTTTAAGGATGTCTAAAACTATGTGAATTCATGGTATTCCTGATCAAAAACATGAATTCTTACTACTGACTCAAATCTAAAAATAGTTGTTTTCACTGAAGCCTCGAAGCTGTTGCCAAGGAACGAGCTATGGAAAACGAAGATAAAATATCATCAAAATATCTTAGTTAAAAAGGAGAAAAACTCTGAAAAGCAGCCATTTTTCGTGAAAGCTGATATGTAGTGATAATCTTTCTACGCCTGACCCATTCCATAGCTGTCATGCCATAAAGATGTCTTCTTACTCTTCTCTCTCAACCATGTATTCCATGTTCGGATACTTCCTGAAATGCCATTTGTTGGATTTAATAAAAATTCACTTCTCAAATGCAAGAGCTCAGAGAGGGTCTAGAGTCCACAGGACATACTAAATGTGTCCTCTGCATGATCCTTGCCTATGGGAAATCAAATCCCATGTTTTGATATAAGATTATATATATATATCAATTACATTAGTGTCTTTGTTCATGTGAATTGTCCTGAATGATCAGAAGGAAGAAAAGGCAACATTTGCTTGACTCTACAGAATTACTTATTGGAATTAATCTTTCCTTTTAAAAAAGAATTATTTGTAATGAACAGTAGTCAGTTAACCAGAATTTTCTAAAGGTCAAGAAACAAAACAATAGCCAGCTTTGTTAATTGCATTTTTGATAAAAATGATAATGTTTCTCTGTATTTGAGAACCTTCACGGAATGCTTAGGAAACCCAGCTTTAGGCAGTAACTTACAAGAAGCAATGTAGCAGTGACTCTGTTCACCCAAAGAATTTACAGACTGAAGATTTATTGGGAAAGCTAAGTATGAACAATGAAACTAGGAGAAGGTTAAAAAAATGATCAGTGGAGTAGTGATTAGTTGAGGAGAGATGACTGTCCATCCTTAGCAGGCCTGGATCACTTAGCCAGGATCTATGGAGTATGGAATCTCCCTGAAGAGTCTGAATTATCTACCGTCAACAGTCAAGTGGTCTTTGTTTGCAGAACGCCTCGTTTTGGGATTCTATCCAAGCACTGAGCAGAATCCAGTGAACTGACATCATGTCAACATCTCTTACTGGTAGTTATAGTTCTTTTGGACCTCTGTTAAAATGTATTATCCTAGTTAAATGCATGTGTTTTCTTTACATGGTGACAACTGATTAGCTATTCCCAGAAAGTATTTTGGTCATAAGAAGTGAACATGACTATTTTCTGATATCTCACTCGAATTTGATTAAAAATCTACATATGATTGTGTTAATTTTGTTTTCTTAAACTTGTATCATGTTTGAATGTTCTGGTTATATTTTCTATATTTGGCTGAAATCCAGAATACTTTAAATTTAGTTCGGACTGATTTGAGTAATTACACGGGGCCACCAGGGTTATTGCTAAAGGTCACTTTACCCAATCATGTTAATGCCTTTTGGGAGGATCTGTGAAGAATTTGCACTTTTACCAAGTATCCATGTTACCTACAGCTTTTACATTGCCATTTGGGATGACGAACTCTGTTGCAGCTAGTAGGAGTGTATTTTAATATTTTTATTTTATTTTGTTTTGTTTTATTTTTATTTTATTTATTTTATTATTTTATTGTTTTATTTTATTTTAAGAGCCAACTTTGCTGTGAAGTGCATTGCCTGAAGACAGGACAAAAAACAGAGGAAATGACAACTAGGAGGGTGATTGGGTGTGGTGTGGTGTGTGTGTGTGGTATGGTGTGGTACAGACTTGTTAGCCTTGATGGAGATGGAGGGGGAGGCATGCATATTCCTCGGATAAGTTTCTTTATAGGACTTTCCTTTGTAAGTGATTGCCACAAGAGAGCTAAGAAGAAATTTGCTCTAGCTGTTTTCTAGCTGTTAACTAGTAGATACACGTTAAAACTGGTTGTTCACACAGAGAAGGAGCTATTTAGTAGCTGTTTTAGAGACAACTCATGGAGCTTGAAATAGTATTGTTAAACAAGAAAAGATTCTAGAAGCCCTCATCCTTAGAGAAGGGTGGTGGGAGGGGGGGAGCATATTTGCCACGGGATGGATTTAGGAGGCCATTGTTGCCTGCTGTGTGCACGAAAAAGGAGCAGTTGGTGATAAGTTCCCCGCCACCACCATTTTTCCTTTATACTTAAAGGTAAACTCACCAAGTGAACCACTGCATGAAGCCAATTTCAGAACTTCCATTGGTAATAACAGTGAAGGTCCGGTTATATGGACCTACCACTGAAGGACTCCTCAACTCTTAGGGTAGCAAATAGGTTTTGATTCTTGTGCTAATCCTCATGACTGCCTAGAGTGCTGTGTTGACAAATGCCAAGAGGTCCTGTCCAGATTTGTTGAGTAAAGATGTTATTGTTAGTTAGAGGTATCTTCATGGATGAGGGTATAGAGATGTAGGTATAGAGGAGTCCTTCTTAACTAGAGTTCAGCTAATAAATAGACCTGTGTTCTTAACGCGTAGTATATTTTACCTCGATATGGATGGTAAAATGTTGGTTCAATTAGAAGTCGAAAAGATAAAACGCTGAGTTCAGAAATGGGGACCTTGATCTGTTAAATGACTCTAGATTCTTAGGTCATTTCTGAGAAAATAGGATAATTAACAAGTTTTTGTTACTGGGGGCAGAAAGAGAAAGATGACATGTGCTATGCCATCAATTGTCTAGAAATTTGAGTGCATCTAAATCTAATTTAGTATCTCATTTTCCTAAAGGTTAGTGTAGTTTATGAAATAGACGTTATTTCTTAACATTTACAATAGCCATAAAATACACATGGCTTGTGTATAGTGTTCTTTAATCTTCATTCTCTAGCATTGGTTTTTCATTCTGCTTAAAGCATCTTTGAATTTTCAAAGACATTTACTTCTGCTCTGGATAAGCAACCCTCATAGCAAGGACGAATAGCTTTCTCCTTTCAGATCTCTTCTTGTTTTTCCTTATATAAATGCTGCAAATTGTTTCTTTCTCTCCAACACTTCCACTTTATTTTCCCAGCTCCTTGCTGACAGAGAAGGTAGACATCATGTTACACAGCCCTTCTCATTTTTTTTTTTTTTTTTTTGGCTTTTGGTAGCTCAGCTGCAGCTAACCAGTATTTGAGAAATCACTACCTATCAAAATGTCAGCATTTCTTACATGAAAGAACTGGGTTAATGAATATGAAATTGGAAAATTTTTAAAGATCAAGGTTTTCTGCTTAAGCTCGGGCATAGAAAATTTAGATGATCTTTTCTGGGGTCTCTTCACTGCTTCTCTTCGAGAGATGTTAAAATGTCATGCCAACAGCATTTCTTCTGGCATGTGGCATGCGTGTGCATTATTGTTGCATATTATCAGGTTCTCTGAGACTTTATGTGTTATTAGTTGGCTAACTTGACAAATTTTGTAAAATTTCACGTTCATCTTACCATAGAACTTCATACTTCCACAAAATCCTTAGGTATATTTTCCTTTACTAGGCCAGAAAAAGAAATCATTACTTTAACACCCATTGAACAGATAAAGAATTTAGTTTCAGAAAAGCCAAGTGAGGAGTTCCAGTGAGATAACGAAGAATAAAATTCTGACTTCTTTTCATTATAAATCTGTGTGCTAACTAAGTCTATGCCTGACCAATTTAGGATTTCAGAATACAGTCATCTTTTTAAAATCAGATTGCCCAGCGGTGGTAGCCTTTGGATCTCTTGTTACACAAGAATTTAATCCTTCTAAAATGGGCTTAGTCCTGAGAACCTCTCAAGGAAGGAACTTTTACTCCTGTGCTCAGTTAGAGCCTCCAAATGAAGTCATGGTGGTAGAGCCTTTTCCGTCACTAGGCCTGAGGAGATCAGACAAGGCAAGGTCAAGGTGAATGACTGTCTCTTGTTCCTGGTCTTCACTGTCCCCAGCACTCTGCATTGCTCTGTTCATGTCACTTCATCTGAAGTGTGGACATATCCATTTCTTAAATTACCTAAATATAGGGAAGATACAATTGCAAATTTTTGGTGATTCTGTTCTGAAAGATAAAGGATATGTAGAAAAAGAAGTACAAAGCAGCGAGAGCAGCTAACTACATAGAGTTGGTTCCACAGAAAACACAGGCCATCCACCTGCAGGATCCATTTTAAGTGTGTTTTTATGCACATAGACCTTGGCCCACCCCATAAGGCCAGTCATGTAGATTCGCTGCTACTGCTAGTCCCCCAAGAAAACCTACACCTCCAAGTCCAGGCCCTATTTCTAAGGAGTGACCCCACTCTTCAGAGTCACGCCTTGCTCCCTCACTTCTACTTCTGGTTATATCACCTGAGTCTTCTCTGACTCACTGACACTTGAACCCCTTTATTTCTCCTATAAGAATTTCTTCAGGACAGTGACTACACTTTCTAAAATGTAGTTTGGCCAGTCTTCAATAACACCACCTGTACAACATTAATTTTGTAGTGTAGATTGGGTTTACTCAAGTCAGGCTGTGTTCTTTTTAATGCCTTTCTTTCAACAAATGTCTTTATCAATATCTAGGCTGAGTCTTAGGGGCCCCTGCTTACGTTTCAGACAATAACCTCTTAACAGACACATAAGCACCCATCGAATGAGCAGCAGTCAAGTACTAAATTAATACAGAACTAAGGAGGACTTCTCTCAAAGAAGCATTCAGATGAATGACTTTCTCCAGGAACAATGAGAGATGACTCTCTTTATATTTAGATAATAAAGAGCTTTCTCGAGTTTTTTTCAGAACTGAAGAGGAGACTATTTCACAGATCCAACCAAAAGTGCAGCTCAAACTAGGTACAGTTTTAGAACGATGGCTCCTCCACAGAGTCCGTCCCCAAGGGAAGCAGCTAACCCATCAACCAAACAAAATTAAAAATATCCTTTTATATATTTTTTGTCATTTATGAACTTAGTTGTTAATAAGTCTATGGGCTTTCCGATCACTTCAGCAGAAAAATAATCCTTTCATCCTTAGACATTTCATTGGGCACTTTGATCCTCTCTTTGTCACTGGCTTTTTTGTCCTTTGGGTACGCCGTCTTTATTCTACATTGTAAACTCTTGAGGACAGAGACAAAGTTATTTTTATCTCAGTGATTCCCTCCATGCTACTGTATACTATGTTTGGGAAGTGCGCCATCATTTTTGATAAATAGATGTTTTTTATTTTGTGTTACTGTTTTTTAAAAGTGAGAGTTTTACATGATGGTGTCTAACTTAATTTTTATGGCCGCGTTAGAACAAATTGCAATCGACTCTTAAAGCTGTCGGGATAGAACGTTTATCGCTCATAATCACTGGTGCAGAGGTCCAAGGCAAGGTTTTCATGTGTAAGACAGTAAAGAAAGATGTGGAGCAGGTTACTTCACTCCCTCCACCACAGTTTTGTCATCCATGAAAAAATAATGCTTAATGGTACCTTACTAATAGTGTGTTGTAAAGATTATTTGAAATTATTTCTCGAAAAGCTTTTATAACACTTTCTGACACACCATGGTTCATACTCAGAAATGGTTAGCTATTGTTATTGGCATTGCCTTGGCAATCTGAAACAATATCTCCTTATGGCTTTAAGTCAGCACAATAAGTAGCCTAGGCTTCTCTGTCAACAACTAGTCATTTCGTTTAGTGAAGGAAATGTAGATATTTTACAGTGCGTGGTGGAAATGCTGCCAAACTTAAGTAGCCCATCAACAGAGGCTCAGCTTGTATTTGGAGGTTCAGTTTTCCAGAATTAAAAAAATAATGACAAAGGTTACAATTACAGAAAGAAAAGAAAAGCTAGATCAGGCCAGAGAATAGCAAAAAAAGTAATCTAGATGCAAAAAAGAAACTTATATAAGAAAATTTCCTACTTGGTCCATAAGTCTACTAATAAACATGAAAACATCTCTCCTCTTTCCCACAGTCCACTAGTTACTGGCTGCATTGTAGCAATTCGACCCCAAAGCAGAGTCTTTTTTGGCTTTGCCGTTACCACGTCGGAAAAGACCTGGAGGAACCTTGTAAGCGGGAGTGAAGCAGTGGTTATAAACTTCAGAAGCCACTACCAGGGACAATTGTGTTTTCACATTCTTCTCCTTGCTTGTGCTCACTTCACAGCAACTTCCTCAAAACCTGTGAAAACTCTGTGATAAACCCACTCACTGCCCATCCTCACTAACTTACTGTCATTTAAAGTTTTTCAAACATTTGTAGCCTAATGGTGTTAGTCATAACAGGAAAAAAAAATATTTTCCAGGAGTCTGGAAATAGTACAAATGATTAGATACAGAAATGGGATTTCCCTTTCATCATTAATGATGTACTTTGCTAAATATACTTCTCGCAATTAAGATATTGAATTTGTTTCTTTTTTGTTGTGACATGTTTTATGACAAATGCATGTTTTGACATATTCTTTAAGGAAAAAAAAAGGATCTATTTTTATTACATATTTGCCCATTGAACCTAATCCATAGCATTCGGCTGAGAAATCTGAAACGTATATAACCATAACCATTAATATTGTAAAAGCAGGTTGGTGGCTGAATTTTCCTGGCTGCCATTAAGAAGTAGTCACTCTGTTGATGTTGCAAGAAAGATATTACCATGTATTATATCATCGAATTTCGTCTGTCATATTTTATTATCATAATATATAGAAATATATTAACATAATCATTTTATTCAGAAGAGCTCTCCTTTTGACATGTTCTGGAGTTTCAGACTAGTAAGTAACAAGGTCGTCTATTAAAATGAAGAAAATTTTAAGGGAAGTTCTGACAACTTTAAAGTTAGAAAATGTATCAGAATTACTAGAAAGTAGATGCTGATGGTAAAAGTTGTAATAATAGTCAAGTAATAAGAGCTACGAAATTTGAATTGAATTCAGAGTCCTAAAATAGCAATCTTCGACTAAAGTAAAATTTGTCATATGGTTTAAGTTTCACAATAAAGTTTCTACTTTTCTGTAGATAGGAACAAGTCTTTTAGACAATTAGTTCCTCTCATTCCTTTGGGGCCCAATAAGACTTTAATATAAGTCTTACGATTAGTTTCCTTTCCTAGAGACATTTGTATAATTGGGAGGGCGCTGTGTCAGAAGTCAGCATTAGAAGTTGTAGACAGATATTTTTAGATATGTTAGCCCGTGTCACAGTACTGCATTCTCTAAGCCCTTCTCTTCCCTGCCACATAGATTACCTTCCTTGTGCCTAGGGAAATATGTAGTTATAATAGTCCCAAATAACTTTTTTTTGTTGTTATTGTTGTTGCAGGATAGTTATGTGAAATGGGTAAGCAGCAGCACAGAGCAAAATCTTGTGTTTCCAGATTTGTCTGATCTTTGCTTGAAGGCAGTCTATTGCCGCTCACATCTTCTGGGTGACTTGAATCTCTGCCCTGTATTCTGGCCTTCTGTTGGCTACTCTGGTTTTTTGAGTCACCACATCACCCCAGATGGAGCATCACTCCTTCTCATCTCACAAATAAATCATCTTATAACTCTAATATGCTGGTAGCTTAATGCCAAGGGGTAAGGGAGTGAATTACAGCCTAAGGAAAAGAAATAATGAAAACGAAAATGTGATCTTAAATTCTGAGTATACAAGAGAAAAGAAAAAAATTGCATTAAATTTTATAGTTCTTTCACAGAAATACTTATATTCCTAGTTTAATAGAAGACTCATCAAATTCCTAGGCAGAACATCTCTTTATTGTTAGCCTTGTGTTAAAAATTATGCCCAAGAATAAATCTGAATGAAAGAAGCAAAGCCAATTACAGTCCCTTCCCAAAGAGCCATCCATCTATTCCAGACCATCATCATTAGCTACACAAAGACCAAGCAAAACTTTGAAATTATACTTGTTTTCTAGTTTTGAAGTTGTGCCAGATCAATATTTTAAGCATGCCGCCTACTCCCGCTACCCTTAAAGACTGAGGAAATCATTAATGATATTTTACAGGAACTGTCATAATGAACTTCAAAAAAGAAGAGACTACTCTTCTAAAAAGGCTTGAAACACTCACTAGAAGAACGGTGCTCATTCACAGAGAGTGCAGGCAATTATGAACGCCACCGAGCCCACTGAATGGGGTTGTTAGTGTCGGTAATTTGATAACTAGATTTGGAAAAAGTGGGAAGTGGCATTTTCTAGCCTCTTTCTGTCTTAAATATATTTTTCCGCTGTACTGTACATTTGCTGATGTTAACCGTTTGCTCAATTTTCTGTAGCATGTCTGATCTGCCAATAGCAGATAAACCTGTTCTTTGTCTTAAAATGGTAAATTAAATTATTTGAAGAAGGGTATAAAGCTTAAACATCTTGATTAGGTGGATTAAAACACACTGAGCCCAAATTTGTTATTACTATAAAATTAATATTAATATACATTTTATATTTTAGTTAAATATTTAATTTACTATTATCTCATATAACATTTTTTTTTTTTAGATTTATATTTAACTTCTCTTTATTCCGTTGGTGAGGGAAGGATTCCTGCCTTAGAGTTTATAGGATGGCTGAACACACCCAACAATGGAAAGATGAGATGACAGCAATTAACTTGTCACATGTACTCACAGCCCAGGGGAAGACGAGACTGTGTTCCATGCAGGGATTGTACTCAGGGACGGAGTGAGAAACCAGAGACTGTGGGAAGCAGGCTTTGTAGTATCAAGAGGAGAGTGTCCCCAGTTCCTGCGGGAGGAACTGATTGGCTCGTCTGAATAATTCTGTGGGCTGGCAGGGAACTGAAGCCCACTGCTCAGGGGGAAGCAGGGACTATGCCGGGTCCCCATAATAAGGAGGGTTGTTTATCTGGGGGAGCTTACCTGTGGAAACAGGGTGGGGAAGGGGATGCGCAGTTAAGCCTTTTAGAGCCCCCTGATTTTACCAGATGTCAAGGCAGCACATAATAGTGGGCCCAAATTTTGGGCTTCATTTTGAGTAAAATTGGTGAAAAGAACTTTTGACTTTAACTATTTTGATAACTTGAAAGATAACTTCTTAATTGAAAGAACAAACACCCCGCATGCATTTTAGCGAGGGAACTACTAAAGTAGTCATCGTCAGTGATCAAGAGATTTATGTAGTTTTTCAAGATGAATAAATTTGAAATGTCTAATGTGTTCATTGAATATATAGGGGATTCAAGTTGAAGACAAATTTTCAAAAAGTTCTTTTGGGTGGCATCTTTGTCACTGATTACTTACAAATGTGGTGTTGTTTATAGATTTCTGATTGTTTAAAGAGATGTTTTGGTGTCTAGAAAATATCTTTTCTTAAAACCTGACTCAGTCCATTTGCAAAAAAAACAATATAAAAAGAATTTACTAAGTTTGTAGCTAAATTAGACATAAAGAGAGCTCCTGCTCCAAGTTAATCTTTTCTAATGAAGTAAAAAAAATTTTAATGTCATGCTGTGTCTTCTTGTTCTTGTTTTTGTTCTTCTTTTCGTCCTGTTATTAGTGTAGTTAGTATTTTGATAATAGCTCATTATCTCTCATAATTCAGCATCGTATTTTTTCATCATAGGACATCGTTCCCAGCCATGATATACTTTACACTGACCCTATTTTGCTCAGGAAAAATAATGAAGACTTGATTATTGAAATTAAAGATTCTAGATGATATTTAGGCGGGTGACAAATTCTCCACTATCAACAAGGGGACATACTCTTAGACTACTCTTTGAGAGGTTCAATTCAACAACAGGAGAATTCATGGAAATGTAAGTAGAGCTCTTAAGACATTCAAGGGAGGCCAGAAACTCCTTCAGATATTTCCAAGTTAATGGAATTTCATGTATTTGGGAATAGTGCTCTGTTGAAGGTAGGGAAGAAAATCTAGAGACGTGTAACAACTATGTAAGAGTCTACACAGAATAAAGGACGATGAAAACTAGAGAGAATCAGCCTCAGAAACAGTAATTAGCCTTAAGTGTATTTTATTAGTTTAATTTAGAAGTAGCAAATAAATGTTTTAGGGAAAAAATGGATATTATTTTCCCCATTTTTGTGTTTAGAGACAGTTTTAATGGGTTTTATTGGTACAAGAAAAAGGAGCAAGGGAAAAAATAAAGATGCCCAAGTGAAGCATTGAAAACATGGAAAATACCATTTTAATTTATAACGAGATAAAGTTTTATGGCTTAAAGATGTATAGGAACATAAATACGTGTTACACTTTGATTCTCATAGTCATTACTGTTTTCTATTTCCATCTATCATTTCTAAAATACTCCATTATTATAGATAAATTAATACATCAATATTTTTAATGTAATAATTTTTTGATATTTTTAATCTCGGTCTTTTGAGAAAAAATATATTCATCTTTGAATTGCTTCATTTTTTAGAGCTTGCTAATGATAATAACCTTGTTTTACTGCAGATATAATAAAATCATTTTATGTTTTCCTGATCTTTGATTTAGTTACATTCAAAGAAATGTTAACAGGGATAAACCTGTTTATGATAAGTGTTAAGATCTTGTAATGAAACCACAGAAGTAGATTAAAGTTACATATGTATTTTCAATCACTGGGGCTCTGTCTTATAAATACATTTCTGGTATGTCTCGGGCTCACCTGCTTCAAAACATCTTTTTGGTGGCACTCTCTTCCCTTCCGACCTCATTGTAACTGCTATCTGCCACCACACCGTCTGAAAAATAGCCTTATTTGACTGAGTAGCTTACCAGTCACTAAACTCGGAAATCCACCCATTCAACCCAATAGGTACCGAAATGAATCTTCCTCCAAAGAGCTAGTATTTCCAAGTTATAATGCTTTTATCTGGCTCTCCTTAAGAAATTACAATGATTTTTTCTCATCTCCAAATAATCTTCTTGGCCTATATTACTTTATATAAAATTATATAACTGTAATGTTACATATGGACATATAAGTGCGATAATCTTTATTAACAGCTTATATATTTATATTAACATTATATTAACACTTTATAGATCTAAATATGTATATAATATGTAGCTATATATGTATATTCATGTATATATATGCAATAAAATATATAAATAATGTAATCCTTTCAACACTAGAGAACAAATTTTCCTAAATTTGTTAAATTTTGTAAAAACAACCCTAATGATTCTGATGCAGATATTTCTTGGACCACATGTTTTCAGAATTCTGTTCTAGATGAGAATCACCGAGTTCAGTATCAAATGCAATTATGCTTAAAATAACTTATCTTTGTTGATGACTTTAAAAAAACCTAAACGATCTTCACTGCATCGTTGACTGACTCTCATTCTAAGGGAATGCCAAATTTAAAAATTGCCGTGTTCTCTATTTCCATATATAAAACTTCATCGCCGTGGGTTGTGTTTCGAGTGGAACTCCATAGTTTTAATTCTGGCATAGTTCCTCTCCAGTATCTCTGATTTAAATGGAATTGAGGAGCTCTGCATGTGAAAAAAAAGAAGACATGAGGCACTAATGACCAACCAAGAGGACACTGTCCTTTATTTGAATTAGAGGATCTCACAAACATGGGTCAAAGAAAATTCTGCATGGAACTCCTTCAAAGGACACTAGGAAAAATGGAATTCAAGGACCTATCACCCTGCTTCACCCTCACAGATGTTATTCAGACTCAAGTCAGTTAACTCCATACTTTGATTGCTTGGGGGAAATAACTGCTCAATTAAACTTAGGAAATTAATTTTTCTCGAAGACCAATACTCTGATGGACTTCATGATGCTTGGATTGGGACTCGAATTTGGAATTTTCGATTTTTTCTCAATTCGTAATATATGCATTTCTAAAAGAAACTAAAAGGGTTAAAAAAATAGACAAAAGTAATTCTCTTCTATAAGTCCTCCAGTACTTCTTCTTAGAGACAACTGTTATTAAAGAGTGAGTTAGTGCCTTGAGTTAAAGTCACTAAGCAGACTATTTACCAACAGAATGTGTCTTAGATCTAGAGGAAGTACAATATATTCTTCAAGTAAGTGTGTATTGCCTCTGGGAATAAAACATGGAATTTTTAAGCAGGTAATCCTTTCAGCAGACAACAGGAATTTAAATGACAATGTGTTTTAGCATAATGAAAATTATCTGAGTTTTAAGATACCTCTTGAGATTGTAGAAACACTGGTAAGCAATCAAGTGTTCTGCATGTACACCCTATTATAGTAATGTGTTTGAGAAACAATTTGGAGTTAAGAGGAGAAATTACTTCCCTTGATCCAGTCATGAAATTTCTTTGTATTATCTAACTAAAAAAGTTTTAGAAAGATAAAAAAAAAAAGAAAGAAAAAGATAGCCCAAAAGGATAAAGTTCATAACTATTGAATAATAATGACTTTGAAACTAAAACTTGAATGCCTACTGTTTATGAGATACTATGCCAAAGTTATAAAACACCTTTGAGGAATTATCAATGTAGTTAGGAAATGATATATATGTGAAAAAAAAAAAACTATCCAATATAGTATTTGTTTAGAAAGTGAGATCATACTAATAGGACTCTGTGAAAGATTCTCTTCAGCCCTAAGATACTCTTTTTTTTACAGAGTGCATTTGCTCTCCAGGTTAATGAGAGGATCAGTTGTAGCAGCAGTAGTAGATGGTAATGTTCACTGCTGGGATGAGCCAGATGATTTTTTGGTACCTATCAAATTTCAACAGTTTTAATTCTCTTTTGGACTGTACTTTTAGTATCCCTGACAACAGCTTAGGTGATTTTTTTTTTTTGGAGGGGGGAGTAAAGTTATTAATAATTGATTAGTCTTTGAACATTAGAATTTATGTAGGTCACAAAATAAATCGCCTTTCTTTTGGGCAAAATTTTACTTTTCTGTCACATGTATGTGCCTGTGTGTTTGTGATTTTATTTGTTTTTATATTTTAATGTGTGGAGACTTTGATTTAAGTAAACACCATGATGACTTTGAACTTAGTAAACGGATACTCATCTTCTTTATCCAAATTCAAAACCATTTGAGATACAGAGAGGAATCATGATGCCTAGAGATCAAAATATCAGTTTCATTTTTGATAAAGTTAGATTGAAGTACATGACTTAAATCCACGTTTGTTATGGGCCTGTGCTCTAACCTTAAAGTAGGTAGAGTTTTCTACCCCGTCTTTGGCTCTACTGGACAACCACAGGCTTCTCCCTCCCACGGGGGCAGATCCTTTCTTGCAGTGGATGAGAACACCCTAGAATGCATGCATCCTGCTGAGACCTACTTAGAAAGAGAACACTGAGGAGACCGAGCTACATTTTCCCTGTTCTTTCTCCCAAATGCAGCGATAAGATAATGTATTTCTCTTCCTGCTTAGGGAGTTGATTTCAGATCTATATAGCACAAGTCATGCCTGGGACACTGAATCTACCAGACAGCATAGCAGTTTAAGGAATATGGGATCACATTGAGAGGAAAGGTAATCCAATTTGAAGATGTACCTACTGAAAAAATTTATGTCATATTTGGACATCCAAAAATCATAGTGTGTGTACAATCAGTTATACGTGTAAAATTCACAACCTTAATGATAATAAATACATGCATGGATGCATACATACATATGTATGCATGTACATACATCAATTAGAAAAGGGTAAAAGACCCTTTTTATGAAAGACATGCTAGATATAAAGGGACATAGAATGATAGAATTGGAAATTTAACATTTATACCTCGTTTGGGTAAGGGTCATCAGTCAGTGCTAAAACCATTATGGCAGTGATCCTTGGGGAACAGGATGTTCACATATTGGCAAAATAATCCAGCACAGATTACAAAGGGAAAAATACGTTTACTGTGGCCAGAACTGGCCGTCATCTGTCATCATTTTAGCCAAATGACTACATTTGTAGTTGATCATCGCTGATAGTAAGGAAATGTGATAACTATACTTTCTGATATGATGCACTATGAAAAAAATTATAATGTATTCTTGCTGATACTGTATACCTGAATCTTTTAAAGTCTACACTCCATTCCATGTCCTAGCATAAGGATGAAAGTAGGAAAGAAGAGAGGGAGGCCGGAGGGAGGGAGGACGAAGGAAGGAGGTGTTCTTTTATCATTTTATATTTGCTTCACAAAGATTTGCCTTTCTTGAAGTATGAATCATTCATATCACTAGCACACAAGCAGCCCAGGTTTTTTTGTTATTTTATTTTTTTTCATATTGGCTATTCTGCATAGGATTTCTTGCTGTTAAAAGTACAGTTCAGGTAGTAATTCAGAAATTAGTATTAATATAGGATTTGTAAATAAATATTCTTGTAATTGTCCTGGTCAAGATTAGTCAGTCAATGCATTTCTCCAAAAAAAAAAAAAAAACAGATGCTTTTTTAAAATAGAAATTTATATGACATATATCACATGTATTTAATATACAGATTTCATATAGGATATTACATTTTTATGTAAAGCTAGTTAATTCACTGAAGGCCATTCAAGAACTATGTTAATTAAAATGGTGCTATTTTATAGAGCAAAATGGTATATCCTGAAGCTACTCAGCGTAGCAGACACAGGAAAACGGGTTTGCAAACAGGGCTACCATCAGGAGAATTTTAAAAGGCTTGCTCTTTGATAATTAACTCAGTAATTTCCAGTTTCAGGTCTTAGAAGGACAGTTACAAGTTTCCTATTCCTGTTTACCTATAAACATACAAAAGAGGAAAGCATAAATTTGTATTCGTAAAATAGATTATTTTTTTTCTCATTCAGTTCTTAGAAAATAGCATTTTCCTTGATGAGCATTGTGATGCCATTATGAAAACTGCTTTCTCAAGTTTTAAAACAAATTAGATTTCCAATTATGAGGGTGTACTTCCAAATGCCAAATGTAATTTGCTCTGACAGGAGGAATTATTTTTCCCGTAGACAAATGTTCAAGTTCTTCCATTGTTTAATGGCAAATTAAATAGAAAACTTCTCTTTTCATACCTGCATATACTTTATTTAGCTTCCTTCCATCTGCTCTACAAATGCTCTTATAAAACTGTATCCCATGGCAACCCCCAATGACATTTTAGCTCCCTGTCTCCCAACAGAGCTCATCTCTCCCAGGGAAACCACCTTAGCATCACAAGGAAAGCAGTTTTCATTAATCTGGAAGGGGCTTGGTTGGTGAGAATCCCTTCCACACTTCCATTACAGATTATAGATAGTGCATATGTATTTTTTTATACTTACAAGGTGAAGTTTGATTTTCACACGGTCTTTAAATAGTGTTTAAATCCCCCAAAAGAGAAAGAGCCATATTATTTCACAAAATCGGTACTCTCCTGTGTATACACAAAGAAATCCCAGGTAATCATTTTTATCAATGTGGAAGAAGCCGTCTGTCCTAGAAAGTTATTTGAAATAAAAGCTTATGCATGGAGAATTTTAGTGGGAAGAAGATAACTTAAATCCATTTACTTCATATTTATAATATATAACTATATCAATTAACTTGTTAATTTATGCTGAGAGAATTGTTAGATACTAAAAAAAAAAAAACAGTGAGCCCAAACCAGCCAACCTGGAATCTCTTTCCAGGGAGGGGGGCCAAAGTTGTTAAATCTTTCTCACCCTCAATTTTCCAGTTCACAAATGGGGGAGACAACAGAGCTGGGTGTAAGAAGTGTAGGGAGGGAGCCTCTGTGTTGGGGTGTCGGCCAAGTACAAGGTATCGGTGTCTCAGTGACGTGATCAGGGTGGCTACGTGGGCGGAGTAAACCCACACACAGCGGGAAACACACGAGGGGAGCGGACCAGAGGAAATAGCGCGCATTATTTGATGTTTGCAAAGGAGTGCCTTTAGCGTAGAGTGGGATTGCCAGTCCGTGGGTAAATCCATTAACAATTTTGTGGGATACTACAGAAATTCTCCAGTCTGAGCTCTCACCAGCAACGTATGTGTGTGCACACTTCCTTACAGCTTTCCCAAAGTGTGTTCTTAATATGTTTGTTATTTTTGTCAACTTGATAGATGAGAAATTGTATCTCTAGGTACTTTTAAGTTGTGGTTTTTTTTTTTTTATTATGAGCATCATTTCATATATATAAGGGTCATTTGTATGTCTTTCCTTGTGAATTCTCTGTTCATACACTTTGGCCATTTCTATGGAGTTTTAAGATTTTTTTTTCTCCTTAATTTGCAAGAGTGAACAATATTCATAATTGTTTGTATAAGAGCTTATCATTTGTCTTTTGAATTTGCTTATGGTATATTTTTCATTTAAAAATATAAGTAAATATGTCTATATTTTCTTTTTTGCTTCCGGATTTTACATTATTGTTAGAAATTTCACCTCCAGACTACAAAGAATTAACCTATATTTTCTTCTAATGTATGTATTATTTTTTTTTTTTTTAAGAAAAGTAGCCCTATTGAAACTCCTTACAACATTAACTCAGGGGACATACAAGAGTATACCAGAGCCAATGTAAATGTGAATTTTTAATAAGGTTATTGCTTACTGAGTTGAGCACTCTGTACCAGGTAATTGAGAATGAGTTTGTGTAAATAGTAATTAATGATATACAGCAGCACAAAAGAATGAAAGTAAAGTACGAAAACCGAAGGGCCATCCAAGCCACTGGCTCCCCTGAGCTGAGATGGTCTGTCCTCTTTATTCCCATCGACTCCCGCCTACACTCATTTCTCAGAAACACGTGTGTCCCAGGGGTGATTGTGCATACCAGAAGCTGTGCCCAGGATTTACAGGACTCTTGATGTACATGCCATGTTGCCTATTTTATGTCTTTTTAAAAAATATCCTTTTAAAGTATAAAATAATTATTAGATATACATATATGTTGCTAAAGGATAGCCCCCATCGAGTTAAGACATCCCTCGCACCGCACATATTTACCTATTTTTGTGTGTGTGTGTGAGAACATTTACGTTCCACTCTCTTAGCCATTTTCAGTTATATGATATATGGTGTTATGAATAGAGCCGCTGTGTTATATATCAGATCCTCAGATCTTGTTCATCTTATAACTGAAAGTTTGTACCCTTTTACCTGTCTACATATTTTGTTAATTTAAACTTGGTCTTGATTAAAGCTTATTGTGTCTCATGAGCTTCATTGTCATTCTGAGCCTTTAGTACAAAGTGGGAGTTCCAATGACTTTTGGATGAGATGTATATATTTTACATGATAAGTATGTATTTATCAATTCCTATTTATGGTTCTTCTTAAGAGTGGATGTTGAATGACACTTTTTAGCACTTCAGATGATCATAACTTTTTTTTACAATCTTTTTTACATTTTTTTCATAAATCTATATGATAAATTTTAAAAATGATTTCTGTTATTGAACTCTCCTTGTTTTTCTGGAGTAAATCACTTTACAATGATGTGTTAAGCTTTTAAAGTGTAGTTGGATTCTACTTGCTAATATTTTACTTAATAATTTTTCATGAATAGACATAGATTGATCTGTAGTTTTCTATGTAGTATAATTCTATCAAACTTTAGTACCTATTATATTCACTTCATAAAAATAGTTTGGAAATTTTTTGTGTATTCTCAGAAACAACTTAAGTGATATTGATATTATTAGGTCTTTGCAGATTTCATTGACTACATTCGTGAAAATATCTGAGCCCGGTTCTTTTGTGTATGGTTTGTTTTAAAACTTTACTTCTATAGACATGATCCTTTAAGCTTTTTTTCTCTGCTATGGTAAATTTTTGTAAAATAATAAAACATAACATAATATGAAATGATACGACGTATAGCCTAGATGTGAAGGAAACATAACATTTTAACATAGCATTTAATTTTCGTACTGACCAAATTTCCACAGTGAAAAATAGCAATTATTTTGTTATAATATATGAATAATTATATAGCAAACTCTAAGCCTATGTTAATATTTACTTTTAGATAATTAATGATTAATTAATAACAATGATGCACATCATAATGAAAGCATCTTCTAGACTTAAATAGGGAACTTAGCAATACCTTTATAAAGCAGTCAACAAAAAACAGATGTTGCGAACTACAATAGCAATATATTAAGTATAGCCAATACCTGAACACTAATGAGATATTTTCTATTTTATGAGTATATGTGCATATATATGTACATACATATAATGATAGATTAGATGAATAAGCAGGTACATAAATAGAAATAGGTAGATAGAAAGACAGATGTCTATATCAGTTTGAAGCCCAGCTACTTGTTTAGAAGCACAGATTATCATACACCATTTTTTGATGATCAGATCTTTAGTTTATTAAGCTGTTCATCTTTTGAAAATCCAAGCAGAATGACGTATATTGACCCTATCAATCATAACAATTTATCTCACTTACTGGAAATTAGTCATAATAAATATCCAAATCATTTATTTTAAGAGTAAACATTATTAATAAATACATAAAAAGATTTGATGTTAGATGTCTATGCTCAATCTGAGTAGCCAAATCTGTCCATAATTTTTAGTCAAATAATAATTTTGTCTTTAACTTATATCCTCCTTTTTTCTAAAAGAATTTGCCATAGTCATAGGAGTGTTGTTCAAAGAGAAATCTCTTGTCTGATCAGTATGTACCACCTGTTCCCCCTCTACTTCTACTTGAAAAATTTCAAGTAGACATTTCCCCTCTACTTCTACTTGAAAAATTTATTTCTGGGCTATACTTATCTATACAATTTTCCATTCACTTCATTCTTCCTCAGGGTTCTCCTCACTCGTCTAAGATAATTTTGACACCATCCTCACCAAATGCCCAAATATCTAAGAAAGCCAGTGATAACCAGTTTACTTTCTCCAGATACATACATCTTTATGTAAGCTTTGTTCCTTCCTTTTTTTCCTCCATCCTCTCTCCCTCCTTCCTTCTCTCCCTTCCCTCCCCCCTTCTTTCCTTTATTGTCTGTCATGCCATATTACACAAAAGAAAGTAAGTATTGGACAGGGATGTGTGAAGAGGGAAAATATTTGATTTATTACGCTTTCAAAAGAACAGCTGGAAAACCTAAAATGAAACAGTAGAATGTGTAATACTAATCTCTGTCATGCAATTAATGACAATATAACTTCTGCATGATTTGTTAGGTTTTCTGTTAATTTCTTTCCATTATGGAAATAGAGCCATTGATATTTCACAATATTTTATATTTGGAACTCAAATTTTAATATCTAAATTCCATTTAAATTATGTAATCTTTAAAAATGAGATCCTTCAAAGCATGAAATAATTTCAAGTTATTAATTTTAATTTAAGCAAATATGAAGGTAGCCATAATTAAAACTAGATGACAGTAGTCGAACTATTCTGAGCCAATGAAGGATCTCATTGTTTAATTTGTAAAAGAAGTCACTTACAACCATTGATGGATGTTTGATTGCTAATACTGTACTTATTTTGGGTATTTGCAAATGCACAATTTATTAAAATGTTAATTAGTCAAAGTAGAAATGAAATTATCTAATTAAAAAATTTCATTGATAATAATTTAAAAATTAATGGAAATTTTTATAGGTCTATACACTGTATTCTCTTGTGGAAACAATTTTGTTGTCATTATTGTTATTTATTAATTGATTTTCTGATTTTTTCGATTTCTTGTATGTAGTTTGAATTTAGTTTTTCTACCATACATTGTTACAGTCTGTTCCCAGTAGCAGCAGTCGACTTTTATAAATCAATTTATTCTATAGGCGAACTTATTTGAAATAACTATTATACAGCCTCTGCTTTAGCTCTGTGCACATTGATTCTATAAACAGATCCAACTCTAATTCAAAAATGTCTTTTTAACTACAACTGTGTTACTCAACACGTTCTTTGAAAAATGAATAATAATATTGTCTATTCGTACAGTTCGTTACAATACCATCTGTGATCTCTTATCAGGTGAAAAAGAACATGGAGAGATTCTAAGAGATTGATGTGAGCTCACTGTATGAACATTGGCTTTCTTAGCTCTATCAGCCAGACAGAGGAGATTCAATATTGTTCTCATGTTTGCCTCTTACTGGAGTGAATCCTAAAACAAATAAGGAGTAGAATAGTTGTTGCTGTTTTCTATATGGGGATATAAGAGGCAGTGAAGCATGTGGCTTGTGAATATTTCCTCTTGATGTGTTACTTCAAGCATCCAAAGATGAAACTCTTGTTTATCTTCTCACAATGCTCCTTTGTTTATCCTTCAAGTGTGTCATCTTTTTATTCCCCCTCATTATGTTTAAGACATCCTGACAATTTCAGACTGTATCATTGTGAGACGACTTTATCAAACGGGGGCCAGATATTCGGGTTTGATTTGCAGTTTGCTTTCTGTCTTTAGGGCTGTCGCTGACTGTCTTAGTTGTTCATTTGTTTAGCAGCACATCCAGGGCATAAACAACCTTTTCTTCTTACCCGAAGAGACCATTTTGAACATTTTTATTAGAAAATAAATAAAACTTCAGTTGACTCATTCATAACATTCTGAAGTGTTTAGATATTTTGGCTGTATATAAATTGAATATTGACATATTTGTGGTTTTTTTTTTCATTACACAAACTTAGTTTCTTTATAGTTAATTTTTTAACCTTCAGCCTTTAAGTTTGTTTATTTTAATTTTCTTTTTCAGGAAATAACCCGAGGAGAATTCTGAGAGACTCAGTGTCCTGCTGTGATTAAACAAGACACTGCTGTATTTTGTAAGTTCATCTATTTTATCCTAGATAGAGAAGACTTTCTATTGCAGAGAACCACTTTTTTCATGTGAAATTAGAATAGAATTTTGCTCTAATGGAAGGCTTAATTGATTTTATTTTTTCCAAACTTCCTTTTACCTAAATTTTATTCAATTTTAATGAATAATGAAAAGCATTTCATTTTTAGTTGAACTCTGTTCCCTTGTATCTGTTAGCCAATATTTTAATGACTTGTGATAAGAACTTTATCAGTTGATGAGTTAGTTTAAAGGACAGTGCTGTCAGTAATACTGATTTGGCCTGTGCAAATATATTGGTAATTATAATGTCCTTCATTTCAGTGAACAAATATAATGTCCTTTATTTCAATTTTATCTATAGTAACTGCCTTACTTATGTCACCTCATGAAGGTAACTGAATACTGACCATCTTTAAGAAACATTGATTTTATCTTGTTACTAATACTTGGATTTTACATTCAAGAATTATAATATTCATCTCAATGAGATGTGTACTACATGACTTCTATGTATTAGAATCTATTTAATGCTCATTCATTACACATGGCAAAGAGCAAACAAACAAAGGCTACTGTATGGAGAAACATTAAATTGAACATTTCCTGAACCTTCAAACTTATAACCCCTCTGAGTATCTCAGAGTTGAAAACTTTTGCTGTTTCAGTTTCTAAAACACAATATAAAGCAAATATTTTATCCTCTTTTATAAGTTGCCTTCTGATGCTGAGATAACAGTCCTCTTGCCTCTTAGTTTTCTGTGACAGATCCAATAGATTGAGAAAATAGTACAAGTCTTTTATTTTGACAATTGCAACTCTTCTGGTATTTTCTTCCCTCCATCCCTCCCTCCTTCTCTTCTTTCCTTCCTTCCTTCCTTCCTTCCTTCCTTCCTTCCTTCCTTCCTTCCTTCCTTCCTTCCTTCCTTCTTTCTCTCCTCTCCTCTCCTCTCCTCTCCTTCCTCTCCTCTCCTCTCCTCTCCTCTCTCTTTTCATTCAGGCAGATTACTTCCTCTAAACAAAGAAGTGTGCTATATCCCTCCATAATAAGTGCATGGGGGAGCAACTAGACAAAAAGATGTACCTAAAGATATATAATCAGCGGCACAGTAGCCATTCTAATTGTTGTTTACAGAAGTATTTTGTTATCATAGTGTTTTTGAACAACTTAATTAGTGCTGAGTGTTGGTTGTAACGTGAAGAGCACACTTAAAGATTACAGCAGATTTAGAAACCTATATAGTAATTTGGAGAGCATAAATCAGTTCAAGAAGATCTTGAAATTGGTAGGAAACCACAAGAAAGGAGGGAAGATTTGTAAGGACAAATATTAACATATCTCATGAAGAAAATACAAAGATTATGTAGAAGATTAACAAAAAACTTTCATTTTAAATTTAAACTATGGCACATAATTCAATTTTTTCCCCAAACTTTATCCTTTTATATTATTATTTTTTCCCATGGAAACTGTGGAGTTTCTCCCTAAAATATTGCACTTAATAAAAATGATCAGTTCTCTTATTTTTATTAAAGATTTGTCTATGTATGTATCAATCATTGAATAACAACATTAAACTGACTATACAATTTTTTATTAATAGGAAATACTTGTTGAATATTTACGATGTATCAAGCCCTATACATGAAAAATGGCAAAGAAATTTGGTTTTGAAAAAGACTGGAGTAGTTTTATCAGTGGCAAATACACATTTTCTATTAACATTTCACAGAAGTCTCCTTTTCCTCTGTTACTATGCAGTCTTTACATGGCTAAGAATTCCAAGTTAGGAATCATGGCGATATTATTAGAACTTAGGTTCATAAAACGCAAGAAAAAATTTTAAGAGCCAGGAACAAATATGTTCTTGGCGTTAGTCACTATCCTCTTGATTACCCTGAGCACTTGTGATCTGTTCAGCTAATGAAGAATCCGGAATATATGGAGGAGATGCAGGAGAGCAATAAAAATCATGATTAAAAATTCTCAGTAATATTGTCTCTGATAAAAATTCAAAGGAGTAGAATAATTCCATTTGAAGAAGAGAGCAGGAGTGAAATATCTGAATATTCTTTTTCGTTTATATGAAAAGACCTTAGAAAGAGGGGACCAATTCTTTATTTTGTAGTTTAAAATAATCGAAGTATAATAATCCTGAACTATTATCAGTATAGCTAGCTTTCCATGCTGTGAGAATTTTTAAGCACTGGAATATTACAGATAGAACTTTGAAAATCCCGTGTTTTGAGAAATCTTTTAAAACAAAACCAATCCTATCTTCTGGGGACTGAGAAAACAAATGCTCATTTATCCAACGTGAAATTTTTCAAACCCAGCTACTGTTTTACATTCTGTAACAGGTCATTAGCTTCAGTCAACATTGACTTTGCTTTTTCTGAGACCATACAGAGGAGGAAGTTAAGTGATTTAGCAAAACATCTGCTCAGCTCTGGTCCCAGTTGAATAACTGTCCAGTCCCTAATGGAGAATTAGTACAGTTTTCTCTAAGGGCATAAAGGATGATCAAAGTGGACCCTCGCACTTGGAACGAGAAATTCCCTGGGTGCTATACGAATTTCATCTGGCTGGAATTCATCTAAACAAATGTTTTAATGAGCACATTAAGAAAAAAATCACAGCTATATTTTTACAGTCCATTATTGATAGTCCCTTAGAAAGAATTATGCTTCACAAGGTAATACCTTTCAACAAGAGGCTATTTTTCTGATATTTTAGACAATGAATAATTTCAGACTAGAAATAACTTTATCTTCTGGCTTATAAAGCTAGTTATTTTATAGGCTTTCTCTTCCCAGAAGCACAATAGAGATGAAATTAGCATTATATTATTTTCAAGGCTTTTTTTTTTTAATTTAAGGGATTCAATCAAATGAATATTTGTGCTAAGAACTATGGGGAATAAAAGGAAAGATCAAAATATCACTGCCTCCAAATTGCTATAGTGTCACTGAGGAGAAAGATCAATTATATAAAAATTAAATGTAGAATCAGATTCAGTAAGAAAAATACAGACTATATTATAGCTCTCTGACCTCCCACAACATTTTAAGTCTATCCTTTGCATGCCTCATACATATTCAAACAGGCATATAAAAAATACGACAATGATGAATGAATGAATGAAATGCTGCAGTTATTCAGAGAATAGTATAATTAAAATTGAGAAATGGAATATAGGTAAAGCTTAGATGGATACTAAAGAACTGGTATTACAGATAGGATAAAGTAAGAACAATAGGTTTGACTTTAGAATTTACTGTACATGTATGACGTATTCCAGCTTTAATGGTATTGGAAAGAGAATTTTATGAAATGAATAGTGAAAACAAAACAAAGTAGATAAGACTGGTCTAAACTATGAAAGGTCTTAATTCCAGGCTGCTTAGCTTATGCTTCATGCCGAGGGAGACAGTCACAAGAGACATTTCAATGAAATTCTCTCCTACCAATTACTGAATAATAGCTATGGGAAGAAAGAGTGAAAAAAAATCAAAGATGATACAATATGTCTAATTCTGAATAAGTGGGGAAATGCAATGAATGGAAATATGAAAATTAAGAGGTTGGGGTGAAGGAGACAGTGTAAATGATACATGTATTGAGATCTTCCAACTTTTGAAACATCCTCAACTTATTTTCCAAGGGCTTCTTATCTCTCACATTCTTATGTCACCCCTATTTTTTTTTATCATTGACATTTTTTATAGTAAGACAAATAGTTCATTTGTATTTATTTTCATTTTATACTGCATATCTAGTTTTCTAAAAATGAATTTTTAAGGGGATAAACTTGGGAGTTCTTGAAATGTTCAAAGACATGTTAATTCATTTTAGAATAGCTTTAACCCACGTAAGGTCCAGAGTTGAAATTCAGGAGTAATTGTCTGCTTTATTAAAAAACAGCTCGTTTTATAATGAAGGACATTTTGTAGCAACAAATCTTTGATTCTTTCATTTACAAATCTTTGTCTTACTTTTCTAAAAGACAGAGAGATATTTGGTCAGAAAGATAACCATGAAATGGTAGTCTAGACATTTCATTTGTTGATACCCTCTTACCAATAGGCATCTATTTACTTATGATGTGACCATAAGTAACTTAGACATTCTCAGAGGAAGATAAAATGATGCTTGCTCTGCAATTTAAAAAATTTATTGAGCTATTTAAGAATATTTGTACAGGTATGTGTAGGCTATGTGAATGAGAGTAATAGGGATAACATATACTTATGGAAGTTGACATAAAAGGATGAAAAATAACAATATTTTCCTAAGTGACAGAGAGTAATAATTAGAATAAAAATATTTATTAGTAATTTTCAAGAGCATGATGAAGATCAGTGAGACTTTTAACATATATTAAATATATTTTTAATGTTAAATATTTAACCTAAAAACCATTTGTGGTGATTGGCAAGAAAAATACAGACTATGAACCAAAACTGCTGATACATGATGAATATTATGAACCAGGGACAGGACTGGACAGGAGATGGTTATATCAAAACAAAACAAAACAAAACAAAACAACAAATACATTGGGGAAAGCTATAGTTCAGTATATAGCTCTGAGTTTGTTAGACTCACCTTGTCTAAAAGGAAGGATAGCACTTCCTCAAGAGAAGCATTTTTCTCTCTCATGTCTTAGGAGGATGGTTATACATTCTAACGACATATTGACATGTATTCTAAATAGAAACTTTGTAAAATATGGGAGAGATCTTTCACCGAGGATTGTTTCTTTGCATCAGCTTTTGTTAAACACCTTGAACAAAACTTAAATGCAATGACATGAAGAAACAAATCGGTTGTGGCAGCTTTCTGATTATTTGGAAATACAAGGAAAAAGCCTGACGAATCTTGAAGGAGTAATAGTTGGCAGTTTATTCTTGAGACAATTATCTTGAATGTCAGCTCTCTCCAGCGGGCTTAAGATACGAGGTTTATGGCAGACAACTTGTTAAGTGAGGTTTTAGTGAATATCTGAAAGGCAGGAATTTGTCATTCCTGACTGAAAAAAAAAACAACAAAAACAAAAACACCTCTGTACTATAGATGTCAGCTGTGCTGAAAATAAAGATGTTTCGTTGTGAAAGTTAAAGGTTATGAATTCATTCATTTAGGCAACACATAAACTTATTTAGCACATGTTGCTGTCCATTCTGTTTATCACTAGAAGTCAAGGTACCTGTGTGTGAGATGAAAATTTCTGTCAGGAAGGACCCTAAATGCTTAAGAGAGTGTTAAGAGTGTAACTACAAGTTCTGTATATCTTTGTCTTAAAGATTTTGATCAGAGATCTTGATTTACTATATACATCAACACTTTGAAACCTTAAGTGACTCTCTCAATAGTCTAATTTAATTGAAACTTCGTCGTGAGGCATCCACTAGGTAAACATGGTTTCCAAGTAGAGTGATGGAAAATGTGTGCTTCCCCTCCTCTCTCTCTCTCTATCTCTCTCCTTCCTCTCCCTCCCTCCCTTTAAATCTATGTTCTATACTAGGGATTTATGGCGGTTCGTTATTTGGAGTAAAGTTCTTAACACCTCGAAACGGAAAAAAATATGATATGCAACATAAGTACAGATGAGTAAGTGTAAAAATTAGGGATCTTTAAAAAGAAAATTCATAGTTTGCATTCAGTTAGAGATTCATTTATAGAATAAAGATTAATATAGTGAACATCAGGTCCCCAAATAACAGTATTTTATTTATTATTTCTTCTAAAGAACCGCAGCAATATTTCTTGCTGCTAAGCAGAGACATTTTTTTCTTTTATGTTCATAATGGTTATCAATTGCATCCATAGGCATCCATGGTAGAAAATATAGCAAAATTAAAAAGCATTATGCTCTTAATTTTTATTGCTTTTTCAAAATGTATGCACACACAAACACACATATATTCATGACATAACTTTAGAAGCACTATTGACAGAATTTCTTTTTGAATAATTTTATTTAAAAAAGATTTTCTTTAAATTTAACAAACTCTCATTTGTTTTTCAAGCATAATTAGCAACTGTGGCTTTCTATTTAGTTTGTCTTAACATTCACATTAACGATTTACATTTTGTCCTGCTTTGAACTTGATACTGAAAAAGGTTTTATGCATCATTGCTTCTTATATGCCTGGAATAATTGATCCTCTGACAATAGCTTATAACATACCTGAGAAAATGAGAGATACCTTTCCAAGAAATAGAGCTTATCTGGAACTGATTTTGTTTCAGTGAGGCTGTTATCAACATGGAAGATGTTTTGATAAATATATAAATTTATAGAAATTGGAAAAAAAAAGTACGTCGTAGATAGGCATGATTGGATTGGATTGATTAGAATGGGTTAATTAGATTGGATTGGATTGAATGGCGCACCGAAGTAAGACCTTTTATTTATGCCTCCGAGAGTATTGGTTTCAAACTTTCTGTTATATTTTGAGGATGCTGAATCAAAGCACTGTTGATAATGGCAAATGCAGGCATTTGACTGTGCCTTGCTGATTCTCTACACAAATCCAACATTGGGCATATTTCAAATGCAAAATCCGCAGAGAATCTTTTCCACTTTGCTGTGGCACAGATAATTCTACATTGTTGGGAGCCAAATGGGAAAAATTAGGACATTTATGTGCATTTTTCCTGGGATTAAAGTAGTTCCTCAGTGTTTTTAGTCTAAAGGCAAAATGGTTATGTGTCTAAATGTTTGTGATCAGACAAGAGTTAGGAACAAGATACTCAGCCTCCGCCATTGCTATTACCACCCGTAGGCATTTGGATTGGAAGCCAGGTGGCCTGGGTCAGGGACTCCAGAACTCTTCTACCTCTTTGGTACGTAGAACATAGTCCGTTATACCAAACCTTCTAACACCATGTGGTCAGTGACAAAAGTTCAGGCTTTGTAGTGACACTGAAATTTAGATCTTGCCCTGATAATTTCTCATTGAGTAGACTCAGGCCTAAGGCTACTCAGTGAGTACTTATTCAGCCTTAGCCTAAAGAACCTTTCACAAAATGGTGATGGTTAGTCTTTACCTTCTCACAATTGTTATCTGCTTTACATGGCACATAGTAGCCCTTAATATATATCAGTTAGAATTTTTTAGTATAATTCCATGAGTTTTAATAAACTAAACATTATTAAATATTTAATTGAAAGGTTATTTTAAAATAGTGTGGCAATTATTCTTATATGTCTTCGGAACTTTAAGCATTTTTTTTTCTATTTTCTATAATACTCTTGTCATTTTCCAAGTTAAAAAGACATGAATTCTTCCAGTGTATCACTGATTCTCTCCCTTTTTTTGTATTGGCTACTTTGTGGGTCTCCAGTAATTATTCTGTACTACACAATATTAAAATACTCACTTTTGGTCTACTTTGTCACTGAGTGGTTTTCAGAAGTGTTATAAATTCACTCAAAATGCCTCAAGTTTGGAACATCTTGTCATGCACTGCATGTTGTCAAAAGGGTACTTGGTATAGGTCCCTGTCATGGCCATGCCACTAACTTTCACCGCGGAAAATCCATTTGTTTTCTCTGGGGTTCAGTTTTCTACTTCAGAGATTAAGGAAGAAAGTAAAAATTTATTCATTCTACTAGCCCTTCTAACTTTCAAAGCATATTAATATGTATTCTAAATTTATCTAATGGCCATCTCTTTTCAAAAGATGAGACGCTTGTACAAGTGATTTGTGACGTCCCAGTGGTTTGACCTCTGGTGGCAGAATTAGACATTCTTTTTCACCATAAGGTTGCCTTCTGTTATGAGGCAAATTACAAACTGATGACTATACTAATGGTAATCTTTTTTCCTTTTAAATTACAGAAGTAATATATATCAAGGTTGAAAATTATAAATTTGACCTATGTCTAATTCGAAAATAAAAATATTCTGGATTTTTATTAAATATTTATATTTATTTTGGAAAATTGCACATATTTATGATATGTATTCCTCCCATTTAAAAACATCATAACTTAGTTTTAAAATTTTTATTTTTCTTAGTAAAGATTTGTGATTTTTACAATGCAAGATCTGAACATATTTCGTTTATTTCTATTTTTTACATTTTGATATTTCTGTATTTTACATTTTGATGCAGTCATAAATAAGTACTTTTTAAATTGTATTTTCAACTAGCTATTGTTCATAAAAAGTATGATAAAAATTTCTATGGTTAATGAGATCTTTAGGCAACATTCTGTAATCACATGTATTAGTTTTATTAGATCATCCTCTGACTCTGTTTCCAGGCGTACATTCTATTTTGTATTATTATTATAATATTTTCTTTCATTTACTTCACAGATATTCTTTCCTCCTCTCAAGCTATCTTCCCAAAATTATGTTGAATGAGTTTAGTACACATTCATGAAAGCAAATCATTAACAGATTATTTGTGAGTTCTTGATGATAATTGACATTCCTAATTAGTATTTTCACTTAACATATATTAATTCCTTAAACTGAAGTTCAATGTGGTTTAATGATTAAAAAACACAGAGTACGAAGTTTTCTGGGCTTGAATATCAACTCTGTCAATTTTTAGCTATGTGTTTGCAAATCTGAACATTTGGTTTCTTAATCTGTAACATAGGTAGATGAAAGGGTGAGATAATCTACAATACATAATTAATATTGAATGCACTCTGAATAACTGGCATTTACAGTAGTAAAACATGTTGCGGTTTTCATGACTAAAAGTGAAATGTATTATCTTAATGAAGGATCTGAGGTTACTGTTGGCCATTTATGTACTTATCAGGAAATGGCTTCATATTTTGGAACAAAAGTTTAGTTTGGAAAAATTATAGTACAGGGTGTTTTTCTAATGATAATTGTTTTATAAGATTCATGATATACCCACAGGACAAATGTATATTTTCAGCCAGCGTTTATAAAATTTAGATACAGGAAACAAAAGTGTGCCCTGGTGTGTCAAACTGAACCAACACTTGAAAAGCAGAAGCATGGTTAGAAAAGATATTTTTTGTTTATCCTTTAAGGCTAATGATGTTTAGCCTTTAATAATATTGTAAATCCAAAGATTTAAAATGAGCCAGCAAAACATCATTTTGGAAGATTGTATTTCCAGAAGGCATATCATTTGTTTTCAATTGCCTTTTCTTTCTTTTAGTAATTTTTTATTAACCTAACTCATCGTTCCTTGAAATAATTAAATAACTCATTGCCATACAAATATTTTCTATAACTCATAGAACCAGGATGGCAAGATTTATTTTTTTTCATAATTCTGTCTTTACCTTGATCCAATTGTATCCTCTCTTTTCTGCACCTTTCAGAGTGGTGGCGAGGAATATATAATCGTAATTATCTTTCATATTAGAAATGATTTTCATACACCAAGACAGATGTTAGAATTGCACTACGGAATTGTGGCAGGTATATTGAAAAAAACTCATTTAGCATTTGCCTTTGAGAAATCTATAATAGTTATACTTCCCTTTAGTTGCCCAGGGGTTTTGTTCTTGATAACTATGTATTCTTTTTAATGCACAAAAACTCTTAAATTATAATATTCTTTCTTAAGTTTGTGCTTTTATGTCATTGGGAATTTAGCGAATGAAATAGCAGTAAGGTGTGTTTAAAAGGGTAAATGCTACCTTTGACAGCATAATATGCCTTGTTATTTCTATTTTGTATGATTGGGTTGGAGAATGTAATCTCATATCTAGATATGCAATTTTAAAAAAATCTTTAGTTCCATTATGGCAATGTACATAATAAGATAAATAAGAGACTCTCCTAAAATACATTGCTTTGAACAGGCTGAAAAATCACTTTTTATGTAACAACAGATATAACGGACTAAAGCTTTGCAATTTATCGCCTCTAAAAACCTCATAAAACTAATATCTTTAGTTTATCTAGGGATTTTAAATAAATTAGAAAACAGTATATCTCAGATTTATATGAAGACCTATGTAAATAGAATTGTGAAATACAAATTTTTCTGTAACTCAAGTAATAGATCAATTGCATGCAAAGCATTTTTATTGCTGGAAAAACAATTCTGTATTTTTGAATATGTCAAATTAGATTATGTAGGTGAAAGAAATATATTAAATGGAGAAATAGAGAGAAAACATTAAATGGCTCATAGTTTAAGATTATGCAATCAATCAATAGAAGGTAGCAAGTGACAGCATGAGAGACTTTTGGGGGGCTTTATGGATTAATAAGTGAATTCCTTCAGTAAAATATGTTAGATGACCTTCATTTTATCTTATTTCATTAGTTTAAAAAAACATCAACTTTTGTACTCACACAGAAGCATTGTTTCATTTTATATGTTCTGATAAAACGTCAATAATATTTGTATATTTGACATTAATAATGGTTCAAGAAATATGGCTAAATAAGCTGAACCTTAAAGAACCGTGAAATGCAAACGTATGTCTCTCAATTAAAACATTGATAAAATATTGCTTACTTTGCAATATGTCTTCCTTTAATATTGGATGTCTGCAAATATATAATTCATATGAAACAGAATAGTAAATTATGAGCACCTACTGAATTTTTGGAAGCTGGAAAATATAGAATTCACATAAAATACAAGGTTAGAATAACAAATAATAATTGTTTATTTTACTAAGCTTATGCAGTAACAATTACATTGATAAATTATTTTCCAAGTAAAAATAGCATTTTAAAAAAATCTAAATTATGGAAATTCTTATCTTCTCTTTATTTAAATACCTTATCAAAGTATGGACAGACATTCAATTCAATTTAATTCACCAAATATTTGTCATATACTTTTATATCTAATAAATGGATTAGTACAGCTGGGGAAAATAATATACACTAATTTATGATCTCATATCTTAAATAAAATAAAATAAAGTTACTAATCCAAGTTCAACATTCCTAAGATGGAGATCCTTTGTCCTAGAAAATTTAGTAGGAGAGAGAACATAATTCCAACTTTAGTTACTAGCTGTATGACCTAACACATTTCTTCATTTTTATGAACCTTAGTTACTTTACCTGTTAAATGGGATAAATCATACCGCCCTAATGAAGCAATGATAATGCAATGGGATAAACATACAAAAGAGTCTAACATACTACAATTGTCTTTAGTAATTGGCAAAAAATACTCAGTGATTTTTAGAGGCCCCTACACTAAGTTAGAGATCTTTCACTCTGTGAGGCTGATGGAGAATTTATCACAGAAGCCAAAACAGGTTTAAAAACAAAAATCACATCCCTAGGTTAAAATAATCTAAAAGTACGGCTAATGGAAATAGAAAGCAAATGTACCAGAAATGATTTCCATATTTGCCTCTATTTTTGTGCCTTTAGGTTGTGTGTGTGTGTGTGTGTGTGTGTGTGTGTGTGTGTGTGTGTGTGTGTGTTGTGGGAAATTATTCTTAAGGGTTCTTTTGGATCTGTTCTGGGAAAGTGTGGAGCAGAATTGGGTGGTGCTGGAATTTAATATTCAGACCACCAAAAGCATTTGCTCACTTTGGTGATTTCCTTAAAGATCTAACCAAGACCCTGTTTACACCAGACCACTGGATGCAGCTCAGAGTTGATGAGAAGCTGTGAAATACGCCATTTTATTTCATTTCAAACAATAACAACAGTATATATATTTTTTGGAGTAAGCTTTTTTTCCCTATTGAGTCTAAACTGTTTTCTGCATAAAACCGTAGTTATTAAAAAAAACTCTAGCATAAAAGTCTAGTGATTGCCCCTTCCTTCATGCCCTTGGTCCAATTCCGTGTTGCGCCTTGATGAGCTAGGAGTGGAGTCATCCCACCAGACTCACCCCTAAAGCACCCCTTTAGAAAACATGTGACAAGATGAATAATAAGTATATCAGTTGAATTTTGTATGGCACTTGGTCCAAGAGAAAAGCCAGATGATTAAATGACAAAAAAGACAAAAAAAACCTTTCAGCAACTTGAACTTTCTCCTACCTCCAACCTCATCTGACTTTATTTCCCGCTCCACAGAGACCATAGCCAAGACTTTCTTCGGCACTCACCTGAGCTCCTCTTTTACTTTTCCAAAGAGGTAGTAGAAGCATCACATTGGTGACTTCCTTTGTCCCCTTATGGGATAGCAAGAATGCCATGTGCTCCAAGAGAGGGAAAGGAAGGAAATCTAGTAAATGGGAGAGGCCTTCCCTATCAAAACCACCATTTACATATCTTTTGTAGCAGTATGTAGGAACACACATCTCGATATGTGAGAAGAGCTTTGAGATTTGAGATTCAGGGCAGAATAAGTTCAACGGGAGTTTTTAATGTCGATTCTAATTTAAGTACTCCACATGGCTGGCACTGATTTGTAGCAGTGATTTGTGAGAACGAGCTTCATTACAGTCCTGTGTCTCCTCAGCTTAAAAGGATTGCGAGTCGGGATGGAGGCACCATATTTGGCTAATTTCAGGAATGATCACATCGCCTCCTTCATGGGTTTAAAAAATGAGATGCAGCTTACGAATTGCCTTATTTTTAAGACATACATTTCTTTGCCATGACTCCGATCAAGTGAAAATGATCATATGATGCCCAGTTACTTGATGTTTTTGTAGAGTGGCCTCAAATTAATTTTTTAAGTTAAAGCACAGATAATATTTGTATGTCTGCTTTCTAGGAAATATATGAATGTTTAATGAAGTACAAATTTTACTGTCCCTTTCTGCTTTTGAAATTTCTTGTAAAATTGGCATCTTCTAAACTATAAACGAATTCAAAGATGTGATGAAGGCCAGATTTGGGGTCCAGATATGAATTAATGTTGAGGTCTTTCATCTGTTGCTTCTTTTTTTATTATGCAGAAGCATGGGGCAAAAGATAGAATGGTGTCTGTAAATTAGTATATTTAAGCTGGTGGCAATAAGAAATGTAGCATCTGTACCTAATGTTTTTGAGGCTAATTTACTTCACTAGTATGTAATTTTATGCATTGTGAAAAAGCAAGAAACTCTTGACTGCTGAAGGTGTCATTAGAAGACCAGAGACCGGCTTTCCTGGAGACAATAAAAACTTGTGTTCTTTGGAGAATTTGACATTTACAGGGACTATGCATATGCATGTATGAGGAAGATGAGGCTTTGGGGCAAGTAACCTTCTGGGGCTGTTTCCATAATCTGGAAAACATTAATATGTGAATAAGTCGCCTCGGTCTGTTGGCGAGGTAGACAGGACAACATGCACAGGGCGTAGTGAGCAGACCTGTGCACATTTGCCAGCCAGATGGTATGAGACAGTTTATTAGCATAGTGTTCTTAGATGATGTCTTCATTAGTTTTCTCAGTCAAGATGACTCTTAGTCTAGTACTGCTCTAACAGAGCCATGGATAAAATGCGCCCTTACTGGGAAAAAAAAAACAAGGACTAAACATGTACGGAGGTAAAAGTCTATTGACCAAATTTCCTAATAGCTTATGAGGAGAGAAGGACTCAAGATCTGGTTTTCTTATTAGTGTGTGTGTGTGTGTGTGTTCATGACTTCCAAACAAATCTAGGAAACCTTGACATGTGAGAGGCATTCTTCCCTTTTGCCACAAAACTAAGAGGAAGACCCTGTGCTATTATCCTGTTAAGTGATGAGTAGAGCGCTCAGAGAACAGGTTTAAATTCTTGTCTTCCTCTGGATATTCCAGGATTCTGCGAAAGTTGTCTTTCTTGGAGGGCTCAGTTTTTATCTTTGTGCAAGGAAAAGTCGTATTATTTTATTCAGGAATTTGTCAGAAAAGTTCTTATTTACTAAAATCTTCCTTTACTAAGTTATTCCAAAGAGTGCTTACATATTAAAACAGTATTGTTTTCCATAACAAATTTAAATAAAATCAGTGAACAAAATCTAGCATAACTACATTTGTGTGCTATTTCGAGTCAGAAACATATTTGATTTTGATATTTTAATATGTAAATAATATTTTTCAACTTCAAGATATTTATTTAATGTGGCATTTTTAAATCATGTTATGCAAAATTTACCAATAATAACTGGTTGACCTTTGTCCAGGCATTTTTAGAGTTTTTTTTTTTTCTGTCAATTTAACTGCATTTAGCTAAAGTGAACCACAAGGGCAGCCCCAAGTCAAGAGAACAAGTTTACACTAGTGTATGATACTAAGCTATAGCTTATTGTGAGCTACCTGTGTCAGAGTCTACACACTGATATTAATACATTGTGTTTGTAACACTATTCATTCTTTCCATAATAAATGTGTAGTATCAGTTATTATTTAAAAAATTGCTAATTAAAGTGCGGTAAATACTTCTCTTAGAATATATGTGTTGTGAAATTCTATTTTATTTTGATAATGGTCGAATTATGACTACTGAAACGTAGATCAATAGAAAAGGAGATAAAATCGACCAAAAAGAAAGACACACTAATTCTTTTACAAGAGGAGTTTAAATAATTAGGGAAGTTTCTAGACTAGCGAAGTCATTGAATTACTGTGTTGGAAATCCAATTTTACATGAGGCCTTGAATTTATTCTTCTTCTGGTGATATTTTTTGTAAGTAGCATTTTATAATGAACTCTACTAAAAATAAGAAGACATGTTATCTCGATAAATGCATTACATTAAAAAAAAACCTTGCACATATTATTAACATTGTAAAGAATAAAGTTTCAATAAAAGTACTGGCCATGGCAATCACTACAGGTGTACATTGCTTTACAGTAAAGAACCATAATCATTATCATTTCCGTTTTCAGTTTTCAGTTTGGCTGAAAATACAAACTTCTATTTTGCAGTAACTGTTTCCCTGTGTTTCTAAAATAGTGGTCTTCCAGAATCTGTAGGACCATATTTTTGAGACAAAGAATATTCAAGGAGGAAATAATTGCTACATGCAACACACAGTGTCGATATCATGCTATAGAATATATTTTACAAGGGGGCAAGAGGCAAATACATAATACAATTGAAACATAGACAAAAATATCAACAATTTACAGAGAAAAAAATGAAAAAGGTTTTAAATGGATGGATAAAAAGATGCTTCTTAAAAATAATAGAAATGCAAATTAAAGTAATAATGAGATACAATTCCCCATCTATCAAATTAGAAAGGGTTTTCAGAAAACAGACCTGTATACTCGGTGGTGAGATTGTAAATGTGATTTCTAAATGTTAACACAGAATTTTATACCCAGAAATATACCAAAAACATATCTAATAAAGAATGTAATATATTGTCATGTCTAATCTGGTCTTAAGCCAGTCCTTGAATTTTTAACTTCCGCTGTAGTATTCCTTTCTAGACGTTCTATGTGGTTCTTTTTTTAAATGCTAAGTTATTTCTCATAGTTTCCTGTTAACTGACATTATTTTAATCTTGTCTTTCATTTCTTCAAATATAGTAAGCATGGTTGCTTTATAATTTAGTTTCTGTGAATTTTAATCTTGAATGTTTTTCAAGTCTTTTTCTGCTTTTTGTTTGTTTTCTCTAGTGGTTTATTATTCCTTATTTCTCATGTACTTGACTCTGTTTTGTTTTTTCTGAAGAGCTTCTTTTTTTTTATTTTTTAAAAGAAAATTATTTGTTGGAATTCTATGAGTCCTAAGATGAAAGCTGTCTTTCTACAAGCGATACTTGATCTTCATCTGCCGAGCACCTGGGTCACGACTTTGGCTTTTTAGAACCACCCACCTTGAGGCTCACCCTGGCATTGAGTGCTGTCTTTCACTTCTTGTCAGTCTATCAAAACAAAAGCATATACAGCGTGTTGATTATAGTTCCCAATACCATACTGTATATTTAAAAGTAGCTAAGCGAGATTTTACAAGTTCTCACCATATACACGCACACAACACACAAATGTAATTGTGTGAGGTGGTGGGATGTTTGAACTAGCCTTGTCGTGGTAATTATTTTGCAATATGTACATATTTTAAAAGGCATAAATTCAGTCAATTTGGCAAATGTTCTCAGAACAAAACAAGTTCCAGATTCCAATTAGTCATCTGGGTTCCAACTATTAGGCTTTGTCTCCGCTGTCAATTATCTAGTGCTGTGATGATGCTATGTGGCAATCACAGCACTTCGTGATATACAAAAGTAAGCATATGTTGCTTATGTATCTGCCGTCGTCAGCCCGGCAGCTCTTGGTGGGTGGTGGGGCTTGTTAGCTGTTGCAGGGTCCAGCGGGCAGCTGGTATAACTGGTGTAATTTGATACTGCTTCTCCTGGTTCTCATTTTTACCCTGGGACTAAATCAGGCTAACCTAGGTATGCCCCTCTGATGGCTGAACAGAGGATACGAATGAGAAAACCCAAACACGCAAGCACCTTTCAGTTTCTTGCTTGTGACATGCTTGCCAGCGTCCCACTGGTCCAGAGCAAGCCATATGGTGAAGCCAGAGGTAGAGGGGGAGGTCACTACATGACAAAGGTTGTGGACACACTTTAGGTAGAAAAAGGGAGGTGTTCTTTTTTAAGTTAACCCAGCTCAGTAATGTCTCTCTATCTTGCCAGTTCTGTGATACTATTATGAAGTTTATTGTTTTTATATTTACCTAATATTTTTGCCTTTTTTTTTTATTTTGGTATAGATGGTTCAAATACAATAGCTCAGTAAAACAGAAGCTGTTTTCATTGACTTTTTTTTTTCATTTCTAAAATTACCCATCTGTTTTAACATTTCAAGTCAGATGTCATCAAATATAAAATACATATAATATCACAATGACAAGTGGGTGGATTGCTTGACTAAACAGTAATGTAAAACAGGGAGGCATTTGTTTTGTTCTTATAATTAGCCAAAAGATTAATTTTTATAATAATTAAATATAGATTAAAAATTAAGAAAATATGAGCCATACTTCACTCAAAGTTGTGGAAGAAACCACTGCACATAGACTTAAAAAAAAAAGACAGTGCCAGTTACATGGAACCTGTTTTCACTTCATTTCAGAATATCCTGAAAAATTTTAATGTCTATAAGTAACCTCTACTGAATACGTTTCAATGACTACTTGTTATTTATTCTAATTATTAAATTATTTACCACAATTTTTTCAGCCGAACATCTATTTTTAGACCAGTCGATTCTTCTGTTTTCAGTATTATAAACAACACAGCAAGGTATATTCATGTAGATTTTTATGTTCTTTGCATTATTTTTTCAGGGAGAAATTACCTGAATTAGATTGAATTAAAATTTATAGCTATTTTCGAGGATATGCATGTTTTTATATCTGCCTCTAGAAATGTCGTTTACCTGTTGCACGCTCTAGAAATGAGCAAACCCCTCCAGCTAGAACAAACAGATGATATTTATTCAGAACAAGAGAGTCAGTCCCTATCATTTGCGCTTGGCAGAGACTCAGAGGCGGTCAGACAAAGCTTTATAGTGAAAGAAAGGGAAATTTTCAGGTCTGCTCGGATTGGAGTTCATTGGCACGGGGGCGTTGGAGGCAGGCTCACTAGAAGCAGGGCATCTGGGATTCTTTGGAGAGCATATTTAGCATCTCTGGTTGGTCCAGAGTTGGAAGCAAAAAGGAAAAAGATATAAAAAAAAAAAAAACCAAACGTGTGAGTTGTTGATCGATTCCTGGATGTCCTGGGCCAGCTGCTACAGAGGTTTGGCTTTGGCCTGGCTGTCGCAGAAGCTGTGTTTTGGGTCCCCCGACTGCTGTTGATTAGAGATTTCTTTGCCATATGTGGTCTGACTATGGTTCATTTGTGTGTTCAGTCTTGCAATACTGAAAGAATTAAGAGCTAAATACTTAATTTGCCGGGTGGTTTTATTTATTTCAAAACCTCATTTTAAATTAAATATTTTTTTGGAACGTTCTTAGCAAAATAATTGATCCATAGCAAGGTCTCAGCAAATGCCAGCTATTTATTTACCTAAGTTTACATTTCTAAAGTGGCGTATTCAGCATGTTACTCCTCATCAAATTCGATGACCTTTCATTTCCTACAGGGTTGTCTTAGTCAATTCAGCCTTCTATAACATAATACGTCAGCCTGGGTGGCTGATAAACAATAAAAATTTATGTCTCAGAGTTCTGGAGACTAGGAAGTCCAAGATCAAGGTCTCGGCCGATTTGGTGCCTGGTGAGAGCCCACTTCCTGGTTCATGGAAAGCCATTTTCTCACTCTATCCTCAGGTGGTGAAAGAGGCTAGAGAGTCCCTGGGGTCTCTTTTATAAGGATGCCCATCTCATTTGTGAGGGCTCATGACCTAATCATGTCCCAAGGGCTCCAGCTCCTAATACGCTCACATTGGGGATAGAGTTTTAACATATGAATTTAGGGTTCTGTAATATTCACTATAGCAGTTATGATGTGAAAATCTTTAGCTAACATTCAGAGACTTTCATTTCTGTCCCTAAAGTGTACTTCCCAGACTCGTCTGCATATTCATAAACTCATAAATCATAACTTACTTATAATGTCTGCATAAGTCACTGTACTTTACATAACTTTACTCCTGACTCTGTTTACATTATTTTTTTCTCTCCCTTTTGTTCTATGTGAATTTTAATGGTTTCTCAGAATTCACTTTTATTTTTTATATTAAGATCAGTTACTATTAGACTCTTTCATATGAATTTTAATTGTACTCGATATCATGACTACTAGTGATTCATACTATTTTTTTTTCTATCTCATTTGACCAGTTCAACTATATTCAGAGGTAAAGCACTAAAGTTATTTTACTAAAGAAAATCACTTAATTTGGGGGTTTTAGTGTTCCCATTTTTAGAAAATAATGCTTCAAGTTTCCTTTCAGAGAGACGAGAATAATGAAAACATTTAAAATTTATCTGTTCCTAGAGAAAACGTTATATAGTGAATAATGTTGCTGATAGAAAAAGCAAACATTGGGAAAATATAAAGCTGTCATATTTGGTGTAGGACAAAAATTGAGCTATTATCAGCAGTTTCTGTGTTCCTCTCACTGCATATCGCCTACGAGGCATCAAATCGTAGAAGAAGTCATGGCTTTTGCCTGTCAGAAATGACTTTCTTCTCTAGATTTTGACTAGCTCAAAGTGCAGAGCAAAAATGCTTTTATTACCCCTCTCTCTAGTTTCAGTATCTTTTGAAAAATATGTACAGATGCATTGTTATATTGTTGGCATTGGACCTATGTGATAGAAATTCCGCTTTCTTGCCACTTAAAATTCATAAAAGAGACAACAAAATATTTCTCCTGCAGTATGGAGTTGTGTTGGGGGAGGAAGAAAGTGTCAAGTTTTATTTCAAATAGTGGATACTTAGAGTAGCAACTAGAAATGCACAGCAGGGTGAGAAATTTTAAAAGCAAAGTTTACCACTAGGAAGCTTTGCGTTGCCAGTAACAACCCGAGGAGATGTCTTATAGAAAGCAATAAGAGCAACAGAGCATCTCAAAGGAACAAAACAAAACTTTAAATATTCATTATAACAAGTTGGATTAATTTGGGGAAATGGCATTGTCTGTGTTTGCTTTATTAATATTAATTTTTGAAAGCATATTAAATAAAATAAAATCTTTTGTTAAATGCAAGTGCAATTAATAAAGATAGTTTTATTCCTTGATGGACAAAAATACTTTGTACTTTTTAATATTTTATATTTTCTTAATATTTAAAACTGTTATGTTTCTAATCACTGTGAATTTTTATTTTGAAATGAATTATTGAGAAGTTATAAATTTTTTACTTATGGCTTTTATTTGTGAAACTATATAGTCCACACCAAAAAAAACCCTCAAATGCTAGAGAAGAAGAATGATTTTTTTCCTGTTTCTATTAAATTTGAAAAATACTGTTAAATAATTTCTAGGATACTTATTGATAGTTATTACTTTTAGAAACTAATATTTCCACATATAAAAGAACTACAGTGATTCATTCATTCATGCTGCTTATATATTATTACTTTTTCAAATTTGAAAAATTATGTTAAATTTATAGCTCTAAGATCAACGTCAAAGCAGGTCCTTATATAATTGAGTATTTTAATAGAATGGATTAGGGCATTTATCCTGGCATAAATAGGAAGTTGTAACTCTGCCAAGAATGTGGGTATTTAATTGCTTATTAATACACAGGAACAGAATTCATTCTGTACACCTTCAAAACCCTTCCAAATTAATAATTTTATGCTACAGAGTTAGAAGAAACATGCAATTTGTCATTTAAACCAGGATGCTTTGGAGAAAGAAAGGGACACTAACTGGATGTGATGGTGGGCCAACTGGAGTGAACGTGGACCATCTTCGGCAAACCATCTTCGGCAAATACGTGGTCACCCCACAAGGCATACACATTGAACCCTTTCCCGCATCCCCAACCAGTCAGTTTTTGGAATGAACCCCCTGTTGGTTTTATATACTAATTTCCATTCTAATAAAATTCTAGATAGGATCTTAAAATTTGAGAATACCATTTAAAAACCTCTGGTGGGGAAAATGCCCTATGCCTTCCATAGGAGATATTAATACTGGATTTGTTGAAGGCCTCTATATATCACTTATATCTCATATTTAACATTAAATGTCATGACACAAAATTCTTTTTAAAATAGCTGTTCTGCATATTTTGAAGCAATGTTTGCTACAACTTGGTTTTTCTGGCTATATTGCTATAGAGAATGCCAAAGTGCAGTTTGAAATTTTAAGAATAGTATCTCGATTATAAGAGTTCAAAATAAAGACTAGAACAATTTAAGCACAATGAAAAAAGCTCTAATTTTGTTAAAATTGAGAGGAAAAAGGAGCTAGGCTCATTGTATGAGGCTAGATGATATAATGGTCACAGAGACAAAATTGATCTACTTGAGTACAAATTTAGTGACTTTTTTTTCTCATTGAAATATTCAATCGAAATATTACAAAATGAATTCAAGTTTTAGAAAAAATAATCTTACTAAGGCACAGAAAGAAGTTTCAAAAATGAAACAGTTATTCATAGTTGGGAAAATGTAATGAATCAAAGAATTAATAAAAGACTATGATGATTAAAGTGAGGAAGTCGGAATTCAGAATCAAAGTGCCCACATGACAATTTATGAGAGAAGTTATTTAAAGAAATAGTTTGTGAGCAAATAGAAATAACATTGTGACAAGGAGCCAACAAGATTCTGATGTAAATGACTTATGATTAATTAGCCCCTTTTTGTCTTTTGTTGCTGGTATTCAACTTTCTGGACTGATGTAGATTTAGAAAGACTATGGTAGTCTTGTGTGATGACCTTGCAACCAAATGGATGAAAGAGAATACAATGATAGAATTAGTTGGTTGAATTTAAGTGATTGAACAATGGTCAAAGATTATTGTGAATAAATTGATGTAACTTTAGCAGCATGAAACTTTCTCTTCGATGTTTTTCTTAGTGATAGTTAAAGAGAAGATTGTTTACATGTCTCAAATCCAAATATGACATGTGAAAGAAAAGGGTAAAACATATGGATTAGGAGAAATGTACAGGGGAACATCTCTGGTGGTGCTTATAAAAATCCACTTCATCTTTGGAAAATCACAACTTAGAAAGTTTTTATTTATATTCAAGCAACATTTATTTTCTCACTTTTCCTTATTTTTCTTGGTTCTCTTTTTTGCAGGCTAAGGGAATGTTGTACCTTTTTTTCTAAATGAAAGCTGTTGAATTATTTGAAAGCCCTGGCAAAATCCTCAGTTTTTCAATTACTTATTAAATGACATGATTGTGCATTTTAATGTAATATTTCTTATTACACATTGGCCATAAAATATTTTTGTATTTTAACTCACTCCAGGACTACAAATAAAATAAGAACTATTATATGATAAAGTTAGAATATTGTATGATTATAATCTCCTTCATATGAGGTTCTGTTTTCTGTTGCCATAGCCTGAACACATACTAGAAAGTTGTTCTCCAATGACATTATTTTCAATTCAATTCTCCAGTGCATTTTTAAATATATACTTATTCTAAACCACAGTTTATTGAATTTATATATTAATGTGCAAGTCCTAAGCTAAATTCTTATAACTTTACATTATACATAGCAATCTAATACAAAATATGAATATTTTGGGGAAAAGGGGACCATACTTGATTTTAAATCTCTTAATCATTTATATAAAAACTATAGTATAAGCAGAATGTGACCCAGAAACAAAGCTAAAATCATTTGGTTTTGCAAATTGACTTATATACTGCGTTATCTAATTTACTTTAAATAAAATTTTTATTCTATACCTGATAAAACTGAGACACAAGGAAGATAAAAAGCTTGACAATGTTTATATTACTACTAAGAATCAAATAAATGGTTATTTTTGCCTACTTCCAGTTCATGAACTTGTTGCAAAAATATTTTGTTTACTCAGAAGAGTATGTTGTCCATCTTTATGAAAAATATTAAGGTCAAATTTTATTGTCGAGATTTTTCACTTTGAAACAAATATAAATTATTCATCAGATAGTGCAAATTTGTGAGTTTCATACACTGTGACATTCAAAATAGATTCCTTTGATAGGAATTAATGGAAATGTACCCACTGACATGATTATGGACATCTGTATTTATTTACACCAGGTTAATCTTGATTAGAAAGTATTAAAATAATACAACAAAGCTTATGTGTTGTTTAATTTTATTTTCATTGCTAAGCTTGATGGTACACAAAAAAACTGTAGTGCCGCCTACATGGCCAGGTTTTTTTGCCAATAAATTCATACAATGCCAAGAAAGCTGAAGAACCATCTTTTATTTATCCTTCCTGAAAATGTATCAATTATGTAGCATGTTTTAATGAGAAGCATCAATTTGAAAAGGCTGCAACTTAATCAAAACTTGAATTGGTCTCAACACAAAAGCCTGGTCTTGAAGCATCCTGCAGAATGGCTCATCGCATTGCTGGGAGAAAGAATGCATACATATCAGAAAGCTTTGGTGAAGCCATATGCCCTGGAAATGTCAGCTTGATTTATGAGGAAGCAAACTGTATCAATGCCTATATAACAAGACATCGTTTTCTTCAGAGTCGCTGATACCCTTTTGCCATTTCGAAGCAGATCATGGAGGGAATTGGCAGCTGTTATTTCCCTTCAACATATAACCAGATTCAACAGTTGCTGTTGTACTTTCAGTACAATCAGCTCTATGTGTGAAAGCATCAAATATCAACGAAGAATTCTATGAGCCCTTTTGCAAACTCGGTATCTTCAGATGGCGAACAATTTCTATGCCAAGCCCGACTTCACTGGAAAAGAAAATCTTGTTACTCTGCATAGATGAAGCACCTGCAGTTTTTGGCAACACAAGCAAATTTGCAATTTTAGGGAACAAAGAAGTTTACCAGGCATCATCGTGACTCATTGGTTTCTATGTTCGTGAATGCTTGCATCGAAAAACTTGGCCAGCCATCCAAACAAATTCTTTTTCCTTGCCCTGGCAGTTGTCCGTTTCATCAGAGACGGGAGTTTGAATAACCACATTTACAAGAGGTGTGTTTTTAAATTGTGAAATGACATATGCAGTGTGACGTTCTCGTTTACTACATCAGTGAACACTGGCTTGTCGTGGGTGTGTTGCAAAGAGATTGATTAGATTTTAGACAGGTAAGAGAAATTCACTGCCTTTTTGTTGTTGTTGTTGGCTAAGGTTAAGTTTGGTACACATAAGGAAAAAAAACATAGAAGTTTATAGTCCCTCTTACATGAAGGGAGTCCATATCTAGACAGTCCGAGAGGTGTGGCATTTGCACTGAGGATCTAAGCTTTTGTCTTTCTGCTTTACCACCTGAGTCCATTATTTCTATCCTCACAGCTACCTCATGAGTCAAGATGGATGCTTCATGTCTGAGTTTAGCCTCTAAGAAAGATGAAAGACAAAAGGGCAAAAAAAGCTTTCTTCCACTATTTTTAGGTAACTTTCATAGAAGTCCCACACAACATATGTTGATATGTCATGGACCAAAACTTAGTCATGTGACTATATATCCAAGGTATGAAAGAGACTGGAAAATCTAATCTGACTTAAATGACATAATGTATCTGGAAAAATAGGTATCTGTTACTAAGGATGAGAAGAGGAACTGGAAGTTGTATTGAACAATTTAGTAGAATACATTTCTTCTAAGCTTGATGTAATGTATGTATATTTTAGTGGAACGAATGAGGTAATAGTTTTCATTTGAGACACTGCAGTCTTTGTTATAATTATTACAAAGAAAAAGGTATGCACAGGGAACTATATATTCTTGGAGAAGTTACCTTCTATAAGTCACAGGTACATTGCTCCTCTTCTAGTAAGGAAGAATATTATAACCTATCTCATCAAATTTTGAAGCTCAGTAAGGTATCTCGTGCATTGTTAACATGTTAAATGTTACCTATTAGTATACAAATACAAATTTAGGATACATAAAACAGCATGAATAGGAGTGTCATTTTTTTTTTTTTAACCAGGAAAAGTACTGTTCACCTTCTGGTTTATCTGCTACATGAACTTGTAAAACACACACACACGAACACCATATCTTATATACTGTATTATAAACTGCCTTTCCTTCTTAAGGTATGTCAGGTACATCTCTCAGGTTGACTAAATATTATGTAGAAGACATGCTTATCAGTACACACTATTACGTGATGTAGATGTACTGTAATTTGACTAACAGACATTAAATCTGTTTCCAGACGTAAATTTGTATACATGGTAATATATATACCTCTGAGATGAACATCATTGTATATAAGGCAAAATCTGAGGAGTGGAGTGGGAAGCTTAATGGGAGTGAGCATATTAAAATCTTTTGAAACATGGTGCCACATTGATCTCCAGTGTTGAACAGAATTATATAACCTCTCATTTTAAAAAACTTATTCTGGTTGCGGTGTAGAAATAGGAGGGCAAGGGAAGAAGTAGGGATGTGAGTTAGAAGAGTGCTTATCAATCTTTAATGTGCCTGTGCTCACATGTGACCCTGCATGTCCGACAATCTCCCAGGTGACGCTGATGCTGCCCGCTGGTCTGCGGATTGTGATTTGAGTAGCAAGAAGTTAAAGGACAGTTTCAGTAATTGAGATGAGAGACCGTGATGGCTTAGATCAGTCATAGCAAAGGTGGTATGGATGTTTAATGTATTCCGAAGGTAAGGCTCGCAATACTGAGAGAAGACTGAGTGCTAGCTCTTCAGTCTTTGATCTGAGCTGCCGGAGGAATGGAAGTGCAGTTAATGGAGATAGGGAACAAGGTGGGAGGAAGAGTCAGAAGGGGTAAAAGGTAAAGTTTTATTTTTTGTCATATCAAATTTAAGTTTCCCGGTAGGCATCTAGGTTGAAATTTTAAGTAGAATCTTAAAATGTAAGTGCAGAATTCAGGGAAGAGGTTCAAGGTATATACATTTGGGACTTTATCATACTCCAAGTATGTGCCTGTCTTAAAAGATGTAAGTAAACAGTGGCAATAACAATGTCGTAATTGGGCTTCTCAAATTTATGTGTGTGTGTTTGTGTGTACGCATATGTGTGTGCAGTATCATGACGAGAGTTAGATGGTAAAATTTCCCGAGAGCTAAGTTGTTATGTTTAACTTCATCAATATATTAAAAAAAAAAGATAATTTATAATGATATTTTTTGTCCATTTTATTTAGAAAAAGGGATGCATACATGTAGCCTAGGATATTTTTTCAGAATATCCTAAAGAAATACATATGCCATACCACAGACATTAAGACATTGTATTTTGTGTCCAACATCATGGGCTTAGTAACTGCTCTAATCTTTAATGGCTAACTGTAGTAAAGTTAATTACCTTCTCTGATCCCCAGTATCAAAATTTGTGAAAAATGGATTAAAATATATGTATTTTCCAAGACTGTTGGAAGGAATAAACCAGAAAGTGTTATAAAACTAATAACTAATACTTAGTACATTAGGTTTTTGCTACCTATTAATTAATGTTGATAATAATAAATATTAATTAATAATTAGTAGTAATAATAATAATTATTTATCATTAATTGATAATAATAATTAATAAATATTGACTTAGTAATTAACATGTTTATTCACTATATTAGAAATTCGTGTGTAAGAGAATTACATAGTGTTGATTTTTTATGCTCCTCCCACAGGTAGGAGTAGATTAGATAAGAAGTAAAGGTGTGTAACATATTTTACGAAGATAGGTAAAAGATGGCAAGTTTCACATGTCTAAGGAAAAATGATGAAAAAATCTACCCTAACAATTAATTCTAGAAAGGAATTGTCAATAGCTTTTTGGTATTGACTGGGAAATTGCAGTGGGAAAACGATTGAGAGGAACATTCCAGTGAAGTGAAAGTTTTTAAAAGGATTTGTAGAAGAACAAACTAATCAAAAGCAGACTCACAAATATGGTGGATAATTTGGTGACGGACAGAGGGGAGGGGAGTTGGGGGCTGGGAGAATGGGGTGGAAGGTTAAAGAAGTACAAATTAGTAGCTGATGGATGGTCACGGGGATGGGGAGCATGGCATAGGGAATGCCGTTAGCATTAATACGTTGGCTAGGTGGAGGGCCAGGGGAGGGAGGGAGCAACTGGGGAGATTGTTCCATGAACTATATAGATATCTAACCAATGTACTGTATACTTGAAACTAATTAAGATAAATAAATTTTTAAAATAAAAATAAAAATGAAGAATTTTGCAAGCATAATAAGGTCAAGATTCTAAGCTAAATAAATTGAGATCTGCAAATTTTAATAATTCAAAGGAGAAACCTCTAAGGAAAACATTTTCAATGTTATGATTGGGTAGGAATGAGATAAGAAAAGTGGAAATAAAAAAGGAAATGGAACTTTGGTCCATAAATGCAGTAATAATATGTATATCAAGAGAAAACTGGAGTCATAATGAATTTTTTAAAGTACAAAATAATTGTGTACTGTGTTGTTTTCCGAAAGAACATTAAAACATCAACACATACTAAAGAAAGTCTGTCCAAGGCATAATAAATAAATAGATGCAACAAAAAAGATGGTTATTTGAACTTTGGCTTACTTTTAGGTCTTGCTTTTAACTAGAAGTGCTCAAAAACATAGCTGGAAGGTAACATGAAAATTATGTTATAGATGGTTTGATTAAGATTTTGTTATTGAATTTAAAATCTTTCAAGTTATTTGGACCCATCTTAAGAATTTTAACTTTTTTTTTTCTATGTAGAATACACTTTTATATATTAGATTCTTGAATTGTAACCTTATACTGAGCAACGATGTGCTTCATGAGTTAATTTAGGATGATTAACAATATTCAACATCAAATTTTACGAAATTATGTGCTGAATTCGAAGGGCGTGTCTAGTAGATTTGAAATGTAGAAATAAATGTGTAGATTTGTTTAAGCTGATTTGTTTTCATTTCTATTTATAAAATCAGAAGTGAGTGATATGTATCTCAGATGACTAGGGAATATAACATCTGACAGGATCAGAGACCACTTTTCTTACAATTTTATTTTTATTGACATTATGTTTTATTTTATATCTCTTGAGGTTTTGTTTGTGTTGGCTTTTGCTTTTGCTTTTGCTTTTTTCAGTAGAAAGAGCCAAAATATATTAGGCATATAACCTTCTGAGAGATTTTGAATGGGCCAGGCATTACCTAGGAAAGAAAAAGGATTCTAGAAGGGTGAAATAATATCATTTCTCCTTGGGTACTACAAATCTAAGTTGGGAAATGAGGCAAGTAAATGAGAGGCTATCTTTACACATACAAGGCACTATTTGCCCACAAATATATAATATGAATATTGGAGTTTATCAAAAAAAATTTATTTAGGGTGAAATCATTTTACTTGGGATTCAGACGAAGACTTAAAAGATGGATGAATGTGATCTTATTCAGCAGAAATGACCCACAAAGGTCCTTCTGGAAGAGTTAAGAACAGAATAATAGTGGTGAAATAAAAAAAAACTGGTGAACAGATTAGAATATCTGCGTGGTCATCTATGGGTGCGGGCAGTGGTAAAATCTGCACAGTTAAGTTGGATTTATTCACCGTATTCGTTTTCTATTGCTGCCATTTAGTGGGTTAAAACAATACTATTTTATCTCATGGATTGGTAGGTTAGAAGTCCATGTGGCTTCACCTGGGTTTTCAGCTTCAGACCCCACAAGCCTCAGCTCTAGGTCCTGGCCAGCAGGGGCTCACGTCTGCATGTTCTGGAGGAAGGTCTGCTTCAGGCTCATTCATGGCACGATTCTCATTTCTGTGTGTTGGAGGGTCTCTGTGTCCTTGCTACCTGTCAGCTGAAGGTCATTCTCAGCTTTTACAGGTTTTCTCTGGCCAGGGCTTTATTTATGCAGATGTTATTGGGATTCAGAGCAGAATGATCAAACCAGTCTTTTTGAAAAAATAAATATAAGCATATTTTATTTATTTCAAATATATGTATTTATATTTAATAACATGAAAACTTACATTTCCTGAGATATATAAATAATGTAATTATGTGGCAGTGATTTTTCTCCTGAGATTTAAACTCTAATATAACATATGTTTTAAAAGTTAATCTATATTCAATATATATTTCCCTGTTCTCCACCAAGATATCCCTTTCTCCTAAGCAGATATAGAAGTATTTCCTTTCCCATAAAACTTTTCCTGTGCATTCTCATCAACATAACTGGCTGCTTTCCTTCACTCTGTCCTAGATGATCTTATTTCTACAGTTATTTTTACTAATCTTCATTCATTATGTAATTCAATTTTCTTCTCATTCATAGAATGCAGTAGTGTCTTGAAAATAATGTTCTTCATGTATTATAAGACCAATATATTCGTCTTTTTACTAATATTTGTTGAATTATAAACTCATTACAGGATGAGGATATGATTTTTACTAAAAAGCTTTAATTTTTAAAATAGAGCAAAGATATTAAGCATTTACTAAGTTATATTTAGTAGGAAATATAAAAATTTTTACCTTCGTATTGGTCATTTAAGAATATGCCAATATTTGGTGTCAGGTAATACTATGAAATGGTACTTATAATGGGAAAATTTTTCATTGTTTTAATCAATTAATCAAACACTGGAAATGAGCACCTGTTATTTGTTGGGAGACAATCTCCATGGAGCTTTTGTGTTTCTGCACGTCTTGTGAAGAGGCACTGACAGTTCTGGATAATCTTTTCAAGAATATTTGTAAAGCAAACAGCCTTGGAATATAAAAATAGTGTCTCTTCCAGAAAAGACGATTTGTTGACTCTTCAGCATAATAAAGGTAATGTGTCCCTCTGGGCCAAAGGCCCATTATAAAACATTGGGATTGAACTTGAGGTTTCTCTCCTTGTAACGCAGCCCACTGCACGTGCCGGTGTGACCTCTCTCTTGCATCAATCTGTGATCACTTGGGCGTAGGGAATTGGTGCAAGAAAATGATTGTACATTTGGCTAGTGCTGTTGCTATGAGTAATTAACTCTCTTTTGTTTGAGACTCAAGAATCCTGTATTTTCCGCCAGCATCCATGAAACTGAGGCAGGCTAGCTTGTTAGCTTGTGAATAAGGTAAAATCCCAGACCCTTCCTAGTTCTTGACATTATGTTTCAGGTACTTTGTTGCATATATAAAGTAAAATGAACTCTGTCCTTGCCCTCATGTAGCTAATAATCTATCTTGGGTTGCTTTTTTCTTTGAGACAAGAACAGAGAAGAAAATCAGGAAAAGAAATTGTGTTACAGGACCAGTTATTTTTTTTTTCTATTTGTCCAGTATATTTTGCATTTTTAAAAACCAAGCCACATGCTTTCATCAGTGTAATTTCAATATTTCTGCCTTAAAAAAAAAACTAAACTTGAATCACATAACCCTTAAAATTTGCTCAAAGTATGTTCATTTTAAATCAAAGTTGCAGTACTTAGAAAATTTAAAATCCTTTCGAGGTTCCTTGTGTTTTGTTTGTTTGCTTTGTTGGTTGCTTGGGTTCTTTTGGGATTTTTAGGCGTACTTGACTTTTGTTTTTAGTTATCTTGCATTAATGTTGACTCTTGTCCTTTTGGTGTATACTTCCATGGCTATACGTGTAACCAGAGCCACATCAAGTTCCATAACCCCAAAAGTCCTACAGCATCCTTATTTTAACTTTAATTTTTCTGCATTACTGGAAAGGGTAACTTTTCTTGTATTTACTGAACATCAGAACTTCAGTTTCATCTCCTGTTTACTTTTAAACAACCCGGTGGGAGTTATTTTAGGATTAGGGATGGGAAATACCATGGGGGGAAAAAAAGGATATTATAGGATGATTTGAAGAGGAGAGAGGAAGAAAGCTATTAGAGAGATTCCTAGGCCTAATTCCAGTCATCAGCCATCTGTTCCCTCAGAGTCTAACCTCTCCTCTCATAGAATGATTTATTTTAATTAGGACATAAATTCTTACTTATTTACCCTGGAGAGATTCAAGCTGGAGAGACAGAGAGGTCTCATTCTTGGATCCTGGCCCAGGATGAACAGCTTCTGAAGACCAAAGATTGAAGGCAATTATAAACATATGCCACTCCTTTAGAAAATAATATTAATTAAGATAAATGAATTGAGAACTCAGTTGTGACAATTTGCAGAAGTATTAGTAACTTTAGAGAGCAGGGCCAACAAATGACATGATAAATAACAGAAGTAGGGAGGAATAACTTGGTTTTTAAGATCGCATTGATCATGCCAATCTGGTTGTAGGATTTCTTTTTGACACAATACCCATCATATTGCTAAGAAATAAGATTTCTTAATGCTCTATGGGAGGCAGAAAGAAAGAAAATGGAAGATTACATGCCTGCCATGATTCTTTAGACCAATGGTTCTCAAACCTTAGCTACATCAGAATCACTACGAAGGCTTGTGAAAACAGATTGCTGGGTCCCACCTCCAGAGTTTCTGAGTCAGTGCATCAGAATCACACCTGGCATGTAGAACGAACTCTCAGGTGATGCTGACGCCCCTGGTGCTGGGACCAGGGCTGTGAGAACCACAGCTCTAGGCTCTTAGTAGAATGGAAAGGAAAACACACTTAAATATTGTCATGTAAAAAAAGTGCTCTTTGTTATAAGACATACACATTTGGTTCTGTAATTAATGTCTCTGTCCACTCAATAAGTAATAGCTAAAGGCACTACGACCGAGGAATGACTGTGCTAGTAATGATGGCACATGACTTGATGAAATAAGCATGAATCCTATCCACAAAGGGCTTCTAGGCTAAAAGTGAGACCAGACATGTAGAAGACAATACTTTCCAACAGCAAGGCTAAGTGTCGTAACTAAAAGTAAAGCTGTCGCGTGATGGTGGCTGGAGAAGTTTCTGACAGAGGTCTAAAAGGTGTGGGGGGTTCTGGTGACTAGAAGAGGTTTCGCAGCTCTCTATCCATGGCTGAATTCTCTTCTTGCTACAGAAAATATATGTGGCTCGCCCATTTAGATGCTCTCATTCAATTCTCTGTGTACTTATTTGACGAATATCTAGACATATTTGCCACATACTGAGAGCTGGAGCCAGTTGGCTTCATAATAGAATGATAATGGTTTTATTATATTATGACTCCATTCACATTGTCATTATAATTACCTATGAATTTTCAAATCAAATTTAGTGTCTGAGAGCAAATAAAATGACACATTTTCAGGAAAGGTAGTAGTGAACATATATCTGATAAAATATGCACACAATTTTAGTGGGGTAGAGTCAGCATAACTCATCAGATTGATGTTTGATTAAACAATTCAGCATTTCCAGTTATATTCTGTAACCCTTACCTTAGAAGACAGCCAGTGTTACTGTCTAAATTCAGTTTCTACACTGGAAGCTCTCCAAGCACAATATAAAGTCAATTCTTAAATGCAGGAGAGAAGTAAATAGCAGCAAACCTATTTGCTAGTGTTGAACAAACTGTTAGTTTGTGTTTTAAAGAGGAAGCAAAAAGGCATTGCCATATGTATATTTACTGCAAAATTCAAAACCATATAGATTTTTAAGAGAGATGTAACATTCACATCTTCTAAAAACCCATTTATCAGTCATTGACACACATCTATCCAAATTCAGAAGCCAAATTTTAAAAAAATCAAAAATAGTTTAAAATTTTCAATTTTACTAATGTATTTTTCGAGTGTTCTTAGAGTTTTATATCTCTATCTAACATCTATCTATCTATCTATCATCTATATATCTGTCTATATCGTCTTTCAATCATCTATCATGTCTATCTACCTACCTATCAGTCATCTATCTGTCATCTATCATCTTTAAAAATTTGTGAGGTGGACTTTATTTTATCCAAGCTGAATATGCACATCTCCAGCCTTTTTTACTTTGTTGTTTCTAGAAGCATTAAGTATAAGTATAAACCAGATATCAAGAATTCTCAAAGTACTCATTTAATATTCCCTGAAACTCTACTCTCAAGTGTCATTACGTTAGTAGGAAACTACTACGTCTGTGCTTTTGTTTATCGATCTGGACGCAGTGTGAGAATCTGGAGAGAAACAGTGTTTTAACTGGAAGATTAAGTTGAGCTGTAGTGGGTAAGAGCTGGCAGTTCATACTTCAGGGTGCCTTCTCCTCACAGTTCTTCCTGTTAATGCAACTTACGATGAGTAGGTGGCTTTGTGTGAACTGAGAAGGGTCATAGATAGTTTTTTAACTATGATTACATGACCCTTTTGTTTTGGGAAGTGATAGCACTCAGAGAGGACTTTTTATGTTAAGAACATTTCCGCTCTTCAGCTAGTTTTGTTGCATAGGTATTTACTGTTTCACGGAAAATGGACTTCCAACCCAGTTTCTCTCCACGTAACTTTATTGGCATGTCAAAGTTAATAAATGAATCACGGTTTATATCCATCCAGCCTGTGGTTCTTTGTTGTTTTTTGAAGCATCTTAAACAGCGGGATTAGCAAAAATCACTGTATGTTGAATTTAAAAAGTAAAACAAATATACAGAGCTTTTTTTTTTTGTTCCAAATTAATGACTAGGGGTGAATAGATTATTTTACACCTTAATCTAATACACTCACATGTATTTATTTATCTGTTCAAATTCTCCATGTTAGAAGTTCATATTAACTATAAACTTGAAGATGTGGATCGAGTTAATGCATTTTCCTTTATCTTACTTCAGCTTAATGGTCTCCTGTAATCACATTTCATTTTCCTTTTATTTTATATATTAGTTTATGAATAGTCAGTTATACAAATTATTGATTCTATCACTTGATACCATGCAGCTGTTTATTGCTTATTGTTTAATAAACAATAAAATAAGTAAAGTTTAATAATCTCAACTCATACGAAATCATTTTTACCATAAAACAATGCAATAGGATTAATAGATGTACCATTTCTAAATTAGCAAACAGTCATCTAGACGTAAGATGAAGCTAAGACCTATGGATATGAGAATGATGGAGAGAGCTGGCAGTCTGCCAAAACAATCCGTCTGCCCTCCAGTTTTTCAAAGGGCAGGCTATGCTTTGTTGTTTTCTTCTATTTAATCTCAGGGTGGAAATATAGTAAAATATTAAATCAGCAAGAGTCGAAGTAGCTACAAAGGACCACCCAGGGCTGCTTCTAGCCTACAGAGCTCCCGCACAAATTTTGAAAAGAGAGTCAGTCCATCATGTTAGATGTAAAAAAATACACTATATTAATATAAAGCTTGAGGAACAGTAAGGCCAACAGATCGAGAGACAATTGCTATTTAAAAATATAGTTTCAGTTTCCGAGAGCTGGGGGCCACACCAGGTCTGGGGGTGTGGGCACATAGGCAAGTAAGTGCCAGAGTTGAGTGAGAGCCTTAATTGTGGTTTCCGTACTAAGGAACTAGTGAGGGTAGATAGGCTTAAGATTGGCTTTGGATGACGCAGCGGCCACGGAGGCAGAGGGGCTGTCCCTGGTCGTCTGGCACCTGGCCTGGGGTGATTAGGCCCAGAGGGCAGGAGCCGATAAAGGGGATGGCTACAGGGGTGGGGGGAGGGTGTGGACTCTATACTGGTTGGTTTCGATTTTGGAAAGTGGGTCCCTTGGAGGAGGGCTCTACGTGGAAGGGAGGTGGGCGGGTAGAGGGGGAGATGAGGGAGACAGGAGGTCAAAGCGGGGTGTCTCGGGTATATTATGGGGTTGTCTACAACAAGGTGTGTCCAGTGTATGCATGCAGGGCAGATGTTAAAACATCCAGTTTACAGACGTTAGAAACACGGTCAATATATTAGGTAAATAGGAAAGCTATAGCTCATTCTGTAATTCTGGCTAGCTCCCCTGACCCATTCTGTGCCTTTCTCTGCCCCAGCTCTGGGCCCTGAGAGGCTGACCCTAATGTGCCACATCACTCTGGCTCTCTTCCCCTCTCCCTGGCGGTGGGACTCAGCCCCGAGACGCATGCTGGAGCATGGAGGACGGGAAGAAGAACAGGTCTGGGTATTTGTATTAGTCCTGCTCTCTCCTGACGTCGTCCTTCTAATCATAACCCCCATCGGGCAGCCCTTCGCCCCACTTTCGCTTTTACCAATCTCTGGTAACATTCACCTTGCCCTTGATACTTAGGGCGTTATGAATTCCCATTGTTTCCACTCCCATCTCTGTAGCTTGTGTGCAGACTTCTGCGAATAGTCCTTTTCATAAAATATCTTTCATTCAACTCTGAATATGCCGCTTTTTTTCCTGCTTGGACCCTAACTGATACACACTTCTCCTGGTTAGTCCAACCAGTTCCAGCTCAGTGAAAAAACGTGTCCTTTGTACTAATAAAAGGACATCTCTTTCCTTTGTCCAGCTCCATGTCTGGGAATGCAGGGTTTGGTAAGTAAACACGGACCACATTTCAGCTCCCATTGGCCTTCTCGCCCTGGGCTTCACAGGCCGGAGAATGCTTTCACAGACAGTAGGTGACAATTGTACAGCACCATGGAAGCACAGCGAACCCAAGAGGGAGACATGACAGAGTCCCTGATTCTCACCCAAAGTGTTTACTTTTAAAGTTCTTTTTTCTAATATAATTATACGTTAAGATCGTAGCCGCACTTGTTATTCACAATTTTAGGACCATATTCATTCAGAGAGAATAATACTGTGGTTCTCATATATCGCAATCTCATGAAAGCTATGGATCTGTAGTTTACGGTCTTCTGCAACAAAATAGTGTCCGTTTTTTATTTTGTTTATTTCTTTTGCATTATTGAATGATGGACTTATGTATATAGTTTATTTATGTATGAAAACGTACAGCATGCATAGATTCTTTTTATTTTTTTTTTTGGTAGACATTCACATATACATTGATGAGGCTAACTTTAGTGCCCCGAACTAATAACATCTGTTTAAAATGATAGATTTATGAGGGTTGGAGATTAATCTGGAGAAAAATGAGAGCATCTAGTAAGGTGAGCGTGAAGAAGACTGTTTCCCCTGCTCTCAGACCTGCTCGATCTCTAGTTTTCACTCTTTCAGCTAAACACACCAGCCTCCATCCAGTTGCTCTAAAACCTTAGGGTTTGTTTTGCTCTTTTTTTCTCTTTCTCCCATATTAAATTAATCATGAAATCTTGGTGCTTCCACCTTTAAATGTATTCAGACTCTCATCACTTATTAATAACTCCATTGCTAACAGTGGTCTGAGGTGACTTTTACTTAGAGATGGAACGACTGAGTCATTAGGTGGGCATATATTCACCGTTAGATAATATCAAATTTTTTCCAAAATTACACTTACCCCCCTCCCCCACGAAATGTGTGAATGTGCTCTTTGCTCCATAGTTTCACCAATAACCTTTAAAATTTTAGCCTTTCTGGTGAGTATGTAGTGGTATCATATTGTGGTTTTAATGTATGTTCCCAGATCACTGAGGTTGGAGATTTATGTTTAAAACAGAATTTGAAAATACAGGAAAAAAACAGATTGTGTACATTTCTGTTCTTACAGACCTTGGATTTATAAGTTAAGTATTAATTTATGACTTCCACTTGTTTATACTCATATATTTTCAGACAACATTTGAATCACGAGAGGATAATTATGTTAGGTTAATTTTATTACTTCCCAACTCAATCACAGATTCTCTTTTATTAGTTGTCTGTATCAGAAAACAGATCTTCAGTCTTTCATTTCCCTTCTCTAACTGTAGAATAGAAACAATGTCGACCAGCCAATGGTATCTTGAAAAAAGTATAATTGAGGGAGGCTATCTATGAGTGGTGAGGTAGGAAACCAAACTCTCAGAACTTCATCATCATTAATTCAAACTAAAACATAACATTTCACTAATAGATTTTAACTTCTTATTAATAAAAACTCATTAATTAGATCTAATTTCCTCAGGTTTTTCATCCATGTAAAGTTTACTCAGAATCAAAGAATCTACTGTGTTTGATTTTAGTTCCCTTTTAAAAAATGTTTAATATTTTTTTGCCTGTGTCATTTTTTTTAACCTATGGTATTTCATTTAACATGGAAATACTGGGCTATATAGATATTTTTCTTTTCTAAAAGGTTTCTAATTAATAGGCAACAAAAGAAGGAATTTTATATATTCTACATTGAAAAGTATGGGCAGTTATTTTCTTCCTAAAGCTGTGAGAGGTCATCAATTTCCTTAAATAGTCCAGAGGATTCAGAATTAGGGTCTGGGTAGTGACTGTCATTCTTCTAAACCAATGGAAAACGTCTTAAATTTTACTCATTTAAAAGAGAACTGATATCTTATTTAGATCTACAGAGAAGCTATAGATTTAAGTTGTGATTGTCAGGTTATCGATTAATCATTCATTTACTACGAGCACAGGGGAATAGCACTGGTATTGTCTGTGTATACCGGTTCACGTTTCTGCGTGCATTTAGGAGACCCCTGATGAAGCTCTCAAACATCGGGTTTCACCAAGATAGATGAGCCCGATTAGACATAGTAATTTTATATGTCCAAGGAATACTTATATTAAAAAAACATACAAGTATTCTTGTATGGGTCAGAAATATTAATTAAAATAGAAAATATAATCAAATACATAAAATTAATGAATATGTGGCATTTCCTTTTTGATGCCTCAGTAATAATGTGGCATGCCACATGTATTTAGAAGTATATGCGTAGCAGTGAATTTCTAACACATTTATTTGTTAAGTTCTCTGGACTTGGGAACAAGAGAAGCCCAGCTCTATTATCTGTTGTCTCAGTGACTTAGGGGAAATAACTTAACTTCCTCGAAATTTGGAAACCTCGTTTCTAAAAATGGCAAACAAAGACAAATACCACAGTATCATACTTAGCAAACAACAAAAAAGCTGAGCTCATAGATACAGAGAACAGAGTGATGGGTGCCTGGTTGCCTCAGGTTGGGGTTGGCAGGTGGGTGAAAAGGGTGAAGGGGATCAAGAGATACAAACTTCCAGTTATAAAATAAGTAAGTCCTAAGGATATAATGTACAGCATGGTGCCTATAATTGTTCATACTGTATCGTGTACTTGAAAGTTGCTGAGAGTAGATCTTAAAAGTTCTTATCACGAGCAAAAAAAAATTTGTAACTAGGGATTTGATAAAAGTTATTTTTTTATTGGTAACCATTTGAATGACATTAATAGTCTCCTGCAAACCAAAAAAATTAATGGTTTGGGCAATGCGGGCTTTATTATTATATAAGCATCCTACATATTTTAGCTTGAATAAGATTTTCTATTGTACTTGGCATTTTGGAGATTTTCTGGTCATTTTTTTTTTTTTTTTTACCAAAGCTGATTAATTTTGTGAGTCACATTTTAATATGCTAAAGTTGGATGCAAAAAAACTGAACAATGGAGCATAAAGAAAAATGCAAAAGTAAGGTGAGATTAAAAGGCATATTTTTGATTCCTCGGTGTATTTGACACATAGGAATCACTATGCTCCTTGTGCATATTTTGGTTGTTTTTCTTAAATAAATATGGTGTTGACAAAGATACTTTTAACAAAATATCTCTGAATTTGAACTTAGATGTAATATATCCATTTTCAAGGAGTATTACATACATATGAATTTCAAGTACTAATACATGTACATAATCTAAAGCATTCATATTCCACTCCAGACCTTTGCTCCAGGGGCAGTCAGTCACTGGGAACCATTCTTGCTTTTACCTTTGTTAGTGACTTCATTCATTCATCTTCGTTACTTACTTACGCTTTTGACTCTTGCCAATAGTCTTTGGCTCCCACAAGGACAAAAGAAGTTTAGCTTGTTTATTTAGTCCCCTCTCTGTCATTTCTACTCCCCCCACTCTGATATTGTGAGATTATTGTAACTTAGTTATTCTGTTGAGAACTTGGTCACTTTAAATGCATATAGATTCTTCTATTCCTTGTTCTATAAACATCAGACATTAACTTTTGTCTTTTTTCTCTACAAGATAAGAGAATTTGATATCCTGCACCCCGAATTCCACCCATTTATTCTCTTTCAACTTCCCATAAAATTCTCATACAGATTTTAATGATGAAGGGGGTTGTTTCTCTTTCCCTCATTTTTTTTCTTGTAAACCAAAGAAAAGCCTAGTATCCTCATATGCTCAAAATTATCTTCCCTTACTATCTCTTTCCCTTCTAGAAACTTCCATCAGCTCCTGAACATTTTTAATTCACCACTCTAATCTCACACTCTCAGCAGAAATTTCTTGTCATAGAATTACTGGTTCATTCATGCTGAAAATTATGTTGCAGTTATTACCGGAGCCACACAGATTTATGTGTGATATTATATTATCTTAATCGCTAAACAGAACCTGTTTTATGTCTTATCTCCTCCGCTATGCTGTTTCCTCATTTTTTACATATTCCGCAGTGCCTCATATCATCCTGGACACTCGGTAAACATCCCGCAAAGTCGTTTAATTGTAAGTAAAAGATGATCACACACACTCACGTGTCATTTATGGTCAGGGTGAATCTTTTGTGTATAGGCAAATCGTTCACAGAAAACATTTTCTGTAAACAGGTAATTCGATTTCATTGAAGAAGGATGTGATGATAGATGGCTGGTTGTTATACAAGGTTATTGTACAGTAGCTTTTCATCTGCACTGACAGAGTTTATGATAAAAATAAAGTTTTTAAGGGAAGAATATTAAAAATGCTTTTGCTATACTTGAAGGTTATAAAACAGTAAAAAAGGTGAATTAGCGCCTGCTCTAAATTTTTAAACAAGCTAGAGTCTCACTTTTTTTCAAAAAAAACGTCTTTGGGGAGAGGTGGTTTGCTCCCTTTGTTCTATGAAAATAGTTCCACTTGTTACTATATTAAAATACTATTCTTTTCAGATTCTAAATTTAAAACGGATGTTTTATAAAACATGATTAAAAGCATTGAGAAATATTATTTATAAATAGAGGAAACAGTAGCATATGTTTTACTGTATAATGTTTTTCAGAAATTATAGCCATCCTCTAATTGGTTTTCCCTTTTCTGGGTGTTTTTTGCTACTGACTATTATCAGTTTGTCACTTGTAAAACCTTTAGAGAGGTAGAAACAAGAAAGGAAAAAAAACCACCACTTTTTCAAAAATCGTTTTCTCGAAAGAATTCAATGTTAAGAGAAATTCAATGTTTTTAAAATCTCACATCCATTAGAAATCAAGCATTGTAAGAATTATCTTTGGATTTAACAGCATTTGAAACTGTGAAGTATATATTGTGTTTCTTGTAGAACTTCAATGACTTCTACTTGTGAATCCTAGAGTAAACTAAAAAATACCCTAAGTATCGTCATCACGTCACCCTAAATTTATAACTTAGTAATCACTTAATAAAGTTCCTACAAATCAGTACAAAGCAGGTGAAATTTCATGAGATTTAATATGCTCAGTGGTTTATGTTTACATTTTTTACAGCAGCATTGCCAAATAGTAATTCCTGAGACAATGGAAATTGTCTATCCCTTAATGTACAGCCAGTGATCATGAGCCTCATGTGTCTGTTGAACACTTGGGATGTGGCTAGTATAACTGAGAAAGTGAAATTTAAAATTTTTATTTCATTTAATTAGCCGCTTGTGACTAGTAGCTCCTGGTTCCTTTTAGATATTTAAATTTTTTAGCTGTTATACTTCGATCTTTGTTCTAATTTGAGTAAAATTTTGTCTATGGTCTTTGGTAAGGATCAATACTCATTTATTTCCAAATGTACATACAGATCTTACAGAGCCGTTTTGCATATATAATTATTTTTTTGTTGAACTCACCTGACATGTAGAAAAATCATTTGACCACAGATGTGTGGGTATCCTTGAAAATTCCCTATACTAATACCACACAGTTTTGATTACTTAGCTTTATCTTAAGTCTTGAAATCTGGTAATCCAAGTTCTTCACCTTTGTTCTTATTCAAATTTGTCTTACTAGTTTGAGTTCTTTGCATTCCCATATATGCTTTACAATTAGGTTATCAATTTTTATACAAAGCCTACTGGCATTTTGCTTGTAATTTCCTTGACTATATAAATAAATTTAGGGAGAATCGACATAGCAATATTGAACTTTAAAAAACCTATTTTTCCATTTATTTAAATCTTTATTTTTTCTCAGCAATATTTTGTAGTTTTCAGTATATAGATCTTACATATACTTAATTTATCCCCCCCTAAGTATTCTTGTTTCGGGATGCTATTGTAAATGATGTTTTTGGAAATTAAATTTTATCACTGTTTGTAGTCAGAATATACAAATAAAATTGATTTTTTTTTTATAAATGGACTTTCAATTCTGTAATTTGACTTAATTCACTTAGTTCTAATTGCTTTTTTGATATTCCTAAGGATTGTCTACCTACCTGATAATGTTTTCTGGAAAACAAAGACAATAATGACTAGGAAATAATTTTTAAGAGTGATTATCCTTGTCTTCTTCCTGTTAATAGGGAGGAAAGCATTCAGCTTGTTTGCTTGTTTAATCAGAACATGTGATGTTAGCTAGAATTTTTTAATAAATATTTCTCAAGTTGAGGGAGTGTCTTCCTTTTTCTTCTTAGTTTGCTAAAATTACATTGTCAGCAGTTGCTGAGTTTTATCAAATGCTTTTTTTCTATTTATTGAGTCAACCATTTTTTTTTCTTTTAATTTTTACTGTGGAGCAATATATTAATTTTTTTATTGTTAAAGTAGCATGCTGAGATAAGCTTCATTTAGCTATGATGTATTATTCTTTTAAAATTTTGCTGGATTCATCTTGTTAACTTATGTTAAAATTTTGACATTTATATTCGTATGGCTATTGACCTTTAATTTTTTTTCCTTTAGAATCTTTGGTATTGGGATAGTTTGGGTTTTTTTTTTTATTTGTTTATTTTAAATTTTAAAATGTTATTCATTTATACAATCCATGAAGTGATCCCCCCTGATTACTCCAGCACCCATCTGGGACTATACACAGCCATGACAATAATATCGACTACATACCTTATGCTGGACTCTCATTCCCAGGGACTGTTTTGTAACTACTAATTTGTACTTCATTCCTTCGCCTTGTCACCCAACCTTCCTCCAGCCCTCCTTCCCTCTGGCCATCACCAGTTTGTTCTCTGTATCTGTGAGTCTGCTTTCATTTAGTTTGTTCATTTCTTTTGTTCCTTAGATTCCTGTATGTAAAGTGAAATCATAGGGTGTTTATCTTTCTCTGTCTGACTTATTTTACTCAGCATAATACCCTCTCGGTCCATCCATGTTGTTGCAAATGGTAAGATTTCATTTTTTAATAGCTGAGTAATATTGCATTGTATATATGAACCATAACTTCTTTGTCCCATCGTCTGTTGATGGGCACTAAGGTTGCTTCCATATCTTGGCTATTGTGAATAGAGATAGTTTTGATCTTGGCTATTGTGAATAGGGATAGTTTTGATCCTGGAAAAAACAGTTGGAGAAATGTGCTCTCCTTTTATATATTCTGAAAAAAATGTGTGCAAAGCTGGTATTTATTTTTAACTCAAATATTTGTAAAATTCCTCAGTATATCATCTGGATCCAGAGCTTTTATTGTTGGAGCGTTTTAAATTATGAATTCAATGTATTTAATAGAAATAAGATTATCAAGATTTTCTATTTATTTTGGGGTCAGTTTTATTAACTTGTGTCTGTCAAGGGATTTGAATATTTAATTTGTCAATTTTATTGACAAAATTGTTCATAATTTCTTATTATTCTTTTAATGTCTGTTCAATATGTAGCGATGTTTCTTCTTTCATCCTTGTTATTGATAAATTAGAGCTTTTAAAAATTTTTTTCTTGATCAGTCTTGCTAGAGATGTATCAATTTTATTTATTTTTTCAAAGAATCAGCTTTTAGTTTCATTGATCTTTTCTATTATTTTTCTAATTTACCAACATTCTCTATTTATTGCCTTTTATTTACTTTTCACTTAATATGCTTTTTAAAATTACTTTTTAAAGTGGGATATTAGACTATTACTTTTAAACTTTTTTTCTTCTCTAATAGAAATCTTTAAAGCTTTAAATAATTACCCCTTAAGCTCCAATATAAGTGCATCCCACAAATTTTGATATACCATGTTTTCATTTTCATGAATTTCATAAATTGCCCTTGAGATTTCTTCTCTGGCTCAGGGGTTCTATTGAAATATATTAATTGATTTCCACGTATTTAAGGATTTTCCTATATCCTTGTTATTGATTCCTAGTTTTATCACATTACAATCAGAAAACATATATTTGATTTCACCTCTTTTAAATTTATTGAGTCTTTTTTTATTGCTCAGGGTATGATATATCTTCGTGAATGTTGTATATACACTTGAATTTCTGCTCTACAGTTCTTGGGTGAAGTTGGTTGACAGTTTTTTTTTAGAATATCCTTATTTCCACTTTTACTATTAATTACAGAAAGAACAATGTTGAAATCACAAATTGTAATTGTAAATTTGTCTACTTCTTTCAGTTCTCTCATTTTTTCTTTATTTATTTAGAATCTATTTAGACATTATATATTCCCATATATGATGTTTTGAATTAATAATTCTAACATAAAAAATATCTTGCTAGTAATATTCTTTTTGCTAAATTCTAGTCTGCCTGAGTTTAATTTGTTCTGAATAGTGTTTGTATGATATATATCTTTTTATTCTGTGAGCAGTCATCTGATTTATAAAACAATGCAACAAATTTTAAAATGATACAAAAATATCATTTTCCAAACATCACAAAGTGAGTATATTTAACCATACTCAGTGCACACAAAGCAGATGTGTAAGTGGAATAATAATTCATGCTGTAGCATGTTTAATAAACTGGCAACAAAAAGAAAAGTTGTTTGAAAGAAAGCAGAGGAACTTTGTCTTTTAAGAATTGGAACCGAGGCCCTCCATTATCATGTGACATCCGCTCAATGTCGTACCTGTGATTAGACACGTACATGATGAGAATCCCAGGGATCTTCCTGATTCTTCATTTGAGATCGTTGTCAACCTTGACAGCAGTGTAACACTTGTAGTGAGTTATTCTCTCTCTCGTGAGCACTCACCTGCATAGGTTCGTCTGTGTGTGCATGGTAGTCATTCAAATCTTGGAGCCTTGGCAATCCTTAGAGCCGCTCGATACTTCTGCCCCAATTGCTCAGTTTCAGCCATAACAGAGTCAGTTACACAAAGGATATACTTGACATACAGACAGTTCATCATTGACGGCACTGAATCCCGTTTGGCTTTAATGGAAAAGCTGATAAAGTTGGTGTCCATCAGGAGGTGGTAAGGTGGGCCCAGCTGTATTATAATGGAAGAATAAGCGAGAAGGGTTTGGGGGGCAGGACGTCTCTTTCTTTGTGTGCACTGGGATCTTTCTTTTCTTTCTTTTTAGGTTTTAATCTGTTCTTCTCTTTAAGTCTCTGACCTCTGAGACTGCATTCCTTCATGGTCGCATATTTCCTCGTTTACTTTTGCTTCCCCATGTTCACACCACACCCTTGTTTCCTTCCATGTTATTGCTCTTGAAATACTTTTACTTATGTGTGTCTTTATTTAACAGGCTTTATAGGTTAAATGTATTTAACCTGCGTGTCTTTACATTTGGTTTTTTTTTTTTTGTAGACTACGTATAGTTTGCACTTATTTTATTTATATAATCTGACCATTTCTGCCGCTTAATTGGAGTGTTTAGGCAATTACGTTTGTCTCATTAATTAAGTAGCAATGCCTTGGGATTATAATCTATCATCCTGCTGCATGTTTTATTTTCTCATCCGTTTTTATTCTTTTTTTCTCTTTCCCCTTTCTTATTTTGGGTTGCGAATTTTCAGGATTTAATTTTATCTTTATTTTTGCTTATTAGCTACATTTTTTATTTTATTGTATAGGGATTTTCAGCTTTTAACTATGTACGTTCAATTGATCACCCTCTACCTTGATACTGATTTCCATGAATACCCTATCATTATACATTTAAGAACCTTATATTGATATTTTTTTCCTATTCTTCCATCTATTCTTTGTCTTACTGTTTGCATGCATTTATTTATATATATTATAATCCTCATAATGCATTGCTTTAAATGGTCTATTTTAAAATGTGTTTTAAATGAGACAAAAATGTCTTTTTTAGTTACTCACATATTTACTATTTCTGACACTCCTCATGCCTTGGTGTGGATATGAATTTCCATCTGGTGTCACTTCTGTCTGAAAAACTTCCTTTAACATTTCTTGTAATGCAGGACTGCGAGCACAAATTTTCTGTTATTATTTGTGTGAAAATAATTTATTTTGCCTTAATGTTTGAAGGATATTTTTTATTGGTATTTAATTTGGACTTCACAGTTTTGTTTTGTTTGTTTTTTTGTTTTGTTTTGTTTTTTTCAAACGGAATAAAGATAATTTGGTGTGATTCTTATTTTTCTTATATGAAATAGGTCTTTTTCTCTCCAGCATTATTTAAAGATTCTCTTTTAGCTAAATGTCTTCAGAAATTTGATTTTGGTGTGCTTTGAGTCCGATTTTATTTCTTCAGTTTGGGATTTGATAAGCTTCCTTTAATCATTGTAAATTTGGGGAAATTTTCGACTTTATTTTTTCCAATATAATTTCTGCGCCTCCTTCTCCTTTTCTTCTGGCCCTCCAACTCCATGGGTGGTAATTGATTTTCTCCCATACGTCACTCTTTTTCTGTCTATTATTTTTTAGCCTTCCCCCTCCCCCGCCTCCAACCCCTTTGTGCTTAAGTTTGGATAGTTTTTCTATTATGCCTCTACTTTTTTTTTTCTGTAATATCTAATTTGGTTTTAAATCTATTCAGTGAATTTTTCTTTCGGGTATTGCGTTTCTTATATTTCGAAGTTCCGTTTGCTTTTTTTTTTTTTTTTTTTTTTTACATTTTGAATTTCTTTTCTCATGTTTATATTTTCCTTTAAGCCAATTTTTAATACCTGTCATAATGATTTGTCCACCAATTCCATCATCTCTGTGATTTCTGGATCTGTCACATCGCTCACTTTAATCCGGACTATGAATCACATTTTGCCACTTTTTATATCTTGCCGTGTATTATTTAACGCAGGATATTCTGCATATTTTGTTCTCAAGAATTTAGACTTTGCTATATTCCTTTAAGAGTGTAAAAGTTGTTTTGGCAGCCAGTTAATTTACTTGAGGTTTGGTTTGTGTCTTTAGAGGCTGGCTTTTAAGCGTTAGGGGCCATCTAGAGTAAAATTTACCCGAAGGCATGATCACTTGGGGATCTCTGCTGAGTATCCTGTGATTCCACAAGTCCTTTCCTGTCTCACTTGCTAGATCTTGAACCCTGTGTAAACAGGGTTTTGTTTGGTTTATGGCTCTCAGGTAGTTGTTCTTATGTTCCTCTGTCTCCTGGAGTCTCATCTCACAAACATGCAGATTAGTGAGTAGCTAAAGACTCCAGAGGCACCTTACACAGATTTCTGGAGCTCTTTCTCTATACGTACTTTCTGGGTTTTTGCTCCACAAATTCCAGCCATGTCTATTTTCCTCCACCTCAGTCTCTATCCCCTCAACTTAGACAACCAGGCTCTGGGTTTGTTTTCTGTACCAGAGTCCAGAAATGGCCTTTAGGCAGAAAACCAGAGAATCGTAGGAATCATCTCATTATTTTCCCTTTTGTAGGCATCATGAATCCGCGCTGCCTGGTTTACAATCACTGGACTCTTTCATATATTTTTTTTCCAGTTTTATATTTCTTCGCAGTCATTTATAGTTATACACAGTAGGAGAGAAAGCCTTAGAGCAATGGAGAAAGCCATCTCCTCTTTTTTTCTATTAAAAAATTATTAAAATATAGTTAGCATACAATATTGTATTCGTTGCAGGTGTGAACATAGTTATTCAGCATTTATATACCTAACAAAGTGGTTCACTGCAATGTGTATTAACCATCTGTCACCATACAAATTTATTACTTTGTATTGTGTTATTACTTTGTATTGACTATATTGTCTACTCTGCAAATTACATCCTCCTGACTTATTTTATAATTGGAAGTTTATATCTCCTATTTCCCTTCATCTTTTTTCACACTTCCCCCACTGCAAAATTTTTATTGATGATGTCACACACAATCAAAAAATGCAAAGACCTAAACAATAAGCTAACAGTGAAGAATTTTTCGAAAGGGGAATAATATCAGACTTGTATTATAGAGAGATAATAGTGAGTGTGTGTAGATGGTATTTTAACAGGGGAAAGGAGAAATCTTTTTTCCAGCTTCTCTGAGATATTACTGACATATAACATGTGTAAGTTTAAGGTGTACAGCACGATGGTTTGATACACATATATATTGCAAAATGATTACCACACCAAGGTTAAACACCTCCATCTCCTCACAATTACTTGTGTGAGTGGGTGTAATGATAACATTTAAGATTTACTCTCAACAGCTTTGAGGTGTATAATGCCATATTGGTAATTATAATCACCACACTGTACATTAGATCCCCAGAATTAATTCATCTTATAACAGAGACTGTACCCTTTGACTGACAATCCCCCCATTTACCTCACTCCCTGGCCACTGGCAACCACCATTCTACTCTTAATTTCTGAGAGGTCAGCTTTTTTAGATTCTACTTGTAAATGAAAACATACAGTATTTGTTTCTTCTCTGACTCATTTCACTTAGCATAATATTGTCAGGGTCCATCCATTGTTGTCACGAAAGACAGAATTTCCTTCTTTTTTACGACTGGGTGTTTTCATATACATATATAACATTTTCTTTATCACTGATCTTTTGATGGACACAGGTTGTTTCCACATCTTGGCTATTATGAGTAATGCTGCAATGAACATGGGGATCCAGATATCTCTCCAAGATGATGTTTTTACTTCCTTTGGAAAGGTAACCTGCAGTGAGATTGCTGGATCACGTGGCAGTTCTATTTTTAATGTTTTGGGAAATCTTCATACTGTTTTCCATAGTGGCTGTACCAATTTATATTTCCATCAACAGTGCACAGGAATTTTAACCTCATGCTTCTCCCTCTGGTACTGCCTTGCCTCTGATAGCATCACCTGATTCTGAGATTTCCATTCTGCATCTAAGTGTTTGTAACATACCTTTTTTGAGTGCCTAGAATGTGCCATGATCTATCTATCTATGTGCTTAAAGTATATTATAACTACATGCTTTTCAATTCTTTATCTATTTGCCTCAAATGAAGTTAGTATTATTATTATTTTAGTATTCTCATAAGGGCATCTAACAGCAAATGGTTGTCTTTATTTAAAAGTAATTTAAGATATGAATTATGTATTATCCTCTTTTTTAAAAATAGAAAAATAAAATGGTGGACAGTATGATTGCAGATGCATTGAACTCTGTTCATAAGTAGAAATTTTATGTGGTAATTTTAATGTGACCTAAATGGCCATCATTTTCTTTCATGTCTCATTCATTTGCTAATTATAGCTATTTTTAGAAAAATGATCTTTGGGTACTTGCAGCCTCTGTTACAACAGATGAAAAATCAGTTAATTTTAAAATTTTAAACAGATCTTTCTTTTTATTGCTTTATTATATGTATGTTATTCTCTCTATATGACATTACACATTTTACCAGGTAGTTGTTCTTCTATGAAGGAAAAGGTAGAAAATTTGAAATTATATATAAAGTTTATCATAGAATCATAGTTTGCATTGCATTTTATTTTCAAACCAGCTACAAGTATTTGTCCATTGTGTAGTCTGGGAGTAAGTATTCTACTAAGTGTTCCTTTTGGCTCAATATAATCTCCACAAGGACTAAAAGAATTATTTTTATTCTATCAAACTCAGTAATTATATCAGCACATATTCCATCCCAAATAATCTAATTTTTTCTAAGTATTTTAGATAAAGTTATTCACTTTCTCTCTGTGGATCTCCTTCTCTTTCTTTATACATTTATGTTCACTGAATGTTTTACATAATTTACCAGCCAATGCCTGCAGAGCTCTTTGGGTAATAAATTAAGTTTGTCTTCTAATAGTTAGGTACTTCTTATGATTATTTGGCATCCACATAGACAGCCTTCTGTGAAAAATTTCTGGAAATAATGTCTTGTAGAACACTTTTCAGTTCAGTGTGTATAATCTGGCATAAAAATAATTTAGAATCTCTATGTTTCAGTTATTTTTCAACAATTTTAAAGTCAACTTTCTAGATTTTGGACCTGTTAGTACTCTATTTACTATACATTCTTAAGGAAATGGCCAAATACTATAGGAACTTGTGATAGATACACTCATTCTGCCCACTATTGTGAAAGCAAAGCCGTTTTTATAGGGTGCATTGAGCTGGGTGTCATTGTAACAAACGTTTTAAAAGCATTAATTGATTGTTTGGCTTTGTGGCATAGATTGCAAGGACAGCATAATCAGGGTACCATGATGAATCTGATCAGCACCTCACACAATCAATATTGCATTTGTTCTGCAAATTGATAAATCACTGCTCTCTATTAACATGTTGTTTTATTAAAGGTGTTAAAACAACAAGCAGAGTTAAATATGATCTTAAATCAGTCATGGACTATGTATGGGAACTTGGGCAAGTCCTATATCCCTCAGAGCCTCACTTCCCTTCTCCGTTAAATGGAGGTAATAATTCTGCCTAGAAAGATTTGAGTGAGAGCCAGATTAGGTAATATAAATGTAGAGTGCCTGATACATTATTTGACAGCTCGTAGGTAGCTCAACAAATAGTAATTACTATTGTCATCATTATTATTTTCTACAATATGATAAACTCACATTTATAATAATGATATTGAGCTACTACTGCAGTCCTCTGATCATGAAAAGTTACATTGTACAAATTACAGTGTGGGTAAAAGGTATATGCTATTTTCTTATAATTCTTAGTTTTTAAAAAGTGCTATTCAGTAGAGCGTATACATTTCCGTTTATGCTGCTTTTCTCTGCTCTTTGCTCTCACTTCGTCAGCCTCTCTGTCTTCCTGCCCTTAGCTGTGTCCCGTGGACTTGATGCTCACTGTTGTCGTCTAACTGTCTTGGCTCTTGTTGATGGTCATTCTCATTTCTGAGAAACATACGCACTCTCAGGACTCGACGAATACTACTTCTGTACTAAGACTCTGTACTACAACCCTCTGTGTGCACCTGGTCCCTTACTAGCACTCACATCTCATGTGTGACACTTCATAGGTTATCCTGGTTTTTGCCTCTCATGTGAGTCATTTCCCTGTTGAGCACACCCGCCTGTCCACGGAAGCCTAGACATCCATTGGAATATCATTTCCACTTCCCTGACTATCCAAGTAGCAAGTGCTCCTTGATGCTCAGGTTTCAGTAGTTACCTTCCAGTTTTTATGCACTATTATTTGCCTCTCACCAGAAGTGCTTCTATTGTGAAGAAAAACTTTGCCAGCTTTAATGAGGAATAAAGTCTGCCGTATGGAGCTAACACCAAGGATGTCTGAGTGCTTTTACTACCTCTGTTACTCAGCATTCAAAATGTAGGAACATAAATCTATCCTTCTGAACATCAGTTTCCTGTTTTCTAAAAAGAGATCATACCTATCATAAATGTCTGAATATGGAATAGGCAATGTTTAACCAAAATGGCTTTCATTCATCAAAAAACTTTAAAACTATAAGCAAGAAACTAACCAAAAAGCTAAGGTTTTAGTTGTTTCTTGCTTCCCATTAGAGCATTACATTTTATAATGGTAAATTAAAATGTCGATGTAATATTTTCATGTGTATCATAATATAAATTAGAACATAACATAAATTTTAAAATAACAAAATATGCAAAAAGACTAGTAAATTTGCAAACTATTTCCTCTGGGACCATCATATTAGCTACTTAGAGTTAATGAATAGCTCGTTTCTTATTTTATTTACTTATATATAAAAGCCTATAAGACATATCATTGCTAATTTAAAAAATAAACAATTATATTCTTAAAAGGTATAACATATAGTTTGTATGTTTAGTGGTCTCTTAAAATATATTGTTTAACTGTGATGTGTCCAGTTGTTTTTTTTTTTTTTTTTTTTTTTAGCAGCTCATTGAAAGTGTATCATTCAGACACTTTTAGGGGAGGATTTATAGTAAAAATGGTTCAAATCACCTGTCTATAGGAGCGAATTCCTTTCGAAGGGCTACTGTAACAAAATACCAAAAGCTAAGTGGCTTAAACTACAGAAATGTACCTCCTCTCCGTTTTGGAGACTAGAAATCCTAGACCGTAGTGTCCGTAGGGCCTTGCTTCCTCTGATAGCACCAGGGAAGCATCTGCGCCAAGCCATCGCTTTCGATGGTGCCTTGCCTTGTGGCAGCATCTCTCCAAATACCTCATGGTGTTTTCCCTAGGCGCATGTCTGTTTCTGTGTCCAAATTCCCCCCCCCTTTTTTTTTTGAAGGACGCCAGTTTTACTGGAATGGTGCCCACACTATGACCTCATTTTAAGTTGGCTGCATCTATAAAGACCCTTTCTCCAAATAAAATTATATTCTGAGGTACTGAAGGAGAGAGAGGATTCCGACATATATTTTTTTGGAGAGACATAATTCAGCGCATCACAGGAAATAGTAGGACTATTGAGAACAAATATTCAATTCTGTTGGGATCCCATGCCTGATTTCTGAAAGTCTGCAAGGAATAAACACGCTGATTTAAAAAATAGGAAGAAGCAATTTTGCTCTCAGAAGGAACAAGAGACAGTTTTGTAAACTCAGTGGTCTCTTAAAACACATTGTTCAATTGGGGTTTTACCCAGTTATTTCTGATTTTATTATTTTACATAGAAAAAATGAATCCTCAAAGTATAAAAACTGGGAAATTAGCAGTCACCTATTATTGAAGGTAGCATATTTTTCATCTTGTAAAATATTTCTTTAGTATATAAAACTATTTAATAAATTATAGTTTAGTTTTGCTGATTTTTAAGTTCTGGATTCCAATTTAAAAAAATACTCTAATTGACTTTTAAATGTGACTGAGAAAAATTCTGGGTGAAATAAAATAGATATTTGTGCTTTTGATAGGACCACTTTGAACTGAAGATGCTCTCTATAGGAGAAATGTTCTCTTGGATTTGGCTAAAAATGTATGAGTGTATATCTAAAAACAAGTATGAAAACCAATTTTCTTATAGTCAATCAGACCTTCATTTCCTCAGTAATGTAATTTTGACTATGCTCATACGTGGCTACTGGAAAATTAACCTAACTGCCTAAGTTTGCTGATTATTTTGCAACTTTAGAGATAGAGCAGCAGAAAATTTAAAATGTAATCTCGTGGTGATAATTTTGTCCTTATGAAATCTGCCAGATATGAAAGAAGAGTATATAGGTTTAATTTTCTGAATTTTGACCCATCATTTCCTATAGGACTTTCTGAAGTACCGATTATAATCGTTTGTCATAAATACCATTTATTCTGAAAATAGTAACAGTAATAACGTTAGTTTATGATACTTGACATTTTTCGTAATCAGTGGGCCATGAGAATAAAAAACAAGGAAAAATTAGGTGGTCCTCAAACTTAATAATTATTCCTTAAATAATAAAAAATTAGATCCTTTAGAAATTTTTAAGAAAAACTATCGAAATGAAGTTTCCAAAGAAAGATACATGTTCTTCATGTACTTTGCAATTATACTGTTAAATATATTTTTCTCAGAACAGCTAAGAGTGAAACAATGAATGCATAATGTACATAAATAAATGTATTCATTGCACAGGTTGTTTTTACTTAAAACGTATCTAAACTTTATAGTCATCAGGTTGAGTCAGAGCCTGGTGAAAGGGCAGGCGTTTCCGTGAATCAGGGGATTGTTCGGTTTGGATTCCGTCATCAACTAGTCTTCAGTTAGGGCAAAACATTCTGCCTACTGGGACTTAATCTGGCCATTGGTTAAATGGAAGGGTGCTTTCTGATTTTCCTTCCAAATATAAAATTCTGTGATTCTATTTTCCACTTAAACCGAATGAAGACTAGCAATGGAAATTTATAAGAAATACAAATAAATAACATTTGAGCAGATACATGCCTCTCTACATCTGGACTTAAGCTTTAGTTATGAATCCAAAATAATATTATTTGTTCTGTGTTTTTGTGCACATGCGCATACAGGTGTGTGTGTGTGTGTGTGTGGTGTGTGTGTGTGTGTGTGTGTGTGTGTGTTTGCTTGATTAAGAAAATCAGGGCCAAGTTCTCCTTTGCTTAATATCTTATAATAAGAAGCACTTAATTAAATTTGCTCTTTGACTTTCTGAGACGTTAAGTCAGAATTTTGCCATGGATGAAGAGAAGCTGCTATTTCCCTCTTTGAGTCTTCCGGAAGTCTGAGAAGAACTGCACAGCCTGGCTTAAGAAGCGTGGGGTTTCTGAGACCCCTGAAGATGCTGACAGCGAGGTTCCAGAATACAGAAGGTGAGGGAGCATCACTGCCCTGTGTGGAAATGCCTCAGAAAGAAGGGTGAAGTGCAGAAGGGACTTGCAGACCTTGACCCCAGGTCTGCCATAGATGCCACCCCGTCCTTTTGAGATGACTGCTTTACATTTTCTAAAGATACGTGAAGGAAGTAGATATTTGCCCTAAGAGATTTTCTCCCCTATGTGCTTCTTGTTCAACCAGATATACTAACATTTTGAAGTTGTGGAGGACATAAAAATTAACGTGTACGTTTATATAGTTGGAGGATCACACTGGATTTAACTTTATTTGCCAAAATAAATCTTGATTTTTTAAAACAAGATTTTAACTTCATTTGTTTTGTCAAGAAAGGAACATACAACATAAAAATGTGGGTTTTTTTAGTCCTAAACTATGTCCGCAAAGCTAATTAAATATTAATATATGCTTATCTGCCTTAATTTTTTGATTACTTCTAACACCTCATTTTTTTGGAGACTAGAATGAAATGATTTTTTTCTTTCCCTCAACAAATTAAAGGGAGCAAAGGTTAGTCCTATGAAGTTAATAAGGAGATTGTTTCTGATGATATTCTTTTGTTATGAGCATAATATAAGGAATAAAAACCAGTACAACTGACTGTTTCATTACCTGCTCTAATTATCGCATATCTTATGATGTCGCTGTAAGGATTGCTATTGATTCTCCAAAAGACTGAAATCAATTCCTTGGTTCCACTTTAATATACTTCAGCCTTAGAAAATAGACGTATCCAAAATTAGGACCAACATGTTCCAGAGAACAAAATCCAAGATCTTGAGAGTTCACCTTATGTTCACGTTTGAAGGTTGATCACCCAGTTGCTTCTGAAAGGTGTTCAGGGAACAGAATTTCTACATTAAAATGATGTTCTTCTAATTATAAAAGGTAGTCACACATGCCAAATATAATCACGATTGGATTCCAACCATCAGACAGAACCTGGGAAAACACACCACTTTAGAAATGCTTCATTAACGTTCCAGATTTTTATAAATGGAGAACTAGAGGTTTTAATTATTTTTGTTTTTTCTTTTTCTTCATTATTCCCATTGATCTTGTTTCATTTGCTTGAATTACTTGCTAACTCTTCTATATAAGTATATGCTTCAGCATTTCCCCAATAAAAATAGCTTTTAAACCCAAGTGTCTTTCTCCTCTTTTGCGAGATACCATAAAGTCTTTGTGCAGTGATATCTGGCTTCTGAATTCTTTTCGATAACCTCTGACAGTGGCCTTGTGTGACAGAACATAGAAAACCCATTCGGTCGGGTTCCCTCGCTCTCACCAGGGATGTGTTAGGAAATATCTTTTCCCCCACTCCAAATACCTTGTTTCTATTTTCAAAATCTACTTGAAGTTCTTATCTTTATCATTTCCATGTCCTCTATCAATGCATTTGCAATTTTGATATTGCTTTGCACAGAGTTCACTTTCTTCAGGTTCTTGGCATGGTTTCTTCCCACTCTCCGCCCAAGCTGTAATCAATATCATATTCTGATGGGAATACATGGCCTAAACCAGTTGATACCGAAATTTTCTGTTATTTAAAATGGTGTCCTGAATGCCCACCTACCAGTCACACTCATCTCTATGCCTTAAAGTGACTTTATCACCTTATGTCTACCAAGTCCCCTACCTGGGCCCCAATTTTTCTTTAAGATGATCTATTTAGACCTATGATGATTTCTTGATGCTTTTTTTTTTTTGACACACTCTGTATTTTATATTATATTTAAAATATCAATGTATATCGTGCTGTATATTTTCCAAACCACTTGACCTGTGTATGCCATATCTCTCTAATGACATAGCAAACTCCTTGACTACAGAGATTGTGCCATATGATTTCGTCCATTACCTCCTGCTCCTTAATTCCTAGCATGGTTCAGATAACACAGAAGTTGACCGATAAATGTTTGTCGAATTATAACTCAGTCTATTTAATGCATTAGCAAATGTTTACTCGGTACCCTGTCTTTGCCTAATAATACTGTATTTATTTTCTTGCTTAATTACACCATTAGAGGGCTGGTTTTTTTTTTTTTCTCTCAGAACAGGCAAAGTTGAGATAAGTCTTACTTTATGTTTTCTTTTTAAAGCAGAAACAACCCAGGCTGTTGAGAGCAAGGAGAAGCACTAAATCAGCCCCTCTTAGGGAACGCTGAGGCCCTAGTATTAGAATGAAAAACCACAAATGCCAAATTTAGGAGCCGGAGGCTGTATTTTAAGTACTGTTCTCAGAGCCGGAGGGCTGAAAACTGGAAGATGGGAGCAAAACAAATGTAATTCAGGCACGCGTATGGAACAGTGTCAGGTAGAGAGTGAGTATTCCAGGAGGGTCGGTAGTTACCATGAAAATCCAATTTGGAAGTCTCAGTCATGACCACGTATCGCGGTTGTATATATAGCTACAAATTAGTTGAATGATGCCAGAATCCATGGGTCTTCCCTGGAAGCAGGGCCAGTACCTGGTGGTGCTCTCTTACTAAATGCATTGCTTTTCATTTATTCCGTGGTGTTCAATTATTGCACAAGATGGACCGTGCTCTCCTGGGAGAAATGCATTCCACCGCATTATTATTTTCTTTTAGTTTTCGGTTGTTGTATAAGGAGTCATCCTAGAGAGACTTCATGCTTCCAGTTGGCGGAGAACTTTGGAAGAGGCTTAAGGAAAGGTGTGAGATGAAGGCGAGTCATTGACCTTTGCTGGTGTGTCTCAGGGTTCCAGGGTAGGAGAGCAGAACATATGAAGTGTTAAATCTTATGTTTTTCTTCCTTCCTTTCTTTTCTTTTCTTTTCTTTTCTTCCTTCCTTCCTTCCTTCCTTCCTTCCTTCCTTCCTTCCTTCCTTTTCTTCCTTCCTTCCTTCCTTCCTTCCTTCCTTCCTTCCTTCCTTCCTTCCTTCCTTCCTTCCTTCCTTCCTTCTTCTTCCTTCCCTTCCTTCCTTCCTTCCTTCCTTCCTTCCTTCCTTCCTTCCTTCCTTCCTTCCTTCCTTCCTTCCTTCCTTCCTTCTTTCTTTCTTTCTTTCTTTCTTTCTTTCTTTCTTTCTTTCTTTCTTTCTTTCTTTCTTCCTGATGCAGTTTGAAAATTTTAAAAGCTCAACTTGTACAATACTCGGTAACTGTTTATTAAACATCCTGATTATTAATGATTCTTGTTATCTCTGAAGCATTTAGTTGAAAAGACATAATAAACTTTCTCCTGTTTATATGTGTAACATACTCTAGGAAGTAAATATCCCTGTTTTTTTTTTTTGAAATGCAATTTATTTTCTAAATTTGCTAAGTGAAATAACTCAACCACATAAATCAAATTAATTTGAAATTCACATCTGATTTTTGAAAACTCTCAGAGTAAACAAAGGATAAACCTCACACACATAATGAGGTAAAGGATTAAGACAGCCATTTAGTTAATTCAAGCTAGAAAGCTTCTTTCCTGTAACTTCGATGAATATTTTAAGCAAAAGTATTAAAATCTAAATTATCTGGGAAGCTGCCTTAGCTTTCATGAAACTGTTCATGGATGTAAACACTGACCACATTACTTTTCTAAACATCTTCATTATTTACATTTCAGTATTTGTCATATGTTATTGAATTTACAGAGTTCTATTTCCTACCTTCCCTTAATTAAGGCAGTCATTCTAGATAGAGGGATTAGGGATTATTTTTAAAGTAAGGAAATGCCCACTTGACAATAACAGGTCATAGATGTGATACTTAAGCTACATAAATTTTTAGGCATTATCGACTTTGGACAAGGCATTTGTAGAAGAGTTTGGATTTCAGTCACTTCCTTAAAGCTTCTGTACTTCATAAATACACATTGCAAACTAAGAGTGATGATGAACAAATACCAAGTTCACGGCCACTTGACTCTATTTTTACTATTTAAAGCAAGAGATTTGCAACTCGATATACTTTAGCTTATTATTCTAAGGTTATTTTATTGATAAACCACAGTGATTCTCAGAATAGGTTCGTATCAGAATCATATGTGATATTTTAAAGATATGTCCACCTCAAGTTCCCACCGCAGCCCCTCCGAGTCTAAATCTATGGTAAAGTGAGTTTCAGGTAGCCAAGTGTTAGAAATTCTCTCCAGGTGAGCCTGATGGATGATAGAGGTGAGAGCTTCTGCTCACGTAAGAGTGGCGAATTTAAGTTAAAAGGAGCAGCACACAGACCAAACTTGAAAGTGCTTTGAAGTATTTATTTCAGCAAGTATTTAAATTAAAGATTTTCAAGCAATCTTTACACTGATTATTTTTGTCTTAATTGCCAGTGAGAGTCTCTACCCTTTTCACTTTTTATGTCTGTCCTGAGCTGTTTAAACAGCTTGGAACGTCATATAAAAAATGGATTTATTGTTGTGGAATACAAAGCCGGTTAAAGGTGAATTGCACCTAGAAACTCCTTTGTGATTGGGGACAAATTAGAACTTCCACGCAGTGCCTGAGGATGTATAAAATAACAGCGTTTTAAAATTTTGCTTCTCTTGGGGTTAAAAACACAAAAGATAGTGGGAGATCTGATATGTTTGTAAATGTAAAGCGCATTTATCTAAAATGAGAAAATTCTGTCTTTTTAGAGACAGAATACCAAATACCTAAACAAAGAAGAAGTAATCACAGGGGAAAGTGATTTTTTTTTAAAAGTTGATGTTTTTTGAAAATTCACTACACTAAGAGATTTTTTGTTTTTTTTTAATTTGAAGGGTAGAAATTTGGATCAACCACTTATTTTCTCCAAATTATGTAACTATTAAGAGTTCAGTAAAGTCCTTAGCAGAGTCCGTTTCCTCCTTGAAAACCCAAGGAGAAGCTACTACTGATGCTAACAAATACATTCACATATTTCAGAGAGCACAGTTACCGTAAAGCTGAAACGTGTAGCGTGGTGATGCTCTGTATCTCGGAACGATGATGATGCCTTCTGCCTCGTGCGGCCGATGTCTTACTGAGAAAGGTTGCAGGCATGGTTAGCTCTTTTTTAATGACTAGCCAAAGAAAGACATTTCTTCGCACTTGTTCGCAGTCACTCTGTCGGCTCTGTTCACCTGTCCGACTCCCTCCTTCCCTCTCTCCCTTCCTCTCTCTCCCACATGCCCTCTCTCCTTCTCTCCTTATTTTTAAAACGCTTCATTCAGTGCTCTTCACTTCAAGGCACATCCTTTGACCTAAGCAGATTACTGGGGAGCATGGAGGACACAGCCAACTAGCCAGGCTTTTTCAAGGGAGAGATTTGGCTCCAAATAGGACACTAAGCTTTTCAGCCTTCTGCTTATTTACTTAGTCAGCAGGATGCCGGTGTCTCTGGGTGCTTAGTGGACTCCCGGGGAATCAGGAGAGAAACAAAAGCAGAAGTGGCAGCCGCTGCAGACGACGTGGGAGTCTGTGTCATTAAAGGAAGCGGTTGCTAATAAGGGCCTGTGAGACCTGGGTTTCCTTGGTTTCCATGACAGTTATTAGGTACCATAGAAATTGAATTGTCTCCCACGATGCCGTTGAGGGAGACGGGGTGCTCCAGCGACAGGGCGGTGCAGTTATGACTTGCAGTAAATCATCCTTTTTGAGAGGCGACACCCCCTGGGTTATTCGCTCTGGCATTGCTTTAAGACTCCCTCTCTTTTTGGTGTCTTTTGACGTTTCGGCCAGAGACCTCGGCTTCTGCTGCACAGTGTCTCAAACACTATTCCCCCCCCCCCCACCCCCTTTCTTTTTGTTCGTTTAGAACTGAGCTTGGCAAAGCAAGGATATGAACAATTGTGCAGGTGGCCTCCTCGGGGTGAGCGAAGAGATAAGACGGCCCATCGGGGACTGGCAACCTGCGGCCCTGCCGGGATGCCCCTCCACCAGATTTCCGTAATCCCAGCACGGGAGACTGCCAGCAATGGGCGAAGCTCCGTGGGCAGAAACAAAGAGAAGAACAAGGAAGTCGAGGTAAGAGGAGGTTCGATGCGCTAACGTAGGACAGCCAAACCCACTGTAGCCAGTGACGCTCTTTGCGCCCCAAGACGTGGGCTAAGGCTTAGCGAGCCGGGCTCCTGCTCTCAGGGTGTGACAGGAGTTTGGAAGAGAGTCCTTTGTAACTCACAGGAACACGCTGAACGTAACCTCTATCTTCTGGATGAAGAGAGGAGCCAAATCCATAAGGATGCTCGCTGCTCGACAGATAAAAACTTCTGCCTCTTTTTTTCTAAACAGCGTACCGAGTCATTTCGGCCTTTGGTGACTCGTGTGCCACGACACAGCTGTCCTGGGTGGCTGTGGACATTGCTGTGGTCCATTTTCAGACAGGGGGACTGTTGACGTTTGCTAATTTTACTCGCTGCCCATTAAGCTAGCGTGTTTGAAAATAACTCTCTTAACAAAGTGACAGCAAAGCCAGAGCTATGACAACCATGTCGCTGAATATATCAAACGAATTAGGGTGACATTTCACTGCCTCACAGGATTTGCCACTCTCCACGTGCGTTCCCAGGGCGTGCATGTGTATGACTTTTGTCTGATGCCTGTTTCCTTTGTACTTTTTCTCTTCATGAAAAAGAAAAGCATCATTTGAAACTCGAAACTTACGTGGGCTAGAGAAATATCAGAGTCAACTTCACACGTTCAGGCTTGATGTTGCAGTGAAACTTAGCAGTTGTTGTTTTAAGTAAACTGCTTGAAAGATCAGAGTGTTTTAAGAAAGAGATTGAGCAGACTCAAGGATATCGGGTGAAAATATTATGAACGTTGTTTTGTTTGCCTAAAAGGGGGCTCGAGGTCGAATGTCAGATGCTGTAATCCTCGTGTGTCCTTAATGTAACTGCTGTCTAGTCCTCAGGTCTTACTAGCTTTGTAGAAAGCTAGTTTGTATATTAATTTTTTTTTCAAGAATATGTGCTAGGGGCTGAAGGGGCAAGGAGACAAAAACAAAACCGAGCAAAACCAACCGTCAAAAGCAATGGGAGCGGAGTGGCAAAGGGTTCCTGAGATGTAGAAAGTGTTAACCTCAAACACCCCTTCCCACGAGAAAAGACATTGTTAGCCTCAATGTACTGTATTTGAACTGATTGGGAAATGTCATTGAAGAGCAATGAGATCTCGATGTGGCCGGAATTTGTACAAAACTTCAGGTTTGTCTAGTTTCGTGGGAGGTTCTCTTACCTTAGTAATTGCCCTGCCATAGGCACACTGGGAATTTCTGAAGTTTCTGAGACTGAAAAATTTTTGTAAGGTCAGGAAACTCATCACCTTAGTTTAATTGGAAATTCTCTTAAATATGTCTGAAAAATAGGTAATGTGATTCTTAGAACATCAAAGAGCCATCTCTTGAAATTCCTGGCGTGGGGTGGGGAGCTGAGGACACTGACCAATTCTGAAATAGGTACGGAATTTCTGAAAGCGAGATTTATAAAAGTTGTACCTCAATGTCTGTCCCCATCATCCAAGTTCTTTGGCTGAACTGAAGATGCAGGAAAATTCATAAGGTGATATTGGGTGGCAGTTTTGATATATGGAATGATCGGCGTCTAAACGATATTCGGAAATGAAAACACTGTTTCATTTCCACACCCCCTTCTTTGGCATCATGTCACCAGCAGACATCTCGTGCTGTTGACATCTACTTAGTGATGAGTCAGATAAAGCTGGGATGACTGGCTTACGTGACTTTTGAAAACAACCAAATAAACTTGTTTTTTTTTTTCCATGATAGAAATAATAATGAATTATTCTACATCAAGTAAAAATAGCCGCAGTCTTTATCCAGATATTGCTCTTAAACCACATCTTTAGACATCCTAATAAATCTTTTAAATAAGTATTTATTTTAAACAGCTGTGTTTCATTCAAGGACAGATATACTGTAATGTGTCACAAGGTGAATCAGTGGGCATTCGTTTTTTTTAAGTTTATTTTTAAGTTTTTGGGGGTGACATTGGTTAATAAAATGATATAGGTTTCAAGTGTGCAGTTCTATAATATGTCATCCAGTTTATATGTAGATGATATTAATGTTTAGGGGAAAGATTCAGGTTCATCTTCCAGAAACCTCAGCTCTGGAGGGTGTTTGTACAGTTAAAGGACAGGGTCTCAGCCTTGCATTCCAGAGACAGAATTTCATTATCACAGCCTGATCATTAGATGGTCTGTCTCTTATGAAGTGGATAGACTGACTAATCAGGGTTATGAAAGATTTATATACAATGCAGCTGGTCAAATTTATTACTTTATATCTGGAGATCATTTTTTTTTTTAATGATGGAATGCTTGAGTGCAAGCTCCAGAAAAAATTTGAGAAAGGAAATTAGAAATCAGACTTTCCTTCCTAGCTTGGAATCAGTGATGAAACTAAATGTTTTGGGATGGGGATAGCTCATCTACACCTTGCGAAAGTCACAGGTTGGGAAAAACATCAAGCAGATACCTCTCTAGGAGGTTCATAACCCTGGATCTCTCCTGACCTCTTCCCTAGCGGAGTACACAGACTGACCAGTTTAGCATCTTTAAATCTCGTTTACCTGCTTCTCTAAATGGGCCGCTTTGCTTCTATTCAATCCATTTTTTCCTCCTTTTTTAGGTATGATAACACAACTAATTAGGCTGTCGTTAATTCACATTAGGCATTTGGGCCAATTTGTCTCTTACGGGGGTAATCAAATTCTTAAAACGCTAAGCAGTGACTTAATTGTATACTCTCTAACCAGAAATTACGATTATGTAATTTTCAGTATTTCGTCATCCTCTAGCACATGCTCCTTATAATTCCCTGGGATTTGTAAGCAAATGTCTCTAAAGCCCACTGTATTTCAAATGCAGGAATGAGCCAGGCATCCAACCAAGGGTGCTGACTGCCACCTGCATTGTGTGCTGCCATTCATCTGTCAGCACAGAGCTGGGGGTCAGACGATGGGAGTTACGTAAGAGGAGAGAAGAGGCCGTGGTTCCTTTCCTTCGAACCTTTCCTCATTCACAAACTGACGAACCACGCATGGCCACCATGCTTTAGAAGGCTGTTGGTGGGAGAAGGAGAAAAAAAAAAACAAAAACAAATTTTGCTTATGTGTAGAATTTTTTCTTTACTGTCCTCATGATTTTATGATGGTTATTTACTTTAGTTTTTCCTGTTTTTCTTCAAAAAGAATGTTAACTCTCCTTCCCTTTTTCTGGGATATGCCTTTCAAGGTCTTCTGTTGGCCTTTCCAGTGATAGCCGCATGGGCTACCTTCCTGGCTCACAGAAGCTGTTGGTCTGTTAACTGGCAATCCCTTTATAAACTTAAGTGATCTGAAAAAAAAGTATATGGCTGTTTGATATTTATGTTTCATTTTGAACATAGTGGATAAATTATAGGTTTATTAATTCTACTTTTTATTAGAAAATCATAAAAATTAAATAACATATTTAATGTAAGGCCATAGCCTATTTGAACCAATCTCATTTCAAATTCTATGTGTTTCTTTCTAATTAAGGTACTATAACCTTTTCATATTTCTTAAGCAAAATTTATGGAATCAAAGGATTCCAGAATCAGAAAGTCCCTTGTAATTCTTTATCTTAGTTCCATAATTGAAATCCATGGAGAATAAAACAACTTACCAATGTCACACTACTAGTTAGTGGTAAAGTTGGGACGAAACCATAGGCCTCTGACTGCCAGTCTAGTGCCCTTCCTATGACGATTGCATTTGGTAAGTTTTTGGGTTTTTTTCCCTCAAGGCACAGAATTACAATCTCAAAACTTAAAAAGAGTTATATGACATCTAAAGTTGCTAACCTCTCCGTGGGGGAGTTTGGATTTCTTCTTGTTGACAGTTATCTGTCATTACTCATAAGGTCAGGTGAGACATAAAATGGGTCCTATTTCTAGAATATATGTAGAATTAATTTTATTAAAATTTAAAAATAAAGTAAAATTAAGTAATCATGAGCAAAATAATAAGGAAGATGGTGGACCGAGATTCAGGATATCTGAAAGGGAGTCCTGGCTTCGGCAAAGCCCTTTAACCTTGAGTAAGCCATTTAACCTCTACACTTGTTCCCTAGAAGAAAAAAAAAGTGTATTTACTAGTAAATGTAGATCTCATTTCAAAGATCAGAGCATTTCATTTTCTTCTGTTATTCCTTTCACGTAAGCATTGTGGTCATGCTCCACTCTGGGCACGCAAAGACTCGGGTTGTCTTCGAAGGCGCACAGTAGGTCCTAGACTAACATTGTTTCACCCGACGTCATTTCACTATAACTTTGATGAGTTGCCATAGGGAATTAATTCTTGTCTCTATACATTAGTCTATGGTACAATTGGTTTTGTTCTGCGTCATCTTGCTTAAAGCCGTAGAACCTATTGACAAGGTTAAGAGAGGACTTGGCGTGTTTGGCTCCGGCAGGAGAGAACTGAGCACTGGACACTCATCTTTAAGGGGACACCTGTCTCTGCTGTGTATCATCCATTCTACCTTCTGGTAACAGTGCTCAGAGAGCCAGCTCTGCCCATTCTCAGCCACGTGGTTCAGGATGAGCTTTGATTTGCTTTTACCGGTCGGTGTATCACAATACTCAGTCATGGGAATTCGCTCAGGGATGGATTCAAAACTCCTTCAGAATCAGTGGCTTGCACTGAGCCTTTGAGACTTTTGGTGAAGATGAGCCTTAATGGTTCTAGAAACGTTTGGGATAAACATGCTCTCTTCTTTCGGATGGTTTGTATGAGGACGTGAGGTCTGGATCCAGATACTGTGAGGGAAAAAGTTGGAGCTTCACTGGGACCAGAGATGCTCCTGAGGCTGAAGTTGACCTGGAAACAGGCAGGACAGAGAGAGAAAGAAAGAATTCTGAATGACTTGCTGGAGCCACTTGGTCAATGCTTGCTTGAAACCAGTCGTTGTTCAAAACCAAACAACTTTCCAATGCAGTAATTCAATATCTATTCTTTATTGTTTAAGCCATTTTTGTTGTTGTTGTTGTTGTTGTTGTTGAATATCACTTACAACACAACAGGGCCCTGAATGACTCTCCTTTGCCAAAGCGTGGTTACAGTAGTTCCCTGCATTGTTACCTGTGCAATGACTGACTTCTGAAATTGAAAATGGCTGGGATTCAGGTAAAGCAATCACAAAAATGGCTGGGATTCAGGTAAAGCAATCACAAACATTAACATGAATAACCCAGAGTGTTTTGACCAAGTGCAATATACCTTTAGTAGATGTAAAGTAGTTTTCCTGATGCTACAGGGGTAGAAAGGCTCATTCTCTTTTTCATTTCTCCAGAAGGACACTTTTCAACTACTCTGCAGAGTCTAAATTGAGTATGAGTCCCATGTGCTTAGTGTGAATTCCATTGAGTATGCTAACAGTATTAAAATACTTTCACATAAGGAAATTCCCATATTGTTATTTGCTGTCATCAATGAAATTAGCATAATTCACATCAATTCTTCTTGTTTAAAACAGATGTTGTAGGTAATTGTATTAGTAAGTAAGGCAGAATAACATATTTTATTGACTATTAAATGAAAATAACTAGTAATTGCTGATATACCTTGGTCAGTATTTTAAAATTGTGGGCTCAATTACACAGATAGATTGTTAAAACGCCTCCGTGATGTGGATTAAAAAAAATTATGAATTCATGGTAATCTAATGAGACTCATTGTGATTATTGTGTTTGAAAGATTGTTGAACAAACGTCTCTATGTGGCAGTGTCTTAGAGCATGGAAGGAGCAGACGCAATTACAGGTGTTTTAATAATCAAGATTTTTAGAACTTGCTGATTAACCAACATTTAACTCAGTTCTTTGCAGCACAAAGGAAGCATTGGCAATGCCCACGTGGATTTAGAATTTCCCAATTCAGGTACCAGCAAAGGGAGAGGATTGCAGTCTGAGTATTGCTTTCCTCCAGCTCATACCTAGGAGTGTCACCCCGAGTCACTTGCCAGCAGTCTCCATGACCTCCATGGGAGGATGAGAAATGACATCTATTCGATACTCATTCTCTTTCCCGGCTCTGCAAGCCTGTTAAATAATTGAAATAGGCATGACACAGGGGTAGAACTGGTGATAAGACTTTGCTCTTAAAAGAGTGAAAAGGAAACTTAAAGAAAAGGGCAGAATGGTGTGGGGTGAAGGGTGTCCGACTTTTGCCTTTCTGTCTCTCACTTTTCACACTGATTATCTCATTCATCGAATGGTGCAAATCAGGATGCGGAAGGCAAAGGAAATTGCAGAGGGATCTCTTCGACCCACCACTGCCAAAGAATACACATTCAGTGATACAGAGGAACATTCTGAATTCTTTAGGATTTGTACTTTTGATGTCAACATCAAAAGGAAATTTCTTAGCAAAAATATTTGGCACCAGGAAACCACTGGACATGCAATGCTACAGGGCGCAGAAAAGTTCATGTGTAAAATACAGAGTGAACAAACATTTGTTAAGTGAGTCGTCAGTTTATAGGTTTTCACAAATGATCAAATTTTTTACAGATAGTAATTACCCCTACCTGTACCTCTAACCAGGTTTACTCCTAAACAGCGGTGTATGGCTATGCAATCTTAGTGACTGAAAGTTGTACGTTTAAGTTGTACAGACTTTGATTCGTAACACAGTTTTAATTTCCAAATTTATTCAAAATTAATTTTCATAAACTTACCAAATATGGAACAGATTTGTTATTGTAAATTTCACAAAGCTTTAAACATTTAAATCCCAGCAGTATGTTTTACTTTAATCTTAAACTACTTACTCTGTGACCATTTACTATGAAACTACTCTAGTCCATTCAAGTTTCGGAAGAAGTGATTTCTGCATCCAGTTAGTTCTACATTTGAATATTCACCTTTGACTATCAAAGTTACCATCTGACTCAGGCATTCTGTTCAATGGCCAATGAGAGTATAAGAGAAACTTTATGCGTTAGATTTAGAACGAATCTCTTGCTTGACTGTGTTGAGAGGCAACTGAGTGAGTTAGTTAAAAGCATGTGGTTGGAAAGAAACTAATTGGGTCCAAATCTGAGCTGTGTCACTTCTGAGCTGTGGGACCTCGCTGAGATTAGTTAACATTCCTGCGCCTCAGTTTCCCCATGTGTACAATAGTGACGAATGTAAGGACTACCTCATAAAGCTGTAAGAATTAAAGTGAGTTAATATTTCTGAAGTGCTAAGAGATTCATTGGGACAAAATAAACACCATTAAGTGCTTGAAAAATGAAAGTGCTCAAGGAATTAATTCCCTATGTTGACTGTATGTTCATCAACGTATTTTATTATCAGTAGTAAATATGACTAATAGCATCCATTAATGATGAAGTGATGAAGAAATATTTAAGGTTGCATGACATCATAGATTGAGCTTTTTAGAATAGTGATGATAAAAATAATGAAAATAAAAAGCTAACTCATTGCTATTTAAAGTTTGCCAACACTCTGACTTTTACGGGTATAGACCATGTCTATTTGTCTTACGTTAGTGAAACCTGACTATATGACTTTTCTTTGCTGTCTTAACCTCAGTCTCACGGCTGCTGAACCAAGAATTTTCTAGAGCCAAGATTTTATAGAGAAATACTACTCACTATATGGCCATTTATGTGGTAAACTTCTATTCCATGCGCATATTGCCAAGGGTTCTTCTTTACTTATGCTAATGTTTTTCAACAATTCTTGGACTTTTAAATTTGAGTGTTATAAATATCTTATTTTGATCATTCTTTTTACTTATCTTCGTCCTTATGGTAATGCTCTTAATTGCCTTTTAAAAAATTAATTAATTAATTTTTAATGGTGACATTGGTTAATGAAATCCAATAGGTTTCAGCTGTATTAACAGTAAGGCAAATATATATTTACACTGTGTTAATTGCCTTTTGTTTGATCAACTCTTTAGGTATTATACAGAAGAGGCCGTGCTATGAAAATTAAAATAACCAAAGAAATGGAATAGGAAGGTTTATTGAAAGTTTATATGCATAGGAGTATTTTGTGAATATTTGAGTAGGGAAAGAGTAACATTTTTTTTCATTATTCTAAATTGTAATAACACTTTTCTTAACAAAATAGCATTGTGCTGAACAGCTTTCAGACACCGTTCAACTGCACGGTGATGACTTGTAATAATGGTTTAACTTACAAATTTATTGTGAGGTTCTGGTTTGGTTCAATGTGACATGAATTGCTCTGTGAAAAGGTTTTTTTTTTTTTATGCTCTTTGGGGATATCAGTGCTTACAGCATCAATTAAATGACTTAGAGAGTAGAAATGCTTAAGGAAAATTTGAGTTGGGATAACAAAATATGAAATACTCGAGAGTATATTTACATGGACTGGGTAACACTTTAGATGATATTTAATAGGGGTCAGTCACTCTGCCTTTGTATGATGTCAACAAGGAAGGTGACCATTTTCCCCAGGTATCTCAAGTTGTTAGAAATCCTGGGCTTAATAGTCCTGAGTATGGATGGCTAAATTTCAGCTAGTCATCAGGTTTTCTTCTTGCCTGAATTTTTCTTATAAACATTCTGGCAATCAGCATTAACAGATATTCTCCCTACCCAACCTGCTAAATAAATATGCTATAAAGGTAAAGGCAACTTTTCTCTAATCTTGACAGTAATATAATACATAGAATATATATTTTATATATTTATGATCATCATCTTTAGCTAATAATTTTTAAACACTTACTATGTGTTCAACAGCAATCATTTTCTGTGCATTCGATGAGAATTCACAACTTCTCTAATAGTTAGTATTCCAGTTGCTATTTCTGTGTAATGAATTGCGCCAAAACTTAAAGCAACCACTTTATAATGCTCATGAATTCTGTGGGTCAGGAATTTGACAAGACCCAGTGAGATGCTTCACTGTGGGTGGCTGTGACTCCAAGTCTGTGACTCTGAGGTAACTCAGATCCTAGGAACTGGAATTGTCTAAAAGCTCATTCATTCAGATATTTGACACCTGACTTGGGATGAATGGAAGACTAGGACCGCCAGGCGAGTAACCCACATGTGACCTCTTCAGGTGTTTTAGCATCCTCACAGGATGGTACTTCAGGGTAGTGAGACTTCTCAGTGGAGGCTCAAGGTTCTAAGTGTGAGTTTTCCAACAAACAAATCAGAAACTGCATCGCTTTTTATGACTCGGCCTCTATTCCTGGCAATAGACCCCTGTCATTCTTTAATGTGAAGATTTATTTTTGCTGTGGGTTTTACTCTGTGGTGAATTAATTGCAGTAACGTGCCTTATTTATTTTTGTCTTTCTCTATTCAAGACCTTTGGTAGTGTCTACCAGTACTGTTTCTGGACTTGGTTGGCTATATGACTTTTTTTTTGGTCAGTGAGGGTGTAAGAAGAACAGTGTGAACTGAGCCTTGAAAAATACTCGCGCGTTAGCATTTGCGCACTTGCATTTCTTGCAAGGTGATTAAAGCCAAAGTAGTTATTGGATGATGAGCCCAGTCATTCCCATTGTCCCAAGCCAACAGATAGTCACTAGACGTATGACTGCAAGCCTGCCGAGATTATATGAGCCTGATCCAGGCCTAAATACCTACTCCACAGAATCATGAGCTGAATAAATGAATGTTGTCTTAAATTTTGTGGTTGTTTGTCATGCGGCCATAGAAAACTGATACAGCGTTCTTTAAAATGTATGCTCATGTTTTCTGTTGTAGAGAATTTACACCCGACAAATTTGTACGACTTGTTCTGATATTCTCTGAAGAGGTTAAATGCAGATTTTATGCTTGCCGCACTATTTTTTTGAAGGATGTGACAATCTATTTTAATACCACATTTACATATAGAAATCATCTTCGCCATTGCTAGATTGGTTAATTTCAGCTGCTAAATTAACTTTACAACCATAACAATTACACTGATAGTGACTAATTCTGATTCTTCTAAATTGAGCCCCTTAGATTTCTATACCTAATAAAGCTCTTAAAACATACACTTAAGACTTTTTAAAATACAAATATGTCTTATAATATAAATAAATCTAATGCTTAAAAGTGGAGTGTACTTAAATTTTAAAAAATTGAACAATTTCAAATGCAAACTGAAAAATCCTTTTGACAGGGCTCTTTCATTTGGCTAATTCATACTTCACTCTTCTTATGATATCTTGCATGACAATATCAAAAGGCATGAATATCTTCAATATGTAATATTGTATTTATAAGGCTCAATACTGTTGAACAATATCTGAAGAGACCAAGTCTTCTAATCTAGCCTCTAAATACAGTAGCTCTTCAACATGTTTTACCAAGAAGAGCTATTTTTTAAAAAATACATGGGCAGAGACTATGTTAACTATTGTTGGCCCATTCATTACCTGGATTTCTTATTTTCTTCCTTTACTGTTTTCAGGCTCCATGTTTACTCAATAGCACATGTAGCGTCGCTCTCCCAGTGTGCCAACCTCAAATACCTGCTTCCTTCTTACCTCTGCAAACGTTCTTAGTTTCTCTGCCATTTGTAGTTCCTTACGGAGGCAGAGTCTCTCCACCAGCTTTGGGTCTGTGAGAGTTTCATTAACAGGGCTAGCCTGAGTGGCACACCCAAGATGATAAACAAACTAGGCCACCTGTAAAATGCTACGGTGAAGTTATATGTGATACAACCTTTCCTTGGGGTTTCTATCACCGGCAACCATGGGCTTTTTTTCATTTTGGAGCACGCAAAACTCATTTCTGCCTCAGGGACTGGAATTTACTGTTCCTATTTACCTGTAAGTGCTTTTCTCCTAATTCTTTATGTGTTTGGCTCTACCCATCTGTCTTAAATAGCACTGCAGTTCCCTGGCCCTCTTTCCATCCCGTTTCATTAATAAGGATGTAATATGGATCACGTAAGAAGGATCACAATATGAAATTGCCTACTCTGTCTGTTTCTATGTGGGCGTAAGGCACATAGTGAGAAGTGCTTTGTCTCTCTCCTTGGTCACAGTCACAGTGCCCAAGAGCAGTGCTGGCACATGGTAACCTCACAAGAAATATTTGCGGGATGAAGAAATCATATTTCGAACTGGTGCGGTAATAGTCTCACTCTCGTTTGTGCTGTTCAGAACTTGCCAGAGGCGATGTGCTTAGTTCCAATCATTGCATTTTAAGAGCGCTGTTGACAAACTAAGGTATTCCGAGAAATGGTAGTAAAGAGGCCTGAAACGATTTTTCTATAAAAATGTATTTTAGGAGCATACGTCTTAATGAATAAGTTTTGTGCATACGTCTTAATGAATAAGTTTTGTGCATACGTCTTAATGAATAAGTTTTGTGCATAAAATTATCATTTTGGAAGTATTTGGGGGAGTCCGGCTAGGGGGAAAGGGTTAAATATGCCTCTCTAGCACTGGAATGCATAAACTAGAATTAAAAGGTCGATAACGACTTATACTAAAAGTAACCAAACTTCTCTTGGATAGGAAAAAATGGACCCTAACATGTTTACATCAAAATACGCCCCTCAGATGTCAGAGATCTTGAAATGCAGAGGTAAAACTAGAATCCAGGCTTCCTGGTTCTCACTCATTGTTTTTTACACTATCATTTTCTTACTTTCCACTAAACACCATTGTTTTCTCAAACACTCAAAAGTGTTTGAGGTTTCATTCATTCAATTCAACAAAAAATGTATTGAGTACTAACTAAATGCTAGCGTTTTAGTAATTAAAGGTAGAGTGTTACTCACGAAGAGTAAGTCCTGGTCCCCACAGAGTTTACATTCCATCCCGTGGTGGAAGAGGGATTTGACTAAGTATAATTACTGACGTCAGACTTAGCCTTATAGGGAGTTAGAATTTCCGCACTATGCATAAGAACTTATTAATACTGAGAACTGGATGTTTTGGTCTGAAAACGGACTGCGTCGTGAAGCGGAGGATGAGCTCCTCAGTCACTGAGGTGTTTGAGAAGACAGAGAGAGGATGGGGAGGGGATAGCCTAGAAGAGATTCAACTTCCAAATGGGGAGGAAGTCGAGTTTCTTTTCCTTTAGAGTCCACTTTGCTCTATCTTAAAGCATGCCCAGGTACATGATAATTTGTTACGATGGAGTCAATGGATGACTCAGTGTAGGCCCCTGGTGACCATATTGTCCCCGGGATCATCCAGGACCCATGAGGAAACAGGGTAATTAATGATTCTCCACTCAGGTTGCTTGATGTAGACTTGGAGAGCTGCTGGGCCTCTGTTATCAATTGGTTATTTTCAAGACAGGTTCGAACATATTATAACTTTCCAAACTAGTAGGCTTATTCCCAAACAGATATTTACAAAAATACCTACCATGTTACTAACTGTAAGAAGAGGGTGTCATGAACAGAACCTGGAAGGGTATCATGCCATGAGAGTTATGATGTCATTTTGCCTTGGATTGGAGGCTCTATGTCTCTCGGGCCTCAGGCCCTTGGAATGTGTGAGATCTACTGAGCTCCTTCTCTGTCCTAATCCTCCTCCTCCTCCTGCCTTCCTCCTTGCCAAGTGTCACTTCAGTCAAGTGGTTTAATGAAAAATATATGTCACGGAATATATGTCCTGTTTATGTAAATAATGGTTGCACATGTCAGGTCATTTTGAGACTCTGTTTGTTGCTATTCTCCTTCATTCCTCCCCAAACATATGTTATGAACTGAAAATGTCAGTAATTTAATAGTATCTCCTCTACCATTTCATATTTCTACTCTAATCTACATATTTTTTGTTGAATGCATTGATTAATATCAAGTTTAAGAAAAATTGGATCAAAGAAACATGTGGCATGTAGCATATATTTCTGTTTCATGTCATTTGTTTTGATCTTTTTCTTATCCAGATGGACTACAACATATGCCACTTTGATCACTAAAGATAAATAATAGAAGGGTGATCTTACAGTCTGAGCGAAATCACTGTAACTTTTACGTTAAATCTAATTTAGTTTTCTATAAAAGCAGGAGACTATGTTAAAATAAATATTCTTCTTGTCCTATCATGTCCAACTTTACAGTCAAATATCAGTTCCCCAGGGAGCATTGTTTTCCTCCCTAAAATCTATCACCACACAGAGAGATATCTTTGAGCCCATTTTAAAGCATTCTTATTCTAGCATGGAATTCGGCTTACCTTGTAGAAAATGCCATAGGAACTCCTATGCTTCTGATGCTTTTCCTACTTTTTTTTAACTCCAAATGGTTCTCTTAGAAGTCGAGCTTAGCACAAGATTCAAAAATGCAAATGACTTACCCGATGTGTGTCTGAAGAGGGAAAATATGATCTCTGTTTCTCTGTCTGAGCTCACTCTTCTCATTCTCATCTTGTCGAAGCCCAACCTGCCTAATTGGGTCTCTACTGAAAATGCCTAGCTGCTTCTCCTCTGTGAGTACTAAAACCCAGGCTATTCTAGGACCTCTAAGTCTCATAAACCAAGCACTGCCACAGCGCCATTCTTCTCTGCACTATACACAGGCCTTGGGGAGGAATTAAGCTTAGCCCTGCTAATTAATGTGCTGTGGCTAGACACAGTGAATTTGGATAAACAATTCCTGAGCCAGAAAGTCTAAGAAGAGTCTAAGAAGTCTCTTTATTGTGTTTCATTTCATTTTCCAGGGCTGATTTTACTTCAGAGCTGGGTGAGGGGCAGGTGGAAAGAGTTGTGGTGTTGAGGGCGAGAGGAAATGATTGCCACGTGTTAGGATTTGGGTGTCTGCATCTCATACTTCTCTTAAGTGCAAATAATATAGTGCGCCCACCTGGGAAAGAAGCCGTGGGAACTCTAGGAAAGCAGAAAGTGTTTATTCTGTGCTTGGCACAAAGTAGGTAGGAGCCCAGCAAATGCTGGCAAGGTGTAATGGTGTTTCTGATTAAAGCTCTTTGCATACATTAAATACTATGTATATTATTTAGTAATGGTAATATATGGAGAACAATCAAATTTTTTCTGTATTTTTTTTAGAAAAACATAATCCATAAGGCTAAGTAATATCTTAGCAATAAGTAGTAAAACATGTTTCCAAATGCTGAATTTGAAAATTTCCTAGGTAGAAATTCAAGTCTAAATTTTCCTCTCACTTTATTTATTTTTGCCCTGTTTACCTAACAGGAGTGTCTTTAAGTGAGCATTAAAAATACCTACCAAAAAACCAAAACTATATATTTATTTTTTTCTACCTGCAGATGGAACATGTAAATAAGGTCTGGTAAATAGGGTCCAAAGAGCCTAGAACAGGTTATTTGCAAATAAAAGGGTTTCATGGGGACGGATACAAAGAGTTTTGAGTTTGGCCCTATGACTAGGAGAATACTTATAGGGAATGAATACTTACATCAGCAAATTCTTGCCCCTGGGACAAAGACAATTCCAACCATGCAGGGGGTACCCTTATGAATGGTTAGTGGATATCCTATCAAGTAGAAGCTTACTCTGAGACCTGTCCAGGAATGACCATTGTGATGGTTAATTTTATGTGTCAAATTGGAGAATATTTTTGAATGAGATTAACATTTAAATTAGTAAGCCATTTGCTCTTCATAATGTCCAGTCATTGGAAAGCCTGAATAGAACAAAAAGATTAGACTCCTCAGGGAAAAGGAAACTCTCCAGTAGACTGCCTTCGAACTTTATCTGCACTGTCAGCTCTCTTGGGTCTTTGTTTGCTGCCCACTCTGTAGATTTTGGACTTCCCAGCCTCCATAAATTGCACAAACCCATTCTTTAAATCAATCAATCTCTTCTCTTCTCTTCTTCTCTTCTCTTCTCTTCTCTTCTCTTCTCTTCTCTTTTCTCTCTCTCTCTCTCCAGTTGGTTTTCTTTCTCTAGAGAACTCTGACTAATGCAACTACCAACAGCCTTTGACAGTTCCTTTATTATTGCATTATCTTAAGAAGGAATGGAGACTTGGGAAACTAGCTGCACAATAGGGCGGAAAGTGAGAGAGCAGGCACCATTGACAGCTGTGGATTGAAACACTTTTCTTGTAATGTTTTGATTGGGCAGGTAACGCAAATTTCAAAAATGATTTGCCTTTCTTAAAATGTATCGTCAAAGTTAAAAAGAAATGAACCACACGGAGTGTAGTGGCACAGTGAGATTAAGTATTGACTACTGTCCACTTATTTTCCCTTTCCTTCATTCTCACTGCTTATTGCTCCTGACTGATCTCTATCAAGGACCATGCTTGACTCTGTCAACAGGTTAACTTTGTAAAAGATAATTTGACAATATCACTCCTCTGCTTAAGTGACTTTGATTACTTCCCACTGCCTTATTTGTAAATCTAATTTCCTTGTCATGGTACACAAGGTCCTTAATGATCTGATTCCAAAAGACATTTCTCCTTCCAGGTCTCACTAGGGTCCTTTCCGTCTGATTGCTATGGACTTATTGATCTACTCATCACTGCTTGAATACACAATTATGCTGGTATTGTCTCTCTCTTTTTTTTTTTTTTGATGTCCTTTTCCTGTTCAGTGGTTGAATTTTTAGGCCCAACCAAAATAGAGAAGTCAACTGTAAAATATTTTCCATTCCATATAATCAGAAAAATCCTCTTTTTTTAGCTGTCAGAGCACTTTTTAAATGTCTTTGATCACATCATTGCACCAATTTTTAGTAGACCTTGCTATATACAAGTCTGACTCTCCTGTTGGAGCTCTAAAGTGAATCAATCTGGTTTGGAAGCTCATCTCTACTGCCTGATAGCGATGTGACCCTGCAAAGGTTTTTCCTCCCTAAGGCCCAATGTCCAATGTCCTTCTCTGGAAAATTGTGAAAAAAATATGGCCATTAGGAAAATTAAATGTCTTAACACATGAAAGTATTTAGAATGGTGCCAGGCATACAGAAAGAGCTATAAAATATTAGCTTCAATTGATTTGTCTACTGGTTCTTCAAGAAATATTTATTGAGTGCCTGTATGTGCCAGGCATTGTTTATCATCATCATCCTTAGGATCACTGAGTTCACATTTATTTTTGAATGCTGAACATATAGCCCAATAAGTGTCACATAGATATTCATTGTATGTTTATCGATATAAGAATTGCTTTGGTCATTAGGCTTAACCACTGGGAAATTGGATGCTCAGTTTTCATTCCCATTTATTAGGTAAAAAAAATACAGCCTATAGCTATGAAAAGCATGATTTATACCCTAAATCTGTTTTCTCTAATGGTTGAGAATTTAAATAACCTAATTAAAATGAAATAATATCTCCCTGGTATGCAAAATAACTATGTTTATAAAGACAATACTTTATGAAATTACTTTGGAAGCACCAATTTATAAATGGTACGATTATGTATTTTTGTCTTAGTGTAATATAGCAATTTTTACTATAATATATAAATTTAACCTGTGAAATATTAATAATCTCAGCTATGAAGCATAATCAATATAACTTTGCAAGAGCTTCATATGTAACATTAGCTGTTAGTAATAACACACAGCCTTTAAAATTTTTATGTTATTGTGTCTAACATCTCTTAGTCTCTGGTATATAATAAATCACAGTCAAAATTATGACAGTCACAAGTGAAAGTATGTCGTTTCCCACATAGAGATAATGTACACATTCTAGGTATCAAATATAGGACTTATTAGATGAGTCTACCACAATCTGTGTTATATATGCAACTTTAGTAACAAATCACATTCATTGTTCTCTGATTATGTGGTTTTTCAGATGCCTAAATCTGTCTATTTGGGGATATTTGACATAGGTCCACTTGGTTTAACTATACAGCATTACAGTCCTTTTAGTTTCATAGTAAGGATATAAATTCAGGACTATTTTAGAGGTGAACATGCCAATTATTTGGACAAACATGTCATATTCAGTGGGAGTGGACCCCTTGATCCTCATTGGGGACCTCCAAAGCCAAGGTATGCCTCATGATTTTTAACTACCTCACGTGAGTGGGACCAGCTCGTTTCATGTCTCTACCCCTCCTTCCAGTCTCAAGGTGGATTCCTCTGTATATTCTTAGTTATAGGACTTTCGTTCAGATAGACTGCAGGTGATTCTCAGTAATGGTTGTTCTGTAGTCGTAATTTTGATGTGGTCGTGAGAGGAGGCAAGCACAGCATTTACCTCCTGCACCGTTTTGACAGAAGCCTATTTTGCACCCATTACTCTTGACACCTTTTTGAGTGATAAAGTAGATTTTTCTTACACAGGTATGTGGGGTGGGGAAGATAGAGAGATAGGTAGAAGGTGGAACGATAGCAGTTTTATTTTGTTGTTATTTTTGTGGTAACTTTACAGCATTTTTAAAAGTCATATACTCTGTGTTTAAATATCTCTCCCCGAAAAGCCTGAGCTGTATAACAATCCAGATGTGACCATAGCACTCTTCTACAGCGAGGTGGAGAAAACTCACTTGTAGAAATATACGTTTAAATAAATGAGTGTTTATCAAAATAAAGGTAGAATTTTAAAACCTTACTATCGCATTGCTTTTAAAGTGAGGAATGCAGCCTAGTCAGAAGGAGCCCAGACAACCAGACTGCCCAAGTTCAGTTCCACTGACACACTCCCTGTGGCTCAGTGCCCTATTATCTGTAAAGTGAGGCTGTTGAAAATAATAGTTCCTACCACAAAGGATAATTATAAGGACTAAGTTGATAATAGAAGAGACTTTTTTCCACTTTGAATGGAGTGCTTACAGTCTCCATCGTTTGAAAGAAAATCTCATCCTCCCCACATCTTCCGTGTTTGAAAGAAGATCGTATCTTTCCCACATATCGTCCATTAGTCTGTAAGGACATGGGATTCTATGATTGTACTCTAGTCATCATTTTTCCTGGTTCCTGTTAACACTGGTGCTTAATAAATATCTGCTGACTACCTATGTTTTTTGAACCACTTGAAAGTCTAACATTAGCATTTCATTCCTTTTCAGTTCTCAGGCATAATTCTTAAATTTCTATAGAACCTTTGCCAGGTAGCACCATAGCAAAACTGTCAATAATTCACACTTTCCATTGACTTTTTGCTTAGTTTTACCTAAAACCAATTGAGTACCAACTGTATATGTCAGGCACTGTGTCGTTAGCCACTGCTGATACAAGAATAATACCAGCGTAATTTCAACCCAGGATGAGCTCAAAATCGATTATTTAACACAACATCTATGGATCAGAAGACTGAGGCAATGGAAAATTCTGTCATGTTCTACATGTTTGGAGGAAGTCAGAGCTGTGAGCAACTTTACATTGAATGTCTCTTGGAAGGTAGAGATGAACTCGAAGGCACTGCCCTTTGAGAGGTTATAGAAAAGGGTGAATCACAAAGGAGAATCTGAGGACACGAAAGTGAAAAGCTTAGGCAAACTTGTTTTTACATGAGTTGTATTTTTTGGGACTAACAGTCCTGGAAAAGAGAGTTTTAACCCGGACCTTCTCACAGCGTTGTAGCATCAACATCACTGGGAACTTGTTGCAAATGAAATTATTGGGCTATTGTTCAGACCTTCTGAATGGAAATGCTGGGGGTTGGAGTCCAGCAATCTTGTTTACGCAAGCCCTCTAGGTGGAACCCTGGTCATAACCTGACCCAGACTGTCTGTAGATCATTATTCAAGTTCACTGCCTACTAAGGTAAAGGTAATGAAACTTAATTTTCAAAACATCATCATTGTGCTCTTTCAATAATTGCTGCATATAGAAGTGATGTGTTTCTGCTAGATAAAGAAGCAGTTATTTGCTGCTCTCATTAGTGATAAAGAAGACATAAATAGACAGCTAGTAATACAAAGCAGTATTTGCTTAATATCAGATGATTATTTGTAACAAATACTATAAATGTTTAGAGAACGTGGTAATAACCACAGGTGCAGGTGATTGTGGAAAAGGCCAGGAAATAGAATTTGGCAGAGGCGGTCGTCTTGTTCTAGCTCTGGGTTCCTAGACAAGCCTTCTGCGTAGTTATCGCTGAGTAACAAACCACCCAAAACTGAGTGGCCTAAAACAATAACTTACTATCATCTCTCAAAGTTTTGAGGGTGTACTGGGTTTGGCGGAGAGGTTCTTGCTTGGAGTCCCTTTTGCGTTAACACTCTTACTTTAGCTATAGCTAGTGTAGAGTTCTCCAGAAGTCCACCGGGCTGGATGTCGGTGAGCACGTCTTATCCATGCTCATGTGTTGGCCTCTTCCTCTCTGCACCAGTGTCCATCCTCGAGGGCCTCTCTAGATGACTTGGCTTCTCACTTTGATAACAGCTGGCTTTGGAGACAGGAAGTGGACCTCCGAGTCCTCTGAAAGACCTGAAAATGATGCAGCATCAGTTTCACCCTATTCTATGGGTCAAAGCAATCACAGATCAAATTCTGATTTGGGGAAAGGGATGGGGGGAGGGGGGACACACAGGTGTGAATGCATGCAGGCATGTTTATTAGAAGGCCATCTTTTGGAGACTAGTCACTGATAATCCCTGGAAAATGTTGGGTTTGGCCTAGATGATTTCTGGAGTATTCTTGTGTGTAGCATCACCTATGTGCCATGAAACTTCCCTCAAAAAATGTTAATTCACCAGGGAGAACAGTAAAATATACCTAAAATGAATATCGTCAATTTTCTATTCCCATGGTATTTTATTTTCAATTGGTTATCAGTATGAGCTGTTGAAAAAGAAAAACAAATGAATTTTTCTTAAGGTTATAAAGCCACTAGCAAGCTCCCAGAAAAATATGTCGCTTAATGCTGATGAACCATTTTTGCTTTAATTTCATCTCTATAATCAGAGTATACTAAAGCCCCAGGCTACATCACAACCTAAAAGTGATAATATATAACCAATGCATTTGTAATATCTGTCAATAATTTTTTAAAAATTATTTTTAAAGTCAATACCTTAAAGTTCATTTTAGTGGTTTTTTTTTTAGAACTTTTATCCCATTAAAACCATTATATTTTAAAAGCATAATAGTTGTATTCTAATCCAGATGTTTTGAAATACAAAATTCCGTAGGGAAATACAATGCCCTCTAGGAAATCCTGTTGAGTGGAAATAAATGTGTATTTTTAAAGAATTTTTTTAATATACAAGCTCTATTGCTCAGAGTATTTATCTCATGAGATCAAGCCAGATGCCATATTCTTGTTTAAAATCATTAAAGTTCTACCAAAAAAGCAAAATGAAATTCTAAACTATAAATAATTAAAAATTACTTTTAAAATTGCTTATTCTCTGAAAAGTAGTAAAAAAATTTTAGAAAGTTTGGTTATACTAAAATCTTTATAAAACTATTCTTCACAAGAATGCCAACAACATCTTTTCCTTATAGTGCTATAATATTTAAATTAAGGAGAATGGAAATATTTATATGTTATGGCTTAGACAGTTTCTATTTTACACTGAGATTTCAGTGCCTAAGCAGAATATTTTTCTCAGTAGTTATAGTATACAATATGTTTCTGATAAACTATCTGCTATTCAAATTTAGGTCACAGGCATAGCATATTTTTTTCATCATTCTTTGCATCAGTTAATTAGGGCATGCAAACCTGTGAATTTTCACATAAGACATATTGCTTTATGGCTCTTCTCTACCACTTCCACCTTGAAGTCTTCCTGGACCACTCCATATAGTCAGCCACAACACCCCGCTTGTCACCTGACTCAGCTTATTGCTAGCCAGCACTTAGCACAGGGTCCTGGCGTAATGAAGGTGTGCAATAGCCGTTGGTCAATGAATGAAAACCTTTGTCTCCTTAATTGAATGTAAAGCATTACCGGGCCCAAATGACTTCGACTTGCACCTTGAGTTTTTCTAAGATCACCTGGACAAGGAATGAGTATATTCATTTTTGAAATTACAGTCTCTTCCAATTGAAAACTTCTCAAAGCTCAAGAGATCGGCATTTTGGGGGTAGAAATATTAGAAAAACTTTTTTAGAAATAAAATTTAACATAGATACTAACATGTTCAGTGTTAACTTTTAAAATGTTCTATTTTGCAGGTTAGTGTGAGTTGCATTTTAAACATTCAAACAGATAAGTGTTTCTTAATTTCAAAGTGAAAAGAAATGTTAAAAAATTTCTACGTTGCCCAGAAAGTGGGTTATAACAGTAAAATGAATGGAATAAATTAAAATCAGTAGAGCATAGTGAAACAATGAGTTTTCTCTTCTGAAAAAAATGGTAATATGTTCTGCTAGTTATAGCCTTTCATCATGGACTTCCAAGGATGCTGATGAAAATTAGTGGTTATCCTCAGCGCATTAGTGCCTCTAGCCTCACTATATCAGAGAAAGTATTTTTAATCTTATTTTTGAACATTGGGGAAAAGGAGTCAAAGAGGAGTTACATTAACATTTTAGATAAGAGAATGACATAGGCATTTGCCAAGAAGAGATACTACTCAAGTCTCTCGATTATACCAGTTGTGTGTCCCTTTGGTCATATAATGCTGCTCCATATGGATTTGCCAACTGTGACAGAAGAAAAGAACAATTATGGGGAAGGGTAGCACAAGACAAGTTTTAATGTTGGGGTTTTTTTTTTTTTTTTGCACTTACTTAAGTGAAGTAGTGATTAGAAAGTTAGTGGTACTCAGCCAGTCCACATATTAACAGTGGTAGAAACATATTTGACTTTAAACGTTTAAACAAAAGTATCAGGGCTCATTTCACATGTCCGAAATAGCGATGCCTCATATGTTAGTCCTCCCTAGGAGTATCAATGTTCAGTAGAGAGCATATGCATCTTACTAAATAGGGGCGTTTGAGAGAGGGAACAGCATGTGCGAAGGCACAGAGGTAAGAAGCACAGCCCGATTACCAAACAAGGCTGGCATATGGAGTGATTGAATGAGTGATAAAAGAATATAATGGCCAGGGAGAGTCAGATCCTGAAGGACTCTAGAAGGAGTGCTAAACGTGGGGACTTCATTCCATGCGTAACGGGAGCCACCGGATTGTTTTTAAAAGCGGTGCCTGCACCACTTCTCCCGGTATCGTGTGACAGAGATTGTTATAAAATCATTAGATCATTCTGGGGAGAATGATTAGATCATTACTGTCTACTATATTTTTATTCAAAATACTGTATTTCTCAAAGATTTATTTTTTCTTAATGTTCAATAGGGGTTAGGAGAGACTTTAGGACTGAGGTTCTCTCATTCATAAACACTTTAAAGTCATCTCTCTTCATAAATATATTTTAGTAATAAGCAATAAAAAAACACACCTGCATTTTACCTCCATCGTCCAAATATTCCATATTTCCTACAAATACAAAATACAGGCACCAAGAAAGGCAGCAAAAGCAAAAATAAGCAGGTGAGACTACATCAGACTGAAAAGCTTCTGCACAGCAAAAGAAATCATCAACAAAATGGAAAGTCAGCCTACCGAATAAGAGAAAAACATTTCTAAATCTACTGTACTCATACAGCTCAGGAAAAAAACAAACAATTTGATCTAAAAATGAGCAGAAGATCTGAGTAGACATTTTCCAAAAAAATAAAAGAAATAATAATAATAATAATAATAATAATAATAATAATAATACAGATGGCAAATAGGTACATGTAAAGGTGCTCACATCACTCACTAATCAGGAAAATGCAAATCAAAATCACAATGAGCTATTGCCTCACCCCTGTTAGAAAAGCTACTCTCAAAAAGACAGTAGACAGCACCTGTGGGCAAGAATGTGGAAATCCACTATGGAAAATAGTATGGGGGTTCTTCAAAAACTTAAAAATAGAACTACCAAATGATCCAGTAATTCTGCTTCTGGGTCTTTATTGGAAGGACATGAAAACACCAATTCGAACAGGTATATGCTCTCCTACACTCATTGCACTGCTGTTTACCATAGCCAAGACATGGAAGTGACCTAAGTGTCCCTTGTGTGTACGTGTGTATACACAATGGAATATTATTTAGCTATAAAAAAGAAAGAAATCTTCACTTGCTACAGCACAGATGGTTCTTTAGGACATTATGCTAAGTGAAATAAGTTGGACAGAGAAAGATACATAGTTTATATGTGACCTTACTTATATGTGGAATATAGAAAAAATTAATTCATAGATACAGAGAACAGACTGATGGTTGCCAGAGGTGGGGTGTGGGAAGTGGGTGAAATGAGTAAACATACTCAAAGGGTACAAAGTTCCAGTTATAAAATAAATAAGCCCTGGGAATGTAATGTACATCATGGTGGCTGTAGTTAATAATACTGCATTGTATGTTTGAAAGTTGCTAAGAGAGTAGATCTTAGAAATTCTCATCTCAAGAAAATAAATTCATGTGTGGTGGTAAACGTTAACTAGACTTATTATGCTGGTCATTTTGCAATATGCACAAATATTGAATCATTATGTTGGGCATCCGAAACTAATATAATGTCATATGTCAATTACATCTCACTAAAAATAACCCATAATAGATATGGACAGAACAGAAGACTATAGAGGAATACAAAGAATATTACTAAAATATGTTATTGGTTTTCTGATATGGAAGAAGATGTTACTTTATAAAAGGATTAACAATTTAAGTCCCCAGAGGGTCTAATGGTTTTGGTGTAATCTCTATGGCAAGCACCAAAGGAAGGAATTTTATTATGAATTTATACGAGGTACAAAGGATAAGATTATTAACTTTTAAGCCAGGCCATGATGTTTTTTTTCTCTGTCTGTTAGAAGCCAGTTTTATTTAGACCTTGCTACTCAATGAGCAATCAGGATAACCTGGAAGCTACTGACTCAGTACCTGCATTTGTAACAGCCCTGTGATTCATGCTCACATTCAAGTTTTAAAAGCACTAATTTGAGACGTTTATTAGATTTGTAAATTTTTATAAAGTATACAAATAGTCATAATAAAATAAAGAACGTAGTTTATCTTTAAAAGAAGAAAACTGGTTAAGACAATGTGCATGCTAAAATTCTAGGAAAGAGAGAACAGTGCAAAGGATTGTCAGTCTTTTTAAATATGCATTTCCGTTTTACCTGAGATCGTGCAGGGGACAAATGGGAAGATTGTTTTTAAGCATCTCTAAATATCACTTCTTTATATTTCACCCCTTCTGATTATGTATTTTTTAGTAACTAAATGAAATTATATCAATCCTCTAAGAAAGTTTTAGATATGGAACTCTGCTAAATTTTTTAACCTACTATTTAAATATTTGGGTTTATGTTAAAGTTAAGCATGACTCTTTTTATATTCTGAATTTCTTAGGAATGCAATTGTATCTTAATGTTCTATATGATTTCTGTAAGAATTATAGTTGCCTACTGTCTTTTACGTGAACTTTTAATAAATGAAAGTTAGTAACAATGTACTTTTCACAGACCTATGTCCTTGATCTATTTCTTTATGTATTTAAAAGTGTGTATTTAGGGCTTATATATACAAACTATTGTTAGAGCTACAATGAGTTTTGCCTTTAAGAAATTAGCATCAAGGTCTGGGACACTAGCTTGCTGATGAATAATTCCGATTCATTTCTCTGTTGTTATTAATCTGAGACAGGGGTTAGCAAACTTTTTCTCTAAAGGACCAGATAGATAGTATATATTTTAGGTTTTGTGTTCCACAGTCTGTCTTACCTACTCAGTTTGGCCATCGTTAGTATAAAAGTAGCCACAGACAATACATAAGTGGATGAACGTGTTCCAACAAACTTTATTCGTGAGCACTGAGATTTCAGTTTCATATAATTTTATTTCTTTTGCTTTTTAAAAACCACTTCAAAATGTAAAAGACATTCTATAGCTTGTGGGCTACCCAAAAAGCCAGGGGCTGAATTTGGCTGCAGACTATATTTGCTAACATTTGATCTAAGACATTTAGTATGAATGTGTATTGATGGTGGTTTCACTATTGACTATAGATTTAATAGGAAACTGATGAGTTCCTGGTATCTAAACTATAAGATTGGCATCGTTTTTATTTATTTGAGAAGAAAACCAGACACTGAAAGAGAAGAGAAAAGAACTAAAAATCATTGTGTATCTACTGTGCTAAACACGGTGTTCAGTATTTTACGTTTTTATTTTGTTTAAACTTCATCATACCCTGATGAAATAGGTAACATCACTGCTATTTTACATATGAGAAAAACTGAGGCTTAACTTTTCAATGTTCTACAGCAAGTCAGTGGCAGAATCGATCCAAGTCTGACTGCAATTCTTGCACTATACCACACTGGCCACAATGACTTGCTCAATAGGAATGCATGCTCTGTAATCAAATGAATTATTTTAAGAGAAAAATGAGAATGACTGTCACATAGAATATATTGTTTGCAACCTTGTGGTGCAATTCTAACAAGTGGTTGGAAAGCAGAGGAAGATGTAACAAATATATGAGTGCAAAGCTAAGGAGATTATTGAAGGAAGCTGAAAAATAGGCAGAGGAAAGACCACTTTTAAATTCCCAGTGGACATGATCTTGTCTTTCACTCCCCTTTATTTATCTTCCTCTTCTCCTTTATATATTTTAGCTTTATGGCCTGATGAAAATGATTGGTTTGCATTCTTCTTTTCACTTCTCTGTCTCTGTTCTTGGTCCAGATTTTCAAAAGCTAAACTCATGGTTCCTCAACTGGCAATTCTGTGTCCCTAAGGAAAATTGCTGAAGGAGCCTCCAGTTTTTACCAACCATACTTGGCAGTGGACTGTAAAAAAAAGGCAAAGGAGGTAGATGATAGAGGTTATCTTTCAAATGCTGTTGCCTTTTGTACTTTCTCAAAGCGGACTATAGCCAGATAACTATTTAGAAGAGATGCAAATTATATCTGTTCACAGTATTTGAGCTAGATAATTAATACTATATACGTGGAGAGCTGAATGCTTCACTAATGCAACTATACACATTATGCAGAGTCTTTTCTTCGTTACGTGGTGAGCATGTTGAGAAACATAATCCACATTTCCCTCTTAATAGTTGAATCTGATGTTTAATATGTGCTTAATTTTTAGGCACCTTAATTGTCCTTTGTTCAGGAATTCCTCATAATCAAAAGAGCTGAGGTAAAGCAATGAAGTTAGTGCAGAACATTTACACTAGAGTTTACAGTAACTACTAGAAACACGATATGAGAAAGTTAGACCCTAACAGAGATTTCACCTGTTTTTGGGTTGGCATTTTCCATAGTGTACATCATTATCTAGGATAAATTAGGAATGAAAGAAAGTGTGAAAGAATCTCTTGCAAATGAAATTTACAGGATTAAACACTGTACAGCTTTGATTTGAGAAATTGGAAATATGACTTTGCGTTTGGAAGATTGAACTCAAATATGTATTTCTCACGTCTTACTGTTTAAGTAGGGAAAAGTAAGCAATTTTCATGGAGTCTTAAGGAGCAAAGAGAGCGATAGAATCTTTTTTGCTATTAATGACTATTTTCCAGGATTTAAGAAGTGTCCTGTCCTATGTAAATGTTAAATTTATATGATGAAATGGAAAATGAGGAAATGCAGTAGGAAATATTTTATGAAAGTGTTGACTTATATAATTCACAATAGGCAGCATATTAGTAACCTGGGGATTCTTTGCTTATGAAGATGTTCTAAGTTACCATTAGCTATATATATAGCCTGTTGAAATAGCATCCGTTTGGGAAGCTACAGCCATGGATTCAACTCTTTTTTTTTTTTTTCCTGAATGTACTTTGGGATGATCTAAGTTGTGTCTAGGTCTTTAAGCTCAATTGACTTACCATACGACCTGCCCACGCAGAACCCGGAAAGCGAGCTGTGAACTGCAGGACTTGCTTTCGACCACCACCCTGGTCCTCGTTCTGCCCGATCTTCTATTCCCCTTGCTGTCTCTTCCTTAGTTCCCAGATTTCAGCCCTAGCTCCTTTAGAGCCTTTATTTCGGGACGCCCTTGCAGTCAGTAACATAGGTTTTCTATTTGCCAGGTCTTTTCTTTTTGGTATTAGCTCTGGTTTTGGCTTCGGCTTGTGTGTTCTCCACAAAGAAGTATCCTGTTTACTTCAGCAGGCATTATTTTTCAAACTCTGCTCTCCCTAAATATACCACAGTCTGACACGATGTCGATGGTTCTTCACATCTACATAGCAATCTACTTCATAGGTGAGAGCCCAGAAAAAGGATGCATTTAAAGACAGCAGAGGAAGAATTGGAGTTAGCAATGTTTTTACAGATAAAATTACAAATATGGTTAAGGACAGGTGCAAATACAGCTGACTGTTTCCAGAAATAATATCTTTATCTCTTTTCTTTGCCTCTGCTAAGATCAATTTTCTTCATTGTATCTAATGTTTCGTTGAAATCCAACTCATTTTTCATACTACCATTAAAGTGAGTGAAGTAATATTTTCATGTGCTTTCATTTTTTTGATAGCTGATTTCTTCTGTCTACATGACTTGCCTCTGTCCAGAACCATGACATCTCAAGCTTTTGCAATAACCGAGTAGTCTCTAAATTATTAAAAGTCACTTGGCTCGTTGCTTCCCCTGACAGAGTTCTGTAGAGCTGACATCAAGGTGAGGTTCCTTCTAACGTCAAGGAAAAAACAGATTTCTTTAGATCGGTTTCTGGAAATGTGTTTTTAATAAACGTATACACTCTTATGACAGAAATAACCCTATAAATCCGTATGTTTTATCACCCTGAATAAGCACGTATAATAGTTAGTTATCAGAACATGGATACAAGAACTTCGTATATGTAATGGAGCCTGTTAGTGGGTCAGGTGGCTGGCTCGAGGATTAAAATCTTGCTGTCCATTCACACTCCCCTGGGCTTTAGTGTTTCTGTTCTTTGACTTTCACGCTCTTCAGTCCATTATGCTAACCATTGCTTTGTAAATGCTTTCATCACTGCACTTCCTCGCTCAAGTTTCCACGGTACTGCCAAGGTGCGCCGACGGCCCCGTTAATGGACTTCTTGATTCTTCTTTTCCACTCTCCCTCCGTATTCCACAGTCATTACAGCACTGTGCTTAGGCTTTCTTCTGGGTCTTTTTCTTGTTGGCTGCCTCACTTAGAATGTCTTGTCTTTTCTTTTACACTTAACTGCATTCTGTATGTAATTTGAAGTCCAGCTTATATCCTGTCTGCATAAAACCCTTCCTGAGAAACAAGCTCCCCGGATCACTTTAATTATCTTTATGCGTGTCATTTTGATTGACATACCTGCCAATTAATCGTATACTATTTTTTCACTAACTTGTGTTATTTCCCTAATTCGATTGTAAATTTCACGTAGATAGAAAAATTAAAAGTTTGGCTCCACAGAGCCCTCTAAAATACTAGCCATGTAGCAAATTCTTAGAAAACTGCCCTTTCTAATGAATGTAAACGTGCTCTCTATACAATATTAGGACGGCTACAAGTAGTTTAACTTCTAAGAATTTTTTTCTTAATATGAAAAAAAATGTAGCTAATGATTCTGATTTGACATTAATATTGTTAATAAACCATTAAAACATAAAATGCACCATTGAATGCCATTTTAGGACGTTGGTTATTTAGTTTAAAATGCTGTTGTATGTATTATCCCTCTAATTTTATAGATAGATTTTGGTTTGATACTTTATGCAGATTTGTAATGTACTGTAGTAGAAGACGCAGTGTGGTGAAGAAACGAGATAGAATAGCGAGAAGGGAGAGCGTGTAATCAAAGGAATTCGTAATGGCTGGGAATGAAAGCAGCGTAGTCTGTGGAATATTGCTATATACCTTCAGAATTTTGAGAGTCGTGCATAGAAATGAAAGCAGTTAAATTATATGTTTCTTTTTCCCCTAAGAAGCTGTGATAACTACAAAGCAGTTTTTAGTCCCTAGGTATTAATAGAAAAAATAAGATAAACACCTGGGAACTAAAGGTAACTCAGGGGACACAAAGGAAATGAAGTTTCCGTACAGGCAGGTGGCCGGTGGACAATATAAGCTACTCTGCTCGTCTCCTGTTTCTACTATAAGAAATTACTACAACTTTAGTGACTTCTACCACAAATTTACTGTGTAATGGTTCTGGATGTCAGACACCTACAATTGGTCTACAAGGCTATGTTTTTCAAAATGAAAATCCATTTCTTGGCCTTCTCTAGTTGCTAGAAGCTGCTTGCATTCTTTGGCTTATGGTCACGTATCACTCTGATCTCCACTTCTGTGGTCATACTTTCTGACTCTGACCCCCTGCCTCCCTTTTCTCAGGACCATGTGGTTATAGTCGGTCCAACAGATAATCCAGATCATCTCCCTATCTCGAGATCCTTAATTTAATTATATCTTCGGAATCCCTTTTGCTGTGTGAGGTAACAAACTCATAGGTTTTAGGGATTTAGACATGGACATCCGTAGGGGCATGTTATTCTAAGGGTATCGTCTTCTTAGTCTAAGTACATGAAAAAGAGTAACACAAAGTGTTTAAATCTGGGATTTTCACACTATATCGTTAACAAGATACTGTATGAAATGAATACAAATGCCAGCGCATCCTTTCGTGGGACTCCGCTAGTGCCGTTTGTCTAGAATTATACTCCCTTTCTTCTCATGAACAGAACATTGATTTTCCTTTGAAAAACCACTACTCTCCCACCTCCGTTGTCAAGTGTTGTGCACTGTGTCCTGGCCCAGAGGTAGATACCTAAGCCTTGCGCAGCCAGCAGAATGAATTTTCCCTACAATTTGAATTTGGAGAAGAGTGACAGGGATAGGAAAAAAATGGTTGAGGCTGATTCATCATGGCGATAGTGGCCAGATGAGATTTCCCTCCAGTCTCAGTGCTTTCCTGGCTCTTGCTCTGCTCGAGATCTAAGTATTGAAACTTTACTTTGATTCTGTGAACTCTATAATAGTTCCAGGAAATTCCTTATTCTTCTCCTCTTAGTTAACCCATGTTGGTTTGGGTTGCTTGCAAAGTAGCCTTCTGTAGATGGTACCCAGGCTGATAATGCTGCTGCTGCTGTTGCTGATGATGATGATGATGATGATGTGCTATGAGTTGATATCTGAGAAAAAGATGCTGAAGGAATTTTGTTCTTCTTTTTTTTTTTAATGACAAATAAATACAATTCCACACGCAAAGGGAGTGATGTTGGGTGGTGTAGAATCCAAAGGAATCAATGAATGAAAACTAGGAGAAAGCTAATCTGAGAGGAAGTGATATTCATTCATTATATGAGAGAATTTTCAATTAAACAGAAATGTCCGAAATAGATCTGGGGAGGTAATGAGCTCTTCTCTATTAGTTTCTATGGAGAGAGGAAAAATAGAGAAGAAACATGTCTTGCTTGCAAGACTGTTGGCGAAGATGGATTGCCCTTCAATTTTCCCATTACAGTATATTCCACCATCACTGTACAATTCTTTGTCAGGCACATGCACTTTTATGACCCTGTCTGCCTAGATAATAATTCTCTTATTCCATCAGCTCAGGTTCTCAGGAGCACTGGCCTGTCAACGTATATAGCACAAAGTCAGGAAGCCGCTCAAGAGACTTGGAGGTAGGACAGTTACCTTATTATCTCGATGCACCTCTTAACAGGAGTTACCATAAGACAGACAAACACTGTCTTATCCAGAAAGGCGTGTTTCTAGAAGAACGCCCCGATACGAAAGGGGTTATCGAAACCCATGACTAATTGCCTTGCCTCACTGCTCTATGCGACTGTGCTTTGAGAATGACTTCCAATTGGCCGTGGTGGATTTGACCAATTTTCCAGGACGATGATGATGTGAAACATTTCACTTCACAGATATTTTACAAAATCAGACTGTGACTTATGAAATATGTAATATAAAGCAATTGAAAATAAGTATTGTAGCATGCTGTTTTATTGTTTATGACACCAAATACAACAGTTTTTATTGAGAAAATTTCTAGTTTAACCACCTTTTACACTAAATTTCATGTGTCGTATACTTAAATTTGACCAAAAAGTAAACACAAAAGAAAGTTTTGGCTTAAGGAACATATGAGAAAAGTGGACAGGTTTTACTTTGTTTATACGAAGTATTTTCGAGTGTAAGGTAACACTTTTAAAAATCGACTCATCGATTTAAATTGTAATTTAAAAACACTCATCGCATTTACTGCATGCCAAGAACTGTTTTCAGTGCTTTACGTATATCAAATCGCCACAATGGCTCTGTGACATAGGGAATTTATTATCTCCTTTTCGCAAATGAGAAACCCGGGGTACTTAGGTAAATGGTTTCATTGAATTAGAAATTGAGGCTGCCACCTGGCCATTTTGTGCGCCTCCTGCCTTTGAACCAACAAGTAGATTATTGCACTGCCTAGCATGATTGATTTTAAATGCAGAGGAGAAATTGGGTCACTACTGGTAATGGAAGCTGGAGGAATATATCAGTGAGCCCAGATGATTATCTATGGTGCCTCCATGCCCAACGGCAGAAGTTAGTGGGAAATTATAGCAACCCCGACAATATATTTATATATAGGACCACTGAGGATTCAGATTATTTTTTTTAAGAATGAAAATTTAGGTTACCCCATGTGCTGCCAATCAAAGGGCAAATGGAATGGATAATAGAAAAGTCACAAAAAGCAGGTACAGTTTTGTGACCAGTTGCAAATGAGGACTCCATCAATATGCATATTTTTATTATATATTTGAGTATGTGAATATATGCATGTGTGTACATATACATATATACACATACATATGTATGTCTGCATGCATCTGTTCACTATTCTTCCCCCTATTTCCTTTATTATTTTTTATTGTATTATTAATTGTATACTAATTGTATAATAATTGCATCTTAATCTTTAATATGTAATATCGATTCACTTCAAAATTTACTCTTTAGGTTGCAGAATATTCAGGTGAGACTGTGAGTGAAATCGGGGAGTAAGGGGAGTAATTATATTACTAGAGAGGATAAACTACTGTCACTAAAGATTGATATGTGATGGTTTGGATTTTTTCTCTACCTTTTGACGGAGAAGATGAAAGTTATATATTTTTTCATTTATAGAAATATATTTGCAACTAGTTACACGACTACATGAAAGTGATACTGTTTGGACTGACGACGGACTGTGCTCCAAACCCACTCTTATGTGCTGTGCTTAGAAATGCTAAACCTGAAATTCTGAAATCCTCTTTGTCAGTCAGTTCTCTGTGAGTCCATTCAATCAGGGACGTGGGAGAAAGGCAGGAAGAAGAATCTTGTTCCTACAGCTGTTTCACTCAATCAGGAGCGATCGGTTTGCACCTCAGGCTTCTGTAGTCATTTCCAGAACCAGCCTTAATGTACCCTTCAGAGATACCGGGACCTCTCCGGGTGTCACAGCCCCAGTTACACAGTGCCCGTCCTCCGAGCTGAAATGACGTTATTAGCCTCTACAGTGATCTGAGGCTAGTAAGGAGCCACTAGTGCTCCTTTCTGAGTTCCTGAGGGGTCGACATTAGCCAGATGTATTAATAAGGATTCTCCAGAGAAACAGAACCAATAGGATATGAATATCTACAGAAAGGGGTTTATTTTAAGGGATCGCTTCGTGTATTGTAGAGACTTGGCAAGTCCAAAATCCGATGGGGTAGGCTGACCATCTGGAGACTCAGAGAAGAATTTCAGTTTGAGAAGGAAAAATTCCTTCTTCTCAGGGGAGATTAGTCTTTGTTCTGTTAAGGCCTTCAACTGATTGGATGAGGCCCACCGTCCTGTGGAGGGTAATATTTTTTACTCAAAGTCGACCAATTTAAATGTGAATCTCAATCCAGAAACACTGTTTTAGTCAGTTTGGGTGCTCTAACATGCACACAAACCCAAAAGAGAGAGAAAATAGATTTGGTAGTTTAAATAAAAGGACTTTATTTCCTGGAGGCAAGAAGTAAAAGATCAAAGTTTTGATTGATTCAGTTTCTGGTGAGGGCTCTCTTCATGGCTTTCAGATAACAACTTCTCTTTGTGTGCTCACATAACACACACACACACACACACCACACACACGGGGAGGGGAGGGTGAGCGAGAGCGCACAAGAGATTTTTCTGTTCCTTTTCTTATAAGACCCCCATTCCTATTGGATTAGGGCTTCAACTTAGTGGCCTCATTAAACCTTAATTAATTCTTAAAGACTCTGTCAGCAGATAGAATTGGATTTGGAAGGGGAAGACACAATTCATCCTATAGCTTTCCCGGGCTCTCCAGAATGCATGTCCTTCTTATATGCAAAATACATTTATTACATCCCAAGGGCCCCGAAGTCTTAATTCATTTCAGCATCAACTCTAAAGTCTAAAGGCCAAAGCCTTAGTTAAATATCATCTAAATGAATGCGGGTGAGAGTCAAGGTGTGATTTATCCTGAGGCAGAATTCCTCTCCAGCTGTGACCTTGCGAAACCAGACAAGTTACGTGCTTTCAAAATATGATGGTGAAACAGATAGGATAGACAAATATTTCCCAGAAACATCCAGATAATGTTTGACAAAATACCCGTGTTCCACAGCCCCGTCAAGCTTACATGTGAAACTAATCGTCACACAAGACATCATCATTCTCAAAGATCTGAGCCATAATTCCTTGCCTCAGACTCTCGAGGTGGCATCGTCACCTGGACCTCATGACATCCTCAAAGTCTGAATCCCAACTCTGCTGGAACCCTCCTTTGAGTTTCTAAGGTAGCAGCAGCAGCAGTCAGTTGGTACCTTTTCGCAAAAGAATTTGAATCTCAGGTCTCTGGTATCCCTTCTCTGAATTTGTAAAGATCGAAAACCATAATTTCTGTCCTTTTATTTCCACAGTCCTGGAAATGCTGGTTGATTCCTGCAGTTATTGTCTAACTAAGGTTGCCTTTCTCCTTTCTAATTCTCTAACCCCGTTTAACAAATTCTCCGTGTAAAATGTCTCATATTAAATATCTGATGTCGTTTGTATCTTATCTATGAGACCGTGGCTGATTTACCGGAATTGTCTTAGATCGGGCTGCTTCAGCAAGTTAACATAGACTGCGTGGCTTATAAACAACAGAAATTGATTTCTCCCGGTTCTGGGGGCTGGAAGTCTGAGCTCAGGCTGCCAGTGTGGCCAGGTTCAGGTGAGACTCCTCTTTCTGGCTCGCAGCTGACTGTCTTGCTGCGTGTTCTCCACATGGCAGATAACAGAGAGAGACGAAGCAAGATCTCATGTCTTGTTTTTTAAGGGTACCAATCGCATCCATGAGGGCTCCATCCTCATGCGGAATCACTTCTCAAAGGCTTCATCTCTTAAGACCATGACATTAGGGGTTAGAATTTCAGCATATGAATTTTGGGGGAAAACAGACATTGCAATAAATGGCTTTACTCAGATTGCCCTAATTTATGTCTACTTTTTCAACGTGTTTTTGATACAGCCCTCTTTCACTCTTTAAAATATCCTATATGAACTATAAATTCTATGATCGTGCTAAAAATAAAGACAGTGCATTAGAAATCAGGACACCTGGGATCTAGTTCTCGCTCTGTAAAAAAATACTTGTGACCTTGAGCAAATCACTTATCCTGAAGAGTAGATGACTATTTCTCCCATTTATTACGGCTCCAAAACTCTTTGTTCCTGTAGTCTACAATGCTATCATCATAAAGTTTGCTCATACATTTAGCCGTGTTACCATTGAGATATAGACATAAATCTGAGTAGCATTAGAAAGTACAAGAAAGGACATAAATTTTGAGCAGCAAGGAATAGAAAATAAATCTGGGAGATCTTTCCTGGAGAAAGATTGTTAAACCAATCTGATTATTTCAACACTTGACATTATTGCAGCAGACAAGGATACATATAACTACAGATAATAATCAGTAATAATGCTCACTGATTTTTTTCTCTGTACAGAGACTACTTTAAGTGCTTTGCATATAATTATTTAACTTTTGTAATGTATGAGGCAAGCATTATTATTATCTCTGTTTTACAGATGAAAGATTCAGAGAATTTGAGTACCTAGTTAAAATACATATAGCAAGGGAGTAGTGATGCTGCGAATTGTGCCTAGTAGTCTAGTTTTATAAGTTCTGTGCCATAATTTTAAGTATCGAGATCAATACAACTTTATGTGACCTGACAAGGTGTTAGATCTATGGCCATGCCATCCTGAACAAGCCCGATCCCATCTGATCTTGGAAGCTCAGCAGGGTCGGGCCCGGTTAGTACTTGGATGGAAGACCACCTAGGAAAGACCAGGTACTGTAGGCGTACAAAAATAAAAAATAAAATAAAAATAAGAAATTGTATATGGCTCTTGACTGCCTGAAAGTAGTCATCAGATTCCTTGGCCTTAACTTCAGATGATTCTGTAATAATCAGATGTTCTGATTCAGTAGGTCTGAGGTGAGCCCCAGAAATCTGCATTTTAATTGCATTCCCAGTAATTGTTTTGTCCCCTAAAGTTTGAGATCAACTATTTTATAGCTTTTGAAATATCAAGAAAGCAATGAAGTGCCTACCTGACAGACATGGGCTTCCATAACCAATTACACATACTGGGTGGTTTACACAACAGAATTTTATTTTCTCTCAATTCTGGAGGCTTAGAAGTTTGAGATCAAGGTGTTGGCAGATTTGGGTTCTTTTGAGACCTCTCTCCTTGGTTTGCAGACAGCCACCTGTTGTCCCTTTGTGTCTATATTATCTGTGTCTTAATCTCTTCTCATAAATTCACCAGTCATATTGGATTAGGGCCCGCCTTGCTGACCTCTTTTTAAATTAATTCCCTCTTTAAAAATTCTGTCTCCAAAAATCATCACATTCTGAACTCCCTGAAGTCAGGACTTCAAAATAAGCATTTTGGGGGACACAGTTCAGCACATAATACTGACTGACTGTACATCCCATCTTGTTCAGAAAAATCTCAGTTTATATCTGATGTAATGGGATAATTTTTATTAGAGCCTCTTTTTAATTTCAAGAGTGTTCTGGTTTGGACCATAAATTATGTGGTCTACCTATTTAAAGGTTACAAAGTTACTTAATTAGAAGTATACATAGCTCTCTTAATTTTTTCTGTTGTCCCACTGGTATTTTAAGAACAATTCTTATAGAAAATATTAGAATAGTGAAATTTTTAAAGTTATATTAAGGCAATTATGTTTTTTAAATTGTATTATGTTGAAAATTAAAATCCAGGAAAGGAAATTAAAGTGCTTAGAGTAGATTGACCACTCTCTGCATGTGCAATTTTTCTTGATTTTGTTACTTTACATATTACTTTTTTTTATAGCGAGTCTTTATAATATTATATATAACTTAAATCAGGAATTTAATGTTTTTGTTCAAATATTACTACAAACATAATTAAAACGTCATATCTATCCAGAGTTTTTAGTCATAAAAAATATCACCTTTCTGAAGGTGTGATAATCAAATTTAGATTGCCCTAAATCAATAAAATTGTCCCTGCATTGTTTCCTAATCTGTAAAATGTGTGAATACCAAAATGTCATAATACCAACTACTCTACAATTATAAAAATCATGGAGATCACATAAATGCTTAGATGATCACGCTGCCTCCACTCCCAGCTCTCTTCCCATTCATTTTCTCATCGTCTCATCCCCTCCAGCACTTGTCATAGTGCCTTTTCTTATATTTTTATTCTGTTCTAGCCATATACATAATAGGAAATAATCCTGGTAAGAAAGAGTATATTAATTAAAAAGGAATGAATGGATGAAGTTGACAAAGGTGTTTGCTTCAATCTTCTCTACTGTAATTACATAAAATAATTGCATAATAGGTTATTCAAGGGCTCGAACATCTAATTGAGACTTTTCTAAACTGAATAAACTATTAACTATACATACTCCATTCAAACATCGACTGCTTAAATGAGAAGTGAGTAATCATTAAAAAAAGGAAAAGTTAGACAACATATATGAAAAAGAAAATGTACAACTTTTTCTTCCTCATATTTAATTTGGAAGAAAAAATTTTAAAGCTTGATATTGGTGCAGAAGTGTTTTACTCATGAGTCTTTGCTTTCATGAGTGCACATTCCATATTCAACTGAAACGCTAATCCGAAAAATCAGCTTAATCTCGTATTTCACCTTAGAATCCTTATATAATAGGTACATGTTAACTCCAGGGTACATTTCTGGTTTTACCAAAAATCTGTAGAGATGCTGCTATCTTTCTTGAAGACAATTTCCATATTATTTTTAAGTCTGTATATAGTCTATATTCTAAAGTTACTCTTGCACGTTTACCAATAACCCTATTTTTTCTTAAACTTTTTAGGATCATTTAAAATGAAGTCCCAGAATCATGAAATTCTTCCAGTGTTCATTTTGAAAATGTAAAGGCGGCACCTCTCTGACGTAAAATTTGCTCGGCTTCATTAGTTTAAAACAAACTCTTCCCTCTTATTTATTTATTTGTTTCCCCTCACATTCAGCCATTAGTTGGATACGCAGCTTCCTAAGCTGAACTTTAATTTTGGTGACTGTAACTACTTTTGCTAGTTCTTTACAAGGATAGTCCCAGAGGTTTATTTAAAATGGAAACTCCTCCTTTTGGCTGCAAGGCCTGAATTGTAGATCCGGTTACACTTGTTTTATTTGGAATATGAAATCTAACTGGCAGTTGGAACTGGCCTAGTATAACACTAATCACATCAACTTGCCCTGTCCCGTTCAACATGTCAAAAGGATGAAGTCTCATTATAAGAAAGGAAGGACCAACATTCATGTCTATCTTAAACTGAAAAAATTTTATAATGATATTTGAAACCTTCTCCTCCCAATCTAACATGTTTATCTAAATTTGGAAGCAGTTGGCAATATAGTATTTTGCTAGCTTAAAATAGCATGGATTATGGCCAAACTGGATTTGTAATTCATTATTTTTAGTCATAGTTAGGTGTTCTCTACAATACACATTCCATTCTAGAGCTTTGTCTATTCTAAATTCGCTAGAACTCTGAATAATAATAAAGTTGTCACCTCCCTTGGGAGACATTTTCATGCATTATATGTGGCTTATCCTGATACCTGCCTAAGTTTTAGTTTCTAAGTGGCAAACTTCCTCTCTTTTAAATTTTCTTAAAATAAAAATGTCTAAGTATCAGAGAAATGCAAATTAAATCCCGAGTAAGTTTCTGTTACTAATAAATACACCAGAATGTATAACATTAAAATAATTAAACATATTGAGAATTCTAAGTGTTTGTGAAGATGTAGAGCAACTGGAATTCTCATGCAGTATGGGTTATAAATTGATAAAAACATTTCAGAAAATGGTCAGACAAGATTACTAAAGCTGAACACATGCAGACACTTTTTACCAGAAATTCTATTTCTATGTGTATTCCTGACAGAGAAGAATACATGTGTACGAGAATGCCCCTAGCAGCTTTATTCCTCATAGTCCATAAGTAGAAATAACTAAAATGCCCATTAACAGTCTGTGGATAAATGTATTATATTCATACAATGCAGAAATTAAAAAAAAAAAAACTACGGCTGTTTGGGAAAATGTCTATGACTCTCATAAAATTATATGAAGGAAAGCAAGCATGAAAACCCACATGATATGCGATTTCATTTATAGGAAGTTCAAAAACAGACAAAAGCCTCCTAACGGTTATCTGAAGTCTCAGTAATAGGCACTTTGTGGGAGATGTTAACCGGGTGTTCTACATCTTGACCCTAATGCTAATTATGTAATTATGCTAATTTATTAAATGCAATGAAGAGTACAATTAAAAATTTTCTACTTTATGTATATACCTCAATTAAAAAGTTTACAAAGGATATTTTATATGACTTGGTTATTTTTTTTTTTTTTTTTGCATACTGACCTTGAAAGGAACTAAAAAAAGAAACCTCAGAATACTTCAAAACTAAATACTTCTTGGGGTAGGAGAAACTTTAAGAAAGTATAAATAGTAAGCATTAACTTTTTTATATTAGAAATTTTACTTTTTCTCCATTTCTAGGATATATTTATTAATGTTAAATTTTCTGTTCACATGTTTTAATTAATCAACAGGGAAGTTGTGATTAAAATATTCACCCCAAAATGAACAAGTTACTCTGAGATTCAGTCTAGTAAAGGTCACGTTTAAACTTCAGTCTTATCCTTCGTTTTATGTTCTCTTCAAATATTTATCCTTTATTTTCATAGGAAGATGATTAGAAGTCCCTTAAAGTGTAGTCTCTGAGCTTCTTTGAACTGATAACATTTGCAGATTTTCATAGATAATTATATCTTTTGAACAGAATTCTAGATATCTCTCACTTCCTTAATTTCTTAAACATCTTACAATTATGTTGAATACATAATGTAATGTAGCAGTGAATTGATTTAAAAGAATTATTTCATTGCTGGATAATGATTTCTAATAGTAATTAAAGATAAAAGTGTTAACTGGAGAGCATTTGCCTTTGCAGCGTTCAGTTTTTGAGTTATCTGGGATGTTTTGAGGAATGGGCCATTTTGTGAGGTAAACATGTAGACATGTTGAGTCCCCATCACATTCTAAATATCTGCACTTCTGGTCTGAATGACTTTGTGTATGAACTAACTAAACCTTGTATTGTTTTTGTTGTTACTTTTTCTTCTCTCTCTTAATGGAGTTTGTCTGCCAGAAAATATTCCAGATAAATTTTTAAAAAATAATTTGAAACCACCACTCTTTGGCCAAACATAATCACGTCTCCTGACAAAGTCTTTAAGAAGTTTGTCAGTGATCGAGTTCTGCTTGGGGAGACCAAATTCAAATCCATTGGAGAGCAAGACCAAGGGAACTAAACGGTTTCTTTCGGATCTTAGAGAAGCCCTTGAAACAGGATTTTGTGCAGTTTTGCTCATGAATATCAGCCATTGTTAAGTTATTTTAAACATGTGCCCATAGGGCTGGATCAAAATTAAATTGGCTCATGGAGATAAAGGGGTATCTATGAAAAAATTATGTGTAAGTATGTATCATGCTGATGTTTAACTTTTTTCCTCAAGTTTATTACATTATGAATTAATTAAAGAGGTGGGAGGTGGTTAAAAAAGACTGACAGCAGAGAGCTTGGACTTCGGAGTGGAACTTTCTAGGTTTGGCATCTAGCTAGCTGTGTACCCCTCATCACGTTTCTTAGCCTCACTATTTCTGTTTTCTCATCTGAAATATTTACGCTCATTTTATAGTGTTGAAATGACCAAATGAATTTATATTTATGAAGTTGTAAGAGAACTTCTTGGCACTGTTAAGTAAAACCTCAAAAGGAATTAAGTGAATAAAAGAAAATAATTCATAGCCCCATCGCTGATGCAGGGTTTACTGTGTTACTCTGTTCACTCCTGTCAGTGCTCCTCCTTGTCTGATGACTTCTATGCACGCAAATCTTAATGCATTATACTACATTTTCTGAGATATTTTGTCCATTTTGTATGCATGTCCTTCCTCTTTTCCTTAGCTCATGTTATCTCTTTGCTCGTAATCCTCGTTCTTCTCATTTTCCCATGCCCAAAGTCCAGCCAGCCTTGAAGGTTTAGCTCAAATGCATTGATTCCTTTTATTACTCTCTTAAAGAGGGTGTTAAAGTGTTTCTCCTCTGAAATTGTTAAGCGTGTTATTCTTTTATAATATTTAAGTACTTCTTACCTTGTGTTATAGCTTCTGTAATGTGGCACTTCATCTCCTACACTAGAGGTCTGTTGAGATATTGTGCAAATATTTCTATACGCCATCCATTAAACACAATTCTTTACACATAGTAAATACTCAACAAATATTTATTGAAGGAGTTAATGAATGCTTGCTTTAAATACACGTTACCGCTAAAATATATCGTTTTTGATTATCATCACTTGGTAGTATAATTTGAAGTCAAGGACTGTGATACCTCCAGCCTTTTTCTTTTGACTCAGGATGGCTTTGGCTATTTGCGGTATTTTGTAATTCCATACAAATCTGATGCTTTGATGCTTTTTTTATTCAAGTTCTTTTTTAAATGCCATTGAGATTTTGATAGGGATTGCACTAAATCTGTGTATTGCTTGGGTAATGTGGCCCTTTTAACTATGTTGATTCTTCCAATCCATGAACACGAAATATCTTTCCATTTCTTTGTGTCTTCCTCAATTTTCATACTAATATCTTATAGTTTTCAGGTTATACGTCCTTCACATTCTCTGTTAAGTTTATTCCTAAGGTATTTCTTTGTTATAATTGCAAAAGGAATTCTTTTCTTCATTTCTTTCTGTGAAAGTTCATTATTATAATATAAGAATGCTGTGAATTTTCGAGCATTGATATTTTATCCTGAAACTTTACTGTATTTGTTTATTGTTTCTAATAGTTTGTTACTGGAGTCTTTAGAGTTTTCTATATAGAGAATCATGTCATCTGCAAAAAGTGACAACTTGACTTCTTTGTACCCAATTTGATGCCTTTTATTCTTTATCTTCCTTGATTGCTCTAGCTAGCACTTCCAATACTATGTTGACTAACAATGGTGAGAGAAGTTATACTTGTCTTGTTCCACATCTTAGAGGAAAAGCATTTAATTTTTCAACGTTAAGTATGATGTTAGCTGAGGGTTTGTGATATATGGCCTTTATTATTTTGAGGGATTTTGTACCCATTTTATTAAATAGTTTAATCATAAATGGATGCTGTATCTTGTAAAATGCTATTCTGCATCTGTTGATATGATCATATAATTTTTATCCTGTCTCTGGCTTATGTGGCATATCACATTGATGGATTGGCGGGGGGGGGGGTGGGGGGAACAACAGATACACAAAGCAGTGGACAGAACTGAGAGCCCAGAAATAAGCCCACCTATATATGGACAAATAATTTTCGACAAAGGAGCCAACAACATTCAATGGAGAAAGTAAGCCTCTTCAATGAATGGTGCTGGGAGAATTGGAAAGCCACATGCAAAAGAATGAAAGTAGACTATTGTCTATCACCACACACCAAAGTGGATCAAAGATCTAAACAGAAGACCTGAAACAATAAATTTCATAGAGGAAAACTAGGTACTAAACTCATACAACCCAACAACAAAAAAAGACAAACAATTAAAAAATGGTCTGAGGCCCTAAACAGATACTTCTCCCAAGAAGACAAGCAAATGGTCAAAAGACATGGAAGAAGATGCCCAACTTCACTAGCTATTAGGGAAATGCAAATCAAAACCACAACGAGATACCAGTACAGCTGTTAGAATGGCCATTATCAACAGGTTCTAGGGAAAAAGGAACCCTCATACCTACACTGCTGGTGGGTATAGCCACTTTGGAAAATAGTATAGGAGTTCCTCAAAAAATTAAAAATAGAATTACCATGTAACCCAGCAATGCCTCTTCTGGGTATCTACCTAAAAAATTTGAAAACATTTTTTTTCTGTAAAGATATATGCACCCCTGTGTTCAATGCAGCATTATTTATGGTGGCCAAGACACGGAAACAACTGACGTATCCTTTGACAGATGATTGGATAAAGATGTGGTACATATATACAGTGGGATGTCACTCAGCCATAAGAAGAGATGACATATTGTCATTGTGACAGCGTGGATGGATCTTGAGATGATCATGCTAAGCGACATAACAGAAAACTTGAGAACCATATGATTTCACTTATACATGGGATTTAAAACTGAAAGTAACAAATGAACAAGACAAACAAAAACTCAGACCAGACAACAGTTTAGTGGTTATCAGAGGGGAAAAGGGGAAGAAGGGAGATAGAAAAGGGTAAAGGGGGTCAAATCTATGGTGACAGAAGGAGATTTGACTTTGCGTGACAAACACACAGTGCAATGTGCAGATAGTATTTTACAGAATTGTGTGCTTGAAACCTATATAATTTTTCTTCACCAATGTCAACCCAATAAGTTTAATTTTAAAAATTATAGCAACATCAAATAAAATGTTTTTAAAAATAAAATATTCTAAGAATATTTATTGGCAGGACAAAATACTCACAATATAATATTAAGTGATATAAAATTCTCTAAGCAGTATGACTCCAATTTTCTAAAATAAGATATCCATTTATGCATTTACTGCTCATCTGCCTCCCTATTTACCTACACCTATCTGTTGTGAAGACTGGAATTAAACTTCCTGATCGTTAACAATATTTATGTCTACATCATAGGGTGCAAGTAATCTAAATTGCCTTTTACTTTTATGATAAAATTTCTACAATTTCAATACATCACCTTTATAATTATAAAATCTTACTATTACAACAACATAAATATTTATATAAAGATAAAATTACTTTCAACTAGGAATATAAGAAAAGCACTATTATCTTTAAATAGTTTAACTTATATTAAATATATTTAAATAGATTAAATACTTAATGGATTTACCTTCTGGCTTTCAGCATGTTAATCTTAGACTCACTGGGGCGAGATAGCATATAAATTAATGTCCCTCTTCCTTGCTTATCTAAGTACAATAACTAGTTTGTAACAAAAACTAGAATGTTCAGCTTTGATGAATAAAAAGTAATTTTTAATAAGAAATACTAAAAGAACTACTGAATATTTTCCATACAGAACATTTAATTATTGAAAGCAAAGCATATTTTTAACTTGCTCTAAACATGCAGAAAGCAAAAAAAAACAGGTAGAGAGAAATTAAGAAATACCTGTAGGGAGCTGGAAGCAAAGTTGTTGATATATATCTTTAGAATGTTTTTTAAATGATTCATTTTGAAAATGGATTTTCTAGTGGTGTATATATAAAGGAATAATAGATATACATTGTGTTCATCTGAAGGGAAATTATTTGTCATTTGCAGAATAAGCAATTAGAAGTGAATTCAATTGATCTTCCGCATTTATTTCTAAGGGGTTATATTAAGTATAATCTTGTGAGGCTAAGCAACCCTGGGTCACCATTAGTGTGCTCATCAAATACATATTTTAACACATTTTCACAGTTTTCTTCAGGCTCTGAGAGCTATATATACCTGACATTTGTTTACTTCAAGAAAACCTTGGCTTTTGACAGTTTCTGCTATCTCTGTAGCTTTTCTTAGGATAACATTTTTCTCGTATTTACTCAGTTGAGCTGAATATGACTATATTTGTGAGTAATTTTTCTCTAAAATTGCCTGGGAAAGTTTGTTGAAAGAAAATGCATTTGTTATAGACTGTTGAAAGAAACAACTCCACGATAATAAAATGGAAACAAAGGAGTTATTTGCTCAGTGAGGAATATCTGTCGATGTGTGTCATTCAGCATTAAAGGGAGAGTTAATTACCCTCCATGAACTTGCTTTATTAGCTAAAATATCTACCTAATGTAGTTATGAAAACACATCAGAGAGACATATTTGCAATTCAAATGATATAAAACCAAACACTACTAATTCAACACCCAAGTAATCAATTGTTCACAGAATTGCATATTACAATAGTTCTATGGAGTAACAGATGGATGAATTAAATTTGTTCAACAGCTTTCCTGTGTGTTATGGGAAGCCTGATTGCCAGAAATGTTTTGATAAAGTGCAAAAGTCCTGTGTGACTCTCTATACAATAGCCAAAAGAAATTTAATTTTTGTTTAGTACAGAAAGTGGTCTAAAATGAAAAACCCAGTTTTGCTGTTTTTGTGTTCTTTCCTTATAGCATGGGAGGTACAAAGTACCTTTCCAAGTATTCAGGATTCCTGAGAATTTGTTCCCAACTTTAAAGTATACTAACTAATTCATAATAATAATAACAACAACAATAAACCAGCAATCACTTGTTCCTCCAATAATTTAATTCTGGTTTTCCTGAGATTTAGAACAGTTCTGATAAATAAATCATAAATTGACTTTTCCTCTAGTATAGTATCATCTTTATATCTCTTTTGTTGTTGTTGTAACACAGCTGTAATATTCTGAGAAAAAATAACAGCTGTTGAAGAATTTCTGAAACATGTCTTACCTTGAGAATGGCACATGGGAGCCACCGTAACACAGGGCTGGCAGTTCATCTCTAGAGAACTGGCAGATCCTGCAGGACACAATGCCATTCTTCAGGATTCTGCAGTGTGTGGAGTAAGGCAAAATAGGATGGGTTTCAAAAGGCTAAAGAGAGACATAAGGTCGTTGGAGGTGGAGCAAAGGGTAAAACCTATAAGAAACAGGAGCAAGGAAGCAGTGTCATGATTCACTAATACCAAGCCTGCCATCCCTGACCATCTGGGAATGTTCTTATACATCTCATTCTCGAAAGAACGTGAGGAAATTCATGGGTGTTCCGATACACTCAAACGGTGTGAAGTCCCTGTTTCCGGCTGGAATAGGGAAAGAAAGCGGGTCTTGACCTCAGACCGTTTCTAACTACGTCATCTACCACTTCCCAGCTGATCGGGAAGCCACAAAACGGTTCTTTCTTTTGAATGCCATCCCTGTACCAGACCCTACGAATGGGGTCATCTCAATTTAATCCTTGTGATGATCCTTCTGTGAAGCCCGTGAATATTAGTCATTATCCTTATCTTGAAGGAAAAGATATGTCATTAGGAAGGTTTAGTTACTTACCAAGATAACACTCTAGTGAGGAGGAGGAGCTGAATTCAAATGAGGTTGTGCTGGTTTTTTGGTTTTTTTGTTTTGGGGGGTTTTTTTGTTTGTTTTGAGTGACACATGTTTCCTATAGATTGCTAGATCTAATTTCACCTACTTACTATTAAGTGTCGTTAAAATGGGAACCTTAAGACATAGGGCTAAAATCAGTTTTCTAGTCCAAGGGACTGTTAAAAATACTAAAACAGTTTAGTAAGCTTTTTGAAAATAAATACATTGATATACTATGTGAATTTTATTAATTTCATTAAATTGAGCTGCAGAATTGTGTGTAATGATTGGAAAAATGAAGTCCCTTAAAATGTATCTTTTAAAACATTTTTTTAAAAACAGACTAACCTATTTGTTTCTAATTATAACTAATTTCTGTTTATTGCAAAAAATTGGAGAAAATAAATGAAAATTTAGAGAAAGAAACATACACAGAAACATTTCAGGGCAAGACATTGTCATTTTTATATCCTTCCTAATTATACAGGTAAAATATTGATCTTTTGGTTAGTTTGTAATTTTCAGTAAAACACTTTAGATATTTAACATTTTACTTTCTTTTCTTTTTGAATTATTTATTTATATTTTTTCATATTGTGTTAACTTTTTTTTTTAAATGCAAATAGTTAGGCTAACTCTTCTTGAAGGACTTTTCTTTTCCTCTCAGCAACTCCGGCCAGCTCATTTTTTATGACCTTGACAGTTTTTTTTGTTGCACGGGTAGGCGTTTTACTAAGGATTTGATCAGAAGGTCTGCAAAACAAAAGAAAACGAGTTCATAGTTAGGAACGCTTTAAATGCTGGTTAAGGAGGCTGTCACAGGTCACTTTTCCATTGACTTTCTCATAAGTTTCGATATCTATTCTTTCTTAAGAATAAATTTTTTTTCTACACGCTTGTCTAAATTACGTAAAGCTTGAATAACAACTGTCAATAAAACGGTCGTTTATGGCTGTGGATACACGAAGAACAAATTAAAGAAAGATCACTGCGCTGCAGGTTGCTGATAACACTCAACCCCTTGTCTGCTAATAGTCTGCCATCACCTGCTGTGCAGATGTTAAGGAAACATATAATCAGGGGGAATGAAAGGCAAAAGTCTAATTAATTAGCGCTTATTAATTCCCAAGATGTGCTGGGTTTGTGCACCTAGGCAGCAGTGACAGTTACAATAAGTGACAGTAAGAAATGTCGGGGGAATGGACACCCGATGACCAGGTTCCAGAAATCAACAGCGTTGCTGTCATGTTATGTGTCTACTGCACGTGTGGCCGTTTCGGGGTAAAACTCATTTCCCCCTCAATTATCTAACTCTTTATCAAAAGCGTCTTCAACGGAAAGTTTCTAGTTAAACATATTTGACGGGAAAGTTGTACCAGTTAATCACGAACCTTGCTCTTTGAGTGCAAATCGTGGACTAGAGCGAGGAGAATTTTCTGGCAATTTTCCATGAGCAACTTAAGAGCCCACATAAATAGAAAGTTTCCTTGATAAAGGAAGAGAGTTCTGGACATGAGAATTTAGCACTGAAAAAGATGGTTAACATGTATACAATCGGGTCCCATAGAAGGCTATACTCTGAGTAAAAGCCAGTGGAGTTTATTTTCATTACAAATTAAAACTATCTCTTTGGAGGCACAAAAATTTAATCAAGAACTCTATAATCTTCAAAAATAGAGAGTTGAACATCAGGACCCCAGCTAATGTTGAATATCATTATGCATGCATACTCTCTATTGTTCTAGATACTTTGACTAAGAAGAATAAAATAAGTAATAAATAATTTTTTTAAAACTTTGTAATTAAAAATACCCAAGGCCTTAATCTCTAAATGTCTCAAAAATTTGTTCAAACACTGTTTATCATAAGACTATGTTTCACAAAGAAAACTTGAATTTGATTCCAAACTTAATAGAACATTTTAACTTTTGTAATTTATCATTTATCCAGAAAAAAAACCTTTCTGTGACTTGTTTTAAATTAATGAGTGCCTTGGTTTATAATAATGTATCTTTGAATTTACATAGTTCTTTATACTTGTCAAAGTGTTTCTACATGCATTATTTCATGGGATATTATCCATAGTGACTTCTGAAATAATTTTTTTTTTCTATTTCTACACCACTGCATTTTGGTTTCCATGGATTTTAGACTAGGGCTAGGGCCACAGACAACTTTGAAAATGCCACCTGTACAGTAACAGGCCATGTGATTGTTTTGTTTTATTATATTTTGCTTTTTCCAATAGGCAGATAAGAATGAATGTTAACTGTCTTAACAATGTGTATCACTCCATAATTGAGTGGAAGCTAACAAATGGTAATAACCAGGAAAACGGTCAAAACAATCAAATTAGCTATGCTGAAGCCCCATTCAAAAGCCAGCTTCATTCAAAAGCATGTGGATCTTAAGGATCATTCCTTGTATACAAATGTCTTTTTTTTTTTCCACTCACATCTGTCTTTGAAGGCAATCCCAAATGTCACTTCTTTCCCTAATCCTTAGTACTACCTAGTATTCGATAAATCTGCCTTTAAAAGTTTCTGGCTCTTTAGGGGATCAATGTGTAACACTTCGTTCTTCCTTTGCTTGGTTTAGATCCAAACGAGAGACAGTTCTTTGCTGATATCTATTCTCTTCTCCTGCAGTAAGAGAGCCTTTCGTTTTTAGCGAGGCATAGGACGTCCTAGAATAATGACCTCATTATTGTCCAGTTTTCCCCGCAGCAACGGGTGTGGCAGTGTATCTAAGTTCTGCAGGGAGTTTGTAAACAGAAATATTTTTACAAGGAGCCCAGGTTTCTCTCCGTTTTTCCTTCCTTTCTGGCTTGAACGCAGACATAGTGGCTGGTCTAAAATGTGGAAAGAAACCTGCACTTCTGAGGACTTCACAGCGCTGCCCTGCTAGCGCTAGGCTAAGGTGGTTGTTGTTGTGCATTTGTCTTTTCGGAGCTAAGAAATATCTGTGTTGCCTAAGCCACTCTGTGTTGCTTGCTAACGCTGCCATGACAAGGTACCACAGACTGTGTGATTTGAACAAAAGAACTTTATTCTCTCACAATGCCGGATGCTAGAAGTTTGACGTTGAGGTTAGTTTCTTCCGAGGCCTCTCTTCTTGGTTTGTAGATTGATAATCCTCTTCCCTCTTTGTCCTCGCATTATTTCCCACCATGCATGTCACCTCCTTTCATAAGAATACCAGTTATTGATCTCACTTTGCGATTTCATAAGAATACCACTATGATCTCACTTTAATTACCTTTTTAAAGGGCCTATCTCTGAATACAGTCACATTCTGTGTCCCCGGAGTTAGGACTTCAACATACGAAGTTTTGCAGGACACAAGCTAGCCCATGACGCATTTTTTTTTTACCTGTATACAGACATGTTATTATCTGATTCAATATAAGGGATATTCAAATGCTTTAGTTACTGATGCAAGCTAGATCATTAGATGACCTTGCTTTGATGTGTGGACATAGTAGGCTTCCTAGAATTTTTTCTCTCAGGGACATTGACTTCTCACGCGGTCTCAGGTACATACCTCCCCTTGACAGGGAGAACCTTTCCTAAAAACCTTATTATTACAGGTCAGAAAGAGTGAACAAAAAGTGTGCTTCCTGTGTTCTGAGAAAGAGATCAGACCCCGAAGGTACAAAACCATATGCGTGATTTCTTTTCTCAAATCCACCAATCAGATTATTCGATCACTCCCGTCCACTGAAGATAAATGACGAGAGAATGGAGGGACAAACCCACGGTCTCCAATTAAAAGGAAAAAACAAACAAACAAACAACAAACAACAGGAAGCAGAGGGAAATGACTCTCTCCCAGTAATAATGCTGAATAAAGTACATTTCATGTATCTGCTATTCCTGCTATTTTTTCATGTTATTCTGAATTTAATTTTTTGTTAAAGCCTGATAACTTATTACAAGCCAGAAGCCTTGAGCATGTGGCATAGAAATTTATCAAAGTTTTTATTATTTACTCAAACTCCCTATTTTAGGAGAGGTTTTCCACCAGGCACTTTTGAAGATTACTAGTTGGGAAAACATCATAAAATTTGGAGCATCCGAGATGTTATATTCCAGGAGTAAGTCACAATACATAGGGAAGAGACCTTGCCATTGAAGAGAAAATGTTGAAACTTTTGTAAATGACAGCCTCGCAAGATTTCGTTTATTGGTTGGCACGAGCCTGACTTTGGCAAACTATGGCCTATGTGGCTGATCCCGCCCTCTGCCTGTTTTTGAAAAAAACTTTATTAGAACACATTGTTTATAGAACATCTGTGGTTGCTCTGTGCTAAAACAACAAAGTTGGGTGAAAAGAAAATTATTGTCGCGCGGGCACTTATTTTTGCGAGGCCTAAAAAATTCTTTTACTTTACTAATGGCCCTTCTTGAAAATATGTGCTGACCTGAGCATAGAAGAAAATCATATGAAATACTTCCATTTTATCCGTTAGTTTGCCTCTTATAAATGTTAAATTATCATTTTCAATTGGGGTGATATATAATTTATTCATAGAAAACGTTGATGGATTAATTCCGATATAAACTAACTCTACATTTCTTCACAAACTGAGGATTTGGCCCTTATATATAAAATGTTTTGCTATGCTTAGAAAATTATGAGGTGCCTCTTCATGTAGTCCAAGAACCAAGTATTCTAGTTAGGATACAATTCGATGGTTTATTTCTAGTGCATCCTTGAGAAAAAGTGGGCCGATAATTTGTAAAATAGTTTTAAAAAGGTAGCTAGTAAATTATTTTCTGTGTGTTATTGGTTTAGGATACTTATTCACTAACGTCAGAGTTTCATTAACATTACATACAACCTAATTCTCAGATAATTGTGTTCAAATATATATATGCAAATAACCTGATTGTTTCCCAGTGCAAGATAAAACAAAAAATCTCTGAAGTAATTTAATCTGGGTTACCCAATTTTGTTTCCCATGAAATTGAAGCTCTTTAATTTTTAAAAAATCTATTCAGTCAGTCATATAATGTGTCAGATTATAGAAGATAAGTCTTTAGTTTCAGCTCAGAAATATGAATAAAAGACAAATGAGATTTATTGTTGTCCTATAAAGTATGACCTTCCAACTGGGCTATTAAACCCACTTACAGAGGGAAAGCATTTTCAATTACAGACACAGAAGTTTTTCTCTCCTTAATAGTTTGCAGTGTGTTTCATGGTAATTATAGTATGAGTATGTATTAAACATGATTGTAAGTGTCATTTACACTTACCACAGTAGGATACAACTTATGGACTTACACAGTGACAGAAATACTTACGTTTATGCTCGTGAAAGATAATGTTAAGCCTCTGAAATTGGAATCCTGGAGTGCTATAAAACTTTATTATCATCTCACATTCAAACACTTACTGTTTGTGTTCTTGCTAGTAGTTTTCCATAGTCACCACTGCCTGACACAATTTCATTACTTTACTCAGCAATGTAAATGCAATTAGGTTAATCCAGACTGCAGTTTAAAGAAGAATATTATACTACAGTATATCAATTAACACTTATTAAAAGTAATTTTTAAGACTAGGAGTGCCACAAGAAACTGCATTACTAGAAAAAATATATAATTAAAAAATAATGAAGTGTGTTGATTTTTTTCTTGATGTTATATTCTGGCAAAATGAGATAAATTTTATTGATTGAATGGTTTTGTGTTTTCTATTTTCCCTATAATCTATTATATTTAGTTTGTGTTAATAAATCTATTTCAGAAACAAGTATATAAGCTTTAAATCCATTAATTTACTTCTAGGAATGAAAAGCAAAGATTATATAAGAGGATGCACATTGTAGATTATTTGATATTAAAAAATTTTAATTTTTTTAAGAACCTCCATATTTTCCATAGTGTCTGTACCAATTTCTACTCCCACCAACAGTGCATTAGAAGTCCCTTTTATTCGCATCCTCACTATCTCTTGTCTCTTTGATAGATATTCTAACAGGTGTGAGGTGATATCTCATGGTGGTTTTGATTTACATTTCCCTGATGATTAAAAGATGTTGAGCATCTTTTCATGTACCTGTTGGCCATTTGTATGTCTTCTTTGGAAAAATGTCAATTTAGGTTTCTTGCCCATTTTGTAATTGGATTATTATTTTCTTTTTTGATATCGAAGTGTATGAATAACATACGTGTGTGTATATATATATATATATATATATATTATATTATATTATATATATGTCTCAAATATGTAGTTTGCAAATATTCTCTCCCATTTGTACATTGTCTTCATGCTGATGATGGTTTCTTTAATTGCGAATAAGCTTTTTAGTTTGATACAGTCCCACTTGTTTATTTTTGATTTCATTGGTATACTTTGGGTGTCATATTCATAAAATCATTGCCAAGACCAATTTCAAAAGGACTTTATGTTTTCTTCCAGGAGATTTATGAAGTCAGGTCTTACATTTAAGTCTTTTATCCATTTCGAGTTAATTTTATGAGTGACGTAAAATGGGGCCCAGGTTCATACTTTTGAATGTGAGTATTTAGTTTTCCCTGCAATTTATCGAAGACTGTCTTTTTCCCTTTGAGTATTCTTGGCTCCCTTGTCAAACATTAATTGACCGTATATGCAAGGGTTTATTTCTAGACTCTTTGTTTTGTTACATTGGTCTATATACTTACTTTATGCCAGTACCATACTTTTAAAATCACTCTTGCTTTGTAATACGATTTGAAATCAAGAAGTGTGATGGCTCTAGCTTTATGTTTGCACAGGACTGCTATGACCATTTGGGGTCTTTTGTGGTTTTGTGTGAATTTCAGGATTGCTTTTTTCTGTTTTTCTAAAATATGCCACATGGGGCCAGAGGCTGTACTTAACAGCTGGGCAGAGCCGTTGGCGTAATTCCCTGTCCAAGCACAGCTATAGAAAGAGCTCTTTGGCTGCTCACGTTCTCTGGTCAGGCTTCCTGATTGCATGGGACTGGAGGCCATATTCAATAGTTGGACAGGGCTGTGAAATCGCTCCCAGACCCGGGGTAGGCTCCGAGGCCTGTTTTCTTTCAAAGCATTGCTGAGTTTTATATTATAATCTGTTACTATTCATACAACTCATTCGCCACTTGGATATGTCCTTTTTTAAAAAAAAACAACACTAAATAAAATGACACAAACACACAAAAGTAACAAGCTTTTACTGATGCATAAAATATATACTCCGTTCATTTACAGTTTATTTTGTTAATGAAGTATAAAGCAAATTATAGAGTAGAAATATGTAACTAAAACCATATAAAATATCAAACATAAATATATAGAAAATGTAGTTTATATAATTAAGTGTAGAATGTAGCTTTGAGCTTCCAAAACCAAGGCAAGTATGGAAAAAGAACTGGGTGATTTTAATCATCAGACAACATAAAATACAGACGTTATTGAAAGAATGCCAATGTTCCTGGCATTAAAGATTATAAAGGAATTTATCACATGGACCCAAAAATAAGAGTTAAGGTCAATAAATTATAATATCTGAACAATGAATTTGTAAAAGATGCAAAAATTCTTCTTCTTAACAATATTCTATCTCTTGATTTTCAATGAAAGCCAAAAGTAAATGACTAAATTAATAGTGAACGATAGTTTGTTGGTAATTTGATGTGTTCTGTGCGTGTGTGTGTGTTGTACCTGATATCAAAGTCAAGCCTTAGACACCTGATCTCTAAAAGACAAAAAATAGTGTGTTCCTTAAATAATAGCCTTTCTCAGATACCCTTTTCTCTCCTAGGACTTTGATAGGGTCTAAAGAGTCATCAGTTCAAAGTTAAAATTTCTGTCCATAGCCTGAGGTACAAAAGGATGGAGATCTGCTACCTTGCTGATAAAGAAGAACATGTTATTTGGATTCTAGGCAGATACATAACAAGTTTTCTAGTCTCTCTCCTAGATTCCTTTATCCTTATTCTTTTTTGCCCCTTCAACCTGAACAACATTTTAGCTCTCCAAAGAAAATCCTAATGAGCCTGGATTCTTCTCAGATTCTTCCTCAATACACCATTTCTTTCCCCAGTTGTCCTTTAAGTCCCAGGGGAGATGCTCTGTTCTCTGTGACTAGAGGTTGATGGCAAGAGATGAGAAAAGCCAGTGATTAACAAGAAATTCTTCCTATGGGAGCTGGAACAAAGCTATAAGTACTCCTCTATTAACACTTCTGTACTAAACAAATGATCCATAATTCTAGTGTTTCAGAGGTAAAAGCTTTCAGAGAATAGCACAGAGATTTAGCATCTGAGTATCACTTTTTTTTTTCTCTGCAAGACATGGAATTAGTCTGAATTATTGTCATATGTTAACTGGGAAAAATATGGAAAAACATTTTTAGCTTTTCACATAAGTTGGAAGATATAATAAAGTCTTCTGGTGCTAACTATTTAAGCTGAGTGTATAACTGGAGTACATCAGAAGTGCATTAAGCCATTCTATTATCAGGTTGTACTTCCAGAGATCAAACTGAAAAGGAGACATTGGTAAATGGGGATCTTCCTACTTAAAGGATCATCTTGAGAGTCTGATAATCATCTCAGCCTTCATACACATCACAGTTGGCATCAGAAGATTCTCAAAGATAAAGCAACAGTTCGGGCTGCTTACATCGGTAGGATTTGATTGGACATTATTTATATAGCAGAACTGTTCCTACCCCTACTTTCAATAGAAATGTCCCCTTTAAATACTTTGTTTCCTCCTTTTCTGTGATATAATTCAGATCTATGTCCTTGACAATATATGCAAAATAAACTCGAGATTGACGTTAGCTCAGTATTGGGATAACCATGTTCTGTTTCAGACGTTTGAGTCATTCAGCTTTAGATAAGTTTAGAGAAGAATCACTAAAAGAGCACATTGTTTGTTTTAGATTCAGTACGTTGTTCAAATAGATCATTAACTATGTTCGTGAATGTCCATAGGGGGCACTCAATACATATTTGTTGAATGGAATTGAAAATTATAATAGCCTTGCCATTTCTAATTATTTTATAATTTCCTTCATTTCCTTAGTTCAAAATTAAAGGACAGCAATGTTCATAATGCACGAGTTTCTTCATCTGTAGTATGAGAGACACCTACTCCCTTAAGGGATGATCATAACTCCATTAAAGTTTCCTCATAAGGCACTTAGGGATCATTATCCGACATATCTGACATACCTGCTCTAAAACATGAAAGAAAACGAGTGACATCTCAAATAAAATACAGAAGAAAAGTGAAGTATAACAGAAACAATGTTTTTGCTTTTGAAGCAGGGCAGGTTTTAGTTATTGCTTTCCTTAAGCAATGTGAAATGTGATTTCAGAATCATGTGTACTGATCCACTGCATAAATACATGTATCAGTTAACACTGGGGCAAAAGAACAGAATTGGAAGATTCAAAATGAATTCAAAAGTGTGCACACACACTTTTTCTTTTAACTTAAAAATATCCAGGATTTGTCTTAACGTCACTCCGCGAAGATGGAGTGTAGGCCTGTTTGGTTCACAGCAGTGGAGGGATATTCAGAAGGTAAGCTGTGTCGTATGCTCTTTGCAGACAATCCAAGTCATTCCGAGTCAGCGTCAGCAGTGTGGAAGGCTGTGAGGGGCACCTTGATGAATACACAGGCACAGAGGGTGTTTCAGCTCAGGCCCTGAGGTTTCCTCATTTCTGGCCCTGCGTCTTGAAGTTCTAGTTCAGCCTTAGACGCTGACACAGCAGCTTATCTCAAGATATCCCGCTTGATAGGTGAACTAGAGATGGGTTCGTTATGATGACTTCCGAAATACCATTTAACTCATTAAATAAGAGGAGATAGGCACAGAATTGTTCAATTTTGTATTCTAGTTAAAAAATTATCACTATTTTAAATAACGGGTTAGATGGTTTAAACCTAAAACCTCCCATTAGTAATGGGCATAAAGTTTATGTAGAATATTCAACAGTCAATAGAATGGCATAGTTTTGATTCTACAAAAACTTTTAAAATATCTTCTCATTGTGTAATGACTGAAATAAAATATGCCTAGTGACTGAGATGATTATACTTAAATCTGTTCATTCAAAAAGCACAAATGTATGTCATCTGAAGGGCATAACTCTAGATACACTTACTTTTAAAAAAAATTTTTTTTAATTTATTTTATTATGGTGACATTGGTTAACGAAAGCTAATGAGTTTCAAGTATACAGTTCAACAAACAGTAAGTCATATTTATATTGCATTGTATGTTCACTGCCCATAGTTATATTCTTTCTGTCACCACATATTGGACTCATTTTACCCTGCCTACCTCCCTCTTCCCCCCACGCTCTGATAACCAAGAGTCTATCGTCCATGTCTATGAGTCTCTGTTTGTCAAAGATACACTTACTCTCTATTTAATATGTATACTTATAATAATCACTTAATTGTTTTCTATTTGGCTAATAATATTTTCTCTTCTAAAATTATATGGAACAATTTTGAGGCAAATACTATAGATGTAACCTATTTAGAATTCAGCCTTGAAATCTTATGAAACTGCTTTCGATCATAGAACCCCCAGAAGACATGCTGAATAACTCCAAGTTAACCTGCAGTTAACCAATTGCTAGAAGGACCACTGAAATTAGAATGTTTCCTCTTTTTATCATGGTCTTATCAGGACAGTATTAGCATTTAAAGTTTAAGATCCTTGGCAGGGGAATAGCTAGAGGAACTGTCCAATGAGAACTCTAATGGGGCAGGTGCTGTGAGTGTTACAGGAAATTCAGCCAAAAAGAAAGAACAAGAAAGTGGGTGTGTCCAATAGACAAGCTGTGGAATCCAGAAGTTCTAACCAGAGAAATGGAGCGTTTGCGGGGAGACAGTCAGAGAAAGTTCATATTTAGAGATGCACGTTTGGCACAGTAGGTACTAGGAAAGCTTGTTATCAGGTAGCAAGTCCCTATCCAAAGTAGCAAATGTATGTTTAGTTTGTATCAGTAGGTCTCAGGCCCTAGGTTGCTTCTCTGCAGGAGCTTATATTTTATTTTTCACAGTATTCTTGCCAGTGGTGACAGAGAGGGAGAGGGAGTAAACGCACATGCAGAAGGGATGGAGGATAAATTAAAAACCAAAATTATTCTACCTATTGGCACGAAGTGAAACATTTGGGACTTTTTTTTTAGAGACTTCCAATAAGCCTTATAAGATGACGTGATTTGCCTGAATTGCCAATAATCTGATTCTGGCTCTTCATTCTATCTTGAAGATCTACTAGTTACTAAATCATTTTAGAAATGGAGGTCACTGGGAACAGTCCGTAGGGGATGAAGGGAAGAGGCGCACTTGGAAGTAAAACTTTGGAAGGAAGCGGGTGGGAGAAGTCTACCTGACCTGCCTCACAGGATCAGAGAAGGGAGCCGTAGCCCATGCTTGTGCGCTATCCTGAACTGGAGCACAAAAGTAGGAGTGATGGAGTCGGCAGGTTTTGGTGACTGTCCCTATAATAGCAGGGATGTTGGAGACTAGAAAGAACTTTTATTTGCAGAGGTTAATGATACGTTTCACTGTCATTGGCAGTTGGACACCTAGATACAGAGAGAATCAGTTATGATTCTTTCCTTTTGATAGAAAGATTAAGATATAGTTACTCTCTCCAGGTGAGGAAATCTAGAATCTGACCGTTTGGGCTTTCCTAGAACAGTACTCTGAGAATTTCCTACTGAAAGCTCTTGGCTTAAAGATGAAAAGGCATTAAAGATGGAATAGGTGGTTGTAACAAATGTATGCAAATTACATTATGATGGAAATTGGGTCTCTAAGATTTTCTCATTAAGAGAAGGCCAACAATCAGTAAGCATGGAACACTTTATGTCTACAGTTTGATATATTCACTATTTCAGTGCCACTTAAGGTACTCTGTGAGCCCTCGATAACATTCTCTTGGTCTGTGTGATCAACTGTCTCTAATTATTATATAAAATCACTTGAAAGGATGTGTATTGCCTTCTTAATATGTAATTAGAGTTTTAAAATTAGCATTCTCCAATGGTAATGTACACATATTACAGCTGCTAGAGCTAATTGAGAGCCCCCTGAGGGGTCTGCAGGTAGGCTCGACATTAGCCATAATGGTCTGTTTTGATGTTTCTTCAGTGATATCTTGTTTTAGAGCAGTGTTGAGTAGATCTAACTATACTTTTGATACGTGTTACCCTCCATCTCCACAGACTTTTCATTACCCTTCTTTGAAGAGATATTTGGGGATGTGAAAATTACGAATGAGCAGGCTTTTTTTCCCCCACCGGCAACATTTTTCTACTCATTCAGCAGTTTCACAGCAGGAATTTTTCACTTAAGTGATGTGGTATAATTTCATTTTCCACAAGAGCTGAAATTTATTTGATATTAATTTTTAAAGAGCTGGAGCTTTTAGACATAAAGCAACAGAAGCCAAACGCCTAAGACAGAGCTGTATTTTCACTATTGTTTATTCTGAAGCTCCTGAAATGACTGTTTCAATAAATGAGATAAAGGGGGAGATTACAGACGCCTTGCTTATTCCCATAAACTTTGCCAAACCTGTGAATATCTGAAATAGAACACAGTAGTTGCTCCGCCGGGAAGAGAAACGCCATGCCTGCAGGAAATCTTCACTGCCCATGCCTTCACAGTTCATTTGTCCGTCCATGCTTTCCTATAACAATTTTAACTCTGAAAAAAATATCCCCGGGGCTGAAAACTTATTAAAACTCTCTGTACAGACTTAGGATGCTTCCTTGGGTGCTCTATGGAGCTGCAAAAAGAGAGAAGACTGGTCCTCTCCCCACAGGCAGTGAACCTAATGAGAGCCACAGGCAAATTAAAAGGACTGTGGATACAAGGCAGTGACCAAATATGAATAAAGACATCGACATTCATAAAATAGGTTGAGCTAAGTTTGTCACCAGGTTAGTGAGCTTTATTACAGCAAGAACAGGACATACGCTGCCCCCACTGCTACTACTAATAACTATCGCTGAAATCCTCTGCTTACTAGAAAACGTAATTACCTTATATTAAATCTTTACCATGGCACCATAAGGTAGTATAAGCGTCAATCGACAGAGGAGGAGGTAAGTTTTTTTTTTCATTAAGACTTTATTTTTTAAGAGCAGTTTAAGGTTCACAGCAAAATTGAGGGTAAGTTTTTCATATACCCACTGCCTCACACAGGCATAGCCTTTCCCATTATCAACATCCCTGCCAGAGGGCTACATTTGTTACAATTGATGAACCTATATTGACACATCATCACCAAAATTCCATAGTGTACCATAGGGTCATTTACATTCTATGGGTTTGACACATATATAATGACATATCCATGATTATTTATACACATATGTATGTGTGTGTGTGTGTGTGTGTACTTAATTAGCATTCATTTATGGTTCCTCCATGTTGTTTCATGGCTTGATAGCTTATTTTTGTGTGTGTGTGTGCACTCAATAATATCCTTTTGCCTGGATGTACCACAATATGCCTGAGCTACTAAAGGATGTCTTGGTCTTCCAAGTTTTGGTAACTATGAATACTGCTGCTATAAACATCTGTGTACAGGTTTTTGTGTGGACATGAGTTGGTAACTCCTTTGAATAAACACCAAGGAACATGGTGGCTGGATTGTATGGTAGGATGAGGCTTCGTTTTGTAAGAAACCACCAGCCGTCTTCCAAAGCAGCTGTTCCGTTTTGCATTCTGATGCATAACGAACGAGACTTCCTGATGCTCCCCCTCCCCACGCAGCACGTGGTGTTGTCTCTGTTCCGATTTTGGCCATTCTGATAAGTGTGCGGTGGCATCGCATTGTTGTTTTAATTTGCGTTTCCCTGATGACATAGGATGTGGCGCATTTTTTTCATAGCTTCTTTGCTATCTAGATATCTTCTTTAGTGAGGTGTCTGTTAAGGTCATCGGCTGGTGGTTTAATCAGGTTGTTTATTTCTTCTTGTGTTTTGAGAGTCCTTTGTATATGTGAATAACAGTCTTCATCAGATATGTCTTTTGCAAAGATGTTTTCCTCGTCTGTGGCTTATCTTGTCATTCTCTTGACATTGTCTTTTACAGAGCAGAAGTTATTAATTTTAATGACGTTTAGCTTATCAGTTCTTTCTTTCACAGATCACGCCTTTGGTGTTGTATCTGAAAAGTCATTGCCATATTCAAAGTCATCTAGGTTTTCTCCTACATTATCATCTAGGAGTTTTAGAGTTTTGTATTTTACATGTAAGTCTGTGATCAATTTTGAATTTATATACACACACACACAAATATTTTGTGACTTGAACAAATTAAAAGTTTTATTTGTCTTGTATAACAAAAATCCAGAGGATGGTAATCTAGAGTTGGGATGGTGAATTTATACCACCAGGGACCCAGGTTCCTCCAGCTTCTGATCTGCTGTTCCTAGGGTATAGCTTCATCCTCATGCTTACATAATGGCTGCTACGGTTGAAGCCATCGACTCCACATTCCTGGGAATGAAGGAAAATCCAATTGAGAAGTTATAAGAATCTAGGTGCCATAGTAGGATGGTTGAGGAAAACCAGGAAAAACACCGTGTGAGGAAGAATTCCAAGAAGGAAATGGGCATCCTTAGATTCTCGGAAATCCCTAAATGTAATAAGGATGGAAAGCCTCGTACTGACCATTTACAGGTCAGAAAATTGGAGCACAAAGATATATAATGAGCAGTCGAACTGCATAACTGATTACAGTGTGGGAGAGCTGGGAACCGGGTTTCATTTTCCTGGCTCCCAGACAGTGCTCCAGAATAGGCAAAACTACCAAAGACCAGCTGAAGCCTGTAGTTACTGTTCCTGGTTTCATTCATCATCACTATTATTGTTGTTCTAATTAATCGCATGCTAATAAACCTCTAACTTGAATAGAACAGGAAATTACTCTTGATTCTTTTTCCGTTCAGTATACATCCAACAGAAAGCAAGAGGACACAATCAAAAATATATGAAAGTATAATTAGAGAGAAATGTTTGCACACTATATTTTATGCTTGGTTTCAGAAAATCCTTTTTCTCTCACTAAACAGTGATTTCAAAGTGTCCGTCGTGCTACTCAGGGCGAAGTAACCGAGCCACTCTTGCTGGTAACTTTTATTTCCCTTTTTCAGTTGGATATGTGTTTGTCGTTGGGTGGAGGGGGTTGTGCCCTACTGCATGACCTAACAGTGGTGACAAACAGGAAAGTCAAAGGTTAGTCCTGAGGGAGGTGAGCGCATTGCCTGCATGACCTTCATCTAAGTAACAACTCATTGAACATAACTTCTGGCAATGTATGCAATTAAAGCCTCTACTTATATAAATCAGTCAACCCAGAAAACAAAAAGCAAAGTTGAGCTACCCCAGCCCTCCATATGCAACCCGATCAGAAGAGATCACCTTCCACAGCATCAGATAGGACACTTCCCTAATTGTGTGGGACAGAGGCTTAGGGATTGGAAACCTTCAAATTCATTATCCATCCTTCCTGCCTCCTCTACACCTACACTATGCACCTTTGACTTTGTAAGACAGCGCTAACCACGTGAACAATGAACTCTGAAGAAATACGTTCAGCCTTACTTTTGGTTCAAAAGGCAGGTGCTATGTTTAGGTTGAGATAGTTACCTTTCCATAGCAAATATGGTGTTTGTCATTTGGCAGCATCATCGTTTGAGCCAGTTCATCAAGCATGCAAGAAGTATAGCAATCTCAGGAAAGCAGCTTGTCCTAAAATGATTCATTCCTATTTAGAGGAGTATTTAATTGGCGTTTTGAAAGAAGTAAAGTTGTAAGGGCAATAAATCTAAACAATTCCAAGCAACTATTACCTTAATTACATGAGTAGACCTCTTAATGATTTAAACTGCTAGAAACTTTGATGTGGCAAACTTTCTAGCCATTGCAAAGACATTGTTGTAAGTGCTTGTGTGTAGGTAGAACTATACATGTGTGCACGTGTGAATGAGCGTACTTTTACTTTTCTGCAATATGATTTTAAAATGACTTGAAAGTCTGCCTTTCTCCATTCTTACAGAAGTTGCCAATGAAGCTTATCTCTTCATTAATTGATTGTTCATTATTTGATTCTGCATGTACTAATGATACATCTTTATAGATTCGTGCTTAATGTGTTGAGTATGTAGCCAAGATTATGGTTCAATTCCTGTTTTAAATTTTTGTATATACCTATGTGAAGATTTACACAAGTAAATAGATAACTATAAAATGAAGTCCCGAATGCTACAATCAGGATACTAAGAACATAGAGGAAAATTGCCAACCAGTCCAGCTTTGGAGAGAAGGTACTTCTCACAGTTAGTGAAGTCCTGAAAGATGACAGACGTCATCCCACTGTCCCTAATAGGAAATAATATCACTTTATACCTGAGCCTTCAGTAGCCTTGTAATTCTGAATCACCATCTCATACTGCGCTTCCTGCCTCCCACTCCCCTCGCCTCGCCCTTGGGATTATGTAAGAAAAATGAGGAAATGGGTGAAACAATTTAATCGAAGTGCCAAAAGTTGGCATTAATCTAAGTTACTGAGGGACATCCTGAGTGTTCTTATGCTGTTTGGCCAGCGATCAGATGTCAAGGAGGTAATCCGTTTCTTTTCTGGCTGAGTCATGCATGCTGCCTGGGAGCACTTCTTTGATGGTGTTGGCTGCTGGCTGCCTGACATATGGCCCTTCTCTTGGTTCAGTCTTACATGCTATAATGAGGCTCCAGTGAATATTTGAGGGAACCTTCCAAATGTCCCTTCATTTTGAGTAAAAAGAAAAATAATTATTATTAACTCATACATTTATTCAAAAGACACTTATTAAGATTCAACTATGTGTCAAAGGCTCCGTACAATTCCTTAATGTTTCCTCATCTAAGTTTTAGAAACAGTAATTAGCTACTCAAAAAGAGCAAGAGAATGTTATGTAAATTTATGATAATTATTTACTCAGGTCCCTTTCCATTTGTGTGCTTAATGTGTCAGAAGAGAATTCTCCATGGGTGTCTCGCATTTCTGCGCAAGTGGCACATAGAGGTACTGATTGTCTTTATTCTGAACTATCTTTTCAAGTGTTTGTAGAGCAAACAACCTTAGAAGATAGAAACGATGTCTCCATCCAGAGCAAAGGCAGGTTTGTTTACTTCCGGGGCAGAGATCGGGTGGGCTAAGAGCCCTTTATAAAAGATATAGCCTCCTTATGATCAGGGTCTCTCTCCTATAAGGCAACCCACCATGTGGTCAGGTATCACCAAGCCCTCTTTGCATTATCTTCTGGAAATTCAGGTTCAAGGAACTGGCACACATGTTAATCCTCTAGCTATGGATGTTGCTGTGAGTAATAAAGTCATTTGCCTCTGACCCTAGAATCTCTCATCTTATGCCAGCATCCACGAAACTGTGGTGGCTAACTAATTAGTTCACAAGGAGATCCTTCACAGTTCTTGACATAATGTTATCTTAGATTGCTGCTTTTCTACCATCACCTTCTTTCTTTATGGCAAATGAATAAATGAATGAATGAATGAATGAATGCATGATTCTTTATAGAAACCACTGAATATATTTTTCTTATACCTGAATTCTTTATGACAGGTATTTGCTACATGATGATAATTAAAACAGTTATACCTTCCCAACTCAAGCAGCAATTTTCTTAAGAACTATTTTTTCAACTAAACTATGCACAACCTCACTGGGCCATCTGGTTAGGTTGTGAGCAAGCTTGAGGGGTCTGCTTCTATTTCAAAAATAGCGGTTGCACTCTTACATGCTCTGTATATTATATATCTGTCTAAGGTTTAGGCAAGGAATGAATGAATGGATGAATGAATGAATGAATATGCAATAAAGAAATGTTTTAAATCACTGCTCTAGATTATACATTTAAAAGATTTCTAGTCTGGAAGAAAACTAATTGGGACATAGTTCATGCTTTTTTTCCCCTCAGTGAGTAGATTAGACCATTTGACATTTTAATTTTTTATTTTCCACATGTTTAAAGTTAAATTGTTAAAATGCCAGTGGGCTGAGGGCTTTTGTTTGTTCCATCTGTGGAGACTCTTTACGGTTTCATCGAAAAGACACAGGTTAACACTGGATAGTATCATTTGATGATATGCAATTCAAAGCAGGACACAGTCTTGTACCAAAATGATTTGCTAATAACAGAAAAAGCCACCACGTATGTTACTGATCATCTCTAGGATGATTATTCAGTAATTTACATGAGAGGACAATTTGCTGTGCATCCTGCAGTGACCTGCTTTGGTTCTATTTGGATTAGTCCTCAGATGACAGAGGGATGTTCCAGCCATGCACTGTTGTGCACAAGTCAGGGGTTAGGAGATCCAGACCCTTAGAGAAGAGTACAGTATCTCATGGGAAAGCGTGGCAAAGCCCCTGCTGGTCATCTGCAGTGGCGATGCCCATTTTCAGCCTTGGGTTTTGTTTCAGTTTGTAAGTTGAGAGAGTCCATAAATTTTCACAGGCAAAAGTATTCCTTTGTGAAAGGAGTAAGGGCTATGGAGCTATACGCATACCTGGTTTTGCTGCGCTTTGCTTTATTGCGCTTCAGAGATACTGTGTTTTGTACAAAGCGGCGGTAACCACCTTCGTCGAGTAAGCCTACCCGCGCTTGTCGCTTCATGGCCCTGTGTCGCATTTGGGCCATTCCCACAATATTGCGAGCTTTTTCATTGTCATTATGATTCTATTTGTGATGGTGATCTGTGATCAGTCATCTTTGATGTTACTATTGTAATGACCCCTAACATCTATTTTCCTTACAAGCTGCCCCCAAATAGTTTAAACCAGGCGTCTCCAAGTTTTTTATGGAGACACTTTATTATTTAAGATACTATTTTCCCAATATATTTTATTTGACTATACATATTATAAGATATTTACTAGTATGGAAAACGCATCATTAAATTTTACGTGCTGTATTTATTAATAAGCTATATACAATAAGCTATATACTGAATCGTTATATTGCATAGATTTTAAAACGAAATAGAAAAATGGAAATAAAAAGTGTCAGTGAGGCTGTGGAGAAAAGGGAGCTCTTGAGCATTGTTGGTAGAAATCGGTGCAGCCACAATGGGAAACAGTATGGAGGTTCCCCCGAAAATTAAAAATACTACCGTATGACCCAGCAATTCCACTTCTGGTATTTATTTGAAGAAACAAAAAGAATAATTTAAAAAGAGATACGCAACTCAAGTTTCTTGCAGTGTTATTTACAATAGCAAAGCTATGGAAACAGCCTAAGTGTCTATTGATGGCTGATTGAATAAAGAAATTGTGGCATAAATATGTAATAGAATATTAGTCAGCCATAAAAGATGAAATCTTGCCATTTGCAACAACATGGACAGGCCTTGAGGGCATTGTGCTAAGTGAAATAAGTCAGATAGAGAAAGGTAAATACTCTATGATCTCTACCATATGTGGCATCAAAAAAAAAAAAAAATCCCGTAACTATAAAGAACAGATTGGTGGTTGCAAAAAGTGGGGGCTTGAGGGATAGGAGAAATGGGTGAACTGTTTGTTTCTTTTTCTTTCGAAATAAATTGAATTAAAAATTTTTTAAAGCCATATGTAATAAGCTATATGCTGAATCATTATATAGTGTAGTCTATAAAAAAACCCACAAAAATAGAACTTTTAAAAAGTGAGATAGAGCTAAAAATATACTTTAAAATTAGTTTATTTTGTATTTTAAAATGTTATCTATTACGGCAGATTCCTACAATCGTTAGCTAATGTTGCAAAACACAAAGCACAAAGTAGTGGGGCATGTCACACAGAGACATGCAGCATTTTTCAAATAGTAATTTTAAAAATTGTATCGTTATTTTTGACTCCATTTAAGATCTGGTTAAATCATCACTACTTTGTGTCTGTAATGCGCCCAGTGAGAAGAGCTTGCTATACCTTTTCACAATGATTTCTGGCTTGTGTTACTTGATTTTTAATCATCAGCCTATGGTTTCTTTGAAGACACCTATAAGCCACTTGTCAAATGAATGAAGGTTAATGTACTAAATGAGATTAAATTAGCTTAAAATTCACTTAACAGACCATGTCTAAGCTAAGAGAGATTGAAATATGCTGAGCCTAAATGATGGAGTGAGGTAGCCACGGTCCATTCATCCTTACGAGAGACACACACTTTCTCCTCAAGGAACCTTGCATTCTGCGTACCACACTGGGTGAGGATGCTGGGCTATTCACTGCATATTAAAGCTTAGTAAAGCTTAGTTTTCTTTATATTTATATTTGTGTAAATTTATATATATATATATAATTTATATATATATATTTGCTTCTAAGGCCTATACACTGTCTCACTTGTTTATTATGCTTTGGACCCCCACTGATTTAAATGGAGTGCTTTTCCAAATTTATTCTCAAATGTCTGACTATTAGCTGGGCTCTATAAATAGGGTTGCTAGGTTTAGCAAATAAAAATAGAGGCCATCCAGTTACATATAAATATCAAATTAAAAAAAATAATTTTTAGTATAAGTATGTCCCATACAAGATGTAGCGTGCTTATACTGAAAAATATTTATTATTCATCTGAAATTCAAATTCAACCAATGCTATGTGTCTGTATGTCTCAGGGAAATAAATATTCCAATTGTAATATCCTTCTAAAATCTCTAGTGTTAGCACCCAATACTTTGATACCACATGGTATAATATCTGATCATTTTTTCATGGCACATCTTAAGACTCCTTTTTAAAAAGTTGAATCACTTACTGGAATTTTTGAACAAATTAAGAGACAATAAAATATACGGTTAAGAACCCTTAATGACTGGGTGATTATGGGCCTTTGTATCTTCATATATAAAATGGAAAACAACAACAACAAAAAAACCTCTGTGTGTAATTCTGTGTTTTAATAAGGATCAATAATAATTAAATAGAATTTCTATTTACAAGTGGAATGGAACATATTATCATTGTTTATACTCAATGATAGAAGATGGAAGGAAATAAGACTTAACATTTAAAAATATAGAGTGAAATGATTAATTGACTTTTCTACCTCTGGTCACAGTATTTGTGATATGGCAGTCACCCGTTTCCAGCTAGATATCTTCCAAAGCATCTTGATGTGTTTTACTTTTGACTTCTGTCATATTAATATTCTGAATTCCTATAAGGTCAGACCTATATATGTTTAAATATATGTATCAAAATGCATTCCAGAGATGATGAGATAAAATCCGTATGTGTGGTCCATCCTGAAAAGTAGGAAAATGGATTATTTGAAGGAAATCAGTAGATCTAACCCACAAGATTTCAGCAAATGTCAAAGTCTCATGTTAAATCCACAGATCAGGTAGAAAGGTGGCCGAATTCCAGATATCAGAGTAGAATCTGATCGATTCAAACCGGATGCCAGCATTTCTGAGCATCTTTGTGTGAATGATCTGGTTGACTATGTCCCCTTTCATTAAAGTAACTTTTCACCGTTAAGTGTGTTTGTTTATTTGCAATGTTGGGGAGCTGGATAGGCAGGGGAAATGACAGCAGAGGGCCCAACTCCTGTGCATCTCGGAAAACCATGAAAAAGTGACAGTATGAGATAAAAATGCTATGGGCTTGTTTTCTATACGACTCTCTCCCAGATGCTGAATTATGTATATTTTACCTCCTCTGGAAGGTCAAAATGCATTTACAAAGTCGTTTTTTAATATTTTAATGTGGTAGCAACATTGACCTCTAATGTCATAATAGTGAAATGAATAAGAAAACTTCCCGAAAAGAAGCAAGATAATTAGTGGTCCTCCGTGGGCTACGTGGAAGTCCTAAAAAGGCAGAAGTCAAAATAAAAATATAGTAATTTAGAGAACTTTTATCTAATGATGAAACTTAAATATAGGGAAGCTTGTTTATACATTTGCCATCTCGAATAATATTGTAGCTGCTTAGCTGACTAAAATGGCACACATGTGCCTCAAGGCCAGAGCCCGGATGAAATAGCTCCTAAGCTTCCATCTTCCCGGGGACCTGGGAGCTTTCAGAGTGTCTGGGAATTTATACTAAGCCTCCATAGTGCGATATTTCGCACTACCATGTCATCTTTGCTGTGGCAAAAAGAGGTTAAATGAATTCACTGGCCCAATTATTCCCCCAAAGTCCCAGAGACACAATCCTGTGCTTACTTCAGCGAAGCAATTGCGGACTCTTTTAAAAGCAGTTTCAAAACCAGACGTCCAAAAATTTCCCCTTTCATCTCTGCTCTGTGAAGTACTATATTTCTGCAAATTAAAGTGATAAGCAAGTCTCTATCCCTGGAGAAAACAAAAATAAATCAGGAAATAGGATATGATACTGCAGACAATACCCACAATTCACTATTTATGTAGCTTTCTTCATGAAGTGACAAAGAAATGATTACTTTATTTATAGATGTTTTCCCTGGAATAGACTCATAATCAAGATATTTCATTTTCATGACACTCCCTTGAGAGGATGACAGTTAAAAAACACTAGGCTACCACGTTTCCTCATGTACGAGAGGTAGAGTTCAGGCTGCTATCAGATTTAATAAATAGCGCCCATCCACACGCCTTTCACTGTCATTATTGATGTTATGGGTCCAAGCGAAGTTCCTGGATGTGTTTCTGTTCTTAAATCTTTTCATTGGTTCTTGTACAGTATTTCGCGCATCCTTTAAATTTTCTCCCGCCTGATCCCAATCAGACTGACTCTGTTCGGTTTATTATTTCTCTTCCCCTGTCCCTTATTATAATTCAGTTATTATGTAGGTGAGCCACCTCGAGGGTAGGAAACATATACTTATTCTTCCCCAGGGCTTAGCAAAGGTCGCAGAATGGATGCCAAGAATACGCGTGTTGGATGGTTGTCGTTGTCAGTACTTCACGGAGCGGATTGGAAACATCCTGTGAGTTTGTGCACTTGGCTGTGAGGAGACCACGAGGGTACGAAGCTGCTGTGATTGCAGCCCCCTGTGCCTACTCTCCGCCATTGCCGAGGATGCCGCGGGTGTGCGCCAGTCTCCTCCAACTGTCTCTGTTTCTGCGTATTTCTGACTCATTCTGCAGTAAACGCGTCTCTCTTCCTCAAGTGATCCTGGCCAGTGGGGTGGCCACTCACACGAGTAGAACGTGGAGCAGGAGTTTAGAAACTCAGGATCCGTGCTGAACTTTTAACAGTTTTAAATCAAGCTAATGCATTGTAGATAAAGATCTTTTGTTTCTACGCAAATATATAACTCTATGGAATTAATTGCTTTGAGAAAGTATAAAGCTATATTTTTACATAACTACAAGTTGCTTAAAACTTATACATATATTAATTTAATTAATGTTTGTGTGTCATGAATGGACCCACAATGGTAGATATGATGCAATAAATAATTTATGTATTTATTAAAGAAATGTTATTTTCTCACTTTTTTTCAGCAAAATAAGTAATTGCATTGTCATGATCAATATTTTTAATATAGTTTAGGCTTTAGTAAAAGTAATAATCTAAAGAATTAAAAGATTAAAATGTATTCAAAGTATAGAAAACTCAAATATAGTAATGTTCATTAATGTAAATATAAAATATAAAAAATTTAAACTTCATTTTACTTATTAAGAATTGTATTTCTAAATATCCAGTTATCTAGTTAAAATCTAAAGTATGAATTATATTTAATAAACATCAAAACTTGAAAGCAAAATTTTTTTTTCTTTTTTTTTAGAGCTTCTCTTTTTGGGTTTACAGGTTTCAATCTTTTAAAAAAATTTTTTTTCTCATAAGCAAAATACTTTAAAGGTGAAAATTTTTAATTAAATTTATTTTCTGAAGTTTCTTGTATTTTATTAGCCTTATAAAAATATAAATACTTTCAATTCTGTGTCCGCCTAGTTACTAATGTGTAGCTCTGCATCAGGTTTCCTATATATTTTGATTCATGTTTATAATATTTATATATTTATTAATTGATGTAAGTGTTTGTAGCTTATATAATACTTACAGAATACTATATATGTAGTATTATAATTTTGAGAATATTATAAATCATTAATACTGCTAAAGTTTCCTTATCCACCATGAACAAATTGCGAATTCCTTGCTCCTTAGCCCTTACCTCAAGCACCATGGATTGGAACCTAAGACAGTCAGACTTTATAAATAGCCTCCATGCTGTATTCACTGCCTTTTATCTTCAACTTTCGGTCTTAAAAACTACACTCACCAACACACATGTGCAGCACGCTCACACACACCCCTCCACCTCTTTTGCCTAATAGATCATTTTTGAATTACCAACATTACGTATTCGCGTTGTAAACTTCAGACAATATACAGATTATAAAGTAAACATGAACTTCCTCTTAGTCATTCCACCCTTTTCCGTAGTCCGCTTTTCAAGTACCTGTTGCTAACAGTTTGTTATAAAACTTTCTGATATAAACCATACACATGCACACGCATGTGTGCACATGCACTGATTTTAAATGTAGGGGATGCTACTATATATGTTGGCTGAAACTTGCTGTTTTCACTTTAAACAATGCATCACAGGCATTGCCCTCCTTTGTTTATAATGTAAAATTGATTTTATTGTTTCCATGAAGGATGTTCAGATTATTTCGACTTTTTTACAATTGTAAATAATGCTGCATGAAAGATAATCGTATAACTGTTATGTACATTTAGGTGGTATATATGGGCACGATCGTGTCACTTGACAATCATGCTGAAGTCCTGAGCACCCCCATACGTGTACATATATGAAGGCTATGGGAAGAGATTTGGCCTCATTCTAAGTGTAACCAAATCATTGGAGAGTTTTAAGCAGACATATCCAATTTACATTTTTAAAAGTTTGCTATGACTGCTCTGTGAGGACAATGCTGTAGGACAAGAATATAAGCAGGGAGATCAAGGATGGTAGGAATATAAATAAAATTTCAATTTTTTAGGTAGCTTGCATATAAGTAGGTGAATAGTGAAAGAAGCTGCTTGTGAGAGTAATGGTCAAAAGTTTATTTTTGGACACATTAAGTTGAGATGTTAAATATGGATTTGGATCATTAAATTATAGATGAGAAAAGTGAGAGATTGGGGTAATAATAAAATTTGAGAATGTATAGATTAGTTTTCAACAGTGAGAGAGTGTGTAGATCCGTGATTCTTCACCGTGTGTGTTCCTTAGAAAAAAATAAGTGCCCAGATCCAACTACAAACTAACTGAATAAAAATGTCTGGGATGGGATTGAGGCGATGGTAATTTTTTAAAACTTTCCAATTGATGAGCAATGAGAGTTGAAAATAGTTGAAGAGAGAGAAGAAAACTAAACCCTGGACATATACAAAGAAAAAGATAAATAGTGAACATATTGAATTAAATAACTGATGTCTCCGTCACTTAGACATTTAATGAAGAACATTTCTTTAGCGATGAAAATAACTGATCTTGAGATCACAAGTGATGACAGATAAAAGGAACTTATAATATAAGGCGGTCATTATCATTGATACAGTATAGTTCTTAATACTGTCTTCATATAGTTAGGCATGAATAATAGCTATGATTCAGAAGCCAGTGGAGTTTTTAAAATATGTTTTTGGGGCCCTTCTTCCTAAAACTTCAAAAAATTGCTACTAACACAAATGTATGATCGAATTCTTAGAGTTATTGTATTGTGACTGATTAATTAATCATGAAACATTATTAGCTTAACATTTTACTCTAATAGCCTTCTTAACTATTAATATTTCTTCTTGAAATTAGTTGGAAAGTCTACCTAGTTAATTTTTTGACAACTAGTGGGTTGATGACAAATATTCCACATCCACATGCAAGATTGTAGAAAATAATCCGTAGTAGGCTGTTAAAAAGCAAAATACATTACTTTGTATTTTTATCCTCACCTCTTCTTTTCATTCTCCCTTTCTGGGCAATATCATGCATTTCCATGATTTCTAATATTACTTCTTAATAACTACCAAATCTACAAACCTAATTCTAATTGTTGTCCTGTTTCACAAGAATACTTCAAACTGCCAGCCAAGCAGTTTTGTAAGGAGGCCCTACCGGCATCTCACAGTCTTGGTGTTGAATCGTTAGTAAGCCCTTTTAAGAATCTAAACGAGAGTTGAAGAATCTGAATTAAGCCAGTGGTGTCAGGAGATGGAGAGGAGAAACGGGAGTTGAGATGCGTTCTGAAGTCAACCTTTATAATCTGGCGGCTGACTAGAAGTATGGAGAGGACAGGAACCAGGGATGACATCCACATTCTGGTTTAGGAACCCGAGGGGATGGGAAGTCTTAACAGAAATGGAAGTCTTAGATGACAACAAGTTTTGAAGAGAAGATAAGTTCCATTTTAGACAATAATTCTGCTATTCCCTTAGGACATCGAGGTGGATATACTTGCAGTTGGCTATTGAGTCTGGATTTTGGAAAAGAAGTGAGAGTTGTATTTTCAAATTTCACATTCAAAGGTTAGATTTTGCTGTCTAGAATTTGCCAAGACCCAGTTTCTCTTGAGAATTTCTTCATCTTTAAAATGAGATTTTTGTCTAATAATTTAAAAGGTTTTTTTTTTAAGTTCTAATTCTAAATTTTCTTTATCTACTCTATACACATGCATTTATGGTTTTGTATTCTCTAATTCTCTGTCATTCTCTCTGCATCAAGTTTACTTTCTGTCCTTTTCCAAATATTGATTTATTACTCAGCCTCCAGAGCTGTGCCGAATTCCCTATCCTTAGTACCTCTGGTCCGAATCAGGTAATCACTCCTCTGCATCCTGAACAATATCCCCCAAACAGCCTGTTAAACAAGTGGAATTAACTAGACCCTGTAGGATTGTTTGCATGAGTTTTAACAATCTACAAAATCCTAATTAGGCAGTTCACATCAGTAAAGATTTTGTAGCTTGGTTTACACATAGAAAAAAAATGATTTCAGGTTGCACACATTAGTACCTGCAAGAAAAGGGGACAAATAAATACTTTAACATTTTATTCACATCGAAAGAGAAGGTTCGTGAGCCCAATTTCTATTCCGTCACTGAGCAGGATAAGGTCATGCTGCAGAATTTGTGAGTCGCTCTTGTTGCATGTTATGATGAGGAATGTAATTAAGGGACTGAATTTTCTTTCCTTTGTGATTTCAATCATCACCAATTTAAAGTTATTTGGGAGAAATGGTGGCAGGTTATTGAGGCTGGGTGTATTTTATTGCTGAGTTTTGCCGAGTAGCTTTTTCATATCGATGGCGCTAGAATAAAGAGTTCTAAGAAACGTGGCCCACTCCGTGAATCTCTTGTGCTTGTCACCAAGCTACCTTAGCACATTTAACTGAAGACTAACTGAGGAAACATTTTCAAAAAGAGTGTCACCCATATGTTAAAAAGAAGTGCAGACATTGCAAATCAAATTCAGCACGTGCGTTGAGGTAAGGCAAATGTATATGAGCTTATTCCACCACTATGAATCGTCCTGAACTGACCAGAATTACAGAAAGGAGAATCATAGAGGTATTATATAGACATGAAGTCAAAATTTCCAAAGAGATTCCTAAATGTTATTGTATGTATAAAGTACTTTCTGTCTCTGCGGTTGAAGTGCAAACTTCAAATGTGTGTGTGAATTTTTTTTCCTATACATTTGAATCCATTTCAGGAGAAACAGGTAGAAAACTTAAAGAGAACAAAATATCCCAAGGGCAAGTACATAAAGAACAGAAGTTTTCTGAGGATTTCAGTAATCCAGCGCTTCTGTTTGTCTAAAAATGTATCTTATAAACTTGTGAACTAAGCTGAAGCGCCACCTCAGTGGTATAAATTTACACTAAGACTATAGATAGACCCTTAACAAACATAAGCTCCAATGACTGCTTTATTAAATACCACATTTCTTGTTGAATACATTCTCAACATCGGTCCATATCTAGTATACAGCTATGGACACTATTTTATATTAATAGTAGCGACTGAATTTTTTAAACCTGATTTTCTGTTACTACAAAAAAAAAGTACACTTTAATAGCTAATGGATTATACTTCATCAAAAATCCAGTGTGACTTTGTGGCCCACTAATGAAAAATCTCAGTCACTTGGATAAGCCTTTGTCTATACCTCTTGGGGACTTAGAGTATTTGGTGTGCAGAGCTGATGCTACACATCAGGACTCCCATTCCTGCTGTTAAAATAGTATAGTGCTTCTCTAGTTGGTATATAATAAAGACTTAGCCTTCTGAGACTCATGCCTGCTGGCTGCCCTAGCACCTTTAGTAATTCAGCAACCCAAATGGTATTATCTGTTTCAATTGCTAGTGCCCTACCTTACTGGTTGTTAAATATTTTGAATGTCACTTGGTTAACTCTTACTCTAAGACATGTATTTATCTCCTTTGGCAGACTAAAATCTCCATAAGATCTCAGCCTAGGCTATATTTATGTTTATAGCCTTCCAGTGGCTGGGATGTAGAAGGTCATGTTTGTTGAATTAAATTTAATCATTTTAAATTCCTTATAAACAAGAGTTGAACCGATATTCAGGTTCTGATGACTGTCTTAGCCCAGATAGTCTAGAAAAAAAAGAGGCTTTGGCAAGGAATGTATGCTAATGCTTTATTAGGGGTATAATTCCGGAGCAGCACAGGTGAGGGAAAGACATAAAAGTTGCTGCATGATCTTTCTTCTCATAGCTTTACAAGAAGACTTGACCAGTTGTCTTGCACAAAGGGGATGTGTCCAGAGAGAACATGGGGAACCACTATGCATGAGCAGGGAGGAAGGGCAAAGCATTTTTTGTCCTTTTCTTCTATTTCTTGTCTCTCACTGATCTTAGTTTCCTCCAGTAGGCATTGCCTCCCACACACTTCTGGATTGTGTTGCGAGATCCCTAAAGGCAGATGCAGGGGAAGCCACAGCTCTCGTGACTTCACAGAGCAGTTAGAAACAGCTGTGGCTCTCGAGGAGCCAACGCCCAGCCCTGACAAGAGCCTGACTCTTGAAAGGAGCCTAAGGTAACCAGAGGTGCTAGGAAATGAGGCAGCAGAAGCAGAGGCCAGAGAGGCTCAGGTGCAAGCAAGTGGCCGAGTTCCAGGAGCTCAAGGAGTCTGGACTGACACGTGAATGAGGACCAGTGCATTTTCTCAGGGGCTCTTCATTTCAGACACTCTCCCCACACCCTGACTCTCACTACCTCTGCAGTGACTTGTGAACTTACTAGATAGGAAGCTTAAAGGGAAACTTTACTCAGGTTCCATTGCTGCCAGTCTAATAGGAGAGAGATGTCCGTTCACTGGAGAAGAACCTTAGGGAGTTGATTATTTTTCTAGTTTCTGATGTTTGGTCTCCCAGTTTTGACTATTACTTTTAAATAAATGCTGAGAAATATCATAACAAAAGGCTATAAACATGTATGTTTAGGTATTCTGATACAGAATATCTTGAAAGTACCTTTTTAACAATTTTGGCTTTGTGTGTGTTTTTCCAGCTCTACTGAGGTAGAGTTTACAAAATTGTATATATACAAAGCTGCTATATTATGATTTGACATATATGGTCACCATGAAATGAGTACCACGCTCAAGTTAATTAACATATTCATCACCTCAACTGGTTACTTGTATGTGTGCTGAGAAGGTTTCAGATTTAATCTCAGTACATTTCAACTATGTGACACAATATTATTAACTTTAGTCACTATGCTGTACATTAGTCCTCATAACATTCATGTTATAACTGAAAGCATCTAACCTTTGATCAACATCTATACGTTTTCCCTGCCTTCCAGACCCTGACAATCACCACTCTACTCTGTTTCTGTAAGTTTCACTTCTTATTTTCTTGAAAGCATCTTCAAAATAAAATATGAATTATTCGTTTTGACAGAAACACTTTTCCTTGAATGCACGTGATTTGTAGTTGTCCATCTTTGTCTTTTACTTAAAGATATAGCATTACTCTGATGTAACCTTTTCTGATATAAAAGCAGGGACATTACTTACCACACTACCTGTCGACAAAAAGATTGGCCAAAATAATGCAGGATACCTCGGTTATTTTGAATTGGAATCCAAGATGTCACTTACACTGACATATTTAGAGTTTAGTTCCACTAACTGTGTCCAGTAAAACATCCAACTGCATCCGATGGTTGATATTATTGCATTAACTTCTCATAATTATTTTATTCCTTATTAAATTGGTTGGGTTGACATTGCCCAATAAAATTATATAGGTCTCAAGTGCACGATGTTGTAATACATCATCTGTATATTGCGTGTGTGTTCTCCACCTAACGGCAAATCTCCTTTTGTCACCATATATTTGACCCCCTTTACCCTTTTCTACCTGCCCCCAACCCCATTTTCCCTCTGGTAACCACGAAACTGTTGTCTGTGTCTGATTTTTCATTTGTCTCCTTCTTTCTTGCTTTTGGTTTTATATTCCACATATTAGTGAAATCATATAGTTCTCAACCTTTTCTGTCAGGCTTATGTCAGTTAGCATGATAATCTCAAGATTTATCTATGTCGATGCAAATGGCAGTATTTCCTCTTTTCTTATGGCTGAATGATATTCCATTGTATATATGCGCATCTTCTTTAGCCAATCATCTATCAAAGGACACTTCGCTAATCTCTGTGTCTTGGCCGCTGTGAATAATGCTGCACTGAACATAGAGGTACATATGTCTTTACAGATATTATTTATTTTCTTTTAAGCATCTTCATTTCAAATATTTTAAGCTGCTTCTCGACTAAATTAATGAATAACAAACTCCAATAACAAATATTCTTCCTTGGCTAGTTAACTCAAATTGTTTTGAACGTTACAGGTTATGAAATTAGTCATTTTAATAAACTGTCTAAAACAAACTTTTCCTAGCATTCAGTTTTGGATTATCTATTGACTAGTAATCCTGGACTCAGATATTGACAAATAAAGATGTATTGGACAGAGCTACATAGTACAGAATTATCATAAAAATTTTATAGAAAGTAAATGAAGATGTTAAATGCACATCCTGTGACTGTTATCTTCTATGTCTGCTTCATAGAAGCGCACATATTTTAACATTATAAACCAAATGTGATATGTTCATTTTAAAATGTCATTCTGCCTTTCACTTTCCTATTCCTTTCAGTTCTCTGAATGATCCCCACACAGCACAATGAGAAGTCTACTTAATGCAGTTTTGATATTAGAACGGATAGTATTAGGCATAACAGCACCTAAACAATTTTTTCTCCCAATTAGATCTTTTACTAAATACTTCTAATTGTGGCAAACCGTATAGAAAACAATGCTGTTTTGTACTAAATCTTCAGATATGCTTGTGAGTAACAATCTTACCATAATACATAAAAAGTTACTTTATTTCTCGCATATGAAAACCCATGATTTATTTTTCGATGATTGTTTTATTTAGTTTCAAGCCATCTTAAACAGCGTCTGTAAACTGATGTTTTTAATTCATTCTATTTTGGCTCACCATAATGTTGGCTAAATGTAACCAGCAATTAGGGAAGAAATGTGTACTTTGGATTTTTTTTTTGGTCATAAAAGTTAATTAATTTTAAATAATATCTCCTTCCTGTAGTATGTAAAACACTATTTCTGTCAGCAAACAAAACCAAACAATTAAAACCTCAGGTACTAGACAGAAATGCAATATCTCTACTCTATTTTGTCCATATCCTAAATATATTTGGACAATAGCAAGAGCAATTGAAAATTAGACTGGTTTGAATGATAAAGCTTTTTAGATGGAAAATGTTTGTGTCACATCTAATGACAATTGTTTGGGGCAGCTAGATACTTTGAACCTAATACAGAATTTAGAAAAATTCTATATAGAAAATTGAAAAATAATTCCATTATGAGTCATTATTTTTCTACTTATATTATTATACTTGAACCACATAGAAATCCTGGTTACCCAGAAAATTGGCTGTTAAACAATGTGAATGTTCTGTGTTGGACCTTTGACTTGGTAACTAAATTGCATTCCAGATTCCTAGAACAAGACCAATATTTAATTATGTAATTTTTTTTAGCTTTTACACTGCTCTCAAATTCAAAGATGGTCTTGGGAGAGTTCAGTGTTTTGCAAGATGACAATTTCCAATATTATTTCCACCAATCTGCTTACATGTTGACTAAGATATTAGATTAAGATTTCAGTGTACACTGGGACATGAGTAATATATCAATGATAAGGGTCTTTATTTTTAACAATCTAAAGTTTGGACAAGTTGTTATATAAACTTACTTCAATTATGAAGTGATTCATAAATAGAACTACATAATTTTGTCTACTACAGAGTAAACATCTGTTGAATATTATCTAACAGCCCTAGTATTTTCTTAATTATAGACTTTTTAAATGTTCTTTAATAGATAAACTGCTCAAAATGCTCTCTTATTTCACGATTTTTCTAACCCCCTTGGATTGTCTGACATAAAATATACGGAGAGAATTTTCAACAATAGCGACATATAATGTGTAATTTGTGTTTTTATTCGATGGTGAATTCTGAGGTCAAAGAAAGCAAGAGATTAATGGCCCAGGGGCAGACGTTACACCTGTTCTAAAATTGCAGTCTCTTGGGTCAGAGCTTCATTTCTGCAACCTACCGGATTTGCAAAATCGAGTCTGCTCACCGTCTGAGAAAATCAGTTGGATTACTCTTGTTATTGGGATTTACCTTTGCCAAAGATCATGAAGCATCTTTATAACAGATTCCCTAAGGAATAGCCTGCTATTTATATCTGGCTTCCCAGAAGCCCTAGTTAAACTTGCATAAATCTTCAATTTATCACAGATCCAGATTATGGTTGGGGAAGTAAAGCATGATACCTCAGTATTACTAAACTCATTCATATAATCCTAAACCATTCCTTCCTGCTTTTCTACTGCTTCTCTAGAAATAAATCATTTTTCTTTGGCTACATTAACCTCGATCCTTCTAGGCTATTGTTTAAAGCTTCGGACATTTCTTGTGCATAATGAATTAAATTTTAAGACGCTGCTTAGCATATTGTAAAGGATTTACTAAATGTTACTGAAGAATGAGTTGTCAGGAATATAGCAACAGGGTGTAGTGTCATATTAGAGTTTTCTATTCCACATAATTTTATTCATCCTTTCTGGGGGGTGGGGGGGGGAACATACTCTGAGGTTGAATACTACTTTCTTATCATCACACAGGCCATCTTTGAAGGGGTATAAAGTCCACCAACGTCAATTTTTGATTTTACTGTGTCAAAAAACAAAGTTTCTTTTTCTTCTTTTATTAAGAATTCAACTTTTTTCTTCACAATGAAACAGAATACATTTTAAATGTCAAACTTATCTTCAGATGGATCTTCACAGATGCTGTTTTAAAAGTTACTATTCACATATCCAAATTTAGCTCTCGTGGAATCAGTTCCAAATTAAACATTTGTTTATGAATATATATGTATATTAATTTCTCTTTTGTAGTGAAATTAGTAACATTAGAACTCTGTAAAAGCTGATAAATTTCGATACATTTAATCAAGTTTTGTCTCTTAGCATCAACCATTGAATAGTTTTCACAATATATCTTACATTTACTAGTTTGTCACTGACATTCCTGTTTGTCATTAAAGTAGTTTGCAGTTATTTCCTTGCAAAATGACCCTCTTTCCTTATGATGTTTATTTTTACATGTTTTTATAGCATTTTTATACATTTTGTATATAGGCCATGTTAAAAGGGGGTTCAGCATTGGGTCATAAGTTTTTCCTTTTCATTACTCTATGGAAATTTTTTTTTTTATTTTCACACTCTGCATTTCTTCTCCCTATTTTAATATTCATTGAACATTATTGAGTATTTGCTGAGTGCAATGATCTGTTTTTGATCCTGAAAATATGAGATACTCATTTGAAAACATGCTCATCCTTTCTTAGAGTACTCTCAATGTAGATGGGGAGACAGATATGGAACGAATAATAATGCAATGCAGAAGGCCTTCTGATGGTGGAGAAAGTAAACTACCAAGTTCCCATAGACCAGGCAACAGATAAGTAACCAGGCAAGATATTGTAGAGTCATTGATGAAGTAGTCTAGTATAGAAGTGTGGGAACAGGGAAGAGGGAGGTACGGGAGTAGGGGAGATGCATACAGGAGAGATTGACAGGTGACTTGCCAGAAAGATCAGCTTCTCAGAAAAGCAAAATAATTTTAAAGTACTTTCTTGAAAGTTAGTATACCTTTATCACTTTGAATTTCGAACACTGGTTTGTAATCAATTAAACTGTGATATTAAAACCTTGATGTTGCCAAATATTTACGTCAGTAGGTTGGAGTTTGGACAAAGTCAAGTTTTGATCATCGTAAGTAGTTATTCTGGCGAATAAGTTTACTATAAAAAGAAAAATCTCGATAGTCAATGTTTGAATTGTTAGTCAGGTCAAGTGACCAGGATAAAAAGAGAATGAGCATAGCACATATTCATCATATTTTTGCCACTGAAATGTAATTCTGATTAGGTCGTACATAATAATTTTAATAAAAATAAGTAAATTCTACCGTATTATGATATTATTTTATGTTCTATTAACATCGTGGAAGGAAATTCACAAATAGGCTCCCATATGTGTAATATTATAATATTTTGTTTAAAAATGTTATTAAAATTATCAGATGGCAAATTTAAGCAGAAAAATGTTAGAACTGTATCTCGTTTTATTCTTCATTTTATATAGTTATCACGATTGAAGACGAGACTGAGAAAGAAGCAGGAGATTCATTTTGAGTGAGGACTAAGAGGTTACTGATTCTTCATATGTGCTTGCAATTAAATATCTTAGTCTGAATGTAACATTTATAACTTGCAAAAGAAGTTTGAACTACAAAAATTTATTCAGAACATTGGGTTAAAAAATAGGCAAAACATGAACATCACTGGTCAATGATATTTAAACATTAACAAAATACTCAGGATTACATTAGAAACATTAGAAAATATTAAATTATACTGTTAATTCACTTCCAGTTCACTGGAGATCAACATAAAGAGGGAAATATAGCCCTTTTAGAAGAGTTGCAGTATCAAAAAGATAAAAATCTCTTTGATTATAAGAAATTTAGTAGGAATTTCACTGGTAATACAGGAAATGGAAGGAATAGAGGACCACAGTTCCTTAGCATGGTACAGGGCAGAGGGAGAGTTCTGTATGATTTTTTTTTAAATTGTAAGGCTTTTGTAAAACTTACAGAAAGAAACTACATTCATATAAATAATAAAAGTCCTCAAAATAAACCTAGAAATTCAGGCAATCTGTTTTTACGTTCTTATACATTTTTTCATATGTTAGCTATGCAGAATTTTAAATTTATGTTAAATAATGAAATAACCTAGCTGTTATGATTTTAAGTGGGACCATGAAAGGTGTTTAAAATATCCAATGTGGAATTTTCAGTCACATTTCTCTGTTATAAAGACATATGCTTTTCAGAAACTTTCCCTGAGTAACGAGTCACACAGTCATCTTGAAATTAGCTCAAAGAGCAAGACAGGAATACAATCTTCCTGGAAACCATGTTTTCAGGCTCAGTGTGGTTGTTTAAAAACTATATATTTGAACATTTGAAGCCAAATATTCAGATGTTCTAATAACTTTCAAGATGTGAGACGTAAATCTGTGGGATGAATTACCAAGTTATTCTTAAAGGCACATGGCAATGCCTTTTCTCAATAAGTCTACATTTAAAGAAAACTTATTACGAAGGTGATGGCTTGTTAAACTTGTTATGGTAAAAGGATGTTTTCACACTGGAGAAAGTTGGAAACCCATATCATATTCTAGCACCTTTAAGTGCGTTCACCAGAAACCGTAATTTCGTTTTATTCCCCTTCTTACACACACTTTCATGACCTTGATATCAGAATGCTTGGGGAGTGGACGTGTCTGGTACTATAGCAAAATGTATTCTTCAAAGGCATTGCATTAATTTCTATGAATTTTACTCTTTCACTAAATTCTCTCATTTCTAAGAGAGATGGAGTACAAGTTAGCCTATTTTTAGCCCAGTGGTGACTATTTTGGTTTGGATTTTGGAGGAAAATCAATTTGGTCACTTTTAAATCCCAAACAAATGATACATATTTTTCTGCTGGTCTCCTGTAGTTATTTATTTCTCCTAAGAAAACTCCAGTCAAAACTTCTAACTTCATCTACAGTCTTTCTCTGTCATAAGGGCCTGAACCATATAATTTAGAACATTTGTGAGAGTAGTAATTAGACCATTAGCCTTTGGATATGTACACCTTTCAACTGGCTATTGGTTATAACTGTATATTGAAATAAAGTGTGGTTTTCATAGACCTGAAAAATAGAATTCAAATTTTGTTTTTTTTAAATAAGCTTTTTATTTTTATAATAGTTTTAGATTTACAGAAAAATTGTGAACATATGCCCTGTACCCAGTTTTCCCTGTTTTAAGATCTTAGATATTAGTATGGTGCATTTGTTATAATTAGTAAACCAATATGAATACATTAAAATTAACTAAAGTCTGTACTTTATTCAGATTTTCTTCATTTTTACCTAATGTCATTTTCCCAGCATCCCATTCAGGATACATTTCATTTAATCCTCATATATCTTTAGGGACCTCTTGCTTAATGCTTTTCCAGATGTGCTTTGTTTGATGACCTTGACAGTTTTGAGAATCCCGTTCAGGGATTATGTAGAATCTTCCCTCTGTGGAAATTTTCTGATATTTTTTTTTCTCATTGTTAGAATAGGGTTATGGGATTTTTGAATGGAGACCCCAGAGGTTAAGAACCATTTATGTCACATCTTAAAAGGGTACATGCTATCAACATGGCATCACTGTTGATGTTGACCTTAATAAGCTAAGGTGGGGTCAGGCAGTTTTCTCTGCTGTAAAGTTACTCTTCTTTTCCATCCTTCGATATTGCACTCTTCAGAAGGAAGTTTTTATATACAGTCTGCAACAGAGCGGGGAGTTACCCTCCTCAGCCTTTGATGACGGACATCTACCATAAATTATTTAGAATTCTGTGTGAGAACTGTTTCTGTTCTCCATTTCTTTCTTTATTCTATCATTTATTTCCGTCAGTATAAACCGATGGATTTTATCTTATACTTAAGATGGCAACATGATACTATTTTATTTGGTTGCTCAAATTATTTCAGCTTTGGTCATTGGGATTCAAACTCATTTGGCTCCTGTGTTCCTTTGGCGTATGGCCATAATTGCGTTCGGTTTGTTTTTTGGTTTGTTTCGCGTCTCAACATTCCCTTATTTTCTGACACTACAAGTTGATCCAGGCTCATCCTATGTATTTCCTGTCCCAGTACTGGTAACAGCCATTTCTCCAAGAAGTCCTGGTTCCATTTATTGGAGAATAGTATTCTTAGAAACCAACATTTGGGCCCTGGGTATATTCATTGCTGTTGGGGTGTTATTATTGCTTCTAGTCCCTCTCAACTGACAGATCGAGGATGTATATGTTTATGTGCATGTATATGTTCGTGAATATACACATATTTATAAATATTTCTACATGTAAGCATGTGAATCTATAGTAAACTAAACATGAGTTCTTGCTGGTGTCTCCATCTCTAATTCCACATGGCATGTGCCTTCTTCCCCTGCTTTCCTGAAACCTTCCACGCCAACACTGAGAAACCTGGCCCTCGCTCCTGCCAACAGCCTACTTAATCGTTCAGTTCCAGGATATGTGGATAGCTGTATCGAATTGTTAAACTCCATGGGGAACAATTTCATTATCTAAAGCACAGTGCCTAGGTACAATATATATATATATATATTTTGCTTTCATTTTACAGACTCCACTCATTTTTATAGTTATTTGGTAGCACCTTTTCCCTCACAGTCTTCAGTGAGATCATTTCATACAGTGGTAATGTGCGTAGGTTCTATTTTTCAGATGGCATTCGGGGATTCCCCAACCTCTCAAATGAGATGTTTTAATTGCACACATTTTAAAGTTTGCACTTTGTGCTGTGAAGTTCTCCAGGTTTTTGCAAAAGTGTGGTCTAACGTAGCCACCATTACAGTAGCAATTAGAATAGTTTCACTGCCCTGTCACAGATCATTTTCCTGTTGCTACAGTTTTCCAGAATGTCGTACAATTGGAATCATACGTAAACTAGCCCTTTTCAGACTGTCTTCTTAAATATAGCAATATACATTTACGATTCCTCTGTGCTTTTTATGGCTTAATAACTCATTTCTTCTATTTCTGAATAATCTGTCATTATATGGATGTACCACAATTTCTTTATCCATTCACCTGGGAAAGGATATATTGTTTGCGTCCAATTTTTAGCAATTATGAGTAAAGCTACTGTAAACATTACAGGTTTTTGTGGAAACAGTTCTCAAATCAGTTGGGTAAATAGCTACTACACGAACAATTGCCATATTGTGTGGTAAGACGAATGTTTATCTTTGTTAGAAACGACCAAATTATGTTCCAAAGTGGCTGTACTGTTCTGCATTTCTACCAGGAACGTATGAGAATTCCTGTTGCTTCGCCTCCATGCTGGCATCTGGTGTTATCAGTTTGTTGGGTCTGAGCCATTCTAATAGATGTGTAGTGGCATCTTATTGTTTTAATTTGCAATTCCCTAATGACATATGATGATATCTGTCATATGCTTATTTGTCATCTGTATGTCCTCCTGGTGAGGTGTCTGTTCTGATCATTTGCCCTTTTTTTATTGTTTTTTTTTTCCTAATTTTTGAGTTCTAAGAAGTTTTGGGTTTTTGTGTGTATATTTCAATACAAGTTTTTTATCTGATAGGCATTTTTCAGACATTTTCTTCTAGACCGTGGCTTTGCTTTTCATTCTGCTAAACCTCTTTTACAGAGTAGAAGTTTAAGAATTTAAGAAATTCTAACTTATCAATTCTTTTTTCTTTCATGGTTTGTCATTTCATTGTACTATTTAACACTTCATTGCCGAGAAAGTCACACACATTTTCTCTTTGTTTTCTTCCTGAGGTTTCATACTTTTGCATTCAAATTACATCTCCAATTCATTTTGAATAAATTTTTGTTAAAAGCGTAAGGTTTTATTAATAAATATGATCTTTTTACATGCGGGTGTCCAGACCATTTGTTGAAAATACTATTTTGTTTTCTTTGAATTCCCTTTGCTGTTCTTTTTCCACGATGAGTTGATTGTAATTCTATGTTTGGACCCTGTATTCCGTTCCATTGTATCATTCATTTATTCTTTTGCCAGGACCATAGTGACTTGGTTACTGAAACTTTATAGTAAATTTTGAAACTAGGTAGTGTGGTCCTTCAGCTTTATACTTCATTTTTGTGTTAGCTATTCTAGGTATATTTTGCCTTTTTATATAAAGTTTAGAATAAGTTTATCAATATTTACAAAATAGCTTGCCAAGATTTTGAACTGGGATTGTGCTGAATCTATAGCTCAAGTTAGAAAGAATTGATGTCTTAACAGTATTGAGTATTCCCATTCATGGACACAATACGTCTGTATTTATTTAGATTTTCTCTAATTTTTAAAATCAAAATATTATAGTTTTCTATAAAGATACCGTATTCATTTTGTTAGAGTTACACCTAAATATTTCTTTTTGTGCTATTGAAGATGATATTGCTTTTTCTCTTTTCAGATTCCAGTTGTTCATGGGCAGTGTATAGGAACGCAATTAACTTTTGTATATTAACCTTGTGTCCTGCAAATATTTTTTCTGTTTTGGTATCTATTTTTTCTTCCAATTATGTATATGTTACATCTTTTTAAATAATACCACAGTAATTGGATAGTCTGCTCTATTTTCTTTCTTTCTTTCTTTTTTTCATTCTTCATTCTCATTTGAGTTCAGTTGTGAAGTTTCTACAGTTCTGTCTTCAACTCGGTATACCTCTGGGGAGCATGTCCAGCCTACTAATGAGGCCATCAACGGCATTCTGTATTTCTGTTAGAGTATTTTGATTTCTAGCATTTCGTTTTGATTCTTCTTAGAATTCCCATCTCTCTGCTTACTTCACCCATCAGTTCTCGAATGTTGTCTACTTTTTCCATCATAGCTCTCAATATATTAATTTTAGATATCTTAAATTGCCTATCTGATAATTCCAATATCTCTGTCATATCTGAATCTGATTCTGATGCTTTTTTATGACTCTTCAGATTGTTTTTTTGTTTGTTTTTGTGGTTTTTTGTTTGTTTGTTTGTTTTTTGCTTTTTAGTATGCTTTCTAATTGTTTTGGTTGATGTATTAGTTTCTGTGTTATTTTGGCTAAAAAATTGGGCTGTATTTAATGTTTGCCAGCTACAGCTACCAGATACTTTGGATTCTTGTAGGGTCCTTGTATTTGTCTTGTTGACTTTGAGCTTCCCTAAGTCAAAGAGAGTTGTATCTGCAATTCTTTAAGATATAATCTGCTGTTATTATCCGGAAGCCCTATTGGTTGGATGGTGAGGTACAGTAGAGGGGAAGCATTTGATAATTTTGTGGTTAAATCTAAGTCTTTTGACAGGCCTGTGTTCCTGGGCTAGGGCCTTCACAAGTGTTTCTTAGCTTCCTTCTCCTCCTTAGGTGAGGCAGGAAGGCTGAAAAGGCCTAGAGTAGGAGAAACACCTTTCATCCAGGTAGGTTAATATGACTGCTAAGAGATTTTCCCTAGAGAATGGGTCTTTGTTCTTTTTTTGTGATGGGTATCCTTTCCTTCTTTCTATTAGTGCCATAGTGGTATCTTGTTCAGCTATTCATCATGAGATCTAGGTAAATTCCCTGGTGGAAAACCCAGGGCAGTGTGGGGCCCTTACTGAGAATGGAGTCTCCAGGAAGTTCTCATTCTCAATCTAGTTCCTATTGTGCCTCCAATAATAACATCACAATGACCATGGCTTCTCTCCACGTGTTCTAAAATTGGCCATGTGTCTCAGTATTCGTATGTCTCTTTGTATTTTGGGGTGGCGGTTTGTTTCATGACCTCATTCTGTGATAGTGCCAAGAAAAATCATCGATTTTCAGTTTGTTCATCTTTAACTTTTTGTAAGGATAGGAGCTTATAATGGAAGTCCCTCATATTTCATTTTTTACATCTGAAATAGTGGTCCAACATATGTGCTAAGTGTTGAGGAAGCACAGTCAGTTTTATCAAAAAGCTTTATAGTCATCACTAAAGAGCACCCTTCTATCTTTGGTTGTGGGTGTTGGTGTGTGACTTTCCCTTCGTCTGCTGAGTTATTTCTCAGTATAGTAAGACTGGAGGAGTCATTGTTCTTAACAGTTTTCCGAAAGTTGCCTACCTGGAAGCTGCCCATTTCTCCTGTTTCTGACAGTCGGGATGGAGAGCCCTACTGCCTTTTATTGTGCCATTTCTTTATTTATCATCAGACTTCCTCCCAAGGCTAGAGTGACTTATAAGGCTTTGTGAAAAAAAATTGATGCTTCTAAAAGGAATTGCAAAGTACAGAGAGAATTTTTAGAAAGAAAACTATACTAAAAATATCTTTCCTATAGTCCAAGCAACAACATCGAAGAGTTTAAATCTTCACTATGAGTTACCTTATGGTTGTTCCCATTTCCAGACTTGACTCAAAGAAGAACTCTTCTTTTACCATTCACTTTTATCAATTATTTATCGGAACACTACGTCAGTGTTCCACATCCCAGAATACAACAATGAACCTCTCTGTCCATTTGAGAAAACTCACATCCTGCTCATAGAAATCAGAAGGCCCCCAGGACACATCCCTATTTCATAGCAGTAAATTTAACAGCTGTAGTTACCTTGTCTAGAGACTGTCTGGTCTAAAGACTTTCAAAATTCATCTCCAGCAGGTAGTTTCTTGGTAGTATTTCTCACTCCACTGCATTAAAAATAATTCATGCTGTGTGGGAACATTTCCAAACATCCATATAGAATTCCGGAGTAACAGTTGGGGTGAGTTTGAGGCATGCATGTTATTAATTTTCTGAGTATCTAGGGAGTACTGCGCGCGTGCGCGCCACACACACACACACACACACACACACACACACACACACACACACACACACACACCACGCCTCTCCAGGAAACAAACATCAATTGTAAGAGATATGCACTTAAATGAGGAAGGGAAGCATATTCCTAACTGACATTTCCTTCTCTTGTTTGCAGGTGTTTCTTTCATAATGGAGTTTGCACTGCATTATTTTTCTGGGGAAAGGAAGTAATCAGTAGTTGAGACATATTTCTTAGTGACACTAAGTTAAAGATATAAGAGCCAAATCTCTCAAATTTTCAAGTGAAACATGTTTCGTAGTTTTAGACAAGGACTATTCTTAAGACTCAGTTTTAAGTATGGTTGTTTGTACGAGTGGAGGTGTGGGGGAGCTTTCTCACGTGTATATATGTGGCAAAGAAGGAGATCATTTGGCCAGGCCTTTAACTGTACTGGATATGCTACAGCATGAACAAATTTTAGGAAGGAAATAGTTGAGGAGGTGGAGAGACAAGATGGAAGCAGGCAACTGCATTTTTTTTCTGTGGGGAGGAAAAGGTTTTATTTTAAGATTAAATTACATTAGATTTGGGTACAATAAGGTAGAGATATAACAAGCTTCACTTGCAGAAATCAGCCAGACTTTCCTTCTGCCAGGTTGCACAGCTCGAGGCTCACCATTCACAAGGTGTTTTATATGAAGAACATTTCTTGGAACACAGGGCTATTTACCTAGATTACAATGCGGATGATGCCCCTGGAACTGTGCAACACAGCTGGTAGTGACAGAAGGCTTCAGAATAGCAATAATTACAATTTTCGTGGAAATTATTTGTAATTTTATTTTCTTTGCAGAGTCATCTAAAAATCAACCTCTCCTTCAGCTGATACTAAGTCAAACATCTTTTCTCAAAGTTTTCATAGTACGCATCGCACTGCTGTCAAAGTTTGTCTACTGGTCGGTCTCCCCTATGAGGTCTGAGCACTGGGTCTCTTTACTGTCGGTACCAGTGGCTCCAAGCACAGTGTCTGGCACAAAGGAAGTGTTCAACGTTCTGAATTAAAAGTAAATTATCCTCCATGAGATATACCCAATTGCTTTGCAATTTTTTTTCTTCCTAATTTTAATTTGTTGTCAATTTAGTTCACAGAGAATGCTCTGTGCTCCTATTTATTAAATTAAATATCTGCTTGAAGTAGCATATTAAAAATTAAGCTTAGTTAAATCTCAATTTCCTGTGATCATTAAATAAGTTGCTCATTGCTGCATCTCATATTAGCTTGGTTCAATGGTTAGATAGCAATTAACATGAATGCTTAATGACCACTTTCCTCTTCTGATATAATACTAATGATACTCACAGTTTAAAACGCTTTAGGGTTAATTATAAATGCTCATAATTTGCCTACCCTTCTGACTGACAGTACATTCTTACACGTAAGAATATGATGAGTACTCCAGACCTGTGTCAGACGTATGCTGGTCTCAGAGGCTCGGCAATCAACATTATTAATCCTTCAGTTATCTTAAATCACCTAAACTATTTCTTTTTTTCTTTTTTTTAATGGTTACTCCCTCTCTTTTATTTTTTTTTAATTTATTATGGTAACATCTATTAACAAAATCAAATAAGTTTCAAGTGTACAATTCAACTATATATATATATATATATATATATATATATATATATATATATATATATATATATATTTCACTGTATGTTCACCGCCCATAATTACATTTCTTTCTGAACTATTTCTCCTTCTTTACTTTATCATCAATGATACAAAAAAGCTGTCTTTGAAATGTGGCCTAAACTCTAAGTGTTCTGTGATAACAGAAAACGAGACGATGTCTTGAGCAACTACCCCAGTTTCTTACTAACAGGAATTTATGGGATGAGGCAGCAGATCTCTCTACTTTCCCTACCTCTGTCCTTTTCAATTTGCTCCACCCATGCTACTTCTTTTGAGACCATTGAAATATCGGTTTCTTCTGGATATAATTCTTTGATTTTAAGGTAGCTGGTAAAGTCTGTGGTTGCATTATATTATATTATACAGAGCAAGTCGATAAACAAAACTTCATTAAACAGAATTTCTCTTTTATAATATGATGCGACTGTCCAGATACAGTAATGTAATCATCATAGGCCTTTTTGATGTTCTCATATGTTCTTCATTCATGTAATAAAAGCCGAAGTGAAGCTCTGTAGAATCACCTTCGCATTTCGCACGTTTCACTTTCTTTGTAAATATTCCTGTAAATATGTCTTAAGTAAAATTATAAGCTTCCCAGTCTCCAAGGCCATAGCTTTATATCATGTTTCTTTTCTATTTTCTCACAACAGAGTACAGTGACCATGGTGAATATTCAGTGATTATTATGAACACATTATTTAGGTAAAAACAGTATGTATTTTAACTTGTTGAATGATTGAGCATACTTAATCATTCTAGAATTAAGATAATAACCGTTACATACAAAACAGAACTAGAATACAGTTGACATTTTCTTATCTTACTTCAGCAGGCAGGTATAGTCAAAATTTTAATAGCTATTGTCGTGATGATGTGTTGATAGCAATTCAACAAAATAATTCAAAGAGGTGGTTTGCAGAAGCCAACTTCAGGGAAGACATGTAAGATCAAGAGGAGCAGGCAGTCAGTCACCTTGGAGTTGAGCAAATAAATTTACAAATTAAAAATTTTGTGAGCCAGAAAGATCCTCTTTGTTTTTGGATTTAAAAAATCCTCCTGAATGTTACACTGAATCCAACACAAATCAAAAATTAAAGTAATCTTTATCTATGACCCTTCTATACGTACTTCAGTACCAACGATATGGTCGGGGCTCAATAAATTCTTACGGTTAATATCGACTGAATAAGGAGGAACATAGCTGTGCCCACCACCATTAGCACAAAAGCATGCTGCAAATGACATTAAACTGTTTTATTTAATCTCAGAAACTGAACGAGAAGTAAGAAGTTGGCTGCCTTTAAAAACATATCCCAGAATGGGTACTGATGATATAATTTTGTGGGCCATTTGATTATGCTTTTTATCCATGTATGAATTCAACATTTTATTATAAGTACTAAAGTGATATTTAATTATAGAGTTAAAATTTAAGCAAATAAATGGGAAATGACTTAACAAGTAGAACATTTGTTTATACTTGATTAAACTGTTTTGGTCATTATGTATCATTGCACTCTTTGCCTTTGAATAAAGATACTAATTCTCATTTACTCTTAGCACACTTCAAGAAATGTAATTTAAACTGATGAGTGCACATTAGTTGGAGATGCAGATTTCGTATAACTTAGATAAGAATTTTCAATAAAATCCCAAGCAATGTGTTTGAAAGAGTAAGCATTAATAATCTGTTGCTCATTCAAACAATTGTTTTAAAGCACACTCACTATTTCCCTGTGTCTAAGAAGGATTCACTCATATTAAATTGCGAATCTTATTAAGAAATCCATTCCGTTGAGTATCTTAGACTTAATTTTTATAAAAGTTTTTAAAATCACTTCCTTATTTACATTGTTCAGGTTCATTTATCTTGAGTATTTTGTCATTTAAGGTAATAACTCATCAATCTGTTAGTGCAACCTTTCTTTATGTTACTTTTCTTAGTGCTATAAAATGTGCTATTTTGAATCCCTGAGATGTTATAAACTACCAGATTGCTAATTGCTTTGGATGCTGTGAAAAATAATTACTCCACATTATTTTTGATATTTAATTGACAGTGTAATGCGTTTAACTAAAGACCTGCAATAAACTATTTCTAATTACTGAGGGTGGTGGAGTAGAAAAGTAGGCTGTAAAACTTTAAAATGGAGAATATGTTTTCTCCATTAAGTTAAAAGTCATTGTTGATATAACTTTTCAAAGACAAAAAAAAAGCCCCTCAAATGGGAAGTTTGGAAAGCTACAAAGAACTGTGGAATATTTTTACTCATGAGATAGTAAGGAGATTTTTTTTGAATTATTATTTTTTAATAGAGTATAGTGATGATAGATGTCCTACACTAAACTTACCATGCTGACCCTAAAATTTATCCTTCTTTACTTGGCAAACTTTATAAGGGAGATAATCATGCCATTGCTAGAATGAGTAGTCTTTGTCACTGGCCTACGTTCAATTTATTATGCATCTGTAGGGCATTCAGCTGAAAACCTTTGACACATTGTAAATGTCATAGAGATATGTAGATATATCCGCATCTGGGTCTGTTCTTGGGTCCCAAGTTAAAAACTTTATGTCTTAAACTGATCCCTGAGAATAACACCTAGTACTCAATGCAAGGTACTCCTGGTCTAGAGTATCACAAACTGGTGTATAAAAGATGTTCGGTTCTTTGAATAGCTGTGTAGTGCTTTCATTTTCCCATGGCTCTGGTCTACTATTAATAGCCAGCATATTCTTTTCCTCCCTATAACCTCTGGTTAAACTAAAATGTCTCTATTGGTATTTCGTAAATTGCTTATTTAATTTCAATTATGTACATGTTCCAAAAGTAAACAACGAAAATAAGTAACCTGTTTCAGGGAATGTAAATTATTTTCAGAATTTCAGAAATTGAAAAGGGATAAGAGGAAGGAGAAAATGCTGGGCTGGTGTGAAGCGATAGCCCGTAACCCTCACAGAATCCCCAACAACACGCGAACACCTGAGATCTCAGGGGATTTGGCTGATGCCTCACAAACCTCCACACTGGTGAGTGAAAAGTTCTTTTACCTCCAAATAGCTTGTATGTAAATGAAATGCTAAGGAAATGAGAAGAGAGATGACTTTCTGAGTAAACATTCTTGTTTACAGTAGTATTTGCATTTGTGTTATATTGTTCCTATAGATTCCGTTTAGTTCATGGATGTTAATAGAAATATCTTAATGTCATATATGATATTAGAGTTTAATTCAGATTAAGCAAGAATTTCTTTTTCTTTTTCTTTCTTTGTCCTTCCATTATCTTACAGACCTTAAAGAGATATTTAAAGTTCATATCTTGCATTCTATATTCGTTTAATGGAATCAGTGTAGCGAAAAGAAAGTCCAGATCTATCCACAAACAATGAAAAATCAGAATCATACATTTTGTATATTTTAATACATATATTTATTTATTGAAACTAGTTTCAAGTATTTTATATATTTTTTCAATATCTGAAAAAAGGATTCAAAAATTATAATTTTTATATAAAATTGTAAATTAAATAATTGCAAAAATGACTTGAAGACAAGCCAGTCACATACTCTTTTATGTTTTGTTTTCTGCTTTAAGTTCAGATGCTCAGCTTTAGCTGGCCATTATCTGTCAGTGATTAGGAAAAGAGAACTCATTAGCAAACGAGTTTTATATGCTCTTCGCTTAGATTTCGGCTGCGACGTCCTTCAATTCTATTTAAAGAAACAAAATTCCATTTACTCTCTGTCTTCTGTTGACATACCAGATGTATTTTCATTATTGTTTTATCATTTTATAAGAATGCAGGTGTTTTTCATCAGCCTGGTTTTATTAGTTGATGAATATATAATTCAACATGAGCCAATATTTTTGTCCTTTTACTTTTGAGTTATTTGATAATTTCTATTATTTGACATAGAAGTAATGATCTTGAACAAATATTAGTGAATGACTAGAAAGAGAAATCATCTGAAGGGATAGGCTCTCAGTGACAAAACATTGAAGTGGGAACCCCACGTGAGTTACATCGTCCCGGATGGTGGCGAGAGGCCTGAGGGTGTGCGTAACGTGTGCAACTCGAGTGTGTCGTCAAAGTTCTGCAGAACAGATTCTTTGAAATTACCACGTGCGCCGTTTCATTTCACTCTGACGTGATCTTTCGTAAAGTATTATTTTAAATAAAGAGTTTGGCAGGAGCTAACACCATATGCTGCACAGTACGTATCCACAAAACCGGACTTTGTCTGGTATCATGAAGTAGCGACAATTTCTTAAACAAAACAATTGCTTCTGTGCTTGCATCAGAGTGGCTTTAGTGCCTCATTCCTATTTCATAGAACCATAGATCAAAACCATAAAAAATCTCAAGCGAACATTTGGCCTGGCTTTCTCTTATAATTGGGAAATCTACTATTAGCTTCATTTTACTGATGTGTAAAAACTGTGGCCCAGAGAAATTAATTGACTTTACAAGTGTCACTTAGCCAGTAAATGTTAAAAGGCTTACTAGAAGCAAAGCTTTTTCTACTATACCGTACTATCTCACTTTCATGATGGTATTTTCTTCCCATTCGAATACTTTTAGTAGAAAGAAAAAGATGCTGTTACAAATTTAATTAAATCCAGTAATTAATTTATTGAAATCTAATGCTGTATTGGAGGATAAACTCCAGCCATTGTAACATGACCAAAAATCTCAGTTTCCTATCATAAAAAAATCAAGTATTTCATTCTTATGTCGTAGCCCACCTGTGCTAGGCGGCTCTCCTTAGGGGTTCACTGACAATAGATGATTCACAGATATAAATTTCTTTCAGCTTTTTATTCTATCTTCTTAAGCACATGGCCTCTGAGAACACTGAGGAAAAGGAAGAGATCACATGGGCCATTGTGCGTGGACTGTTACGGAACAACCTTGAACGTGTAGACATGCTTCCACTGGCCCCATGTGAACTGTAAGGGAGTCAGATAAATGTTAGAAAGCTATGTGGCTAGGAAAGCAGATCGAATTAGTGAGCATCTAGCCTATCTCTGCCACGGTCCACCTTTCTAGTCTCCAAATATCCATGTCATATTTCCACTCTGTCATGAAAACGAATTATTACATGCCAAAAGATAACTAAAAATCCTTTCAGACACTAAATTCGACTCAGGTCCATGATCTCTGCTTATTCATTGTCCTTATCAAATAATAATGATGATGAACCACCTATAAGCAACCTATAAGCAACCTATAGGTGATGAACCACCTATAAATAAATTATGTTTATTTTGCAGCACGCTCCCAATGCACATTTATACCCAATATACTGGTAAGGAGTAGGAAGAGGGAAAGAGAAAGAGAAAGAATCAGATACACTTGGAAATCAGAGGTGAAATACTGCTGGATAGACATCATAAAGACTTCCTAACCTGAAGGTCAGGGAGGGTCCTGGAATAGGCTTTCTCCATATTCCTGTCCCTGGTTCTTTCTAGCCTCTGGATGTGCCCCCTGGGACGACCTTCGTTTCTGTTATTCTCCTCGTCCACATTTGAAGTGCCTGTTGAGGGTTGTAGAGCCTTAAATGTTTTTTCCTGTTTGGGAAAAATGAAAAGATCAAGAGATGTTTTAAGTTTTAAATATTCTAAGGTTCATATTTCTGGGATCATGGTATTTTACTACTACAGTCCTCTGAAATACTTCAAGAGTTCTGATCTGTTTGCCTCCTGACAGTCCGTCCATGTGCCTAGCAAGTTCTTAATTGGATGTCTTCGACTTCCTCTTCTCCCATGTCTCTCTCACAAGATGATATTATCGTGAAAAATAGGTGGTAGGACCATGTCCTCAACCTGATGTTTCCCAGAGTTACTTCGTTCAACTGAGAAGTTTTTATTTCAGTTCTAAATGTCACATTTGCCTTGAGTTACTTTTTAAGTTTATTAACTTTATTCATAAGGTTCATTAACATGACTGGCTATTAATTAGGTTTTTTAATTAAGTGTATTCATTTTATTGTTTTCTTGTGGCTCTGCATCTCATAGTTGCCTTGAGTCACTTCATTCAAATGTGAATTTTTACTGGATGTTTATTCCTCAGCACCTGCCTCAATGTCATGTCTCACCATTTGGGGTTCACTTCAGAAGAAGCCAGACGTTTTGTCCAGTCGGCTCTGAGCGTCCTGGACTCTCGCCGTTCTGGGTCAGAGCAGAAGCTAATTAGTTTCTGAGCTCATATTTCTCTTGTAACACTTTTTGCTGAGTGTAGCCAGCCATAGTCAACATCCATTATTAAGTTTTGTTTTTCCATCTATTTTGAATGTTGCGACCCAGCGGTCTCCCTGTCTGTTTCTCCGAGTACTGTTTCTCGAGTTAATTCAGACAGCAATTTTACCAAGAGCTTTGCCAAAACATCGTGCAGGTAGAAGACGGCCATCTGGCTTTGAAATCCATTTCCGTGCTGCCCATTGCCCAGCTGTTAAGCACAGGCCACGTGCTTAGATTTTGTTATGGTAACACAGCTACAAATGTCTGGATTGGAAGCGTTATAAAAGTCGGGGTACACTCAGGAAAGCAGAAAACAGTAATTTGCGCAGAAAACGTAATATAAAAATTAATCTGGTATTGGAAGACCGAAAAAAAAAACAAGAGGGTACACGGGTTTAGTAACTGCTGCAGGTAACAAGTGTCCAGACAGAAGAGTAGCATAGGGAGGAGGCTGACGTTCTTTGAACTTAGCAGCTGAAGGAGAGGCCCCTGAGCTGCACCCCAGATTGAGGAGGGAAGCTTCTCAGCGGCTTCAGGAAGCTCCGAGGTTCAGAGGAGGGACCCTGAGGATCTAGGGCCCGGACCATGAAGGAGATGCACTTCTCAGCTTTATGTATCCCGGTGGGAGGAAGGGGGTGGTACAGTGAAGATAGTTCGAGGAGTGGGGGGGAGGGGAGGTTGAGGAATGTAGAAACTGGGCCCAACTTCAGTGGCTGACCTAAAATGTTGTTGGGATGACACTAACAGAAACTGAGGGTGAGCAAGAAGAAGCGAGCCCTTTCTCTCTCCTCCCATATTCTCGTTTCCTTTAGCCCTAACGTGGGCCGAACCTTACCAAGAGGTAAATGCCAAAGGAGAAATCTGGTTTGAAGGCTTCCAGCTCCAGCATCCTAAAGTAGAACACGGAACAATGGATTTGGAGCTGAGCGATATTCGCTTAGTAATCAGTAAGAAAATTAAAATAGGAGCTCTAACAAATAAACTCAGATTTCAAAGGCTTAACGTGATGAGGGTTTGCTTTTGTTAATGCCTTTGACAATACCGGACATCTGAGGATGAATGATGGGACCCCTGCTCCTCCCATCTCATGCGGCTACTGCCTTGAACACAGGGCCTCTGAGTCTAGCAGATGAGGGAAAGAGCATGAATAGGTGATTACGGAGATACCTGATTAGGTTTGGAAGCGATATCTATCACTAATACCCCGGTACCATTGGCTGGAAACCAGCAACGTGTCCCAGTGGACCCCAGTGTGTCTGTCAGAATGATGGGAAATAAAACCTTTGTGTACGACCAGAACGAGGACAGGAGAGCATACAGCCATCCTCTGTCCCAAATGCATTTCTTCTTTGAGAGGCCCGTGTCTTCCATTTCCCTTTCATACACCCATGCTTCTATGAGTACTCCCCCGCTGCCATCCAGAGCATCTCAGGCCTTCCTGTACACTTCATACCCCATCTAAAGATGGCGAGGGAAAGGTGGAGAAGGAAGATGACTGCTTAATATGTGCTGGTGGCTTTCCTATGCATCTTACACATATTCTCATTCCTAAGAGTCAGAAGAAGCCAGTGAAGTAAGTATGATCCATATCCCCATTTTGTGGATGAGGAAACTGAGGCATAGAGACATTTAAAAACAAGCCCAAAGTGGCTTAGGTAATACCTGGTGAAGCTGGGATTCTAACAGGAATTTAGGAGTCTAAATCTAGGGGGCCATTCTGTTGTGTCTCTTTCAGGTTGGGGTGGGGGCAGGGAACAGTCATTATTTGAATTGTATACATTAGGCTAAACACGAAGATTGTAAATGAGATAGGAATACATTCTAGTGTGGCAGAAAGACAAATAGGGTATTTTATTTATACTCTCATGATTATATATCTGTTAGATTATCATCTGCTCTGCATTGACATAAATATAGCCAATTTCATAGCCATTTTCACCATCACATCCTCAATAACTAATGTGATTGAAAAGAATAGGTTTTTTTTTTTTGTCTATAAGGTAATTCAAACTACCTGACTTTGAAATTTATAAAATATTTTTTTTAGCTTAAAATCTTTCCAACTGAATGAGAACAGTAAGGAGTGTGAGAATTATTCTCATTAAGCCCCTTGTATGACAAGCAAGGAAGAAACGTCTCTTTCAAGTTTATTGTAACACAAGTCTACATGTTAAAAACAAAAACAAAGCACCTTATACCGACTGCAGCCTTAAACAGTTTCCTGAACCAAATTGGAGTTTCAGTATTAAATTTAAAATGAGAGCAAAGGAGATCATAAGAACCCAACACTAGGAAAGTGAAAGCTTTTTGTGAGGAATAGAGTTGAAAAAAAAAAATCTACTGAACTCAAAATAGGGAGATCAGAAAATGTCATTTTAGGTAATCATCTAAGGCCCCAGAGAAAATTACTTTCTGCTAATCAGTAGTGATCCTTTCAGTCTATAGATAGACTACAGTCATGTCACTGTGCGTGTTCGATAAGGCGATTTGCCACATCCAAACAGGTATTCATCAGCTCGGCACATTTTCCCTCCCTCTGTGTACATGGTCTGTGTTGAGTGCGTGCTGCTCTAGAAAAGGCTGACAAAGAGAGACTAGGTGAGAAAGCTTTCAGGGAGAAGCTTGCAACGCCTGTATATAAAACTCAAATGGAAAACGGTTTGTAATAGATGCATACACATACAGCTTTCTAATTGTCAAAGCAGCCTTTGCGTCCGCTGTCTTATTATAGCTCACAACCACGCTGAGATGTATATAATACAAACTTAATTATCTAAATGGTAAGGAAATAGACGCGTTGTTAAAGTAATTCGCTCCAAATCGTAAGGACCCAGGTCTTCTAATTTCTAGGTTATTTATATACCCTACCCATTATGTCAAGCGATACTATTGTTTACAAACTACAAGGAAAAATACTGTAACTCAAAAAGTTAAATAACTCCCCTGAGCTATTACGAAGGAAGAATTGATGAGCCAGATTGCCGTCTGGTTTTAAATCTAAAGGTTTTTCCAATTTGCTATAAACTCTCTGTAGGAACAAGCCATAACTTATTGGTAATGCCCAGCTGCTGGATAAAGTACCTCCTTACACAGTCTGATAAGTATTTATTAGTAAAACAAGCAGCTAAAAGGATTCACGTTTGATTTTGTTATAATCTTTTATTTTCAAAAACAGAGCAGTTGTGTTGAAGGTTAAAGTTCTGTATTTATTAAGCTTATGAAAAAAACAGAAATGAAAACGGTGTGCTCTTATTTTGACTTCTTTTAGAAGCATGTAGGTGGATTATGTGTTTTAATTGAAGAATCATACCAGTATTAGCTTTTTTGTTCTTGTTGCTCATAAGCTGTACTGTTATTCCTTTTGTATTATAGTAAATATAATACAGCCCACTTGGACATTTGTGTAATATAGAAGAAATCAAGTCCTGGTGAACTTGAGATTTTTTTTCACCTCGAATCCCATTCTTTATGATTTAATGAACACTGGTATCCCCTGGAAATCATACAGAAAATAAATAAATGCATAGAATTTATACAACTTTAATGAATTAAACTGATCTTACCATTTAAAAGAACAATAGTATAACAAAAGAGAAAAATTTGATGGAAATCTAAAAGGGAGTAAGTGAAGTAGAGCTTTTGCTATAGACAGATGAATATAACATAATTCTCCTTATTTTATGCCTAAACTTGTAAAAGTGAGGTAGAGTGGATATTATTTGCTTTTAGAAATAGCCTTTTATCGAAGTCTAATAGGTTAAAGTATTTCGCTTTAAAAATAAGCAAAATATTTTAAATCACTTCCCTTCTGTTTGTAACCTTCAGCACTGGTATTGGTTGAATTGATTAGAGCACAGTCTATTGAATCTAATATATAATATTTAATTGCCAACTTGGAATGAAGAATTACATCCTTTTGACCAATGACTATAGCATTTGATCCTAGTCAACTGTCTTATTCATGGACATTAACAAAACTGAGGGAGAAAGTAGTCTGCTTCGTAAGTTAGTAATATGGAGATGATGTTTATTATATAAATTAAGAAGATGTCACGGGGACTGTCTATGTATTTTTAAGGAATCTAGATTGTGTGCTTAAGAGTTCTTTCTCTAGACCTTTTCTTCACTCAAGACTTGCATATCTACCAGAACAACCTTGCTCCTCATCGCTTCTAATCTTGCACCGACTATACCTCGCCCTTTCACCCTCAATGATTTTCTTTCATGAACTTACATTAATCAGAAAATATTTCTATATAATATGAATGCATATTGGTTTGTTTTCAGTTTTTCTTCACTAGGATATAAGATGAAAAAGGGGATATCTATTTATTGCTATATCTCTGGTGTTTGGAACAAAGAGAAACAATATAATTTGTGGAGTAGGTAAACAATTTGAGCAAAGAGCATTTACTGAGCAAAAGTTAGATTGTTTTGTTGTTGTTGTTGTTGTTGTTGTTTTGTTGTTTATAAGGCTCTATTAAGTACAATATCTCATATATTAAACCCCATCTTCTTATTAGAAATGCCATATGCCTTAAAATATGGAAGACTATTCTTACAGGTATGAGGTGGTATCTCATTATTTTTTGTAAGTATTTGCATTTCATTTTATTTTTTTTTTAATTTTTCATTTTATTATTTTTATTTTTAAATAATTTTTTGTTGTTGACATTGGTTATCTTTATGGTTTTGATTTGTATTTACCTAATAGCTAGTGAAGTTGAGCATCTTTTCATATGTCTGTGGGCAGTTGTATGTTTTCTTGGGAGAAGCAACTGTTTAGGTCTACTGCCCATTTTTTAATGAGATTTTTTTTTATTGTTGAGTTGTACGAGTTCTTTATATATTTCGGATATTAGCTCTTTATCAGAGGCGTTGTTTACAAATATCTTCACCCATTCAGAAGGTTGCTTCTGTTTTGTTGATGGTTTCTTTTGCTATGCAGAAGCTTTTTAGTTTGATATAATCCCCTTCGTTTATTTTTGCTTTTACTTCACTTGCCTTTGAGGTCAAATTCATAAAACCTCTAAAACCAAAAATAGCTATTATCAACAAGACAAGTAATGACAAATGTTGGAGAGGTTGTGGGGTAAAGGAACCCTCATACACTGCTGGTGGGACTGCAAATTGGTACAGCCACTGTGGAAAACAGTATGGAGTTTTCTCAAAAAATTAAAAAATAGAATTACCGTATGACTCAGCAACTCTCTTCTGGATACCTACCCCCAAAATCTGAAAATGTTTACCCATAAAGATAAATGCACCCCTCTGCTCATTGCAGCATTATGCATGGTGACCCAGATATGGAAACAACCAAAATTGTCCTATGGTAGATGATTGGATAAAGATGTGGTATATATATACAATGGAATGTCACTCAGCCATAAGAGAAGATGAAATATTGCCATTTGTGACAACTAGGATAGATCCTGAGATGATCATGCTAAGTGAAATAAGTCAGAAAGAAAAAGTTGTAAACTATATGATTTCACTCATATGTGGAATGTAAATGGAATAAGACAAACAAAGCACTCCTAGACACAGAGAACAGTTTACCAGAGGGAAAGTGGGGACAGGTAGAGGTAGATAAGGGTACAGGGGGTCAAATATATGATGACAAACGATTTGACCTTGGGTGTGAACACACAAGGCAATATACAGATGATATATCACTGAATCATACAATTGAAACCTATATAATTTTAATAACCGATGTCACCCCGATAAATTAAATGAAAAAGTATGGAAGAATGAATCTTAAAAATCACACCATTCTGAGATGCTTTCTATAACCAAAATACAGAGTTAAAATTTTAGAAACTAAGATTATTATTATAAAAAGTACATTCTGTTGTGATAATATAATTCTGCCTTTGATAGTAACTTAAAGTACTGCAGATAATCTTCTCATGCAGAAGACAATTAAACATAAATTTGTTCTTATTAAGAAATCACATTTACCAGTTGCTGTTTACCAGCATCATCTCCCTCACTCTTTCCAGTTATTCCCATTGCCTACTTTTAGTCTGACCAGGCTAAAGGAAATCACATATCTGCCCATAGCAAATGGATTGGTATTGCCCCACAAACATAACCTGTCCAAGAAACCAAATAAAAGGTAAATAGAAAAAGGAGTTTGAGTATATTAAATTTCTCATTAAATCTATTGACTTATTTTCAGCAGGCTCACCTTTATTTATTTTAGTGTGTGATCAAGTGGGCCAGTTGTTTATTGTGCAATGGCCTTTATGCATTCTGAAAATAAATTATGTCAGGGCAGATAGAGTTCGCAGGATTTTTTTAAAACTCATTTTCTTCCTTTTAATTCTTTCTTATTTGATCATTTATCAGTTATTCTTTTTAATAGCTATCACAAAGCCTTTATTAAGTACTGCCAAAGGCAATAATGAATAAAACCTAAATTTTTATTAGAATAACTATAAAAAACAAATGAGGGAAATTAAATAAAAGGCATTATGCCCTCAAGAAATTTGATTTTTTTGTAAGAAAATAAAATCATTAAAAATATATCCCAATGGTTGTTATAGAAACAGATTGAATTGAAGAATGCAAAGGGGGACATTGATGCTTCAAACATCACACTATGAAGAAAAATTACATTCGCTGTGCACTTAAAGTAGCATATTAACTTTAATTGTATAGTTACTGAACAATGTCAAAACATTATTATTCACAACAGTCATAATTGAGCTAAAAATGCTCCTCACATGAAGAGATCTTTTCTTCCAAGGAGTAAATCATGAGATCGTGTTTATAGCTGTTCTTTATCAAAATGTGTCATTGTGTGTCTGTTTAATTTAGATATAAATTAAATGGTGAGCGCCTCGGAAAGATGTTTAATTCTCAATAGTTCTTTTAGTTCTACTGTCTGTATAGGATTTCGAACACATTGATTTTTAAAAATCCTAATTTCATTATCTGGGGACCAGTGGGCAGAGTTGTATATAACCAGATAGGAAAGGCCTCATGTGTGTACTTGAAATTGAGGGACGTTGTTTCTCTCCAATCACAGATAACACAGGTGGCAAAGGTTTCTTCCTTGACCTTGCTCGGATGGGAATGTTATGCTTTATGGGACGATATCAGGCAGGATCAATTGAGTTGATATTTGTTGAGTCAGCATGTTTTGCCTCAGAATAATAATTGTACCTGGACATAAGTAGAACGTGTCAGAATAGGATCGAAAACTCCAGAGCTATTTCTTCATGGCAACTCTTAAAGTTGGTATTGCTCTCCTCATTACTCAGAGAAATTAAGGTGCAGAAAAATTAGGTAAGTGGCAGAGCATGGATCCAGAGTTCTAAATATTTCCAGTCCTTTATGCTATGTCATAGAAAGTATTTTGTTCATATAAATGTTTGCAGTTGCATGATAAAATAGGACAATTCTTAACCTAAAACAACTACTCTGCTGAGTCATCATTCTAGTTATTTCACTGCCTAATGAATGGTGCAGTGTTCAGGGTCGTTCGTTGTTGAGTTACTGTTTGGGACTCCAGAGCTGTCTGTCATCAAGGAACAAAACAGGGGTAAGTAAATCTTAGAGGAAATGAGGGATTCAGGACTATCTGAATCGTATTAAGCACCTCATTTAAAAGTATCTTCACTTATTCATTTAGCTACTCTATATCGAGAGTCAGCTATGTGCCAAGCACTATACTATGCAATACATAAATAAACGGACACAGTCGATATCCTCAAGAACCTAGGGAAGAAAAAAAAGATAGATAGGTCTAGAGTAGGATGGGGAGTAAACAAAGGGTGTTAAAAGTGCCTTAGATGGGCACCTAATCCAGCTGTGGGGTTTCAGGTGTTCCCCAAGCATCACTAAGAGCTGGCGATGTAAAGAGGATGTTGGTAAAGAGAGAAGAGGAAGGGGCATTCTATGATACTGCATAAACCACTTATGTACAATTAAAGTGTTGTGTTCTGTTTACTTGTAAAGGCATATTAACTATTTGATGTAGTATGTAAATAGACCATCTTCGGGAATCAAATTAGAGGAATACACTTAGCCTAATACAAAATTATACTTTCTAGAGGTAGTGGAATTAATTTTGGTATACTTCCTTTAGCTTTAATATTCAACATGCGGTATTTGTATTTGCACTCTCAGCAAAACAATACAAAAAAATAATATAATAATACAACAGAAGCTAACTTTTATTGGGAAAATAATGCAATAAAAGCTAACTGTTGTCGAATACATACTGTGTACCAGGTACGGTTCTGATGTTTTAACAACTCACTTCATCCTACTACAGTGCTGTGGGAAATGTACAAAATTTTTTATTCTGCTGAGGGAAGAGGTAATTTGGCTAAGTTTGCCTTGCTAGTAAATCTGATTCTAGAATGCACACTTGAATATGCTTTTCTATGCTGCAAAGAATACGCTGAAGAAAAGATAAAAACACTGACTTTACTAGGTGAATACAGTTTAATTTTATTTCATCTGAAATCAATTTAATTTAGATTCACATTTAAATCTGAATTTGATACACTTTTTTAACTATATAAATATATATTCATATGTGTGTGTGTGTGTATGTGTGTATTCATATATATGTGTGTGTATAAAGATATTCCCCATTTTGAAGATAGAAAAACTTAGGTTTTGGCTAAATATCTTGCCCAAGGGGATTTATCAGGATCTGAAATAGCTTAACTTAGTGCATTTATATGGGAGCAGTAATCTCTTCTAAGATTTTTATTTGTACCTACTAAATGTAAAGGGCAAATTAAATGTAGTTTTAAATAATGTTTAAAATGAATTTGGAGATGAAAATATACTTGTTGGAGGTATATTTGAAATAATTGTCTTGTTGATTATCTTCATGGATACTAATAATTATCAGCCACATTTCTGAAGGAAGGATGTTTATTTAATAGATTGTTCTCATGTAGGCTGAATTCATTTTAAGTATTTAGCACAACATCTAGTAAAATGTCTGTTTGACATATGAAGCAAACCCCTGAGGTTAAAAGCCAAAAGCAACCTTCTAGTTGCTGGCCCGTTAAATAATTTTTATATCACCATAGTAATTGTCACCTGTAATTATTAGGTAGAATAATCCATGAGTACAGCTTTGTGATTCTACATTAAGAAACCAGAAACTCAAACACAGAAATGAGGACTTAGACACCTGGTTTCTATGTGTCTGATGTAGCCTACAGAAATAAAATTTAATTTAACGATCCAGTAATTCTTTAAAGATAAAAAATGAAATAGCTTTTACACTGCAGTTACCAACTTGTCAACTTTCACAGACATATTGTCACACCAACCAAATTTTATTACATGTATTGCGATGAGACTGCAAACAAAAATTGCTTGTCTTTTTTTATGGGTTGAGTAATTTCACCTATGGAAATTAGACAAACTAACACTATTCAATGGGCATAACATTGCTGATCTAGTTATTGCCTTTCACTCTGTTAGAAAAAACTTAAAAATTAGCTCAGGAAGCCCAGAATCACATTATTCTCATTATATTTTCTGAAATGTCTTAAGGTTAGCTCCACTGCCAATGGCTTGTATTAATTTTTTGAAAAACATACCTACGCTTAGTGAAAAATATTTAGGAAAACACGTTTTTTAACCTAGTCTTTATGCAAGGTGTTTGCTAATCTTTGCCTAACTATGATACATTGATTTTGCTGCATACAAGTCAATGCAGAACAGAGATTAAAAATAAATCTGCTTCTCCATAAAAAAAAAAAATTGGTTTTATTCTACCTTATTTAAAGGGGATTAAGTGATGTTTTATTAGATTAAATCATCGACTTTTCTTAAATACTTGCCTTTCTATTCAAATGTCTATTTTCCTTTCAGGGTGGTGATTCATGTCCTTCCTTTCCAAAGATTCTGAAAAAGGATTACATAAAAATACAAAACAATAAATTAATGACAGTGAAAAGATATTTCAACAAATTCTAGAAATGTATTGGAAAGCAAGAATTTATTTCATTTATGTATCAGTTTTGGCAAATCATGTTTTTCTAGAAATAAGCTCATTTCATCCAAATGATATTAGAGTCTTCAATTATTAGTATAAAATTGGTCCTATTATATTTTAAATGCCTATAGTATCTATAATGGTGTCATTTTTTCTTTCTGATATTGGTATTTTTTTACTAGTCTCTTTTTATACTGATATTTCTTCATAGTTCTAACCAATAATATCCAAAGAACAAATTTTATACTTTGTCAGTTTGTTGTTTTTTTCATAACCACTCTATTAATATATATTTTAAATAATACGAAATCCACCCATTTTAAAGTATATAATTCAACAATTTTGTATATTTATCAAGTTTTATATCTATTATATTTACAGAGCAACCATTAGTATGATCTAATTGTAGAACATTTTCAGCACCCACAAAAAGAATTTGTATCCATTAGCAGTCACTCACCTGCCCTCCTCCAAACTCTCCAGCCCTAGGCAACTACAAATCTACTTTATCTATATGGTTATCTGTCCTCAATATAGCACACAAATGGAATTATACAGTATATGGTTTTGTGACTGACATATTTTACTTACCATAATGTTTTGAGGTTCATCCATATAATAGCATGTATCAATACTTCATTCCTTTTTATTGCCAAATAGTATTACATTGTATAAATTTCCACATTTTTCTATCCATCTGGTGATTTGGTCATTTCTACTTCTTGACTATTATCAATAATGCTTTTATGAACATTAATGTACAAGTATTTATATGAATAAATATTTTTATTTTCTTAGATACCTTTACAAGTGGATGATTGATCATATGGTAGCTCTATATTTAATAATTTGAGGAGCTGCCGGAATATTTTTCAGAGTGGTTGTACCATTTTAAATTCTCACCAGGAATTTATGAGGGGTATAATTCTCTACTTTCTTTCCAGCACTTGTTATTGTCTGTCTGTTTAATTATAGTTGTCCTAGTGAGTGTGATGTGGCCATTGTGATTTTGATTTTTAATTTACCTAATGACTGATGATGGTGAGCATCTTTTCATGTTTGATTAGCCACCTGTATATCTCCTTGGAGAAATATCTATTCAGTTGTCTTTTATGGCTGAATTATTATGGTTCTTTATGTTTTCTGGACACAAATCCTCACAGATATATGATTTTATATATGAAAATATTTGCAAAGATTTTCTCTCAATTTGTGGGTTGTATTTTCACTTTCCTTGTGATGTCCTTTGAAGCACAAAAGCTTTTCATTTTGATGAAATAAACTTACCAATTTTCTCTTTTATTGCTTATGCTACTAGAGTTGTATCTAAGAAATCACTGCCAAAAAAAAAAAAAGAAAGAAAGAAAAGAAAAAAAAAGAAAAAGAAATCACTGCCTAACCAAAGATCACAAAGATTTGCTCCAGTGCTTTCTTCCCAGAGTTTTATAGTTTTAACTCTTATGTTTAGATCTCTAAGCCACTTTGAGTTCATCTTGGGGCAGGATGTCAAGCAGGGATTCACATTCATTCTTTGATGTGGATATTCATGCAATCCGATTGTTCTGGTACCATCTGCAGCTAACTAGAAAGACTGTTCTTTCCCTATTCAATTGTCTTGGCCCTTATACATTTGTTTTTAATCTAATTATTTTGTTTGTTTTGTTGATCTACTGTAGTCTTTCTTCTATTTACTTTGGGTTCAATTTGCTGTTTATTCTTTAATTTCCTGCAACAGATGCTTATATCCTTAAATATCAACTCTCTTCTTTTCCAATATAGGCATTTTATGGCAATAAAATTCCCTCTAAGTGTAGCTTTTCTTTACCATGTGATACAGGAAATGTATTGTTTTTTAATTGCCATTTGATTCAAAATAGTTTCATAGTTCCTTTCCAGCTCTGGGGAATTTTTCAAGTTACTGTATTATTATTGATCCTTTGAAATTGTCAGATTGCTCTATGTACCACCAAATGATAATATTGGTAACGTGTGGAAAGAATGTGAATTTTGCAGTTATCAGGTGCAGTGTTTTATAAAAATCACTTAGCTCAAGTTTGCCAGTCACGTTTTTCAAATATTTTTATCCCCAGTGATTTTTTTTTTTTTTTTTTTTTTTTTTTTTTGCTTTGCTTGTTCTAGCAGTTCTAGGGAGATATGTTAACACCTTGCACTATGATTATAGATTTATCTTTCTAATTTTGTTGGTTTCGCTTTATGTATTTTAAAGCTATACTAGGGTTGCATAAAGTTTTATTTTATATTTATATCTTCCTCATTTTATCATTATAAAATGTGCTCTTTATCCGCAGTAATAATTCTTTTCTTAAAGTCCAGTTTGATAGCAATTTAGCTACACAACTTCCTTTTTGGTAGTTTTTGTACGAAGTATCTTTTTGCATTACCAATATTTTCATTTTTATCTATTATTATATTTCAGTTGTCTCTTATACATAGCATATTAATATCTGTACTTCTTTATCCACATCGAAAACACTTGCTTTTTAAATGTGTTTAATTACTTTTAATTTTGGTGTTTAAACCTACTGTCTTACTATTTTTCATCTCTGCCAACTGACTCATTGTTCCTATTACCTTAATTCAAATCAAGCTCTGCAACTTCCTTCTCGTATAGTCATAGACAAGTTCAGGCCCAGTACGTTTAAATTATTCGACTGAGTCTGATAGCATTGGATGGAGAATTCAGTCCTGGACTCCTAATACTGCCTCTAATTGTCATTCGGGCCTTTTCAACCCTGAATGTGCCAAAAGAGTGGTGTGCCTTTCAGCTAGATACTCACCTCCCCTGAGATGGGAAACATATGGTGATTTTAAAGTTCCTCCCCAAATAATGGAGTCTATCCTTCCAAAACAATCCTGCAGTATGGTTAGAGCATTTCTTAAAACCCATGTTAGAATGGTTTGCTTCAACTTGCTCACCAGAAATCCAGATTGTTCTCCAGTTACTCCATGAGCTTTCAGGGGGCTGATTCTCATGAGCTCAGAAATAATTATCTTGTTTTCTTCTGTTATAGTCCTGTGATCAAGGGGCCTTGCGCTCTTTCCTGCTAATGGTCCACTTGATGTCACTTTTTTTGTGTGTGCGGAGGATACTATCTTCTGCTAATAATTACTGTTTCTACCACTCTGTAAGCTTTGGCCAAAGGGACCCTTCTCATTCCTTGTCTTTGTCTACCTTTTCCAAAAACGGGACTTTATTCCTAAGCAGAGACACCGAGTACATCTTTTAACAAGCTTTGGAGTGCAGGGTAAAGAGTAAGTATGCATCAGAAAATAAATACAAACTATCATCATATACATATAGATATAAATTAGTAGATGGATCCCTATAAAGCCAGGTCCTTTCAGTTATATGGAAATTTATTACTGAGAATATTCTAGAGAGCTTCATGCTAATTCCTGACACTAGAAAAGAAATACTTCACTCAGTCTTGCTTGAGACCATCATATGTTGCCCATCACTAGCCTCTTCCAAGGTGAGCTGTGCCAAGCTAAGTCCAGTTAATTTTTTATTTTTTCTTCCAAAAGACACCATTCTATTTTTTTTCCATCTTATAGATGGGGAAGCCAAGATGAAGACATTTCAAGCAAATTTTCTCTTGTCACTAAGCCAGGTAATAAAAGCAAAAGAAACTTTTAAAATATATATATATATATTAATCTATATACACGAATTATATATGTATTTGTAAAATACATGTGAAATCCTCAAGTTTGAGATATATAGCTAAAACTCATAGATGACTGCCCTACTCATTGGCCTGCCGTCCTAGAAAGATTTCTGGTTTGGGGATTTTAAGTACCCTGGATGTGGTCTTATCTATTCTATATATTTATTATAAATTTAAACAAGAATATATCCTATTACACTAGTATTCATTTACTATAAATATAATTAATATAAGCATTTAACTTGCATTAACCATAATAACATAGATCTGCCTATCCATAAAGCTGCACTGATCTGAGTATACAAAGTATAAATATAAAGAGATTGACTTAAGGTCCACTATGTGAAAAAGTTTTATATTCTCATTACATTTTATGGAAATTGAGCAAGCACGATAAATCACGTATATCCTATTTCAGTGATATACATCCCAAAACTATTTGGAAGAACAGAAAAGCAGCCTATGTAATTTCTCGATTAGATTATTTGGCAGGGTGTATCAGGCAGCTAGTTCCTACTACTTCCTCCTAAAATTGCAACTTTGATGTATGTCAAACAAGGTTATTTTTCCCATGCTTTTATTTCTGGTCAAACATGAAATTAACTCAGGTGCTGATTTGCAAGTACAATTTTTTTTTATTTGTTTTGTTCTTAGTAAAGAACATGTTGTCTCTTTCTCTCTCCAAAACAAAGGAGTGAAATATGAAAACATGTTGCAACTGTTGTTGTTTTAATGTAACAAGAGACTCCATGGCAGGCTTACATTCATTGCCTTTTGTTTGTCAGAAGGGCTGAAAAGTGAAGACAGGATTCCCAATTGTTCCTATGGCTCATAAGTGGACTTGGACTTGACGATGAAATTGCAGTTCACTGTGTTCCATTTCTAATTGCTTCAGGAAAGCTTTGATTGATGTTACACAAGAGTGTGCACAATAAACCGAAACATTATTCCACAGTAATTGTCCTCATTTCCATTGAAACCTCTGAATTATATCCGCTTTATTCAGTTGTCTTTCTCTCTAAAATAACATGCTCCACATCATGTTCTTTCCTTTATACAGAAGTAGCCCCCAATCACTCAGTCTGAGGTAAAAACGGTAAATAATATTTCAGATCAAACTTTAAAGTGAGCTAGATGAAGGAAATTAAATCTAATGTTTCCAGTTTGGAGAGTTGACTAGACCTTTCTTAGCTTTGCCAACTGAGTTGGCGCACTGTGACGTTAGCTCATTTTATTCTCACATCAATTACACATATTATGGAGGACAGATATCATTACCTCCATGATACAAGCAAGAGAAACTTAAAGATTAAGGGGTTTATTCAGTCACACAACTCATCAAGGACAAGATCATGTCATTCAGACTGTCTGCCTTGCTGAGCCCTAACTAGTTCTTTATTCCTGTGAATTCTGTGCCTATTCGATATCTGTATGACAGGCATCGCAATATCTCCACTTGCTCACATTCGAGAGTGCATCCCTTCCTGTCCTGGACCTCTTATCCCAACACATTCTCTTCTCCAGTCTACCTGAGCTACATCTTTTCAGTTTTTCCTAACTTCAGTTCATGCCTTTCTCATATCCGCCCTGTGGTATTTCAGTAGGCTTCTACTTTGCCTTTCGACTTCCAGGTCTTACTGTTTCTGATATATTCTGAACTTCGCTTAAATGTCGTCTTTTCAAAACATACACACAACTCAGCACTCTAAATCCTTCCATGACTCAGCACTGTTTGTAACGCAAACACCAAGCTCGTTAGTGAGGTGCCTGAACGAGGACCTCCGCACTCAGAATCTGTTTACTTTCACGAATCCCTTAAGTGATCCAAGCTCTGCCACACCAAGCAATTGCCATGTACACTGGGGAAAAACAAAAGACCATGGAAGATCTGAACACCAGCTGACAAATTCCTCTAGACCATTTTCTATCTTCTCTTGCCTTCATGGATTGGCTTAGTCTGGCTTTTTTATTTTCCTTTGTTTTATGTTTGAATTTGGATTTAGTATATAGCTTGACTTTAGACTTTAAACTTGATCCTATCCTACCAACTTCTTTAGGTAATTGCATCTGGAAAACTTCCTTGGTTCTAAGAATGGAAAAATCCCTTGAGAGGTATCTGGACCTCACTCCCTTTATCAGTCAGAGTTCAGTACAGGAAACAGAAATCACTCTAGAAAGTCAGTTGAGAATTAAGTTGTTGGAAGAGCTGAAGAATTTTTCGGCTGAGTTTCTTGGAAATACTCCCCAAATTATACTCATTGGCCCACTAAAGAGAGAACTAAGTCCGAGACCACTCTCTGTCCTGGACCATGCTGGAGTCAGAGCACCCACCGGTACAGTCACAAATGCCTCTCAGCATCTACAGACCCGATGACAGATGCTTCACCGTTGCTGCTGGGGGATGGTAATATTTTTACACCCTTGACTGAGAGCGGCAACTACCCCATCATCACTAGAAAGAAGACCTCATTTCCACTTTTCTGAATCTCAGGACAGCAAGTACTTGATGCACCTGCTTCGCATCAAGAACCCTAGCTGTTAGGAAATCTGGGAAAAGTGGTTTTCAGCTTTCCAAATCAGGAAGGAGAGAGGGATGAAGGCTGAGCGAGCCAGTCCAGGGTCCTCAGCATCTTTCCAGACTTGGTTCCTGTGCTTCTCCTGTGACGGCTCCAGCATCCTTTCTCTCTCCTCTGTGCTTTCTTTTTATCAGGTATAGAGTTTCTTCCTTTAGTCGAACATGATCCATCAATGTACTAGGATTGTACCAATAAAAAACATTTGTATTTAAAGATAAGCTGGAGAAAATTAAAATATATATATATTTCTACGTATTCTATGGAAACTTTTAAGGTTGTTAGGCGTTGTTAGATCTAGTCTGCATTTCTCTTCTAAACAGTAAAAAAGATCAGAACTGAAGCTAAATATAAAATTAATCCCACTTCTGGAATACACAAACATTTTGAATTAAACTCTTGGAGGCTTTAATTAAGTTGCTCACAATTTCAAATTTACCCACAAAATCCTGACATTTCAGCATTGCTCTAGGCTATACACAATATGTTTTAGAAACTAAACCAAAAACCGGACTGGCCAGATACAATCTATCCGCTATTTGAAAAATTAGTTTCAGAAAATTAGGAAGTTAGACAAGGCCAAGTTATTAACCTGTTCGCTGGAAAAGGTGAGAGGGTTATTTCTTGTATGTAGTGGGGCCTCAGGTCCAATTGTTTATCTAATTAATTTATCCGCAAAGATAGCTGTTCACAGTCACCTCTGTAGAGACCTGTAAGGAAAAAATTTAAATTCATAATGTTACGTTTGCATTTCCACTAGTAATGCTGGCAGAAATGATGTTTGCAAATGGAAATTTTGGTTTTTAATGTTGGCGTATACGCATTCACCATCTAGTCCAGGGAGAAGAGCAGCCTCTTTTTCTTCTTCCCTTTCCTCTGGGAAGGGCCACTGTATGGTGGGGGAAAAAAAAACAGTAAGGAAATTGGGCGATTTCTGAATGTTAAAGTTTCTTTCTCTGTGGGTGACTTAAATTGGCGTAGTTGAAAAAGCTTAAGTCAACAAAGGAGAGTCACAAATACGCTAGTGATACGTGTCTATAGTAGTTTCTGTGAGATGATATTCAAAGAGCTCAATTTTTTTTTATATATTAAGTAAAACAAGTCCTCTCATCTTTTTCTGTTTCTATAATGGAGAGTAAGAATGGAAAATTTCCAATTTATTTTCATGATATGATGGTGTCAGTGGAAAAAAAGGAAAAAAAAGAGGTTTAGCCTGTAATGAATAAAACGTATTTATTTGAACATTGGATTGCCATCCGGGAGGTACAGATTCAGGTAGCAAACCAAATTATGCTCTGGAGTTTGTGAAGGGCAAAGCCCACAGTTGTGGCTAAAGAAAGTTTTCCTATTGGCTGTAAAACTAATTCAAAAAAGATTGGTCAGGGCTGGGTGGTCAGAATCTGAGGTAAGAAAGTTCCAGATTGTGCTTCTATGGCAAGGATGAAAGTCCAAGGGTTCAAACCTCATTTGGAGTCTCTATGCAAATGAAGGATGCTGGTGAAACATTGGCTCCTTTCAAAGGCAAAAATTGCAGATGATGCGGTTGCCATGGTGAGGAGGAAGTATAGCTCATGATGTGGTTTCATTGCTGGTTCAAAAGTTCAGAAGTTCATGGGTGGGATATACATACCTCAAATTTTTTTCACGGCCTTCCAGCTTCATTTTAGTTCCCTTGACGTAAGTAACTCTATCGTGACATTCCCATTCAGGGGTGTTTCCCAAACTCTTTTGAGCTTCTCTGAGTAAAAGAAATTCTTAGAAAATCCACAGCAAATATGCACTGGAAATATGGTCAGCTAATGGTCAGAAATCATGCTGATAAAAATGTATGTTGCTTCATGAGTACTCTTTCCTCTTGCCTTTTTGTGAATGAAGGTACTCTGACTGTGGTCAGCATCCCCCTGATTCGAGGGCTCATTCAGCTGGTTAGCTGGGCTGCCTAGGTGTTCCTTCCCTGGCCCTTTGTTCCTCGTGCATCTCTCCTGCTCCTGTATGTGCATTTGAAGAGAATGGCCTTACCAGTCAAGAGGCTGGTCCTGTTTTTCAGTCACATGTACGAGTAGCTCTATACTACTTGTCTAGAACCTACGAAGACTGTCTTCTTCTTTTGTTTAACAGAGCCAGGATATCCAATGTTCAGGGTTAAGGGAGAAATTAAAAAGGTGTTTTATTTTCCACAGTGAGTTGCTTTACCAACGTCTTTTTCCCCTTGTAAGTTGTTTTTGAGGTCTTCTGTGTACATGCATGTATAAAGCTATATATATTTTTCTATTTTTAATGTAAATACCTCCTTATTTCTCCTCTCTTGGTATCAATTTTACTTCTTTATACAATTTTTACTTTCCATTAAAAAGAACTTCAAGCACATCAGTGAATATGTTTTTTCTTTAGTTTCTTTAAAATATCCATTTTAATCCCTTGAAATGTGCTTGCATTCATCTTTATTGCTTAGAAGTCATATAAGAAAGATAACCACAAGAACATAATTCTATAATGAAGGAAGTATTAGGTTTCATTAAAAAAAAATGAGAAGAATGCTATAGAAGAGAAAAGTAAGTATGAAAAACAGTTATATATCAAGACTCGGGTTTTTTCTCATGCTTCATTCCACTCTTCTGTTTTCCCTCAAGATATTTCTATAGAGTTAGAAGCGAGTGAGTGTTAAGGAAACAAGGAACATTTAAAAAGTAAACCAAAAACAAAAGTTTTCAATCACAATGGATGTTAGGATCACCTGAGAAAACTGTATAGGGGTGGTGTGTGTGTGTGTGTGTGTGTGTGTGTGTGTGTGTGTGTGTGTTTGCTGGAGGTGGCGTACGCATAGTTGTACCTCATCTCATATCCACTGAATCGACGTCTATGGCATGCGTTCTAGAAACACACTTACCCCAGACACTGATTTCAGTTTACATGTGTTCTTCTTTATTTAGCTGTATTACTTTAAATGTCTCCAGTCAAGAAAAAGAAAGGTCTTATTTTCACTGGCAGTATGTATAAGTGCACGGTTCATTCAATTTTAATTTTCCAAAATTGCAAAGTAAGGTTCAGTTTATGCATAGTGTACAAAGAATTAACAAAAATTTCTCTAACTTACAAAGCATCTCTGAATTATATGCAGGATTAACTTCATTGGCCATAACTAGTAGAAAGAAGTTCTTCTGTCCGGCCATGTCTTACTAAATGCTAACCATGTGACAAGCATTAGGCTAAACTGAGGGTCATTTTTGCTTTTAAGAACACTCCTGCCTTAAAGGAACTTCACAACCTAAAAAAGGAATATTGAATTCAATGTCAGAAATAATCACCAACCATTATTTTAACCAACTTATCTATTCAACAAATATATACATTATGCTAATTAAAGTAGAAATTTGATCCAGCTATTACAAAGACACTAGTTGACCTAGGTTCTAATTTTTTATAATATCATTGATTAGGATAATCCCGACTATAATCTTCAACTAGTTTTAGAACCTAATGTGCTATAATCTTCAACTAGTTTAGAACCTAATTGAGGTAAATTAAACTTGGCAACTTAAGAAAAAATTAATTACAGAATAAAATATTTCATCATTGTTTTTTTTTTATATATATCTATAAAAATTTCATGACAAACGAAAGGCCTCAGTGTTCAATGCATAGGATGGACTCAAAACATATGATTTTCTCTTCTCACTCCTGACCAAAAATAGTTTTACTCATACATTTTGTGGCAATAGCCAATCTATTTCTAGGATCTCCACAGGGAAGGCAACCAAGAATACATTCAACATCTGGGTAGCTATGCGTAATAAGCCTTGACAAAGCTCATGTTCATACAGGAAGAGGTGAAAGATAAATTTTTAGCAGCATACATGTTATAGTTCATTAAAATCTGAAATCTGTGATTATACATTAAGGGGAAAATATTTTAGCAAGGAATAATTACTGAAAATGATAAATTATTGGGTAGATACGAAGCGCTATGTAGGCACTTATATTCACTCACGATTTTACAATTGAATAGTATATATGCTAAGAAAAGTCAGATCGTGTTCAAAGATCATTCGTTAATTTAATGGTAAAATTTTATATAAGTGGGAAGTACTAAAAAATGGATAAAAGGCAACTTCTTGAGAGGCAGAACCTCTAAGTCAGATTAACAACTGCTCTCTATGACTAATGAGTCAACAAAACGAGGTTAACATCCTTTAAAAAATGGAAAAATAAGAGTGTTTCCAAATACATAGATACTAAGAGCATATAGCATCAAAAGAGTACAGGGTAAATGTTACAGTTCTCCCATAACGACTTTCAGCCCCTTGACACGTAATATAGGACAAGAGTTCATTGTATGCATCATACGAATTATACCTACTATGAACATATTTATAATTCAGTATCGACTCCATATAATGATCTTATCGGAAGGACTGGAAAGAAAAAAGTGCTGGATCAATAGAGCAGAGAAGTTATCGGTGGGAGTCCCTTAGCAAGGAAGACGGGAGAGCGAAGGAGTATAGAAAGAGAATACAGGTTCTCATATCTCCAGGGGAAGATGGTGCTTAGTGGGAAAATGCCCCTTTTCTCCAAAAAGACCTGTATGGAGCCTTAAATGAAAAAATAAGCATGCAACCTTAACTTAAATATATATGAAAGAAATAGCCAATCAATACAAAAACATGTAACGTATAAATATGTTATAGATATAATAATTTGGATAAAAAGATTAAGTCTAGAGTTTTTTTTAAATCTATGACTTTAATTTAAAAATAGGTAATATACACATATATAGGTACTTTGAGTGATGACATTAAGTATTTATTGGATTTATCAAAGTGATTCTGTGTACTAATCAATTCTAATGTGTTAATTTTTAATATATTTTTTAATAATCTCATCCCCTCAAGTTCTAGATTGGCATAGATATTATGATAATGGAACTTTGTCCTTTGAGTAAAGAGAACTTATATAAACTAATTTTATAATTTTTAAATTTTAATAAAAAGCAAATATATTATCTAAAGTGACTGTACTTCTCAATTCTTATGGCTCTTTAAGATAACAATTTAAATATATTTTGGCTCACAGTACATTGGTTTTATTTTGTTAAATTTAGAAAACAAATATATCTTCTCTGGAGGTTTGACATTTGATCATTTTTATCATTATAAGTTTTCCCTAGGTTACATTATTTTAGTAGACTTTAATTACTTCTTTTTATCATTCCGCTTTTTAAATGTTTATGCTCTCACAGTTGTAATGATAAAAATGGTTAAATCAGGATGGAAAATTGTCAACTCAGTTAATCATCTAAGACTAATTTAATGACCAGCGGTATGTCTTTGAAAACAACAATAATGGTCTATATTTGATTAGGAATTAAGACATTAGTTTTGCTATAAAATTAGAAAACGAATATCTCTTTTAAATTTCTGCTATCATAATGCATACTTTATATCTTTCATTAGATAAAATTTAAATCGTGGACAGAGCAGGGTGCTTAGAGTTAATTAATTCGGTTTAGGTGCAAATTCTGGTTCTGTCACCACCTGATTCAGGCAGGCCAACTTGTCTTCAACTCTCTGATGCTCAGTTTCCTTATCTGTAGCAGGAAGACAATAAAGCCTTCCTTGCTGGGTGGCTGTGAGATCGCAAAGCAGCTGGCAAAGCGAATTAGCACTGTCATTTTCTGACACGAGCGTTGAACATCTGAATGCTTCCAGAAGTTTAAGTTAATATGGTTTCAGTTAATAAGGAAATTCTACGTCCTTTCCATTTACTCCTTTGAATTCTGGTGGTCTAAAATTTCTTCAATTCTGTAAGTGATGTGGGTACAGGTGGCGTAAGACTAAGGAAGAAAATAAAATGAGATTATGTTGGCAGTGCAGGGGTTTAACAGCCGATGAAGAAGAGGAAAGAAAGGACTATGCAGTTATAGTCTCGGCGTCACAGTTTATAACAGATTTTCATAATTACTCTTACATTCCCAGCTGTGTATGTATGTCACAGAGAGCGGAAATAGTTATAGGGCAGGTCACTCTTAGAATGGAAGCTCAACAATAAATAAATTATGAGATCCAATACACAGCGTATATGTTCATGAAAAGAATTCAAACCTTTTGTCTCTATCGTTACCCGTATCATCCTTTAGATTTCCGATGTAAAAATCAAACAACAAACGCTTTCTGGCAAAGAAATTCTGGTTCTGTCACCATACGGTTTGCAAACCATAAAGAGTCAGGCAAAGTTATGCTTTTATTTATTTTACCTAATGACACACAGTCTCATAACCCCCTCGGTTTCCTTGCATGCCTGTTGCCGGTAGCAGTGTGAGGAGGTGAAGTCAGAGAAAGAAACAGGCTCTGTGTTTTCTGTTGCCAAGGGAGGTTCTGTTTCAGGACACTGGAGCCGCAGATGCTACTTTCCCAAGGTGAGATCGTAACTGAGTAGTTCTGCTTTCTAAACCAGTAAAAGCGAAACTGTTTCCAAGGCCTTGGCAATAAGTAAAAGGCTTATCATCTGAAGCTGCAATTTTCCACCTTCATGGTCTCTTGTTCTGCAAAGTACAGCTTTTCCTTGGTTTGTAGCATTAGTTCTTTCTCAATGAAATTGAGAAAGAAATGAGAAATTAGAGAGCACCTGAAAACTCATTAAGGCAGTCATTTTCTAATCCTACTAACAAAACTTTCATGATTAATTTTTACTTAATATTTTTTGAACTTATAAATTTTTGCCCTATAGCACTTTGGAATTTACCTCATAGTGTCAATGACTTAATTTACCCCAGATGTATCAGCTTGGGTGATTGAAATTATATTTTATATTCTGCAAATACTTTTTGAACGCCTACAGTTGCCAACCCTGTACCAGGCATTGGCATATGTGGTTCTTAGCTTTGGTCTACGTTGGAGAAACAGCCAAAAAAAATAACCAAACACACAGAAAGTATAAAACTGATAATCGTGTTGGCTGCTGGAGAGGAGGGGAATAAAATAAGATATATATAATGAGAAAATAAGACTGTCTTGAAGGAGCAACCGTGTTGAAATCAGAAATGTAGAGAAGGGAGGGCGCTGTGCCCCAGAATGAGAAAACCAAGTGCAAAATCCGGGTAACAAAGGTCATAGTTCGTATGAAGGCCTAGAGTGCCAGTGAGGTTGGAGCAGAAAGAGCTGGTCAAGTACAGTATAAGATGGAGCTTGTGCGGTTGGGGCAGGACCAGGCAGCATAGGTGTGTGCTCAGGGGCTTGTCTCATCGCAAGAGCAATAAAGAATATTAAGCAGGTAGGTGGCATGATTACATTATATTTGCGTGTGTGTGTGTGTGTGTGTGTGTGTGTGTTTAAAGCTCATCCTGCAAGATAGAGAACGAAGTGGGACAAGAATAAATGTGGGTAGAATACTTAGGAGGCTATTTCAGTATCCCAGGAAAGAGAATGATGACAGCATGAACTAGAACTCATGGGAGCTGGTGTTTGGGGAGAGAATGAAATGGATGTGTATGCAATTTGTAAAGTCAGTTTTATAGGATTTAGTGATGGATCTGATGTGGAATGAGAAGGAAATGCAAAACCACCCTAGCCTTCCAGGTAGCGTAATTCGACAAATGGGTTACTGTTCCTAGGAGTAGAGAACACTGAACAGGGTGGGTTTGGGTAGGAAAGATAATAAAATTCATGGTAGTCATCATAACTCTGAGGGTTTTTGAATATCCAAAATAAGATGTCAGTAAATTTTTAATAAATGATTTGAAGCCTAAAGAGTGGTCTGAGTTGGGGTTTATATGTATATATAAAAAACAATAGATAGTATATATAATAGCTTTATATTATATAGCATATCTATAATAACTATAATATATATTATGGGCATACATACCTATAATATAATATAATAGATTATATATATATCTGCTTTCTTTTTCACATGTACATATATATGTATGTTATTGAATGTGTGAGCATGAACAATTTTCCCAATGAGAAAGCATAAAACCTAGGAAATTCTAAATTTTAATGGCCAGGTAGAAAAGGATGGACCCCTAAAGGAGGTAAAGAAGGGGCAGCCGGGAGTAGAAGTTTAAGACTAGAGGACTTCTAAAGGCCAACTCTCAGAATGCAGCTGAGAGGTTACAGGAGAATGAAGAGTGTTTATTGTTATTTCATTATGTAAATGTCAGCATTGACTTCATCAAGATGTATTCCGAACCGCCTAGAGCATAAGTGGGAAGTGACAAAATGGAGACATTGGACACAGATAACTTCTTTGAGAAATTTGGCTGTGAAGGGGAGAGAGCATTAGCCGAAGGGAAACATAGGGTGAATTTTATGGTGTTTTTTTTTTTAATTGATGTAGAATCGACGTGTTAGTTTAAGATGTACACCAGAATGATTCAATATTTTTATATACTGCAAAGTGATCACCACCATAGTCTAGTTAACATCCATCACACATGGTTTCAACATTTTCTTCTGGTGATGAGAATTTTTAAGATCTACACTCTTAGCAACTGTCAGATACACAATGCAGTATGATTAACCAGAGTCACCATGTTATATGTTACATCCCCAGAACTTATTTATCTTACAATGGAACGTTTGTACCTTTTGGCCACCTTCATTCATTGTGCCCACCATCTACCCACATCCGGCAAACACCAATCTGTTTTCCATAGTGACTGCACATTTTGCATTCTCCCCAGTGGGATGCAGGATTTCAGTTTCTCCCTATCCTTGCCAATACTTGTTATTTCTTATCTTTGTGATGATAGCCAGACACACACACACACACACAAACACACAGCTTTTAAAAATTATTTAGGGTTTTATTTTATTTTAATTTTTTTTGAGTGCACAGCCTTATGGATGTTTTTAAGAGGATGGGAAAGTTTCAGGTGAAAGAAAAAGGCTGAATGTAGAATTTGACAAAGGAATCACCTAGTTTCTGGTTTCCAGGGGCAGGAGAAGATGAAATCTGTAGCACACAGGTAGAGGAAGTGGCTTTAGGTAGGCAAACGTCCAGCTTCTCCATTGTAATAGGAGAGGTGAGAGAAAGGGTAAGTGCACATGCACATTGGTTTCCATGACTGGCATCATGAATCTCAAGGGAATATTGCGAACACGAAGGCATTTTTGGCTGAGAACTATTTTCTTTGTCAAGTAGGAGGTGAGATCATTGCTGAATATGAGGGATCTGGAGAGGAAGGGGATTATCAGAGGTTTGGTGAGCCTTGAAAAGTTTTAAAATGGTTGTGGTGAACTGAAGAGAAGGTTTTCAGAGAGAGAGTAAGGCTTACAGAAGGTATTTGGGGGCATTTTTGAGTTTGGTAATCATTAATTTACGATGGAAATTCTATCAAGCAGCACTCCGCAGCTCTGGGGAAGTCACAGAGAACACAGATGTGCCCTGGTCACATTCAGGCCGGTGACTCTGCCTTCCAAATGCAATCAGTACCAAAGAGGCAGAAACCACGTTATTAAATAAAAACTGTTGATTTTCAGCTCGAGAAGAAGAGAAGTGAAGAAAGTAGAGAGGACGAAGGACTGGGACATCCATGTGGGTTTTAAAAACGTTTGGCGTGCGTGTCGTTGAACAATAAACGTGGATTGTGCATTGCATTCCTCAGAGATGATGGCATATCCACACTGCTACTCAGAGATGGCAGGCCGAAGTGGAAGGAGAGAAGAACATTGGGTATGAGATGGATCATTAGAGTAAATATTATCATTAGACAGAGAAATAGTAGGGTCTGGGCCAGAAAAGAAAAGCGTGAGCCTGGTGCCAGAGCCTTCAATAAAAGAGAAGTGAGCAGGATGTCTGCAGACGTTAACAGTAAGACAATGGTTAACATGATGGCTTGTGCTTCAAAAAGAGAAGTAACCAGATGGGAGCTCTAATGGGGAACAAGAAGAACGGCAGTTTCTCTTCTTGAAGGTGACGTTCATGGGATGGTGGGAACACGGCCAGTAAAAAACTGGTGTCCTCAGAGCCGTCCCAGTATTTAATTAAGATGTGGAGAGAACATACAGGGCTTTGTGGCTCTTGAGTGGCTGTTCCAGAGGGTGACATGGGTGGCTTTGTGAAGAGGAGAGGGATTAAGGGGTACGTTGGAAGCAAAGAAAGCCATAGAAATATGACAGTGATATCCTTGATTTTACATGTTCCAGTTTTATCAAGAAATAGTAGGCACGTATTTCCTAACCAAAAGCAAATATTAATTCTCATTGATTTAAGACACAAATGTTATGGCATGCATCACTTCTATCAGTCCAGATTCATGAAATGTGGACAAAAGGATATTATGCAAAACCCTGCAGAATCAAAACAATCCTTTATTATCTTTCCATTAAAAAGGAAGCAGATTAGAACACGATGATGAAATAAAAAGAAACAATTGAAATACTAATAAATAATAAATAGATAAAGCAACCGAGAACGAAGTGAAACAGCTGAGTAATAATTTCGTTGTAGGTACCTTAACAAGTGGTTTCCAACAAGTACATAAACCCTTTACAGAAATGCCACCAAATCCCAATTGATATATAATTTTATTTTAATTCAGCTGAGTATATGAACTGTTTGTGTGCCGTCCAATTATTAGATACATTCTTGAGTGCAACAGATCATTAAACATGGTTTACAATTGTGTAAAGCTAGCTCCTATGAAAGAGTAAAGAGATATAGTGTGGGGACAATTGTATACCAAGGAAAGGTGACGTGCTTTCTGAAACATGTGACATATATAGAACAGTGTGGTCGGCACAACTAGTGTCGGAGGGTGACAAAGTGAGCAGACATTGTTTTATGGTCATTTTGAGTGAGTTATAATTATTAGAGACGTGTAGGGTTGTGTTTCATCTTATGATTATTTCCAAAACATGGTGGCATCTGAAATCATGCAGCTAGTGTAAAATTGCTGAGAAAGTAATGAGCAAAGCGAAAGCAAGGCAGAATAGCTAGCGAATAGGTTTGGGGTCAGAAAGACCTGAGTCACATTCTATTTTCACCGCGTAGTAGCTGTGGGCCTTGAACAGGTTAGTTAGGTCCTCTGTACCTCAGTTTCTCCGTTTGTTAAACAAGGATCATCACAGCTACTGGGAGGTTTCTGGGAGGGTCAAGTACAACTTTGTGGATAGCGTGCGACAAAGTCCCTAACAGGCGGGAGCTGCTCAGTCACCTCTCGTGGAGGTCGTGCTGTGTAACCGCCGAGCATGGGCTTGGAGCCCGACCTACGGTTTCGGATCACGAATCTGCTACTTACTAACTGTGCAATTTTGGACAAGTCTCTGACCCTTCCTGCAATCCAGTGTTTTCATCAGAAGTGGACATGATAACGCCACTTATCTCAAAGGGCTGTCGTCAGGATATAATAAACTTACGTCTTTTTTGAAAATGGCCTGACGGGTATTAAGCATCCAAAAAACATTTATTTGTAAAAGTTGTATTGAAGTTAATGAATTATAAAATAGTATTAGCTAATAAATATATTATTAAGAATATCATTAAGGATTTTGTTACGGTATCCAGTCCAGAAGGGGAAAAAGTGTGAAGGTAAAGAGTTTTTTGTTGAACCACATGTTATTTTAAAAAATCATGCTAAGGTATTTATTATTTCAATCATCTGACGTGGTCTCTGTGCTTTTTTTGAAGATCGATGTAATTCATGTTAATGATCTGTCAAAAAAAGTTCATAGAACTATCTAAGAAGTAATCTGCTTATTGATCAGCCTCAGGTTTTATTCTCTCCTTTCAGCCAATTTCTCAATGCCTCGCCAGCATTGTAGATGTAATTACAAACATCTGGTCCCACTGGCATCTCCTTAGTTTCACGGTGTTATTGCTCAAGCTCTAGACATTCTTTTCAGAAGTACCACTTTATTGTTCATTTAATAGGAGTGAGGCAGCTCTGAGCGCAATATGGTTGCTGTGAAATAAGTAATTTCCAGCAACCCATAGAGACAACGTTTACTACTTCATTTTTGGTGAATACATGTGCTTTTCCCTTGAACATATTACTTAGAGATAGACTTGACTTTTTCTAGCCACGAAAAGGGGAAAGAGAGGGAGTTAAGATGATTGAAAAAGATATGTGTTATTTTGTTTTCATTTGATGGGCTCACGTCCCCACATCTCTGCATTAGTTATGAAGCAGATCATTCCCACGATTTTTTCTGTGAAAGGAATAGGTACTTTTATGCCATATCTCTTACGACATTCTGGGATTTTATAATAATCTGCATAGACCAAAAATTATTAAAAATTTTGGAAGATTTAGATAGCCCTGAATCTTTTGACATCTTTGAAGGAAAGGTCTTACACTATGAAAGAGTAAAAGCATAAAAAGTTTAACTGTAGCCGATTACAAAGAAATTGGGTCTTGAGGCCTGGTATAATATGAGGGTTAGAATCCTACCCCTTCTTCCGGAGGCTGTGTAATCATCATGGGGTATTTCCTCTCTCCGAGCCTCTGTGCACTAGGGCTAATAATACTCGTCAAGGTTTATTGTGAAGATTTAATGAAACTGTGGATTATGCCACCAATACCACCATATCAGATGCCTTGTTATTTTTCTTCCTTTTTATCAATAGGAACATATAGCACGTACTTTTACTAGACAATTTTGGAGGTCCACCTCAAAAAACTGCAATATGGTTCCTCAAGTATTAAAGAAATAACTATGGAGACAATTTATTTATAAATATGTACATTGATTATCACTAGGATCTTTGTGAGTTTTTAAAGTATTATTAGCTTAAGTAGAAAACTTGTGAAAACATGTTGCAATAAAAGTAAAATATCCAAATTATTAAAATTCTTAATTCAAAACTGCTTCATAAAGTAATCAGGGCCTTATGTATAACAAAATTAAGTGAGTGAAAGTAATTTTTATATCAAAATGTGAGCAGATGTAATGCAATTTTAGTTTTTTCATTCATTAATCTCTTTTCAAAATGCAGTTGACTATAGAAAGCTTCGTAGGAATTAGTCTTACATATATTCTCGTGTAGCATTCCAGTGAGCTAGCAGTAATGCATGCTGTGCCTTGTCCTCACAAAATCTGGGGGCAGAATAGTGCCATGAATATTAAAGCTCGTTTACAGATGACCAACCAGGAGAGTTCAGTCATTTAGCAGAATTGAAGCAAAATATCAGCTAACATGCAAAGAAACCAACAGAAGAGTCTAAGAATGAGTCATTATTTTTGGAGTCGGACAAATATGGGTTTGAATTCCAGCTCCTCCACTGATTACCTTTGGAATGGGTGCTGTGAGCGTTCCGGAACCCCCTGGTCCTTGGATTCCTCTTCTTTGAAGCCCCTGAAGCCACTTAGAAATCAGCGTGGCAGTGTTCAGGACTCAAATCCAGCAAAATGGCCTGGTTAGTGGTATTAGGAATCTTAAAACTTGTGCATTTCTCAAGTATAAATGAAAATGCAATTCGGCGTATGAACAGAATTGATAAAATTAGCCAAAACACATCTCGAGAGTTTGTAAAATCTCGAAAGGGACAGCTCCAGATGTGGCCAAATGAAAATCTACACTTCCTAATACAGTACAAATTCTTAACATTTTTAAATTCCATTTTTATCTAAAAATATATTTTGACCAAAAGCTGATCACAGCTTTTCATATATATATGTCATATATGTGTATTTGCCCTTTAAAAACTTACATGCAATGCACACATATGTTATTGTAAAAGTAAAGTAAGCAAAAGAAAAGAAATGATGTCTTTTGCATACTAATATTCTCAGCAGATACTATTCGCCCCATGTAGTCCTGGCTTTCAATATAAATTGTGACCTTTTCCTTTGACTTATTCTCAAATCAGGGAGGATTTCATAATAGGAGAGGGTGAAACAAACAGCAACTTAACATTTTCAGTTCTTGTGGAAATTTTCCGTTACCAAAGATATGGGCAGAAATGGTATTTATGACTGGAGTGCTATTTTGAAATAAATAGAAAAAGTGTGAAATATTATAGATGTCATTATAAAATGCAAATATCACAGCAGATTGAATTAGACATTGAGGTCTCAGCTGGGTTTTCCTCGAACTTATTACTCTATAAACGCTGGTGAAAAGTTTTTCTTCTTACTGTTAGCAAGCCGCTTTGCATAACCCATAGCTATGACAGGCTTACGCAAATTAAGACCCCTCTTGAAAGTTTCCCAGAGGGTAAATATTCATTGGCCTTTTAAAAGTTTTAAGTTAAAACCCTGTGTTAATTTTCACTCGCAGGATAGAAATGGCTAAAGTCAGAGACGGAAGGTAGAATGAAGGCTGGAATGACAGAGATGCGAGAAGGGAAGGGAACAGGCGAGGACAGGAGAAGAACGAGGACTTGATGTGTCTGGGGTGAGGTGGTCGAGATGGTGCTGGTTTTCAACGCTCAGATCTGTGCGAAGTGGAGGAGCCAGTGGATTCTGACCTCCACCCAGGCTGCATATCTCATGTTCTCCTTTAATACAAAAGCGGATTTAAAATGGATCTCCTGGTGCCCTTCCCTTCACATCCCCATTTCCAGATCCTAGGCCTCACGTAAGTAACATCAGCGCCATCTCCGACGCTGAAAAACACGTCTGTTAACCCATGTTAGATTGCCAGAACATACAATGAAAAGACTTTTTAATTGATAGTTCAATCTGAAATTTCCTTTCAGCTGTAGCATTTCAAATTCAGGCTGCAGAACTTCTGCTAAACTAGGTCAAGCAGGCTGGGGCAGGAGTGCCAATTGTGTACTTGAATCAGAAACGCTTATCTAGAAAAGCCAGGTAGTTACCATGGAGAAGGAACGTTCCAGGCAGCATGCGATTAGTGAAATGGACATTTTATTTTATGTGAGCAGGAGTTGTTATTGGGTTCTGGTTAGCTGTGGGTTTTGTTGCAATCAGAGGGCCTCGTTGGAAATAAACTAATGTTACTCAGTATCTGCATACATGCAATTTTTTTCTCCCTCCAAACACTGTTTTGCAAAATAGCACGGCAGGAAGCTAGCAGTGCAGGAAATGAGTGTAGTAATGAAGGGAGAGAGTTCTAGGGACGAACCAGATTTTTACTATGATTAACTGGAGAGTGGGTGACTGATCAGTTCAGAATCCATTCTGTAATTCAGAAGCAAATGTTTTTAAAATACGGTTAGGAAAGTGTTAAGTCTCTCATGTAACAATTTATAATAAAAATAATAAATACTTGGTGGAGAAAACACAGAAAAGCGTTAAAAAAGAAAATAAAATTCACTATCCAGAGTTAAACACCATTAAATTTGGGGTATATTTATTTTCACTATTTGTTCTATATCTATTTTAATGTAGTTGAAATCATTCTTTATGTAAAGTATAATACTTCTTTACATGGAAACAACCATTTTCATAACTTTACTATAAAGTCTTCATTAGCATTATTTCAATAGATTAATATTTATTAAATGGATTTGTCACCTCTACACACATCTTTGGGCATAAGAAATTTTTGAGTGATCTCGAATTGTATTCTCAGAGTAGAGTCCTGGAAATGAAGTTTTGACAATGGAATGGAGACTGTAAAAACTGCTGGGAAAAAGTACTAAAGTGCTTCCAAAATAGTAGTTTACATATCCACAAAATGGGAATGAGTATGCATTACACATACAAGTATAGGTGTGTATGTATGTGTTATAACACGCACACATACACAGCATATATATTTGACCAAAAGCTTTAATTTGTCCTGCATTTCATTTTTTAGTGATGCATTTTTTATGTTTATTAGCCACCTATGATTTCTCTTTGTGAATTGCCTATTTATATATTTGACCCAATCTACTACTGAGATTACTGTTATCCTTTATCAATTTACACAAGCATTTACATAGTAATCTCTTTATAAAAATTTTAGCAAAATTGTGCCATTTGTTCGTTCATCCACGATGCTTTTTGTTTAGAATTTTAAACAAACTGAAGTTTGTATTGTCTTTCCATTTTATCTGGCATTTCCTTTGTATCGTCTTCCATCTTTAAGCGTAGAAATTTTTTTCATCCTATTATTTGTTAGATATACTTTTTGCTTTTTCCAAGATTTTATGAAGTGCCTCATTTTTTTCTAACATTTATCGCCTTAGTCCAACAGGAATTTAGTTGGTTGAGAAGTGTTTCATTAGTAAGGAATTATTTGACCGTGAGTGAGCACACTGTTCAGACCAAGGTGGGCAGGTTGATCTGTCTGTAAAACTGGGAAGGGGAGCATTGTGCCCGGGAACGAGAATAGACAGGACCAGACATCAGGATGCTTCTCCCTTCTCTCCTCCTCTCTGCACACGGGTTTCATTTTCTTCTTGCAGTCACGGCCATGGTGAGCATCTGTTGATATCCTCAGATCTTTCCCACCAGAGAGTAAGCCCCTCTCTGCTCAATCGGTCTTAAGAAAGGATGCCAGTTGTCACAGCATGGGCCATGCGCCAACCCGCAGTGGCCAGAGAAGTCAGGGTGATAAGATTTCAGTGCCCTCCTGAGCCACACAGCTAGAGTGAGAGGGAGATAGTTACCCCCAAAAAGAGGATGCTGCATTTAACAGGAAAAGAGGAGGCGCTAGACGGACGAAAAGGAATTGGGGCTCGGAGACAGGAGGGAGATTTTCCCTCGGTGTTCTGTTCGAGTTCGTTTTTCTTTTTGGAGTTGGTGGCGGTTGCTAATCGCGCTCTCATCCCTCCTACTCTTTCCCGTTCACCCAGACTACAGGACCAACTGAGAAAAAAAAAAGGACATCAAACAGATGGCAATTAGCACATTAATATATCGCTTATAAAGTTGAGTGGAGAAAACAACATGCCTATTGCCCAACAATTGGGGTTTTTAAACATGTGACTCCTAAATTAAACCCTTTCATTCATGCTACAGGCCTGCCCAATAGTAAGGACAGGGCCCCCCGATAAGCCTAGTGGAGAAAATACACGGATGAGCAGAGAATTCAAGCATCAGCCCAAGGAAAGGTGCTTTCCAGTCTGGAAGAGATTTTTCCTGAGAAAATGATTCAAAGGAAAGTACAATTAGGGGATCTTTGGAGAATACCATATTTAAGTGGGTGGTGGAAGAAGACTCCTCAGCGTCCTCAAAAACAAAAAAAAAAAATGGGGTAGAGCAATTTGACAAGGGAAAAGAAAGACAAGACAAGAGAAACTTCTACAGGGGAGCCTTGTGCTTGCCTTGGTATGTGGTCATCTAAATAAATCCTCCCACCGATCATAACCATTCTGTCTCTCCACAGCAACTAACGTGGCTGCCCGGAAGTCACTAATTCTTGGATTCTTAATGGAGCATCCTGCTCTTGTGATTTCAAACATATGCCCTCACCAACTTATTGGAGCCTAATAACTTATCTTTAGAACCTGATGTCCTCAACATGTTTATTTTTCAATCAGGAAAACCTAATTGCATGGTATTTTATTGTATTATAGTTGTAGTTGTTACCTCTGGGAGATAAAACCTGTTCTATTGTCTCACGAGAGGTCGCAAAACAGGAAAGTTTTAATTGTATTGATTCAGTCTGGTGACTTTCGCTTAATTTAATTGAAAGGTTTTAATTATCGATCATCGATTTTTCTTCTAGATATTTTGATATTCTTTTAGTTTGGTGTTTCCGTGACACAGTGGTTTTCAAACCTTGGCATGCATCATAGTCCCCTGGAAGCCTGTGTGAAACAAACTTGTCTCTGAGTAGGTCTGGAGTAGAACCTGAGAATGTTCATACCTGTCCCAATCCGAGGTGCTGCCAATGCTTCTGTTCTTAGGGCTACACTTAGAGAGCCTACGCTGTGGAAAACTGATTAGGACTCAAAAATAGAGGTACTTGGTGTGCGTACTTTTCAGGTATTTCAGTTATTGGTTCTAAAGTGAACCGTGTCGTGGGTGCTGGCTGCTTAAATTGGAAATTTGTGCGACCCTGGGAAACAGAGTTTCTTAGTGAGTGGAGATGTTTATGAGTAGTACTGTTGCAGTGAGAGTTCTTTAAACAGACATTTCACTGTGATTTCAGTTTGACTCCGAGCTGCTTCTCAAAGGTTGTGTCTTCTCAATCAAGAGCATTAACCTGAAGCATTAACATGTCTTGAAAAGGAAGGACATCCTGGAAATGAAATAAAAGCGTGCTTGCCATGTTGCATGTTTTAAGAAGTATGTGTTAGGAATCAGCTGTTGTTTCAGCGGCAGAAATCAGAAATTCGATGCTCGGTTTACAAGGGATTTCAAACAATGATTACAAGATGATCTCCTTTATTTGTGTAAGTGGAAGTATGTACCAGTATAGAAATATTTTGCTAAAATACATTCTTCACTTTGCAGTTGGGATTAAAGACTGAATTTACTTTTTTTTCCCCTTAACCCACATGGAATTGAATGGAAAGATCCAAAGGAGCATTACTTTGTGTGTGGGGGGGGGGAATAACTGACTTACACTTCAAGTAAAAATGCCTACTACCTTATACTAACATTATAATAATCTCAAGTGGACTTGAGCCGTCTACAAAGTATTACATGAAGGAGAGAATACTTGATAAGCTAAAGCTATTTCCCATTCAGTGGATCTAACTAAAATGCAAAGTTTAAAAACACCTATGAATCAGGAGAGGAAATGCATATACTTTTTTTAACTACATGTTTATTAAGAGAATATTATTTTAAAATATTCAGAAATAACTTTACTTTCCAATGATACATAGCTACAAAGACCACTCACTCCTTCCAGAATTCCAACTGGGGAATTTTAGCAGTAATTCCACAGACTTAAGTGTTTAGAGAGTCAGAAGAAACACTACAATGAGGCTTTATGGGGTGAGTCAGGTAGTAAATGAATGCTTCCTTTATTACTTGAGTGGGGTACAAGAAGTCACCTCTGTGATGTGAAAGAGAAGTTCTACATCAATATTAGGAGAGTCAGGAAAACGACTTTCTATGACATTGTATTCACTGTGATTGGAACAGAGCACTGAGATATCTTGAACTGATTCGACCACTATTTACCAGAAAAAAAGAACTACATTTTTAAAATGTATCTTTCCTTTATAAATAAAATAAGATCCTGGTTGTTAATATGTACAAAGTTACATAGTACTGGCCCTGGGAAAATCAAACGAAATTTTGATCAATGCTTTCCTCTCAAAAATTAAACATACCTAATGTATGTTCAAACTTACTTGCACTTTCCGATTTCAAATACCTTCTCTCCCATACAAAGAAATCTCTTTAAAAATATTCATGTAAAAGTGTTGCGATTGATAAACTATATATGGACTATTTTACAGAGATTTAAAAAAAAAAGAATGAAGAACACATGTTCATGCAGCAGCATGAATGAATCTCAAAACCTTATGTCAGATAACAGAAGCAAAACACAAAAAATATACCGTTGGTTATTATATTTATATGAAGCTAGAGAAACGGGCAAAATTAATGGAAGGTGGCAAAAGTCTAACTAGTAGTTACCTCTTAGGAAGAAGAATTGACTGGGAAGAGGAAATAGTGAGCATAGGGTGCTGAAAATACCGTATATTTTTGTCTGGGTCAAAAATGGGTGTATACGAATGCAGAATTTCATTGCGCTCTATACTGAAGGTTAGTACACATAAAATACCAACTTTATAATATACATTAACAAAAAATCAAAACAAATCACTGTAACTCAAGGTATTTCAGTTGCACAACTCAAAATATTTAAATATAGCGTATTATAAATAGAAGAAAAATCCAAGTTTACTTAGTGTGTTTCAGAAAACTTGTAGGTAGATATCCTTTTTTTTTTTTGTCTTTTTTTTCTTTTTTCTTCTTTTCTTTTCTTTTTTTATTTATTTATTTATTTATTTATTATTATTTATTTATTTATTTGCAGTCTGTTCTTATATTGACTTTTGGATGATTCCTAATAGTCTGTTTGAAATCTTCCCAATATCAAAAATTCATGGACCATCTATGACTAAAAACAGAAAGTTTAGAATTTATCCTTTTTAAGCTCTGGGCAAAGATTCGCTAAAATATATAGAGTTGTTTTGTTTTTTATTTTTGTTTTGTTTTTGACTTTCTTCAAAAACAAAGCATAATCTCCCCTCTCACTCCAGTTCACAAGCAACACGGAGATGGTATTACAGAATCTGTAAAAATGACCGACGGAAAGAATGTGAGAGAGTTTTCTGTGAGTGACAGTGACAGACATGAGCAGTTTTAGTACCTGGTGTTCTTCCCCATGAGTGTTTCGCTTCACGTTACAGAAAGAGTCTGCAGGACTGAAGAGGAAAATAATTGATTTCAGCGACACCTTGAACTTCTCAGCTATAACCTGTTTATTCACTAATGTGAGAGTTGGCCTTTGTCCCTGGAGTTTAAAGAGGTCGACGACATCTTGCCCAATGTCTTTTCCCTGATGGATGTCTGTGGAGGTGTTTTCATTTAACAGGTCTGCAATTTCCTCTTGCAATGATCCTTGATGTTCCGAAGATTCTGAAGACTTTAACTTGGAAAAATCCATTTAAAAAGTAAAATATGTCATAGTCATTGTCTTAAAACCTCAACACCAGATAATATTTTGTTGTGTCTTGCTTCAGTATAGTACAAAGGAAGTCAGATATATTTTATCATAGACTATAGCCTGGAATTATGTTTACAAAGCCATTTATTGTCACCAGAATTCTCTTTGTATAAGACTATTGAAAGGAGATGGGAGACGTGTTTTACTTGACCCTTAATCAATATTTATTTGCATTTAAGATATTACAAAGAGAAAAGACGCTCAGGGATTTTATGTTGGGTGTTTTAATGAAATATAGTAGTAGAGGAAAATGATGTTCAAGAGAAAAGACAGCAAATGTGCCAATAAAATAGGAGAAAATAGTTTACAATTAATAATAACATGTAATTTAAAATTGAGAATTAAAATAATGAAAATTCTAATTAAGATGATTATGTTTTTAGTTGAATTGATGACTAAAAATAAAATAATGGTTAGCGCCTCATTTTTAGCTCTGTAAAAATATTATGTAGTTTAAAGGAATTTCCCCGATCTAGTTAAGAAACATCAAATATTTGTGTACATTTTTTTATTATTATTAAGTCTTGGTTGATTTAAGCTTATATATCTTTTGACAGGCTAGTTCACATTTGGCTGATTAAGTGAAGCATTAAATCTATTTAAATTATTTGTGTCTTTTCATACATTGTCAGACATAATGTTCACTTTTCGAAAGAGAGGTCGAACATTTTTGCATGCATGCTGGAAAATAAATTTGGAAAGTGATAAACATCCAGAGACAATGCTTTTTCAGAATCATCAGAAAGATTTATTAAGAATCTCTTTGAAGGGGCACTTTAGATGAGTGCTGTCCTACAGAAAGGACTTCTGTGATGATGAAACACTTCTGTCTGTACTCTCCCAAAGAGTAGCTGCTAGACACATTTAGCTATTGAGCACATGCAGTGTGGCACGTACAAATAAGACACTACATATTCATTTTATTTAATTTTCATTCATTTAAATTTAAATGTCCACATGTAATTAGTTGCTTTGTAGTAGACAGTGCAGCTTTGGACTTACAAAAATAAAACAGAGGGCCCTGTGGAGACAATAATACTCACCTGATAATGCCGTTAAGATGAAATGACCTAACACTGACATAGAAAGTGCCTGGTACGTTGTAGGTGTTGTAGGTGTTGTACATAAGTAACTTTCTTTCCTTTTCCCCATGTAGTTAAACACTTACTAATGTTCCTAGAGGTTGCTGACCTTTCTACTACTTTTTATAGTTTTTTGTTCTTTTATGTTCTCCTAAAATTCTCTCTCTCTCTCTCTCTCTCTCTCTCTCTCTCTCTCTCTCACACACACACACACACACACACACATTTAAATAAACACTCCATCCACTCACTGAACTGTATTATCTTACTTCTCTTTCTGCTTTTCCACTCTTGCTTTCTCCTTCCCTTCATGATGGAAAATCCCACTGATTATTTCTCTTTCCCAAATGCTCTATCTTGATAAGTGACCTGGGAATAGACTTTCTTGATTAGAATTTGGAACTGAATGCAAGGAGACTAAGTCTGCCCTGAAAATGTTTAACTATAACCCGGATCTCATGTAGCTTAGTGGTCCAAAACCCCCTCAAAATGTAATCAAATTTAAAGTGTTATTATGTTGGTAATGCTTCCTAAGTACAAATATATATATTGTCTTTTGTAGAATACACCTCCTGCTGAGGCCTCCAAGGACTCCCAAGTTAAAGTTCCAAGAAACAGAGCTCAGAGTGTAAAATTACAAACACAAACACACAAGCTTGGATTTGAATGCCAGCAAAAAACAAGGGACAAAAGATAGCAGAGTCAGACCCACAAAATTAAGATGTTGAAATAATCAGGTGCAGAATATCAAATAACTGTGTATAATATGTTAAAAAAAAGTAAAAGAGAAACTAGAAATTATGGACAAGTAAGAAAATTCCTAAAAGATCAACAGAATTAGAAGAAGAATTGAAACTCTAGGAATAAAAATAATAATAATTAAAATTAAAAACTCACTGGACAAGTTAAGAAGTAGCTTAAATGTAGCTCAGGAAAGCTAATGAATAGGAGCATCAAACCAAATACCCAAAATGCAGCACAGAAAAAAATTAAATTAATAAAGAGATGTTAATCTAAACTAGGAATAATGAGAAAATGTCCAACACATATCTACCTTGAATTTTGGGAGGAAAAAATATAGAGAGAAAGGGGATATGGCAACACTTGAAGAAACAATATTTAGCAACTTGAAGAATTGTTGAAAACATTAATCCGAGGACAGGAAGTCCAGATAATCTCAAATAGAATAAAACACATACACACACACACACACACTCTCTCTCTCTCTCTCTTTCTCTCTCTCTCTCTCTCTCTCTCTCTCTCTCTCTCTCTCTCCCTCTCCCTCCCTCCCTCCCTCCATATTATAGTGAAGCTTCAAAACACCAAAGACAAAAAGATCTTTGAAAGCATCTACAGAGAAAAGATAGATCATTTATAAAGTACTACAGACTTCTTTGATAGCAAGCCTGGAGGCAGTACAAAAATATCCTCAATATATCAGGAGGAAAAAAAAGACAGTTCAGCAAATATGAAACACATTTGAAGAACAGAGATGAAATACAAAGTGAAATAAAACATGGATTTTATCACTGTGTGCTACCAACAGAGAATTATGAAAAAAAATCTAAGATATATCTTTGACAATTGGAAAATAATTCTAAACCGAAGGTCTGAGATATAAGAAAGAAAAGTGAGTTAAAATTAATGATATCAATATTAATGATATTAATGATATCGATTGTAGATATTGTAGATATCCTGCTTGTAGATAAGTGGATCCAATATATTAGACCAAACTAGCATAAAAGTTGTGAATGTGATCAGACTTAGGCATTCAGTATTCAGGAAGAGGCAAATATATTATTATACTTCATACTTTATTAACTAAGAAGGTTAAAAGCTATATACATACTAAACAAAACAAATATAACTACCAAAATAGTGAAGAAAAAAGATAGAATAAGGAAAGCAGTAATCCAAAATAAACCCAGAAAAATGATGGGAATAAATCTAAGATATCATAATAGATATAAATGAAATTTACTCACTAATTAAAAGAGAAAGATTATCAGACTGCATTAAAAAAATGAATATAGTGATGTGCTATTTTTAAAACCTGCACTTAAAACTTAAGGACACATAAAAATCAAAAGACAAAGGCTAGAAAGAGATATTTAAAACAAATATTATCCATTTTCCCCTCCTCTGCTCCTGGCCAAAACAAAAACAAGAACAAAAACTGATGTGGCTGTAGTAATGTCAGACATATTAGACTTTAAGTCATATATGTTGCTAGAGGTAAAGCATGACTCCACACTGATAAAAATGTCCATTTCCAGAATACGAATTATAAATTTATATATATTAAATATCTTTCAAACTTTGACAGAATTACATGGAATAATTGATAAAGCTCCAGCATAATGGAAAAATATTGACACATTTTCATCAATAAAGGAAAAAATAGTAAGTTACAAAAGACCTAAGCAATATAATTTGAACATGTAACAAAATTGCATTTATATACACGCGGAAATTTGTTTTAAAATATTATTAAAATTCCTGGGGAATTAATTCATCCAAAAATGCACATCTTTGCAGCAAACTTTAGTTGAAAGAAGACTAAGTAAATGTGATTAAATAAGAAAAATTAATTGCATAAATTGACATTTTTGTGAATTTGTTTTACAGATACAGTTCAATTCCAATCAACAGAGATTGTTCTGCAAATCGATAAAATAAGTCCCAAATTTATTTAGAAAGAAAATAGGTAGGGAATAGTCAAGAGAAGCTGGAAAAAATAAGGTGAAAGGCAGCATTTAAAGTACTGATAAAGAAGGTTCTATTTCTTAATTCTTGGTGATGCTCTTTAACATGTTTGTTTTATTATTTTTAACCCCAGTATAATTTTATAGACTTTTCATATTTATGGGCACTATGTTACAATATGTTTAAAAAAAAAACTGTCATGGTACATACAAATCTTTGTCACATAGCTCTGCTGAATTGACAACTGACAACTAGAATATTTTACTATAATATGTAAGGAGCTCTCGCTAATTGTTATCCACATTTTAAACAAAGAATATATGTTAATATCTGACACCGATCTGGTTTCACGTGCTACCTTTATGTAATCAGGTAATCTACTCAAAAAAAAAAAAAACATGATGAAGGCAACTAAATGAGAGGAACACATAAATGTTAGAAAATATCTTTATGTGTCCTCAGGTGGTGAAATAATTCAAAAAGTAAAAAAAAAAAATGAATATATTTGAATACAAACATAATGCATGTGTAATTTAAGAAATTCAGAAAATATACAGAAATGAATAAAAATCGTCATAACACTTACTACCCCATTTAAACACTGTGACTCTCCTTATGAGACTAGTCTTTCCCTCTGCTAATGCATGCATCTCTTTGTGAATTCTTAAAGAATTCCTGTCCTATTATGCATACATCTGTGCCATACTTTTTTTATTTGCTATTACAAATTTATTAGTTGACGTATTAGGAATTTTGCAAACGTATACCTTTTATTGGAAAAGATATATTTGAAATTGATATACTTGATTAAGCGATTCTTTTCAGAAATAGCAATAGTTTGGAAACGAAAATTTGAAAATGCAGCAGAGAGAGATTATATAGCCTAAAAGATATATAATATGTAGGGAGGATATGTTTTTAGTAATCCAAAAGAAGAAGAAAGGAGGAAATACACATCTCAGTAACTGATGTCAGTCTGAACTGTCAGTACTCCCCCATAGCTGCTTCTCAGTCTGTCTGTGAGTTATTAAAATGACATACAGTCTACGGCCATGCCACTCTGAATGAGCCTGATCCCGTCTAGTCTCAGAAGCTAAGCAGGGTTGGGCCTGGTTAGTCTTGGATGGGAGACCACCTAGAAAGACCAGGTGCTGTAGACATAAAAAATTTAAAAAATAAATAAATAAGGGATTGTAAACTGGCAAGGTCCTTGCAATCTGTGAGGTCAACCAAGGGTTTGCCTTGCCAAATAAATAAACGAACAAACAAATAAATAAATAAAATGACATACAAAGATTTGTTTTAACACAATTCCCTCACAGAGCCTGTTCCCAAAAAGTTCACATAAATGACACATTCATTTCAATTACTGAGAGAGAAGATACAGTATTGAACTTAAGAATGTGACTAAACACTTTCCACACTGTTCTTTCATTCTGTCACTAAAATCAAATGTATCTTCAAAGCCAGGAAATCCTGAGTAATGTGTCAAGGGAGGGGAAGAAGAAAATTCTTAAAGGTTGAGAAATTCTTCCCTGGACGTTCATATCTTTTCCCCCAGCAAGTAGGGGAGAACGACAGGCCTTGGAGCAGGGCTGGTCTCCAGCAAATACTTTATAAATCCACCAATACCAGTACCACGTGAGACTTTTCTAAGTACTCTTGTCAGTCTGTGAAATATGCTCCTGTTACTACCTAACGAGAGAGAATGACAGAACGACATTTGCATCACCCTGGCAATTTGCATCTCTAGACTGAGATAATAACATTTTTGCCCATTTAGTTTTACTTTTTATTTAGGGGTAACTTTTTTTTTTACTGCTTTTTAATTGAAAACAAAAACAAAAACAACAACAACAACAACAAAAAGTGGGCATCCATGCAAAGGGAGAAAAATGAAAATTTACTTATCATCTGCAGTATGTCAGACGTTGAATCGAGTTGTTTAGATATACAATTGCATGCAGTCCTCCAAGGACATTGGGAAGGAAGTGTTGTTTTTGAGAGGAGACTGAGAAATTTCAGTACCATGCTTTGCTCAAGGTCAGTCAAATAGTAACGAAGAAGCAGGACCAGGGTCAATCAGTGCCAGGTGCCCCTAACTCCTCGACCAGTGCTTTTTTCACTACTCGCACCTCCTCCATGCTGTCCCCCGGGTTCTTAGTCTGCCCGCCTTCCTATGACTGATACCAACCGCCTTCTAAAACACTCTTGAGTGCATTGCAATATGTATTTTTTAAATCTTGCAGTTCTTAGTGTTTAATTCTAAATACCATCTATAGAAATTTGCATCTAAATCAGGACTGACTGATTATGTTTTACTCTCCAGTTAAAATAGTTACTCAAATGTTTTAAATGCATGCCGTGCACATTAGAAAATGATACCAATTAAGTGGTTAGGATTTAGCTATACATATGATGGGGGTTTAGTTGTGTCGCTATGAAAGAATTATACCTATATTTTAATGCAGACTTACAGATATAGAATCTGAAATATGCATTGCAAATATTAGATTATGGAGATCAGCAAGCATTTATTGAAAATAAAAAGATACCTGTGTTGGTCATATTTTGGATATGTCGATCAGAAGAGCAAAAAAACAAACATTAATTATATTTATAAGCCATTAACTTAAAATTAAGCTTACATTCCATTCTTAGTACAATCTAAATATTCTGTTTATTAAAGATGGGATATAATTTTCTTTATATTTTGTTGTAGAGATGGTTTTATAACTCCAATGAAAGAATGTGAAGACTAACATAAAGGGAAAATTACTTTGTAATCGGCTTTAGGAGATGTTTAAATAGTTTTTTTGAAATGATATGTTGTTGATCTAAAAGCATCTGAGTCAGTTGCAGTAATGAAGTTCAATAGCTGTTCATCGATAATATCTTTATAAAGCAGGAAGTAAAAGGGAGTATTTCGATTTAGAAAAAAGGCGACCTCCTTGTTTAAGTACCACTTCTGTTTATTTTTCGCTCTAAATCCCTAACATGAAAAGTTCTTAGAAACAGTTATCCTTTAGGCAGTTAAGGGATATTCTCATTTCAAAGCAAGATGCTGTCTTAAATAATATGGGCAAAAAAAGCCGACAGGAAGCAGTTGTGGACGAGTGGGATGTGAACGCAGAATTGCACAGAATGTGTACCAAAAGTTTGGGAGTGATGGTGCAGAGAAGTGTAGCGGGGTGAAAAGCAATGGTGAAGACACTGGAAATCTAATTTGTGCATAGACACTCAGAAAGAAATCAAAGGAAAGAAACAAACTAAAGATGAGTTTTTAAGTTGGGAAAGTTATGTTGGTTCAAAGGAGCCGGAGGGGGATGTTGGGCGAATAGATGTGCTTTGTAAAGAGAAGGGGAACTCTCGTAAGGAGCTGGTGTGTGTCAACTTTCATTCTGCAGTCCTGTAATACCCGCCCTTGTCAATCAGAGGTGCTATTTTGAACTGGTCTGATGTCATATTCTAGCATAAAAACATCTTTGATTGACAAATTATTCTGGAAAGTTAATATGAATATGTATAATTGCCAGAGCACAAAAAATTCTAAGATGTGATGAGTCCTACACATAATTACCTTTAAATGAAACTATAACCTTCAAAATAATATTCTTTTGGATTTCAGTACTTTCTGTGGGTTTGGTATTTACACGGGGCATATGATAGAAGATCTGTAATGGAATAAACGTAATAGTGGCATATAAAATGTATAACAATGGCTATATATCCACATCCCTGTCCCTAGTCTCTAAACTATGTATAGTTCATTTTCAACTAGAAGAAAACATACTCACATGTATGCCTCAGCCTGGCTAGCTAGTAAATGTGCTCTTCAAATATTATTTTTCTATATTGTGCCTTTGAAACTCTTAAGTGCTGTGGTATTCTTATTCTGAACTCATCGTTGGAATAGCCTTCCATGCTAAAGCAAAGAGTCAATAATTGAGTAATTTCTCTCACCCCTTTTTAAAACTATAGGAAAGTGTAAACATGGTCGGTATATTCAGTGCCACGATATGTTAGAGACTCCTCCTGACACAAATGCTCGCCCCTTAATTACTTTCCTCGCACGCTAACAACCCCTTCGGCCAGATCACTGAGCTGCTGTAGGAGTTCTGCCTTCTGCCTTCAGCCCCGCAAGCCATGGCTGTAAATACCAGTCTGCTTTCATTCCCTAACCTCTCATTCCACTGCTGCCGGAAAAACACTCTCCTCCCCTCACCCCCAGACCCCAGCACTTTTGCTTTAGTTATGGGTCATCCGCGCTATTAGAGGATGAAAAATGTATGCTTACACTGCAGTTAGAAGTTCCAGACTCATCATTCCCTTGGTCTACTTTCCTAAGAACTCTTTCTTTAAAGCTGTTAGTTTCCAAGATAAGCTGAGTCTGATTTTACTCTGAAATGCAAGTGGCTTTTCTTTCAGGCCTTTGTCCAGCTGAAGAGACATTATTAGCACCTGAGTGAAATTTGCATAGACAGACAAATATTGGCCTTCTAAGACCTTATGAAAATTGACCTTATTAATAGCTTCATTAGATGGAAGATACAGATTTTGTCATTTTAGCATCTTTTATCAAGTGGTTAGTTTCTGCCCATGTCACTCAGTATTTTAAAAGAGCCACTACCATCTGCATTTTCAGGGGTAAGGGCATTTGATTTCATGAATAAACAATAGTAAAATCTTGTCTGACCTTTTTTGGAAGATTAAAACAGTGGGAATAAAGCACTATTGGGCTGCATGCTCCTTTTAAAATTTCCTTATTAAACATAGTAAGCAAAGAAGTGCTATACATTTTTTCTCTTATTTTTTAAATATCATCGGGGCCAAAAATGTCAAGGTCACAGAAAGATACTGTAATCTCAGTTCATGATGTTCTAAAGTGAGGACTGTCTCAATGTCCCCATGAAGGGTGGAGAATGCCTTCTGTAATCTGAACCCTCTGACGCTACATGGGTCAGTCTTCACTTGTGTTTCATTCAAAGAACAATAACTGGAAGTAAAATAAATTTTTATCTGACTGTCTCAAGGAAAGCAAATGGAGAGTTAATAGAAAACTCTATCACCATTTCTCAAGATTTTCCTTTTCTCGTTTCTTCTGATCTCAAATAGCCCAGAACTATGACAGAGCCTCTCTATTTTCATAATTCACTTTTACCTTCATGTTAAAATTATCTTCTATCATCAAGTTATTTTACTCTTCTCTTTTTGCCAGCTCCCACTACCTATATTTGTTCTACTGTCTTCGTTAAGTAGATTAAATTATCATGTCCACCTTCTTTGGTTTTTCTCTGGCATTTACCCACAATCAAAATTCTCAAAACAAATCAAGAGCTGGAACACACATGTGCCAAAATACATTTCAAAGTTATTATTATGCTTCTATAGTTTCAGTACCAAGTATAAGAAAGAAATTCTCACACTGTACTAATGAGTTTTGAAATTAACTAAGATGTGGATTTCGTCTACAATTTTAACATGAATTAAATTTCAGAATCAGCTAATGATGATCAGCCTTAACAAAATACATAGTCTTTGTACGTTCATCAAAGTTTGAGGGAGGTACTTTATGGACATAAATGCTAAAATACATCTCTGTAATGTTTCCAATATGTGTTAACAAATTTGTCTCTGGTTAGATATGCCCTAAAAAAATGAAACGAATCTCTGAGACAATGAGTTATTTAGATGATTCATAGGAAAAAGAAATAATAGTAAGAGTAATAATAATAATTTGCCAAATACTTGTGTTTATTTGGGAGGAGGGTTTGCAAGATTTAATTTAAGGGTTTGCATTATTTTATTCTCTGAAATGTACAGGGATAAAATAACTTTTCTATTTTCATACAAATAACAAAATGCAGAGCTAGAATTCAAACCACATTTATAATTCTTCTTAAAGCTTCTTGTGAGTCAGTGAGAGCACCCTTTACAACCATCCCTTGGTTAAATCTATCAAGTGCTATAATGAAACCAGTAAAGTGGAAGGCAATCAATAAAATATTGTAAAAAGATGAAAATTCTTCTTACCCTAGATATTTATTATACATATTCTGTTTTGTGTGGTTATTCTTACTGAACTAGCGTTCCTGAAACTCTTCATATTATGTTATTTTCAGATGTGATAGATGCGATTTTTATTTACATAATCAATGACTATATTAAATAAGTCAGATGTAGCATTGACCTGCAGAGCATTCGTAAACTTCTACTTAATACGTGACTCAAGTATTCTGTTTTCCCCATGTACTCAGCACTGAGTGGTATTATTGACGTTTACTCCATACAATATATCTCAATTTCTTTTCATATGCATACATCAAAAATCACCTAGCGTATTTGTTAAAATGCCAATTTTATGTCCCACTATAGACCGGCTAAATATACAAATACAAATAAACAAATATAGGGAAGAACATCCAAGAATCTGCATTTTAGTAAGTTCCTCAGCCGATCCTGATATACATGAAATTTGAGAAGCGTTGCCTAAATTTTTTCAGGTTTTTAGTGTATAACTTCCCATTTATTTTTAATATTTTAGAGAAAGAATTTTTGTCATTTATGTTTTTATCCCACAGTATCTGCATGTTTTAAGATATGAGGTTAATGAATAACAAAATTTGAAAAATTATACTTTTAAATTATAATCTAAAAATAAAAAATATATATCCATGAATCTGCACTGACATTAATAAGTATTTGAATAAATAAATGAAGGGAAAGAGACAAATTTTTCTTGCAGGAAAATTCCAAATAGAAATATGCATGAAATAGAAAATCACTGTAAGAACATCCCAGTAATAACTGCTGTGTGCAAGATTCACGGATAAATGTTTAAATCGATGGGGAAAGCTTTAAGGAGAAACAGCATATTCGTAGTCTCAAAATATCTCCCCCAAAATATCAATCGTGTGACAGTTCTAACATATTTCCATGAATTCTTCAATTCTGATCGTGTAAGAGGTGGAGCTTAATGGAGTGCAGGCTGTCTTTAGGAAAAACACTATACAAAAACCTGGAGGACACCTCCTTACCAAGGGATCAGGTTATCAATAGTAATGAGTTATGCTGATAACATGTACTCCCTGATCTGATGCAATGAGAAATGGCTCTCACTTCCGTAATGTCCTTTCCCTAAATCCATAATACTAGCCTAATGATTAGAAAAAATAACACAAACCAAAATCGATTGCTGGTCCAGAAAATGCCTCTCTAGTACTCTTCTAAAGTGTCAAGGTCATGAAAAAAAGGAAATACTGAGAAATTGTCACAGGTCAGAGGACACTCAGGAAACACAATGAATAAATGCAATATAGTATGCCTGATGGGGTCCTGGAACAGAAAAAGATATTCGTGGAAAAACTAGTGAAATCTGAATAAAGTCTGTAGTTTCATTATTATTACTGTACCAATGCTAATTTATTCAGTTTGATAATATACCTAGGTTAAATGTTAACATTAAATTAAGCTGAGTGAAGATTACATAGGAACGCTGCGGTCTTTGTTAACTCTTTGTATTATATTGTAACCTAAAATGACCTCGAAACCCAAAAGTTTTATAGTATATAACAATAGTTTAACTTTTAGTTTCCCCAGAACTATTACTCGCTATTACTTGCCTCTTCTAACAAAGTTCTAGACAGCAAACTCTTTTATTCTTCAATTAATAGCCACCAACAATAATGAAATATTGCTCTCCCACGTATTCTGCGTTGTGTTTCGTAAGTAATTTTTTGGGGTGGCAAACTAAGGGACAAAAACCATTTTCTTAATTGTGTTTTGGCTCTGGCTGAATGAGAAATAATAGAAGCATGATTTTAGATCACTCTCTGACAACACCTGTATTCAGAAAGTCTCCTTAACTATGAGTAGCAGGGTGTGAAATATCAGCTCTTTTAGATAAAATGACGTAGAATCAGAGCAAGCTATGAAAATGGGAAGCAAATTGTGGATATCTATGTGAGGAACTGTGGGGGAAATTTCAAATTGTAAATTAGTGTAGGGAGATTGATGCCATTTATGTCATTTTTTTTTCTATGTGATAATGAAGAATCACAAGTTGGAGTACTTAATGTTTAATCACACTAAGTTCTAAAATCCCAGATTCTGATTTCAAGCAACCCTAGACCTACAAACTTGATGTAACTCAAATGTAAGTGTTTTTTAAGACTAGAATTTTTAAGGCTAATTATTTCTCTAGCATTTCTCTTGCCACAGTGTGACTATGAACTGATTTCTCCATTCTGCAGTCAGTAGCTTGCCTGATACAAAAGGTTATTGATTGGGAGCAGGCAGCATTTTATAAGAACGAGGCTGAGAGACCAACAAATCAGATAGAAATCTTTGCATGTAGAATTTGAATGTCTCAGCAAGTGCTTGGAAAACATGATTGAAGAATATCTAAAGAGGAATATAGATTTGTGAGAATCACAGGTTTACCATCAAAGATTACTATTTGGGAGCAAAAATCCTTTTTTGAAAATTAATCATCGGAAGACCATATCTATTAATTGCTCATTACATTTTTTATTTGCTCAACATTTATAAGTATATAATCATTACTGAGATGTCAGCGGTCCCTCTGAAATAACATTATCTCCTAGTTATTTTTTTTTTCAGAAATGCAGAGCCAAACAATTAGCAAACTATCAAAGATCATTGGTAGAAACAGCTGAGTTTGCAGTCTGTGACTTGGCAGAATGGTCCTGGTGCTCCATGGCAAACTCTCTTGCAGCTGAGGTGAAGACCTGCATTCAGGTCTAGGGCCAGGGCTTGAGGTAGGAAAGCAAGGCACCCAATATACAAAATTGCAGGAAGCACCCGCTCTCAGATGTGTGCGCTGCGTGTGCATGACTCTGAAGAGTGAGTGCCCCTTTCAATTTTATACCTTCACTTCTATCCTGTCTCACCCTAGTCCCTATCCTGGTTCTATCCCTTATGTCTGTCCCCTGAGACTCTGTTTCAGAAGTGACCGTGAGATGACTGGAAGGTATGTCTGGGGAAGGTGGTAGCAGATGTGGTATGTGTTCTGGTTACAGCGGTGGGACAGGTTTTCATAGCGGGGGACATGTGATCCTGGTCCAGGGGAGTGTACAGCTCACCTGTGAGGCCAGTTCTACGGTGTGGTTCCAAAAGCTACCTTGCAAACTTAGCCTGGAGCCGGGGATTCCATCCTTCCACAGGATCCCGGAGCTACATAATATTTCATATGATCTCTTCCTGTTTAAGTTGGGTGGCATAGCTTTTGCTGCTTAAAATTCAGAATTCAACTAGTCAAGAATTTGCCATTTACTAGTTTTGTGATATCTGAGGTTCCACTACTCTGAGCTTCAGTTTTATCGTATAATAATAATAATTTTTCCCTCGTGAGTATCAGGGAAGGAATATGTCTTTTTGCTCTGCCTTTCTAAGTTCTTGGCTGGAGCCCCGAAACAAAAGACAGATTAACTAAAGAAAACATGCAAATTGATTTGACATTTTTTATGATTTGAGAGGAAATGATTAAACTTGATTATTTGTATGCTTGGTTTGATGAAAAATGAAAAATTGGGGGAAATGCGATAAGACAAAAAGTGAGAGACTATGAATAAGTGTAATAATCAGGGCAAACCTGCCCAAGGACTTTTTTCATTACTTACTTAGATATTTCCTGAACACCTACCTTATCCCAAGCAGTTTATCAAATCAGAGCGCCTGTGCTTCTTTCTACCCAAATTCCATTTTTTTCAAGGATTGTCATAATACTAAAGCTATGCTGTCCAAATTAGGACAAATCGTTTTCTTTTTCTCCTTTAACCAAGTCAAAGTAATAATGTTCTACAGGTAACCACAGAAGGGTTTTTCCCTAAGTTTTTTGATATAAATATTTTTTCCTAGCTATTTGAACACACGTACCAAGAAATTCTGGTATGATATTAGGGGACGTATTACATTTTGTGCTTTGATCTTTAAGTGAACATCGATAGAGTACATCAAAGGAAAAGATGTACGAGGTTTAAGACTGAACAAAGCACTGACCTTATCTCACTTCAACTGTATAAGAACTGAAGGAAAAAACCCCTCTGAAATGCCACAGTTTTCTGAGGCTGATTATAATACGGTATCTAGCCTTGGTAGAGGCAATCTCTAACCTGGGTTCAACCATGATTCACATATGACTACTCCAAACTTGGATTCATTTTGTCTTTGGCCCTGTTAGAGAAAATGTTTTCCTTTTTCTATTATTTCGCCTTCTTTCCTTTTTTCTCTCCTGTACTCCTACTGCAGAAAACACGGATCCCTGGCCAGATGAACTGTGAGAACTCACTGTACTCAGTACAACTCCTGCCTAATATTTCCCTTCCCTGCTGATTTAGCAAACATGGATCCCTTGCCAACTTCTAATCCAACTTTTCAGCCCAACTCCTTGGTCCTTACTATTCTTATCCCACCCTCCCTGCCCATCACATTAATCTGGACTCCTTTGGTTCAAAATGACAGAACTCCAAATGATTTGAGATAAATCATGCTAAAGGCCCTGACCTCTCAGGTGGGGCTCACATACAGAAAAGTCTGAGGCTATATCTGGCTCCGAATTTGACAGAATCAAGCTAAAGACTTTTTTTTTTTCCTGTTTTTTGAGATGAAACTTTTCTTGGGTCTTCTAACCATCAAAACTCATCCTACCAGCATGGTGATCCCAGTAGTAAAAGGGTGTGTACGATTGGACTCTGGTTTAAAATAACCAAGGAGGAGCCTGATTTGCCCTGTTTCAATCACACGCTGTCTTCTCACACCAATCTGAGGTTACAAAACTATGAGGAATAAACTAATGATCCATTGAAGTATTCTCAGTAAATTAATAAACAAAATTTTAGATAGAAGCGAGGAGTGGTCCTCATTTCTTCACTGCCAGGTACGTCATGGTAAGAGAGACGGGGAGAGAGGGAGAAGGAGGAAGAGAAAAAAGAAAAAGAGAATAAATACTCTCTTTGGGGTTTCTTCGAAATAGTTTTACATTTAAGGAAAGAATTAGATGTGTATTTAAAGATCCCTGTGAAGAAATCTATCATTTCACCTATTCAAGATAACTTCTAGTTCTCAAAGTTGTACTCGAGGGTTAGTCCCTGGGCCATGGGAGTTCACTGACCAGACCTTGTGTTTTTTGGGTCACACAACAGGCAAGTAGGCGGCAGCAGGCAAGTAGTCCCTCTTTAGAAACCAAACTTAAACCAAACTTTGCTTGACTACATATTTTTAAAATAAATGATCTAAGAAGAGCAGCAGTCAGTCCTCATAAATGAACAAAAGATTTGAATAGACACTTCACCCAAGAAGATAGATAGATGGTAAATGAGCACACGAAAAGATGCTCAGGAACATTTTTCATTCCAGTAATACAAACGCAGACTTAAATGAGATACCGCTGCACACTCGTGGAAGAGCTAAATTTAACAAGACTGACAGTGCCAAACAGTAGTGTACATGTGGACCAAGTCGGGCAGGTTGTTATCCAGTCAAACATACATTTGCTAAGTAACTCAGCAATTCTGCTCTTAAATAATGACCCAAGTGAAATCAAAATGTGTGCCCATAAAGCACGTATTGAAAAGTGACAGCTCTGTGTATAAGACCGAATTGTGAAACAACCAAAATGTCCATTCACTGGTAAACAGATAAGCAAATTACAATATATCATAAAACATAGTCCAAATTACCAATAAAAAAAAGTGTCAACTAATGACATATGCAGCAACATGGATTAACCTTAAAAACTGATGCACAAGAGTATGTACGCGATGTCTCACACTCCTGAAAACGGCTGAGAAAATGAAAATCGAAGCCTGCCGAAACAGATAATTCCCAAATAAAACGTGTGGTCCTTCTACTGATCCCGTATTCTTGGGTGTTCACTGCTTATCACTAGGATATTAGGAAACTATTTTTGTAAAGAATCAACTGATAAGAACCCATATCATTTTTCCACAGTGAATATGCAATAAATGACAATGAAAGTCCTGAAGCATGAACCAAAGCATCCACAAAAGCCACAAGGGACTTTAAAATGATGCAAAGGAGATAGCTGAGAGAAAAAAAAAAAACAGATATGTAACTCAACGTTATGTTTTAAATTTATGGATACAGATATTCACCAGAAAAAAAAAAAAAGAGTGAGATGGTCCCCCATTAGCAAAAGAAATCTCTTTTTGTGGAGTTTATATTCTCAGTAAATTCCAGTTGCAGAGCTACCATTTGAAAGACCCATTCATCTTTCCAGAAGTCACAACCTTATCATAATGGAGATTAGCATGCAATTTAGACATGATTCATTGACCAAAGCTTCTGAGAAGGCAGTGTCTTGACCAAGATGCAGATAATCATAAAATGCTCTGACTCGAATCACATGGATTGACAGTCTATGTATTTTCTCTTTAAACATGAATTACAAATGATTTCCTTTGCAAAGGGGTTGCTTTAAAAAGCAAAAGAGGCCTCCAGTAAAACAGCAAAGCGAGCATAACAGCAGTATAGAAACATTTTTCTTGAGAGAAGAAAAATCTCCACAAACTGTCCTATGCTCTCAAAATTACCTATTTTATCTACAGGTTAATAGAGGATATATACTTTCAATTTAAATCTTTTTAGATATTCTAAAACCTATGACCAAGACTAACCTTTCTACAGCAGCGATGATATTAATGAAATCCCTTCTTAATACCTCCATATAATGTCTTGCTATATAATTTAAATTACTTTTCGCACAGAAAAATAATTTTAATATCTTAATGCAAGTAAAAAAATCCGCTAAGTATGGGAAATGGAGAAGTGTGGGGAACACAATGAGCCTCCAATGAGTGGATAGTCTTGTAAGGAAGAAGGCATGAGAACACTCAAGCATCACAAAAGGCAAAGTGTACTAAATACTTGAATAAAAATAAAAGCTAAACCCTGGTGGAATATTTGGGATTTATCTTGGAAGCACATGTATGCGTTTTCTTCTCTAAACGTGTGTTCCATTGGTAAACCCAATGATCTAAACAGCAACAATAAAACAATAACAACAACAAAAATCTCACCAGGGGGAGGGGACAGGGAATGGGTGCTGGAAAGTGGTAGATCTAACTTTGATCACGAGACCTGAACCTTGTTAACAGAGTGACTCTGTGCAAAACTCCTTAATTTTCTTTGGACCTAATTTCTTTCTTTATATAAGATACAAAATGATATCGAATAATAATAGATTCTCATGGGTGTTTCGGGGTAATTTAAAGACAGTGCATGCGGAGGTTGAGATCAGTGCCTGACTCGTAGTGGGACCGAAACACATTGCTACTTTCCTTTTTCTCCCTTTCCCCCCTGTGGTATTTCAAACCCATGGCCTGTCAGACATTTCCTGCAAAACAGGTAGCCTAAAGCTACAGCCTTTCCAGAAGGTTGCCAAGCAGTGTTGTCGAGGCGGCTCCTCACCTGCTTTCTCACTGTGTCGCTGCATCTCCTTCGACCACCTGTACGTAGATCTCAACGTTGCCTCATCACGTACTAACTCCTCTCCCTCTTCTCGGCCGTCCGCCAGGGACTACGTTAAAGGACCCCACATTTCTGGTCTTCTCCTTTTTTCTCCTCTACTCAACTCGGATAAATTTGTTCACCTTTTCTCTTTAGAAATAAGGTTTCACCCGAAACTGAGCACTTTTCCAATATCGGTCTTACTCCTGCCCTCCTTGTTGTAATCTTTATTTATTTATTTATTCATTTTTAATGCCTACAGTGCCTGGTATTTCTAGGTGGTCTCCCATTCAAGTACTCACCAGACCCAACCCTGCTTAGCTTCTGAGATCAGACAGGATCAGGCACGTTCAGGGTGGCATGGCCGTAGACCTTGTTGTTATCTTAAAATCAGTGAATCAAGCCTTTTAACCTGCCCCTGAAAATGGTATCTGCTCTATAAAGCCCTCGCTGAACTGAGGGTTGGCAACAAATTCCTCTGAAACATTCCTGAACCAATTTGAGACTATCAGAGCCCAGTCACATAATGTATGTTCTCCTTTGATGTGTAAATGTTAATAATTCATATATTCTTGAAACAAATGGTAATGACTACTACATGACAGCCTTTGTTCCAAGTACAAGAGACATAGCAACTGAACAAAACAAAATCCTATTTTTATGCAGAAAGAAAGGGGAAGCACAGAGACAACAAATAAGTAAACAAATACATAAATAAATACTACGAGGAAATAGAAAGCAAAGTAAGGGAAGAATGATTAAAGACTTGTCTGCTAAGGTGACACTCAGGTACAAATATGAAAGAAGTAAATAAGTAAGCCATGCTGATATTTTGGGGAAGAGAATTCAGGAAGAAAAAGAGCAATACAGAAGCTAAAAATCAGTGGTTTGCTTGGGAGTGGCTGGAATCGAGTGAGTCTGAAAAATAAGTGGTAAAGATGAAGCGAAAGCCAGCTCAGGATCTGCCTTGTAGGAAATAGTAATGATTTGGGTTATTATTGAGAGAAAGGGGAATCCGTTGAAGGCTTTCGAACAAACAAGTCGCACAAACGTGACTTCGGTGACAAATTTCAAATCTCCTGCTAGACAAGGATAAGATAGCACATCATTTTCAAGCTCGATTTCCTCCTTTAGAAAATGGAATTAATATTAACTGTCTTGTCAAATTGAGAAAATGAAATGAGGACTTACCAGAATACCTAACATATGGTGAACGCTTCACTGAAACTACTAAACATCGTCTAATTTGCATTAGTCAGTATCAGCTTTATTTCCTACCATAATAATGTTTTTCTTGGGGATCACATCTAACCAACTATGGAAACTTGGATAGCTGCCAAAGATATCTATTTTATTATGCTTTATATATACAATCTTGAACCAACTTAAGCAAAATCAAAACTAATTTCAGGTTTAAGACAAAGCAGCAAAACCAGATTTGATTCTTCTTGTGAATAGTGACTCAATCTGTTCTGTATGGCTTAAAAATCACCATTCATGGTTTTGCGTTTTATTTTATTATAAATGTATTTATGAACATATCTTATGGGAAACAGACATGTAAAATTGTCTTGCTCTTTCCCATTGATTAATTCTCAAATGCTAGCCTTTTCTTCAAGACATTAGGTGAAATGTCTTAAAACCCCTTTAAGAGTATCGTGGCAGAAATTCGAACCCAGGGAAGAAGGAGATTATTGCATGTAAAACCATAATAACGTTGTATTCTTTAATGCACCGAATTTTTTTAGCTGAAACTCAAGCACGGAGTTTTTTAACGTTACCATTTAAAAGAATTATTACGCAGTAAACAAAAGCGAGGCATCAACTTAAACGCAGAGTGGAACAGCGCACCGTCGACGTCGGTCCCTGACGTTCAGGCAAGACTTAAAGTCCTCCCTCTTACCTGGCTGTGAGGCCAGCGCACCAGAGGGAAAAGTGCGAAGGGCAAAGAGCGTGGCTAGTGACCCTGTGACACATGCGACGAGTGAGGCGTCGCCCGTCGACTTTGTCGGTCTCATACTTCACCATCTCTTTTTACAATAAAGTGAGAGGGAAGATCAAATCCCTTCCCTTCCATTCTATATTGTTTAAACAGCATTACCATGAATCACCGGAGAGAGGCTTCGCCGTTGCCAAGCAACCGCAGCATCTGCCTCGCGGCCCCACGGAACTTGATGAGACTGCGTCATTTTACACTCCCTGGAAAAATTAATCTATTGCTCTTATCCCCCTGTTTAAAGTCCTGAAGCTCAAAGGCTGTGTGGTCTTCTTTACTTCGCATTTATGTTGCAGCGTAAAGGAGACAATCGGTTAGCAAGTTTTTCCTCCAGGTGTTTGCCCGAGCTTGGTGGTAACCTGGCTCTCCGTTGAGAAGGCTCATTTCTGGGCAGCCCTGCGAGGCAGAGGCTCCTCCCTCCTCCTCTCCGCATTTGTCAGGAAACTTCCAGTCCGTGACTGCTCTGCCCTTGTAGGAGAGTCTCTTCTGAGGCACCTCTGCCTCCTGCTGGTAGCTCAGCCCTGTCCAGAAACGTTTCTTTCCATTTTTTCCTGTTAAACTCTTCCCCCACTGGAAGAAAGAATAAGTGTCTGTGGGCATCCTCCACAGATTTATTTATACATTCACCAGCACACCTACCACCTGCCCTTTTCTGATGCCGTCAGGGCCGCCCTCGCCCCGGACGCTCCTCACTTCGGTGGCTCTGTGTGGGGGCAGAATCCTCAGCTGTCCTTCAAGATTCCCTGACCCCTGCCTAATAGATGGATTTTACTTGCAGGATGAGGTTATTTCATGGGTCAGTTGACTTCAATAAAAGGAGGTTATCTGGGTGGTCTAACCTGATTGCGGGAGCCTTTCCTCTGGAGGATGACAGAAGGGAAAGTCAAAGAGTCAAAGCATGAGAAGCCTGCAGTGAACTAATGCTGACTTGAGGATGGATGGGGCTCCATAGCCAGGAATGTGAGTGGCCTCTAGAAGCTGAGTGGCCCCCTTCTGACGGCCTTCGAGGGACAGGGACGTCAGTCCCCTAACCGTGAAGAACTGAACTCTGCCTACAAGGCGAATGAGCTTGGGAATGATTTTCCCCCGGAGCCTCCAGACAAGCTGGGCTGGTGATACGCTGGCTTCAGCTTTGTGGTACCCTGAGCAGAAAACAGTCACGCCTACAGAACTGTGAGATAATCATGGGCACTTTGAGCTAGAAGGTTGTGGCAATTTATGGCCATTCCACATTGAATCTAATCTCTTTTTAGGAATCTTTTCATTAAAGCATTGCCAGTCTTCAGCCGCTCCTTGCTACCCCACTTACACTGGCATCATTGCCATCATCACCACCGTCCCCTCCGACTCTAATAGGGATTAGATGTGTATGCCAGACACTGTGTTTAAATATTTCAGGTTTATCATTTTATTTAAAGCTTCACAGAAGGGATGCTATAGAAATGCAGAATGTGGGTCTGCAGGATTGGGTTGGGACCCCCTCTGTTCCTGCTCTTAAAATGTTACCTGAGGAAGCTGTGTGGGGAGAATGGACCTAAGGAAAATAACTCGGTGCTCATTTTTTTAATTCCATCTCTAGCTTTGCGATCATAACTCCTGGAAGCAATGCCCAAGAACTTGTCTTTTTAATACAAGCTCCTGAGACGAATATCATGTTACTTAAAAGTAGGGTTTCTCAACCTCAGCACTGTTGGCATTTCGGATTGGCTAAATTCTTTTTCGTGAAAAAACAATCCTATGCCTTGTAGCGTGTTTAATAACATCCCTCATCTCTACTCACTAGATGCTAATAGCGACCCTTCTGCATCTCCAGAGATAGCCAAATGCCCTCTGGGTTGCAGAATGTCCCAGAGTAGAGAACCTCCTCTCTAAGTTTGAGGATTCTGATTTAAGCATTGTCTAGGAGAGGAAAAACTGAAAGTGTGTGGATTAACACAGAATCCAGTATCCTTTTTTTTTTTTAACTATGAAAACGTTAAATCTAGATGCATAAAATATGTAAATGAAAGTTATCGCATAATTTAACTTGTTTAAAAATATCTAGCTGGAGACTTAATATTTTATTTCTAAGAGTAACTTTTTCAATGACCGCTTTAAGTTTTACCTTAATAACTTACTCTTTGATTTCTAAAATCCTAGTTGATACTCATGTCTTTGTAAGGTCAAGCAGTTCTACTTTTCAAAAGACTGTACTGTGTAATAAAAGCTGTTTAAAAAAAATGGTTTTCTTGGTTTTTTGCCTTTTAACATTCCTCATGAATGCTTAAGCACTCTTTCTTTACAACCCCTCTCTACATTTTCCCCCATTCAGTTAGTTGGTTCTTTGCTTCTGGCAAATCTCTGCTGAAAGGCTTCGCACCCTTTCTCTCCACAAACACGGCGAATAAAAATCTGATTCTGAAACTTTCATAGGGTCTGTGTAAATCCTTATCGCTATCATGCGAGTGTTTGTGTGGGTTCTATGTGTTTTCAGTAAGGAAAAATTTATTCTGACAACTACGCCGCTATATGATAAACAGAAAGTATGCCTCCTTTGAACTTAATGTTTTATGCTGCGGATTATTCTTAAGGTGGTGTAGCAACTAAGCCATGAGTGTCTGACTTCAACTAGACATTTCGCCGTTCTTCGCAGACATAAGCTTTTCTTTTCCATCTTAACATTTTAAGCACAGTTTTTAGCTTAATCGCTTACAGCATGATTTTAAATTTGTACACATTCACTCCATGACCACTGGTCTCTAGTTGTTGGTAATCTATTCTGTGTAGTATGTGTGATTCTAGGCAAGTGTGGTCCAATATGGTGCATTTAAAATTAAGTCTATCGTAGTTAAGGCTGAATTCTCAAATCCAGAGGCCATTCAAAAAAAAAAAAAATGATTTAACGAACAGAATGTTGATAGTTCGCTTGAAGATGGCCTGAACACTGCTCGTTCAGTTTCATGTCAAAGTCACTTAGCATTTTGTGGGGAAAATAATGTCAAGTTGACGAGTGGTATAAGAACATGATTTTTACAGTGGACAGACAGGGTTTGACTCTAGCTTTGATAAATATATTCTGTAAATCTCAATTTCCTCATTTGTAAAATGGGATGAAACAACCTTATAGAGTTCTTGTAAAGAGTAATGCCAAAAATATGCAAAATGCTTAGCACAGGCTAGGCCTGTAGCAACTATTCAATTTAAAGTATCTATTAAATTATTATTTTTTTTCTCCTAATGTATTGCCTGTCTGGCTATTTGTTTTCCTTAATCTTGGGCTGGACACATAAACATGGCTAGATCAAAAGTTTGTTCGTTTTAATTCTTAAATATATATATTTAACATATGAATTTATATAGATTTATAAGTCATTTGTCTGATTTTTAAAAAGCACAACAGAAGAACCATCTCTACAATGGCCTTGTGCTAAGGAAAAATAGGCCTTATTGTTATTTAGATTTATTCACACGATATGCAATTTAAGATACATATTCACACTAAATGTTTTCAGTGTTATTGTACCTACCAAAATGTCCAGTTATAGTTAAGATATAATGATTTAGTGTCAATTGGAGAGCTAATGGCTTAAAGAAAAAGTATAGGAAATTTAATCATATTCCTGTAGGTAGAATGGTTGGTTACTGACTTAAATTTCTTACTTTGCTATGTGTCTTCCAGAATTCAAACCAGAGAAATAAGGCTCAATTAGGCTTTACAGAGAGACGAATTTTTAGAAACTCACACAAAGTGCAAAAGGTTACACTCAATAGAGTTCTAATAAGCATTGCATTGTAGGTGACTCATTCAGTCTTTGAAATATTCAGGCTCTTGCAAAACAACAATTACCTATGTATTTCCTAAGAAAAAAAGTCAGAACTTCTTGTAGCATTGTGTTAAAAAATATTTCAAACTTTTCCCCTGTGACTTTTTTGGATTTAGAACAACCAAACAACCTTCCCTGTTGGACAGCACTTTTTTTGTTTTGGGGTAAAACTACCCATACTTCTAATTAATTTGAATTATATTTGTACTATGTCCATAACCTTGTAATAAAGCCAGTTCAAAATATCTCTGTGAATAATTCATTGAAGTTGCATTTATAGTGTTCTTTCCAACAAGAGGGGATGATATAAACACTTTATAATGACAATTCCAATTTTTTCCTAGTTCTATTTTTTTTTTAATTTAAGCTTTATTGACACATTACAGACGTATAAAATGGTAACAGATGTAAAGCGTACATTATGGTGATTTGATATACGTTGTGAAAGGGTTCTTCTCATCTAGTTAATTAACACATCCATCACCTCACATATTTATCTTTTTTTTTTTTATTAAGAACATTTCAAGTTTTACTCTCTTAGCGGATTTCAATTATATGATACGGTATTATCAACTTAGTCACCATGTTTTACATCAGATTTTCAGACCTTATTCATCTGATAGATGAAAGTTTGTATCCTTTTACCAACTTCTCTGATTTTCTTTTTAACCTGAGAACATGCGGCAGGAATTCATGTTTTATAATCCAGTGGGAGGAGAAAATTAGAAAAGTTAGAGGGCTTCGTGTCCCAACAGCAAGAGAATCCATATGAAATTTCTTTTGTTTTATGGGAAGAATAAAGCTTCTTGAGGTCAGCTCATGAAACTCAGATAGTTAAATCATCTTTTGCTTACTGGGAACATTTGGACTATTTCAAAGAGTTATACAGGGTCTGTCCTTTTAAAATAATAATCATGGTGTTTTAAAAGACAATGTTCTGTTTGGATCAAGGGCAGGTTTGAGTATCTGAGGGTTTATTAAGGTTTAAGAGAGAGGATCTCCAACTGAGGCGATCTTAAATCTAAAGCAAGGGGTGCAAATTAGTAGGAGTATCGAAATTAAAAAATGTAACTGGAAATGCTTCAAGGAAGAATTACCATAGATTGTGCAAGCTCTTAAACACCTTAGAGAATACTTAGTTCAATTTTGACCTAACCGAGAAAATCAAACCTTAGAATTATCTTTTTAAAAATTTCCCTTAAATCTTTTAATAAATATATGGCTAATTTTAAGCCTGTTTGATGAAGGTTTTTTTTTTTTAAATATAATGCACTCTTTCTAGATAAATCTAGTCATTCCTGTAGGAAACAGGGGGAAAAAAATTTTAATTTCTTACTTGGTAATTGGGGATGCTGGCAGTATACAGCTACAGTCGTTGGTGGTGTGACATTAATAAATGGCATAAAATTAAAGGGTTTTTTTCATTTTTAAGATTTTAAGGTGTAGTTATACAAAATGCATTAAAAGAACAAGGCAAATTTTATAATGTTCACTTGAGAAAACAGATGAAATCGCTCAACCCATAAATGAGGGTAGCTCAGAACTTCAGGGCAGGAAAAAGGCCAGCATAACGTCTGGTGTCACTGCTGGGTCAAAAATGGCAATATAAGGGTTGAAGACAGGTGCGTGTTCTCTGCTGCTAAGTAGGCAGAACGAAAATTCCTCACGTTTTCCAGATGATGGGAAAAGAACATTTCTCTGTCCAGATTACCTTTCCTTCCCAATGGGGATGAGAAGAATGTCTGGAAAAGAAACTGTAGGATCAGGCAGATCTTCGACACTGTTCACCCTTGTGCAGGACACGTAACTTTTCCACATCCCAGCCTCCCTATCTGAGGGGAAAACACACACACACACACACACACACACAACACACACAGCATGTACCCTGAAGATGTTTTTATGAGGATTTAAAAGATAATGAAAATGTGTATGCCATGTGCCTGGCATATAGTAATTATTATTTTCAATACCAATAATAACAGTATACCTATTGACTGAAATTATATAATATTAGAAAAACCCCTGAGGGAAACTGGGTTTTTTTTAACATATAAATTAAAGTCGCAGCATTATTATAGTAGATGCCAAAACATAAAGAAAACTCTGATGTTTCATAAAATCAACAGTTAGATTCTATAGCACCAAAGTGTTTCTTTTTGTTATCAAAAGATAAATAATCCACTAGCTCTGAAAATTGAAGCAAACATGTAATAGTCTCTTTAAAGGAATTCCTTATTCCAAACTGTGTAATTTGTGTTGTGTTGTATGATTGAGAAAGGGAGGGAGGGAGGGAGGGAGGAGGGAGGAGAGAGAGAGAGAGAGAGAGAGAGAGAGACTGAGAGACTGAGACTGTAATGCATTAACCTGCACAGAACAGGTTCTTCCCTTACTTGTGGGGGAAGTGTTTTCATCTTCAGTCAGGGCACCAGTCTATTGTAGGTTGTACCAATGGAATATGGTGGTCAACTAAGAGTGGAACTAAGTTGACAGACCCCAGCTTCTTCAAGGATATCTGATATGGACACAGTTAAACTAGTTCCTTCTGGAGTTTTGACACACAGAGATGTAGGAAAATCAGAAGCGCCCCAGAGTCTGATGAATTTGATTCTGCCTCTCAGAATTAAGGTTCGTTACTGGAAATCAAAATGTGTGTTTGAAATCAGTACCATGGTGGTTTTTTTTTTTTTTAGTCTTCTGAAATGAAGAAAAATGGTTTGGAAAATCCTCTTTTGTTTTATCTCTGCTAAGAAGAACTGAGCAAAAGATCTCTCGAACACTATATTGTGTTTCTATTCCTGTTTTTTTGTTTGTTGTTGTTGTTGTTGTTGTTATTTAACAAAGGAGAACATTCCCTACACCCCCTCTCAAATGGGATTCTTGTGGAAAAATGTCCAGAGCGAGTCTATTCTGACAGCTATAATGGACCTAAAAATAATGTCCAACTGCTCCAAACACAACAAAGCTGCGATGTGTAAGGACTATTTCAAGGTCATTGGGTTTCATACTAACTCTCCACGTTCCTCTTTAATTTCTTAACTTACTTGATGAGATTGAGTTTTTAAGCTTTCAATCTTCACCTTTTCCCCAGTGGTTCAGTTTAGAACATGATAACAAATAAATTGGACCTTCAATTAATTACATATTTCAGTAAAGATATTTCTTGAGAAGCTATAATGAACCATTTATATTTTATTTTTCATATTATGTGCTAAGTTCTCAGACCTTTATAAGGCATAAATTGGAAAGTAGAAGAATTGAGAAAAATAAGCATTTCCTTCTCTAATTGACGTAAGCATTATAAGACTCTAAGATCTTTTTGATTTTCTTCAGAGTTACATTTATTTTCTCTGCACTACACTTTCTACCAGAGTTTTTCCTGTAGTTTCTCCAAGTAAGACTAGAAATCTCAAGAGGAATGCTTAAATGATTTATAGGTATCACCACACCTCTGGTTTAAAAATATCGTCTTCTGTGATATACCACTTAGGAGTATTTTATTGTTTTATAACTTGTCAGGAAATTGCTGGAGTTTGACTCTTGTGATTGCATAGTCATGTGAGAACTCATTGATAATCATTAAAAGCAGCTCACAACATAAATTAAAGGAAAAAGCAATCTTAAACCTGTCATTCAGGAAGTAGACCACACAGAGGAAAGAATCCTTCCCTGACATACATTGCAGACCTCCCTTCTCCAGTGCTATTTGCTATATAACCATTTTAGTCCATTGTATTTCTCTTATCTGGGAGAGTGAAATAAGGCTCCATGCACAAAGTCAGCGGTTATTGTGAAAAGGAGAATCTATTTGGAGAAGCTGTGGCTGTCTTTCCCGGCAGGTCCGCTGAAAGGGCTAAATTCTATTCTGAGCTCTGGCAAGGAATAACTAGGCAATGTCGAACAGGGAAACCTCATGCAAACCTCAGTATCCTCAGCTGTGTCTCTTACAATGATGCTTCTCCTATCTGTTGACGAAACTTCTATGGATCAATTAGATGATTTATAAAAACGTATGAAAACTGAAAATTCCGTATAAGGTATCTCTTCTAGCCCTCATTCTGAGAAGTAAATTAGACTTGAGAAAACTTGACATAATGCAGTAGAATACATGCAATCAATAAAATTCTGTGTAAATAGTATGATTTGCACAATTTACAAAAATAATGCGTATTCTGTACTTTTTTTTATTATAAATTCCACATAGTCAATTGATTTTCACAGAACGTTTTAATTTTTGTGATGCGTTATATCTCTAAGCCACCTATTGACCTAAGAGCACAATGGTAGCTTCAGTTGACAGACACATGGTGTTCTGACAAATTGCTGGTTGGTGTATTTGTTTTATTTGACAATAAGATGAAAGTGAAACATCAAACATGTATGTTGGAACGTCTTTCATTCATAAGAGGTCAGTGGGAGCGGTTTCTCTGGTAAAGTGGTTGATAGCCCTCAAATATTAGAGGACTTTTCCCTCGATTTTTGTAGTAATTACACTATAAAGGCGAAAGACAAAACACGCTTTAAATTAATTCTCCATAATGAACCTTTGGTCCGCAATCTTACATCTAACAATCGATGCAACGATAAACCTTGGTTTGTAGCGTTTGCCAACTTTAGTGGTATACTTTCCCGTGACTGATATCAAGCTACCAGTGTGACTTCATTAAACGCAGAGCTGGAAAATACGCAAGTAACACACCAGCATATCTATACAGATACAATAGAAGTAAATAACCTCAAGAACTTCGATAATAGGAAAATGTAGTTAAATTAAGAAGTAATAAGTTTGAGTGTTTATTAACTTTGTTTTTAAAATACCTTATTTAATTGTGACCTTCTATGATTTAATTTCATGATAATGCCTGTGATTAACCCGGGACACAGTATTTTTGAAGATTTAACAATTAGCTCTCATGAGCCAAGACAAACCAGCTCCAATGTACTGTTCGTCCCAGGTTGTGGTGTTAGAGTGATGAACTATGGCAAACAAAGCGGGACGTGGTTGAAACGAATAATAATGCACTTGCTGACTCACTTCTGTATCTCGTCTCCATTAGAGAGTATAACCTTCTAACCACTTTTGGGTTTTCTGTTGACACATTTACTTGGTTACTGTAATTGTCACCAGGGAACTTGAGACCCTGAGGCCGTATGTATTCAGAGAAGGATATTTCTCAGGAATGTATCTAATCCCAGTAGGTGAATAGTTTTCACTATAAAGACAAATTTTCTCAAAGTAAAAAATTGGCTGTGAAATTCTGTCTATCCTTCTGTAGACATGTACGACACAGTCCCTCCAAAGAACTAGCAAATACAGCAACTTTAGAGATTTGTCCTCAATGCTTGATAACCTCAACTCTTAGTACAATAAAATAAGCATTTTAGGCACCGTAAATATTTTAAGGAGCCCCTGTATGTACTTTCTATCCCTCACTATACTCTTCTTCCTATATTATTTATCATATTTCACTTCTATCCACCAATTATCAAAGCAAGAAAGCTGAATGTCATACTAGGTTCCTTTTTTCCTCTTATTTTCACAAATATTAATTGCCAAGACCTGGTGTTTCTTCTTCCTAAATAGCATTGCAATCTATTACCATCTAAAGTGCTGGAATAATACCTAGACCCAGAGTGCCCCCAATGACTCTTTTAATGAATGTATGGTTCAGTGAGTTGACGCAGGCCCAGGCCAAAATATATATATATATATAGACCTGTGGTAAAGGAATAAGGCTTATATTTTTGGCCTAATTTTCTGCGCTTCAAATGATGTTTAGTTCCTCATAAAAAAATTTAAATGAGAAATCTCAAAACAGATGAGGAAATGAGTGTTATGTGACTCCTTTAGCCTTATCCTGTATAACCAGAAAGCCTTTGCAAATAGATTTTAAAGTTTTTTTTTTCTTTAATCTTATTTACTTGCTTATTTAATATATGCCAGAATAGAATGAGTGGTGTTTGGAACTAGTAATTCACTGCCAATATGACAGCGTGACTCATTAATTCAAAAGTAGACCTATCAGAGTCCTTAATATCAGGACCTTCATTGCTGTCTAGGACAAAATGTCCCCAAATAAGGCACTACTGTCAAATGCAAGTGTTATGCACGTTTGCTGAAATATTCCTATTCATTACTGATTTTTTTTAAAGCAAACAGTAGAATGCGAAGAGAAAAATCATTCAAAAACCCTCTAAAGCAGTGATTCTTACACTTTCATTGATCATAATTCTCAGTGAGATTCTTGTAAAAGCCTGACCTCTTCCCAGAAAAGTGAGTCTCTACATATCAAAGGTAATTTTGCATGGAATTTCAGGAAGTTTTACAGTCTACATATTAAAAATTAGTACTCCAGAAAAACTCAGTTTGGGCGAGCCTTAGCAAATAAAATTCACATTAAGTCAGGGGAGGAGTAATTCATCGCAGGACAAGACAAGAATGCCCCAGCCCTGCAAATAAACATGCTTCTGCTCGTCAACAAGAGCAACATCAGAGCAGGATAGAGGATAGTCATGAACTCATTTATTTCACCAGAGGATTTCCTGGGGCCTCTCTTAATTTCTGTCCTCAGACTTCATTAACAGTAGGAAGAACACAGACCAGAACTGCATCTTGAGTGACTCAGAGTGAAATAGGAATCATCAAGTCTTTTCATCTAGCTTCCTCCTTTATTACGCGTAGAAAAAATAGATGCTAAAATCATGCTTAGAATGTTATAAGCACATTTTATGACCCCAATGCCATGAGCATACCATTTGCATTTTGCCTTGGTGGTTTATGTCGTCCCCTGAATACGGTTATATAATTAGAACTTTGTTATGTGCGGCAGGAGGGTACATGATTATTTTCCAACGAAGAGGACTAGGAATTGTATAGCAAGAAACCTAACTTCGGTATAATCAATCCATAATGTCAAAGTAAGATATGTGATTACATATTAATCCTCTAGATAAAAACTATCTAAAACTACACCAAGGTTTCACATTTAGCACATATATCTTAGAAATATTACATAGATTTTTAAATTATAAAGGTAAGTGTGCTATCGGATAATTTGAATTCATTGTAGTATATGTTTATAAGGGTCAAAGAAGTGACATTAAGGGATGCAATTTCTTCTCAAAATTTTGGAAATATAAAACTCTTACATGTAGGTGGACTTCGATATGAGAAATATTTTCTTAGATCATACATGCTCCCAGACTATGTATGGTGGCTTTGCAATGTGTCAGCTTGGCTGGGCTGACATCATTTCCCAGAGTTTCCTCACTGTGTGTTTCCAGTTAAACTGGGGAATGAAGGAGATTGCAGATAAAGCACTGACCATTCTGTCGTTCAGACGTGCTGTCCCTTATCCGCTGGCTCATCTCGTCGGGGTGAGGCTGCTTCCAAACCTGTAATTTCTGCGTCTTCCGCTGGATCCTTCTTTAGCTTGACTCCTGGGCTTGGTGCCCAAGGCCCTCGGCTTCTGCAGGACACCAGTGTCTTCAAGGTCAGAGGCAACAAGAGCTGCCGGATTCCAATCTCTTCTCATGAGCTCTGACTCCATGTGCTTGGGGCTTAGAGCTGATCCTCACTCTCCCTCACTTCACATCCATCTTCCCTTCTCTGCTTCCTGCCCTGTAGCTTTTAAGTTCCAGCATCAAACACAGAGGAAAAAGAAGTTGCTTAACCAGTTCCCACTATAGTGTAATGTCAAGTCTATATAACAAACCCTTTAATATATAAATATATTCCTAGTGGTTCTGCTTATGATTAAAATCTGATTAATAGACTAAACATCTTATCAGCATTAGAAACTTCTTATATTTTTTCTAGTTTTAAAATGATCGTCTCCTAAATGCAAATAATTTTACGCTTACATCATTACTCTCCTAATGATAATCCCTTATGGTTCTCTCATTGGGTGCATTTTTACTTGCAAAAGTATACACACATTGTTAAATATTTTCTGCGAGGTCTGGGACTTAAATTTGGGTTAATAATTGCGAAGCTGCAGTCTCAATAAGCAAAGTCTCAATTCCTATCTATTTTTAAGTTTAATGGAAATATGTTTAACTGGCGAAAAATAAAGTTTCCACTTCCAAAGAAATATAGGATGGAAAATAATGTATAGGTTGGAATATTAGCCAGCCCATAACAAATAGTAGCTTTAAAAAAGGGTACTCCATTATAATAAGACCCACGGTGAATTTCTGAGCTAGTTTCAAAAAAAGGCTTCTTCTTTTCATGTAAAGAAATGCAATTTCATATGTATTCAGTTCTTCATTGCAATAACACCTAAAGAAAGCACTTTTTAATGTAACTTTTATCTCCAGTTCTTCCTCCCTTGGGAGAATCTGTAACCAGAAATACTTATCATCATATGTACAAACTGATAAACATCAGCCAAACCAAAAAGGAGAAACTTTCTAAATACTCTGAGAGGAAAGTAAAAATATCACTCACTACTCAAGTTTAAGGACAAGAATAAACTAGTCGCAATGTGTAGAAGATGAGAATAATGGCCTCCCAAAGATGTCCACATCCTAACCCCAAAACTTGTAAATATGTTATGTTAATGGCAAGATGGAATCAAAATTGCAGATGGAATTGGAGAGTTTGCTAATAGACTGATTTTAAGACAAGGAAATAATTTTGTATTATCTGGATGTACTCAGTACAATCCAAGGTCCTGTGATGGAAAGAAAGAAGCAGGAAAGTGAGAGCCAGAGACAGCATCACGAGAAAGACCGCGTTGTCCATTGCTGGCTTTGAGGATGGAAGGATGGCACAGGCGAAGGAATGTGGGCAGCCTCAAAAAGCTGGAATGCAAGGAAACAAGTGATCTTCTAGAGCCCCCAGAGTGAACACAGTCTTGCTTATAGCTTGATTTTAGCAAGTCGGACCCATTTTGGACCTCTGACTTCCAAAACTGTTCGATAGTAAATTTGTGTTGTTTTGAGACACCAAATTAGTGAGATTTTTTTAAAACAACAATAGGAACCTGATGACATGGTACCAGAACCAAGTGAGCGATGACAGTGAGCAGCTTCAAAAGAATGTGTTTGTGCTCACATCAACTCTCTCGACCCTACTGAATAAGGAAATAAGAATAAATGGGCAGTTAGACAAAATTCACATAAAGGGAAATGTACCCATATTGAGATATCATAAAGAAATTCTGCTCTCCCAGATTTTCTCAATGTAATAAAAGAAAAAAAAATTGTGAGAGGGGGAAAAAAAGATTTAAATTAACATGTGCAACACTAACTTACAGCTCCATGCCCCCGCTGCATTTTAACTTTTGATTATGCAGAGTTCATTTCGGCTCAGTGTAGATTAAATCGAATAGTGACTTTCCCAACTGGACTACCAGATGGAATCACATTTTAATTAACTTTTCAACCAGCATACAGATGTGCTTCTTGTGATCATTATCAAGAAATCATTTGCTTTCAGCGAAATGAGGAACCCCGATGACAGATTGTAGCTAAGAATGATTGATCACATCATGAGATTATTAACCTTAAGATGCTTTTAATCATTTATTGACAAAGCGAAGAAAGAGCTTATAAACCAGTATTGAATATATCTAAGGCATATTATCGTTTACCTTTTGGGAGCTTAAATTAAAGGAAATATTTTCATGATAAAATAATGATCTGTGTGTGTAGAGTATTACTAACTTCCAAAGAAGTCACATGGTTTCTGAAAATAAGCTTCCATAAATCAATGAAAGCATATGCCACTGAAAAGAACTTACTTTTTGTTCATCACCATCAGATAATTTCATTTATGTCTGATGCTTTAAAATACTAAAGAGCCTACCTTCCAAATTTACACTTTGAAAAGGATCATCAACATGAATAATGTCATTAAGTAGAAAAAATTTAGTGAATATAATGAAATACAAAAGATAATTAAAAATTATATAGAAAAGAGGAAACAGCTTCTAGTTATACAACGTATCATTTGATTTAAACTTTGCTTCAGTTCTTTTCAAGCTGTAACTAGTAACTCTAGTAATTAGGACTCCAATAATTAAAAATGCTAATAAGAATATTTTTAAAAACTTTCATTAGCTTACCAAAATTTATAAGTGAAAGTCAATGTGAAATATTTCTGTTATTATCAACCATTAGATACCATAATATGCTCAATATCAAAGAATAAAACAGAGGCATCTGTCTTTAAAAAGTTTCAGGCTGTAAGAGGCAGGCATGTCAGGAGGTCAGAACCCAGCTCGGGTTATTTGGTTTGTCTTTCAAGGTGTCAAGGTAGAAAGCATTCCATCATTCATTTCGTCTTAGCTCATAAAAGTCACAGCATGTCTATTAACTTAGGTATAAAGTGTCCACCGAATGAATTGAAATTGCAACTTAGGCTTCTGTCCTTCAAGTGTAATAACTTAACCTACCACAAAAATCAGTATTTTTCTTCTAGCCCCTGAGTGACCATGGAAAAGAAACCTAAGCTCTCTGGACCTCAGTGTATTCATCAGAGAAGTGAGCAATTTCCAATTGTACGAAGCCCCCTTTTCAATGAAAAATATCTCATAGCGAAGCCCAGCGTTTGAAACAGATAATGGTAAACTCAGGCTGGGTGGGGAGCCTGAGTCTCACTCCATGCAGCTCCCTGAGGCTCCTTAGACACCAGATGGAAAATGAAATTGTTCCCCCAGACTAGCCCAGTCAGCCCTTCCCGTCTAAGTGTGATGTTTTGGAACTATCAAGATAGTAACAATAGCAACCCCAGTTGGACCCCCACCTTCTAGGCTCCCCCATTTCCCAACCAGGTGGCCGTCGAGGAAATCTGGCCTGAAAATATTTGTTCTTGAGAAAATTTTTCTAGAAAGAAAAAAACTAATGTGAAAAGAAAAGAAATGAAATGAATACGAAGAGAAAAAAACCTACTGGAAAAGAAAATGAATAAAGACTCTTTCAGCCTTAATAATTGCATTTTTATCCCCTTTTCTCTAGAATCTCATGCCTTTTTGGCGGTAACTAAATGGAAAAGTTAGGTCCTGAGCTAAATAAATAAATTTCAGTGCGAGGAGCAATTGCTCTGAAATATCGCTTTAACCCTTTCAATAGGCTGAACTCAAACTCTTTCACTGTGAGCAGAATGACTTCTTTGTGGGTGTAATGAGGCACGTTAATGCTTGTCCTCAGTGTAGTAACTGCTCACTCATTTTGCCATGAAGCCGAAACAGTCGTTGATTCGAAGGCCATTTAGCCCAACTAATTTAAAATAAATTCTGAAAAGTCCACTATCATATCGATCAACAGAATCCTTAGTTCATTTCACATACTTTTCGAACTCTGAAGGCAAGTCTGACCTGTGATGTTTCCAAGGTAGTGTATTACTGTAATATGTGTAATAGTCTCTTCAGGAGTCCCTAAACTGGCATTCCTAGGATGCAAAAAGTGACATCATTATTATGGACTCAAGAGAGGAATAGGCAGGGGGTCTAAATGACAAGCAGGATTTAAGCCCAGACAACATTTTTAACGCTTTTTATGTCCATATTTCCTCTGTAGTTTATTCAGCAACCCATGGACAGTAGCCATACACTAATATAATTTAATATTTAGGTGAAGTCCCCAGTTCTGCCTTAGCTTTGTGCTGCCTCAAGTCTTTTCACATGTAGGCATGGGGTCTATTAGTAAGAAAGACACCAATACAATATCAGAACTTGAAAGAAGCAGTTATGGAGGCTGAGGTTTGCAGAAATTATGTCACTAATGAGTTTGTATCTTTGCCAGTTTCCACAATAACTTTACCCCCAAGACTTAAATTCGCAAACGTTACTGATTTAACAAAGATTTAGATTATCTAGGAAGAGCTGCGGTTAAAGGAATAATATGCAATAACTATCCATTTCCATTTTCATCTTAAGTGTGATTCTTATATTCAAATAAGGCTTCAACAGAACAAAAATGTGCAGCATTTCCCTCCCATCCTCTCTGGCCTCTGTGGCCTGCAGGTCACTGATGAAAGGAATTTAAAGGCTGTTGGAAAATCATCTCCATTTTTTTCTTGCCACATACTGTCTTTCCTTCATTTGAGATATTTCTGCTAATTTTCTTCAGACATATCTCAAAATATCAGCATCCTAAACAAATTTATGTTAGGAATTTGAACATACACAAGTAAGTTTATATTCGCCACCTGAATGTAAAACATTTTATTCAGATTTCACTTTATCATTCTCAGAAAACGTGGAAGTTAGTGTTAGGATCCAAAATATTGTTTTATTCATTTTTAATTGACTTCCTTTTTATACTGCTTCTCTCTTTATGAGGAGAAGTTATATTGATATAGTAGAAAAAGCCTTGGAATAAGAATTAGACAAATAGGTTGGATTCTGGCTCTAGTTTAATAGCTCTATGACTTTAGAAAAAGCATTTTTCTGCTCTGTGTCTCTATCTATCTTGTACATGGGCTATTATGCTGATCCAAATATAAATTGTATGTGAAAGTATTTGTAGGTTCAACCATTATATCTGCTAAGTAATATTTGAGTTGCTTTGAAAGAATCACAAGTTGCCTTCAAGTGAAAAGTGTCTGGATCACTTAGGCAATTGCTGCATCCATCAGCAAGGAAAGATTACTTAATACAGTTAAAGTTCCCTCATTACTTATTGGAAGGGGTAAGGTGCCACCAATACATCTCTGATAGTAGGCGAGGCCCAATAATTAGGATTTAACTGGTAATATATCGTTGGTAATACCCCTTTGTCTTTCCTTAGGAGGAAAGACAAAGCCTATGTGCCCCTTTAGGATTTTCTGTCTTCCAGGAAATTTCTTATTCAGCACCAATTCTACTGAGCTTGCTCAATTAACCTTAACAATCATCAACGTTTATATTTTTTACTTGTTATACTAGAAATACAGCACTGCTTCCCTACTTATTTTGGTGATTTTTGTTCCTTTTTGGATGCCCAATAGTCCAAGGTGCGTGGATCAGCCAAACAAAGTGTTTCACCTCTTGAGTCTTTTTCTTTCGGGAGGAAAATTGGATCTTTGCTCTGTGGTTCACTTTGTATTTCTTTCTGCATGATCTGTCCAAAATGATAGGTCAGACACAACAAGGCAGTTGTGTTCACTCCTGGTGTTAAGTTTAGAAATTAAATTTACAGAAAAACAAGAGTTCCAGTATTGTCTGGGACTCAACATGCAACATCTACTTAAGTTGTTGTCTGGCAGTCCTAACTTTTAAGGTAAACTAACACAGGCTTTTCCCGCTATTAGAAATCTAAGTTACATAGGACACTAGTTCATGATGTATCCTATTTGAAGGAAGGACAAAAACTTCATGACTTCCTGACTGTTATCAGGAGAGAGCAGCAATCTCAGTGCAATGCGTTGATCCGGAAATTTGGTTGTAAATCTAAAACCAGCATGTCTCAACAACAGAGCTGCAGACATGTTGAGCAGGATAAATTCTTTATTGTGAGGGGCTTTTCTGTTTGCATTGTAGAATACAGGACTTAACATCCCTGGCCTCTACCTGCTAGATGCCAGTAGCACCACCACACCCCTACTTAATGGGGAAGACCAAACATTTCCGCCAAACTTTCTTCAGTAGGGAAGTCATCCCTGGTTGAAAACTACTGGTCTGAAATTAAAGAGGATAGTGAGATTGGGGGCAATATTGCAATTTAGCCTTGAGGTCTTTGCCTTCCCTATCTGCTTTCTTACATACTCATCATTCTATTGAAGAAAATTACCATAAAGTACACATCCATGCCTTCAACTTTCTTGGTAGTGAAAAATAATTTTTGCAAAGTAGTTGTAGTAATTAAATTTCCGCTAGCAGAGTACTAGTAATAGCACAGTACCTGCTTGACAAGATTTTGTATTTTAAAACTATTTAGTTTTTGCCAATGTAATGGGAATTAAAGTGTTTTCTTATGGATTTCACTTATATTTTATAATTACAAATGAAGTTGAACAACTTTTTATGTTTATTGAAAATCTGTGATTTTTCTTCTTTGAAGTGACTATTAATTTTTGCAGAGAGTGTTTTTGTCTTTCATTAATTTTTTAGGCGTTCTACGAACATATATTAATCCCTTGCCGATTTTGTGTTCTTGCATATACGTCATCTTTGTGATTTGTCTTTTCTCTCTTTTATAATAATAATGCATAACATTTCTAAAGCACTTCTGATGGCCCCAAAAATATTTGAAGGTGAAGCAACCAAGGCCAAAGAATTACATTAAATCTGTATAGCAGTTTGAGGAATGATATCTTTGAATTGTATCTTTCAGTCATGAATAGCAAGTATATTTATTTAAGCCTATTTTACTGTCTTAGAAAAAATGTATTATTTTATCCTTATATTGTTTATGATCATTTTTGGTAGTACATAAATTTGTATCTTATTAGGTATATTGATTTCACATCAAAAAATTATTTAAAGCCTTTTTAGCTAATTATAATAACATTCGTAGACACTTTCAAACATTCTGTATACATTGGTACTCTAAAAAAAGTGGTTGTTTGATTTCCTATCTCTCTCTTTTCTGCCTTTTTTTGGGGGGGGTGGCATGCTTACTTACTCCATGGCTCAGACTTTAAGATAATGTTATATATACATGGTGGCAGTTGACACCATTCTCTTGTTCTTAATATTGAAAGAGTGTTTTAGTGTTATATATTTAGTATAATATAAATATGCTCTAGGTTTTTCGTGACTGTTTTCATATGAGTGTTACAGAAAGTTATATACATTTCTATCTTACAAAGGATATTTCTTATCATAAATTGATGTTGAAGTTTATTGGGGGTTTTTTTTCTGTATATTTTAGGATGGATATTACTTTTCTTCTTAAATTTGCCAGTGTGGTAAAAATACAAATTGCCTTTCTAAATATAAAGTTTGTCAATTTTCTTATATGGTTCTATATTGATGGATTTGGTTTGCTAGCATTTCGTTTAGAATTTTCCATCTGTGTTTACAAATTAGACATTCTTTTATTTATTTTTTCTCTTAAATATTCTAGTTTGAATATCAAAGTTATGCTGACTTCATAAAATGAGACAGAGTTTTCCTGTGTTATTATTTGGAGGAGTTTGTGTGTGTTTGAAACTATTTGCTCCTTAAAAATTTGGGAGAGCTCAATGGTAACGCCATTTCCATCTGAGTCTCGTATTCTCTTTGTAATATATTTTTAATTATTGATTCGATGTCTTTTAGAGTTGTAAGGCTTTTAGTATGGGATCCCTTAGAAACAGAAAATCTGAGACAGTTTATTCACAAGAAACAAGAATAAGGGACAAAAAAGAGCGAAGTAGTAAAGGACAGTAAACCAGCGTTTGGGTTACTGAGTTGGCCACTGTTAAGTTTTCCTGCTTGGCCGGTTTCATAAACCAGTCCCCGTGAAGCTGTAAAACTACATCATACCATTGACTCAGTAGATATAGTTGACAAAATGTAATAATTGTGCATGATAAAAACTCTCAGTAGACTAGGAATACAGAGGAGATTCCCCCAAATTAATAAAGACCATCTACAGATACTTATAGCTAGCATTAAACTTAGCGGTAAAGGCAGAACTCCCTCAAATGTGAACGAGGCAAAGATCAATGTCCTCATCACTTCTAATCAACATGTTACTGGATGTCCTTGCCAGGGCAAGAAGGCAAGAAAAAGAAATAAAAGTCAGAAAGTAAGAAGCAAAACTGATTTTATTTGCGGAAGACCTGATTGCTTGCAGAGAAAACCCTAATGAATCCAAAAATAGAACACGAGAATGAATCCTTGAATCTAGAACAGTTAAGACGAGGTCAATGTACAAAAAAAAAAAAAATCAATTATATATTTCTATTTACTCACAAAAATAATTTTAAGATGAAATAAAAAATACTATGTACAATAGCATTAAAATATACAAAATACTCAAGAATAAATTCAACAAAATAAAGCACAAGACCCATACACCTAAAACGATGACTGACCGCAGAGAAAAAAAACATATTCTTTTAGTTTCAGGAGTTGAGTTTGATCCTTTTTAGATTCTTACTGATAATTTTAATAGACTTTTCTTATTGACTCCTATGTTCATTTTCTTCATTTATTTTATTAAACATTTTTAACATATTGTTTATCCCCCACTTTCAGAATTTGAAACCTTTTTGCATGATGAATTCAGCTGTCTCTCGTATATAATACCTTGCTTTCTTGGGTAGTTCGAGTTTTGACTGTGAGCTCGTATATCTTGGAATGTTACCCGTGGGAATTGTTTTGAGATCTAAAAGTAGATTCCATCAGAGAAAACATATATTTGCTTCTGCCCGTACTCAGGGCACTACCAGCTTGAGATCATTTGAAAATAAATTCTCAGCTTGAGGTATTTTGGTCCAGCCAGACAAGTCAAATTCAGTCTAGCTATAGTTACAAATTCTCAGGACAAAGTATTTTCCCCTCTTCTAAGTGCTAGGCTTTGTGAAAGACAATTTTCTTTATAGCCCCTGAAAAGAGATGAAATGTTTCTACTTCCTCATGACAGCAACAGTGTAATCCTTTAATGTTACAGATTCGATATGCTTCTTCTACTCACTGAACTATTGGCATATCCTGAACTTTGTTTCCTCTGCCTCAGTGAGGTATGATATTTGAAAGTGTTGCTCAAGTTTACCCAGCTTTGAAAATGTGCTCAAGTCAAAGACTGTTTTAGGGGTCTACTTACCTCTCTGGATGTGTGCCTTCATTTAGTCATTGGACTCTGAGTAGGAAGCCTCAGTCTACGAAACTCCTCCTCCGCTGTGTAATGATGAGGGTGAGAACTCATGAGACATGACTTTGCTAACTGAGAGTAGCATGATATGGACACCAGTTGCCTTAGCCCCTGTTTTTGAGGAAACAGAACCTGAGTCAAAATAGTAAATGCTAAACATGATCAAAGTGTATGTGTTTCACACACACAAAAAAGTAATTAAAAAGAAGAGATAGAAGTAGGAGAAAAGGGAGAGCAAGAAAATGAATATGAGCAGCAGGAACTCTCCTTCATCACGAAAGGGAAAGCGAAATGGTACAGCCACTTTGGAAGACAGTTTGGTAGTTTCTTACAAAATTAAACTCTTATCATACTGTCCAGCCATCATGCTCCTTGGTGTTTTACACAAATGAGTTGAAAACCTTTGTTCACACAAAATCCTGCACCTGGATGGTTTATTTATAATCGCCAACATTTCAAATAACTAAAAGTTCCTTCAGTAAATGGCTGTATAAATAAAATGTGGTAAGTCCAGACAATGGAATGTTATTCAGTGCTAAAAAGAAATAAGCTAACAAGCCATGAAAAGACGTAGAGGACCCTTAAATGCGTATTACTAAGTGAAAGAAGCCAATCTGAAAAGGCTTCATATTGTGTGATTTCAACTATATGACATTCTGAAAAAGGCAAAACAATGAGACAGTTAAAAGATCAGTGGTTGCCAAGGGCTAGGGAAGAAATGAATAGGAAAAACACAGAGGATCTTTAGGGCAGTGAAAATATACTGTATGATACTGTGATGGTGGACACGTGACACATGACACGATAAATCTGTCCAGATGCTCAGAATGCACAACCCCAAGAATAAACCCTAAGGTAACCTCCGGGTGTTGGGTGATAATGATGTTCCAGGGCAGGTCTTTGATCATAACAAATGTTCCACATAGTGAGGGATCTTGATAGTGGAAAAGATGCCATGTTTGGGATCAAAGGGTGTATGGGGACTCTCTGTACCTGCTGCTGAATTTTTCTGTGAACTCCAATTGCTCTAAAAATAAAGTCTGTTTACAAAAACTGGAGGGTCCAGTACTTAACCTTCCCAGCTCCACAACATGCAGCTTCTCTAAGGCGAGAGGAAATTCCTAAACCCCTTGGAGAAAGTGAGGTGGTGTCATTCGTGCAGGATGGCCACTCACTTTCACATCACTAGCTTCTCATGATGTTGTTGCTGGGCTGAGCAGTCGGAGGATGTCAGTTTTGATGAGAGTGCTGTGCTGTTTGAACAGAAAGGGTGGCATCAGGAAGGTCCGGCCAAGCGTACTGTGCTACGTATTAGGAGTCCACTTACCAGCAGAATGTGTTCAAGGTGTTTGCCCCGGCGTTATGACCTCATTTAGAGACCTCTGTCTTTTTTTTTCCCCCCCCCCCATTTTTTTTTCAGTTGTGAGAAAATGAACATAATGTGAAATTTACTATCTTAACTGTCTTTTAAATGCGGAGTTCAGTGCCATTAAGTAGATTTATGATGTGCTGCCGTCACCACCATCCGTCTCCAGAACACGTTCCACTTTGCAAAACTGCGACTCTGTGCCTACTAAATAGTAACCCTCCGTTCCTCCAGTCCCCCGGTCCCGGGCAACGCCCTTCTACTTTCTGGCTCTAGGATTTTGACTACTTTTAAGTACTCCATTTAAGCGAAATGTACAATATCTGTCTGATTTCACTTAGCATAATGTCCTTTATCTGTGTCATAGCATGTCAGAATTTCCTTCTTTCTAAAGGCTGCATAGTACTGCATGGTGGTACATACCATGTTTTGCTTATTCATTCATTTATTAACAGATTCTTGGATTGCTTCTACATTTTAATTATTGTGAGTATTGATTCTATGAACATAGATTCTGCTTTCAATTATTTGGGATATAACCAAAAGTGACATTGCTGGATTATGCGGTAATTCTATCTTTTGTTTTTGGGGAACCGTCATATTATTTTTTATAGCAGATGTACTATTTTATATTCCCAACCAACAGTGCATGAGGGTTGATTTCTCCACATCTTGACAACACTGGTTATTTTCTGTCTTTGTTTGTTTGTTGTAGCTATCCTGCTGGGTGTGAATTAGTATCTTACTATGGTTTTTATTTACATTCTCCTAGTGAATAGTAATGTTCAGCCTCTTTTCACATCTTTTTGGCCATGTGTATATGTTCTTTGGAGAAATTCAAGTTCTTTGCCCATTTCGAATTGAATTGTCGTGCTGTTGTTGTTGTTTTAAGATTTCTCTATATATTCTGTAGATGAACCCCTTATCAGATATATGATTTACAATATTTTCTCCCATCCTGTGAGCTGTCTTTTTACTCTGTTAATAGCGGCTTTTGATGCACAAACATTTTTAATTTTTATGAAATTCAATTTGCTTATTTTTTGTTGTTTCCTGTGCCTCTGGTTTCGTATCCAAGAAACCATGGCCAAATACAATGCTGGAAACCTCTTGTCCTGTGTTTTCTCCTACGAGTTTTATGGTTTTAGCTCTTTGGTCTGTTTTGAGTTAATTTTTGTGCATGATATTAAGGAAGGGTTGAACTTTATCCTGTTGCACGTGGATACCCAGTTTTCTCAGCACCGTTTGTTGAAAAGACCGTCATTTCCCCTAATTGTTGTGACACTCTAGTAAAAAATCATATGATTATATGTGCAAAGCTTTCTGTTTAAGCTCTTTGTTATATTCCATTGGCCTTATGTCTGTCTTTGGGTCAGTTTCACACTGTTCAATTACTGTAGCTTGTAGTAAGTTTTGAAATCAGAAAATGTGACTCCTCTAGCCTTGTTTTTATTTTTCAAGATGGTTCGGCAATTTGGAGTCTCTTGAGGTTCTATGTGATTTTAGTATGGACTTTTCTATTTTCATTGGGATTTTGATAGAGATTGCACTGAATCTGAAGATCATTTGTATTGGCATCTTAAACTGTTAAGTCACTGACATTTTCCAATTATTGTCTTCCAATCCATGAACATAGGATATTTTCCATTTACTTATGTCATTTTTAATTTCTTTCAGAAGAAGCATTTCATAGTTTTCATTGCACAAGTCTTTTTACTTTCTTGGTTATTTTAATTCTTAAGAACTTTGTTGTTTTTGATACTACTGTAAATAAAATGTCTCTCTTAATTTTCTTTTTGGATTTTTCATTGTTAGTGTGTAGAAACGCAACTGATCTTTGTGTGGTAACTTTGAATCTTAATAATTTGCTGAATTTATTTATTCTAACAATTTTTTGTGGAATTACATTTAATATCCTAAAATTATAACACATTAATTTGATCCTATTTCAGCTCAATTTCAATAACATATAAAAACTCTGCTCCTTTGTAGCTAGCTCCATTCCCACAGCCCTTTCATTGTTGATGTCATAAATCCTATCTTTATATATTGTGTGTCCAAACACTTAAATAAATGATTGTTTTAAATAGATTGGTCTCTTAAATTCTGTAGAAGACAAAATGTTAGAATTGCAAATCAGTTCTATTACTGCTGCCTCGTAGACTATAATTTGTTAATTATAATTTGTTTATTTGTATTAGTCTCATATCATCTCGAAAATAAAAATTGGAGTTACAAACCATTGTTACGATAATGCTAGATTTTAAAATTTCCCGCGCATCTTCCATTTCTGTGATCTTTATTTCCTCCTATGGCTCAGTTTGCTATTGTCCTTGTATTTCAGCCTGCAGAACTCTCTTGAGTCTTTCTTTCAAGGCAGGTCTGATGGGAATTAACTTCCTCAGCTTTTGTTTATCTGGCCCTAATTTCTCTCTTGCTTTTGAAGGACGTTTTTGCCAAAATTAGAATATTTGGTTGACAGTCTCTTTCTATTTATACTTTGAATACATTGGTCCACTGCCTTTTGGCCTCCAAAGTTTCTAATAAAAAAAAAAATCTGCTGATAAGCTCACGGAGAATCTCTTGTATGTGGTGACTTAATTCTCCCTTGCTGCTTTCAGGATACTTTTTTTTTTTTTTTGTCTTTGACTTTCAAAAGTTTGATTATAATGTGTTCCATTGTGGTTACCTTTCAGTTCACCTTACTTAGTGATTGTCAAGCTTTGGGGGTTTTTATATTTACGCATTTTACCATATTTGAGGAGTTTTCAGCCATTATTTCTTCAAAGATGTTCTCTCCCTCCTACCCTTCCTCCCTCTCTCTCTCTACCTCTACTGAGACTCCTACAATATTTATGTTGGTTCAGTTGATGAGGCCCTACAGGCCTCTTAGTCTCTCCTCACTTTGCTTTAATATTTGTTTTTTCTTTCTTCCTCAGACTTGATCATTTCCGTTGCCCCAACTTCTGATTTGCTGATTCTTTCTTCTGCCTATTCAAATTTGCCTTCGAATCACTCTGGTGAATTCTCATTGTAGTTACTGCACTTTTCAATGCCAGAATGCCATTTGATTTATTTTCAGGTTTCTAATTTCTTTAATGATATTTCCATTTTGTTCATACATCATTTTCTTGACTTTCTCCACATCTTCTTGAAATCTTTTAGTATCTTTACGACAATTGTTTTAAAATCTTTGTCTAGTAGATTTGCCATTGAGGTTTTTTTCACAGACAGTTTCTATTGATTTCTCCCATCCCCTTGGAAAGCACTATACTTTCCTGTTTCTTGATATGTCTTGTGATATTTTATTGAAAACTGTACTTTTGAATCTGATAATGTGGTAGCTCTGGAAATCAGATTCTCCTCTTTCCTCAGGGTTTGTAAGAAATTTTTGTTTTGTTTTTATTTATTTTTTGAAGGTATTGTTATAGACTGTCTCTGTGCTAAAGATTAGCCTGAGGTGTAAACTTGAAGTCTTTTCAGGTCTTTACTGATCCTGCATCTTTCCCCATATATACAGTTGCTTTTCATTATACTAGTCTCCCAGTCTGCCTCCCAAAAGAGGAAAAAAAGATAACAATGAAAAGGGGCAGACGATATGGGGTGGGGGTGGAGAAAGAATGACAGCCATTTAAATCTCCTGGAAGTCACTTCAGGCAGAGGTGCTCGTAACCACAGGGGAGGAGTGTGCAGCAATAATGGTCATGGGCCTCTTTGTCTGTTCATCTGAGATCAGAAGCAGCAATCAGAGATAGGCACAGGTCCCCAATCTTTGGACAGCATCCTTTTTGCCCACCGTGGCTCCTGCAAACTGCTTCTAGAACACAGGTACAGCTGTCAGCCTGTGTCCTAGAACACAGGTACAGCTGCTCCTAGATCACAGGTACAGCTGAGCAGCAGGGGCTGCGTAGCTTCTCCTGACCTAAGGGCTGAGATTGACCAAAATTAACTGCAATTTACTATCCAAGCCTTCCGCTAGAAACTGTAAGCCTTCAATAGACTTCAGCGTTCCAAAGGGGTTACATCAGACAAATTCTTTGAGTAGAATTATTCTCTGGGTGGAGAAACAGATTTCTGATGCCTCCTAATCTCCCATCTTCCCAGAATTCCATGACCCCCTGTGTTTCTGAATGTGTGGTTGGATACATTACTGTGTCCCTTGAGAAATAAGCCATGAAACACTTTTGGGAACTAAGTGTTATGAAAAATTTTATTTCTGTTGTGAGATTGCTGTGATTTTTTAAAAGTATTAAGAATTTGGAACTGGTTTCCCCCCCCCCCCTTTGGTCATTTGGGAGCTCACAGCCCAATTTTCAGCCCTATTTAGTGAGGAAAAATGTAGGAATTTAAGGTCTATTTTTCATGTGTATATTATCTTTATTTCCATTGTTATACTTTTCTTCTATCAATATATTTCTGTGTCAATTAGAATTATACACACACACACACACGTACATATATACATATATACACACAAATATAATACATATATATAATGTGTATTTTATATGTATACATTACTTAAAAAAAGTATTTCTTACTTTAGGACAAAAAGCATAATGGGCCAATTTATGGCGTGGCTGTCTTCTTTCAATAGAAATGTAAACTATGCATGTGTTCAAGAGGGGGATGCTCTGTAAATATGACTTTCTTATTTTCTAGGTATTATTCTAGGCCCTTCCACATTGTATTCATTTAACCCTTATACAATATTTGCTAACAAATTAGGTATTTTTTTTTATTTTACAGAAAAGTGAACTGCAAATCAGAAGCTTTATATATACACATATATATTATATATATATATACACATATATATTATATATGTATATATAAAGCTTTTCTGGTGTGTGTGTGTGTGTGTGTGTGTGTGTGTGTGTATACTGACTGCACCACAATACAGGCTCGTTTCAATACGTGGTGCTGATCTTTTTTAACTAGACAGGTATCTGGGGGAAAAAATGCTTATTATATGAGAAGTTTATTAAAATCTGCTGAATAATATGCTATTTCCCCACATTATACATGGGATGTGTGGACTTTTATTGTAACTCTGCATCTGAAATATGAAAAACCTCACCTTGAATAGAATAAGATATATTCTATTTCCTATTGTCCTCTGGGGGAAAAAATGACTTTGGCTCAATAATACAAATAAGATGTTGTGAAGTCACCTAGTATGTCCTTGGAGTCTTCTTGTCTTAACAACAACAGAAAAAAATGCATATAGTAATAACTCGATCAATGCACCCTGAGCATGAGTTAAGTACAGTCATTTCGAAAACTGCTTCAGCACGTGCTCATGAAATAGAAATTGATTTGAAAATAGGGGTCAGTTTCTTAATGAAATTAATATTTTGTGGAACAATTCTTTGAGGTACTTCTCACTAAAACTAAGGAGATTTATTGCATACAGCTCCAATCACAAAGTAAAGTCACGCAATTGGGAATCTGAGTTGTTATCAAAAATGTGTATTTCAGTGCCAATTTCTGGATATTGTTATACTTTTTTAAGTCCGAAAGAGGTTACCAGTTTCAGCAAATTGTTTAGCACTACTCTATGAAAGATAGTGTATCATCTTTCCATTGTTTGCTACTGTAATCGCATCTATTTAAACAGAGATGCAAATCAGGTGTAGCAATTAGTATCCAGTTTCTTTATATATTAACTTTACAATAATCAGCCACAGCAATAAGCATCTCAGCATCACAATTCTCTCACGCGCCAGCTTTTCTGGATGTCCCTGTTCATTTGGCTTAGTCTGCGAACGATCTTTAATCTTTTGAAATTCTGCTCAACATATATTTCCTCACCTACTTATCTGTGGCCAGCATGTGAGAGCCAGGAAAATGAGTAAGAGAATGGAACAGTTCTGGCTACTTTCATGACCCTTCAGATCATTTGTAATCTTTGTTTTGAATCCCTACTGAATGGACAGCGGGAGACCACGTGTCATTTCTGATGTCACTTCCTTCTGGATTTAAGGTTGTCCTCCACCCGATAGTCCTTTTAGACTGGGAGTCAAAGATGTTTTTTTTTTTTTTTTTAACAAATGCATTATTTTCTGACAGTTTATCTCAGGTAGGCTCTGAATAAACATGTACTTAAACTACACTTATAATAGAAATAGGTACATGTAACAAGATAGTTATTTCTTATAACGTACTTTTCTTCTTTAAAGTGTCAGAATACCTTCGATGTAATGTCTGCTTATGTTGTATACGTTTAACTGACCGGGCATGTGCGTCATGAGTGCGATTTTTTTTTTTTTCTTTAAGAAAAAGAGCTACAGGGACAACCCCAAATGAAAATGCTATTTATTTCCGTAGCATCGTAGATCTGTTCTTCACACTGACATCTTGTCAAATAGATGAACTAGAGATATGTAAATAATACTTTTTAAGTGTGAAAAGGGTCTGACCCTTCTGGTTTATCTTCCAGGAATGTCTCACATTGTCCCAGGCAGGTCAGGTGGGTGACTCAATCCCTCTGACTAAACGCTAATGATCTCAGCACTGGATGTAAACAATTATACGCTTTCTCTTTCCTTATTCATTAAAAACCTGAATGTAATTACACACACGCACACACAGATAATTTTATCTTTGGTTCGCATATTTAATTTTCCTCTTCTGAATACAGCTCAGAGCCTATATCCTTCAGCAAAGATGCCGTGACCAACAACACACTATCATCTGGATATGATCTTTGAATGGTTTCTCTGCTCCATTCTGAATGGAAATAGGTCATCATCATAATATTGGCATTGAGGAATTCCAAAAGTACTCTCCCGTCAGGTATAAAATGTATTGAGGTACTTACCATCCTGCGTATCTTGTAAATTGTAGTTTTGCATCCTCACAAGCACACATGTGATCCTTTTATCCTCTTCTGTTATTTCTCCTTCTCATTTCCCTGCCCTTATTTCTTCTTCCCTGTCTAGACCTGTCAGAGGCACCCACAGGCATTAGCGTGTCATTTTGGACTAATGAGTCTGCTGATGGACAGATTAAGCATCCTTCCCCTCTCACCTGGGCTTCACAATGACAGTAGTCATTGGCCAAGGCGCAGCTTTAATCACTGCCTTTGGAAAATTATTTCTCTTTCCAAGTTAATTGCTCCCTGGTCACCCCGGAGAACAATCTCCTGACCTTGACTTTATTAGTCCTGAATTTTTACTAGCTGAGCTATCCAATCTAAAGTATTCCCATATGTTTCTCTTCGTACAGTGCAATTGCTCTCCAGGAATAATGGAGTAAATGAGAATTTCTCATCAGGGATCCCCATGGAGCGAATGCCTACATTAGCAGTACCCAAGATGTTACTGGAAATGTCAGTAGGGTAATGAGTGAGGTAGTCGAGCATGGTGACTAGAAAGACATGAGAGTGGCAAACACTTGCTGGCTCATGATCAGAGTGAAGTTCTCACCCTGCTTCAAAGAAAGGAAGAAATGGATTCTTCTCCTGTTTCCACAAAGCAGAGCAAACACCAGGCTATCTTAAATTTATTACTGAGAGCTTGGCCATATGTACCTACCAGTGAAGAAAATATAAATATAACTTCAAACTGAAGATTACATATTTTTCTTAGAGCCCAGGGGACACAAATGTTCCCAGAGGTGAGGCCATCTTTCTCCACGCCTTCTAGCCTCCTGCCATGTTTCAAGGAACCATTTCCCTTGCATTCATTGGAATCCTCTTTGCCCTGCTCTCTCGTCTCAGGATCCTAAACACAACTCTCTCCTTAACAGCAACTGTGAAGAACATTCTTCTCAACTCCAGAACAAAGCCCAGTCTTTCCTGATCCAGCGTGATTGATGGGGGAAGCATCTGTTTCCCTCAGAGGAGACCTCCAGTGCCACCCCAGCCCTCATTCCTGCAGGCATGGGATGGTCCAATTTTTTCTAGAAGTGGTGACTAGAATCAACAATATGTACCTTAAAAGTCTTAACATTATTTCATCAAAAAAATTGGAACATGGAAGTTCCGTAAAGGTCTATATTTTGATTAAATATAATTCTAATTGTCTAAGTACTCATTCTGAGCTACGGACATATTTAATTTATATCACTCAACAGAATATGTAACAGAAATGTAAAAGATGGAAATTTCTTTTACAAATCCAGAGATTGTTCATTTACAGTTGAGTACATACTTTTCTTATATTAGCTTCACTTTAAAATTTTATCAAGTTCCACATTAAAATGCAGAAAATATTTTGATTCTTCAAATGCCAATCTTCTCATTTTAATCATTTGGAGAATTTAAATCCAGCCAATATGAAGAAACTGTTGTCAACTTTAAAATGGCAATTTGTCTCATCCGTGTATTCTCTATCTAAAAGCCAGTCCTCAGCTGACTCCTAATGAAATCACCTGGGAAACGTCTTAAAATAATAGACATTAGCTCCACGGGGATCCCTTAGATCTATGGATGCAAAATCTTTAGCATTAACAATACCAGGAATTTTATTTCAATGTCTCGGATGATTTGGATTCTGAGGGAAGTTTAAGGATCACCTCAAAACTTGTTTGCTCACCACAGAGCAGACCAGGCTCAGACCAGTCACTGTGGCCCCCCCATGACTCCTTCAGACCTTCAGGCATCTCTCCTTAGATGCAGTTCTTTCGTAAAGAGAAGGGAACTATGTTCCAAAAAAAAAAAAAATGATGGAACAAACTCATTTTTAAAATAGAAATTTTTGAAAATGAAACGGGATGAGGTAAGTCAGCTGTTTAGTAAGCTGTACAGTTCCCTATGAGGAAAAGAAGTTATAATTAGCACATAGATTCCCTTTTTGCGTAGCTCATTGCTTTCACTTCTCTTCCTTTTCCGTCCGAAAGGACTAACGTAGTTTACTGGGAGGCAGGAATTGGTGCGGTTGGACGGTAGCTGAAAGTGCTCACTTGCTTCCCTGTCTCAGCCTTCCCCTATGTAAGGTGACAGTTCTCAATATTTCAGATACAGAAGCTTAATCCCTTTTAAGACTGGTCAGTTGACTGTCATGTTTAGTTGACTTCATTCAGTGTTCACAGCAAGCCCAGGGAAGAAGAATGAGGAGTGAGTACAATTGGGGAGCTCACAGTTCAGCTGGGGGATTTGGCAGAGGATGATAAAGAACATTTCCCTAAGCCGGTGGTCTCCATGATTTTTGGTCATGCACCCATCATAAAAAAAAACATGTAAACACACCCTCAATGTGTTTATATTTAAAAACTAATTTATAAATGTGGATACTACCAGATTCATTTATTCATAGATTATAAACATATCCAAAAACATAACCTGGAAAGGATGAGATCAAAATAAGGAGACTTGTGAAACATTGTGAGGGTGCTTAATGCCACTGAATTTCACACTTAAAATGGTTAGAATGGTAAATTTTATGTTATAGATATTTTACCATAATGAAAAGTCAAAAAAAACACTTTAATGTAAGTAGAAGTAATATTTTAACATATCGGTTCACAAGGCCTGGTGCGCCTGACGATGGTCGGCTAGAGAAATGAGAGACGCATAAAGAATGTTGGGTTCCCTACTTCTTTTAATGGGAAGTAATAAAGTGACACTTATATCAGACATGTACTAGGATACTTTACATTCAACATTTCATAGTCCTCAGAATACCTTCGTATATATTATTGCTAGCATTACTAAGGAGAGAACAAAGAATTTTAAAAGTTAAGTGAATTATCTAAGATCACGCCTAAAAGGGGCAGAATCGGGGTGACAGGAGGCACATCTACCTGCAAGGGTTTTTTTTGTGAAGATTAAGTAATGTACTATGCACAGTTACTAGCCAGAGTAGATGCTTTTCGAAAATTCTGTACTGGACTTTTTTTTTCATAATATACTGCATAACAGATAGTCAATAATGGGTGTGTATCGTGGTTTTTCTTCGGGGCAAATTAAATTTTCTTAGGGTGACATTAAAGACACATTTCGGGTGATATTAAAGTCAGTCTCTTCCTCTCCCTCTCACTTTTTGTTCTGTACTCCTTCGTGCACACACACGGACACGGACACATCGATCACGATCCTGAGCAATTAAACCATGAAACAAGTTGAAGAATAATTAGGTAACGGAACAGCGCTCACATTTCTAATGTAGAAGAACAGAGTTTAGAACCCAGACTTGGACTCCCAGGCAGTGTGTTTTACATCACACCCCGTGTCTTATAAAGAGAAGCAGATAAAAAAAGGAACATAAACATAAAAGAAACAATAGGGAAAATAGTTGACAAAAGGACAACACGCCGTCTGAAGGATCTAAGTGGACGACAGGAGATGCCCATACTGTCAAAGTTATTTATTAGAAATGGTAATGGCTCTTCTTTGCCGTAGGTGACATGGAAATCTTGACTCTGGTTGCCACTACATGTCCTCTGGTAGCTCTTGGGTAGCAAGAGGTGTAGCTCTTTGTGAACTACCTGCTTTAGAGTTTCTTCATCCCACTAATTAACCTATTCAGTGAAGACAACTGGAATGCATTACATTAAATGGAATTAATGTTGGAATGCAATCATCTATGAGCCTTGCATTTCTGCGTGTCTCGCTGTCAGGGGCACTGTCTGCCTGTGTTGACATTATCTTTCCGAGGATGTTATATAATAAAGAGTCTCAGACGAGGGAGATAGTGTTTCCCTCTACAGTGCAGGGCAGGCATGCTTACTGGCTATTATGATGTATCTGGGTTTCCTAAGCGTAGGGTTTCTCTCCTCTTACACAGTCCATCAAGTGTAAAGACTCTCACCCCATTGCCCAGTGTGAATTGGGTCATGGAGAACCAGCAGAAATGCTGATACTCTGACTACTGCCGTTGCCATAGGTGATACGCTGTCTTTGTGTCTGACCCACAAGTAGTAGGTCTTCAGCTGACATCAGTGAAACAGGACCTATAACGGGACCCAACCATATAATGGTGGACAAAATGTGCCCTGCAGTGAAGGAGGTTAGGTGAGAACATAGCAACTTGGGAGGAGAGGGTTAGGGCTGGTCACACTTACAATGACCTCGATCTTTAGCAAAGACTAAAACTGAGCTCTCTCAGCTGGTGTGTAATCATCAACAAGTCTCTCATTTTAAATGACTGTGAATCGAAATTAGTTCAATCATGCAGCCTGCCTATAATGATGAGGTAATTTACATATTGGCATATCGGCAAGTAAATGACAAAAGTGATTGCAACAAGAAAAAAAAGTGAACCACAATTTATTATTTCTTTCATCATCATTCAGGTATTCTGACCTATGAGTGGAATGCCATTTCAGAAGGAATTAGACTCCATCATAAGATGCATAATGAGAAAAATAAGTTCTTACCACAGGATATGATTTTGTGAAGTCTTAAAGTGATGATTGTTGCCAGATTTTAAAAAAATGTACTTTAATCTTAACATGAAAGTGTGAAGTAAAAATTGCCTGCAAATTAGCACATAAAAGAAGTTTAAATTATTATTTATAACTGAAAACTTTTTCTAAGAGAAAATTCTTTTCTCCTGAGAATTTATTCTGAATGTCATGTTAGCGAGTTTTACATGATTATCTCTTATACTATTTTAGTTGTTAAATACTGAATAGTGTTCTTTAAGGCTCTTAAAAGGGGGGAATTTTTGAGTTCATGACTTTTCACTGTAGTGTCTTTTACTAAGGATGATGTACTTTGAAATCACTGTTTTATCAGTCTTACCACACACCCAGTTTTGCCGTTCTTCCCAGCATAAATGTCAAGAGTAAGACGCTCTTTTCCTCCTACTGAATTTTCTCATACATAACAGTCAGCCTCCATAATTGGTGAATAATCGGTTGTCCAATGAACTAGTCTACTCTGTCCTTTTATGATTTGTCTAGTTGTCCTTGTATTTGAGTGGAGAAAGTGAATCAGTGGCAGCTTGATGAGGGGGTCTCGGCAATGTATCTCATGGAGGAAGAACGTCAAATCTGTTTACCATTCATTGTGTGGTAAAGGTTGTGAGATGGATGACATATAAACAAAGATTTATTCCACGCGTAAACCTTTTTTAAAGAAACGAAAATCAAAACACTATTTTGGACAAAATGAAGAAGTCTTCTGAAATTTCAACCATAGACTTCAAGAAATGGTTTGTTTGTTTGTTTGTTTGTTTTTGCAGTCTGAAGAATCTAAGTGGATGACATAGATGAAAAATTTTTCATTTATTGTCTACGTTTTTAGCAGCAGCAAGTGACACTTCTGCTAGAAACTAGTTTAGGAGTTACAGGCTAGTTCACGGGCCTGAAAATTAAGACTATGTATGATGTTTGAAGTAATTTGTAATCTAAAATTCGCTTCAAGTTTCGCGAGTGCCTTCGTGCCCTCATACAGCTGTGGCCTTTGTGTGTATGACAGTGAAATATTTTTCCCAGGCTAGATCGATCGTGGGCAGAAGAATGAAGTTCTCTTCTGCTTTGCATTTATGAGAGCTGTAGTTTGGGAGAGTGTTAATCACCTGGCATAAAGCACTCCTTCAAACACTATTCTGAATTTTTTTTTTTAAAAAAGAGCTCTTTATTAGGCATAAAGGCATCTATCTGGGCATGTTTTTGTATCTAATATAAATGTACCAGGCGGCTGATAATATATTACTTCGCAATGTGAAGAAGATTTTGTTACATAAAAATGTAAACTCTCATGTGCCGTATACCCTAAAAGGCAATCATGGATGAGGAAAGTATCTTGACAAAGATATGCGAAAGCTCCCTGATGCTTAAATATATTCGGGATCTGATAAGGCGTGAGTGAAACAGAAGAACGTGTCCATGCGTACCCTGCTTTGTTCCGTCAAGTAGTTTAAATGGCCAAAAAGAAGGCTTTGGTTCTCTTAGCATCAGCTGAGAAAGACTCATGTTTGCTTCGAGGTCCTGAAATCAGATTAAAACATGTCTTCGGCAGTTTACAGTTGACTCTGCTAATTCAGGCTGGTTTGAAAGCAGACGCTGATTTCTTTGAGTCTTTTCTGAAGCAACACGAGTCGAATCTGACCCTCTTTATTGACATCAGGTCTGCAGGGCCTGCTGGTTTCAGAGAAGCGTATAAACCCTCTCAAATCTTCAACGCGTGCGCATCCAGACCACCAAGAAGACTAAGCGGCTTCCGAGGCAGTTGAAGAAAGCTGTGAATGCTGGGAGGTGACTTGAGAGCGTGAGAATAACCACAGGACTTGTCCAATTCAAGGACACTCAGACACCACAACTGTTTTGGGGCACTGACAGACATAATGCTCCCTTGCGCATCCCATCTTTGCTCATCATGAACACGGATGGCTCTGCCCTTGTGCCTAAGCAACAAGGATGCGGTTTAAAGCAGTGTAGACACAGACGTGGACTTGTTTCTCTACTTTCACATACATTTATATAGGTATGGTTGGTTTGTACGCCATATGCAACTAAAAGTGTTAGGTCCATCATAGTATTAGCCCTTTCGCTTTTGCGTCCTATGAGAGAAAACAAAAAGAAGACGTAGTATTAAAAAGGTATGAACAAAGTAAATTATATTTATGCAAGACTTTGTAATGAAAACCAGGGTCTTGCTCATACATGCATAAAAACCGTTCGTTGACTGTAATAGAATATAGAATAAATGCATGCTAGTTGACTACTTTGGAATTTTTTTATTGTATTTCTATGTGTGATATAACTTAGTGTCATTTCGTGTTGATTTTTTTTTACAGAACAGGAAACCCAAAAAAAGGACATAGGATTTAAAATGTATGAACAAAGTAAATTACGTTTATCGAAGACTTTATTTGTAATGAAAAACAATTTCTTGCTCATATGTGCACAAAAAGTAATCGAATAAAAGCATTCTAATTGACTACTTTCAATTTTTTATTATAGTTCTTAGATGTGCTATTAACTTAGTGTCATTTAGTATGGATATTTTTTACAGCCCTTAGTCTCTTTAAATATCCTACTTTTTTTTTTTTACTTTAGACTCCTTAGGCATCATAATAATCTTATATATTTCAGACATCACCACCCATTTTAGCATGATTCTTTGCACTCTAGGAAAACCTAGGTTGAGATCAGCATCTTCAATTTTTTTTAAAAAAGACTTTCATTCTAGCACATCTAACACTGCGGCATATCACAAGAATAAAATAAAAAAGAAAGGAAATTTTAAAGACTTGACAAAGGCTATTCCAGTGTAATAGCATTTCGGGAAGGCTTTAGTATCATCTAGATAATTGCATCAATATATCTTCATCGAATGCATAGTATGTTAGACACTGTCCCAGGTGATAGAATTGTAGCGTTAAACAAGACAGACAAGGTTCTCCATTGCCACAACTGTCACATGCTGTTTGGGAAAATGGACAGTAAATAAATACACAAATAATTATTTAATATAGTACCACATGAGTATAATAGCCAGGGAGCTACATGGGTTGCAGTAATAAAAATGAAATATGATGCACGTGTGGGGGCACTGTAAATAGCGTGGTCAGGGACGACTTCTCAGAGTGGCATTTGATTCGAGTAAGGAAGAAACATTTGTATTTGTAGGGAAGGAGTGTGAAGCTAAGGGAATAGCAAGTACACCTTTTCAGGGGCATGCTTGCCATGTTCGGGATCATTAGGGAGGCCGGACGGAGTGAACAATGCAAACAACGACTTTAAAAAGAGGATGAAGCACTAGCCAGGGGTCAGTCCATATAGAACCTTTGATAGTAGGAACTTTACATTTCATTCTAAAAATAAAGGGAAAGCAATAGAGGGCTTTGACAGAAGAGTGTATGATCTGATTTATTATATTTTTACTTTCTTGAGATATAATTGACACCCTATACATTGCAAATTTTTAAAATTTGATAAACGCCATCATACCTATAAACCTGTCGAAACCATTATCACAGTCGATATAATGAACAGAACCTTCTCCCCAAAGATCTCCTTGAGTCCTGTGTAATTCGCCCATCCTGCCCTTCCCTACCAGTCTCATCCTCAGGCAACTACTGATCTACTTTAGTTTGCATGCTCTAGAATTCGGACATTCTGTTCTAGAACTGTACTATTATGAAAAGCATGTACTGTTTCGGTCTGGCTCCTTTGCTCAGCGTGATTGTTGAAAAAGCCACCTGTATTTTGTGCATTGGCATTTAACCCTTTCATTGTTGAGTCGTATTCTATCGCATAGAAAATCCACAACTTATTTCTTCTCCTGGTAAAGGACATTTAGATTGTTTCCAGATTTTTTTTTTTGAGATTATAAATAAGGGTGCTATGAAAATTTGTGTGCAAGTGTTTGTATAGACATATGTTTAATTTCTCTTGGGTAAAATATCTAAAAGTAGAATGGCTAAGACATATGGTAGATGTGTATTTAACTTTTAAGAAATTACCATGTTATTTTCAAAGTGGTTGTACTATTATTTATTTCTACCAACAGTGTAGGGCTGCACTTCCTCTTACCCTGCTAACGGTTAAAATGGTCAGTTGTTTTTGTTTGTTATTTTTAAATTTTAGCCATTCAGATTGGTACATAGTGATATCTCTCTGTAGTTTTAATTTTCACTTCCCTAATAATGGACCAAAAATATTGACCATATTTCATGTGCTTATTTGTCATCTGAATATCTTCTTTAATGAAGAGTCTGTTCAAATCTTTGCAAATATTTGAGTTGTTTGTTTTATTATTGAATATTGCAAGTTCTTTGTAAAAATCAGGACCAAAGTCCTTGATTTAATATGTGATTTGCATTTTCACTCTTTTACCAGTATCTTTTGAAGATCAGAGTTCTTAATTGGATGAAGTTCAGTTTACCATTATCTTTAATTTTGTGAATTAGGCTTTTTGTATCTTATCTAAGAAAACTTTGCTAACCTGAGTTACAAAGATTTCTCCTATATTTTCTTCTAGAAATTTTATAGTTTGGGGTTTTCTATTTATACCTATGACTCATTACAAAATTTTTTTTAACATGATATGAAAGCTAGAATAAAGTTTTCCTTCCTTTCTTTCTTCTTTCCTCCCTCTCTTCCTCCTCTCTCCCTCCCTCCCTCCTTCACTTTCTTTCTTGACAATAGTTACCATTTCCAGGGCTCTTTATCCCTTGCAGAGATCCAGGTTTCCATCAGTAATCATTCTGTTTGGAAGACTTCCTTCGACGTTTCTTGTAATGCAAGCAAGTCTGAGGGGGACGAATTCTTTAGCTTTTGTATGTCTGAATATGTCCTTATTTCACCTTCATTTTGGGGAGATATTGTCACTGGGTAAAATGATAAATTGAAAACTTTTTTCTTTTATTGCTTTAAAGATGTTGCTTTACTGTTTTCAAGCCTGCATTGTTTCCAGTGAGAAATCTGCTGACACTCTTATCTTTGTTCCTCTATATAATGTCTTTTTTTTTCTCTGCTTGAAAATTTTGCTCTTAATCGTGGCTTGAGGTAGTTTAATTATGATGTGCCTTCATATAATGTCTTCATGTGTTTGTGCTTACTGTTAATCGAGCGTCCTGGATCTATGCATTTATAAGATCCATCGTTTAGAAAATAATATCCTTTACTCCCTCTCTCCTCCACTGGAGATTCCCACTGCACGTTTGGTGCCTGAACTTGTCCTCCAGTGCACTGATACTCATTCCATCTTTTTCATCTTTTTTTCCCCTGTGTTCCATTTTGAAGAGTTTTTTTTTTTTTTTTTGCTTTTTTCAAGTGCACTGACTGTTTTTCTGTAAATCTCATCTGTAGTTAATTCCACCAGTGCATTATTCATCTCATACTGTAGTTTTCATCTTTAGAGATTTCATTTCGTCTTTTTAAAATTTCTTTTATATCTACTTATTTACGTTTTCAGGTTTGCCTTTCGCATCTTGAACATATGGAATAGAGTCATGATAACTCTTAATGCCCTAGTGTAGTAATTCTATCATTCATCCTTGTTATTTATCGAATAATTTTTAGTTGATTGGTTTTTTCCCCAACGGTTTGTATTTCTTGCCTTTTTTTTTTTTTTTGTACGCCTGGTAACTTTTGATTGCATCACAGACATCGTGTATTTTACTTCACTGTGTACTGATTATATGTAAATTTCTAAAAAATATTGTTGAATTTTGTCCTGGAATGAAGTTAATTGGAAACAGTGTGATTCTTTTTGATCTTGCTTTGAGATTGTATTAGGCCAGATAAGATAGATTTTATTCTTGGGTCATTTTCCCCCCCATTGCTAGGCAAGACCCCCATAATACTGTAACCAACATCCTGTAAATTGTAAGGTTATCGACTTGAGCTGTTAGTAATAAACACTATTCCTAGCCTTGTATGATATCTGGGCCCTGTTTTCACTAACCTTTTCAGGTGGACCCTTCAGGTAATTTCCTCCCATGCAGGTGCTGATCAATGCTCATCTGAGTATTTGAAAGATCCCCTGAGCATCCTTGAGCTCACTTGCTATGCCATTATCCCTTCCCTGGTACTGAGTTCTAAACTCTTGCCTCGTTGGTTGTCTCGACTCCCAAAACCATCTCCTCAGCTCAGAGAGCCTGCCAGTTTCTGCTGGGCTTCCTCTCCATATGCTTGCTATTACCTAGAAACTCTCCAGGGAGAAATCTGGATGAACTGTAGGGCTGATTTTATTTGTATGTCATCTCTCAGGATTGTTGTCCCTTGTTGCTCCCTATCTTGAGAGCCATTGTTTCTCAGGTTTTGTTGAGGTGTTTTAATTGTTTCAGATGAAAGATAAATTTGGTCACCAATATTCCAGCTAGGCCAGAAATAGATAGCGAAATAATTCCAATTAATTATGACCATGCAGTGTTACAGTGGGTAATGCTCACAGGATTCCTATCGCTGAGTAGCCTAATTTATTTTCAAGGATAATTCTGGTTGCCATGAGGAGAATGGATTGTGTATGGGTGCCTTGGGATATAAGGAATGAGTATCACCTTAGTGTTTTTTCTTGAACATAACTAAAATTCTGTTTTAAAATTTATTCCTTTAATTAAATACCAAGGGCTCCATGAAATATGTGGATACTTACATCACCTTTCAATTTCAGTCATCTTGGGCAGGCCCTAGATTATTTGAATGGCTCTTGTCCGTCACCATTCTAGAGATGACTTAGAATTGGGCCAGTAAATTTGAGTTGCCTATTAGAAATCTATGTAGAGATAGTAAGTCGGTAGTTGGACATGATGAGAAAGGAGTTGGAGAGATGGGTCTGAAGGTCAAATGAGAGTTCAGACAAGGAGTTATGAATTCAGATGCCTTTATCCTATTGGTTGTGCTTAAGTCCATACAACTGGAAGAGTTCTCCAATGAGTGACTAAATATAGAGGAAAGAAGTCTAAAAGGTAATCCCTAGGGCACTCCAACTTTTAGAGTCTGAAAAAGAAAGAATTCAGCTCAAAGAGTGTTACAATGGTTACTGAAGGTGGGGTAGCATTGGGAGGGGAAAAAGCAATAAAAAATTACTTTTAGTGGTATTTGATGCTATGAACTTATTGAACCACAATTAGTAGTCACAAGTAATACCATTTGGACGTAAAAGAAAGAAAACAGAACAGTTTCAGTAGTAACGATATTATTATTTACTACTTCTGTGAAGTTCAAGTGGTGACTCCACTCACACTCATTAAACATTCTTTATGTCAATGAAATTTACCTATATTATAAATTTTAATTATTTTTATGTCCTTTAAATTTGTACTTTATTCACTGTACTGTCAACAAGCAGTGTCTATAAGTATTTGTTGATTGGATGGATAAATTAATGAAATAATGAATACTGAGTAAGTTCAGCTGAATAAACACTGAACTTGTGGCAGAAACTGAGGTGCCACAAGTTAACTAGGGCCGTGAGTGAATTACCTCATTCATTCTTCTCTGTTTCATCAGTAAAAATAGAAAGTTCAAAAGGTAATTCTTAAATCTGACAGTTGGAGATGCTTTGATTGCTCATGCTGACATATTTCCCATACAGTGTTACTTTTAAAATATTGCTTTGATAAAATGTGTAATTCTATGCCGTAAAATGCAGTGATACCCTAAAAGTAAAACCTAAGTGACTGTTTATATTTTTCATCGTTTTTTAAGCATTTACATTAGAAGATCACTGGAAGCCATGTGAAATAAAATATTCTAAACATAATAGTTTAATAAAAATTAAAAACATATTAACTGGATAGAGGCTAAAATTTTTCCATGACGCATCTCTTTTAATTCTTATAATAAAAGTGCTTGATGATGAGTATTATTGTTATTTATCTTTTACAGTCGCTGCAAGAGATACAGAGAGGCTCAGTAAGTTTCCCAAGATTTGCAAGTTAGTAAATAAATATATATAAAATAAAGATATGTAAAATTATGCATCATCTTGTCCTGTGAAACAGATTTTTAAAATTATGACCAAAACCAAATAATAGTACCTATTAGATGCTTGTTTTTTATATAAATTGAATCACATTTATTAGATTGATAGGCCTCCTAGAACCTGCCATCATAAAAGTTCACTATTTTTTTGTTTTATAAAGACTTTCAGAAAACCAGTTACATAAGCACATGAATCTCCTGGTGATAAATAATAATTTACTAACATTATTTTATTTTAAACCACCAATTTTAAGTTCCCAATATTTTGAGTCATTTTATTTTGAGTTACCAATATTTTGATGACAGCCTATACCTATCTTCTTGTATTCTTGATAAAATGTCTGTATTTTATATTTTTATGTTTGTCAAAAATTTAGAAACTAAATTGTTCCCTAGATCTTATTATACATGGAGATCTATGAAGTTTTAATCTTTATTTATCCCACATAATGCACTGGAAAATTTATTCATTTTTTTTTAATCTCCTTGCGGTCAAAGGTCTTAATGCCTTTTGAACTTCTGATACTGAAGTAGAGAATTTTCAGCAGATATGCCAGACCTTATTGTATTGTGTTTTATCCTTAGAGATTCTTTATACTATGCAAAATTCAAATGTCTTGAATAGTGATTAATTCATGTTCTTTTGTGCACGTATGTGCACGTCTTGGATCTCAGTGATTTCCATTGAGATTAAAGGTCAGCCCCTTCAGATTTTTACATCTGGGTAGTTGAAATTATGTAATCACTTTATAAACCTAAAGAAGCTCAAATATAAAAGTGAGTATCTTTGCTGAGAGAGTGTCAACTAAAGCAGATGCGGTATAACTTATAATACTGGAATTTCAGGTAGCACTTTCAGGGGATCAGGCTACTGTTTTTAATACCTCTTTTTTAAAATTTCAGCTCACCATCCTAGGTCAAAGTATGACTGCTTCTGATTAATTCAGTACTGCCACCAAACATTCATTCATAAATAGTGTGTACTGCATGGAGGATTTGATAATATTGTCTATGAAATCCAAAATATAATGGGCTATGGCCAAAATCAGTTCAGTGTTGCTTTGTATTTGTAACTTTATAATTTACCACATTTAAAAAAACAGGTATGAGTTTTTATTTACTATTACACATGCATAATAATAAAGGCATATTTTATTATGCATGAAATAAATTCATATAATGCATGAATAAAAACTTGCTGTCTATCTCAAGAATACCTATGCTAATATCTCTCTGAAACAAACATAAAGAATGAATCATAGTTTTATTTAATTTATTAAACATCTATGATGTTCCAGGCAAGTATTGGATTGGATTTAAGAGAATAAAAATGTAATCGAAATATAGTCCCTTCCTTGAGAAACAGTTTGTCAAGTAATAGTAGTAGAATAATATATATAAACTTACACTCAAATTAATTCATTAGTAATTGTTACTTATGTGCAATGATTTCCAGAATCTTTATGTTAGAGAAGTTTGTGGCCAGTAGCATAGTTAGAACTAGGGCTAAGTGGTTTCTATAGCAGTTGAGTTTGTATAGCAAGAAAATTTTGACTTCCACTATGTATTTATTTGGTGGCTTCAACATGTGTGGAGAATCAGGCAGTTCATGGAAGTCAAGTGGCTAAAACGTTGCATTTTCAAACCTTTTGCTTCAATTGCCTTTTTATTGAAAGTATGCCAGAAATCCTACCTAGTCTGGTACTTATAATACTTACAATCATTAAAAACCTAGAAAAAGAAGAAGTAGGACACTGAGAAGTAAAGTGGCCCCAAATCGTATGCTAGTGATTGGTGAACTGATCTAGAATTTGAACAGTTCCATTATCAAAAATGGGCCGTAAATAAATGAAAGTGAGGAAAAGGACTGAAAATTCGTTGTGACGTTTATTGCTTTTTTATTGTTATTACTATGCTTGTTATATATTTACTGATCGATGCCTTATTTGGTAACCGTAAATCATTTCTTCCACCTCTTTACTGCCACACACTTCATCATCATTGTTTATTACCATATGCCAACTTGTAAAGACTTCTCTTAAGTGGCCAAAGCCACTGAGGCTAATGGTTGTGTCATCTAGACGAGTGCCATCCCATTCCACACTAGCTTTATTAGATTAGACGAGGTCTCACACCTCTACTACTGTCCGTAGGTGAGATTAGAAGGGGTAGTTTTAATTTTATGAAGAAATGCTTCATAACATATGTCTGAAACGAATTTTTTCACATTTTCTAGTAATGGATTCAGAACTTCTATTTCTAACAATTATGTCCCTAATGTAATAAAGTACAGGCTGTAGATAAATAAGATATAAAACTTATATAAAATATAAGATTATGCTACCATTTGTTTAGCACATTATGCTCCATACTAAACACTTTATCTAATTTAATTCCCACTGAATAATTTAATTCTCACAACAACCTTGAGAGGACTGTATTATTGTCAGCATTCTACAGATGCATCAACAGAAGTTGCAAGTGGATAAGTAACTTGCCCAAGGTCACACCAGAAGTCGTGTGGTTGGAATTCGAGCCCAAACATTCTGGCAAATTTACTATTTATTGATTATAATACTTTGTTAAGTAATAACTCTCCAGTGCCATTTCTAATCATTTCCTCTTGGGTTAAAGAGAGTGTGTGTGTGGAAAATTAAATTTGATTTTACTATGGGCCCTTGTGAGGTTGCTTATTTTCCTACCCTCTATCATTTGTCTAATAATAATAGACAAGAATCCCGAAATTCTGTGTGGATTCAAATTTTTGGTTTGTTCTTAAAATGGCTTAAGAAGGTAGCAATGGAAAGATAAAGGTAAAAAGAGAAAGGATGTGGTAAAGCTACTGATTGTTTAGAAACAGTCCTGCTGTGATCTTTCTCATCCACGCGTGAGCTTTGCATTCACGCAAACTGAGGTTGGCTTTCAGGCTGTGTTCCGAAAGAGCACCATGAAATGCTGCCTTAAGATGTGTAACACTAGATGTGTAAGTTTAGACTCCTTCCTGGGACAGTGTTGTTATATAAGAGGGATTGTCAAAAAAAGGACCAAAAATAAGTAACAGAAAAAGTCCTGAAACTTGAAAAATAACAGATTTTCTGATTCATATGTAGGTTGCGTGCCTATTTGTTTAACTAGGAACATCTCGTCTCCTCAGATATTTTACAGAATGAGAATTTACATACCCAAGATAAAATTTCATCACGTTTATTTTAATTTTATTTTAGTTTAGTTTAGTTTTAGGTATACAGTACAATGGTTAGACATTTATATAATTTATGAAGTGATCCCCACAATTACTCTAGCACCATCTGGCACTGCACACAACCATTACAATATCAACTATTCATGCTATTCTATATTCTACATCCCCATGACTGTTTTGTAACTACTAATTTGGATGTCTTCATTCCTTCAACTTTTTTCACCTCCCAACCCTCCTCCCCTCTGGCAATCACTAGTTTGTCCTCTATATCTGTCAAGTTTCTTTACATATCACTAACAGAAAGAAAGAGAGAGGAAGAGTTGAATAATGGAGTCAGGGCAAAAATAGAAGTCAGGCACAGTAAGGGAACAGCTTGAAGTAGGTCCATCCCATTTAAGTGAGGCTCTTCCCAAGTACAGAAGGAAGAATTACCAACCTTTGCATGGATCATAAATTTGCCTAAACACACATTTGCTTGGATTGCAAAATGTTTAATATTTTTAAATTTTATGCCTTCAGATAAGGAATGTATTGTTGTTTCTCACAGAAACAACTTTCTGTTTTTTAATACTAAGTCTATGGCACACACACACAGACACACACACACCTACCATGTAGATTTTAGAATTTTTTAATCATATTCCAGAATTTAATAAAAAAATCTAGCCTGAACTTTCCTTGACAATGTCTTAAGAAATATATAGTTACCAAAATGCTTTTACTAGAATAGAAGATGAAAAATGCTAATGAAAATATCCCACCATACAGCGCATTTTAAATAGTCAGTCTCTAATATGTGGACTGTATTACAAACATATCTCCATTCCTACATTAAACCTAAATTAAAAACAATGTAACTCATTCAAAAAAGTGGGTTGAAAGGTACTTGATAGATGTTCTACTAGCTACAGTCTGTGGTTGATCATATATGACCATACCTCCAGAGTGATCTTCGAAGATTTTAATGTAATCAAAATTAATCATTAATATTATTAATTAATAATAATTATTAATAATTTTTTAGAAAACTATGCAAGGCATACTAAAGGTGATTTTTATCCATCAGGGTCTAGAAAGAAATAGATGGCACTTTCGAATTGGGTAATTTGAGAAGAATTAATAGTCTTTACAACCGGTGTGAGCAGATTATATAGAATACAAAGGATAGTCCTCTACCCCATGGCTAGAAACAGCAGTGAGTGATTTCTACCCTCAGGCTTGAAGACTCCCAGAGACAGAGAAGGGTTGGTGAAAAAAGGCTCCCTGACAAATGCTGAGACCTGCAATTTAGGGACAGGCCAACCTCTGTTGATGTCCCAAGGAGGGTTACGTGACTCTGCCTTCATTATCCTCCATTCCTATAATCACCTTGGGGGCTCTGCATTGAGGAAATGAAATTGGAAGTCAGAGAACAAAGGACACTGAGATGAGATCCATCCAGCTGTGCCTCCTGGGCACACGGCATCGTGGAGATGAGTGGGTGGCGTGGATCTTAGAGACCAATGGAAGATGATCAGCACACCTGTGACTATAACATTTGAAACATAAATGAACATAAGATGTCTTTAATTATTGCTGAAACTCTGAGGTTCCAAGACAGGGGTAAAAAAAAAAAAGCCTAAAGATCAGGGACATGTTAAGCATTTATTAGAAAAACGATCAAATAATTGATAAGAAAGGGGTCTTTATATTGTGGGTTTTGCAAACAACAAAAAAAAATCTTTTTAAGGAAACCGATGGTAGATTTTTCTTTTGGCAATACTAAGTAAGAAGATTATTGTATGAGCAAAACGAACTTATACAAAGATCAATAAAAAATACAAGAAGCTTTGTAAGTTATGTGTATACTCTTAGAATATAGAGGTGTGGTGAGCTCCTTGTTTTTAATGTGAACATAGTCATATAGAACAGAATTGTGGGGACAAATAAAACTTCATGTGTTATATTCTTAGAAGGTTCAACTTGTACACTAAAAGCGTATGCTGACCTCATTCCTTGTACTATTAAAAAAAAAAAAGAAACATAACTGTAATCGCCTTTTCACACGTGCCACTGACCTGAAATCCTCACTTTCTGCATTTTAACAGCCATGCAGTGCTCCTTATTTTCTGTCTTTTCGTAACTGGACGATGTGTGAATTAAATCCCAGGGCTTTTTCCCTGGTGTCTGGCCATTAAGCCAGTGATCACCTTACTATGTACTTCTTTCATCCAAATGAGATTCAGTTTGAAACATTTTCAGTACTGGAATGTGCAGAGTTTTTAAAAATAAACATAGCCTTTTGTTCTCATGCTAGGAATTGCAGTTGCTAACTTGTTCACATTGACGTGTCAGTTATCAGTAGATGGTCTTTTTTTAGAAGTGTGTACATCAAGGGCATGTTTTTGCATGACTTTTTAGGGAAAGAGGGGAGATTTCCATAGCATAAGTTTTGTACTTTTTTATTTCCTAGCCAACATAATTGTTTGGACCATCTGAATACAAATAAAGGTTTTATTCATTATGATAATTAGCAAAATGAGTGAGTTTTTACATTAAATTTGGTATTTGGGAATGATATGCTTATTTTTTTAAAAAAATTAGAGTATTTTCAGAAAATTCTATATCAGTAAAATTTGACAATAAATATGACCACTTATAAGTAAGTGTTTGTTTCTCTGATCTTTCTTTAACTCTAGCAAATCCAAGCTTAAAAATCCTAATAGGTCTAGTTTATATTTACATGGTGCTTTACAGTTTGGAATATATTTTCTCAGAGTTTATCGTATTTGCTTCTATGGCTATTCTATAAGGTCCTGAGGCCTATTTTGCAAATTCAGCAAGACAAGGCCAAAGAAGGTAAATGATGTTCTTATAGCCATATAGTCACGAAGCTGCAATTCTAATGCAGGTATTATAACCACAAATCCTGGGATTTTTTCACTCATCCTACTTGACTTAATAATTAATGTGGTGCCTTATGCTCCAGGTACTGTACTGTCTTGAGGAATATAAGCATCAAATGTTCCTTGTAGCTCTTTTTGATCACACATACACACGCACACTTCTCTTTATGATATATACATATATGTGTATATGTGTTGACATCTTACCAAAAAAGGCTATGAAAAACAAGTAAAACTGTGCAATACCAAGATATTTAAAGAAAAAGCTAGAATATCCCCCACGGGCCTGACTGCTTCCCTTCAGTCCTGCCATGCTAAGGGACTGAAGCCACTGTGAGTAGATTGGTTTATTAATAACCAATATTGGATGAGCATATTTTGCTCAGTCAAAAATATATATGTAAATAGAAAACATACATAGAGCTTCTGTATACTTATTTGTAAAGAAATGAAAACTTCTACTCATCGTTCTTTTTTACCTTAATAATATCTCATGGATAGATATTATTTCTTGCCAATAGACAAAGTTATAACTTCATATTTGCATTATAATTCTGTATGCATGTCACATGTATATATAATTTTAACATAAACAGGCATCCAAAAGGCTCTTGCGCTCTTTTGGTTTTTAAGAACTTTTTTTGCCTTATCTCCTCCTGTCTTTCCCTCAGACTTCGGAGGAGAGAGCCAGCTGGCTGGTCCTTGTGTCTAAAAAGTGCAGCGAGGCTCTTTCTGAGGGTGTTAGAAAAACTGCACACTGTACCCAGCTGCTGGTACAGGAGGGAACTGCAGCTACCAGGGCGAAGAAGCATTTTAGAATGATGCTCACTCACAGGAGAAGCAGCTAAAGCCAACAGGAAGCAACTGGCAAGGGGCCTTTTCTGGCCTTTCCGGTTCCCTGTGGTGCCCCCTCCCTCGCAGAGCTTCAGGGGGAGCCAATAATGAAGAGGTCACGTGGGCTGCAGAGTCCTCCCCCAGCAGAATTTAGGAGGGAGGGCTTAAAGCTTTGAGACATTAACGGGCACCTCTTTAATGCCAAGACTTTTTTTTTTTTCAATTAAGGACAGAGCTGAATTGTTTTCTTATTCACATATCTTTGTGCATCAGCTTGTTTTTTTTTTTTTTTAATTTCTCTGGGATAGAGTCCCAGGAGTCAGATTATTGCATAATATTTTATTTTTACTTTTACCAGATGTTACCAGATTTTTTAATAATACTGCAAAAATTCACACTTCTACTAACAGTTTTAAGGGTATTTTCTTTTATCCTCACCAGCAATAGAGCGCTATGCCTCTTTCCAATTTTTCCAGCATGATGAGTACAAAAACTGTGCATTCTTTTTATTTGCATTTTCTTGACTGTGATTTTAAGCAACTTGTCATATGTTTATTAACAATCCGTAGTTCTTTTTTGCGTGTGTGAATTTCTATTCTTTTGTTTAAATTTTTTTCTATCAAGCTTCTTTTCTGTGTGAATAGAAAGAACCTGTTTGCATATTATAGAACTTGCACTATATCAGTCTTCTGTGTTGTACTTTTTTCTAACTCTATGGTTTGTTTATTCACTTTAATTTTTGTCTTTCTTTTTTTCAAATACAATACAATCAAATATGATATAGCTTCTGGTTCCTGTATTAGTTATAGTCTCCCACCCCAATATTGAATTATAATTTAGATTCATTTCAAAGATTTCTTTTTTATTTCTCACATTTAAGACCATGCAATCTAGAGTCTTTGGTTGTATATACAATGGTATAGGGGTTTGACTTTTTCTTCTATATGGAGAGCCAGTTGTCCAGAAATATTTATTATACTAACTATCCTTTCAATATTGACTTGCAATACCAGTTTTGTTATATGTGGAATTCTTACATCTATTTCTGGATTTCCTATTTGGGATTTCACTGAACTTTTTGGTTAATTCTCATCTCGATACCATAGTGACTTAATCACAGTAATACAGGTAATGCCTAACATAGGGAGATCTCCTGTTTATCATTACTTTCTTGGCTATTCTCAGGCATGTCTTTTTCTATAGATGTTCTTTAAGATAGTTTTCTCTCCTTCAGAAAGAAAGGCATTAGCCTCATTGGGGACTTAAATGGAACTAAATTCTACTTATGTGTCAATTTGTAGAGGATTTATGTTTATGAAATTATCTTCCCGTCAAAGAATGATGCTTTCATTTGTTCAGATCATGATTTATACTCTTCAGTTAAGTTTCATAGTTTATATTTTTAATAAGATTTTATGATTTCCTCGTTAACTTTATTCCTAAGTGTTTTGCTGTCTCTGTTTTTATTACTATACTTCTGGAAATTTATTACTAGAAGAAAGTTATTGATTTTGCAGTATTTCCATTAGGAAAGACTAAACTGTTATAATAAATCCAAACAAGTGATGGCTCAAAAGAAATACAAGCTTATTTCTCTCTCTCTCATGACAGTTTAGAGAATATGTTTCAAGTCGTCAGAGGGCATTGAAGGAAAGACTCAAGAGGATTCAGCTCTTCTATCTTTTTAATATGTGGCTTCCTGGCTTGCTCTGATACTCACCGTCCTAGCACAGAGCAATTGAACAAACATGGAAGAAATTTTAGATTTATGAGACAGGCAGGAAACTGACACTTGCTGGCACTGTTCACATCTCACTGGAGAGAATTTAGTCACAGGCAACCTGTAACTGGAAGGGAGAGGTCACAAGACTGGGAACACATATGCCCAATTCCTGTGCTGTTAATAGAGAAGAATGGATTTGAGAAAATTTAGTGAACTCTGCCATGGTATAATTATCCTGTATCTAGTCATTGTACTAAAGTCTAATTAATTGTAGTAGTTTTCTTTGTCAACTAGAAACTCTTGGAATTTCTATATTATTAATAATAAAAAAAAGTTTTTTTCAATATTTTTCTATAAAATAATTTTTTCTTGTTATTATATTTTCTAGAAACTCTAAGACACGTTGAGTAATAATAATAGCAAGAAAAAGCATCCATAACAGAATTTCTATAGTTAACATAGTTCAGTATTTTGGCATTTAGAATAATATCTGGTTTTTTGTTTTTTTTAGAACATCGTCTTTATTTACTTTAAGAGGTTTCCTTCAATTCTTATTTTTCTTGGAGCCTCCATTACAAATAAGAATGCTGAAATGTGTCAAATCTTCTCATCATTTAATTTTAAGATCATAATGTTTTTCTCTTTCAATGCATTCATCTAAAGAATTGTGTTTACAGATTTCCTGATAAGGAAATACCTGGAATTAATTTTATTTATTCTATTCCCTGTACATTTTTTTTTTTATAAACTGCTGGTGTATCAAAGATACATGCTACTATTTAAATATAAGGTAGTATTTTTTTTTAAAGAATTTTTGCATCTGTAGTCCCTTTTATTTTTACTTTTTGTGTGCTTTCTTAGTGCATTTGGAGTTTCATTTATGCAGGATTAATAATATGAATTAGAGAAATTTATGATTCTATGGTCAAGGATAATGTAAATAAAATTGGAATTATGTGTTCTTTAAAAGTAAGGTACAACTCAGTTGTGAAGACATCATGTCTTTATCCTTTTTAAGGCATATAAACTTTCATTTTTCTCATCCTCCTATTTGTTGTCTGTCAAACTTTCCTCTTTTTTCTTAAATAAATCCTGGCAACTTTTATTTTGCCAGAATAATATTTCATTTCCTCTAGATTTTCAAATTTGTTGCACCAGCATTACAGTTAGCTTTTATAATTTTTCTAATGTTTTCTTTGTCTTTGGTTATATATCTTTCTCATTTCTTATACAATTTTGCTCTCTCTTTTTTTTAATAAGCTTTATAGGAAGTTCATCTGTTTTGTAATTTTTTTCAAAGAACTACTTGAAGAAAGTATTTATCATTTTTATTTATATCTATTTAATGAGTTTTAGCTTTTTTTTTCATAACTTTTTATTTTATTTTGTTTTGAACTGTGTTCTTTATTAATGAAGAAATTTGTAGTTATAAATGGTTATCTGGATACAGCTTTTGCTGTGATCTATAGTTCTTACTATGATATTTTTTAGAGTTTCTGGCTATAATTTTTCAGAGAGTTTTTGTTTCTATGGCCCTAACATTAACTAATTAATTTTCAGCTGATTAAGATTTTCAAATGTTTATTTCTAATTTTATTGGCCCAATATCAACAAATATACTTGAATATTTTGTTAAGGTATTATTTGAGGCCAAATAATTTTTTAATATTTTATTAAAAAGAATATGTTTTAATTAGTGGACATGAGATTTTTCTTTGTATATCTATTAGTCAAGTTTTATTGCATTATTCAACTTCTCTCTGTTATTGTTTATTTTTTCTCATAAGCCACATTGCTTTAAGAATTCTATTCCAAGCTTTAATTACCCTAGCAAAAGTAATCTATTGTCTGCTTAGAATTCTTCTGGTGCCCCTTCAGATTATCTCATTCTTTTTCTCCTTTCAAATACTCTTGATTTTTAGCCTAGGGATGGAGAGGTAGGGAAAAGGGAAAAATATTAGAGAATAGCATTGTATCAGTGGTCTACATGAGACTGTTTTATTTTGGTTCCTTCACTTGAGAATCGTTTTTTTCCTTTAGTTTACATACAAAACCTCCTGCAAGCTTCCTTACTGCCCTCTTCTGATCAATGGTATAATATACAGAATATTCATAGGTAACTAGTTTAGTTACATGTCCAGCCATACTGTGTATTCTTTAACATAGACCATCTCCTTTTAAAGGAACTATGTCACTTTCCTTAAGTTATGACATTAAAAATATATTAAAGCAGTTTAGTAATGATTTTTTTTATTTGGTAATCATTTTTTCCTACTGGTAATAAAATTCTGACCATGTCTAGTAAGATCAAATTTTATATTTTAATAATCACACACAAAAAACTATTATTAGTTTTAATAATAATCACACACACAAAACTGACATTATCAGATACAACATTCAGATCAAACTAAAAATTAGAAGCCTCTTGAAAATATTAAAAAGCCCTTATAAAACTAAAGCATCTTCCTCTGCATGCTGTAAATGAGCTGCAACGATCCACCATTACTCCCTGATGGTCCCAGACTTTTCATGCAGACTCGTTGGAACTTTTTAGTTCCGACTTTTATTGACCTACAAGGTCACTATAATTCAGATACCAGTCAGTGATGTTAGATTCTGAGACAGCTTCTATTTAATCTAAGGTAAAGAATTTAAACTGATCGTAATGAAGTATGACAACCATATTTGACTGATCTACAAAGAAGAATGTGTCATTGTAATAGTAATGGAACAAGCCACCCAATTAATTACTAGCAAATTGGACAGATTGCTTTGGAAGTTTTCCAAGAGAGAAAGGGCTTCTGGTGCTTTGCTTCAAAGGCAAGGCAGACCACACTTCCTTAATCCCCTGGGGGAGAGGAAAATTTGATTTTCCATTCTAACTTTTATATGTCAGGATCTAATCCACAATAGAGGCAGTCACAACGTTAGTCCCCACAGTTTAACTGGAATAGAGACAATAGAGAAATTAGCCATGGCAAAAAGTTTAACCTTTTGCCTAAACTCACTGATTTCTTTCAACGCCTAGGAGAAAATGCTACCGGTGGATTTCAAGGTAAAGGTTCTCTTGAAGTACTAAATAATCGAGCAGATGTTTCCTCTCATTATATTTGGGGATGCTGGTGCAGAGTATGGGAATTATCTCATTATTATGACCCTACGCTGAACTCATTCACAACTGCGAGGGGACCCTGACCCTCCTTGTTTCCTCTGAAAACACCATGAAGTCCTATTTGGTTTGAAAAATTAAGAAATCTGATGCTAAATTAAATTTCTCACAGCACCTCTTGGTTCTTGCTGGAGCACCTTCCAATTCTAGTTCCTTAATCATGTTCTCAATCGCATTTAAATATAGAAAACAAAATAAACCGTTAAAATGAAATCTGCTCCCAAAGCCTATTATGTGGCCTATTTACCTCTGTTCTATTGTGTCAAAATCATGAATTTCACTGAGAAGGAAGGATGGATTGATTTTGTTTTCCGGTCTCTAGAAGAGGAGTTGAGATTCAGTAGACAAGCACCTCTCTCCATCACCAGAGGAAGCTAATCAAGGAAAAAATGCCTCTGGTAGTAGAGACATTAATCTCCCCCCCCCCCCCCCGATCATGGGGCTTTTATGAGGTGTAACTAATCGTATCGCTGTGACATCTTGGTCTGTAATAACATGGTCCACGGTGACATCAGTGGTTGTAGGGATGGGGTTGCATGGAAAGGAAAAAAGTACTCTTCAGCTGAAATGTCTTCAAGCCTGTGCATGATACAGTGCCAGTCCGCAGTGGATGCGGCCGCTGTATTTCCTCCGCAACACATTGGCCATATCCTGTCATCGGCGTGTTTCCAAAACTGTCTCACGCAGTCATCACGGGGCAATTTCAGATCCACGGGTGGTTACGACAGCTTAGTTCTCAAAAATGACCTCTGTCAAGATGCGCTGTCGCTGTCTGGTCAGGTCCACTATTGGGCCAAGTCCAGATGCTGAGAAAATTCTTTTTTAAGAGACTACTAAAGTATTTCCATGGCAACGTTAATTCAGATCCTTTATAACATTTTGGTGCCTAGAACAAGTTCTTTCAAAAAACGTTTTCTCTGCAGAAGGTGATGTGTACTTTGATCTCTGGCTGCATGTAAAATGCATACGTTCTCATTTGCCAGTCACTTGCCCATGAGCAGATAATTGACAGAGTGGAAAGAACCAGACTGGACTAGTCAGAGGCCTTGGGCTGGCCTTGGCTGGGGCACAGACTCTGTGACTGTCAGGAACAGAATGCCTCTGGGCTTCAAATCAGGGGTGATGCTCTTTAGGGTCCCTTCCTTCTTGAAAATTGTATGACTTTTTTTTTTAAGTTATCTATTCAAAACCTTTTTTTTATGCTTCTTTTCTACTAAATTGGAAAATCTTTAAGAGGCAAAAACTAAAAGTATAGTTTTTTAAATTTATTTTCAAGTTTTACATTTTAAAATAATTTTGAAGTATTTTTAACTTAAACAATTAAATGTTTTCAACATAAAAAATATCTTTTAGAATTTTTTAATTTTGAAAAGAAAATAACAGAAGAGACCAATAAAGTGCAGTGTAGAAGAACACAAGTTAGATATACCATGCACCTGGTATGCAGTATTTACTGACAGGGAGAATGATAATTTACTCAGAATTTCCTGGTAGAAAAGGAAAAAGGAGGAAATAATGAACCATATTTTCACTTTCTAATTTTATTTCCAATGAACTGCCTGCTACATTTTTCTAGACAAACAAGCATTTCTTGGAGAATAAATACTTCTAGACTGATATATACCCTAAAGTTAATTGAAACATTTTTTAAAAAAGACACTGTTATGCACTAGAGAAATACAATTTAGTAAGAAATAAGTCATCCTGTATAAGCAATTTGTATGTCTATTAACCCAACTGCCTGTGCTATGCTTTTTTTCCCCTCATTGGTAAAGACTATTGCCATATTTTAAATCAATGTCTCTAATTTTATTTTGCAGAATGACAAATCCCCAGGACGATCTGCAAGCCGATCAAGTAATATTTCAAAAGTAGGTGAACTTTATTTATTTTCTTAATTATTTATTGACTTCCATATTCTATGAGATCCAGTACATATTTTATAATATTTAATCCGTAATTGTTATCTGTGAACAACACACAATTATGACTTGTTAATGGTTTTAACTACTTCAAGCTTTTACCGTGATAAAAAGACGTGATTTTACACAACAAAATGAGTTAAGCTATTTTTTTTCCTCTTCAGTGCTGTATGCAAAAGATAATTTGCTACTTTCAGAGTGTCACACAAAGGTTTTTTTCCTCTCATTTTAATCATCACTGAGCTGCCACATATCTAAGTTGAAGCTATATCAACATTCATAGTACAATTTCCGTGAATTTAATTTTTCAGGAATTTGGGTCAACAATGCTGGAATGTATTCTTGTCACTAGGGCAGGTTTTAGAAATAAATTTAAGACATTAGTTTGGTTATATTTACTTTAGAGTTAACATAGAAAAAAAAATTTCCTAGGCTATTTATAAATCCAACCAAGATAACAGAGTGTTGAAAAAATTTGGGTATGGGTGAGATACTCTAGATTTTTATTTTGCCATCCGTCAAATTGGAAATGTATGACTTCCAAAAGTTCAGTTCAGACAAAGATATATTTACCATGAATAGAACTTCCATTACAGGACCCCTCACTTGCCAGCACCCTCCACAGCCTTAATCTTAATTTTGTATATGTAATTATGTATGTTTTTTTTTAAGGAGGCCCCAAAATAGGCATAAACTTTAGGCACTAAAGATCCTAGATCCACTTCCAATTTAAGGATTTCATTTTCTTTCATTTTGTTCTAAGAAGCAAAAGACTTTATTACTCATTAAAAAAAAAAAACAGTAACCAGAGTATCAGTGTCTTCTTAAGCTGGTTTCCTGAGGCCACTTCTTCCAAGATAATACCAAAATGGGTAGGTGACACCTGGAGACACACTAGATTAATACAGGAACAGAACCCTAAGCTGAGGAAACCCTAATATTTTAATAGACAGTAGGCATGCAAGAGGCCCATAGAGAATTGTGTCTCAGTACATGGTACTGAACATGTCTAATCCCATTCAAATCTGGCTACCTTCATAGATGCTCAAGAGCCATGTGGCCTACTAGTTAAGAATACTAACTCTGAAGAGAGGATCTGAGTGCAAGTCACTGCTTACACAGACTTTTTACTAAATGTAACCGAGACGTTCACTTAACCTTTCTAAGACATGACTGCCTCCCGTGTGACATGAGAATGGTATCCGTCTCCTGAAGGAGGTTTTAAGTGGTTGCAAATTAAAACAAGACCTTTCGCATGTCTGTTATCTTAGTCACATCGTGAAGAGCCTTGCCTGCAGCTGCAGGACACTTGTCATCTTTCTGAACTTGTATGCTAACTTGACTTAGAAACTTATAAACGGGACTGACGACTCTTCTGGCATGCCAAACATTGTTTCACTCACCGTCCAGGAGTGAAATTCTATCTGTACTTCTAAACTGCTGAGTTTGACGTAATGCGGCTTGTTCGTAACCTTTTAGCCTTTGTAATTTATTCTTTAAGAAGTGAAAAGATCAGGAGCGTACTGTCCCTTCTGTTGAGTGTCCCAGGCTCTGATACATACTAGTTGTGTCACTGTGTGAGAGACAATGATGAGGACGCCTTCTGTTTAGATGGAAATGAGCAGCTCTCTTCTTAAATGGTCACTCTAATTGTACCATAGCAAAACTCGACTCTCTCTCACTTACAGGAATAAAAGGATTTCCGCGCATGCATGTTGATTTTATTTAAACCAGTATAACTTTCCTCTTACTTCTGTTCAAACGGCAGTAACAAATGCTAAATACATGGATGAGTTCTCACGACTTTTTCATAAATGACTAAGTAATTAAATTCTTCATTCAGACCATATAACTTAGCGGATATGAAGTGGCAAAATCTAGCAATATTGTAGTCCTGTTACTTTTAAAGTGGTGGAGAAGAAAACATTAAAACGGAACAAGGATTTTTTTTTCTAATTTTGTCAAAATAATTTTTATGTCAAAAAAAAACTGCTTTTAAAGGGTGTGATAATCAGTACAACAGAGTAATTAAGAGCATGGGTTCCAGACTAACTGCTCAGGAATTAGTAACTTTATCTGTAGAAGGAGAATCTATAACAAGAGCTACCTCTTAGAGGTGTGCTTTGAACACTGGCACCTGTGTAAGAATTAGCTATTCTTAAGATTTATATTTCAGTAACAGCACCAAATAAGTAAGCCTTTTCTTTAAGCGAATGATTTTTAGACACAGTATATGCATTGCTTTCTGAGTGGAATAAGAATACATAAGAGACCAGGCAGGATCAAGCAAAATATTAGGATTCAGTAAGATGTGATCTGACATAATTTTATTGAAAAACAGTACTGCGTAGTCCTGATTCCTTAAAGCTTGTGTGTGTCTGTGTGTCTGTGTGTCTGTGTGTCTGTGTGTGTGCGCACATGCATAAGACAGTAATAAATTATCTTAAGTCAGTAGCAGTATTCCATCAGGAATCTTACTCTATGCTGGAAATGGAGCAAGGAGAAAAAATCCCATTCAGGTTCTCAGTGAGCTTACAATGAAGGGGTTGAAATATAACATAGAATATATAGTATAATTAATTAATATGATATGATAATGTAATATAAAAGGTGAAATGTATAATTCTCTGTGCAGAAAAGATAGCTGTGAGGGCCTGAGACTCTTATCCTTAGAAAGGCCTGTGGACAGGTTGGTCCTTTGCTGGCATCTGGGAACTTGGGTTCCAGGAGTTGGGTTCCCCACTAACTGATAAGGATGGTTCACTTTGCCTAAACTGTGCAAACTATATGGTTTATACTAAACATCTGCTTTCCTAGGGGAGTCTGGAATTTTAGTACATGCTAAGCCATGGCTGCCTGTGTGACTAGCCACCCATAAAAATTTGGGGCACCGAGTCTCTAATGAGTTGCCCTGGTAGACAGTACTTCACATTGTTGTCCAACTCGTGAATTGCTACATGGATTAAGCGCATCCTGTATCACTCCCCTGGGAGTGAATTTTTGGAACTTTGGAAGTTTGCTCTTGGTTTCCTCTGGACTTCACCCCATGTGTCTTTTCTCTTTGCTGGTTTTCCTTTGTGTGCTTTCACTGTCGTGAATCATAGCCCTGAGGATGACTGTAAGCTTAGTCCTGTGAGCCGTCCTAGAAAATTCACTGAACCTGGACGGAGTCATAGGAAACCCTTATGCATTAGCCAAAGACGTACAGATAGGAGGCTGTGGGAGTTTAGAGAATGATCACTTCCACTCGGCGAAGAAAAGACAGCGTCAGAGAAGGTGTGCTGGGAGGATGGTTTATAAACAGGGACTTGAAGAATGGATGTGACTTGATCAAGAAGAAAGTGTATTCAAAGGGATACACGTAGAAGGCATGGAAGCTAGAAAACATGGATTATAAGGGAAAAGGTAAATAAACATTTTTAAAGGCCTTTGACATGCAACTTTGATAATAGGATACATTCTCTTTAGTCTGTTCATTACAAGAGTTCTCTGGCTTGGAAGCTGGGAATAGATTTTTTTTGCCTACAGCACCCGGGCTTCCTAGGTGGCCTCGCATCCAAGTACTAACCAGACCTGACCCTGCTTAGCAGCAGAGATCAGATGGGATCGGGCTTGTTCAGGGTGGCATGGCCGCAGACCATGGACCGTGGCTCCACTGGGGAGCGAACCCAGGACCTTCTGTGTGTAAAGCAGACATGCTAACTGCTACACTGGAGCCACATCCGCATAGGGATAGATTTAGAACATATCAGGATCCTTGAGACATTTTCAGTGAATATTAACACCATTATTATTAACACCATAATAATATTAACACATGATTATTTCTGCTATTCGGGACTCTATAAGCATGATCTTGCTCTTGGGAATATGAAATATCCAAGCCGGGGCAAATTACAAACGTCGAATTGTTAATGAACATTAAAAATGTTCTCCTTAGTCTTTACCTCCGAATCTCTGTACCATATAATATTCCATTGAAATTACACTTTGAGTTATGCTAGCAATTATGCTTTTTGGTCAATCCAACTTTTTTTAATTTTTTTGTTACTTTATATTTCTAGTTTGCTTTAGGATATATAGATTTGCGATTCTCTTTTTTTTTTTTCTTATTCTAATAAGGTTTATGTGCCTTGGATATGTTAAAGTTCACCTAAAAGTTAAAAAAGAAGCTATAATTGTTTGAAACAAAACAATGTATGTGAGGTTGTCAAAATATCTTCAGTGTGAACATGGCAGCATTCATTTATCCACCATTTACTTTTCTTTTTCTTTTTTTTTTTATGAAAAGCTGCTTTGATATTAGTACTTATTGCTGGTTTTTAACATACATATGACTCACAAATAAGTTCCTCAAGATGCTAAATTAGCCAAATTTGGCCTTTCTTTTATTTCTTCTTGGGTGATGGATCATTACATTCAACTAGCAACAGTGTATTATATATTTCAGAAGAAAACCCTTTCAAAAGCAAACTGTCAGAAGGAAAGAAAGCCTTGTACTTTCTGTTCAAATCAACATCTAGGATTTTCTTTTAAATGAGACACTTTATGCTTTTTGAGCATAGATTTTGAGCTCTGTAGGAAACAGCTCACAAAATCTAATCCACTTATGACAAAATTCAAAAACCATACTGCCTTAACAAAACAATGTTTCAGTTAGTTTCCATCATTTCCTATTATATTTCCAAGACTTCATTTATTTGACAAAGGTTCATCGAAATTGTTCACCTGGGCTAGAAATATCACATATAATGCACAAGTAAAGGTGCTATATAGTATATGAAATATTACTAAAGCTTTCTCTTCTCTTGTCTGTGTACCTTAGTTTATTATGTAATAAATAGAGATGCATTGTATAGTCAATACAATTTATTAAACCAACATTTTTTAAAGGATGTACTCTGTACAAGGCATTGTATGAATTATAGCATTTTTAAAAGATGGATCTTTTGAATCAGATACGTACTTTGATTTTACTTCTGTAAATCATCTCACCACATCTTGCCAGACTTGCATTTAAGATTTCAACATATTTTCCAGCAAGGTCAAGGTGAAAGTGTTTCCCAAATGTAAAATGTATTGAGAATTCTTTCAGCTAAACCTGAGCCAAGCGTTTGCGTCTCTGAACAGGTGTTTAATGTTCTGATTTATTGGGAGATCCATCTTGATTTGCTTATACAAGGGACCTATAAATCAGCCGTACCCTCAAACTATATACCTTTAGAGGGTAAGTGGGATAGGTTGATGAAGTAAAATGGGATGCAGAATTAGGATACAACCAGAAAGGAGGTGGACTAATTTGAGAACTTTCACAGAGCCCGAGTCCAGGTCTGTCCTGAGACACAAGTTGAAAATGAGGATAAATTTACTTGAATTAGTAAAGGCATTGGTGGAAGATTAAGAAAACCTGAGATCTTCTTATATCCCAAGACCTTTTCTTTGTATGGCATGGCTTTCTATAGCATCATCGGGCAACAACTCTCAAAGAGATACGTCTAACATATATTTTTGCCAGGAAGTCCAGTCTCCGATATCCCTCTCAAAATTTCCACATTACCGTGTAATAGAAATCTGTCTTAGGAGTGGGGCAAGCAGGACAGGGAGGAGGAGGAAGCCCGATCCTGGACGAGTTTCCCCTGATCCTGCAAGGGGACCGAGCAGTAGAAAATGTACTTGAACTTGTCCCCACTTGAGGCAGGGAAGCAGGACTTACATCCTCCTCTCCCAGTCACTCCCCAGCTCAGGACAGCTTAGAGAAAGGGAAACTTCCAGGAACGGTGACTCTCTTCACATGCAGGTAAAGCTGTCTGAGAAGCCAAGGGCATTTTCCCACAGAGAATAACAGTGCACGACTTTAGAAACCAAAGTGCCCAGAAGCTGAAGGAGCCACGTGCCGAGACGGTGAAAGGGGCCGGGCTGGGTCTCGGTGGACCACTGGCGGCATCGGCCACTGTCCGTGAGTCGCACCACTCAGATCCCTGTGAACTCACTCCACCCTGTCAAGGAGACCATAGGTGAGGATGGGTTATGGTTTCTGAGGGAAAACTTACACGGCGTGGATTAGTAGAATGAGCTCTTGCTGTTGCAGATGCCAGAGCCATAAGCAATTTCATTATCTTGTTCCACCACTCATTTCCAGCATCCCTCATTCTTGATTATCGGTTCCGTTAGATGAGGTGGCTTTCTGGAGAGGTGTCTCTGACCTTCAGGTTTGATTACTGTGCCCATAGCAGACTGTGGTTGCAATCAAGCTTCGAAGTTAGACCCGGGTGTGAATAAACAGAAAGGAGAATTACCTCTCCCCGTATCTTTCGAAAAATATACAGAAATGATCAGTCTTTTGGATGATGATGAGCTTTGTTTGTTTGATTAAAACTGCATTGTTCTTCCCTATGTTTGTAAAACAAAATAGAACAGCATCTACAGTTTCACTCAGATATTGAATATTATAGGACACCTACTTACTGTTTACAAAAAAATTATTTTATATGCTAGGGATTCAAAGCTATCAGAACTACTGAAGTCATTGCTATTATAAAATATATTTTCTAGAATTATTGCATCTTTCTCTGGATTGTTTTCTCTAGTTAAAAGGTTTTTTGAGGTTTCAGTCTTTGGGGGTTTAGGTTTTTTGTTTGTTTGCTTGTTTGTTTGGGTTTTTTTTTTTTTTTTCGATTTTTTTCTCAGACGGGCCCCAATAACTCTCTTGGATTTCAAGAACTAGAAAAAGCCATAAGTTCGGGTAGCTTTGGGTGTAACAACAGGTCCACCTTGCCTTCAGCTAAAGCATTTTGAGGATGGTGGGGGGACGTTTAGCACTGGGGGCCACACTGGGAAAACTGTCGATCTGATCATCAGTTGAGGTGACCTCTGTGACCCCAATCAAGGGTGATAAAGGAGAACTCCTTACAGGGGTCATGATTTAAATACTGTTATGCTAACTAGTTTTGTTTACCAATGAAATCATATCTGAGGCTTCACATGTATTCTCTCAACCAATAGATGTCGGAGAGTTTGGAATATATTCTCCTTTTCCTTCAGGAATATGACACTTATACTATGTAATCTTTACTTAGCGACGACTTCTTTTAATATCTGTATCATATCTAATTTGTTCAGATGTCAGATAACAGGAAGAGTAGAAGGTACTCTTTTTATGTACTTTAACATGACCAGCATTTGAATGGTTGGTGGGGGAAAGAGAGTTATCTCTAAAGCAAGAAATTCTGGCTTCGTGGTTTCCAAGGGCTGTTTTTAATTCCACTTTTAAGTATTGCCAGTAATTAAATCTCTGAACAGAATACCCCTGAGAAGGTACATCTCCTCCAACACTCAGGAGATGGATACAGTCTTCTTCTAATGTTTAACCAGTTTACGTTCTATTGCCTCTGAACATCCTGTAAGAAGAGAATGGCTCTCTTTGAGGGAAGTCCAGGGTCAAAGTAATTTTAGTTGAAAACATAGTCGTTAAGAAAGACTGTGGAGATGAAATTCAGAAACAAGGCTGCAGGTTGGCTTATGAATCAGACACATACTACATGGAGCATGGGTTTACTGTTGGCAATCAGTCTATATGCTCTGCATCGCTTAGCCAAAGAATCCTGGCTACTGCCAGGAGTGTGGACAGCTGAGACCTGCTGACCCAATTCCCAGGCAAGCACAGGCTCCTAGAGAACTCAGAAAATAGGTCATGCCAACCCCTCAGTGGGAGACAACAGGCAGAGCAGGAGAGTGGAATGTGAAGATGTTAAGCAACCCTGGCAGCGGCTCACTGGGCACTTGTCAGAGATGTGTCATGTATCAAACGGACCAGTCTTTTCAACTTAAACTCTTTAATGTCATAATTGCATGTCTTTAAATTTCCTTTGCTTGAGTATAATATAAATTAGTAAACTTGTGAGATGACTTTAGGACCTCATGTCTTTTTAAATCTGTCTAAATCATGCGAACAGTTCTCACCTGTCCTACAGATGATGCGAGAATTCTTTCTCCAAGAGCCTAGGTCCTCCAGATCAAGATGAAAAAGATTTGTTTTATAATGTATACGGGAAAAAAATATTTTATACAGGTGAATTTACAGTAGCAAATAGCTAGTAGTTTACTCCTGAACAGTACTGGCTAGTGTGATAGCCATGAGCCGTGGGTGGCTATTTAAGTTTAAATTAATTGCAATTGTATAAAATTTAAAAATCAGTTCTTCAGTTGCACTGGCCACATTTCAAGTACTGAGTAACTAAAGTGCTTGATGGTTACCATGTCAGACCACATAGCTACAGAATATTTCCATTATCACAGAAATTTCTAACAGACAGGCATGCTGATATAAAAAATATATTAAAGTCCTCTGTGAAAAGAAATAAGTGAATGATGCCTAGATGTTTTCAACACAGTTACAAAAATAATCCCTATCGGGACAATATATGATAATATTGAAAATGTCAATCTGCAAATTTTAAACCCCGATACCTGCTATCCATTTAACCTTGCTTGACTCAAGGTGATAGTCTTATAACGAGAAATATTGAAGAGCAAGAACTACTGATCATGAATGGATTCACCCTTGGGAATTAATGACACCACTCTACTCGCCGTGACTGTGCAACCGTAATAATGTTGGAAGGTTTTGTTTCCAGGCCAGATCGTAAAGCTAACGTGAGCCAGTATTTGGTCCCCCTGATAATTTTAAGTGGGAATGAATAACATGTCGTTTTGTGGGACCAGAATGGAAATTATCTCTTGTCACCGATCATCCGTTATTTCACACAGAGCAGAAACAAAAAGCAATCTTGCAGTTGCTGTTTCTTTTTCAAAGGAAGGGATTGATCTTAAATGATACCGATTACGTTCAATTTATTTCTAATTTTTGCAGATACTCGTATATTTCAACGTAATGAACCTCCGATGAAATAGGAGTATACGTTCAAAGTCTAACTGGCCGTGAATTAATAGTTTTCTGGGATGTTGGGGGCGGGGTAGGCATAGAAGATGGTACAAGCAGGAAGAGTGAATCCTGTCCATTGATACTCTTAAGGGATCATCACTTTCTCCCTCTGGCTTTCCTCCCTAAGAATTCAGGACAAGAAAAAGTGAACTGAAGCCAGATTAGTGTTTCTTCTCCTTGACTATCTTTAAGGTCAATAAACTGCAAAATGTCTTTAAGTTGATATAATCTAATATGTTAGTTGGATGGTTACACCCTTAAATTTTTCACCTATGATTTTATTTTAGGAACTAGTTTAATTTTTCAGATTTCCTCCCTCATGACAATAGGCTGCATTTAGTTCTAGCAACTATAATGATTGATTGGTCAAGGACTTGGACCTCTTCTAGTTTAAATACTACAATTTAAAAAAAAAAAAGAGGCATTAAATCATTACAAGTTAAATCTAACTGTATGGTGAGCTCACAATGCAATATATATACAACATACTATTGAATTGTACACTTGAAAATTGTTTGATTTTATTAATCAGTGTCACCCCAATAATTTTTAATTAAAAATAAATCAAGGACGTCAGAGTTTTTAATCATCTTTAACCCACTTAATCAAAAGATGATATGTTAACAGGTTTTCCACAGGATTACACCAATCTCTCTTCTCATTGCCTCTCTCTCTTTCTGTTATTTTTTATAATATTATATTAGATATTAATTACCTTTTCAAATTTCATATGGCCTTGACTTCTTTTTCTCTCTTTTTAGGTATATTACAATTGAATCTTTTTTTTTTTTTTTTTTTTTTTTTTTTTTTTTTTTTTTTTTTTTGCTTCTCTCAATCACCTTTATTTGGTCACTTACTCTCACCTAATTTTTGTCTCCTTTCAATGCCCTTGATTGTCTCCCTGGTTTTTTGCATTCTTTCCACGTGTCCTGCAGTGAGGAGAATGTTGGCAGCTATGTTGTTAATGTAACTGATACTCATAGTCAATTTGGATTGACTAGGCCAAATAAATCCACTTTGAGACTTAAAGCACCCAATTTGGCTGTCTTTGTTGATCAGATTAACTAGATAATAGTCAAATCTCTATCCCACTAATTGCCGCAGAGACACATCATATATTCCCTCATTTGAGTCTCATTTCATTGAAATTTACAATCAAAGCTCTAGGAAGGCACAGTGACATATAAATAACACCAATTGAAGATGAAATTCAATAACCCCTTGCATTATTTTCCATCTCATCTTCCTGCTGAAGTGAGGAAGGGGGAAACTATAAGAACACGTCTTTCCTGCGGCCCCCAGGGACAGAACAAACGAGGGGAACATTACATCACCTATACCGAAATCCCCTACATGGAATGCGTCCCCTCACAACGTACTGAAATTCTCAGACCCAATAAGTTTTTATTTTTTACCTTTAAAAAACGAAAATACAGTCATTACTTCTTAACTCATTACTTAAGTCTGCCAGAAGGAAAATTTTTGCCGACCAAACTACAGTAAACTAGTACTCTATTTATATACTCAGTAAACTTATGTTTTGTACTTGTTCTGTGCTGGGTGAAAAGATAATCTCGTAGGCAATAGGAACGTAATCCCAAACCTTGAAATTTATAGTGTAATAAGTTATTCAAGTAGTCATAAAATCATACAAACACATAACAATAAACCTTGATACGTGTCATGAAGGAATTCAAGCATAGTCGAGTATCTTGGAGCACAAGTCTGGATTGAGATTAGAGATTATGGTTCTAAGTTTAAGAAATGATATTCACAGGTAGCAAATGTCTGAAAGAAAGATCAGAAGTCTAAAGGTAGAGTTGCAAGAAACACTCCTGGTTCCACAGAGGAAGGAAGACAAGGAGCCCTGGAAAATCCAGTGACCTCTTTTGAAACCCATGACATGAGTTTGAACACAAAGCCCAGAGACTCTTGTTTCACGAGCTCCCAGAGCACTCTGACAGGAAGGGAAGTTCATTTCAACCCTTTCCTCGTCCAATGGATTTGAATGTTTTGAGAGCCAAACGCCACACTTAATGATTTATGGCCACGAGTCATGACCACTGCACACTTCACTCCTGCTGGAACCCCCCGCCACAGCCCGGAGTCCACGACTCATTGGTCGACGCTCTCATTTTCAAAAGCATCAGGACAGTGATAGAAATAAAATGTTCACTTCTTCAGTGCTGACCACTGCAGAAGTGGTTTTATCGGAAAGGGGCTGCTTTCACACTTAGTGAAAGGTGAAAAGTCACTGTGGTGCTGTAGCCGACTGAACAGCCTGATAAATAGAACTGTTAATATGTGGATAAACAGCAAGGCGTGGACCTAAATTTCATTACACTTGCATAATTCCAAGAATCCAGTACCAATGAAGAAAATACAGAAAAATTCAAGGTAGTCCTGAAAGCTTAAAGTCCTGAAGAGACAAAAATAAAGAGAACAGTATTCCGTGTAATGCGCTCAGCTGTATTCCACATAATTCACGCAGATAACTTGTTTTCTGTCCAGGAAATGCTCCAGGATAGTAGAAGACATATACCGAGTGTTTATTCTAAAATTACCTAGTGTGAGACTTAAGACATTTGTTTCCTTAAAGGAGTCTGCCTGACATTTGAACTTCCTTATGAAATTGCATTACGAATGTACCGGCTTGGAGGGCCAACCGAAATAGAAGAATGCATTTTCAATTTAGTCTTGGTTACACTTGACCTGTTTTAAAGTGTTTCTCTAATGAAATGGAAGCCACGCCAAAATTAATTCCATGCAAATAGGCAGAGCACAATCTGTGTTATTTAATCATAACGCACACCGTCCACTTTGCCTGAGTGTAGGAACAATACGGAGATGGCGATGGCTTTAATCTGGCAGACCCGATAACATTGTCATAATCATCAAAATGAAGCTCAAGTGGTTTTCTGACCTGAGCGTAACGCTCATGTTTTACTGTAAGAAGTCAGGAAGAGTAGAGGACCGTGTGACTCTCTCGTGGCAATTTTACCTTGTCCTTTCACTCAGAATGCTGTGTCAAGGCAATGGAGCTCAGGAAGAAGGGCCCAAAACCCAGTCCTCTTCATCACCGATTTATCTGCTAAACGCTACACACCATTCTAGAACTTTTTCACATCTATCAACTCGTAAATGAATCCATCCTTACAAACTAGCTTGCTTCTGGAAAAACCACGGTTTTACAGATGAGGAACCTGAGGCCAGGAGTTTCAGAGTTAGACACATGACAGGTGAGAAATCTGGGTTTCCGGAGGCTGTGGTTTTCCTCCTCACCTTGCTGCCCTGTTCAGCGATCCAGTTCACACAGTGTGTGTCAGGCGCCCTGCGGAAGGATGGGAGCACAACACGGATAAAAAGGCATAAGTCCCTGATGGAGATGTCACCCTGGCGGGAGAGACCGACCCTAGACAACTAAACACCTGATAAGCAAGGTGGTGTTACCGGTGCTGCTGCAGAAATAAAGGGCTGGCATGGAGAACGAGGGGAGGGAGAGCGTTGTTTGTTTGTTTTCAGGGAAAGATGATCCTATGAGGATAGAGTACACTCCAAAATGCTGAGGGAAAAAGGAGCTGAGCATCTTCCGAAGGAAGTACCAGTAGAAGGCCAGGTTGGTGGGGTAATAAATAAGGGAGAGAACAGAATGAAATAAGATGGGAACAGACCATGAGCCACATGGTCCAGACACTCGTAGAAATTCCTAGATTTTATCCTAAGAATAATGGGAAGCTATAGAAGAATTATGGTAAGAAAATGATGTCATCTAATGTATACCTTTAACAAATTGTTCTAGGATCTGTGTGAAGAGTTTGCTTAATTTTTGTCTACTTAATTGCAGTTTCTGAGAGGCATATGTGAAATCTCAAATGACGATTGTTAATTTAGCCGTTTCTCTCTGGAAAGTGTTGATTTATATATTGGAATCTGTGTATAGGTGCACATATATTTATACTGTCATGGCTTCTTTTTCTACTTTTTTTCTTTTTCAGCATATACCATCCTTGTGTACCCATGTAATATTTTTGCCTTAAATTCTGTTTTGTTAGCGTTTAAAATTGCTACCCCAGCTTTTCATTGTTCATTTCCCTGATTAAAAAAAAAAAAAATGTCATTTCATTTTAGGAGTGTCACTTGCAGAAAACATTTTCAAATCTTATTTTTGAATTCAGTCTGAATATCTACACCTGTTTCTATTTTTAATTATATATGAACTTAATTCTTTTGTTTCCTGTCTTTTTTTTTCTTTGTTTGATAGGTAGGTCTAGTTCTAATTTTAAAGCGATGCATTATTTTTTGTTCTTATGGTGGTTCTTCTCAGTTAAAGAACTACAATACATTTATTTAATCTTTGAGTTCTTAAATGTATCAGTATCTATGAAAACCACTACTCTAGCACAACCTTATACACCTTCATTATTCTCCATTCTCCATTTTATTAATATTTTCTAGAACTTAATTTTCAGTCGTTATGGATAAACTTTCTAGTTTATTTTAACTAGGTCCTAGTGATTTTGTGCTTGTGCTCTCCTTTTCCTTTCTCCTCCTTCTCTCTCTCTCTCTCCTCTCTCTCTCTCTCTCTCTCTCTCTGTCACACACACACACACACACACACACACACACACACACACACACACACACACACATGCTCTACATGTTACTGAGGAATTTTAGTACCCCTTTTTCTCCTGATACTTATAGCATCCGTAGATTTCTTTTTCATTTCTCTTTACTTATTTTAGTACTTACTTCCAGAGTGATTTCGTCATATGACAGTATTAAAAGTTCTGAAATCTTAGGTGCCTGATAATATCGCCATGTCCTCCTATTTGAAGAATTATTCAACTGGATATTCCTTAATATTTCAAAATTAAAATGCCATTTTTCTTGTACCATGTGTTAGTACCAAAACGTTTGACAACCTGATTCCTGTTTCTACACAGTAGGTTTCCTAGTTCTCTCTGAACATTTTTGTAATACTCTTATTGTCTTTAATATTTTATTATTATACTTTTATTGTATTTTATGTATTTTTATACCTTTCGTCTTTAAAGCTGCCTTCTAAAAGGGTTCTTCAATCTTATCTTCTAAATCATTAATTCACTCTTCAGCTTTATCCAGCTTGGTATTTGTTCTTTCTATTATATTCTTTATTTCAACCATTATATTTTAATATCTAATGCTTCCAGTTTTATGACTTCTTTTTCTTGTGTGATATTGCTGGTATCTTACCTTTTGTGCTTAAGCATAAATGTTATACCAAGTTTACATTACGACTCCAATTATTGTGCTTCAAATGATATATGTCATTCAATGTCAACCTTTCTTTGCAAAAGCTGTATTACCCGAACATTCAGTATTTGATTCGTCAGTTCTCATTTCTCTGGAAATATTAGGTATTCTGGTCAGGGGCTCTGGGGAAGGACAGAAAGCCAGGGGTGGGGCATGCGAACAGCAAGGCAGAAAGTTCCAAACACCCAAACTATTATTTATAATCCCCGTTTGCTGTCTCTATTCTGTGTAAACTCATTGGTCAGTTTTTCAACTCTGCTATTGAGCTGAGGTACATGAGGAGGAGCCTTTCTTTGTAGATAGTAATCTAATTGCCCTGGCAATTGAGCAGAAGAGGGGCTGGAGGTAGCTTTACTTTTTTTTTTTTAATTTACTTTTAACTTGTGTGTGTGTGTGTGTGTGTGTGTGTGTGTGTGTGTGTGACATTGGTTAATGAAATCCAGTAAGTTTCAGGTATATAATTTAACAATGAGGCATAGGTAATATGTATATTGCATGTGTGTTCAACGCCCATAGTTAGATTTCTTTCTGTCACCACGTGTCTGACCCCTTTGATCCCCTCTACCTCCCCCTGCCCGTCTCCCCCTCCACCCGTCTGGTAACCACTGGTCTGTTGTCCATGTCCATGAGTCGGAGGAAGCTTTAACGTGTGACGGAACTTGGTCAGCTCTATCTGTCCCCATAAGCTCCTCGGTCTATCCCTTTTGTTTCGTGTCTTTGTATTTTGCTCTGTTATGTTTTTGTAGCCCTGATTGTACCTTAAATTACTACCCTGTGTGTGTTGGTGATGCGTTTGATGGTGAAAGGGAAAGCGGTGATTGTCTGAAAGCAATGTAGGGCAAAAGAAGAACTTGGAAGATCCCCCTAAGACTTCCCTTTACCATTTCCCACACGCCCAGTTCAAGGCTTCTCTCAGGGGTGAAGCAAGTCAGGAGTTTGTTTGTTATTTTGATAACTTCTGTAATTCATGTTTCCTGCTCTCATCTTTGGTTTTTCCAAGTCTGATTTCGAAGGAGTATCTAGGAAGCTATGTTAGCTTACCATCATTCCAGCCGTAGGAGTTTTATTTTGTTTTGTTTTTTTCTCACATTTTTTTGATTTGCATCAACATTATCCTTATTCTCCAGTTCTAATTCATGAATTATACTCATGACAGCTTCCAAAAATAATATATAACATATCAAATCTGTGGCATATGGCATTTGAGTTTTAAAAGAAAAACTCTTTCCTTTTATGATATGTCGCTTTATAGATTTCTTTAGGAAATCACAGCTTTTTTTCTGTTTTTATTTTTTTTTTTTTAGATTTTGCAATGTCTCACCTATTTTTGTCACCTTCATGTCATGAAATAGCTATTTTACGATGGATAGGAGAGCAAATTTTACTTAATAGCATATCTTTGTTAGCATTTCATTCAGATAAAAAACTGAGGAAACCATGTTTGTAATTGGAAACTGACCAAACAATTAAGAAAAAGAACTAACAGCCTGGTGCTAATATGATTCAAAGGTTTTGAAACTCCAAAATGCCAAGTATTAAAATAAAGTGCAACCATCTATGGCCATGCCGCCCTGAACAAGCCTCATCCTGTCTGATCTCAGAAGCTAAGCAGGGTCAGACCTGGTTAGTACTTGAATGGGAGACCACCTAGGGAGACCAGGTGCCGTAGGCTTAAAAATAAAAAATAAGGGATTGTAAACTGACAAGGTGCTTGTAATCTGTGACCTCAACCAAGGGTGTCCTCATCTAAAAAATTTTTTTTAATAATTAAAAATAAAAATAAAAAATAATAAAGTGCAACCATCATAAAATCCTGGCAAGAGTGTCAATGAATACAACATTGTTGATTTAATCAGATGATACTCATTCAAGTAGGCATTTGCTAAATTATAAATAGTCAAACTGAGTAAAAATCTTTAAATTGACATAGTATTTGGCCAGCAACTTTATGTCTAGAAAAGTATACGAGGAAGTAATAAAAGACATACAAAATAGTTCCTCTAAAGATGTTTATTTCAGCTTGATAGATGTGGTGGGCTGAATAATGACCCTCGAAAGATGTCCATGTTCTAATCTCTGAAACCTCTAAATATGATACCTTTCGTGGCAAAATGGATTTTCAGGTGTGATTATGTTAAAGATCTCGAGATGAAGAGACCACCCTGCATTACCTGGGTGGGCCCAGAGGAATCACAAAGGTTCGTGGAAGGGAGAGGCAGAGGACCAAAGTCAAGACAAGGACGTGCAGCAACAGGACCAGAGGAAGTGATGTACTTTGAAGGTGGAAGAAAGTGTATGAACCAAGAAATGCAGGTGACTGCTAGAAGTTGGAAAAGACAAGGAAATGAATTTTCCTCTGGAGCTTCAGAAGAATCCAACCTCACCAACATCTTGATTGTAGACTTCTGACTTCCAGAACTGTAAGATAATAAATTTGGTTATTTGAAGCCACTACCTTTGTGGTAATTTTTAAAAGAGGCAATAGGAAACTAATAAAGACTGTAATAGAAAAAAAGTTAAAAACAAACTAACTACAAAAAGTTCATGACACATCAAAAAATATGTACTATGCAGCCATCAAAATTGTTGTAGGTTGGTATCTTATTGTGTTCATACTGTGTTATTAAAAAAAAATCTTGTAAAAGTTTAACTTATTTTTAACAAAGAAATTACAAATAACAATAGCTGCATTTTTAAGTGCTTTTTGTGTGTGTGCCAGGAAATTTTAAAGCTCTTTCTGTGTATTATCTCAATTACTGTTCCTATGAGGTGAATAATATTTTCCCCATTTTACAGAAGAGGTAGTTAAGGCACTTAGAGTTAAGATGCTTGCCCAAGGTCACAAAGTAATAGATATGAAACTAAAACATGAGATCCCCGAGGTTGTACTCTTAGTCCTCTTTGCATAAATAACCCTAGACAGTAAACAAAGTGAACATATATACAACCGAGGTAACGCCACATAGTGTAAAACAGGCAAATTCTATCTTCTTTGTCTAAACAATAAATCTTTACTTTTGAAATACAGAAAAAAATAACTTTTAAAAGCTAGAAAATAATAAAGTTTTTAAAATCTGTTCATATGATCTAAAAAAAATATTTCTTAGTCTTATTTTATTTTTAGAAAAAAACACCTTATTTAAAATTAAACTGTTGTGAGTATTCTAACAAGTATGAAAATTATGTCATGATCTATTTGATTACATACCATTCAGTGTTTTGCAGATCTAATGTATGCAGATTTAAAAACCAGTTCATTTACTTATAAATACCAATAAAAATACATATGAAAAAATGTAGCATTAGAGGTTGAACTAAAAAATTAACCCTGGGAGGGGGAAATAACATCGGTTAGCCTCTAATATGGACCACCCCATCAGTACTTAAAGTACGAAGACATAAAAAAAAAATTAGCAAAATAGAGCCATACAAAAAAAGAAAAAATAAAGCAATATGTTCTTGCATTGTGTTCTTGCTGAAAGTAAGATAACTATTAGACTCTGCCTCCACCTGACCCCTAATTCAAAACATGAAGTCTCCTCTACAGCGAAATCTTGGTAACTGTCTTTCTACTTTGAGTATTCTGGTTTTCGAAGTAGCCAGAGAACTGACTTACACACCTCACTCACTCAGCCTTTGTACATCTTGTTGGTAATTGTATTTCCCAGAAAACAAAAAAGACATATTTAAAAGAAATAGCTATAACTATAGAAAGAGATGACAAGAGCCTTTATAACAATAAGTAATGATGATTTTGTTTTATAACATTTCACCCATTTAAAAAGCTAGGTAATAGGTCTAGGATAAGACCTCCTGTGCATTCAGGTGCAAAACAGGTAACTAGGCAAGGAACTGCACCCTCTGTAAACTGCACATTTAAATGAAAGGGGAAGGATTTAACCAAAGCAAGTGAACCCAGGAAGAATGAAGTCGAAGATAATCTCGTGGTCTTCTCATTGTCATACACAGGTCTGCCGAACTCTCCTCCTGTTCACTCACATCTTAATAAACAGACATTTTAAAAAAACTTATAATTGCCAGGTACTACGAGACAAAAGAAAGGAAGTACTTGAAGATTCAGAAGAAAAATAGACCCTTACAGTGATCGACTACCAGAATAAGGACATTTATTAACCATTGTATCCCCAGTTCCTAAAACATTTGTGTGATAGTGGCTATTCAATAAATAGTCATTGATTTAATGAGTAAATCTTTTAGAAAAGCATTCTTCTTCTTCAATGACTAACAAGAAGTCTTTAAATACATACAGCATGAATGCAAAGTTATAGAGAAAATAAGCTAAGCCAAAAAAAGGAAAAGGTAAGGAGACTGTACAAAGAAAATGTAAAAGGAAATATAAGAGTAATTGAGGGACTAACAGGTGATAGATATAAATAATTTTCCCTTATATATGTATCAAATAGTTATTCTCAGTCTATAACTTGTCTTTTAATTTTATGTTATTATTTAAGGTACAGAAATATTTAAATTTTGTATAGCAGAATATATCACTGTTATTTCTGGTTTCTAGAATTTAATGTCTGACTTAGAAAAGTTCTAACCATACTAAGATTATGTATTTTTTCCATTTCTTCTATAGTTTTTTTATAGAAGTATCTTTAACCCAGCTGAAATGTGTTAGTATCCTGATGAAAGATTTGTGTTTAATAAATGATATTTAAAGAAATGAATTTTAACATGGTGACTTCTGCTTCTTATAATAACTAATTAATTCGGATCATTATTTCCAACAAAGACAATTAGGAACACAGAAAAAAATATTTTAAAAAAGAATCTTGAAGACCACAGAATTAACATGTCAAGGACAAAATAAGAAGAAATAATCTCTAAAGGATGAAAATGTAGAGAGAGGGCCTTGGCGTTTGGGGCTACTTTTCCTTAGAGATATTTACCAATTTCAGAAGTGGCCAAGCAGCTGAGAGTCTGAGATACCAAAGTAGGAGTCCAGGACTCACCGGATCAGGGACTTGGCAAGTGTCCCCTACACTAGTGGCCCTTCAAAACTAAACCATAGGATTAAGAGTGAGCGAGAAGTAGATAAGCCTCACAGCCCCGCAGCTCATTTCAAATCATTTCAATGACTGGAACAAAATCCATGAGATTTTGGATTAGTAACAACACTGGGTGCCTGGGACAAGCAAACCTAAATTCTCACTTTGCCTCAAATGATTTCTGAGAATCACTTTTATGAATACAATGTCCAGCGGGAAAAGATAGTGAGGCATACCAGAGATCAGACAATAAAACTAGAGCCAAGTCCAGATTCAGTTAGAAAAAAAGAGCAGCAATCGTATGCATTCCAGGGGTAGAACACTTCATGTAAACAGTGGGAAGCTCGTTCCCACCCTGGAAGACCTGAGGGACTAAAGATCTGAGCAGCTCCCACTGAAATTACAGCTCTCAGCTGGACGCACCCAAGTGGGACTTCTCAAAAGCTTTCCGGAAGCTGCTACGATTCTCAAGAAGTTCTCAGAAGCTCCTGCAAATTACCACACTCTGCAGAAGTGAAATGGGTGGATCTCGAGGGCTCAGGAGAAAGCCACTGCGACTCTCACAGCGACCCACACGTTTAGCTGTAAAAACCTAAGCCTCTGCAAGAATCATGGCTTTTTTTTTTCTTTTCTACCTTCCAAATCACTTCCGAGAGTCTCTCACCTAGAAGTATGAGAACTGTGTCTTTTGGTTTATTTTCTTAGTTTCTAGAAGATATATAGAAGCATGAGGGAATTTCTTAATGAATTCAGAACAATGAAAGAATTTTAAACCTGTGATAAAAGAGCACTAACCATAAAAGATTAATTGACGGACTGTATTAAAATAAAGAAATTCTGCTCATCAAAGGGCACCATTATTGGAGTTAAAAGGCAAGCTACAGAGTATGAAAAGATATTTCAATATCCAAAACAAAGAAAGATTTGTATCCAGAATATGTAAAAAGAACTATGATTCAATAAAGGGGAAAATGTCAACCTGAGAGCCCAGTTGAAAAAAATGGCAGTTAAAGGCAAGTCACAAAAGAATATTCAGAATTAATAAACATATGAAAAATATTCAAGCTCACGAGTAATCAGAATACAAGATACTATTACACAGATATTAGAATGTCTACAACTTAAAAGAATGAAAATACTAGCTGTTGGAGAGGATATGGAAAAATAGGAATGGTTGGGAAGGTTGATTTAAACAACCACTTTTGGCCTCATCTACGAAGATCGAAAATACATATACCCGTTACCCAGCATTTCTGCTCATGTATATATTCAATAGAAATGTGTGCATATTTGTACCAAGATACAAAAAATAATATTTATAGGACCATAAATTTGAACAGTATAAAATTTAAATGATCCAAATTTCCATAAATATAGAATAAATAAATAAATCATGACATATTTATAAAGTGGAACACTATATAGCAGTGAAAATGAACAAACTACTTATACATGCAAAACTTTAACCGTAAACATACTGTTGATGGATAGAAACCAGTCAGAAAATAATGCATGCCCGTAGGATTCTATTATATTAAGTTTTAAAAAGGCAAAACTGTATCATAGTTATTAGGATTGCATATATAGATGATAAAAATATTTCTTTAAAAAGGAAGGTAAATACTATAAGAGATAAAATAATTATTTTTGTGGGGTAAAAGGACATAGGTGACTAAGAGAAGATCTGTAGGAGGCTTCTAAAATGTGAGTAACGTTCTATCTCTTGACCTACTTCCTTTTGTGATAATTCATTAAGCTCTCTAGTTGATTTTGTGGGCTTTTCTGCATATTGTACAACTAAAGGTCCTCGCACTATCGCCGGCCATTCAGCGCACTGTCCAACTATAGGGAAGTGACTAGAGAGAAGCAATACAAAGAAATCTTGCCTCTGTTATATTTGGCTTTGCCCGTCAGAGATATTAATCTCACTTATGCCACTCTTATGCTTTCATCATACCTTATTTCATGATTCACCCCGCTCTGGTCTTGCCACTCAGCCCTCTGCTGACACTGTGTTTCAATGGTAACAAATGTGCTCTGCTGTTTACCTGCCTCCGATTTGGGGCCCGTCCCTATGTATCTGGCGAGGTCCCGTCTTTCCTAAAGACTCCGTCACTTGTTATATGCCCTATCCTCCTGTCTTTGACCATTCTGCCTCATCTCCTCCTTTTCCTTCTTAGAATTAGCCATTTCTCTGTGCTATTTTCTATACTATGCATGCTCCCATTGATGTATTACCCAACAGTGTTTATATTCATTGTTTGCATACCTGTTTCACTTATAAGACTGTGGCCATTCTCGAGGGCAGGTACCTACATGTCTTACTCATTTTCTATTACTAGCACTTAGCTTACTGCCTCGCTGAGATTAGGATCTCAGCACTTTAGTTGAATGTAAGTCACTAGTTCATTGACAGCTTGGCAGTGAAGTTGTGGAATATGGATCTGTGTGGAATGTGCCTAAAAACATAGCAAAATTTCTACAAATTATGGTTGTTTACACCACACAGAGTGATATAACATTATCATGATCAGTTTGTCTTATATTTATATCAAATAAATGCATAGTTTAATCATGAAAGTGCCACCAGGGTTTCTAACTAGATATACTTGGCAGATTGGGGCATTGAATTGTGTATACACTCGTGCTAACACAGGCCTTTCAAAATAAGCTTTCAGAAAAGTAGGACCATAAAAATTAAACTTTTTCATCAAATTTTACAGTTTTTATAATAATGGACATCATGAAGCTGTATAACCATATGAAAATATCCTAAATCTAACAGGCAGCCTCAGGAATTCTCCATCATTTTAGAGGCTCCTCACATAATTCCAATCTTATTTCAAGACTTAGGAAAATAATTGTGTATTTTGATGTCAACAAAAGGTTTTATGATCCAGTCAGTCAGCACCTAATTTATGGGGCATTTGAATGGTGGTGGTTCAAGCCTACAGTGTAGGGAGGAAAATCATATGTGTTAGTGACTGAAAAGAGAAATGCTTTTCTCTGATTGGTGAGTCCTTTGATAGCAGCCCTGCGGCTTGCAGTCTGTGATAAGGTCACTGAAGCTCAGCTTTGCTTCGCCCCCTGGAGTTCAGGAACTTCGCTGTGTGTTTTGTCCTGAGTCTGCAGGCCTTCGCACCACTGGGATTTTTAAAAATAGTACTTTGCACCCAACACCATTGGCTTTAAAAATGGTGTCGAACAATTTTTTTCATTTATAAAACTTCCCCATATTATATTAGTCACTAAATATCAATTAAACAATGACAAGGCAGTGTACGGATACAAGATAAAAGTGGTCCCTTTTCTCAGAAAGCTTAGAGCCCTTGGAGTCCGGGTATAATGTAGAATGCCAAAAGTTCAGGTTTTGTGGTATCCATGTCATTTCTGTTTACCAATCTACTAGTAGAATTTTAAACTGTTTTTAAATTGCGTCTTAAAATGGGAACATGTAACAGTGGTTAGAAACAGGAAGTGTAAAGCAGAACCTTGAAGTCTGTGAAAACAGGCCAAAAGAGAAAATTCTGAAAATTCGATGTTGTTACGTGGCATCTCCCGTCTGATTCCACTACTCCTGAAAATAATGTTGACAGTCCAGACCACGACAGGTGCTCAATCCATCCATTGAGAGTAAGCGTAGCAGTCAACTTAGAAAGGACAGACTGTCGCTATTTAAAACGAGGGTTTTGATATTAATGGAGATGCAAACGTCCTCACTCTGAACGTGTACCTCTTTGACAAATTCCCAGTAATAAATTCATGAAACGATTGCTCTTGCTGCAGCATTTACACAGCACTAACACAAATCCTGAGTGTTTTTTTCAGTCTGTGTGTGTATATGTGTGTCCATGTGTGTCTGTGTGTATGTGCTTGTTCATGTTTTGTGACCAAAAAAGAGGAAGAATTGGTTAGGAGCAATAAAATGAAAAACACTTTTTTAATGCTCAAATATTTCTTTAAAATCAGTTACAGAATCACCTGTAGGATAAAACTCGTAGAATAGAAAAAATATCATAAAGACCATGTGTCATAATGGCCAACGCTTTTAAATGAAATAACAGTATCAAATAACCGTTTTATGGTTTGCAGAAGACGCATGAACAAATGGTCAGATGCTCTGATTTACCTTTTTCTACCCGTTAGAACTAGATAGATGGAGGCATATTAATGCCTTGGGCCATTCGTTGATATCTGTTCTCAAGATTTAGAATTACGATATGTATAAAGTACTCAACAGTAAATTAAGTAAAATGAGCCATTTAACTTACTCCATGAGATTTTAGTAAGATGTTTGCATGAAGCACAAACACAAGCGTTTACCTGAAGGGGCTCAAGGGTGTCGCTTACATCAAACCCATCGGGCACAGTGCTCCCTTGAGCGTTCATCAGAAGCCCTTACCACTAAGAGATTGTCTCCGTGCGCCCAACAGAATAGTAACACTGGCACCTTTTAGTTATTAAAAAGTAGTTTAATATGTTTTTAGACAAATGTATAATATAATGCTAAGTATCTTTGAGTGTTTACTCTGTAACACAGATCTATTCTATCTCAGGTGGGGAGCAGCGTGGGGTAACAGTGATGAGAGTTTTCTACTTCATGTCACACCATTCTTTCATGAAGAAAAAAAAATGTCACAACAAAGGAAAAAAGGATGGAGAAAGGGAATGGATTCACACTTCAACTTAATTCTCTTCAAGCAAATAGTTGGCTTATTTAGCAGGGTTTTTTTCTTTTAATGGTATACACTCTCAAGCAATAACTTCAAAGGCACACTGAATATTTTCATCACACATACAGAAATTGCTGTTATGAAAGTAAATTATTGTGTGAGTAGAAGAACATCATTGGTTATCTTTAGTGCCTGAAAATGCACTTTGAAGAGTACTTTTTTGCAGATATGAAGACCAGACAGACAGGTCCTTTAAAGTCATCCTGTCGCATGAGCATCTACATTTCTCAGGAAAAGGCTGTCAACTAACCAAGGTCTCGCCCAGAACAATATTCCCTTTGGGCAGCTTTGTCAGCATCGCTCTTCCATTATCTTCTTGACAGAACCTTTTAAGCAATTTCAACACGTTGTCATTTGTTTCTGTAGAGTTACGTGAGTCTGTATTACTAAATATTATGACATCAAGAGTAGCATGGGAATTTTCCTGTATACCGAAACTTATGATAGAATCCATTACCTTTAATTCTGCAGAGTATTCTGAAGTTGTTGGCATTAGGGCCTGGGAACTAACGCCAACGTGGACAAGGCTGTGTTATGACTTTCTTGGGCCCTAGGCACTTTGCCTATGGTGAGTCCCTTCCTCAAAAGAAAAAAAAAATGAAATTATATTTGAAGACCACGTTAATAAGGATGATTATAATCTAATCTATTATACTTTTTTATTTTATTAATTCTAAAGAAACTAAAAACATTTTTTGTGAGCCACGGGCCTTAAACCTTGTACCTACTGTGCCTGCCAGATAAATTGGCCATGTAGATAGACCACTTCTTTATTTCATCATGTTAGAATGTCACACATGGTCTTTAGATTCAGTTCACGTCCATACAGGATTTGGTGGTTTGTAACGATTTCTGAGGACTCCGTGGTTCTCCGGAGGTACTGCACAGAGCAGGCAGGATGTGGGGAGATCCCTTTCCCTTCTCCAAGGAGAGCATCCTAGCTTCATCTATTTTATATTTAGGAAGCCTTCGTAACATTTAATTTGGAAAGGGGGGCCTTACTGCTTTTTAAAAATCTGAAAATCAGTGACATGGAATCTAGATATTAACAGATAGAAATTGATTACTGCATTTCGAAGTACTTTTAATTAGTTCAATCTTTTGTACACATCTTGGAATTAATACGTTATTCTCTTACCAGGACAAACAGAGATGGTATTACACAAGTTCCTTGCTTTAAACTCCTTATTCTTTGGTTTATTAAATAAAAAACATTTTTGTCAGACTGTTTCAGCATTGTGCATGCCTTGGAATTTTATTGCCTATGAAAAATAAGGTAGTGAGACTACTCTGTGATTTATTTTGTGTCCAATCACCAGTTAAATGATGCAAATTCATGTATCACAGCTGATTGGATTTTTTCAACTGTTTGGTGTTTTTGTCAGGCTTTTTTTTTTTTTTTTTTTTTTTTTTTTTTTTTTTACTGCCCTGTTTTGGCAAGTCCGTGGCTCAAAGTTATGATGAGCATTCTTGTAGCAAGAGATTATTGGAAGAGGCAGAAGATGCAGAGCGGAAGATCGGTTTATAAATATGAAAGCCAAGGATTTTTAATCTTTTTAATTGGTATGTCCTTGATAGTTTTTTTTCTTATTATAAGATAATAGATGTCAGCATAAGTTTTGGTGACATTGTGATTTATAATAAATATACATTTGGTCTTTCTCGCCAATTCTGGAATAGAACCCTTAGAATTCCTAAGTAGTAAGATCTGTGAAGTTATCTGGATATTCATAATATGCCCCTTGCACCGTACCTGAGTTTATGTTACCGAGGTGACTTTTGGAAAGCACCTAAGGATGGGAACTGGTTGCCAGGCAAACCGCCTATGAATAGAGGACTGGCACTTTCAGTCCATACTCCTGATGTCCAGGGAGGGGAGAGGAGCTTGAGGTTGAATCAGTCACCAGTGCCCGGTGATTTAATCAGTTGTACTTGGTAATGAAGCCTCCATAAAAACCCCAAAGGATGGGGTTTTGTAGAGATTCCAGCTGATTATCCAGAATGCTTCCATGTGCCACCGTGATGGGCCCCAAACTTCATGAGGACAGAAGCTCCTTTGTTTGAGACATGACCCTATCTGAATCTCTTCATCTGGCTGTTGATTCGTATCCTTTAATATCTTTTGTAATAAATCAGAGATCTAGTGAGTGAATGGGTTTCCTGAGTTGTGAGCTTCTGCAGCAAGTTGATCAAACTCCAGGAGGGGGTCTTAGGGATCTCTGATTTATAGCCAGTCTGTCAGAAGTGCACATGACAGGTGGACTTTCAACTGACATCTGAATTGGGGGCAGTCTTGTGGGACCGAGCCCTCTACCTGTGGAATCCGATGCTGTCTCTGAGTAGATATTGTCAGAACTGAGTGGAATTGTAGGACAGCCGGCTGGTGTCAGAAGAACTATACCAGCTGGACGGGACACCCACTTCCACCAAACACACACACACAAGTGTATATTAAAATCAGAAGGTTTTGAAAGTAGAAGAGATCTGAGAACACAGCGTGTTGGATGAAACAGTGCGCCGGGAGAGAGGGGACCCCGGCTCCGCCATTTACTGCTCGCTTTGGGTTAATCGCTTAGCTTCCGCAATCTGTCATTGTCAAAGATGAAAAGAAGACAATTAGAGATAGCAATGTTACGGAAAGGATGGAATCTGAAATCACTCCTACTATTAAAACTTAGAAATACTAGATAAAAATATAACGGCTATCCTTATCAATGCTTAGGTGTGTGAGCAAGAAGGGAAGAGAAATCTCCAGGAATCAGAAAGAAAGAGGGAACCACACGCCCGAGAAATAAGGCTGAGAGCGTTGCTGCTCTGGGAGCTGGTTGTGTGATCATCTAGTGGGTGTTAGTGCCCACTCAAGAACAGAACGCAAGGCCAGTGGGTCTGCATGGGATGTGTGGTTACACGCTTCTTACCCCTACCTTTTTATTTTTAAAAGGGAGGCCTTTGAAATGCTGCTGTCTTGCTGAAAGTATCTAAGAGAGAGAAAAAAGAATCCACTATCCCCACAGAGATAAAAAGGAAGAAGCTTGACCTTTATTTTTATTTTTTTTATTTTATTTTATTTTATTTTATTTTATTTTGGCCTGAATTCTATGTGTGCAAGAGCAACAACAAAAATCTACTGAGAAATGTATTCATAGATCTGTACTACCTTCTACTTGGGGGGTTCAAATTTGGATTATCTGCATGCTCTAGGATCCCCCAAGAATTTTTTTTCCAGACTAGCGGTAACCCTGGCAAATAATCACAGTGCCTGTGAAGGGGCATTTCCCCACTGCAGGATGCACAGTTCCCCACACCCTGATGAAGGTGTGCTTAATTCCAGCTTTAAAAAAAGACACACCAGGTAAAATCTACAATGAGAAAGAGTAAGCAGCATATTGAAAACAAGAGAACAATGACCAAACACACTTATTTTCTTCTTTCAAGTTAAAGTCCTCAAGATAGATCATTTCATATTGAGAGATGGCATTTGCAGCAATTGGTTATTTTTATATTTTTGACTGCATACAAATGCCAAGTAACTCATTACTAATTTATCTTCATGGGAATAGAAAGCATTCCTAGATGTGTTATTGGAATTTAACTCTAAAAATATAAATGTTTATTATTCTTATGGAAATAAAGCATTTTTTTTTTAAAACTACAATAAGAATCTAATAAAAAGAGTAACATCGTCACAAAATAATAAATTAAAAATATAAACATATAAAGTAAAAAATATAAGGATCTGAAGGAGAAATAGAGAAATCTCCATTAAAAAAAAGTTTAATAATACATCTCTCACAGTATTTGCTAAACAAACAAACAGAAATTTACAATGGGAATGAGATATAAACAATGCAATGAACACACTTTATTTAACTCATTTCTCAAGGAGAAGATTCTAGAGGCCCTGGCCAACATTATGATTCCCCTCAATCAAGAAGGGCCTCAAGGGGCTACAGCATCTGAGCAGTTAATCCCATCTGCAAGCCTCTGTCTCTATAGGCCCTCGTTTTCCACAGATATTATTGTTATTGTTCATACATGTCAACGCAGGAAAAGGGCTGGGAAGTGCTGACTTCAAATCTGACCCCAAAAAAGATGTGAGTGAGGTACACAGGCGTTCAATATAGCGGCCTCTGGACTATTTTGTATACCTAAAATATTGCATAATTTAAAAACAGAGAATCGAAAGCGTTTTGTATCTGCTGACTTCACCTGTTCTGTTTCAACTCTTTCTTCAGCATATTCTACTCGACCTACCGAAACACTGCGCTTGTCAAGGCAACAGCGATTTCCTCATTGCCGAATAGTCGGTTCTCAGTGTTTATCTTACCAGACTTCTCAGGACATTTAATACATTGGTGCTCTCTATTCTTCAAGTGCCTTCTTTTTTTTTCATTTGATTTGCAAGGTCCCCCTCTGCTGGCCTTCCTCCCACCCAACTGATCCTTTATTCTAATTTCTTTTAGTATTCCTCTTCATCTTTCTGAAATCAAATTTCAGAAATATTTCTATCCTATTTCTATCTATACTCAACCCCTCGGTTACCACACCCATCCCATAGCTTTAGGCTTTTTTAAGAGAAAAAAAAAAAGTTTATTAACATGTATACCTCATATATACATGGGGGATATGCAGAAGGAAAATGAGTAACTCAAACAGTGGCTTACAACTGTCACTTAAATGCCATCTTCAGGTAACGAATGACAAAAGAAAAAATGCTGAGGAGGAGGCCCGTGATGGGGAGGTTACCAGGAAAAGCACAGTAAACAAGAATAAGCTATGTTACACAGATTTCAATGAAGCCACTGATAAGGCTTCAAAGCTGTCTCTGGGGATTAACCTTTGTCCTTCTTAGTAAGGAAGGGAAAAGTGAGGGAAGAGAGACACCTTTGTAAATTTATGTCCTGCTATAAGGCAAATAAGGAAAAGGTAGAAAGCTTTTCTTGTATCTGCTTCTACTCAGTTTCCTTCAGCTCAAAATAATCTTTGCCAAAGTGGCATATTTGAGGCTGGCATATTCTGCCACCTGTCATTCTCTGCCTTTAAACTTCCCGTAAGAAATTTCACAGTCCAGAAGCTCAGTTAGTAGATGGCTCTATATCTCATTGAACCAGTCTCTTAGTCCTAAAAATAAGTCCGTTCAGCGAAACGGTTGTTTCTCATTTTAGGAGGTGGTGTCTCAAGTGGGCTCTGTCAGAGTTGGGCTGCGTGTGATGCTAGATGTCAGTTTAGAAGAGGCGTTTCTGTGGAGACTAAAAAAACAAAAGTTAGCGATTGGAACAGACTATAAAGCAGTGTCTCTAATAATCAGGAAGTGGGTTGTAGTTATTTGGCTATTCATTTTGCCTTTAGACTCTTAGAGATATCCTCTCTCTGTTTTTTGTTTTGAGGTGGAAACTAGAATATAACCATTAAGCAGTCATATGAAGGGCACAATGACAGAACCAGGCATCGCAAGGAGAGACTCCACAGTGTATCCTAAGAGATCTTTCAGCTAGCTCTGTCTGAGGAAAAATGTTGTGTTTGGGTTTTGTTTGTTCCCCATGACGGGCACTTTATATCTGACATCCGGCTAAGAGGTGATGAGTTGCTTCTAAGGTTCTTCTGAGGAGGGGCTTTACAGCCCCCGCTGCTGGGGACGAGCAAGACTTAGTTTCTATGTTACAGATGCCATTTATGTCCTAAAAATCTATTTAAAATTTTATCAGATCAATCTCTCTGACAGATAGATACAGAAACAAAAAAATATGGATTATCACCAATTATTTTTGCCAATATCTTTTCTTTTGGGCAGTATGTTTTGATTTATAAGTCTCTGCCTGTAAATTTCTCTTCCATTGTAGCTTTAGGCATTCCTGTGGGTTTAAAGGAAATTAAGCTTAGAGTAGTTAAATTCCAAAAATACTCCAGGAAAATGTTCTTTTTGTATGATTTAAGTCAATACGAGGGCTCTGGTAGCCTATTTCAGTGCAGAGAATCCATTCATTTTAATGGAATATCCAGTCTAATGGAACATATTGTGCTCAAAGAAAAACTCATTCTCGGGAATGTGCTGAAACAGGTACATAATTTACCAGAAATGAAGTTAAGTTCAGCATATTCTAGAAAAATGAATCACATGAGGCTTGGATCTTATGCTGTGCATTCAACATAAATAGCACTGTTTGCCTTCTACAACCATGATGATTTTAGAAAGCCAAAAATATATTATATTGGGGGGAAAAAGGCTGCAGTGGATATCCTGTGCTTTTGCATGCTCCTCGCCCCCAAAGGTAGATATCGGAGGATAACAGGGAAGGACAGACATTTTTTTGAATTGTTATGCTTGCATGCTTGCTTGTTTACCTTTCTTTTGCTCAAACATCTAAGCTATATTCTTTTTACACCCCCTCGCATATATTCTTTTTTGAATTCCTATTTAGTACTAGGGTTGTAATTTTAATATGTACTCATTGTTATTTTATGTTTCCTCCTTTCCTTCTCCATGAAAATGTTCAGCCCCTTCGTTATTTTTAGTTTCCCCTACAACAGTATATGTTTTCTTATCTCTCAAACTTTAAAAAAATATATCTGGCATTGAAGGTAGCCGTTTGGGCTTTTCTCTTATGAATTTTTACCTTTACTATAGACTGGGGTGCAGGAAACTTTTTCCGTAAAGGACTAGATAGTAAATATTTTCAAATTTGGAGGCCTCATAATATATCACAATTCTGTCATCGGATGTGAAAGCGGCCATAGAGAGTATGTATGTATATGAATGAGTTTGGCTGTGTTCCAATGAAATGTTATTTGCAAAAACAGGCAACAGGATGCATTTAGCCCATGGGCCTATTTTTCTGGCCCCTCCTACAGACTGTAGAATGACAAAATAAATAAAAATCTTTACCTTTATCTAGAAGACATTTTTAAAAGCCTCACCTGCCTGGTTTTCTGCACCAAACTTTAAAGTCTGGATAGGAGCTACATGTCTTAAAGTTGATTCACCAATGTTTATGTTAAGACTCACCATCATATAAATACACTGAAAGTAGTCCTAATTCTTAGGTAGTATGCTGCACAGTGGGGGATTTATTGTGTCTAAAATTTGTCTCACAAATTGTCTAACAATCAAGCCTAAGATCTAGAAAAAAAGATCTATATGAAGCTAAATATTTACTTAGCCTCAATTTCTTACCTTTCAACTCAAAAAAAAATTTCTTTGAAGGCAGTTTGGAAACATTTTTATTAATTAAATGATTGATTAATAGAAAAAGAAAAAGAAAACAGTTCCTAATGTAAAGAGAAATTTGAAGTTTTATTTTATATTAATAAAAATTATTAGGCATTTTCTTTCTTGTAGATCAAAACTTATCAAACAACCTTGAGAATTTGTTTTAGATTTTGTGGAGAACATAAGTTTGAAGGACATTTCTAAGAAAACAATATTTACCTAAAATGGTTAAAACATGCTGAAGAAAGCATGGTACAAAAGAGCATATAGAAATATTGTCTTTACCAACATGTTATAAATTTTGTGATTAAAAAACTTTTTGCAGAAATATGGATAGCATTACTTATAAAAGACTATTGAACATGTATCATAAGAAAATATATTTTAACTTTGAGTACTAGGAGAAACTTTGTGCAATAACATTGTCAATTTTACTCTTACATTCTTCTCTTCATTACTCCCATCTCCATCTACCTTATTTATTTAAAAAATATATAATGGTCTTCCATGTTTCCTCTTTGGACATTTTCTTGATGTTATAATAAATAGTTGCAAAAAATAAACTAAAAGCTAATTTTGAAAAAAAGAAAACAAAAAGTTTCTTACCCTCCCACTAACTCCCAAGAGAAAATCTAAAGACATGTAAATCATTGAAATCATTGCTAATTATTCAGAACTCACCCTAGTGTTTCTCGGCCATGGTTCTCCAGAGAAAAGAACAATAGAAAGAGATTTACTATAGAGGCTGAAAAGTCCCACCATCTGCAAGCTGGGACTCAGGAAAGCCGATGCTATAATTCCAGTTTGAATCTGAAGGCCTCTGAAAACCCAGGGAGCAGATGGTGTAAATTCCAGACCAAGAACAGAAAAAGAACAATGTCCCAGCTCAAGTGGACAGGTATGAAGCAAAAGGAGCAAATTTCTCCTTTCTCAACCTTATTGTGTTATTCAGGTCCTCAAGAAATTGGATAATACCCCCATACTTTGGGGAAAACAGCCTACTTTACTGAGCCCAGACATTTAGATTCTAATCTCATCAGGAAATGCCCTCATTGACACACCCATAAAGAATGTTTAATCTGGACACCCCTTCTCCCAGTCAGATTGACCCAGAAAATTAACCATCACACCTAGGGAGTTACAACAAGAGGAAATGTGACAATTTTCCCCTTTAATTAACTACTTCCAAATCAATACTGAGGAATACTTCATTCATGTAAATGTAATGCTTCTTTCTTATCAATTATACCTGCATTTTTAGCAATAAACCATCTTTAAAAAAACAACAAAATATAGAAAAGGGGTATTTCAATTAGTGCTTAGCCCACATTAAAGGGATTTTTTTTTCATATCTTAATCTAAGACCTTTAATTATTGCCTAATAATGATACTAAACAACTCAATTTTGTTGTATTCAAACCTTATGGCAGTACTCCATAGATAGAAGTGTTTTTAGGAGGACTATTTTGACAGGCCCACAGAACATAATATCCTAGCTCCCCAGAATAAATTTAGTAGCTCTCAAGTTCTGGAGGAGCAGCCCAGAGAAGCGATGACTAGTATATTTCATAAGCTTCCATTAACCACTCATCCAATTGCTTTAGAACATATGGAAAATTCTTCTTATAAACATAGCTATGGAAGGAACTCTACAAAGAGATCTAGCAAATTGTCTCCTTAGTCAAAAGATAAACATGCCATCAAGTCAACCAGAATGTAAGGCAACGATTTATCAATCCAATGAGAATGTGTCGCTTGGAACTGAAATGACTTTTAAGCAAACAGCGACAACTATACTCTTTAGTTGGAAAACAAATTCAGGTGATCGAGTACTCTCTAGAGAATTTTAACACTACTGGCTATTGGAAGGTAAAGGGGACTTCTAATAATTAAGTGTTAATAAAAAAGAACAAACTTTTTAATATCTTTACTATTTAAAAAAATGATTTTTTTTTTGGAAGACAGTAGAAACCTAAAGCTAACTCTTAAAATTACCCTCCAGAGAAAGGCAAAAATGAGTGAAATCACTAGGGCCATCACATACTCATTGATGAGAACCTGTGTACCTAAGCTTAGTTAAATTTGTAGAATCATTGATCCTAATACATAATCAAATTAACTCACTCTCTGTGATCTGATCTAACAGGTCAAGATTTGGGCTGGACATTATAACCACTGAGAAATCAGGCCATAGTAGCATGTGTGAGTCGGGGCGGAAGAACACAATGTCTTCATAAGTACTACAGGACCATCAATTCAACAGGTTCTGAGCACTTACACAGGGCCAATCACGCCAAAGAAATTAGGAAAGTTTGGATAATATTTATTCCACATAGCTAAACCAACTTTATTCCTGATTCCACTAATCTCTAGTACCAATCTGGTGGAAAGAACCTAACAATAAGAAAAGAAGAGAAAATAAGTGGAAATCAAAGAGACAAAAGCTAGCCTAGAAAGTTATCTTTGGAATTCTTTGGGGTTCCTAAGTTTATCCATCAAATGTATGATTGTCAACAAAAGTTACACTTCTCTTGGGGCCCAGAGAAGAGAACACCCTGTTGCTACTGTAGGGGAGGTAAAATTTATTCTCCATCCTTTTTGGGTTTTCAACTGGGACTGACATCAAACAGATTAAAGAGCGTACGCATTTTATTTAATAAGATCGTACACGTACATGAGAGAAATCACAGGAGAACGAAGACACAAAGAAGTAGGTAGGTCTGAGGGCTTATATGTCAGGTTGAACAAAAGAGTGGGAATTGTAAAAGGGTGAGTAAAATACATGGGAAACTAAAGGAAGTTAAAAATTATTTTAGCACGGTTTATTTACATCGATTTTTGTCAGCCTGAACTCCTCATCTCTGGTGATTAGAATGTTTATTTCTTCCTGGTGAATGGAGGGCATCTTCACATGGGACAGTCAGTCTCCTGCTTTCAAGAGGAAAAGGGAAGGGTGGAGTGTAACTGCTGTTTTTCAAGTACCTTTAGCTGAAAATAATCAATACTCCAAAGCAGCATATTTTGGGGTGGTATGTCCTTGACTCCTTCACCATCATATAAATATTCGCTTTCCACTAAAGTAAACTTAAAAATATTCACTGCCTCAGTTAAGGAATTAATATTTTCCTTGTAGTTTCTTACTTCTGGTCTAATATATGATAACCACATAGAGTTGCCGCCTGATTCTCAGAAAGAGTGCATCCCAAGACCTTCAGTAAACCCCAGATTTATGACTATCGCAAGAGTTCATTTCCTTTAGAAACTTCTTCCCCCCCCCTGCAAACAGCCATCATTTTCTTATGCTATCATATCATTATCATAATAACAAAATTACTGGAATCGTAATAACTTTAGTTCTCTTTGTTCTCCCGAACAGTATGATTACTGGATTTCCTTATGCTTTCTCAATCAAAGTTAAACTATGATTTTATTCTTCAAAAGTGACAGATTTGATGAAGTAACAACTCAGATGTTAGGAAATATTTTTTAGATTCTTACAGCAGACACTATTTCGAAATTAACATGTAGAAAATGCAAGAATGACATATTATAACATAAAGCAAATATATTTGCCAGATGCTAAAAATGACTTTAGGGACAACTCAGAGACTAAACTTATAGGTTGACATGATAATGAGATTTTGTGTTAAAACCATAAAAACACAAATTATAAATGAAGGAAGTATGAAAACTGAGACTAATATCGTAAAGTCTTTTTGCATTCTCTTGTCTTAATTGGCAGTTTGTACCCCTTTGGCATTTGAAATAGAAAAGTAAGCATTCTCTCTGATATAGATAATATGATTTTAATGAACAAAGGGTGGCCTTACCAGATAATTAGCCCAATTATTAGATTATTATTCTCAAGATCTACAAATCAACTATTTAAAAACTAAATGTGCTTTTGCTTGTATAAAATGTTAATAATCCTGTAAAAAAAATACAACTCAGTTCCTTCAGCATGGAGTGGGCAAGTTATTTAACTTGGTGGATATAATAGAAGGTGATATAGCCCAGGTGGTTAAATATATGGTTGTTTGCTGATTTTTTTTTTGTACAAACATGGTAGAAATATGACTAGACATACTTAAAGGTTCTTTCAGCATAAAACTACCCATAGCTATGGCCCACGGTGTTGAAATTTGAGATCTTAGCTGCTCTCTTATCTGCACACTTGCGTGAACCTCAAAAGTTTCTTCTGCTAGCTGTTGGCCTTGCCTGTGTGTATGTCTTTGACTAATTTCCTTGTAATTATGTGCCAGCTTTTTATTTCAGCATTTGGATAGGACTCCCAATATCTCTAAGAAGATGCTTATGTTTCCCTGTCCTCATCTGACTCCACACTTAACTAACCACATGGAATCACTTCATGGAGCATATTACCGTGACTACATAGCTCTTAACCCATTTCAACTCTTTCTCAACAACCCTGTTGAGAGGAGACACAGCATTTCTAAAGTATTATCTGATCTCCAGCCTTTCCTCCAGGTACTCTAAAGTTAATTCTTGAATTAAGCTAGATAACAAAGAGTACTTTAGATCCCATATTTTGCTCTTCTGTAGGGTTGCTTTTCATTGATATAAACTCAATAGATCCAGGCTGCCTCGCTCCCAATTTAAGTGAAGTGTCAGCACAAAGTGTCATTCAAAAGAAATGCATTTCCAATTCTGAACTGGTGAACTCTTTCACAAAGGTTTTCTTGGCATGGTCAATGGATTGGAAGCAGAGGAAGAGATGATGCTGGGACCGGGACAAAGAACACACACTGAGGCTTCCTAAAGATCCTTTATCTCTATCCCCTAAATCCTTATTCATTTAAACAGCTGCTCATCTTTGTCCCTCTCATCCACAAAACTTAAAGCTATTCAGCTCCCTATCACTCCGTCTTTACTCCATCTCCTTACTGGATCTTATTTATTTCCTTTTCAGACTTTGTAGAGAAATCTGTTGCCTTTCTCTTTCTCCCTTAAGTATCACTATCTGCCAATCCAAATTGCATAACAAAGACTTGGCAGATGAGCGGTGAAGATTTGAAAAGGGAGGCTTAGGTGAAGAAGGTAGGAATATTTTATAATGAACACAGCAATAAATTTCAAACATATGTTCATTATTATTTTCTGACGATATAAGATCGAAGTAGAAGTCTTTCTGTCACACTGAATTTTACTTGGACCGTATGCCATTAGAAAGTAATCATGGATGTGCGTTTGAAACTCACCCCTGTATTCGTTATAAAAAGTGTGTTTGAGCAGCAATGTTCATCACTATTTCTTTTAAATGAAAACCCAGAAAAGCACGTTCATTTTTGGTGCCGGAACCAGCAATTGTACTTCTTCTAATGGTTCACATTGTTTCTATCTTATGGGAAGTACATATGACCCTTTGCATGAGGGACTAGAAAACTTGGAGCCACATTGAGATTTCTGCTCTGGCCCGTGGACCCAAAGGTATACAGCTCATCCATGCCGCTTTCATTTCCTCTTTGCACTATTGCCTTCTTACATTTTTAATTTTTTTTAATTGTGGTTAAAATAGAATTAGCGTCAAATGTGCTATCTTAACCGATTTCAAGTGTACAAGTTTAGTAGTTTTCAGTACCTTCTCATTTTTGTTCAACCCATCTCCAGGACTCTCTTCATCTTGCAAAACTGAAACTCTTACCCAATAAACAACAACTTCCTGTTTCCCCCTCTACTGCCCCTGACAACCCCCATTCTACTTTCTGTCTCTCTGAATATGACTACTTTAGATAGTCACGTAAGTGGAATCATACAATATTCGTCTTTTTGTGTCCGGTTTATTTCACTTAGCGTTAGGTTCTCTGGGTTCATTCACGCTGTGGAATGTGTCAGAGTTTCCTTCCTTTTTAAGGGTGAATAGTATTCCATTGTGTGCCTACACCCCATTTTGCTCATTTATTCAGCCGTCAATGGACACATGGGTCGCTTCCACATCTTGGCTATTGTGAGTAATGCTGCTGTGGAGGTTTGTATACAAAGTTTTGCTGTGAGTGGACATGCGCTTTTATTCCTCTCGGGTAAATACATCGAAGTGGAATGGCTAAGTTGTATGGGTAGGTGCATTTAAATTTCTGTGAAACTGCTGAAAGGTCTTTCCTTTTTACATTTCCTCCAGTAACGTATGAATGTTCCAGGCACTTTGCATTCTTGCCAGTACTTGATACTGTCAGTGTTATTTAACCGTAGCCATTCTGATGGGTGTGCAATGGTACGTCATTCTTTCTTTGTGATGCCTTTCTAAGAACGAAAGTGTTTCAATTTATTTGAAACCTAATTCACCAATGCCTAATTTTGGGGTGTTAGCTAGAAAATCTTTTCCTACTTTGAAGTCACAAAGATTTTCTCCTATATTTTTTTCCTCTGAATTGTATAGTTGTCACTTTTTGTTTTGAATGAATTATTTGATTTTTAATATGTTTTCACGTAAGGATTGAGATTAGTTTTCTCCCGTGTGGGTATCCATCTGTTCTGGCACCATTCGTTTGAAAGACATTCTTTTCCTCATTGAATTGCCTTGGCCCCTCTGTCGTAAATCAGTTGATCATATTTATGAATCTATTTCTGGACTCTGTCTCCTGTCGCATTGATTAATTTATATGTATTTTATGGCTTTGGCGCTATTAGAAATTGATTTTTTTTAAGTTTCATTTTTTTTCAATAGTCTAACCTTTTTTTAAGTGACAACTGTCATCCTATCTCCTAATCAGAACCTTCACTGATTACATATCAAGCAATGTAAAACACTGCTGACCTGACATTGACGTTCTATCACTGTCTTAAATTTTCCTTTACAGATTTAGCACTGGCATACCGTGTTTCCCCTAAGTTTAATGATTCACTGCTCCAAATGCATACTTCAGACTCTTATGTAAATTGCATGTGTGTACTCCAGTATTGCATAAGAGGATCGAGGATGCAAGAGTACGCTATATACGAGAAGCAACATGTAGTAAAGGGCCCTGCTATCGGAGAAAGACGCAGACTAGCCAATTCTGTGCGGCTTTGGAGGGTGAAACTAGAATTAGTATGAAAAACCATAGAGAAACTGACGTCAGTGTGATACTAGGATGATACGGTGAGATGGTAGTTAGAGCGATGCGAGCGATGTTCTCAGGAGATAGTAAATTCTGCTGCTGGCCAAGCAGGATGGGCGACAACGAGTGTTATAAAGGGAATAATAGTGTCAGTCGCAAGTTAGACTGGGTCATCTTCATGAAGTTTCCCCTGGCCCTAAGACTCTATAAGTTTGTTCTCTCAATCGATTTCTTTTTTGTTCATTAAATATCATTTTCACACCCAAAAAGGGTTTGTTGGAAAGCGTTTGGCCTTTTTCTGTTCCCTAGAGCCAGTTTAATGTTTCGTTGAATACATAATTCTTCAACGTGTAATTCAGGAACTGCTGCTGAAATTAATGGAGACTTTTTTAAAAAAGAATCTCCTGTGACAGCAGTTCCCGTCTGAAGTTCTAGAATCGTTCTTCACGGCGTTTTGTTAATGAATTCCTAAATAAGAGAAACCGTTTGTAAATGATTATGCATGATTACACTTTGCCACATCCATAAATTACAGATCGCGTTCTCCTAGTAGACTGGATCTAAACTGGTCAGGGGCAGCAGGAGACAACAGCTTTAGCATCTTTTGAAACAATAATTAATTTTCAAAATGCCAAGGCCAATTGGCAATAGTTAACAATGCCCCCAGAGCACAATCATGGCCTAGATGCCATAGAGACAAGTTGCCTTGTGTTGCCTATAAATGGATTCTCAGAAAACCTAATTTGAAATTACTGCCTTTAATTATATGGCCGATATAAATAACTTTGATAAAATTAGTGCAGCTGGCCTCCTGTTTGTTTTTCCCATTTGAATGCACTGTACAATGTAATCATCTGAAATAAACATCCATTACAAAGAATGCTTCATTTCAAAGAACATATTATTCTGCGCATCCAGCCAATTGCTATTTTCCCCTTCCCAACCGCATTTCAATCTTATACCTATTAAAGGGATGAACAAATTACCAAACTCTCATAATGTACCAACTAGCAAATTAAAACAATTCATTGCTGCCGAATAGGGCCATACATTTAAAAGATTTTAATTTGTTTTTATTCTCAATTACTATGTTTTCTTTTTAAACAGACCCTGCCAGCTTAAAAATCTATGAAAGATACACTCTCCCCTACACAATATAGTTATGTCACTTCCTAAATAAGAGTCCTATCTTTAAAACAGCAGATGTATTTTTAATCGGATGTGCTTTTTAACTCCGCAGTCCAAGGAAAGGGCCTCAAGAATTCGATAAAATTCGGCCTCAAATTTTATTTTTATTCATTTTGTTACAGAGCAGAACCGCCTCTTTTACAGAGGAGGGTGGAACCCTTTCTCTTGGTTCACTGGGTGTGACTGTCATCACTTTACTGCAATCGGGACAGATTTTACTAAGGGCAATTCAAGTCAGTCCAGCTAGACCAAGCTCAGCTCAACCCCACAATTCCTTATTAGCTGCCTGCTGCACACTGTGAAGATTTCCAAAATGAGTAAGACGTGGCTCCTCTTCCCAATCTGGTAGGGAAGCTTAAAAAAAAAAAAGAAGAAGAAAATTAGCTGTAGAATTTGGCAGTTGGGAAATGGTTAGAAAGGAATATGATGATTAAATAAAGGCTAGAGTGAGAGCAATTCCATAAGAGAAATTAGAAAGGCTCCTAGAGTTCAGAGGAAAATGGTTGTGCATAAAGGTGGAGAAATTAACTGAGGAAAATTCCAGGCCTTTTCTCTTGCTGTTTTCTTTATAGAGAAAGGGACGAAATAAGAGTACAGAGCATAGTTAATAATAAGTAAGCTAGGTTTTGCTGGGACCCAGGAAATAAGAGAAGCAATTGAAGTTAACACCAGAAAAGTAGATGGGATGCAAAACACAAAGGCCCTAAAATCCCAAACCGGTCTCTTTGTATTTAATTTATTAGGTAGTCAGGAACCATTGAAGCCTTTCGAAAAGGCAGATGAAATTGACTGGAGCGATACCTTAGAAAGATAAATCTCACAGCTCCGTGGAATACAGATCAAAATGGAGGGGGAAAAAAAAGGAGGCAATGAGAACTGTAAGAAAAATAGTTTCCCCTCTCCGGACAATTAACTGCATGAGGTTGAGGGGAGGGCCAGGATCTGGAACTTGATCTTCCGGCAGAGGGACTTAGATTGGGCACCAGACCGGCAACTAGAAGACTCCGGTGAAGGGGAACAGGGACAACCACAGGAGCACGGGAGACAGTCCAGGCTGGCCTGGCCAATGGCAACAGTCCCCCACTTCATCTGAGACGATACAGCAAACACAAAACACCCAGTGTCTGAGTTTATGTTCTCACGAAAGCAGCACCCGGGACCAAGACTTGTACGGGTAGTTTGGGAGCTGTTCTCTGGGCGACAGGAGTGAAGAAGAAGGGAAATGAGACAGAAATGCAGGAGAGGCCAAGAGAAGGATAGAGTAGATGTGAAACGGGGCCTGACTCCACCAAGATCTCCTATGGAATGTGAAGAATGTCTCCAAGAACTGACTTCCTGGAAGACCAGAGGCTGGAGCACTTATCCTTTGGCTTCTGTCCCCTTTGGTGGAGGGATGCCTAGGGATAAAGCCTCCGTGCTTTGGGGTATGCGCATACACGGGCTTTCACAAAGTGCCCTTGGTTGCTATTGGGCCAAGCTGAACTTGCCATTCTGGTTCCTAAATGCTTCCAAGGTAGTTAACATGGTTAGGCAACCACATATCCCTGTCACTATTATTGGCCCTTACCGTACAAATGCGAGAGCTGCTGCATGCTTCCCCACCCACCTGTACCTCTGCCAACTCAGTAATTTGTTGGGATGCCACAGCTCAACTAGGCATCAATCACCACCCCACTTACTACCAGCAAAGGGTTCCTTCCTTGTTATGTCTGGCCATGAATGACCTGTATTCCTAAATTCTATCTTGTGGGTCTGCTTTTTAGAAATACTTCTTGTACCAGTTATTCCTCAATTTGGGTTCCCCTCAAAGAAGTACTGGTGACAAGACTTTTGGTGCAGGTGGTGTATTTCAGAAGTCATCTAAGGAATCATAAAGGACGGATTAGGGAACATGAGCCAAAGAGGGATGAAAAATCAACTTAAGAGTGCAATTTGAAATCAGCTATTAGGCCTTGGTTCTAATGGGCTCCTGAGGACTATCCAAAATGTCTCTCAGATTTTTCTACCTGAGGGACAGAAGAGTGAATCATTTATCCACAAGCTTCTGGACCCCATTCTTTTTGAGAGTTACCCCTTGAGGTATTAACTCCCTGAATGCAAGGCCGAGTGGATTTCCACGGAATTAGGAATAGAAAATAGAAACTAAGTGACACTCAGTTGAGGTGGGAGATTGTCACCATGAGGTCAGTTGCCACTCACAAAGGAATTGTTCCCCAGAGCTGCAGGTATCAGAAGTGAACTGAAGGGGTGTGATACAGGGTACCAGAGACAGCTGCCTGAATCCATTTGTCCATCCAGCTCTCAGAGTGCCTCTGTTTTACTCTGTAGCCGGGGTACTATGATGGGTCCTCGACTCCTTCACAGCCTTACCATCTTCTGCTCCCAGTGGTTCCGCCTTGACTGCTGCCAAGGCTTAACTTGGATCTGATCTATATCGATAGGAGCGAATGGCTTTTGAGAAGCGGGAAGGGACATGAGCTGGTACTTCAGACCAAATTTTCTGCCGTGCCCTCCCTGCTGACAATCACTGTTCCACTTGTGTTTCCGACTGTCTGTTCCAACAGGACACGTAGGCTAGCTTAGCTTGGCCTCTGCAGACCAGTGAGGCTCCCTTTGCTGGCCTTCCAGGGCCTCTCGAGGGAAGCTAGAATCGGCACTGTCCGTTACAGCTTCTTCTTGACCTGCCCAAAGAATCCAGCCTTGCTCTCACTCTCTCCCTCGGTGGTATTAATTGCCAAAGGTGGCTTTGGCTTCCCTTTTTGAAAAGATAGTCAGTTCCTTCCAAAGCTTTGAGTGCCACAAGGAGCATGAAGACAATTTGCCATGCCACCCTAGTCTACTTTTTGCTGTCTGGCCTGCGTCTTCTTTTCTGCACTATTGTTAATCCGCAGACGTATAGACCCAACTTCAAGATCGCTTTCTTCTGCATCTAGATTTTGTAATCAGCTAGTGGTGCAATTGTTCGCTACAGAGTTCCTTCGGAATCTCACATGGCCCGCAGCATGTAGCATGGTCAATTTTGCACAACAGAATGGGGAGGGGGGGGGACATGAATTTCTGAAAAGAATCTGAGTTCTCTTATTTTCCTCCTAAGTCCCCTTTACTGCTGATGTGAGAAATTGCTCATTCGTTTGTTTTTCAAAACAAGACCTTAGTCTCTGCCAGTTCAGAACTCAATCACATTCAGGCTTTCAAGTTTTCTTCCCATTTTTCCTTCCATTTTCAGAATACGGAGTTCTGTACTACGGGTTATTACCAGCCGATTGGTAAAACATCACCCCTGGCTCGTAGACCTGGTGACTAGCTCTTTGTTACCGTCAAACAGGACTCTTATCTTCTAACCCATTTGGATTTCATTGGCATTGCCAGGCCTCTTGCCTGATAGTCTTTTCTGTGGTAATCTGTTAAAAAGTCACATAACCTTTAACTCTGGTGACCCTTGCTTACTTCCCCAGGCTGACAATCTCGGTTAGCTTTCACACGCTCACAGAAGGACCAGAAGGCATCTGGATTCCCTCAGCCCACACCAGGCTGGAGGAATGGGATTGCTACTTCAATCACTTCCACCAAGTCATTTTCCTCATCTCCCTTCACTACCGGTTATAGAAAAACCGTGACCGGAAATCCAAGATCTCTCCTAGATTTAAAAAGTGAGATTTGGAAATTTAGAAAACACTTTTCTCTATTAAAAAAATAATAATAATAATAAAATAAAATAAATCAAGCTTTTAAGAATATTATCACTGGAATCTCAGAAGAAAAGAAAACTAATATGAAATTTGAAGTAGGATATTGTATACTTTGGCCGAAGCCAGGTTCTTAACTCTGGAGGCACATGGAGTCACTGGGGCAGCTTGTAAGAATACTGATGGTCAGGTTCTGTACCCCGAGTCCTGTTGCTCAGATTCTAAAACAAGGCCAAGGCAGAGGTATTAAAACAAAACAAAACAAAACTCCCCAGTGATTCTAATTCTTAGCCAGGATTGAGAATCATTGACTTGAGGTTTTATATGTCTTCTCTCTGAAAGAGGGGATACCATTGAGTTCATTTTTTGAGGAAAAAACATGATTTGCTGAGAATGAATAAAAAGAATTCTAATGTTTCAAGATTAGTATCCTATTACAACCATTAGACACTCTACAAAGCAGTATCTGATCAATGTTTTCATGTTGTCCTCTTAATGTAGATGTCATGATAACTACATTTAATCGGAGGGAAGTGGAACTCAAAAAGGCTAAATAAGCAATGACTTTATCACTAAATATTGGGGGGGAGGGAACCACTAATCTCAATTCTTGATTTTAATAGTTGTAATTTATGACATCATCATTAGTATGATTTAAAAGTTCTTTTCCCTTTTATTAGAATTAAAAGATTTTAAACATTATGGAAATATATAACCTAAAAAATAAAGAGTTCTCATAATCCTACCTCACGAAGATAATTACTGCTCATGGTTGATGTATACGCCTTCAAATGTGTCCTAATCATATAACATACATCATGAAAGACTTATTTACCCAAATGAGCTCATACAATATAAAATTTTGAAACTTGACTTTTCCCATAACAATATATCCTACAAATGTATGTGTGATTTTATGTGTGCATGCATGTGGTATATCTCATTCCTTTTAATGGCTTATGTATTTCATTATAAATAAGTAAACATTTGGGTTGTTTCCAATTTCTTGCTATTACAGACAATGCTATAATGAACATTCTTGTTATAATGAAAATATCTTTGGGCGATTGTGCAAGTGTTTTAGTAAAACTGATTCCTATGAGTAGAATTTCTGACTTAAATAGCGTAGACATTTCTCTTTTAATGGAGTTTACCAAATTGCCCTCCAACAGATTGTGCCAATTTACAATTATGTACTTCAACAATATATGGCAATGCTTGGTTTCCCCCACCTCGGTACACTGGGTATTATCAATCTTTTTTAAATGTGCTGATCTGATAAGTGAAAGTAAATACCAGTGCTAACTAAATTTGCATTTGTTTGCTTATTGAGATTGAGCACCTTTTTTACATGTGGCTTTTGGCCATGTGTATTTTCTTCTCTGTGAACTACCTGTCAATGTGTTTTACTCATTTTTCTCAAAGATCAATCAATTTTTCTCCCTTGAATCCTAGAGAAATTAGCTGTTTAGCTATGATATATTATGACGATGACATTATTTATGGCTTTGAATTTTTTCTAGGGTAATGTTTGTGTATGAGTGTATGTTTCCTATAAATGTGAAGTTTTTATTTTTTTAAACATCATCCTTATCTGCCTTTCCCTATGTTAATTTTTTTTCATGTTATCCTAAAAAAAATTTTAAAGATTCCCTTTCACAATATTATAAATGTCTTTACTTATGTGTTCTCACACTTTTGTGGTTTTGTTTTTCTACAGTTACGTCTTTCATCCACCCAAACTTCAGTGTAGGCAGTAAGGGAGGACTTGAGCTTTACATTTTCCAAATGACTTAGCCTTTTCCCACTGATTTGAAATGCAACTTTATTATGTATAAGAAGATAGCTAGCTAGCTAGATGATAGATGATTGATAGAGAGATAGATAGATAGATAGACAGACAGACAGACAGATTTGCATGCATGCATGCATACATGCATACATACATACATACATACATGATAGATAGATAGATAGACAGACAGACAGACATAGGTGATAGATTAGATAGATAAATACATACATACATACATACATACATACCTACATAGATATATACATACATAGGTGGATAATAGATTTCTATTTTGATCATGAGTCTTTTCCTTTGCCATCCATATATTCCTCTAATTTCTGAAGATTCATACTGTTTTGATATCTGTTAAAGGCACTCTAACCCTTGATCCCACTTAGCTTTTATTAAAGAATTTTCCTAGATGTTTCCCCATCTTACTTTTTTCAGCTAATCTTTCAAATAATTTTTATCATGTTTAAAAATAAAACAATCAGTTGAAATTACATTACTTAAACTCATTTCTCAATCCCCACTGCATACTGGGTATATTGAATCCTAATTCTTCTCCCTGCTTATGATCAGGCCTGGACCTTCCAATTCTCAGCTGCCAAAGTGAGCTTTCTAGTACTCAAATTTAATCATTTCCATTTGCTGCTGAATATCCGTCAAAGACTCTATTTATTCGATGGTACAACCCAAATATTTCAATGTGGCAGACAGGACCTCCGTCTACAGCTTTCTCCTGACTTTGTATCACTTCTATTTCATTCACCACCTTCCACCTATCACTGCAAAATCGTCCGTGCTTCCCAAACAAGCCACGTCCTCTTTACTCTGTGCTTTTGCACACCCTTCTCCCTGTGTAGACTGCCCTTCTCCACTTTACTCACAGTCCCCCTTTTGAGATCAAGTGTCATCTCCTCTGGGACACTTACTTGAAATCTCTCCTCCATTCTGCATTAAGTGTCCTTCCTTCATCAAAATTCCTATTACTCGATTCTGTCACCTTATACTAGACTATTAAAATTGCCTGTTCATTTACATCTCTTCTCCACTAAACAAAAAGCCCCCACAGAATGTCATCTATTTCTTTAATCTCAGAACTCACCATTGTATATATTACATAATAGACCCTTTATTCATGTTTGCTGAGAAAACGAATCAAAAGTGACAATGGCAAGGATTCATTTTATACCAATCAGCTGGCCAAATATATTCCAGTCTTATTTCTAGCCTTCTCCAGCTTCTAGAAGCCACCTGCATTTTTTTTTTTTTTGGCTCAGGAACCCCCTCCTTCCATCTTCAAACACAGAAGCATATATAGCATCTTCCCTTCTCTCTGACCTCCACTCTCAGTCTTACATCTTTTTATAAAGATTTTTATTAAAATATCACTAACATACGATATTGTGTTAGTTCCAGGTGCACACCATAATTATTCAACATTCATATACCTAAAGAAGTGATCACCACATGTCCAACAACCATCTGACACTGTACAATGCTATTGCAATACCATTGACTATATTCCCTATGCTGTATACCACATTCCCAGGACTTACTTGTTTTATACCTGGAAATTAGAGCCTCTTATTCCCCTTCACCTTTCTTTGATTTTTTTTTAAATTAAATTTATTGGGGTGACATTGGTCAATAAAATTATATCGTTTTCAAGTGTGCAGTTCTGTAATACATCATCTGTATACTGCATTGTGTGTTCGCCACCCAAAGGCAAATCTCCTTCTGTCACCATATATTGACACCTTTCACCCTTACCTGCCTCTCCTACCCTTTTGTTCCAGTAACCACTAAACTCTTGTCCATATCTGTGAGTTTTTTTGCTTGTTTGTCTTGTTCGTTCATTCCTTTCGGTTTTATATCCCACATATTAGTGAAATCATATGGTTCTCAACTTTTTCTGTCTGACTTATTTTACTTAGCATGATTATTTCAAGATCCATCCATGGTGTCACAAATGGCAGCATTTCATCTCTTCTTATGGCTGAGTAATATTCCATCGTATATATGTACCACAGCTTCTTTATCCAATCATCTTTCGAAAGATACTTCTGTTGTTTCCACGTCTTGGCCACTATGAATAATGCTGCAATGAATACTGGGATTCATATATCTTTACAGAAAAATATTTTCAAATTTGGGGGTTAGAAGAGTGATTACTGGCTCCTATGTTAATAAGGAGAGAGAAGTATACTGCCTGGTGGGTAAGACACGAGAGAAAGGAGCAAGATCGCTCCTCCCAACCCCTCCTAACCCTACTAATAAAAAACAGCACCAAATTCTGTTTCTTCATCTGTAACATGAAATAACTATAGTATTTACCACACAGTTCTTGTGAGTATTAATGAGTGAACAAATGAAAATTACTTAGAATAGTGATTGGCACATTATGTTCATTCAAAACAGTTATAATTGTCTCCCACTTGTGAAATTATTATAAAGCTTAAAGAGACAGTAGATCATGTCACAGCACAATGCCTGGCACGCAGTAAATTCTCAGTACATTCCAGCTTTTAATTTATCATCATCTGTATTATACGCAACAGGTTAATGAAGTTAAATAGAGTGAAGAAAATGCTCTGTTTCAAAGGTAGGAGCTTAGTGTAGGGCACTCAACTTTGCACCAATAATCTGAATTGTGTCAGGCTCTCTTATTCTGAGGATCAGTATGGTCATGAGTTAAAAGACATAAAAGGTCAATGATGTTGTAGTGGATAGATTTTATTAATTTCAGTGATGAACTGGTAATACCTGCAGGCTTTTAAATGTTACTATTTTCAATTATATTATTATTTCTTGGAGACCTGATGTGACTTACTGTGAACTCCAGGCAGCATCTAGCAATCTAATGGCTATTTGGTCATTTCAGCTTCCCAGATAATGCTCATCCTCATCATGTAGTAGCCTTTATATCCTTTATATCATAAAAGATTAAAGTGTTGATCATTTATTTCCAAGGCAAATTGAGCCATTTCACCCGTGTTTATAGTAAATAGAATAGAAACTTGTAGAATCATCTTCCTCTCTCATAAATGAAGCAACAGCAAAGTAGTACAGCATCTCAGCTGTTTCAAGTTCCTCAAATAAGTTTTACTTTTGCAAAACGGACCTCTAACTTCCTACATTCTGTGAGCTGTGTTATAAGCAACATGACCGGCAGCCACGTTTGTTGTAATTTTTTAAATATGTGGAAGAAAAGCAAGATATCGACCATGTATTACCTTAACCAAGATGCCAAATTATCTAACTTGTTTCTCCAGGCAAGCAGCCCAACAACAGGGACAGCTCCCAGGAGCCAGTCAAGGTTGTCTGTCTGTCCATCCACTCAGGACATCTGCAGGTAAGTGCTGAGCAAATGATCCAATTTAATATTTTTTGCACCTGTGTTTTGTATTCTTGTTTTGCCTTCTGAGACTGTATGGCTCTTGCTTCTGCCTTACGTTGTCCATGGATAATTTATACAGGCTTATTTATTTTTTTCCTTGAGTACATTTTCTTCATTTGATCTTTATTTACCAGCTTCTGATCCATGCTATCATTTTCATCATTCTCTCTCTCTCTCTTTCTCTCTCTCTGTTTTTTCCCATGGCTTTCCTCTCCATTCCCATTTCCCATCCTTTGCCTGCTGCTTTATCTAGATCTGCCATCTTGCATGACATGTCAGAAGATGCATTTGAGCAATGCACCCCTGTCATGGTGCTGAGCCCTGCTAGGAAGGAGTCTGGTAAGAAATCAGTAAAACAGAGGCCTAGGAGGAGGAGAAGGGCCTCTGAGAGGTATGAGCATGCAGAAGAGCAGATAAAAGGGAGAAGAAATGATTTCCACCTCCAGATCTCAAGCCCCAGATGGAGCGAGCTCTACACAGATTCTTCAGATTCATCTTCCATAGATGAAAGTCATTGGATTCAGGCGAAAAGAAGAGCCCAAGTTAAATTCCGACTGTCACGAAGAAGGAGAAATAATAATAAATCATGCGGACACTTGCACGGGTCTTCCTCTCCTAATGAAATTGATCTGGTAGATTTGGGATCCAAGGGTAAAAAGCAGCAAGAGCCGATCGAATGTGAGAGCTGCTCTTTAAATCTCTGCCAAGGAAAAAGCACATGGTACCACCAGTGCAGTCTTTCCCTCCCTAGAGGATCCTTTGAGATTAAGAGATCCTCCAGGAACCATGAAGAAAGCAAAGGCAGATACCACCACAGGGACCTGCGGCTCTTACATAGCCTTAGGCAAAATGAAACAATCCAGAAAAGATTTCCAGAGACAGATCCCAGCACTGACATGTTGCCAGGAGCGGCAAGCGGCAAGTGTGTGGATGATGCAGGAATCCAGGTGAATAACTCTGTTCAGAAGCCTCCTGCCACCTACCATGACGTTTCTGATAACTTAGAAGTATGCAGGTCAGTCACTATAGGGAAAGAGTTGATGCCATCCAAATGGATTTCTTTTTGCTGGGGTTGAGACCTACCCTTAAAACGGAACGTTGATTCCTACTGTTAATTGTCTGGTTGAATATAAGGTGACAAAATGAGAAAAGGTGGGTCTGAGAAAAACGAAGTGGAAGTATCCATGAGTTTGAAAGCTGTTGCAGAATTCAATGAGATTTATCCTTTCCCCTCTTTTAAATTGAATAATAATTTATCCTGGTAAAGGGGCTGAAAAACCAGTTGAGTCTTGCACCCATTCAGTTAAGACAAGACTAGTGGAGGAAATACGAGTGAGAGTGTATGAAACCTTAGGCTGTTCAATGCAAATCTGGTGAATTGTTGGTACCCTGCACAAATGTATTCAAGGCTTGGGTTTTAAGGTCAGATTTTTGGATCAGAAAAATCTCCTCTGCGGTTGGTACTACTTTGTTCTCCAGTTGTCTGACTCAGCAGGGTAATTCAGATCTGAAAGGACACAGAACCAGGTCATGGGCGTTATCAGTGGGGTTGCTGGAACCTTCAGGGAAGGAAACCATGTTAACTCTAGTGATAATCACGTAGTAAAAGGTTTTGACACGTAGATATTTCTATGATGCAGATACACCTATAAGGCTGCTTTCTCGCACTTTTTACCCAACTGTGCACATTTTCAAAATAATGCTAAAGAGAATTATAGGACTATCCTTGCTGTTATTTACAAATGAGACGATTGAAAACAAGACAAATTTTTAAATTGTTATATGATACCCAATCATTTAAGTCGGTTAGGTTCTGAACAAGTTTTTGTTGCATAATATTTGGTGGTTTGGGCTTGTTTTTTATGAAAGTTAAAGTTACTTTATAAAACGTGTGTGTGTGTGTTTCATGTGAATCATGTGACCCAGAGAATGCTGCCTATGTAAATTTGGTGAACTGTTAGTACCCTGACACAAAATATTCAAGGCTTGGGAGTTTTAAGGTCAGATTTTTAGATCATAGGCAACAAGAGGAGAATTAAACTCTGGGCAGCATATAATATTAGAATGGTTTGCTTCTCTGCAAGTTTTGCAAGCTAATCATTCATTAAATGCCATTCATTTAATATTCAAGCATCTACTATACACAAGTTTTATTCTAGACATTGAAAATGTTATAATGCCTAAGTTTGGTCATATAGTCTCTGACAGAGCTTAGTCTGATGGGGATGAGAGAGGCAAAACTATTTCGTAGTTCATGTTTAGTTATAGTTGTGTTGAGGAATATGAACAAGAAGCTTTCCTTATTCTGGGAGATCACAGAATAACTCTCTGAAGGCAGTGAGTGACAAGCTGACTGAGGCTCGAGGATGACAGGAATTGATCAAGGAAAGAAACAGAGAAGACTAGCCAGGCAGAACGAGAGGAGTTTAGCAATCCAGGGAACTGAAAGCCGGCTCTTGTGGCCAGGGTGTGGTAAGCGTGTGGGGGGGGGGGATGGGTGGTGCAGAGGAAGACAGAGGTGGGAGAGCCATGTAAAACATGCTAAGGGATTTAAAAGAGAAGTGGCACCACTTGATTTAAATATTAATGTACATTTCTTGTAATCTTTTGAATATGATTTAAGTGTGGCTTGGCTAAAATGTTGGGGGATGGAATACAACACTATTTCTAGTCTAGACTGAGTTGTCCACTTGCAACCATCTGTTATTATTCCTCAGATCTACTTCCAATAGACAAAGAAGCTAGTTGTAGGCTTAATGGGAATTGGAGAAAAAAGTCATGCTTACAATTCGAGTCATGGTGGCTGACTCTCCTCACTTAAAAACACTGCTGTGGAGGAATATTTTCAAAGACAGGATATTTAACTTAGACTTTTATTAATGAAAGTGAGGTTGATGAGCCTGCAGTTATTATTTCTTCCTATGAGTTATCACCTAAATATACCCACTAAGCAAATACTAAGCATATCGCATTATACTAGATACCAGGGATAAAAAGTGACAAAAGATTTGATTTTTCCCTTAAGTGGCCTGTTATCTGGTGGGAGAAATCGAATGTGTACCTGAAAACATGAAAGTTCAAGATAGTACGGGGTAATACTGTAGGAATGTGAAGAAAGGAAATTGCGAGAGCTGGAACATTCTGGGAACCCCTTACGAAGTAGGTCTGGGATTGAGGAAACAAGACTTCAGATTGGCTGGGATGCATGAATGGCAACCCAGGCACTCAGGGCAGGGGAAATACCATGAGCCCATCCAAAGATGCGGGAATGGCACTTGTGCACTTAAGAATTTTGTGTGAATTTGTATGACTAGGTTGGAATGTGTGCATAGATTGAGAACAGTGAAAAAAATTTTTTTAAAGACACTTTGTGAACAAAACATGCATATCTTTCCATGGATTTTATTGTACACATCCTTGTTTTCGAAATGCCTCCATGAGTCTCTTGGTGCCAAAGAAGCTACCTCAGAAGTTGAGGCCAGATCAAGGGGATTGTACTTCCTCTAGCCCAGATTCAACCAGGGAAGTTTCATGAATCTCTCTTATATAATGTGGTTCTACATAATATTCTTTTAAGAAAGAAAGACGATTCCAATGCAAATAATATGATGATAATAATAATAAATAAATAATAATAATAACAACACAAAACAGCCTTTGCTAAATAAAATAGGGCTGATGAAGAACAGCATAGACAGAGTAGGCACAGTCTGAGGGTGTACTGGGAAAGGAACCTAGATTTAGGAGAATGGTTGGCGATATGGCAGAAGTATCCTACTTTGGAATAAGTAAGACTAGGATGATAAAGGATAATGAGAAGGGAGAACGTTGGCATGCTGGCATCTTTCCAGGTGAATAAGACAATCTTCATGCTTGGAACTGGAGAGAGCATAAAATGAAGGAGTCCAGGGTGACTCCAAACTTCGGAACGTGGGAGACAGTAAATGCTGATGTTACTGACAGAGGCAAAAGAGGTCAGAGGCAAGTTATTTTGGGGAAGACATGAGGTCAGTTACAGGCAGGCCGTTTGTGGTTGCAATGACATGCAAGGGTCAGCTGTCCAGCAGGCATTATGAGACATGTCACTGAAACGGAGGAGACCAGTCAGGGGGGGGGTCTGTATGATTTTTCAAACATTCGCGAACTATACGCAGACCAACACTAAGCAATCGCATATTTGCAATTGTCACTACCATGATGTATTAGCGCAGGGCAATAGCACAAAGATATTTAAAATAAAAATCTCGTCGAGGCCAGAGAGAACGTAGAGATTTGGGCGTCATTCTCGGGGAGGTGACGTGGTGTCTGGAAAGGGAATGAAATCTTTAAATGTAGAAAAAAATTTTAAAAGCCTCCAGATGACACAGGCTGAGCACCTGGGTCTCTGTAGCCTGAAGAAGGATGCCCACTGAAGAAGCCACAACGCCCTGTGAATTTGCACCCCTGCTGCCTGAGACACGCACAGGCAGGACCAGTCTGAGCCACAGGACAAAAGCAGAAGAAGCCCCTTCCTCCTTCTCTGTTCCTAGCATGCAGCTCTGACATGGACGCTCTGTGTTCTTTCCCGCCCTCATCAAAACCTTAGAGAGAGTTTCTCTGTTAGCCCGTTATAACTTACAGGAAATAGAAATCGTCAGGCTGCTCCATCCACACTTGTACAGTGGGAAAAGCTTTGCCTTTTTTAGAGAAAAAAAAGAATTCCATTTACAAAAATGGGAACTAGGTCATGTTGGCCCATCCTCGAGACTTTGCAACAGCCTCTCAAGGGCCTTCAGTGGCAAATTCAAAATCTTGAATATGATTTACAAGTCCCTGCACGATCTGACATCCCTGGCTTCCGTGTCATTCGTTACTGATGACCTCATGCTGGTCTGTCTTCAGTTCCCTGAAAGTATCCAGCCCTGTTCTCTTTAGGGCCTGGAATGCCTTCATGTTACCCCTCCGTCTTTCACCAGACTAAGTCCTAGTCGTCATTTATAGTTTAAATGTCATTTCTTTAGGGACTCCTTCATGACTCCCTAACCTCAGGTCCCCCCGTAGTCACTCTCTTAGCATAGTTTTAAAATTGCTAACATGTAGGTATTTTTGTGATTGACTATCAGATTTGTCCACTGCAGTTTCCATAGTGTTTGGAACAGTGACCGGCAGATAACACATATTCAACACAGTGTTTGAACAAATAGATTTCGGGGAAATGCATTTTTCTAAGGAAGTCATTCTTAGTGTGTGAAGTCATACACACTGCTATGGGGCCACATTTAAAGAAAACTACACCAGCAGTTCTCAAACCTTAGCCAACATCAGTATCGACTACAGGGTTTGTTAAAATACAGATCCATTGGATCTAATCGCAGAGCTTCGGATTCCCTTCCTTTGGGCCCATGAATGTGTATTTCTGAAATGTTCACAGTGATACAATGTTGCTCACCTAAGGTCCACATTTCGAGAACCACTGTTCTTGCTGCAAATTCTCCCAGGGCTTTTCGTGGGAAGAGAAAGAGAAACGTTTACTAAGAGTATGAGTTTGGGAAGCATGATTATCCTTTTCTATCAGTTCATTGAATGCTGATCCAAAGCATAGTTAGATTATTTTCCACATATACACTGTGGTACTAGCAGAGTGCAGACCATCTTTACTAAAAGCCATAGACTGACAAAGTCCCAACTTTAGCAGAAACTCAGATGTCATGGTTTGGATATTGTTTCCCTTCAAAACCACTTCCTCCTCTCCACCCCCTCATTCTGTCAGCGAGTCCACAGAGTTCTTGAATTTTTAGTTTAGACTATTTCCTTACACAATGAATACATCCAGTCTCTAACCAAGTCCTGTTATTTCTTCCTCCAGATATTGCTTCTGATGTTTGCCTTCTTTCTCTTTGCCATTGTCCCATTTTGCTTCTTCCTCTTTTAACCTACTACCTCTTTTGGTCAAGACGCTTCCACTAGGTTAACTTGGACTGAAACCAATTCAAATTAGGTAAGAAAGGGATGTATTCGCCACAGAAATGGGAGTTCAGGTATACAGATGGCTTCAGGGACTCAACCTGGGTGGTTCTGCACACCCTCTTCTTCTCTGTGCATTGTTCTCATTTTCTCCAATTGCAGACAGACTTCCTCTCTACAGCAGAAGGAAGGGACAGAAATGGTTTCAGGCTTACATCTTACCAGCAGTGACCTAACAGAGAAGAGAAATGTTAACGTAATCGCAGGGATGGAATGTCATTAGCCTGCCTCAGGTCGCATCCTTGAGCTGATCTCAGTCACCAGGGCATGAGACATTCTGTCTGAAGCATGTCCTTGGGTGAGAAAGTTGGATTAAAGATATGGCTATTGAAAACCCCTCTAGAACCTTATGAACGGGGATAGGACATTTCAACGATAACAAGAGCAGCAGCAGTACCAGAAGAAGTGGGAAAAGAATTCGAAGGAAAAAAATAGTGCTCAACTGCCACCACATTCCCTTCTCCCCCTCGCAGATGTCTTTCTCCTTCTCTCCAAAGGGGCATATTTAAGTAGACTTCAATAGTCATCTTGTTTTTATCCTCTTCTCTGAATCTTTTCCGTACTGTTCCGGTCCACAGTGATCTGTTTTTTTCTTGGAATTCCCACAACCTTTATAGGCAATATCACATATTTAGGATTCAGTTGTTCTCTAACTGTTTCTTGTGTGTTACTTCTCTTCTCCCTCTAGAATCAGCTCTTCGAATAGAGGGATCTTATCTCCCACCTGTTCTGTGCCCTCCACAGTACCAGAATGATTCTGGCCTTTAGCAGGTGTTCAAACAGAATGGCTTCGTAATCAGTGAAGGCTAAGAGCAAAGACTTCCAGAAACCATGGGCATGATAATGAGAGTTGGGTGGGTCAGGGCAAAGCAAAGAATATTGAATTCCATCCGTGTATTATTTAATTAAAGAAGAAGAGCCCCAAAGTAACTAATAGCTACTGGTAATATTCTAGTTTTCGTTTTTATTTATATTGCTTTGCTATAATCTTCATCAGGAATATTTTCATTTCTTCATTAAACATTTGGAGGAAAAACTGGATGAGAAAATGGGAACAAAGAATCTGTATTTTGACTTGTTTAATTCTTGCAAGTTGCAGGAACTTTAAACTGGATGTAAGAAAAGGAAGAGAGCAAATTTCTGAAACTCTAAAGGTTCATAACAGGAGACTGCTGTTCAAAAGAAACAGGCTCATGCTTTGTGACAAAGCACTGGCATTTTTAAGATTGATTTAGGTAGTTTTTGAATAATTGACCTGAGCTCCTAAGAAAATTGTGCCGAAAATGAACCCTTTTTATCTCTGTCATCATATCTGTGTACTCATTCATTTCACACATCAAACAACTATTTGTTGGGAATTTACCATTTCAAGGGAACTTGTAGCTGCATATAATGGAAAATCCAGTCATGGTCCCATCACTCATGAACTTATATTCCAGTTGGTAAGACAAATAATTAAACAAGTGCTAAAATGTTTAAAATGGTTTTTTTTTAATCTCCATGAATGAAACTAAAAGAATGCATCGCTTCTAGTAGAACATAGAGGGTTTCCCTCACTAACAATTAGGAACTAACAATTAAGGAGAAATGCAAAGAGAAGTAAGAGTAAGTCAGGCAAAGAGAAGCGATCATCCGTTCCAGGAAAAGGATATGGCTACATATGAGCACCCAGAGATGAGTGGGATACGATGTACAAGGGTTTCAGTGTGCCCTAGCAGCGAGCAGGATGACAGGGATGGTAGCGAATCCCGGAGCTCTTTATCAGCCATAGTTAGGAGCTTGGACTGTGTACTAAGGATGAAGGAAAATTTCTGTAGACTTTTAAGCAAAAGAATCACGCTGTCACCTTTGTTTTTTTGAAAGATCACTCAAGTTGCTTTTGGCAAGTAGATTGGAGAGGGCAGGACTGACGCTTCAGGAAACCAATTAAAAAGGGTGGCTTTGTCCCGGGGAGAGGCAATGGATGGTGGCGACTGGGAGAATAAAAAGAAGTAGGTGGATTCTGATAGCATTTGAAAGTAAAAATCACGCAGGACTTGATGATGATAAATTACATATGTATCTGATCTCAAGTTTCCAATTTAGGAAACAGTGGAGGTTGTAGTACCATTGACTACTGAGAGAATGAATGCGCTGTTTGAAAGACAGATATAAAAGATGAAGATGGAGTTCCGTTTTGGACATGATAGTTTGAGATATAAGGCAGAAATCCAAAGAGAGAGAGAGCCAGGAGGCAGGTTTGTATAAAGGTCAACAGTTCGGAAGAAGCGTTTCAACTTTAGATGAAGATTAGGGAGTCTCGAGGATAAGGTGGTGAGCGCCAGGATCTCCCATTGGAAATCTGTAAACCGAGAAGATGAGGGCGTGTGCAATGGCCACATTTCATGGTCCTGGAAGAGAAAAAGAAACCACCAGAGAGAAGGAGCAGAATGAATAAAGAGGCAGAGACTGAAACCTAGGAGTGTGAAAGGAACGAGAGAATGTAATAAATGGAGAGAGAGATGAATTTGGGGGCTTTGTTTGGTTCGTTTTTTAATTTTGAGGACTTGAGCAGAGAGAGGGGGTGTGGGAGAGAGAGACAGAGAAAGAGATGGGGCAGGGGGACAGAGCACAAGCACAGTGAAGGCGCAGAAAACTAAGAGGTCATTTATTTATTAAGGTCCCGCAGAGAAGGTAGAAAAGGATGGGACTCAAAGCCCAAAATAAAAGGATTGCCCTGGGAAGGAAAATAGGTATGTCTTTCTTGCAATAGAAGTAAAAGAAGACATGATACATGTGGACAAATATAGATCTACAGATTATAAAAGTTTGGTGTTTGTTTGTTTGTTTGTTTGTTGGGTTTTCATTTCTTTGTTTGTTTGTTTGATGTTGTAGAGAAGGGGGTTGGTTGCAGGGTCAAACGTCCAGTGAAATTTACATTGCAGATACACAACAAATCATGTCTCATTGGCACATACTCATTTAAAAAATGTTGTTTATCTGAAATTCAGAAGTAACTGGGCATCCTGGACATTTTTTTGCTAAGTCTGGCGATGCTAAACATAATAAGATGAAAAAGCATTGTTGAGAGTTCTGTCGAGGTTCGTAACCATGAATTTATGTGGCCACGAACTGCAGGAGGTATAACTGACCTCTGCAGCTCATCATTTACATATAGATCCAACCGAGGAAGACAGTCAAACATGAGCCTGAGGGAGGGACATCATGAAACAGCTAAGTTTTCCATTTAGCACAGTTTTAGATATGTACCTCGAGTATCCCCAGATAAACTTGAAATTTAAAAACTAAGAAAAACATGCTTTGCAAACAAGATTTTAAAAGTAAAATAACATTTCAGTGAGTAGTTTGGTTCTCAATATTTATTTAGAGAAAAGAAAAACATCCTTCCCTGTACCTTACCATTTCAGCCAATGAGCATAGTCATTGGTGAACTATATTGGTGGAGCATAGTCATATGGTGGAATTATGACTATAATTATGACTATAATTCCACCATAGTAATTGGTGGAATTAGTACAAGTTTGACAATTGTCATAGTCATTGGGTTCGTCGATTCACAGATCACCTAGGTCACTTTCCCATCTACTCTTGGAAGAGCTTTGGAACATTGGCACATGTTATCATCTGTCTGCTCCTTGGACATGTTATTCCTGGGGCATCCTCTTTCCTTTCAGAGTCTCTAAATTATGAGAACATTCCTTCTAATATTTAATCAGCCTGTGTCATTTTTTACCTCTTACTCCTAAATTTATATTCATTCAGTTATGCCTTCTGTTACTTCTTTCTATTTTTCTGTATAAAAATGAAACTGATTTTCTATTGTTGAAACCCATTCTATGAGTACAAGGGAAGCTGTTCAGAGTTTAATGTTCAGATGAAAAGATCATCCTGAGGGACCTAATGAGAAGCTTTCATTTCAAGAGGTAACAGATTCTTAAGAAAGTTTTTAATTTATTCTCTTTCTTACGTCTTTGCCTTTCTTTTGTTGAGTCTAGTAGGAATTAATAATAACCTTTCTCCTGTTTATTTTAGTAATGGCTGAGTTGGTAGGAAATACAGGTATGAACATGATTGATAACCTGTTAAAGGGAGGTTACTTGGGGTCACGCAATGTAGAGTCACAAGGTCTCACTTTCAACTCTTGCTTTCTCTCTATGCAAAGTGGTCAAACTTGTACAAGGTAAAAGGGTTCTCTCCTCAATTATATGACCAAAAAATGAGAAAAATGGACATGCATTACAAATGCATTCATTACTAGTATGAGACAATATTTTAGAACTATTTCTTTCCTTGGAATGAGTAATTTTATTTGTTGCAGTCCTCAGTAAAAATTCAGATATACACTCTGCTGCTTTATTTTACAGAGTAAATTTTCTGCAACAAAGAAAAGAAAAACATTTACAATACATTTTAACATTATAAATGTTTAGTGTGATTTCACACAGTCTATCAGCATTTATCTCAGTAATGTGTTTTATTATATATATAAAATGTATGAGAAAAATAACTGGAAAGGCTTGTAGAAATAGAATCATTTTATGTTATTTTAAAAATATCTTTCATAGACATGCCTTGTACTTAGCAGTTTCTTTTTTTCCTAATTGTTCTCAATTTGGGAGATAATCTTTCTAGGAATGAAATGACAGAGTCATCAATAATACTGATTGTCTAGACTGGTGAATTATCTCACACGAACAAAACCACGTGTGGATTGATTGATTACCTTCTAATTTGGCAAAACAGGTCACTTGGATTTTGGGAACAACATGTATTCTGTAGGCCAATTCTTTCACAAGTTGTGCTTTTAAAAAAGAAAAAAGAAAAAAGAGACATTTCTCTGCTTATAAAACCATCTGAAAGTAGATTTGAATATCATTCAGGAATTTTCCAACCTCAGAAAATGTCAGGCAAAAGTAAGTAGAAGTAAGATTCTCCTTCAGATGTGTAAGTCAGTATTTACGTATTGCAAGGCTGTTTATATTGTACTACATTTATCTTTTCTTTGTTAATCTCTGTTTGTTAAATACCCCATTATACCAAAGTGCAAAATACTAAATAAGAAGAAATTTCAATTAGATAGAGTTTATCTACTTCTTAATTTAAGAACAATATGTATTCAGGATTGCACTTATTGAACTGTGTGCTTTCTTTAATGAACTTATATCTATTTGGCAAGGTGGAATTTCTTCTGTCTTGAAAAGAAAAGAAAACAAAACAAAAACACCCTCTCTCTTATACACAAATTTATTTTTAAACCTTTATGCATATACTAAATTCAGGTTCCCTATATAATTATGCTAACAGAAAATGACACTGTTTGTTTAAAATGATAAATATTGGGTACAGTACTTGTTGTTTCCAAATCGTGATCTCTATCTGAGAATTTATTTATAGCTTGAACATTTCCTCCATTTCTAATTACCGTTTAGGTTCTCATCCCGTTATAACCGTTGCGCAGTAGTTGTACATCCATTTCAAACTGCGATCATCCTCAGACATAAGTAAATTTAAATACCGGCATCTAATTTGATTCAGAAATTAAAATGCCCCAGAACAGCCTTGATGAGTTGGCTTTTGTTCTTCGTGATCAGTCTTAAACTCAGCACATGCGCGATGTTCTTCCCACCTCTGCTGGATGCAAGCAAGACACCAGGCCACTATTATTAGTTCCCCTTCAGTCCCTTCCAGGTTTATGCAGAACTGAGGATGCCGGATCCAGGAGTTTTTATGTTTGGGGAAGCTTCTTGGAGATGGAATTGATTTTAGACAATATACTAAAAACTTCCTTCTTCCCTTCATGGTTATCTAACAAGTGATCAACAAAACCTCGCTGTTATCCGCCTCACCTGCACGACTTTGTTTTTATTTGGCCCTCCTGAGCCTCACCTAACAGATTCTGACGTCTTTATTTTACAGACTCTTTGACCTAGCTAGCTCACAACCAAATTGAAATATTTCGCCACACTAAAAGATAGCAACAATGGGGAAAATAAAGAAATAAAAGAGAATAAAGAAAGAAAAAGAAATTAACTAGAGTGAACGAGAAGTCACATGCGCTGTCGAAATGTCGTAGGCATCGAAAGAGTCCTGGCTCCATCGGCATTCCAAAGCCTCAGGTTCTGCCTGTTAGAGCCAGGAAGGACCAGAGAGATCACTCAACCAGTGGTGCTCGATCTGGGCTGCGTGTTAGACTCCCTTAAGAAGTAAAAATAAATAAAAAAAAATAAACAACTGTCACTGCCAGGACCCCATCCATATGCTTGGAAGTGATATCTCAGCATGCTATACATTTTAAGTGTCCCAAATGGTTTTTTAATGAGCACCCAGGACTGAGAAATCACTTATTTTTAGACCAATTTCGGAGGAACCAGTAGAAGCCAAGATGATACATGTATTGCCCTGCCAGACTTGGTGTGGGAGGTCCACTTAGCAGCACTTCTGTAATCCGGACACACTAGAATGGGGCCTGGGTGTGAGCACCTGGTGCAAATTAGTCCCTCTCAGCTTCTGAAATCATTTGGGACAGCGATTCTCAAACCTGACAACTTTGTTGGTCGGAATAGAATTTACAGTTGCTTTTAACAGCTTCATCTTGGATTGAACCCAAAGATCTAGTTGCAGTTAGCTTTCAAATGACGTGATAAGTTAAAAAAAAAAAGAAAGAAAGAAAGAAAAACTGAAACTAAATTTGTAGCTCTCAAAGTATAGCACCTGTACCAGGAGCATCACGATAACCTGGGAATTTGTTAAACATGGCAGTTAGTAGGTCCAGACCTAGACCTGTTGATTCACAAACTCTCAGAGTGGGACCCGGCCCTCCATGTGAGTCTGATGCACACTATAGCTTGAGAGCCACTGACGTAGAGACTACAGATAAGAAATCAGACAGTTGTAATGGAGTGTGCTCATCCTGCAATGGGGTAAATACAGGGCGCGTTAGAGTATAAGGCAAAAGTGCCTAATGGAGATCTGTTAGCAAAACACAGCAAATAACGGAGATGATATATGTCTATATTTGGTGATTTTCTATTTCCTTTTAAAAATGATTTGACACACTATATGTGTGTATATATATGTGTATCGAAAGATACACACACACACACACACAGTTGGACTTCCATATTTATGGATTCCACATCTTATGGATTCAACTTATTTTGGATTGAAAACTTTTCGGAAAAAATATTACAATTTGCCTGCTGACTTGTACTACGTATACTTAGGCCTCCTATGGTTGCATCTGTACTAAAGATGTACAGACTTTTTTTGTCCTTATTCCCTAAACAATACACTAGAACAACTATTTGCATCGCATTTACATTGTATCAGGGATTATAAGTCATCTAGAGATGATTTAAATTGTACAAAAGGATGTGCGTAGTTTATATGCAAATACTAAGCCATTTTATATAAAGGACTTCAGCATCTCTAGATTTTGGTATCCGTGGGGGTTTCTGGAACCAATCCCTGCAGATACTGAGGGATGATTTTATATATACATGGAAAATTAGAAGGCAGCAGGAAAAGGGGAAAGCTCCATATGAGATGGATCGGCTCCACGAAAGAAGCCATGAGCGTCAGCCTACAGGATCTGATCAGGGCTGCTGAGGACAGGCCATCGTGGACATCACTTAGTCGTAGGGTTTCCAGGAGCTGGAGCTGACACAGCAGCACATGACATGCACATACACGCGTGTGTGCATACATATATGCGTGTGTGTTACATATACGTTGACACGCGCCCACTCCAGAAGCGGCCTACTTATTTTATTTTATTTATCTTGAATCACGTTTAGGGCAACACCATGCTTGAGGTTTTCACTTCTGCACTTGTACTTCTCACTTCTGTAGTTCGTGCATGAAAAAGCTCTACTTTACCTTTCATTAAACTCTATATGGAAGTTACACATTTTTAAAACGTTTATCGTCTCTATTTTCAAAGACGACGTCTGCTTCAGAGACATAACAGAAAGGCAGAGATTAACAGAGACGGGATATACATAATGATTGCATCTGGCACACATAATTATTTAAATTCATTCATTTCGGGTGTGGAGGAAAAATGTCAATTTATCAGTTATACTATTTCATAGCGAAAAATTCTGTCCAAGATGGAGAAAGACCAAAAGGTGATTCAAATACAAGGAGACAAATGAAAGCTAGCCATTGAGAAAGACCTGATGGACAGTGGTGAGCATTGGGGAAGTTCAGACACACCCTCAAATCCAGGTAGTTTAAATGCTAATGACGTAGTTGAAGAGACCCCTTCAGGTTAGCAAACAACACGGTAACTTGGTTTTATCTTCTAGAAAACAGAGTAGAGTCTCAGATAGCAGCACGGAATCTCTCAATACAGATTCAGATACTTGCATAGATCATAGATGTAGACCATATATATCAATTTTTATATATATATACTTAAATTCAGATAATATGTTATTCCTACCAGTAGTGTCTGTGTGTGGGGTGGAGGTGGGGGACAAAGTATTCTTCATATGTTCCTGTCTTTCACGTGAATAAGGCATTTTGGGTATAGAATGGAGACTCTCATCGATAGGGTTAACACCTGTACATTTCTACTTCTATATAATATATAAATGATAGTAAATGGAAATCATCTGATTACTGTGTAAACAAACTCTTACAAGGATGTCTCCTGGAGCTAGTCAGGAAGGGAACAGGAAAGCAACTCACGTTGGCCAGTAATAAATCAAAGCACTGTTACAAATTGTTCAAATATATAAATCTATCTAACATTTATGATTTGCTAACTTACTAGACAATGAGAGGAAAAAAGTGAAGTGGAATTGGAAAAATATTCTCTCTATTTTAAACATCTCCTTTAGTGCTTATTATAGTAGTAGTGATTATTGTAAAGAAAATTAAAAATAGAGTAAATTCCTATTTCAGTTAAAACTTAATTACCTGGATAGGATAATCACTATTTAGATTTTGATATATTTTCTCATCTTTTTTGTGCATATAATTTTAATAGGATTATACTATGTTTTCAGTTAGATCTCTTAATGACAAGATAAAAAGTTCATGCACACAGCTTTTAAAGAATGAGATCTGTCAGAAAAAAAGATCTTAGTGTTTTGGTCTAAATGGAAATTCTGTTCTATCAGGATTCTGAATAAGATATAAGTTTTATGATTTTATTTTTATAAAGCATTTTAAATTGGTTCCACAAAATTGTACTTTTTGTCCCATGATTGAGAAACAAATAATTGGGATTAACAAATGGTATGAGAATCCTTCTGGACATACACGCTACATGCCAGGAAAATGTGGGTTCGAAGAGGAAGGAAGCAAGCACATTATTAATAACATATTTGTAATTCTGCTGCTAATTGGAAAAGCATATTTCAAATGCAATTATTCCTTGAAATAATTGTTATTGGTAATGTTGCTGCTGTTTGGAAAAATATCTTTCAAATATGATTATTCATTGAAATATCTCAAATTCAAGATAGTATTATCTATGACAAAGTACAAAACTACTTCCTTCTACTTTTCAAAATGACTGTTCCCATATGGCAGAACTAAGCTAAAATTTAAATTATGAGCGTTACGGTTTTCAAGTGGTACCTGCGGTGATAAACAAATGCTCAGAGACCCTATAAATAGATTAATCTTGAGCATCTGCCCTGAGAAGCTTTAATTAAAACCATAAAGTCAGTTTAGTCTGTTATTTACTCCCATTCTCCCACAGCTCATCCCCTCTCCTTTTCCCAAATTGATGCCAGTCCTATCAACTTTGCTTTTACTGTATCTCATTATTTTTTCATTTTTGCAACTATGACACTAGTTTTTGTTCTTGTTACTTTTGACTTTGACTATTATAATAGTCTCCTCTTTTCTTTCTAATCTCTGAGGTAACACAGCCAGATTAATCTTTCTCATAATCTTACCTTCTTACTCAAAATTCTTTAGTGAGTTTCTACTCCAACTGAATGCAGTTAAAACAAACTTCTTATGTCTGTGCCTGTGTGTGTGCGTGTGTGCCTGTGTGTGTGCCTGTGGTGTGTTGTGTGTGTGTGTGTGTGTGGTGTGGTGCGCTGAGGTTGGCATTGGATGACAGAAATGTATTTCAGGCTGTCCAAAATTTTATTTTATTTTTCAGCATTATATCCCATCCCACTACAGTCCTACCCAAACTTTTGTGTTTCTTTAAAACTTGCCACATACTTGCCCTGATTACCGGGTCAATGCTACTTCTGAGCATTCACTGAAAAATATCTTCTATGTCTGGAGGAGTCTACCAACTTCCATCTCATCAGCCAAAATCCTACCCAGGTTCCAATCTTAGTTCACATAACTACATCTTCCATTGGGCTTAACCACTATCCCTACCCACAATCAGTACCTTATCTTTCTCTCCCTTGTATATAACAGTGCTTGATATGGCACATATCACATTGTGACTTCAATTCTAGATAGTTGTGCGATTGTCTAATGTGATCTGTTGAGATATAAACTCCTTGTAGGGCAAGGACTGAGAATTATGCATCTTTGTATTTATCATAGCACCCTGTATAACCTTGCACATAGTACATATGCAACAAATTATTTCCCAAGAGAATGATCAAGTAAATAAATAAACAAATTCATGAATAAAGACCAACCATTCTTTATTCAAAGTGGCTGGAACTGCTATAAAATATCACTATTTTACCAAGAGATTCACTTGCCTGTGTAGAAAAATTCATATGCAGAAGCATATATCTAATTCATTCAATGCATTCTTGGTTATCTGTAAATAAATTACTTTGTCAATTATCTGTGGCAACTTGAGACTTCTTCGATGTAATGCTCAGCCAGATAAGAATAATGAATGGACCAAAACAGAAGGAGTCATGACTGAGAATGAGGTTATGAGGATTTAACACTTTGTAATCACAAAGAAAGAGCTATTACGATATCGATTTGAATTAAGAATCTCTGCCACACGTAGAAAAGAAAAAGACTAAAATGTTATAATGATAATTTTCCAGAGAGGGTCTATTATTCTGTATGTGCCAAAGCCTTACTCCATATCTGACCAAATATATTTCTTTGGTTATTTCTACACAGAAAGCAAATTAGTGTGTATTTATCTGTCCTTTTGCTTTTCCTTTTCACCTCAGTTGGTGTGCGCTGCTAATAAAAAATTGGACTAATCGCTTTAAGAACACTGCTTAGAAATGTCTCCAGTTTAATTTCGTCAGTCTTGTAAACAAACCCAAAATATCTCAAAGCCAACATATAAAACGAATGTTAGTGATGTGTGAGAATATAGGGAAAATCATTACATCGGAATAGTCATTCAATATTTATTATCTATTTACTCATCTACGTGTCGCCAAAATTATAAGGTATAATCTAAAAAGGTAAATACCATAAGGAAAATCAGTTTCTTTCCCCAGAAGTAGTAGACTGTGCTCTGAGCTCACCAACAGAGGATGGATGGGGCAGCAAAGTGATGGTTAACAGGGGAGGGGTTATCTCAAAGGGCACCTTCTGCCTTTTTAGCTCTCCTAACCTGGAGGTTTGGGACAGTTCGAGCTGATCCTAAGACTAATGAGGAAGATCCGTTTGGTTGTCTGCTACTCTTGGGGCTGGGACTCTGGGGGCGGCACATGCCAACACACAAGAGTGAAAATGTAATGTACTCCACAAACCCATGGAGACTTCAGAATGCCCGGAGAAAGGGCCCAGCCCACTAAGAGACAATCGCTAGGCTAGACAGTAACAAAGACACCCGGGTGAGAATCCTCAATTTCCATCGGTTTTAAACGATGTCAGCAGGACCAAAGCATAACCAGACGACATCAGCTGCATGAGGAGTAATTCGAATAGAATCTTCCCAGTCCACGACCATCCCCACAAGCAAAATAACTGAATTCAAACAAGGCTCGGCCTCCCCTGCTTATATTATTGGCACAGCAAGGTGATCATTTTCTTCTCGCCGTTTTCCATCAGTGGAAATCTAGGGAGAAGAAGATGCTGCTGATTATTGGCGCCTTTGGATCAGCTCCAGGATTAAGTGAGGAGCCAGGGACCTTGCTGTGTCCCTGTCGTGGTTGCCGATCCCGCCCTCCAGCTCTGTGCAGATGGTCTGAGGTTTTGACCAAGTTAGTGGTGACAAAGTAGGGCATGAAATTAAACTCAGGAAGTCATGCTCTGTATCAGGTTTTTGGAGCTGGAAATATTCCTTCGAGAAAACAGAACACTTTGAGAAATCACCGCGTGTGAAAAGCTGTCACTCATCTGTAGATGTTAAGAAGATTGTAGATTCAGAATAACCAAAAACTATTATTACAAAAAAATTGTATCGGCTGTCTACAAAATAGTTTTATTCTTATGTCATATTTGCACTTTTAATTAGAGTTTCCAAGATACTTTTACTCGCAGGCCAAATGGTAGCATATAATGTTTTTCTTCATTGATTTATAAGTTTTTTTTCTTTTACTCCCCAAAATATATACTGATTCCATGTCAATAAGAGCTGCTGGAAACAGCTGTTAGTAAGAATACTATTATTAAATACTGTCCATCCTCTCCTTGGCTTATTAATAGTTACTTCTCCTTTTTATAGCAGATCAGTTTGCTTGACTTCCTCTGATGCTCAGATAGGGTTTTAAATTGGTACACCTCAGTCAGGTTCCTGAATGTAAATTAAGGGGTGCATGGTATGTGTAAAGAGTATATATTTCTCACTTTCGTTATAAGTGAATTTTCCCGAAACATAAACAAAACAATGGTAGTTGGTAACAGTTTCTGAGAATTGCTAAATTATCTTACTAAGCTATCTCTTTCGGTCTATGCTCTGTACACATTTAAATCATAGCTTCACTTATACTGTTCCCAGTCCATTTCTGGTGATTAGCCGTCTTTATCCTGACTTTTTAACACTCTCATCATATCGTTTATTCTTAATATCATGCCGTTCTTTACATACAAAGAAGGTCTTGCCCCCTCAAAATTAATAAACAGGAATTTATTCAGCTCTTAATAGCAAAACTTAGATGAAACGACAAACAACGAAGATTAGATCTGTGTGAATAAGGATTTAAGAGCAATAAACCTCAGGAAATGGAGAGAGTGTCGTAGGGAAAGAGGATCTAGAGGCTGTTGCATGAACCATGCGAGTCTTAGGATAGCTTGAATTGAGGTGTTATCAAGAGGGGAGGGTGTCACAGGCATGCAATGATATCTGAAGAAATTCTCAGAGGCAGACATTTCCTGAATGTGGCAGGCTATTCAACCTTTATTGAGAATTAACTTAACAATCCTTATAAATTGTCCTATGAAGTAGATATCGCTATGTTCCTATTTTATTGATGAGGAACTTGAAAATACAAGATTTAAGTCGTTTAAAAGACACAGATAGACAGAACTATGCTTCTAATGCTGATTATACTTTTAACAACCACAGTTTCCCAACATTTTTCTCATCGTGACACAGGCAGAGGATGATAACATTTGTGAATTAACTGGAATTAAGGGACAACACACCCAGGACCTTTAAACTTCCCTCTAGGCTGAGACGAATCATGATCTTGGCACGGTGGTCACTTATTTGCGGCAAAACCCATAGGTTCTTATCAGGTAAATTCTGTGCCGTGCTACAATGCCTGTATGTTAGGGATCGGTGGGAAATACAAAAGGTTAGGCAAGGCGAATCTGAATTATGAAAGGTCATATGAAAACCAGGTGATGTCATTTGGATTTTATTTGATTGACGTTAAAAGCCCTTGAAGAGCGGCAGTATGTCAAAGGATCGTATGTTTTAAGAATGATTTGGCATAATTGTATTAACCAACGTTACCCCCAATAACCTTCATTAAAAAAATAAAATTTAAAAAAAATTAAAAATTAAATAAAAAAGAATGACTTGGAAGGAGCAGAACCTTAACGATAGTGTGGTACCTCTTGACGATTCAAAACTACTAGCAGATGGCAGCGATAAGGACAGGAGGAAGATATGACAAACTCTGAGGGACAAAAATATTGCCGTGTTGATGAATGATAATCTGAATATTGAGTCCGAAGGACATGGGGAGTTCTGAGGAAAAGGCACACCAAGAGAATGAGAGATTTATGGAATGGCATCTTTGGGAAGAAAAGCCGTTGGGAGATGACGAGCTGTAGGAATTATTGTAAGTGTCCCTTTGGGATATCTCATTATTGGCGTCAGAGACCTGGCGGAAGTGTCTTGCTTCTGGAGAAGCAGACGCTGGTTTTGGAGAGAGACGTTTTAAAACAGCAACCCCAGGGGCCATGCTTGAAGTTGTGAGCCTACATTACCTCCCTGTAAAAGGGTCGTCAGTGTAGAGGGGAAAAACCAACGGGTCAAGTTCAAAACTCCCAGGATAAGCAGAGGGGAAATGCTGATGAAGAAATGGCGGGTAGTGTGGTGTAGAAATCAGTCTGTGAGAAAGAAAGAGAAACAGAAGTGCCACCCTGGAAAATAGATGAGAGGTCATGTGAGTCGAATTACCCCTGCTCGAGTTTTTTTTTTTTTTACACTATGCTTGTCATATAATCACCCTACTTATGCTGGAGTACTTCCAGTAACGGAAAATTTACACTCTCCTTGGACAGCTTATAACATCTTTGGAAAGCTGTTCATTCCTCTAACTTTTACTCATTGGATCGGCTGTAGGACAGAACAAAACCAGTTAGTTGCCTTTTCACAAATCTAAAGAAAGCCGCCCTATAATTTCCCTTTCCCTCCCTTTTTTTCTCCCTCCAAGATGTTAAATGTGAGGACTTAGTATTCCTTTCTATTTGTCTCAAAATGACTACACTCATACTTTAGGAGGCTGCCCTTTTGACCTACAATGTTTAATTATGGTAAAAGAGTCTTAGCCATGAATCTCCATTTATTGACTTCTATATTATTCCCCTATCATCTCTCACTGTCATGTCTCACCTATCATATCATATTATCATCTCACTTATCACATCTCCTTTATCATTCCTTACCTTCCAGGCTCCAGAATCCTAACATTTTCAGTCTGTTCTCAGTACATAGTCACTGTTACAACCCCTACGATCATTTTATATGCCCTTCCGATTCCACTGTTCCCGACCATAAGAGATGTAGTATAAGAGCAATGTCACGTGAGCCAACAAACAGAGATGTTTCAAGAAGGAGGGGTTAGTCAATGATGCAAAAAGACAGGACAGATGAAGAACTAAGAAAGGTCCTTAGACTTGACTGTTAGGAAGATGAAAAATGACAGTCTGTAAACTGAAAGGCAGACATGGAAAATTAAGTTGCTTTTAATAAAAAGTGTGCAAAGCATTGCATTTATTACCTAGCAGCAATTTTTATTGATCTTATTGATTATTATATATTGGCAATAATGCCTTAATCTGGGATCTTTATACTTTGCAATATTTTCTCATACGTCTTATTTGCTCATATGTCTTGCTTCATAATAGCAATGATTTTACAGATGAAAAAATCAACTGCCTCAACACTTGTCTGAGCCCATCCAATGTAGAGAAGAGTGAAGCTACATTTGATCTCGATTTGACCATACACAGATCGAAATATACTCCCTCACCTAGTTTTATTTGGCACATGTCTTTGACTTGACCGCCCTTGGGATTCAAATGTGTCAGTAACTCACTCACCTGTGTGGAGTTCATGAATTCATGACCTTGTCCATACAAGCTTTTGCTCTAACCAACTTAACATACTAGCTGCTAAAGACTATGAGTTCTACAGAACTAAGAATAATGACATAGATAAACCAAAGTCGTCGTCGTCGTAGTAGTAACATTAACACATTAGCCATAATAAAATGAACGAACGTTTGATCGCCTCCTGTGTGCCAGGTATGCACTCTTGTATCTTATTTAATCCTCGTGACACCTTAAGAGGTATTTTTAACCTCATTTTACACACGAGCAAACTGAGACCTTCTCCAGTTTACTGGAACAGAAAGCAAGATGTGAGTCAGGATCAGATTTGCTTGTGACTCTCAAGCACCAGACAATGCTTTTTTGTGTGTGTGTGTGTGTCCTGTGACAATGGATAACATACAGCAAAAAGGGGTATGAAGTCCTCCGTAAGGGACGTGGACACTCCACACAGAGACAGGTTTTGTCCCTTTCCTCCCACTTTCGACATCAGCCTTTTCCATCACAGTGACTTCCAGGCTCACAAACTCATTCTTTTCCCATAACACATTAACAGCAAGGTGGTTACCCTCCCCCCTCCTGCTCAGAGTCGGGACCCTGGGGCTGTCTGTAGACTGTGTTCTCTGAGGCATCAGAACCCTTCCCTCCTTTGCCCTTCCCACGCCTGACCTAGTGATCTCAAGATGTTGGATTGCGCGACTGCTCACTGACCGCTGAACACTGCCAAGTCACAAAGCAGTGTTAACAGCGTCCACTATAAATGTGTGCTGTCTAATCTCACCAGGGCCCCCGTGGCTACTCCGCGATTCTAAATTTACGCTTGGTTCATTTTCCATCCCGTTCGCCAAGTGGCTTTTTCTAATTATTTACAACCTCTATAAGACTTTAACCTTCTGCCTTCCTGCCTTCTCTTTAGCACACATATTGTCTCCTATTTCACGGAAGATAATAGGACCTCCCAGACCCAGCTACTAGAATTTTTCTCTGCCTCCACTACCTTTTTATCTCTATCATTTTCCCTCTACCTCTCGCTCACAGCAAAATGTGTATGTTTTCCTCCTGTGTAGTCTTCCACTTGCCCAGAGATTCCTACCCTCACTTCCCAAGAACCTTCATTTAAGAAGGCATTCTCTTTTGCCTTTTTTTTTTATCTATCTGCCTCTTTTTGGCACCTTGACTTCTTGCTTTACGAAAAAATAAAATGAAAATAAAAATTTAAAGTAAAATGTTGCCAGTCCGCTCCCTTTCACTGCTCTGCTATTATTTCTGAATAACAGGGCGATTATATCTCCTCACTCATTTACTTGATCACTGACTTCTCACCCAGTGCTTAATACCTTTCAATATGGCATCTGCCCAACGTACATTCCAATCAGTCTTAGCCTAGTAAAGTGAATTCTAAGGATGAGTGCCAAACTCGGAAGCATAATGATCAGTTTGAGTAAAGATTAACGTCCAAATTAAACCATTACGAACAGAGCCGTATCCATAATTACAGTGCTTAAAATTCTTTAGTTGGAGAGAAATATAGAGAAAAATGTAGGTTAGGGAACTTTATCAGAAAGATTTGTCAGAAGAGAAAGGGGAAAATGGCATGGAATATGGGAAGAGGGGATAGGCCTGCACTTGAGATGTTGTCTGCAGATCGCAGCGGGATTGCCTGTAGGGTCCCACATTAATGAATGTGCTTTGCCGCCATAGCTAGTCGTGGACACCAAGGTCCTCAGATACCTCTACACACTCTGCAGGCCGAGTCTCCCATCTCTTCCCCAATGTCACCGCAGGGTTCCAGATCCTTAATACCTAGACGACTGTAAGAGATGCTCAAATGGGCTACCCGCCTGCACATTCTTTTCTCTCCCTCTCAATTTACCCTACATGCTGACATTATAACCTGATTGTCTTTGCATCTAGCAGAAACAAGGATATATGAATGAATGAAGTGATGAATGGATGAAAAAAAAAATCCCAAAGTTATATAATCACTATGGCCCTCATGAATATTTTTTAGTCAATTATTTTTTTTTAAGTATGCAAAAAACAATGACTGTTCTACCAGAACTAAGAAGCCTTGGCCAGGGAAGGAATGAGAAATAGTGAAGGTCATTTTAAGATAACATGGGACAAAAAGAAAAAAAAAATCTGCTTTTCTTAAAATCCAAACATTAAGGAAGTAACTTTAAGTGTGTAAACACACACACATACACACGTACTTTACAAGATTTAATTTGCCGAATGGCATTTTGTGGTCTGCTTTTCACAGAAAGCTAGAAATTATATGGAGGTAGAAGTTTATTCAAGTTATAAATGGTGAAAGTCTCAACATGTGCTGATTAGACTATAAGCAGTCAGTTCACATACGAAAATGACAATAAACTTGACAACAGTACAGATCACCAACGATTTTATAGAATCACTCAAGTCACGAACTGTTTCCAACAGGCAGAAACGCATCAAAACTATGAATATTTTTAAGTATAGACTGTGCTATTCTGAGTACAGGTGCAATTTCCGACTTCTTTCCTGTCTGTTCGTCATCTTACTCAGCGTGGTACTCTCCTGCCTTTTTGTTTCAGGTAGAATAACCCCCTTCAGTGTTCCCTGCAATGCAGGCCTTGTGGTGGAAAATTCTCTCAGCTTCTCTCTGTCTGGAACCTTATGATTGATTGCACTCATATGTGGACTAGAAAAATGAAAGCAACGAGTAAACAAAGCAAATAAACAAAAGCTCATAGACACAGACAACAGCTTAGTGGTTACCAGAGGGGAGATGGGATAAAAAAGGGTAAAGGGAGTCGAATATTTGGTGACAGAGGGGGAGTTGCCTTTGGGTGGTGAACGCACAATGCATTATCCGGATGACGTATTAGTGAAGTGTACATTTGAAACCTATATAATTTTATTAACCGATGTCACCAATAAATTTAATTTTTTAAAAATAATATTTTACAATGTGATTTTATTTTATTATTAAAATTGTTTTGTCTGCACGATTATTCTGTGGAAAAAAGCATGTGTTTGTTTTCATTTATAATTTAGCAATTGTGGTTTGTGCAGAGTATATCAGTTTAAAAATTTGTTTAATTCTATCTGTAGGACTATCACATTATTGTTTTTATTTCTAGGAGAGAGTTGAAGTTTATATTTAGCTCTTAAATTTATTTAGAACAATCTCAACATGGTTTGAAAAAACTTGGAATCCAACATTGATTGGAGAATTTAGAAAAAGTTCAAAGTCCAAAATAATGTAAAAATAAATCTTGTGAAGTGGGAATTAAAATGAACTAACCTTTTGATTTTCCCTATGGGAAATAATCTTATGAAAAAATAAAATGATATTGCTGGTGATGCTTCAGGTAACAGTTTCAGCAGAAATTTTTAAAAAGGAATCGATAAGAACCAGGAAGTTGAACTGCAATCTGTAAACTACTCAGGTTGGTTTGAATTCAGTGATCAGCAAGGTCTTTGTTTAAATCTGCTTATGAATAAATTACTTTTTTCATGTCAGTAGAAAATCAGAGCCTCAGAGCCATCTCGGCAGCAGTGCAGAATTTGGCACGATCGTTTTTCAGTGATGAATTTATCAGGTGACATTAACTGCAAGTTTTATCTTTCAAGTGAGGAATCATGCCCCTTGTCCCTGCACACTGTTCATGGGCCAGCAAGCTTCAGGGTCAGGCCAGGAAGGACTTTCACTTTGTGTGTGCTTCTCTGTGTAACCTTTACTTCAATTTTTGCCCCTTGCAGAGTTTGGAATGATTTTTTTTCTAAACTTTGCTTTGTTGATAATATTCATGCACTGTCTTTAACTCAGAATCCCCATGTTTAAGGCAGGGATAAGCAAACGTTTTCTGTAGAGGGCCAGATAATAAAGATGTTAGTCTTTACAGCCACATGGTCTCTGCAGCAACTCTCAATTCTGCAGTTACAGGGCAAGCAAAGCTGTAAGTAATACTTAAAGAAATGGCATGGGTGTGTTCCAATAAAACTTTATTTACAAAGACAGGCAGCTGGAGGAATTGGGCCATGGTTTGCTGACTTCTGATCTAAGGGAGTATCTTCGTGTGGAGGCAGGGAAATAAGAGTTTCAGGGACTTAGGAAATATCAGCCTCTCATGCTGTATAATTCATTAGGTTTAAGAGACTCCAAGAATAAGTATTACAACAAAATGCAGCACTACAGAGACCCAGATTTGCTTTCACTGGTTGCTTTTATAATTATTCATAGTCTATTGATCGAACAATTCCTTTACTCGGCACCAATGATGTGACCAACACTGTATTGTCAACAGGTGTGATACAAAGTATACTCAGCCCCGATCCCTAGGACCGACACCTTTGGAAGGAAGTGATATATCAGGCTTCCGTATGAAAAAAATCAGCTCTCAGATGATTTTTCGTGTGTCCCCACCATGACAGTCTTTGATGTGTGCTGCTCCATCCGACACTGCTACTTCCCAACTCGGTCTGGGGGAGGACAGGACGCTGATTTTGAACTTCTCTCTACTCTCATCCCATTTCTCCCATCCCAAGGAATTTGGGAGGCAGTGTTCCTTTTTGCTTACTTTATTATTACTTAAGGAAAGAGATTCAAAATGCTAGCGTACTGTGTCATACTTCTTTATTTTGAGGTTCGGGGGAGTTGGGTTTCAGTTCCTCTATCTCGCTGCAGTGACAACCTGAGCTGCCAGTTCATTTCCCCTGGGGAGACAGCTGAGATAGATCCGTGTCTTTTCAAAATTCACTCTTTAAAACTCACGCTTCTGGAGTAGCAATTTTAACATTCCTCCAGCCTGCCACTGTGACTCAGCTGAAAAAACAAGTCCCTCTATAGATATTTTTTAAATGGTCCATTCATTCCTATTTCTATCTGATTTCAAGCAGTATTTCTAATCAAGTTTATTATCAACCTTACCAGCCGGTTAAATCATAAGAATTATTGAAGTGCTAGGATTCGAATTCACAACCTTGAGGTAAGAAAAGATGATGTCATCCAATGAGGAAAACAAAGTCTTTTTTGTTAATTTGATGATGGGAATAATGATAATGCCATAGACTGTGAATCTATAACACTAGAATTCATAATGATTCAGGAAACTAGTTGAACTCTGAATTCCTTAGACCACGTAGTAATTAATATTTCAAAACAATAGGATTTACTGTAATGTGAACTTTATGTAATCAGTAATTTTCATGTCTTTTAAACAACAATGATTCTTGACCATTTAGGCCATTCATTATGACCAAAATGGGTGAATCTTCCTAGAAAAATCTGTAATTATTTCCAAGCTGCAACTTTTTGTATTCACTTTACCGTTTGGTAATATGTTTAATTTTTCAGAATTCTTTCACATTGGTAGGATCCCAATATGTACTAAATGATATATATCATGCCCTTATAAAATTATCATCAAAATTTTAAAAATGAAGTTCCCAGATTGCAACATTCCTTAGAACACTCATGAGTCATCACTCATCCATGTGAAAGAAAGCTTATTTCATAGACACTGACCTGTTCACTAGATTGAGCTGAGGATACAGCTCAATTGTTACAACTGGCTTCAGTGGAAGAATCTGCCAATGCCTAACACCTTATACGTAACGTGACTGACGAGTCCAGCAGTGATGCCGCAAAGGAAAGAAAAGTAACATGGGTCATAGGGGCAACGCTAGCAGTGTCTGAACGGCTTAGGGCGAGCGAGCGAGCGAGGAGTCCAGGGCTGAGAAATATCCTCTGAGCGGTCTCACCCCAGCTGCTGTGTCCTCCCCCAGGATCTGTCACTGCGAAGGGGATGAAGAGAGCCCCCTCATCACGCCCTGTCGCTGCACGGGCACCCTGCGCTTTGTCCACCAGTCCTGCCTCCACCAGTGGATCAAAAGCTCAGACACGCGCTGTTGTGAGCTCTGCAAGTATGACTTCATAATGGAGACCAAGCTCAAGCCCCTCCGGAAGGTACGGTACCTGCAGGGACTGGTGTGAGACACAGGACTTGCAAAGCTGCGTGCTTTAAAAAGTTATCTCTTTCCCCAATGAGATTTGGCTACCATGCTAATATCCATGTCTTGGGTGGGCTGAGTATGTATAAGGCAGCCAAGTGTTGGCAGATAATCCTTCCTTCTTCTCCGTCTTATATTCTAGGGCCTCTGAGTTTTATATCGCTCTTCAAAGTCAGAAAAGTATGCGTGTAGGTATATGTGGATGTGTGCAAAATATACTTGTAATTCAGTGAATTGATGGTAAGAGCGAGAATGTTGTACTTACAGAGGTCAGGTCCCAAGAAGGTTAGATAATGGATTACATGAAATGGTATGAGCTCATCTAATTTCTTGAAAGTTGGGCATTAGGTAATAGAAGAGAATGATTTCTCCTGTAATTTCTCATTTTCTGTGTTTGCCTTTATTTGGGGCTTCGGTTTGATGGTTCATGTATAATTAGAGCAGTTAGGAAGAAAAAGTGTTATTTTTTACATTGTACATCAAACTGTAAGAGAGAGGTAAGTATTTTTTTCTCTATGAGCTTAATCTTTAAATTCCTCATTATGTTATATTTGTCTTTAAAATGAAGGTAAAAATATGAGTCAAATATAAAGTTAGCACTCACTCAAAACTAGCAAAGGAAAACCTGTAAAGGACGCAATGACAGTGAACTTTATGTAATTCCTGCCAGGGAGTATGGAGACTGCGATTTAAATAATGAATCTGCCTCGAGCTGCTTTTTCATTTAAATTAAGTGCAAAGAAAATGTGGATTAAAAAGAACATTGCTTGGAAATAAACATGATGAGTCCCGAGATAAACAGTGATGTAAAGCAAACAAGAATATTCCAATAGGCATCTGACTGGTGGCTGGCCATGACAATTCTTCATCAAATCTATAAATTATGGAGAGAGAGAATAGCATTCTCTACTTTTGTGGTAGCCTTGATTTTAAAAGTCGGCAATGGTTTAAAGACGTCAGAACTGATGCAAAAAAAAAAAATGGTTTTGGGATGCACATGTCTTTTTTAAAAAAATGTGGGGTGACCTGAGTGCCAAAAGTGTCAGTCCATGCCTCTGGTCCCAGAGCAGTGAAATGCCGGAAATAGAAATGGATCCTTACTCCTTGCCCTTTGCTTCATTGGCTGAACAGATGCCGTGTGCTGTCTGAGTAGCTAAATGACACATTGTGCTCCACGATTCTGTAAATCTCTCTTCTCACCCCCTCAGGGAACTACAAATTGTTTCAGAGCAGCTGTATAATTTCTCCATAGCCTTTTTCTTAACCTATATCTATAGAAAATTTTCATTTCAACTTTGTCAAAAGTAATATTTCCATTTGAGGGCAACAATCTAGGATAATAAAATATTCACATTTTCTCTTCTTTATACTATCTGCCCTTCCCTGTTTTGTATGATAAATAATACATGGGTCTGTACAGAACTTGAAAAGTCTCTTCTTCTACCTTCAGCTTTTATAGAATCAACCCTTACGTATAACTTTGATCTTTTCTTAGTATTCCGTTCTCAGTAATTTACAATCCTATCAGGAATTTTTTTTTCTCCACTAACTTGTTTATAAACCAGAGAAATGCAGTGAAAACATGTCTTTTTGAATGACTATGAATATTCGTTGTGTACTAAGAAGATAATAAATATCTTCTTAATAATGAATACATAGCCAACCTAGTGGACACTTAACTATCTGTTGATTAATGAAATACCCTAGCTTTTTTTTTTAATATTTCCTTTAATTGGTCATAAATATTGATGAAGGACAGCATGTCAACATCCCTTATTTTTGATAACATTTATGTATCTATAGAGAATTTTAGAATCTAATCCAGAGGTTGCTTCCTGACAGCCCACCAATGTGTTTTATTTGACCCACAGAGCTTCACATTTGAATTACTTATCCACATGGAACTCTGTGATTATCTCATGCAAATAACCCATCCACATATCTGAATTTACTAGAACCGCATTTCCACAGGACAACAACCAGTGGAACTAAATGGCGACTAGTCTTTTTTAAAGGCTGTTTGCTTTCCACTCCTCCACATTGTCATCCCTTTCTCTTTTGCTGAGCTTGAGACCTTGGGCCGTCTCTGTTCATCTGATGTAAGGAATCTGTAAGGAATCTGAATTTTCGACTCCTTCCTGGTCTAACACATGAGTCCTAGACAGAAGAAACATGCATTCTGTTCCTGCCTCTCTGATTTGTGGGCTTTAAAAACTTAGAAAAAGTATTCCAAATTGTCGCTTTCTCCTTTAAACCTATGAGGCACTGGAATAACTCTTAAACAGCAGTATTCAGAACGACTTTTCATTCTGAGGTGGTGTAAATTATACAGACAGGAAGAATTTTTAAACTGTTCTAGATGTCGTTTTGGTTGACACTAAGATTCACCAACGGTTTTGTTTTGGTCGTCTATAAGAGGTCATTAAGAATGACAGGCATAGCATTTGGTTAGAATATATTCAAAGTACATCCAATTAATTGCTCTCAACTCAGTAACTATTCCATTACTGTTTATAACAGTCTAAAGACAAACCACAAGACCAATTAATTTAGCTAATGAGTCTGAATTTCTACCATTACCCAATGGAGACAGGAGATTCTATTTTGACGAAATGGCTTCTTGAAGTAAAAAGGTTCAAATCTTCAAAGCCTGACAAACCTTGGGACTTAATAGTTAGTCTCTAAAGATATCGGTAAAACCTTACTTCATTAATTGCTACTATTACTACACCAAAATCTATAGTTAGTGAATTCATCAAAGTACCCTAATGTTTCCAGAAGAAAAATCTTTAAAGTCTAAACAAAATCAGGAGTTTATTTGAGAAAAAGCAATTTTCGTCATCTTTAAGTCAGTAGCTCAGCTACTTTGATGACACTCAAGAATAGTTCCTTTAATCTACTGAGTTACCAAGTCAAAAATAATTCTCAGGGCCCAGAAAAGCCAAGAAAGTCAAAACTATCGAAAGCAGAGTGACAACTCAGTGAAATTTGGCAATGGACACAGCATCGGTGAGGGAACAAAACAGTCTTTCTGAAGCTGAGAAATTGCTGGAGTGTAGGTTTGACTCACTCCTGAAAGGGAGAGACCAGCTGCTGGATAAGAGGCTAGACCCGAGGACAGCAAATGCTGCTGACAACCTCATGTCCTCCCCTAAAAATTTCTTTATATAGTTTTCCATATACGACCAATTTGACGAATACATTATACAAAATATTCAACTCTAAAATGAGGCAGTGAAATGATCCCCTTGGCTTAAGTAGCGGTTAGGTTGGACCATGTGCACTTGTCATTGTTGCAGGTCAAAAACAGTGAATATTGAAAAGTTCATAAAATAGAAGTTCTTTGGGAACCTATTACGCCAAGTAAAAAAAGAATCATCTTTGTGACATGACTACATCTCTACTATAATGGCTTGCAATCTTTTCGTCGAAATGTATTTTAAAAGTAAAGAACTGTATTTGACAAATACCTTGTTAATGCCTTCCTTGCCTTAGTTTGATGTAGCATCCCATTTTTCAAAAGAGGCAAGAATCAATGTGAGTCGACTGCCCAAAGGTTATTATTGTTTCTCTACTGAGCTGGAGGCCTTGCAATTCATGCCTTACATTTGGACAGGGCAGGGAATATGGCCAGATTCCTAGCGAGAGTCCTCTAGTACCCTGCTGAATAATGTTGCCTAATCACACATCAGAGGAATTCAGATGCATCCTTTACTCATCTTTACAGGGGTCGCAATTTCCCTAATACAACCACCACACACTGAATTTCTACTATGTGCCAGATGTTTAGAATCTATCGCTTAATTAATTTAATCCTCATTGCAACCCCATTTTATGTAGGCATCCAGAAGCCCATTTCACAGATGAGGAAAATGAGATACAGTGTCAAATTTAATATCACACACCCCCAAAGCTCCCTGATTTCTAAAGCTTGTACTTATAGCATTGTGACTCACTGCCTTAAATAGCTGAAACCCTCTAATTTTAAGCACCAAAATGTTAGTTTCTATTTAAACCGTTTCTAGTGGAAATCTTTCAAAACGAATTTTTATGATAAAAATTTTTAATCTCCCTTCTTAAACCTGAATGTTTTACCCAGCGTATTTTCCTAATACTGAACATTAGTTAAGTTAAACATCAGTTATTTTGCAGGTTGAAAAACATTAACAGCTCTGTAGCTCGAAACACATATCAAGCTGTTTATCCTCATTCTCTTTCCATCAGTCTGCAGTGTCTTGAAAGCCCTTCTATGCTTTTTCATTGTTTCTCTTTCTTCCCTGCCCTCAGAGCATCCACTGTCACTTCTCTGTTCCTCCAGTGGCCCTCATTCAACATTTTTACATAGCAACTGCATTTCTACTTTACACAAACAAATGAACAAACAATTCAAGAGTATAGAGTTAGGGCTATACAAAGCCCAAGTCGTTCTAGATGAATGGCTACAAGATTCTCTTTTGGTCATTGGCAAGAGTTTCAGTGGGTATGAACATTCTGGTGTCATTCTCAGATTCCTGGAGTTCTCTTTGGCACCCTTTCTTAATTCTCGGTGTTAACTCAAATTACTTGGGATTGCATGATAAGAAAGCCTTCAGCCAATGAAGTTATGATGTCTCTAGGCTGTTCTCTTATAATCAGGGCCCAGTTTGGAGGGAGTAGATTTGCTGTTTCATTTCTTCACAAACATATTAGCCTACAGGCAATGAAAATCTCTGCTTTAGTATGAGGTGGGCAAAGCTTTCTTTGTACTTGTAAAAAAAAAATCCATACTCACAATTTGCCATTCATGCTCATTCTCTCATCCTTTTGCTGTGCTTCAGCGTCATTATAATATGAGTCCTAAGGGTAGTCGAAGTGACTTAGAATACTCTTAGGAAATGATTTTTTTTTCCAAACTCATACTCTCCAAATTTGTTGTAAGTTTTCCACAACAAATTTCTCACAGTACAATGGTGATTTTGTCTAACACTTTCAAACACTTCCCTTTACCTTCTCACTGCTTCATCTGAGAGAAAGAGGCACCCAGCAGGCTATTAGCTGATTGCAATGGAAAGGGTTAGTAAACTACGAAATAACAAAAAGATTATTATAGGAAAGGTATTTCAACTCAACTGAAGCGTTATCTTTTCCACTAAAATGTCTTCCTTGTTTTTGTTGTATTGCCTTAACACGGTCATACTCTCAGAACTACAATTGAGATTTCAAGTAAAATAATATTCCAGTGCGAGTAGATGATTCCAACATGTGCTACGTCAAATTATTATGAGATGGAAAATATGAGCGGCTCGTGTTTGTTTCTAATAGATTCTTGGGGTTTATCACACAGACTCGTCCTTTTGTCTTTTGAGAAACACTGGCTTTCTTCCTTTCTTTTTTTATTTATTCCTTGCTGTTTACTTATGTATTAATTATAGGTCCACTAGTCTTTAAATTTTCAAAAACAACAACAAAAAAAATTGTGTTGTCAACTGGGATCAACATTACAGAATAATTTTTGCAAAGTGGAAATATTCTTTTCTGGACAGAAGAAGAACTTATCCTTTTGTGATGCTTGCATTCATAAACACAGAGCTCCCTCCAGGCAGGTTTGAGCCCATACCAGGAGGAAACTGTGTTCCGAACGATTCATCTGATAAGGTTCCAATGATACCTACTTCACTCATTCACTGAACGCACTGTCTCTACTATGTGCCCAGTGTGTTCAGTAGTGAACCACATAGGAAAAAACCCTTGCTCTCAGAGAGCATACGGTCCACTGCAAGAAAGATGGAAAGGGATGAATTACTTACAACGTTTTGTAGTAAATTTGAAAGACATGGTAATCAGTGGGTAGTACTATGGGTATCAAGAACTTTCTGTAACTCTGGAGGGAATGGTAAAGGTAATTCAAAGAGAGCAAGCCATCATATGTTCAGTCTTTACTTATGAGACCATTCATATTAAAAGATTTTTTTAGAGTAACTATAAACACGTAGCAAGATGACTATCTTTTCTCTTTTATTCTCCATGTTTCACATAACCTCGCCTAATCAAGAAAGCATTACTTAGCAGTTGACTATCCAGGACATTGGGGAGAAAGAATTGGGAATACAAAGCAGGATCTGACAGAGTGTCTCAGAGGAGACAAACAAAATCCCTGAATAACCATTGTGGCCGGAACTTTTCTCTTCGGTACTTCCTTATTAGTAGGTGCAATCTTATTTTTGTCTACTACATCCGTTCTCTTTTCTCTTTGAAAATTAGCACTTGACGAACATAACCTCACATGCTTGGTAAGAATGTCACCTTATGTTACTCTTCCAGATATGAAAAAGAAACACTTAAATTACGTTAGACTACTACTGAAGTCTTTAACAGGATACAGTTCCGTTCTTGGGACTATTCGATTTTATTTTGACAATAACAAGGGACACGATGGAACTTCTTTTATATACCGTGTATTTTGATATTCGAAACACAAACTATGGTTAAAATGATAGACTTGATATTGCAGCGATCCATATGGAAAGTGTAAAAGCACCAAATTAGAATGTGCAGAAGCATGTGTACGTCCACGTGTGTACGCGCACACACACAGCTACAAATAAAGTTTTCCCTAAAGCATCATCTTATGATTAAGTTTTTATGGCGAAGAAATTATATTTGTCTTTCATTTTAATTTTTCTTAAAATGATATAATGATTGAGTTTTAAATTACTTTTATATTCTAATCTTCCTTTAGCTAAAAATTTTTCTTTCTCAGCTGGGATTTTTTTCTTAATTTATAATTCCACATTCTCAAATCTTGGCATGAAACATAAGAAAGAATCATAAGGCACTGAAAATCAACATGGCTTTTTTTTTTGCTGTTTATTTATTTCTTAATTATAGAGTTCTGTGTTGATGACAAGATAAATCTTGATGTGATACTTAGATATAACTACTCAAACTTCTGACTCCAAATTCCATTACTTTTTTTATTAAAAATATTGATTAACATTGATTAACAAAATCAAATAAGTTTCAAGTGTATAACATGGCTTTCTTTCAAGCAAATATTATAGACAAGCCTGATTCCTGTTCTATCGAATTGACAAGTAAAAGAGAAATAAGGAAAACTTTGATACGATTTATCTGGAAGGATGGTGTCTAGCCCTATTGTGCATGCGTTAACATGCTTGTGTGATATTATCAACGTTATAAGGAGCAAATGGCTGAAAGGCTTCACTCCAAACAAGAACCAATCTCTCACAAGCCTGCTTCCTTCCAATTTTCTCCTTTTCTCTAAATGGTACCATAATGTAGTCCCTCCTCCTGTGTTTCCCACATGGATATACCACCCACAGCCTCAGTGGGTGTGCTGTTTTCTTGCAAATGAGTGCTGGCTGGCTCTGATCTTCACTGTAACTTCTGACTCAGCCTCACAGCTCCTGAGGAAGGCCCATGAACCAAGGCCTGGTTATTGGAAAGATATTTCTAAAGACCTTTAATGGGTAGACTCAAGTCATAAAGACCAAGCTCAAGAATTATTATGTTTCTGTAAGAAAAATCATCTTCTACCTTTCCTCATAGCCCACATCTTCTGCCTTTCTTTTGTGTGTCCAAATTCCCAAATCACAGTTAACAGGTGACTCTGGGGAAAGAGCAGAAATTTAGCCCCCAGCTTACCCCTTGGGTTTAGCTCAATGAACACCTCAACCAAAGTTATCACAACTTAAGAGTTCCTGTTCCTCAGAGGCTGTCCTTTATCTTCCTCAAAAATCATTCAGATTTTTGTGGAAATTGGAGGATGTCAGGACATATAACTTATACAATCCATGTGCTAGTTAATTCCAGTGGGAAGGGAAAGAATGACTTTTCCAGTATTTTTTAGGAAGCAGTCATGACATTTGTATCAGAACTTGACAAAGAAAGCGTAATTGGTTAAGTTGTATACATTTTAGGCACCCGTCTATTAAGGAAAAATAAAAAGTAGATTTTTTTTCATCTATAGAAATTATGTAGCTAATAAAAAGCATTCAATAAAAGACCTGAAAAAGAAAATTGAGCAAATATTCCAGAAACTAAAATAAAAGGGCAAAAAGAACAAAACAATTTTTTAAAAAGCCTTAGTAAAGGTAGTCCAAAATTAAATTGAGAAAGTTTCCAGATACTAAAAATACAAAGAAAATTATTAAAGAAATAATGCGAGATGCTTCTGAAAAGGAAAGCCCTAATTATCCAGCACAAATAAATAATGACTTCGATAAAGGTATGTGACAGTAGAAATTTAGCATAACAAGATACATAAAATAAATAGTAAGTTCTGGAAGCTTTCAAAGGGTTTCTGATCATTTCATTGTAATCAGAATTATGGTTGTTGTCTCAACAATGCATGCCTAAGAGATGGTGCAGTAAGAACTTGAGTGTTCTGATATATTCAACCACAATTTTATTACTCAGCAAATCTGTCTATAAACTAGAAAGAGTTGACTGAGAAATCCTAATGTTTAGGATTGAACTCTGGCATACTCCCAAATAATATGCCTATTTTTCTGCCTGCCGTAGAGTCAGCAAGTCATTGTTGATGCCGTGACTGTTCATTTGTCCCTTCTAAAGGTACTTCTAAAAAGCCATGTTTCCGCTTGTCCACTGGCAGCCTTTAAAGGATTCACAGGCTGGAGTGATGGTTTTTGCCTCTAATGGACACAAAGCCTCATGAGTAATACCGCCTTTAATGCAGGTGATGGGTCCATCTAGATGCTTCCCTCTCTGTTACCCAGGAGAAAGAACATGAACGTCAGTTGGGAGAAAGACTGTCTTTGTTCTGACTCATGCTCGAGAGCACACGCGGACAGGTTGCCTTGGCCCCGCACCTGTCACAGCTGACATTGTTCCCACCCGTTTATGCCATTTCAACACACAGAGCTTACTTAGGCTAGCACTCTCAACTTCGCTATCACAGAGGCCGCTCCTCTGCTCCTACTACGTGTCCCTCCAGTCTCCCAGTTCCCTCCCATGACCTCAAAGCCAGGAAACACAAAGGGACGGCCGGCCCGGCCACACAACGTGTCTCCTTCACGCAGGGCCCATCTCTGATAATATCAGAGGGTTCACAGCGTGAGACGGTGTTGAAAACGAAACTCATTCTGCAGTTTAAGCCCCAGAAAAAAACAGAGCTCTGTTTACCTTTAAAAAATCGTCGATGACAGGGAGGTCAAGCGTCTCCTTCAAAATTGCTTTATGGTAGTTTTAGGAAGAAGAGTATCAACACGGTGAACTAAGAACAGTGTCACAAAGGGGTGCTTGCTGGGGGCCAGAAGCAAGCTTGTTCACTAACATAGGTTTTCAGTAACAGGCTTTATGTCGGAGGCGTGATACTTTCCAGATAAATCTCTTCTCAGCCCTGCCAGAATAATGGAACCAGGGGGCACGTATGTTAGCAGGTTTTGTTTTCTCTCCAGCTAATAACTAGCTCTGTCATGGTAATCCTTGCGACACTTGCTATTTAAGAATATGCAATATGAGCCAGGGCTATTCCTCGTAGAGAAGCTTTGTGGGAGATGGCTGGGAAGTCAACCGAATCTGGGCAAAATACGTTTCTCTTAGCACCACTGACTTTCAGAGAATATGCGGGAACTCCTGAAATTCAGCTGGGTGTGCGGTGGCTGGCAGGAGACGGGCACAGACTCTTGAATAAAACCCTTGCACTGTTTGCCTTCTTCCTGCGTTTCTGCCTGAGTGCCCTGGCCACCTAGATTTTTCATCTTTTTTTTTTTTTTGTTCCAACACGACTCATGATAAAAAGTGAGAACTGATATTTTATATGTCAGGTAACACCACCCTGCAGTAGAATTAGTTTTCTTCTAACCTAATTTGGTAGATAGTTTGTAATCTTGACAGACTAGAAGGTCCTGCATTGCCATGGATTTCTTGATGCAACTAACCCACGTTGTCAAGGCAACCCACAACACTGTTTTCTCTGCTCTGAAAAGCCATTTCCGATGTTGCAAACCTTAAATCACAATCATCTCTTAGAATACACAGGGTCAAATACAGCCCCTGTATGCACAAAGCTATTACTTTTTTATAAGATATCGTGTCATTACAGTGAAAGAATTTGACTCAAGGTATGATATATATATTAAGGCATGAAAGTTAGAATAATCCCGTAGCACATAAACTCTATCTCTGCATTTCCAGGACACGGGAGGTTGTTTATTGCAGGCAGATACATTTTTAAAGCTGTAGTAACAATGTTGGCATATTTTGACTAATTTCTATGTAAATTGATTGCAATCAACAGCTTTTTCATGGCTGGTGAAATTAAATCACTCAAAAGCAAAGATTTTCTGGGATTAACGTCACCCACATGTTGTACATTTTCCCCTCTCTAAGAGTCAAGGTCCAGTTACGAGAGTTATTGCCATGTAAGTAAAGGTAACGCCACAATTCTCTGGGAATCTATGCCTACATCGAACTTGAATTCAGAGACTGGCATCAGAGTCCAGAGTTCTGGGATCCCCAGGAGTTGGTTTAAAGGAAGAACCCAACGAGAGGGGAGTAAGCTTGCCTTAGTCTTTGCTAGCTTACTGTTAACAAGATAACTAGATTAGGTTAAAGTTATTACTGAGGTTTGAAAATTTGAAGACTACATATTTGGACCGAATCTTGGTAATCAAGTCTCAGACTACACTTAACTTCATGATGATTGGAAGTAATTCTAGTCATTCCTCCAGTACTGTTGGTCTGGATTTCCAGTTAGTTTTTCAAATATTTATACGACTTCCTGCTCCTTACCTTTTTGTTCAAAAGTTGATTACATAAAAGGCAACCATGTCTCATTTTATGATCCCCAAGGTTTGAGAATGTAAATATGTGGCTTTAAATGAAGTTTCCGTATGGATCTTAATGGCTCAGAACATTTTTCATGTTGCACGTTAATTAGATAAAACATACTCCGGCTCCTTTCAGCTGCCATTCTTATTTCAATAAGCCAAAGAATTTTACTCCTATAAAATAGTACAAATTATCATATCCACTACGAAAGAACGGGCATTTTTCTTTCTGTTATTGTGAGTTGACAGATCAGGCATTCAAACGTCAGTCTACAAAGCCTTGTCGCTTGCTTAGCTCAGCCCTCTCTTGTTAACGACCTTCAAAAATTATTAGCGTTCCATCACTGTGCATTACAGATTTGAGTTCTGCTTGCAGAAATACATACCTAATCTTAAGGTGAATGGTTAAGGAGCCTGCAGTATGAGAAAATGAGTGGCGTGAAATCGTAAGGCAAGCATCCACACGTATACAGTCCAAAAATTTTTTGACAAAGATGCAAAAACAATTCAGTAAGGAAAGGATGGTCTTTTTTAGTAAAGGCCAAATATGTATAACTCACAACTTACTTCATATACAAAAATTAATTCAATATGTATCTGGAAATGTAAAACCTAAAATAATAACACTTCTAGAGGAAAACATGGGGAGAAAACCTTTATGGTTTTGGGTTAGGCAAAGATATTTAGATAAGACATCAAAGCAAGATCCATAAAAGAACAAATTGCTATTAAAATTAAAAACATCTACTATTCAAAAGTCACTGTTAAGATAAAATGACAAGCCACATATCGGGAAAAAATATTTTCAAATCATATATCTGATAAAGTAGTTGTATCCCACATATGTAAAGAACTCTGAAAGTTCAACAATAAGAAAACAATCCAATAAATTAAAATGGGCAAGAAATTTCAATAGACACTTCATTAAAGAAGATATACAGATGGCAAATAAAAACATTAAAAGGAGTTAAACATTAATCATTAGAGAAATGCAAATTAAAACCACAGTGATACCACTACCCACCTATTAGGGTCTCTAAAATTAAAGAGACGGATCATACCAAGAGTTAGGAAGGATATGGAGTAACTGGAACCCTCACACACTGCCAGCAAAGTATAAAATGGTATAAAAACTTGGTAAAATAGTTTGGTGAGTTTTTTAATAATTAAACATACGCTAATCATATAATCTTGCCCTTTCACCCCTATGTATTTATCCAATAGAAATAAAAACATATGTTCATAGAAAGACATACATAAAAGTTCATAACAGCTCGATTTTGAATTGCCCCAAACTGGATACAACTCAGATGTTCATCAGGTGAACAAATAAACAAATTGGGGTACAGCTATACAATAGAAGGAATGAAAATGAACACATTATATAATATGGGTGAATCTCAAAGTAATTATGCCAAATGAAAAAAAGCTAGATAAACAACATGTGTTGTTATAATTCTAGAAAATTCTTACTAATCTACAGTAACAAAAAGCATATGACTGGTTGCCTGGGGAGGGCTGGGTGGGATAACAGGGAACTAGGGAATGATAGATATGTTCATATTCTTGATTGTGATAGTTTCACAGGTGTATAATATATGTAAAAATTTATCAACTTTTACACTTTAAATATATGCAGAATAAATGTCAATTCTATGTCAATGATGTTGTTTTTAAATTATGTAAACAGAAAACAGTTTGGGGCTCAGTTTCCCACATTTGTTCAGTTCTTCCTTCTTTCCACTAATTAAAAGGTAGAAGCCTTCCCCATTATTGCTCCACCAAAGAAATAAATATGTACGAGAATTAAATTTCTATTTTAAAATGGCCTGAATATTTACATTCTAGTATATGTTATGTGTACATAAATAAAAAGATTAAAGATATACATTGCAGATGAGATAATATATGATTTTCTTTGTTTTGCTTTTCTGTATTTTATAAATTTTCTGTGATGAACATGCAGTTAATAAAGTAATAAGCTATTGAGGAATAAAAGCTGGGAGAGACATACGAGCAGGTTGAAGGGAAGAGGGCTATAGAGAGAGAGAGAAATAAAAAAATAAATAAAAAGATGTAATCACAGGGCTAGGTAGTCATGGGGAATGATTATTTTAGACTGCAGAGAGACATTTTGTTTTCTTAGATCAGAGGGAAGGAAGTAAGAAGGGTGTGATGCTGTTATAAATACGTGTTGCGTCTGAAGACAGGAAGTTATGGGAGTTTACACATGAGAGTAGCAATGTTTTCCAAAGTAGAAGTCGTATTTAATAAGACCTACTGTCCAGACATCCGTTCCTCCCCTCCCCTGGGGAGAAACACTGGTAGCAGGGCCTGCTGGTTAGTCACCCTCTCCCCCATTCATCCTCCAAACAGCTGCAAGAATGGGCTTTCTAAAACCCAGCTCACCCACACTCCTTTCTGCCTTATTTCGTGGAGCTTTCTTAAGCTTGGCCCAAACTTCAGATCTGGGGCCCAGGACAGTCTACACCTGCCACCTGCTTTCTGCAGGTGCCACCACTTATTTTCCCGCTTCCCACATACTTCGTTTTCACAGGCCATCCCACTTCTGTCCATGTCATCTGATCTCTGTCGATTTTGTTTCCAAATCCACCCACCTCCACATTTGGTGACTTCAGGTGCAGGAGAGGATTCCAGGGGGGAAGCCAGAGCCTTCCACCTTCTCCCCAGCGACTCCCCCCCCCCGCCCGCCCCACACCCAGCTCACTCAGCCCTTCCATCCCCTCATCTCCCAGAATGACAGAGAAGCTCTTCCCCTTGTCTTACGCAAAGGGACCAGCCCACAGTCATGTCCCTGCTGGTCGGTCTTGCTTTTCACCCCAACTGGTCACAAAGAAATTTCTCGTGAAAAAACTCCCAGAAGGAAATATAGGAAGAACATTTTCTGCTTCTCTCTGTACGTTACTTAGTTCGCGTCGGTCCCATGCCCCATGGTTTTCTGCTTTGAGTTGACGGTCAACGCTCTTCATCATCCGATGCTGCCCCCTCGTCCCACCTCACCCTGCCCGTCCACCTCCCGCTCCTGTCAGTCATTACAGCTTCTTCAGACAAATCTCTATCCGCACAACTCCATAAATGTTCACGCAACTCCATAAATGTTCACGTAACCCAAAGCTCACCCTCTTTTCTTTGCACCTTTAATCATGCTCCGCTCAGGTATCAGAAGTCTTTTATGTTCTTTGATAGAAAGGGGATGTTTCAATGGAAATATTAAAACCTTCCTACTCCATTTTCAATGCAGGGAACTGAACTTCGCCTTTTTTGTTAGAACGTTAAATTGGTTTACTGCTTAATTTCTTTCCCTTTGCAGGAATCCAAGGATACTAGAGAAACTGAGCACTGAATGTTACGGTAGAAAAAGGAATTTATTATCAGAATTTAATAACTGGGAATGAAAGGCATAGAGAAAGAAGCAAGGCCAACCCATTTTTATTCCATAGCCAAAGAGATAGGGAAAAAATGCGTGCTAAATAAGAAATTTTGAGTAAGAGTTCATGTCACACTCACTTCTCACTTTTAAGCTCTAGGAATAAATATGGATCTGTGCCAGAATGTCACCTGTGTCTCAAGAAATCCCACAGAAAGGACACACAGACCTAAGGGATCGTTATACAAAACAGGCTCCTCGTTAAGGGCTCTTGAAGGTCCAGAACAAAATCGTTCTGGTGTCCTCTGAACTGAAACGAATTTCCTAGCGGTCTGTCTGAAAGCGTCCCTTGCTGCTAAATAACTTCTTCGGTGGAGGAAAACTGGATTTGGGGCTGGCAGGATGGGACACAGTTGTCTTTTTTTTGCAGCAGCAGAATACTGGGACCCGGCTGAACATTCCCACGGGGACATGCTTGAGCGTTACACATCCTCTCTCACCACCCAGCAGCCCGAGAATCAGCATCCGGGATTTGAAATCCATTCGAAACTCCGTACTTCAAACGAGGCCATCTGGCCAGTTACGGTTGCTGAGCCATCCTTTGTTTTCCACACGTTTACAAGGAGAACATTCTGCGACACCCTAAATTCAAGTACAGCAGGCCAGAGAGTGAGGGAAGGAAGAAAGACAAAAGAGGGGGTGGGAGGGGGTGGAGATCAGTTAACAACTGCGGTGCTAAACCCACAGAAGACTGTTCACACTCCTTAGTGTACGTTGGAGTTATTAAATTGACTTCCAGGTGGCTATTTGAGCGATTATCTAAGAAAGAGAGAATAGCCACGTGCCGTCAAACCCCAGGGGCCTCCACTCCTTGTGGGCACATTAGCTTTTCGGATTCTGCTGTGCTTATCGGGGACTAGCCCCCTTCACCTCCGGCCTCTTCGCCCCCTTTGAGAGCGGTCACATCTTCCTCCCCTGCTTGACGTATAAAACGCTTGCAACACTCCAGAATAATGCACGTGCTGTGCTGTCTTTTCTACCTTAGCCATGCCGCTAATGGTTTAGACTCCATGCCCCAAAACTGGTGTTCTTTTTGGGGGGCTAGCAGTGGCCTGATAAACGCTTTCTTTTAAAAAGGCCTTTTCAGCACGGCAATTGAAGTTTTTGTTTGACAAAGTCAAGTCCCTGAACCACAAGTTTCATTTCCAGCCTGTGGAGATTACATATACCTCCTGCCCTTCCCTGGCTAGAGCTTCCTTGTTTTATAAGAACTTGATATATCACTATTCAGTCAATTTGAGGGAGAGAAGGTTACAGCAAGGACTTTTAATCTAGAAATGTCTCAGGTCTTTGAGAATCTGATGAAGTTATGGACCTCTCCCCAGAAAAAGAAACTACAACGTTTGACATACAATTTAGGGAGTTTTATATCCCATGGAACGCTAAAGAACTTTACTCTTAAAAAAAAAAAAAAAAAAGTCTTCAGTTTTAGGACAAAATTCTTAGCAAAGGCTGAATCTCAAAATGCCAAAAACAAGTTTAAAGGTACTATATTAGGCCAATTAATTATTCTTGATGTCAAACTACTGATGAAACTGATTTTTAATATGTTAACTACAAACTATTTGTTTTATCATATTCGTTGTGCACTATTTTTATATATATGCAAAATCCAAATCAGTATTTAGAGAGATTGAAGCTTCACTGGTTGCGTTTAAGCTGAACTTGTCATTTAATATATAAATTAAATAGATATTTATGAGATTTAGTTCAACCGTTTATGTGATTAAAAGACTCTGAAGGTAAAAAAACACTAACAAAACAATAACAACAAGAAACTCAACTCCATCACTTTGCGTAGACTGTTCAGAGGTGACACTACTGTTAAAGCAGATTGGAAATAGGATGCGAGTGTGTTTTTCTTTTTTTCCCCAAGAAAAGAAATAGTGACAATGCGGTTGTCAGGAAGATCGTCCCCGTCCCCGATTATACAGCAGATTCCACGAAGAAACTTCTCTATTTTTCTTTGCTGCCACCCAAAGGAATATTTTGGAAAGATAACCACACACACACACACACACACACATACACACACACACACGTGATAAAAGGCATGGGGAAAGTGATAGAAGCACTTAGGAAATCAGAGCCCATTATCTCTTGCTGACGGACAATTACACAGCCCGTGTTCTAACAGATACCCCAAACTCCACAGTTATGACACTAATGCAGTAACTTCATGCAAGCAGGAATCTCGACTGTGTTGTTCCTCAACACCTAGAAAATATCTAATACATTGCAATGCTTCAATAATGAGCTCCTGAATTAAAGAGAAAAACAAAATCTGCGCCATAAAGCTAAGAAAAAAAATCTAATAAATAACTCTATTACCCTGGGCAAATCAATTCAGTTTTCCGGGCCTCCATGTCTTCTAGAAAATGAGTAGGTAACATCGGATCTTTTAAAACACCTTCTAACATTCCCATCTCCATGACTCTGCGTAGCACCTGAGCACTGTCTCCCAAACTACGGGACTGTGACCATCTCAGGCACAAAGGCTGACAGATGGCCTGTGTAGACCCCACGTGCAGGATGGATATTCACAAAGAGGCGAGGGAGAGCAGCACTCACAGCAGAAATATACGTGAGAAACGGGCTTCGGAGAAGGAACCGTGCAGGTGGCCAAGGGTGTTAGGCAAGGGCTTAAACCTGCAGACAAGAGGGAATGTGCCGTCTTATGAAATGTTACCCAGTTGTTCTTTTTGTTTTCTCTATGAAGTCACGGTCCGTGATCAAGTCTTCTGTGACCAGCGCCATAGATTTGCTGCTGGCTCAGCGTGCCTGAAGCAGTGATAAAACCCACATCCCTTCCAGGGTGTGTGGAAATATTTTTCACCGTCACCCTCAAGGGAAAACAGAGAACCGAGTAGTGCCCAGATCTTTTCTAAGAAACTTACTTTAAATGCATCTATTAAGTCTTTAAGAAATTTTTGTTCTTAATGACATATTACTCAACCCAGATATAGGTGGGTTTTTAAATTTTTTTGGGGGGGGGAGGGAGTTGAAATATTTTCACTCTTGTAAAAAGGTGTTAGAAATTAGAGCTTCTCTCTAAAATATCTCCCTAAATTTTTCTCTCCTCGAAGAAGTGATTCTGAAACTTACACACACACAGGAAGATCACAGGGAGCGACCCCTGGGAACGCGGACAAGTCGGATGTGGGTCTGGGCGGAGCCTAGGAATGTGCGGTGGTAACTGTTACCATAGCAATTTCAACACAGATGTGCCCAAGTACCACATTACCATATCTCCCCACCTAGACAGAAACATAAAATAAGCATGCGTTCATTTCCTTCCTCCCTCTCTCTTTGTCTCTCTCTGTCTCTGTCTCTCTCTGTCTCTCTGTCTCTCTGTCTCTCTCTCTCTCTCTCTCTCTCTCTCTCTCTCTCTCTCTCTCTCTCTCTCTCTCTCTCGCATATCATCTTCATGTGCGCTGTCACCGCGCCCTCTAGTGGACAGTTTTACTCGGTTTTTTCCCCTCCTACATTGTAAATACCTTGCTCAAAACTTTTAGGAAATTTCATCTCTCATAAACTTCTTGAAAGGAAACAATAGGAGATCAGGAAAAGTTTATTTAAAAAAAATTGATTACTATAACATCAGAGTCACTTTATTCAGATATACGTTTAATATGTAACACACGTACATTTTATGTAGAGAGAACATTTTAATCCTGCTTAAAGCTGACTGATGTAATGGAACGCATCTGTTTTTACAATATTTCAGTAACTTTGAATTTACTGGCCACAATATTTTTAGAGCATTTTTATCTGTAAGGTTGGCATTCTCATACAGCAGCTTCCAACACATCAATACAGTCACCTAGATCTTCCTAAGTGCTCCTTCATGGGCATCTTTTGGTACCTGGCAGACCCTCAGGTACCTGAGACCTCTTCACACTGGCTTCTAAGATCCACACCTCTTTTCAAGATCCGGAATGCTTTGGACGTCTGTTTTTCACATCGAGACTCCTACCTTTCTGAAAAAGCTGCTTACTAATGCTAATACTTCAAGGATCACAAATTCAGTTACACGCAGGCGCCCAGCAGGTAATATAAATGAATAAAATGAGCAGGGCGGAAACCAAACAGCACGGTGGGGACCAAGCAAACTGAGTTTGTTACATTTCAAGGAATTCAAATTTTATAAAGCCCGCCCTGGGCCTAGAACATCATCTGTGAACCGTAGAAGACTGTATCATTAGCCAGCTAGAGACTCCTGGTTTACTTGAGGACTTGCCATGTGTTATTTATGGATATCATCTCATATAATTTTACCCACGGCCCCGTACAAGGGATAGTGGCATCATCTCAATTTTATCAGTGAGGAAACTAGAGCTTCAGGAGGTAGGTTTCCTGGCCCGAATCAGTTCAGTTTCTCGGCCCAGGGCCCTAATCCAGGTTGGCCTGACCCTGTCACTTCATTCCAGTGCCTCTCTGAGCACGTGGCTTCTTGCATCTTCTACCTGACTGTCGCTCCGTGCTTCTCTCCTCACCCAGCACCCCGGACCCCTGCCTCTCCCCAGCTCTTCCTGCTCCCTATGGTTCTTTGCAACATCTTCTGTTCTCTTGGTCTATGATCCCACCGGTGTCTTTACATCCGGACAGTTTCTCTGTTTGGTAGTTGACACCTGTCTCTGCAACAGCATCGAGCCGCATTTCTTAGTAACTTATCTCTCCCCTGGTAAACTAATGTGACAAGCATGTCATCACAATTATATTTTTACTCCTATTGCTTTAAGTGCGCCTTTTCCTAGAGCTTTAAAATGGTATTTCAATACTGCTTGGATTTTTGTTGTAAGTCGAATGTGACCTGTTATTACCACCTCTACTTATCAACCGGGCTCCGGGCTCTTCTAAGTACTATCGTAAATACGGTAAAGTAATGTGAGCTCTTAGCAAAGTACTATTATATCAGTTGGCCTTAAAAAAATTTTTTTTTGGAAGGCAAACACTGAGTTGTGTATAAGATCCAAGTTAAATTACCTTTGAGGATAAAGAGCCATTGCTTTCACGTATCCATTCTCAAGGAGCTCCTTGGGGTTTGTAGTCACTAAGATGGATCAGGTGCCTGGGGCACATTTCCAGACCTCTCTGACCAGCCGCCGCCCTTGGTGCACTGAGTTACTTAGGCCCACACACTCTTGCATTGGGCTTTCAGTTGATCCGGAAAGTTAGAGTCCCTTTAACATTTTGTGAAAACTGTCATCCAGCACAGTGTTTTTTTGGGGGGACGTGTTAACATTTTGAATGAAATTTTCAGACAAAAAGAATGAAAACTTACTGGGGCACCTATCATAACCTGGGGGATACATATATTTTTTTCCAATCCTAACAGAAAAGAAGCTATAATTGTGCAGTCTTTTAAATGAGTCTACCAGGTCTATGCGCAGTAACTCGTCTACTAACCCTTTTTGTAAAAATAGTTCACAAAAGTGGGCTGGTTTTCCCTACTATGAGGTTCATTATTTATAAAAGTCTACTTATACTCGGAAAATAGATGGGGAGTGAGGGCTTTGGTTGTCTCAATTCTGCATGAACAGAGCCCAGCTCACCCTTTCTCTGCCCTTCAGGGTTGTTATTGACATGAAAGGTTAAAAACGACCAAAGTCAGACTGGATTTGATGCCGCAGTATCCCAGTTATGATCATCGTTCATCGAGTTCTTTATACATGCCTGATACTGTTCTGCTCTGACATGTATTAAGTCACCTAAACTTGACCCTGTAAAGTAGGTACTATATTTTACAGGTAAGGAAACGGAGGACAGAAAATTCAAATAGCTCACCCACAGTCACACAATACTTCGTGGCAGAGTCAGAATTTGAACCCAGATCCTTCGTGTACGGCGTGGACCAGAATACACTGTGCACTGCATAGTTTGTTCCTCAGCGGTAGATTCGGCAAGCCCTGGGTGTGTATATGGGGAATCAGATCCCCAGGGGGTTCTGTTAGACAGCCAAGGCTGGAAAGTGCTTTTAATTATAAAAGACTCCCAGAACTGAATAATTTTTATTATTTTCCCCCTCCATGTTCAAGTAACACCCATCTCTCAATAGCTCTGAGTGCCAAAGGAGACAGTCTGAGTGGGGCAGGATGTAGCCATTGATTTCAGGTTCCCAAGTATTCCTCCTCTTCGTGGGAAGATTCAGAAACCATTTTTCAGTAAGACTGCCAATAAGCCATGTTAGCTTCGCCCTAACTGGGTATCAATAACTATTTCCTCCAACTCTAAATCAACATGTGATCAAACTGTCCCAGACAGTACTGGTTAATCCGACGTTTATACTGCAGTTGGAGACTTTAAGAGTCATCTAGGCACACGGCCCTTCCTCCCTGCTCATGTTTGCAATTGTTTGGATGTAGGCCCTCGTGTCTGCTGTAGGGCAAGACAATTTCCTCTTGTCCTGTACCGAGAGAAGCAGGAGCTGCATGCAACCAGAAATCATCTAGGGTCCCTTCACATTGGACCATGCAGGGGAGATGCTAAATAATTATTATGGTGGACCAAAAGTGGACAAGAGAACTATTGGAAAAAGATATCCCCCTGCCCCCACTCAGGAGATAACAGTAAACTCACAGAGCATTTGTGGATATAACATTTGAGGTTTTTGTCTCCTAGTAAGAAAGCCCGGAGCTCCATATACATGGTTATTTGTAATTCTGTTGAGAGACAAGTTTGCATCCTGTATACTTTCTGGCTTGTGTCCCCTGGTGAGCACCTTAACATCAGTGAACTTAAACAACTGCCAATAATCTACATCTTAACCTGGTTTTCTTGTTTCCTACCTACTGTTAGGTTTGTAGCGATTATGACTGAAAGCCTAAAGAAGTCAATTTTTCCTTCCAGGGTTTTTTCTTTTTCCTTTTTTTTTTTTTTTTTTAACAATAATATTGACTGTATACCCTATGCTGTACTCTAAAGCCCCATGACTGTTTTGTAACTACCAATTTGTGCTGCTTCATCCCTTCACCACTTCCGCCCAGCTCCCCACCCCCTCCCCTCTGGCGCTCACCACCAGCGTGTTCTCTGTGTCTGTGAGTCTGTTTTTGGTTTGTTTTTAAGGGGTAAATTATTTGCCATAGGCTTATTCGTGAACTTGGGGATTCATTAAGGTCTCAGGAGTTACTCCTCATAAATGGTAAGAGTCTGTTGTTTGGTTCTCTCCTGAAGTATTTAAAATTATAACTAATAAAATTAGATTTTAATAGGCTTTCATGTACCGAAACACTAATTCGAAAAGTGGAATTCAAAAACGAAACAGTTTGTTTCAGTGATTAATGAGCTACCTCCAAACGCTGTTATTTTATTTCAAACAAATTCACTGATTCTGTGAATTTTTTTTTTTTTTTCCACTCAACCTGAAATATTAACATCACAGCCGGGTAATCAAACTGGTTCGTTGACTTTCCTTCCCTGGACTACTGCTTAGTTTATGTCAGGAAGTGACAAACTCCCCTGATGTCCACATACAACTCTGCCAAGCATCATTCATGAGGCAGGTGCTTGCCTCAGAATCACCTGAGGCTAGTTAAAAAATGCAGATTGCATGGCCTGGCCACCAGAGTTTCTGACTCAGGAAGTCTGATGTGGGGCCCCAAATAATCGCACTCCTATTGAAAAGAGAAACTGAGGCATGTTAAATCATTTCAGAGTTTATTTGAGCAATAATCCATTGGAACCCAGACAGTGCCAAACCCGAAGCGGGTCGGAGGGCTCCACCCAAAGAGCGAGGTGGGAGACCTATGGAGAGGCTGCAGAAGCAAAGCAAGGGAATTATTTGATGGCTGCAGCTCAAAGCCCAGTGACTGGTGATCCTTAGGTTTCGATGTCCAGACCTGGAGGAATTTACAGTTTCAGAGCTGAGTTTGCTTACAGAGGCCACCCTGGTATTAGGGCCACTTCAACCCAATGGCCTCCTTGTTTGATGAACACTAAGAGGCCCACTTGATGCTCCTGGTCGTGGGGAACGTTCTTTAAGAACCACTTTCCCAGACCTAGGTGAGCGAACCCAACTCTCAGCCTGAAAATGAGCCCTCGAGGACCTTCACCGATTTCGTCAGCCCCATTCCTTTTTTGCTGGGTTTATTTGCTCTCCTCTAGCACAATGTATCTTACTAAAGCATGCAGGTAACGTAATGAACTCTAGACTTGCTGTTCTGGGTACGATTGTTACTCGTGCTTACTCGTGCGCAGCAAAACTCCATCGCAATGTGATAAGCAAGGGAGGGTCAGAAAATTTGAAACAGTTAAAATGTGGTTTTGCAGTTTTGCTGTGTTGATGACTGACCAGCTGGCTGAGAGAGCTCCTGGGTCTGCTTGTACGTGAAAAAAAAAAAAAAAAAAAAAAAAAAACCAAAAGAAACAAAAAAAACAAAAAACAAAAAAACCCTTCTTTGTTATTAGCAACAGTTTGGGCTTGGCGCCACCTGGTGGAATTTGTTTTTGTTGGCTCTAGCACTATGTAGGTAATTCTGGTTCTTGTGGTTAAGAAAAAGGGACAATGAAGTGCACCTGTGTCAAGGAAGAAACGGCAAGGGATTCAGGAAAGTAATCCCCATCTCATGTATTTTGATTTTGTGCAAAAAAAAAAAAACCGCCTTCATTCTTCACGGATACAAAGATTAGAAAACATTCTTTTTAGGCAGTATTTTTGAATTTGTATTTTAGGACATAGTATGAAGGCAAGTAATTTAAATTAGAAAACCTGAACAATTTGATTTAGCTAAAACAAATGGAAAATTTCACAGAAACAGTGTTCGCATCAATGTATACCTCCAGGTGGAAGTCTTTTCAGAAATATTCAGTAGCATATTTCTAAGTGAATAACAGAGTTCTGTTCAATTCTTTCTAATCTGGGGATGGGCTGGGGAGGGTGGGGGGTGGCGGAGGGGGTTTAACATGAGACCGAAGGCCAAGAACAATAAAACAGGCACCAAAGACCCAGCAATTATAAAGCCTACAGCAAGGTCCAGGACCACCTGTGTAGGAGGATTTTGTGAAACTGATTTTGTCAACCGTAGCTTATCCCCCGTTTTAAAGGTGTGGATGAACTTGAAGGCTGACAAGAGGCAACTGGGGGAGTTAGTAAAGAGTTGTCAAAAGCTGGGTGACAGGCTGTGGTACATCGTTTTCCTCTGCCCCTTGGGGAAGGGAGTTGCTGTTTTAGCATTTCCACCAGCTTCCCTGAGACCAATTGGAGAGACATGTGTCACCTTAGAACTGAGGGACTTAGAGTGAATAGTTGACTCAGGTCTAAATATCTAAAGAGGAGAGGGGTGGCCCTGCCCCGTGGGGGTGGCCCTGCCCCGTGAGGCTGCTACACTGGCAGAGAGCTGTCAGGGACGGGTGAAGCCAACAGAGTCACCTCAAAAGTGGACCGTGAGGACTGCATCTCTCACGGGTACCAGGTGACGCTGCCGCTGAGCAGGGGGCCACAGTAAGGCCCACGAGGCTCCACTCTAGTATCCCCCTCCCAGAAGGGTCACAGTAATGAACATTATACACACATTATTGTATAAAACTGGGCAGATGATCACTTTCCTATCACAAAATCTGTTGTGGGCTGGTACTGAATTTCGGCATCCCAAATATTAAACTAAGTCTTTTTTGTAACAGCTTTGTTGAAATGAGATTTCTATCCTTGCCTTCTCAATGCACTCCTCACTGTGAAGGCTCGCAGGGCTTATTCAAACTTTGTATATAACCTGAAAATACAAGGATACGTACGGATGAATATCATATAAGCTATACAGATCTCTGTTGATACCTTGTGCTGACTATTGCATGCAGAACTGTGATCATGCGGCAGGGGGCGCTGTGGTATTACACGTACCTGTGTGCCGGCTACTGATTTCCTGAATAGCCTCTTAAGGATTTATAAAGGAAGGTGGGAAATTTTCATGGGCTTTTTACACTTTATTTATTGTTAAAATTCCGAGATTAGAAAGTGAAGCTTCAGAGCTTCTATTGTCTGGAACTAGAAGGAGTCGTTATTTGATTCGGTCCCTCCCTATCACCCTTATTGATACTTTTCTATTTGAGGCTCATTAATTTTGAAGATGTGTTTCACCCAGCGCATCAATCAATATGCTCCTTAGGTTTAAGAAGACCCATTTTTAATAGCTTTTTAAAAAGCTGGTTTTACAGTTGAGGGTTGATTTGGTATGAAATTTTGTTACCGGAGGTATTTTCACCTACTTGGAACATTTAGGAAATTCGAACTTGTAAAGTTGTATTTCCTGCACCATCCGATACTTTTCATTTGGTCATATGGAATATTGAGTTAATTCAAGAAACAATTATTAAATCACAAAATGGCATTACCAAATGATAATATCCTATTTTATAATTATACAGTTTATTCAAATTAACATTACAATAAATCAATTACAAAATTTTAAAAGACATCTTTCACAGATATGATGTGAAATTTTGATTAAAACCAAGATACACATACTAAAATCTTCTCAATTTAATATCAGTTAATTAAAAATAGATTCTAGACAGAAACCCCTGGTTGCATTACTAAGATTTCTCCATTATTTACCTGGAATAATATATATTATGTAGCTTGATGAAAAAGATAGTACAAGATGAAATGTGAATTGTTACTTGGTTCTAATAGAACCTTTTACGGAAAACTATGTGATGACTGGCCCAAAGAGGAGAGAAATGGATGGTGTTTGCAAAGAAAACGTTTGCCTCTAAAATGTTTAAGATTGCTGGAGCATCACGATCAGACTTGAAGGGTGGCACTCTCTTATAGATGAAGTTGTAGGATCTTAACCATCATGCTGGGAGGGAAGTTAGGAAGTATCTGTTTGATTCTGTCATCAGGAATCGTGTTTGGTAGCAAGTCCAGAGTCCTGAAAGATAATGGCTTACCCAGACAGGGCTTTATTTTCCTCGTGCGTACATGGGCATCCCGAGGTAAGCTGCCGCTCGTCAGGACACGGTCTCTCCAATTCTCAGACTTTTCCTCAAGGTTCCTTGAAGATGATCGTCGGTACTCTTACTGTTATGAATTCCAGGTAGCACGAAGAGACAATGAAGGAAAGGAAGAAGGGGTAACTCCTGGGTCAGTAGGTCAAAAACTCGATGTCCCACTAGATAGTCACTCATATCTCTTGAGTGGGAAACAGCCCATGTCCACTTCTGCCAAGGAAGGTTGTAAGCAGCTTTTAGCTGCCACAATGAACCCTCATAGAATTAACTAGTCTGTTCATTAAAAAAAATAATAATAAAAATTAAAATTAAATTAAAAAGAGGAGTGGTAGCTTCTTCCCAAACCTCTCTGTCACACTCTGCCAAAATGTGCATCTTAGGCTGAGGCAAGTGGGCCTGGCGAGATTTAACAACTCACCCATGAAAGAGCCAGTATTTTATGGAGCCTAATGTGTGCCCCCTTGTTTTCAGCTGCGTTATGCTTGGAATGATGTGGGGTGGGAAAGAAGTACAAAATAAGTAAAGAATGTAAAGAACCATGGATTATTGAAAGCTCGGCACATCGGTTCGCCTCTCATGAGGTCACAGCGATCTGATTTTGCTATCGAAATTCACAAAGAAAAATAAACGCAGTTCTTAACACAGAAATGAAGTGATACTCTAAGTGTCAGAGCAGTAAGATTTCGTTTGGGAGTCTATTTCTTCAACATTAATAATGAACACACTCCCTCAATTAAACCTTAATGTATGGCTATAAAAAGTGTGGCCCTCTTCCTCTCTGCCTTGAGGGAGCAGCCCTCACCTCCCGGAAGATGTGACTAAGGGACAATAGTTGTGATAGTAGCAGTGGCAGCGAATCGAGACTGCACTGAAAGAGGTCTCAGCTGATTATCTCCCATTGCCCAGATGAATGTGTTTCCTAGGAGCAGAGTTGTGAACCTATGTCAACTGTCTCTCACAGACGTCATCCAGCCATTCAAATAACGTTGTTAAGAGTGATACGTTCAAGGATGCAACACTATATCAGGCTGTGTTTTAATCCAAAATGAAATTACTTCTGACTGTTTATAACCCGGTACCACGAAGAAGTGAAACGCAGAAACTGAAAGGAAATATTTTCTAAAAATTGTACAATATTAAAACTATCCCATTCAAGTTACAGATAAGGTAACTACAGGCTAGCGAAACAGAAATGATATATAATACACTTGGAAATAGGAAAATATTTTTGTTTTCACCTTGATACATTTATTTCCGTTATACAGCTCCACAGGTTATCATTTCATTTCCTTCTAAACATGAGGACTTGTATGTGAATGTTACAGGGTCATCTGAAATTGCAAATACTTGACGTTTTTCCTGTGCCTGAGATTTAATTGGGGGCCAATATGTCCTAGTTAGAAATTCAGTTTTGTGTGATCCGTTTATAATTGCAGTGGGAGAAACTACAGATGACCTCTAGTGAAAGAAGGAAGATATTCTGCTCGGTCACGTTCCACGTCATCGCGATCACCTGTGTGGTTTGGTCTTTGTATGTATTAATAGATCGGACCGCAGAGGAAATCAGACAAGGCAATGACAATGGTAAGTGCACGTCTCTTTCTTTTTTTCTCTCTTTTGGATTCTGCGACGCTCCCCAGAGCTGGGTGGGGAAGCCACTGCCCCAGTTGTAGGCCTTCGTGTGTGGTGCACTAGCAAAAACCACTCCTAGCAATTGAGTCTTCTCCAGCTATGCTATTGATTATTAATCGGATTATACATGGGGTCCCAAGCTGAGATGGGAGATGGTCAAGTCCACGTAAACCTGAGTCGGAAGAAATCTATAAATGTCATTCACCACTCCAGGCTTTTTGGGAGCTGAATAAGAATCAGGTTTTCATTTTCTTGACTTACACAGTCATGCTTCTCTTAAAACATGAATAAGGTGAAAGTCTAGTAAAGAATGTTGTAGCTTATTAATTAATACTATATGATTTGATAGAGTGGATTAACACTATGGTTTGAAATTTTAAATGTGCTGAGTTCGGTTGTGAAGGATGGTATCGAGTTTGCCAAAGAAAGGTGTTTAAAAATCATTAAGGTATATTCTAATATTTCAAATGGATAGTTCATTTGAAATAGATTTATCTTCACTCCTGAAGGTACCCAGCCCTGTTTTTAAGCAGGTTCTAACAGCTTGAGCATACAGACTAAATCATAGCAGTAAAGCAATGAGAAACATTCTTCTAAACCCCCTCCACGCACCCCTTGGGGGGGGGCGGGACACAATCTTAAACCCCTGGTGAGTTTGAAAGGAGAGATTGTTCAGATGATACCTGTAAGTTTGTATGTAGTGTTAGGAACGTGTCTTTGTGCTTTCCTTAAAAAAAAGATGAAAGAGAGAAAATAATAAAAGGAGGTAAAGAAAAGAAGGAAAAAGTAAAAAAAAATTAAAAAGGAAGGCTTTGTTATGTTATTTCTGTATTTGGGGGGATTCTTAAAAGCAGGAGAGGCGTTGCATTCTCACGCTTGACCTCATGGTGGCAGCAGTGCGCACGGGCGTTCTAGAAGCAGAAGGGGACCTGGGTGGACGCCCCAGACACACGGGCCTCGGGCCTCGGCTTATGCCGTTTAAGTGTGTGTGTTGGGGGTGGAGGGCGGGCGGGCGGCGGAGGTACAGATCGCACTGGCCCCTTCTGAAAGAGAATAAAAGCACTGTCGCTAGAGAAACAGGTAGGGTGAACTTTGGTTTGTTTTTCGGCTCATTCTTAACTCATTTTACTGTAACTTCTAGCAAACTCCATGGTTGACAACTAGATTATGCACCTATTCCGGAGATGCTGGATTTAAAAATGGCTATTAGATACCGATTAGATCATTTCCTAGAGGGGAGGGGCTTTCAAAATAAAATCCACGTGCCCTATACGTACAGGCACTGGCCCAAGCCACGTAAGAGGAAGGGTGACAGAAACAATGAGATAGCGTATGTCCGGGAAAGAGGCCACCCACCACCATCCCCGCCGTACTGCGCCCAGCGTGCGACCTCACGGCGCGAGCGTGTTTCCAGCAGTCACGGGCAGACACTTAATGTGCCTAGCTGTGTCGCCTGGAGTCCAGTGAGCATCATGACTTTGCTGACTGGGGCTGGCCCCACGAGCCTGCAGGGCTCTTTCTGTTCCTCTCGCCACGTGTGGGGGAAAGATTTCAGGGCACCCCTCCCAGACACCCGAGAAGCAGCCACCTCATGTCTTCCACGTGCACGTTCCCTTGCTCAGTGCCGCTTCTGAGACAGGGGGTGGGTGTGGTCCTTTACTCCACTCTGAACCTGACGCTCTCAACCTCAGCCACCAGCGTCTCTCCAGAACCCAGGAAACCCAGCGCCCCACGTTTCGTCCCATGCTTCTCACTCTGCCTGAGCAATCTCGGTCCCCCTGGATATCCTTGTCTCCAGGTGTCATTTCTATGCTGATAACCCCCCCCCCAACAAAATAATATTTATCCACAGCTCATCCTGCGCTCCAATCATGCATTTCCCGCCTCCTGAATGTCTCCGTGTAAAGGTCCTCCAGGCACCAAACTCAGGGTCGGAACTCACCACCTGCTACCCCTGACCCTCCACCGCCTGCGGGAAAGGCGCTGCTAACACGCACGGGCCAAGTCCCCTTTCATCCACCTCCTCGCTCTCCCTCACTTCTGCCGTAGGTCGATCACCGGACCCTGTTTATCCTGCCTCCCGTGCCTCTGGCATCTGCTGTCCCTCCGCACTGCCCGCAGCCCTGTCCTTGACTCGAAACCCGCAGCGGCTTTGTAACTAGCCCGGCTCTAGTTGCGCCCACTGTCAGCCCATGCTCCATCATGTGCCCTCAGCAAATTTACAAAATACAAATCTGATCACATCCTTTCCCTAAGTAAGCCATTACTCTAAAGATATACCCAAACTCTTTCACGGGGCCACCTGCCCCAGCCCCGTGACCGAGCTGTGGCCGATTCTGCTTAACATCCGTCAGCCCCCCAGGCCTACTTACTTCTGGACCCTCACCCAGCTTTTCTCTCGACACGAAACGTTTCCTCCCGGCTTCTCCTGTCCACCTCCGCACCCACTGAAACACTCACACACTGTCACACCGCTCCCTACGCCCCCAGACCCTGCAGTTCACCCTAGCTTCACTCTCTCTGGAAAACCTAGCTCAGCTCCCTGAAACTAGAATCATTGTTCCGACCACGGTGGTTCTCAGAACGCGGTCCCCGGACCAACAGCGTCGCCATCACCTGGGCACTCGTTGGAGAAATGCAGATGCTGGGCCTCTCTTCGCCCCAGATCTAGTATAATTAGAAGTTCTAAGCCGGTGGAGCCCAGCGGGTTATGCTCTAGAAGCCCACGAGTGACTCCGGCGCCCGGGAGTGTGGGGAGCCCTGTGTTTCGACTGCAGATTTGCATTACCTGCGGGGTTTCCAGACGGCTGCGAAGCCTGAGCTTTATCCTCAGAGGTCTCAGCATCCCCAGTGCGTGATCTGTGGCGCAGTCGTGCTGGGAAGCTCCGCCCCACTGGGACCCAGGGTTGCCACAGCTCATTTAATTGTCTGTCCGGCCTCGCCACTAACTCCTGAGCTCCGGCAAGCCCGGCCGTGGCTGTCTTGCTCACCCGGGCACCCTGGGGCTGGGCACATCCCTGGAAAGTGGCCCAGTCGGTATTGTAAGAGGGACGATGAAGTGTAAATACCTCGCACTCCAGTTTGTCCACCGTTTATCTTTCTTTTTAAATACTTTCTTCAAAAATTGTTTTCGAATTTTTGGTAGGTGCAGGATTTCAGGCCACAGTCTCCCACTCAGGTGTCTGAGATTTCCCAATAGAAAAGCTTGGATGATAATTAAAGGTCAGCGTGCACACACACACACACACACACACACAGTCAAGGAGCAGCTTCCTAGTATATACTTTTAAAAATTATTTTCAGTTTCTTAAAAGCTTTTGAATTAGAAAGCAAGATGTTCATCGAGGGGCGATCCGCTTGCTGGTGGGACGGCAAGCGTGTGATTTCAAAAGGAAACCACAGTGACTTTTGTAAAGGGCGTCATCCCTACTCGCATGCAAATTGTGTTTAAAACCTGACTTCCCAAAGTATACGTTACGGGTAGTGTGGCCATTTGTATGCGTTATTATTTTCATCTTCCTTTGGCGTTGGACTGTGAACGCTGATCTTGATTTACTTTCAAAGTTGGGGTTTTTTTTTTTAACTGCATGATTTAAAAGTCAAAATATTTTAAATCCATCTTGAAAACCTTCAAAACTATTTCAAGAGGAACAAATTGTCGTCTTCAAGCGGAATGGAGGTTGAATATAAAACAGCAAAATCTTCTGAACTGTAATAACAATCCTGGAAGGAAAAAAGAAATCCTTCATCTTTTTAAATGGTTGTCCTTTTAAATTAAATATACGCATGATGCCCGCAGCCAGCTCTCTCACCTCACCGCTCTTTCTGTCGCCCGTGATAAAAAATAAATAAATAAAAATAAAAATTTAAATACACAGTACTTGAAACTTTATCATCCGGAATTACCCACGTTGCCAGGTCTACTCTGCGGGAACAATCGCGCTTCCTGCCTTATCTCACATATTCTAGAAGAATGCCCCAGTATACTACTTGTGTGTTGAAAACCAAATACCAAAATTACAGACTAAGAAAAACAACAACAATTTTATCCTGCCCATTAAAAGGACTGTAGCTGCATTTGTTGCTCCAGGATATTGTTTGACACCTCAAGGGACTAGCACAATGGACTGATTTGTTTCTTTCATGCCTGACTCACTTGTAAGACTCTCAGCATCTCCAGGGCAAGGGGCTGAGCTTCATCACTCAGAGAGCACTTGGTACGAGTTAAGGCTCCAGAGTGGTTGTGGCCGTGGCCGCGTCCAGCACGTAATTGTGGCTACACAGTCGTTGGTTGTTAACATCTACCCACTTAAAGGACATGTTAAAAATCACTTCCCTGCAATCTAGATAATGTTTTCCTCTTCCGCATCATTGTTCAGACTGTTTTTAAAAGTCATTACATGGGCCATTATTGTTAACAATCTAAATATGATAAACCCGGACTTAGGCTCGTTGTCAGAAGGCCAGGGTTCTAGTTCTGCCTTGGTCACTGGCTAGTTATCATCTTGAATAACATAATTCATCACTCTGAAGCTCAGTTTTTTCATTTGTAAAACTAAGTCATGCTTCATTTCTCAAAGACACCATGAACTTGACCTCGCATCGGATAAAACAGTATTTACATAATACCGCACATTTATCATAAGGTGTTTTAGTCACAGTGAATGTTACCATTTACAAAAGTTAAGGAAAAGGTAATAAGTATGTGAGCTTTTGAAAATAATTTATACAACTGTAGAGAAGCAACCAAGACAACAGGAGAAAACCATCTCCCAGTCCTACCCCTGACACAGACCCTTAAGCGAATACGATTGTAACTGTATAAGCACCTAGCCAGAAATATCCCAAATTACCAATGAGATGCTTTTTATAGCTATACATGGTCCCTGCCGCGGTTAAAGGAGGCAGGTTCTCTTCCATTGTCTGGGGATTTAGAAGGGCTTTTTAGACATATTCCAGGTGCCTCCCATCACGTGATCTGCTACCTACCAGATGCAGAATACTCGGGGAATTCAAATTTAAAAGCTGGAAGAGACCTTAAAGATCACTGTTTTAAAGGCGAAGGAATAAGTAATTTGCCTCCTCTGCAGCTAACTACACACACCGGCCTGGGAGCTTGTACTTTACCCAGTTTGACTAAAGAGAAAACAGAGAGGCCAGATGTCACAGGAGACTCGGAATGTGTGCCTCAGGCGGAGAGGGACGGGGACCCTATTCTATCACCCAGGAAACATATTTTCAGAGAAACAACGTAAATGAGTCCGAAAGGGGCCAGTAGATACATCCCAGCTTACAAGCCACTGCCCTCATGGTCTGAAAGTTTGGCATAAACGTTTCCTAGAAAATTCAGTACTCGTAGCCACTTAAGCATTTCAGGACCTTTTAGTTCATTTTTGGTGACATTTCTGAGCTTTTCCTCACGAAAAGAATTACAAGCACACGGGATGCCCAGGGGAGCGGGTGAGGCGGTGTAGTGCTGAGGCCTGGCGGGCAGCTAACCCGACTGTCCCCTCACCTCGATCCCTGAGGTATCCATCGCCTGAAGTCCAAGTGCGACCTCCAAAGGCCGAAGCCCAACGAAGTTAGAAAGGTCCTCCTTGGAGGCTCAAGAGTGTTGCTATCAATCTGCATCTCAATCAGCCGAAGATGTGTAGCTTTTAAATCTCAGGAGGCAACAGTAACAATTCGCGTTTTTATAGCCCTTTCTGGGCCAGAGCTATTAATTCATTTAATCCATACGAACCACCTGTGAGGTAAATCCTACTGTCACCTCCATTTTTAAGGGATACGCTGTCTCTTGCACATTAATCATCTTTATATCGATTCCATGTTTAAATGATACTATTTTGGTATATTGGGGGAAAAAATAAAGTGATAGTTCTCAGTAACAAAATATAAAATTTACGAAACAAATGTATAACTAAAATCCTAAATCACACGCATGTCTGTACTCAGAAATTTGCTCCTCTGGTGAGATGTGGTAGCTTCTTCCTCATTTAAAAAAATGTTTATTTTTAAAGGGAATGAGTGTGGTGCGGAGACCTGTATATACAATCCTATATATGTATCTATTAGTCTGCCTTCTTACAAGGATTTTAAATCCTGGTTCTTTCACTTAGTCTGTTGATTATCCTTCCTTAACGATTTAGCTACAAGGAGTAAATGTCGAAGTCTCCAAAGTCAAACGTAGTATCTGATAATCATAGAGGGTGCTTGATACTAGGAGAAGTAAGAGAAGTCATCACAGTGGTAGGTAAGAGGATTCCTTCATATACAGTGGTAAAAGTACCTTCAGAATATTCGAAAGCAATTAAGCGATTCAGGTTATAATTCTTATCCATAAAATTCAGCAGGCAGGCGTGGCCTTTTGAAGGAGCTGTGGGGGGAAAAAATACCAAACCCACCGACGACACCTTGTGATAGCATTCTCTCTCTTTTTTTATTTCCAAGGCATCCTTGAATGGCCGTTTTGGACAAAACTGGTCGTGGTGGCCATCGGCTTCACAGGAGGCCTCGTCTTCATGTACGTCCAGTGTAAAGCGTACGTCCAGCTGTGGCGCAGGCTGAAGGCCTACAACCGTGTGATCTTCGTGCAGAACTGCCCGGACGCTGCCAAGAAGCAGGAGAAGAACTTCTCGTGCACCATCAACACAGACAGCAAGGACGCTGTGGTAGTGCCTGTATTACAGACGGGTCCCAATTCACTGCCACCTGCAGAAGGCGGCCCCCCGGAAGGCATACCGGTGTGACGGAGACAGGTGGGGGGTTCCCCGCTGAAGAATCTCTCCAGCCCTCAGCCACTACAAATGTCAGAAGTGATCCCGAAGTAATCACTTGCTTTACCTTCTCCCCTTCCTCCTGACGACTGGTTTTTCCTTACTTGACTCAAAAAGGAGAGGAGGAAAGGGCATCAGATGACCAGGATCCCATGAAGCAGAGTCTAAAATGTGAGATGGAGATGTGAAAAGCTTGCTAAAGAGCAATTTCTAAAACAATTAAAAACCCCTGGAGTAAGGAATACTTTCAGGCAGTGTTCACCATCAGCCGACCACGGACACATGCGTCTTCGGGGTAGCAGGGAAAGTTTAAGAAGACAGACTTGAATTGCAATGTATATTTCTTCTAGGGCCTCGTCATGTTAACTATCTCATCTGGAAATAACAAACATTTGTTTTTAAGCTTGAAATTGTCCGCATTAGCCCTAAGGCACATCAGAAGCACACTTGGAGGATGCATCTTTTGATAGTCACTTTGACAGATAACAGATTTTTATGGCTATGGTGGAGTCCAGTTGTTTTGACAGATGCATGTTTTTAAAATAGACGCAGTACACATTTGAAGCTATCAATATTTGGAATTATGTTTAAATCATGAAAAAAATATTTTCCGAGATTTTTTTTTTGAGGTTAATTAGCTCTGTTGAATACACACAGAAGTTGTAATCAATTATCAGCTCCCATATTTTATCTAGACCCTCTAAAACAGTGTTGCCTAACAGAAATATAACATGAGCTAAATTTAATTCAGGCCACACGTGTAAATTTTAAATTTGTAGTAGCCCCATTAGAAAAAGTAAAAATAAACAGGTGAAATTAATTTTGACATTATATTGTATTTAACACCGTATATCCAAGTTATTTCAATGTGTCATCAATATTAAAAATTGAGATATTTTACATCTATTTTTTTTTTTATGACTAAGTCTTCCAAAGCCACTATGTCCTTTATCTGTACAGCCTATCTCAATTTGAATTGACCATATTGGGTGGCACAGCCCTAAACTTAGGGACAGACCCTCTGCTTCATTTAACAGTTGAGTATTTCAAAACAGTAGCTAATTCGCCCTTTTATTCAAAGTCCCACAAATGGTATCATTTTACAAAGCACTAAATTAGTCAAAGTAAATATCCTGGTTGAGGAGTTAGATGAAGTTACTATTTCACTAACGGACGAAAAAAACAAACACATCGACAGGTAAAACCACCTGCCTGTGGCAAAGTCCCGAAATGAACTTGTTTGCCACAACGAAGCACTTCTGATAGGGAAAATAAAAAAATATTTTTGTTATTGAGTCGAATGTGTAAGGCTTCTTGAAAAAAAATCTATGTGAGGTGTCAACTTGACAGATGAGTAGTCAAGCATTGAGACTCTGTTTTTAAAAGCTGACAGTATTTGCCTTGCTCAGCTGGGGAGCAAACATATTCCACGGGTTCTGTGATTAGTAAGAAACTGAGTTGTTTAGATTTGACAGTTCGGTTGATTATCATGTCCGTTGCATATTCATGTAAAACCGAAGCGTGAATGATATTGCGGTGAGCTCTATTAATGATTATAGATATAGTGGCCTGTCAAAGAAAGATGTCTTACATTAAAAAAAAAAAAGTGTTTTATTTTTGTTAGCTGTCATATTTATTATTGTGAAAAGGCAACCATGATGGCCATAAGAACCAAAGCATGGGTATTGCATTGCACAGGTCTGGGTGCCACATCGATGCACTTTGTGATTATCCACGTGCGTGTTCTTCACAGATTGTCATAGGAAAAGGGCAAAAGAAATAGCCTTTTCATGAGGAGAAAGAGGATATGAATGTTAATGGTGGCTGACACTGAGTCCAGATGATCCCGAGTCCTCGAAATAAAGGGAAATAATGTCAATTCTCTGTGTGTGTGGCGTGTGTGTGTGTGTGTGTGTTCAAGGACGTACATGAGAAAAATGGACGTTTCCCGTCAGTCAGGAAACGGAAGGTGAAAACTCATCTTTCTTAAAACTTATTATAGGGACGATAAAGGCACAGCGAAAACAACGTTTTCTCAAGGTAACCAACTGGATCAAAATTGCTGTGCAGATAAGGACGTAAGTGGTGTAATAAAAAACATGAACCTTAAACAAACTGACGTGGCACTTCACCCAGGGGATTTACCCTCGATTCAATTTATCTGTTCATTTTCCTAGGCTTTTCTACGGATCCATTTTTCCAGTGGTTTAATGGCAACATGCTGTTGGCAAATATTCCTGGGGGGGGGGGGGGGCAAATAATCTAGTCAACAGTAAAAAAAAAAAGTTGATTTCTCTTTTGTTTGCTCTGGAAGGAAAAGGATTATTTACCCTAATTACTACCAAAAATACTGTTTAAATTCTGTCCAAACCTAAGCAAGACAAGTGTACAGCTCATTTCACAGTGGGAGACAATTGGCTAAAACAGGCCTCATTTATTAGGACTAAGAAAACACTAAGAAAACGTTTCTAAAATGAAAAGTAAAGGTGAGCATTACTGTATTATCAATAAAAGATGACACAGTGCTTTAAAACCATTCTCAAAGTGAACTTGCATAGGCTTTGACTTTCTTGAAATGAGAAAACAACTAGCTCCCTAGCAAGTTAAAAGTCAACGTTTTATTCTGCTATTCTTTTGACCTTTTTAAACTCTGAACTCCTGAATGCAAACCTTTTAAAAAGTTGTCCTGCAATGGCTCTTTATGGTTTAATTTAAATTATTACGTGCACTTAAAACCTAAGGTTGTTTTCTTATATTGTGTGGCAACAGGAAGTACATTTCCCTTTCCGGTTAAAGGATTTGGCTTTGTGACAATGCTTTTTGTGGACTGGATACACCTTTCAAAAAGAAAGAATGACTTTTTTGAAGCATGTTTACCTGCTCACTTAGGAAGTAAAATGGATTGAAACAAAGGACCGAAATTGAAGAATGAACTTACAGTTCTGTTAACAACTTTGGCTTTTTTATAATCATGATTCTGGGGTTTTATCAGTACCATAAACCACAACAGTTATGTTGTTCATTTTTTTAAGAACTGTCACTTTTATTGTATAGAATTAAAGGTTAAATTGTAAAAGAATGAAACTCAAAGGTTTTTTTTTTTTAAGTGAAGCCCAAAAAGCAGTGAAGCTTAAGTATAAACACAAACAAAACAAAAATGAAAAAGAAAAATCAAAACAAAAATGATCCCATCAACCTATGATACAGCAAAGGAGAAACGGAAGGAAGATAGCTATGTATTGAAGGAGTCTTTCAAAATGCCCCAGAATTAAAAGTCTCACTGAGCGGCTGTTACATGTGATTCCTGTCCCAGTGAGGTGGCCTCATAGTTACATTTGTTTTGTGACGCACCCCTAAAACAGCTCCTTATTAGGGCAACACATCACAGATATCATATCCGTCCTGGGGGAGAGGTGAGAAAGATCATTCCATCTGCTTGACATAGTTTGCCTTGCCTTGCCTGGCCAATGAATATCGTGGAACAAAGTAGAGCTCTCAAAACGTATTATCATCATTATTGTAGTTGTTATATAATAATTGTGCAGGACTTACACTTTAATTAAGAAAGATGAAAGCCTTTTTTCTTTCCTTAAGTCAGCCCAAAGGTGCTATTTGACATAGTAATACCGTTGCGAGGATGTACTGTCATTTTGGGCTGCAGTGTTTTGTCCACACCTGAGGAAAGCCCATTTTGAAATTGGATATTGCATTAAAACAAACAAGGATACATTTTACCTGTGTGCAATTTTGAGGTTGAGCATTTGTACGTTTTTTGGTTTTACCCAATTCTCTTGCATTAACAATTGACTGTTTTGTGAATAATGTGTACTAAGACAAATTAAGGAAAAGAAAATAATTATCTGTGAAAGACTTTGTATATTAAACAAGTGACTCATACCTTTGTTGTGGTTTCTATACTTTTTGCTTCACTTACAGGGACTGCTCCAAATTTATATCTGTAACATTCAAACAAGCTTGAGTTCGTATCTGACAGTGGTCTGGGATTTTTTAGCAGAGTCTGAACATATCTTTAATTATTTTAAAGCCAGCAGTAACAAGAGAAAACAATGGAAATAATCTATACAGATTTTCAAACCCTGTTTTAAAAAAAAAAATTTAAGAAACATAATGTAATATAGAGAAAGGATTTTCTCATGAATAAGGCTTGGATACACAAAAGAATGTAACAGCATTTTTCTATTCAGATAATAAGAGTAGATTCAGATAATTTCATAGATAATAAATACTAAGAGAAAGATTTTGGAATGTTTTTCTAATCTAAGAGATTGGATGATTAGTGAGAAAAATGTTCTTTCCGAAGTCCCAACAACTTCTGGGTCAAAATTCAGGGTGAAGGGACCGCCTGGCCCAGGGTGCCTGCACGCCTTTCAACGAGGCTGCTCATCTTACGAGCTCATTCTTCTTCCCAAATTGGGTATTGGAACTTAACAGTCTTCTCCCATCTCCCAAATAACACCAAACACGCCTGGATCACAAACCATTTTCACTGCGTGTTCAGCTGATGATGCTAAAGCTGAGGACGGTGAGAGCCCACAGGCCACAAGGGTGCGGGAGAGACTGTAACTCAGGGTGATGGCAACACAGACAGCGAGAAGAGCAAGGGCCAGGGGCAGAATGAGAACCGTCGAGCAAGATCCAGCCGTCAGGAAACCACGAGCCCTCGTGAGGGTCAGACAGGCGATGGCTTCTATAGCAAAAGAAAGATGAACGAAGGTGCCCGCTCTCCATGAGTCTTGTCCCAAGAAAGACACAGAAAGAAAAACAGCCAGATGACATGATAATGCACCATAAGAGCTAGGGCATCCTACTGCAACTAAACAATTTTATGGCCCGCAGCTACACCCTGAAGGGATGCAAGGTGGAAAAACTCCTCCTCCATCAGAACTCAGGAGGCAATGCCGAACGGCCACAGGTCCTCCCTGCGTTGACGGGAAGGCAAATGTGAAGAGGCCTATGGTAGTTCCTCACATATGTCCCATATCCTCAGGCCCCAGGAAGATGACAGGGCAGTCCTCGAAGGCCGAGGTCGGCTGCTACCAAGCCTGAACTGAGTGGACACACACACGAGAGTGGTCAGGGTGCGAGCACAGGGCTGTTCCACTACAGCAAACACCTTGGCCATGTTAGGAACGGACAGAGGCCAGAGCGCCTGGTGTATCGTACGCCCAGGGCTCGTGGAAGCAAGCGGAGGCTGGAGAAGCAGTCAGGAATCGAGTCATTTCGGGCCTCCGTGACTGGGTACGGAACATGAATTTCATTCATAACATGATAGATGTCACTGTCGGTTCATCAACTGTGACCAATGTTCCACTCTGGGGGTGGGGGGAATGTTGATAATGGGGGAGGCTGTGCATGTGTGGAGGCAGAGGGTATACAGGAAATGGCTTTTACTTACCTCTCAATTTTGATGCCAACCTAAAACTGCTCTTAAAAAAATAATATCTTTTCCAAAAAAAGTTATGCCCCATCAAATAAACAAAAATAACATTTAAAAATGTGGAATGACACTGTAACAATATTGACCAAAGGAATAGCATATTTGTGTCCATTTTTTAAAATACATGAACGACTCTGGAGAACAACTTAAGGGAAGGAAGAATGGAGGCACGAAGGCCAGTGAGGAAGCTGCTTACTGCACACGGTACAGCCGAGACTTGGCGGGTGAGGCGAGGGTGAACGGTGCAGACGGCCTGACATGGCCTGACTTGACTTTCTGGTTCGGAAATAGAACCAGAAATGCCCACTCATTAAATTAAGACCAGGGAAGGGCCTCAACGAGACACAAGCAAGAATCAGGGATGATTTATAGGCAGTCTTCTGGCTGAAGACATTAGGTGAAAAACCTGGGGAGAATCAAGGTTCCTGAGAGACAGTGAGGAGTGGGATCCAGGCTGTAAGAAGGAGTATTTACCACTGAAAGGAGAAAAGCGACTACGTCGATTAAATCAAAAGAAAACGAGTTTCTATTTCCTCAATGATGCATAAAAAGGTAACAGCTGAACGGTGAGGCGGCTCGTATTAAAAGCGAGCTGGAAAGTATGAAGCAGTAAAAAAATCTCAAATTTGGAAAAACGAATGTATTAAGGAAACAATGAAACTGCTACGCACTCTTGAGAATCCACTTGAGATTTGCAAACATGCACTGGAAAACGGTCTGTCTGACATCCACCAGCACAGGTATGAATGAGACAGATAACTGAGCCTTACTTGGTTTGGGCTTTGAAAGAGAAATACTGTGCAGTCGGGGGCCAAGGAATTGAGGGCACGTGCAAGGGAGCAACCACACACACGCATGCACACACACGTGATTATGCAACAGAAACTGCACGTGGCCTGAAATATCTACAACATTCACTGTCTGGTTCTTACGAGAGAAAAGTCTGCCTGCCCCTAGCTGAAACAGGAGCGCCTACAAAGTGAGTTACTGAACCCTGTTCCCTGGCCATGGACTGCAGAACCTATCTCACTAAGATACGCCACTGACCGAAAAGGGGTCCAGATAAGACAACTCCAGGAAGAACATGCTCTCTAAACAGTGATTGAGGATATCATTGAAAAGTGGTACTCTAAAGACAAATCATCTCTTAAGCGACTTTGGTCCAGCCAGGAGTGACATAATAAATATGGACCTCAATAGTAAATTCATCCATTCAACAAATATTTATCTGCTCCAGGTCTAAGCACTGTGGCTTGTTGTATTTTTTGCTGTGAGAACATAGGGAAAACTGGGAACTAATGTTTGGGGGGGGGGGGGGGGATGATACGCCATTGTCACGAGTCATTCATCAAACAGTATGGCTTTTTAAAAATTAGACAAAAGAATAGTTATTACTCTCTTTACTGTAATTCAGGACTCAGTTTTCATAAAAATTTTGAGACTATAAAAGGACAAAAAACAGAAATCTTCCAATGACTAAAGAGATAGAACTTCTTACGTAACCATTAAACCACGCTTTCAGATTACTAAAGCAAAAAGCAAATCAGCATCATTTATATCGCTGCAAATGAAATAATAAGAACTGTAAGAAGTGAAATTATGAAAATAAATTTTATTTTTTATTTTCAAAAAAGGAAGCCATAACGCTTTAAATTGTTAACAAAACTTAATTGATAGCTAGGTTTACCTCATATGGCATTAACGCTTTTTTCTTAGAAATACCCAGATACATGTGCGTTGCATCTTTTAGAAACAGACTAAAAGATACTTGCACTTAACAAGTTCTGTGAAGAACATTCTACTACATCCATGTTTTTCACGATACTTGTACTAATTATATCATGTCATTTAACATATCTCTTAGAAGAAAAAATAACACAATTAAAAAAAATTAGTTCTCTAATCAGGTCTAATTAGGTCTGTTCCCACATATTAAATCTCATTTTTTCACAATGAGAAAGCAGAAAATAAAATACAAACAGAGCTAACCTGAAATAACGTGTCCCCTCTGTCATAGATAACAGATCAAGCATGGGAGATCAACACAGCAAGAATAGTCACTTCTTTTCTTCTTTTAGCATCTAACTGTGGCTCAAAGATAATAAATAGAAATAATGCAAGCGCCATCAGTATTTATGAATTCCATATCATATAAACATTAAACCAAACAAGAGGTTTAAGGTTTAAGAGGAAATTACTAAAACATTATTACTGAAAGACAATTTTGCTATCATCACTGCCTCAAGAAGTCCCCATAGGACCCTTTTAGAAAACAGGTTGCTTTCCAAACACCAAAATGTGAGATTACGTGACCCCAAGTAAACATGAAGAAAAAAATGAAAACATTCTCTGTCTTTATTCATATTGCTACCTCCTGTCCCGGAAATTCAGATTAAATCAATCATAAAGATCATTCTTTTAAATGACTATATCTTTTTTAGCACTTTAATGTAAATAAAAAGCAACATTCATTTTTAAATAAAAATCAAAACACTGTTTTTGAAACTGCAAGTGGAATTCTCATCATGTAAGAGAATAAGGTAAACAGCAAATTCTTGTACCTAGACATTTACCATAATCGATTCGAGTGTAACTTCGAATAAATAGCTCTCCATTTATTTTCAGCTCAAGTTAAGGACAATTAGGCCACTGCAGTCATTTCCTGATCTGAGTCACTTGACTCATCATTTAGTTCCAATTCCCCTAAATCTTTGTCTACAGTTGTGACAGTTTTCTTCTTGCATTTCTTGGAACTGCATCATTCGCACACATTTTTCTCATTGTAATGTTTGGCAACTTCTTCAGATCAAAATCCCATTCCCTAGATAAAACAAAAAGCATAGCGGTGGGCAGGGTGTGAGGTGAGGAAACAGGAAAAAAGTCAACATCCAAAACTCTGAAAGTAGCAGAACAAAGTTTATAAATTCACAGCAGATTCAAATGCACGAGAAAGAAACAGTATAAATGCATTAGAGAGAATCCCACATATTCAAAACTTCCAAAGCGATACAGGAGAATATTAGGCAGAAGTTACAAGGAGACTCTGTTTCATTCTTCTGTCCTTCCCAACCCAAACGTTTCTCTCAATCAAGCCCTACAGTGTCAAGAACCTCACCAGGATGTCATGCCTGGAGAATCTCCAAAATGCATTCAGAAAAGTTTTTCTTTTCACACACAGTGGTAAGTCACAGATAAGTTTCAATAATCAAACAGCTTTTATGGTATATAAGAGAACTTCAGTTTTCAACCTCAGCATTTATTGTGACAACCCTGTGTTCATTTATTTACTTTAGGAGTACGTAAAGATTGTTTTGAGAACTGGACTCCAACCAGCAATACTAATAGTCTATGCTCATTTCGTCTCTCATATCTGGCTTTCTTTGGGGAAGAGAACATACATAGCTTTAGAAATAAAGAGCATAGATATATCTAATTAATTAATATTATAAATAAATAAATAAATGTGTAAAAAGAATTTAAGCTCCATGTATCTAAACAAAAGTGAACTACTTCTTACACACGATGATAAATTTTATTGGAGCTCATACTTTATACACATTAAATTTATCTAATTTCAATTAACATAACATTTCAAACCTATCAGCATGGTTAAGACCAAAATGCTTAATAAAAATCATTTTTCTAAAGACAAAGGAGCCATGTTTGAAAACTGAAAAACTAAAGTCCTATTCAGTGGTCTCTCTGGTCAAAAAAGCGCTCTTAGAGAGACCAGGGGACCTCCGCTTCTGGACGACTCCGTCCTTCCCGAGGTATCAATTCCCATTACCCTACTTCTCCAAAAGAGGGCGCTGTCAACAGTTTGGAAATGTGACTGAGCCATCAAATCTGTTTCTGTTATTTTATCTTTCTATAAAATAAGAGTTGGAGAAGAATAGTGAGATGTTCTTTTAAGTACTATATTAAAGTCTTTGAAAGTATTTTGAAATAAAACACGTCACTATCATTTCAGTGTATACCTGGTGTTTCCAAATAAGCACGATTTGGGAAAATTATACTTTGATGAAAGAGAAAAGCTTAAAAAAACGATTTTCTTTCAGATCTAATGTCTACATTCAAAAAGGAAGAAAGTTTATGTCTCATGTATTTTACACACAATTTCACAGAACAATAAAAATGATAGACTCACCTAAAAGTTTTCAGATTACCAGCATTTACAATATCTGGAATCTCTGAGAAAGAAAATAATTTATGTTAGTTAGGCAATGTTTTCTAAATTACAACATTTAGTTTCCTCATTTACTATCTCAGATACAACAAATAATAATTGACAGACAGCAGGACTATCCAAAGCAAAGCATCAAAGCATTGCTATAATGGCAGATGAAAGTAAGTTTTGCAAGTACAAAGGGCTTAGTTTAAGAAGATGGTTTAAGAAGAATGATATTAAATAATAAATTCTAGCATAGAATCTGTAAAACAAAACAAACCATAGTAGTCCCTCCTGATCTACAGTTTCACTTCGAGGTTTCAGTCATCTGAGATATCCTGCAGTCCAAAAATATTAAATGGAAAATTCCGGACATAAACGATTCATTGCCACCCTTCTGAGGAGCGTGATGAAATCTCACAACACCCTGCCCAGGACGTGAACCATCCCTTTGTTCGGAGTATCCGTTCACCTGCCTGTCAGCCACTTAGCAACTGTCCTGGGTGTCAGGTCCGCTGTGGTGGCATTACAGTGCTTGTGTTCACATCACCCTGATTTTACTTAACAATGGCCCCAAAGTGCAAGCAGTGATGCTGGCAAGTCGGACAGGCCGAAGAGAAGCTGTAAAGTGCTTCCTTTGATTGAAAGGTGAGTAGAGCACATCTAGCAAATTATGTTGCGGACCAACGGATTTTTTTTTTTTTAGGAGAAGCCAGAAATCCACATTTTTTTTTCATATAAAATCGCCACATATTTTTATAAGGACCATTATAAGCCAATCAAATATCATTTGTAGGCCATATACAGCCTTTGGGTCCTCAACTATTTTGAGGCTTGCGTGCCTTAAATACCCTCTCCCATTAAGTGTTTTTCTTCAGTGTTGGGAAACTAATAACATACTTGTCTTTAGGAAAGGTAAGAAACATGACAATGCTAGGAATTCATATTTGATTTCTATAGTTGCTCAAGAATAACGGCAAAAAGTATAGATTGGTGCTACAAGAATACAAAGACAGGAAGGACACGTACCTTCTAAAGAAACAAATGGGCTGGAGATGGGCAAGTAATAACTCTGTAATAAAGCAAACGGGTACGTGCCCAAGGGGACAGGGAAACTTCACTTTGACATTAGAAAGATCCGATGTCACTGTCACAATTGATAGTTTTGGGATGTAGAAAAAAAAAAAAGAATTAAAATGAGTCCATGTACTCACAAAAGAAAGAAAATCGAAGGAAGAAAATCCAACTAAACTAAGTAGAATAATAAACCTTTGAAATGAATCACAGATCTGATACTGCTCTGTATTCGAGAAAGAAAGAAAGAAACACACCAAGGCCGTATCCCTCATACTGCTGGCGCTCCCGCTCCAGCGTCTGTCTGATGACCGTCTCCCGGGCACAATGCCGCCTTCCCTGCCTGGCTCTGATGCTGTTATGTAGCTCAATCTGCTCCAGCTCGCTGCTGAATCGGTTTAAATACCTGGAAAGTGAGAGACGATTCGAGTCACAAAGTTTGTATATTTGGCTGATATTAGTTCATTGAAACATCGTCCTAGCTCTCACCTGTCCTTTGAATTTTTGTATTCCTCCGAGTTCAAGTCCTCAGACCTCAGCCCTTCCCTGGATAACTCGACCATTCCCAAAATTTTAGCAACCAAATCGCTGCCTGTTATTAAAGTATCTGTTAAACTCCAGATCATCATATTCGACCACTTTCTGAATGTCTCCATTTGGATGTCCTGTAGAGGCTTAACACAGCAAAACCGAGCATGTCCTTATCCCTGTCCCCATCCATCCCCTACCAAACCTGCTCTATCTCTTCGGCTCCGTATCTTAGGAAATAGTATGGTCATTCATCCAGTTGCCCAAATGAAGAATGTAAGTGTCCTTCTTGATTCCTCTCTCTCCCTTTCACGCCACATCTATGTTTTCACTGAAGATCGAGACTTCTACCTTCTTCATAGCTCTGTAATCCATTTCTCTTCATCACACTGTTACTAACCAAGCAGAGGCAACCACCATCTCTTAACTGAATCAGCCTCTCAACAGTCTCCTGGCCACAGCCATGCTCCTTGGGCCATTATCCTCTTTCTTGCTACTATGGCCTTTCCAAGGTTTAAAAATGATCACCTCAGGTGCTTGCTATAAAAGCGTCCCATGGGTCCTAATGTCCTTTGAAAAAGTCCAAATTCTTAAAATGATATCTGATGTCTTCGATGGTTGACTGTCACTTACCTATCATGATTCTCTCCTTGAACCTGCTATTTCAGTCATATTAGATGTTTGCTGGATCACTATATATGTCACTCTCACCTCTAGGCCTTTCAGATTTGTTCTCTCTAGAGGCTCTTCAAACCACCTCACCTCAATCTGCTAACCTCCAACCTTCTGCTGCCATTTTAGATGCTATTTCCCTAAGAAACCTTTCCAGGTCCCAAGAACCTTTGATAACCACCACTCTGAGGTCCAGAAAAGTTACAACCTACTGACGTTGAGAGGCTAGGATATGAATCCAAAGTCTTTTCAACAACAAAGACATCTGCCCTTCTATAAATCCAGAACAGAACTCTGTCTCTTTAAGAACCAGATAAAAGAATTCCTTTTTCTGACTCTGTTCATAACATGTCCAGTCTTTACCTTTCAATTAATTCACAAGCATCCTTCTTTGAATATCCCGCTTTCTGGGGATCAAGGTGATTTCGAAACCACTGCAGTTTTTCACCTATAACGACAAACACCAAGATAAACACAAGGCACCATTTAAGCAGAGGTATTCATTATCATTTCCAACTTTAATGTGTTTAAAACAGTATCAAAATTTATTTCAATGCTAAAGACTTGTGTGAGCTCAAAGCTAATTAAACCAGTCTGTAAGAAATTAAATTGTCACATTTTAATTTGGAGAAGAGAGGGATGAGAGGGTTGCTTTTCTGTATATTTAACCAATAAGGATGCAAGAAGTTAAAAAAAGAGAATACTTTCATGTAACATGAAGTTCTAAGTATTTAAAAAGCAAAGGATAGAATTTATCTAAAATAAAATGAAAACTTAATTCGATTAATGATGAAAATGGTACTTGCTGAAAATTTATTAAGCAGCAGGCACTATGTCAAGAGCTTCACAATCCTATGAGGATTAGTACTATTATTATTCTCATTTACACATGAGAAAGGTTAAGTAACCTGTCCAGGGCCTCAAAATTAGTAAATTCATTAAGCACAGAACATCTGCTGGAGACAAAGAACTAACAGACCTCACTGTTAAAAGTAAATCAGACCATCAGGGTCACTTTCAGTGAGATTTCTCGACAACATTAGAGATAAAGAAATGGCCCTACCCAGATACTGATAACCCATTTAGAAATACTATTCCATTACTTGATGAAGCATTAGAAAAAAGTTCAAATAGCTTTAATTTGTAATAAAGCCTAATAGCACTATTTTGAAATCTTAGGCTTATCTATAAAAATTTACTAACAATAAATTTGATGCCCCCTCCCAAAAAAAGATTCTGTCTGTGTCCACATAATTACATATGAATTGCTGTTTCCAAATTACTTAAGCCTTAATTCTAATGGTTAAGGGGCTAGAATTAAATTCAGCTACAGAGAGATGATAGATAACAGATGTTAGATACATAGATGATAGATAGTAGATAGATAGATAGATAGATAGATAGATAGACAGACATACAGACAGACAGACAGATGGATGGATGTAGGTAGGTAAATATAAACCAAACGATTCCTGAAAAACTGAGCTAGACATTATTAACACTGTTTTAGAGCTTAATAATTGATTTCATTTCATTTTGTTAAAATCAAGTCTGGTAAAGAAAAATTCACTTAGATAAAAATAGTATTTCGGCAGGTAAATTAAAAGAAAAATAGGTATAGCGCAGAACTTCAATCGACTCTAGCTCGAACAGCAAATAAGTAAGTAAAGCCACTTACCAACAAGGCTGAGACGCAAAGCCTTTTCATTCTTCAACCTTGGAAGAAAAGGTATGTAATGTATTAGAAGATTTCCAAAGCGAGTTTTAAATATCTGTCGAAACAACAAAAAGAAAAACTGCCTAAAGAACCTAATTCAAAGAGCATTCTTTCATACATATGAAATTAATTGTATTAATACAGAAACACTGAACACCATGCTTCTCTTTGAAATCACTGGATGGAACAAAATGTTATTAGAAACAGTTTTTTTAGCTCTTCAATAACTAAAGGACACCTATAAAGCAAATCGGTTTTGAAAACACAAATGAGAGCTTGACTGCATTATGGATGTTCAGGAGGGTTTTGTAACGTGCAGAATATCTGTGCACAAAAGAATAATGAATACCTTCCAGAAGACTGAGTGCTGCCAAAACCAAAATACATCACTTTCAAACTTCACCAAGAACAAAACGGAATGTTTACTTTTCATAAAGTTGAAAGGAATTATAATAATAATGATAAAAAGAACTCATTTATTCTTAGAAAACAGTCTAAGTAATATATGCCTTCTTTTGTCGATATTCATTTAGAACTCATTCATTCAGAAGAGATCTTTGGATAGTTTTTGCCACACTTGACACTACCCACTAGGGATACAGAAATGAACAAAAAATCCACTGTCCCCACCCTAACAAAGCAGACCAGGTTTGCTCTCCCACTTTAAACAATTAGAAAACTGGAGAATAAAATGAAGTCTCTTTTATAAAAATAAAAATAAATAAAAAATAAAAAAATTTAGCCAAAGACTGGGAGAAAACATTCACCGTACAAAAAGCAAACAAAAAGACTCATAAGCAGAATATATAAACAGTTCTTCCTACTTAATGATAGATAAATAACCTAATACCAAAAAGGACAAAAGAGTTTAACATCAAATTTTTTCATCAAACGAAAGGCATACAAATGACCAATAGGCACATTGAAAGATATGTAACATTGCCAGCCATCAAGATTACTAAGTGTGCAAATTGAAACCACACTGAGATACTACTATTGTACAACTACTAGGTTGGCTAAAATTAAAAAAAAAAAATCTGATAATACAACGTGTCTGAGAGGATACAAAGCAAACGAATACTTATACACAGATGGTGTATAAAAGGGCTTTGAGAAGCTAGCTCCAACCCGTTCCCAGGAATCGAGAATGCCGTGTGCACATTCAGGACCGGTGCATGCCAAGAAGGGATCCAAGAAGCTCCTCATCTCTCACCTCTGCCAAACCCTGAGGCTCTGTGCGAACAATAAACGAAGTCTAAGCAAACTGCAACGGGAGCATTGAAGGCATGGCCAACCGACGCTCAGGGTCCCTCGACAAAGGCTGAGAGAACTCTGAGTAAAAGCATTCTGAGAAATCCCTGTCTAAAGGCCAGCTGACCACTAACTGAGCACAACGTCGATGGCCGTTCACAACAGACTTCACAAAATCGGTCCAGAAAAAGACACAAAGCAAACAGCAACAACGAAGCAGCACACCTGGGGAAGTGCAAACGTGTATTTGTTTGCGCCACCTTTCTTCTCATTTAAGACAAAAGAAACAAGAATTATGAACTGCGCTTATGGCCTTAAAATGTCTAGAGATGTCATTTATATGGCAGTAACAGCACAAAGGCAGGAATGGGAATGAAGCTATAGTGGAGCGAATTTTGGCATACCATAGAAATTAACTTTTAACCTCAATTAGATTGTTTTAAGACGTAATCTCCAGAGCGACAACTAAGAAATAACTCAAAAAAATATATAGTGATCTCTACTTTCCTAAATGATTTCCATATTACTAAATCAAATTACTACATCAATTCTCGGTCCTCGTATGAATCAAAAGCAAATGATATAGGTCGATCATACCTTCTCTCTGAAACACTATCTTTTTTTTCCCTCACTTGTTGGGCCCTCCTTTTTCCAGTCTCTCCATGGTGAAGGGCCTCTGGACTCAATCCCTGGCTCCCTTCTAACTCTCATCCACGCTTACTCACTAGGTGACCTAATTTAGTCTCATAGCTTGCAGTCCAATGTAGATGATGGCTCCCAAATGTGTGTCTACATCCCTTCCTCGCCCCTGAACACTAGGCTAAACACATCCAGCTGCCCATTCAGTATCTCTTTTTGTATGTCTAATACGTACTTTAACCTATATGCCCAATACATATATGTGCATAGCTCACTCTCTCACACCTTTCAGCTCTGCTTTTCACCAACGCACAATACGAATTCTTCAGAGAAGACTTCCATGACTCCCGCTGCAAAACAGACCTTCCCCCTCACTCTCCATCCCATAGTCCTTTTTCGTTTTCCTTCATTGCACTCATCACAACCTATTTAAATTTACGTACCTGTTATAGGTAAGCTCTGTGAGAGCTGAATTCGTGTTCGGTTTTACCTTCAAGGCATAGAACATACTTAACGCATTCATTAAAGGACGACGAGGAATACTGATGAGGGAGAAATGCACAATACAGATGAGAAAAAGACACTCACTTTTCCTTTTTTTCTTGCTTGTGGGCCTCTCTCGTAATCTGAGCCGCTTTTCTGCTATACGGATGGATGACCTTTTTCTCCCGTCCTGCATTTTTCCCCTTCGGTGCTTTAGGCTAAAATGTAAGAAAACGTATGACACATATGTCAGATACATAAGTGATTTCTGTCAAAAAAAAAAATTTCTTCAGAAATAAATTTTAAAAACAGCAGTATAACAGAAAAACTGTGAGCCAGAAACACTACACTAGGAATCAGGAGATAAGCCAGACCTTTTAAATAATTCAAAGTCTTTGTTTCCATGGTCATAACAGAAATGCTATATTCAGAACTACTCTCCGTAAGGTAAGGAAATAATGACACGGAAAGGGTCAATATACCCAGCTCTTCAACTGCTCCATCTTCAATACAGAGAATGCAGATAGTGAGAGGACACAAAGCTGGAAATTAATGTTCCAGTTAAGAAAGGTAAGGAGGAGGCAGAAGAAAACATAGCACGTTAATGGCAGCTTGATTATAGAAGTTACACATATTACACAGTGAACCAAACAAAGTCAAAGTTGGGCTCATAGGAAAATAGGAACGGAGAAAATAATGGAGTCCCTCTCCAAATGAGCATACCCAAAAGGAAACAAATTATGTGCCCATTCAAGTCGTATGCCAGTTAATTAGGTCACAATTTAATCAGTCCTCTAAACATTTCAATAATTCTTTATTCCCAAATAATTCTGTATCTTATCACACCTGTTATTATTTAAGAAGTAGGTTGCCTTCCTGTGGTTGAAACCCAAAATAATAATGGCTTAACCCAGATAAAATTTAGTTCTCTCGTGTCAAAAAGTAGAAGCTGGAGGCTCTGCTCCACAAAGCCCTCAGAGATCCAGGCTCCTTTCACCTCATTATCTGCCATCCCTAGCTATACAATCTCCTGCATATCTATACAGTCCAAGATGGCCTAATACCAGCTCTAAACTCCAGCCAGCAGAAACAGAAAAGAAAATCCAAAAGCACACCACTTTCCTTTAGAAGCAATATTTGGGAAGTTGCAGATTCTTCGGCTTGCATCCCACTGACCAAAATTTAATCGGAGGCTTATATAAGGGAGGGTTGCAAATACAATCTTTAGTCTCAGAAAAAAATAAATCATTATACAGGAAAAGGAAAGTCTATTAGGGGACAGCTGTCTCTAACATACTTAATGCTCCACAGGCCAAGTGTTTCTAGAATCTCTTCAAGATACTGTTCCTGCCTTAATTCAGCCTCATCTTTCATGACTATGGCGGTCTTTAGGTTCTCACTAGTCCTTTTGTCACGGAAGTCACAGAGATTATTTTTCTACAGCACTAACTCTACTAGCTCAGTTAGGTCCCAAGTCCTTAACCTGGAAAACAACCTACCCAACCTACGTCCCCAGCACCCTTTCTCTTTCTTAAAAGCACCAGCATCTCATTCATACTGAACTTCTGGCCACTTCCAGGGCACACCTTGTTGTTTTGTAACATCTTGAGACTGTACTTATTACCTCTGCCTGAAAAATCTGTTTCCTTACTTGTCCTTTGATAGGACAAGTCAAAGTCATTTCTTCTGTAAAACTCCCAGTAGAATTAAAATGATCACCAATGTCTCATTTACACATTCATTCATTCCTTCAACAAACATTTACTAAAATATTCGACAAATATTTATAGCTCACGTCTTGATAAACCTGACCAGAGATGACAGCTCCAAATGTAAAACCCAGAATGGTACTGGAAGTTGGTTCCAGTTATAAGAGAACATAGAGTAAAACCATCATCATAAAAATGTGCATTCTTCTGTGTGTCTCTCTGCACGTGTAGAGGTGGGGGTGAGGGAAGGTGCGATAAGGATTGTTTATGCATGAATTTACAAGTAAAAACTTTCAGAATTCCTGGTAGGTCGCCCCCAAGAACGCCCCACTGAACCCACTGAACCCCCCTCCTGATATTCACACCCAGTGTAATCCTCCGCCCTCGAGTGTGGACCTAGTGACTTATTTTTAACAAACAGCATTTGACGAGTGATGAGATTTCAACCCCAAGGTTAGGTTTCGGAAGGACTGGCTTCTATCTGGCCTACTCTCTCTTTTGCTCTCTCATTTGGCTTGCTCTCATGGAAACCCTGAGGTAGTGAGCTGCCCTATGGAGAGGCCCAATTGACAGATAACTGAGGGAGGCCTCCAGCCAGTAGCCGGTGAAGAACTGAGGCCTGCAGTCCAACAGTCCACGAGATGAATGTACCAAGAGTGAGTGAGCTGGGAAGTAGATCCTCCCAAGTTGTGTCTTGGGATTAAACCACAGCTATACCTTGATCGCAACCTTGTGAGAAACCCAGAGGCAGAAACCTGGTAAGCCTGACCCACAGAAACCGTGAGATAATGAATACTACTGTTTGAAGCCACCAAATTCGGGGATAACTTGTTACACAGACAGGGAAAACTAATGCAAGACCCCTTCCCCCAATAAAAAACCAAAGACGTGCTCTTTAAAAGATATCTTTGTTTCATATCCTAACAAATAAAACGAAACAAAAGTCACAAAAATCTCAAGAAAAATAAAGCTCTCCAGAGCCACTAAAATTTAACAACTGAAGTTACAGAGCCATGTAACAGTATCAGTAGTATGTTCAAGTCTATTTAAAAAAAATTCCTTTAAAAATTTAAAAACTTTCCTTAGAATAAGAAATAGTTTGATACCCTTGGAGTATGAAAACTTCCTCACAGCTTTAGAAGATCACTAACAACCTCTGAGACTGAGTACAGAGAAGGTACAAAGAAACTGAACTTGTATTCTGACTCAACTGTGGTTTATGATTCCTTATAATAACTTATTCATGAAAAGGTTGCCTCAAGGTTGGGTATGTATATATAATGAGACACAGAAATGTGTACAATAAAACATTAAATTTCAAAATGTTTTCATATTTTTCAATATATTGCAATAAAAACAAAAATGCTTCAACAGGAGAAAATTGAAGTAAAACTCTATCAATAAAATATTAATCTATTAACGACTCATTAAATATCTCTTAACTGAAAAAGCAATCAATCTCCATTAGTCGGGAGGTTCTCCAAATTTATTTTGTAAGAGTATCTGACAATTCATGAACAGTACAGAATATAAACATATAACAAAACTGGGGAAGAGAGCTTAAGGTATATTTTCTATGGAAGATTAACATTTTATGTTTTAAAAGCAACAAAGTTAACTTTCAAAGATATAGAAAAATAATTTCTTTTCATACACTGTTTTGAATAACTATGCCACCTTTGAAAAGTTTCTAGCAGCATAGAAATATTCCAGTCAGAGATCCTTCACTGAAAGTATCTTTCCTACAATTTTAGTGATTACTTCAGAAAACTGATTCTAAACTATTCTTTACATTCGAATTTAGAGTAATAGAAGGAAACACACAGTTTACTCAGAAAAAAAAGCAACAGAGAGGTATTTCAGGGGTGATATGCTTCATACGTTCCTGTTAAAATAAAAAATAACAAAAAGAAACAGGAAATAGATTGGTAGTTGTCAGGGGTGAGCAGTGGCGCAAGCAAATGAATGACAGTGATCAGTGGGTACAAACTTCCAGTTACGAGATAAGTTCTGGGGATCTAATGTACACCATTGTGACTATAGTTAACAATACTGTATTGTATACTTGAAAGCTGCTAAGAGAGTAAATCTTAAAAGTTCTCACAGGAAAAACAATGGAACAATGCTAAGTAAGGGATTATTAACTAAGCTTATTGTGGCAAAAATCTTATATATGTATAACAAAACATGTTATACATATTAAACTTACACAATGTTATATGTCAATTATATCTCAATACAGCTGAGGGGGAAAAAGATATATTAGTATTAGGCTGATTTGTTGTTATAGCTCACATTTATAGGTGTGAACCCAACAACACACAATTCTTGTCATTAAGGAATATGTAGGTAGTGAATTATAGTTAATCCCCACAGTAATTAAGGGAGAATGATGGTACACTTTTTAATGGTTTATAATCTAGCTAGGTGGATAAGCACACTTAAACTCTATAATAGGCTTATATTTAAAAAGAGAGACTAGCACCAAACTTAAAAGCACTAAAACTTTTTTAAATGCAGAAAAAGTGTTGGGTGGGATGGATTAGTTTGAAAAGACTTGTTTTGGAAGTTATATAAATTACATCAAGTGAAATAATATAAATAGAATAAAATAAAATAAACATTCATGTTAGTTAAGTTTTGATATAAGAAAAGGTATGAACTTTTGAAGCTCCAGGAAACATTCGCAGTAGGAAAATAAATGAACAAAGAAACAAAGGTGGACAACAAGCTGTACCGTTACTATATACTACTATTACTAAGTTAATTACAACTAACATTTACTAAAATGAGATCAAGGTAATTGGTTTATATTTAATTTTCACAATTTTCTGAGGTAGGCACTATGGATATCCCAATTTAATAGACAGGACAACTGACATGACTTAGCAAAGACAGGTGCCAGACTCAGCCCACTGGGTTACCACAGCCCACATTCTGAGCTCTACTGAAATAAGTTTAGAGTAACGGATATAAGTCTAGACAGAAAACCTCCAGTACTGAGCTGAGTTTAAATTCAAGAGAGGATGCAGCAGAGTCATGAACATGCCAGAAAAAATGACAGGGCAGGAAATGCGCCAAGGAGAACAGATTTATAAGCCATTCTTTGACTCTTACGATATAGCGCAATATGCTCCTACTATAGCCTGACAAAGTGAAGTTCCAATAGGGACAACTACAACCAAATATCAACCAAGCCCTGAATCACTCACACAATCACATTATTAATGTTTTAATGTTCCACTCTGAAAAGGAAAGGCTATGAAAGAAAATTATAAAGGGTTGGGTATAGCACAAGTGTAGTGATAAGTAAAAGAATGGATTTACACAAACGTGAATATAATCTAAAGAAAGACTATAGATAAGACATAAAAGACAAAAATGACAGCCAAACAAACAAAAAGTTGAGTCAGAGTACCAAAACTTTTACCAGGTTAAAAACTTCCTTCTGTTGTTTTTACTAAAAACTAGTTGAAAATGAATATTAATAAAACATGATCCTATTCAAGAATTATATTATCCTCAAGAACATAAGTGAAAAAAGAAGAAACCACAAAGTTTTGAAATACAAACGTTAAGTGGTAAAGAAAAGCAAGGGAATTATAAATACAGAATTTAGATGTTGTTTCCCTTTGAGGGGCTCCTGAAGGTTATAGGATCAAGGAGGCCAACCGAGGCTTTCAAAAGCTATGTTGTTTTATTTCTTTAAATGGATAATGGATTAACAAGAGTACTTGTACTGCTAATCTTTATTCTTTAAGCGTTATATAAAAACACTCTTTTACGTCTGCTCAATTTTTAATAAGAATAACAATACAGTTTCAGTGCCCTTATGGGGATGGGAGACGTGAAGGCAAGATTTGGGGCGGGAAGTGGGTCACTAGAGGGTGGTGAATGGACGCCAAGAAGAGGTGACTGAACCCACGCTGTCTACACCGGCCGGAGGGGAGCACAGGTGTATGGAAGAAGCGCTTCTACGAGTTTTGCCGACTCCTTGCAACCCCTACACTGGTGAGTTGCGAAAAATGGAAAGATACGGGTTTTCCCCCTGAGCGGGACCAGAGGCCGGGAAGTTTAGGCACGGGGCGAAAAGTGGCAGGGCGCCCTGTGTGCGCTTCAGAACTCAGAAGCGGAACCTGACGGTCCGGACGCTGGGCCCGGGCCCTCCTTCAAGCTGCCTAGCCCCCCGACCCCTGTGTGCAGCCCAGCAGAATCACTTCGCATCCTCTTCTCCCCAGCTTCCCAAGACCTCCCTCTCCCCCCGCCCCCCAGACGGATGGGAGCCTTCCAGGGAGACAAGCGGGTTCAGGGGAGCGGGAGGGGCCCCACCATGGTGACGTCCCCGCAGCCCCGGGGGAGCTTCTGCACTCCGGATCGCGGCAACCTCACCGCCAGCAGCGCCAGCAGCTCACCGTGGGAGTCCCGTCCAGACGCACGTGGGGCCGAAGCAGCCTGGGCGGAGGCGACCGGAAGAGGCGGGGCGAGTACGTGTCTCTAAATCGTCCGGGCGAACCGAAGCCGTGTCTTTTTGGCCCGAGTCGGACTTTTCAGCCGTAGCCCAGCGAGCCGCCTCCCTACGAAGTCGCAAGACAAGGTGGGAGGGGACGTGGGGCGGGAGGGTGAACTTGGCCCCGCGCCGAGTGCGAGGCGGGTTTTGAGCGATGCTTAAAGACGCCTGACCTCCGGGCCCGGACTTGGATCTTGAGCATCTGCCGCGGTGCACAGATCCGGGGCCCCTTTCTCGCAGAGGCTGGCCCCCTCCCGGGCAGACTGCTCAAAAATGACAAAATGACTCCCCCCACCCCGGTCCTCCTCTTCAATCCAACACCCCCGCACTCAGTAACTACTGTAGTTTGTAGATATTTCTCTGTGCTTTAACAAATACACAGAGGTGTGGTGTTTGTGTATAAAGGTTAAGTATTTATTAACATTATGTATTGATAAAATAAGAATGCATGCTTCATTTCTAGGGTGACCATTAAAAGAACAGAAATAGTGTAACTTTGAATAGGATGCAAACAAATAGAGGAAACAGAATAATTTGGAAAACACTCAGATCGTTCAAAGCAAGGAAATGAAGGGGGAAAATAAGACTAGGGAAAATAGAAAAATATGGCGATAGATTTAAACATATAACAATAATTATGGACTAAGTGCCGAATTTAAAAATTAACATGTCACATTGAATTTAAAACATACGACTCTGTCCTGATTATAAGAGACATATATAGGAAACAAAAATTAAAAATCAAAGAAATAGGTGTGCTAAGCAAATACTAATAAAATATTAGTATAGATATATTAATGTACAGAATAGACTAAATCAAAAAGTATTATGGTAGAAAAGATCACTTCATAATGATAAAAAGTTTCTATTTGACATATATGTGTACTTAGTAAGATAGCTCCAAATATACAATGGAAAAACTGATAAAATTTCAAGCAGTAGAAAACCAACTGCTTTGGTGGGAAATTACCTTTTTTTAATAATTAATAGAAAAAAACTGATAAAGATGTAAAATATTTAGAAGACTTGACCACAATACAATTTGCCTAACATCTATTTAGAATACTGCTTCCAGTGCTTGCAAGAATACATTTTTTCTCCCAAGAAACCTATTATCTTGCAAAAGAATTTTGCCCTTTCTTGCTCCATACTCTGCCAACTCACCTAACCAAATTCAAGACAAGGAAGAAAAAAAAAATGAACTCGGCACCCATGCCTTTCTTTAATAATATTTTAACAAAACTCAATAATTTAGATAAAATATAAGTGTAACTTTAGTGTTCTCAATCTCTAAATATAACTCACCCTTTAGAGCAAATATATGTATTTTCAAAATCAGTGTAGGCCTCCTGAGTAATCATTATGTGTGTTATTTCTATACTGCAACCCAGTAGAAATTGCGTTTACCAATACCTGCAATTTCTATTTTTCCCTTCATAGCTATTTGTATTAGTGATCCTGCTAGGTGTTATTTTTATTTGAAGCACACCCTACAATAAACATTTTTCCATACTATTAAAATAAAAAGCTTTTTTTCAATAGATTTTAAATCAAGGATCATACTGGCAGCCTATAGATATGTTTTATTTTATGGATTTTTTTTTCCAACAAAGCGTTCACAAATTTTTCATTTTGAATGTCTTTACGTGGGCCAGTATTCTCCAATTTGTCACGGGCACCTTCCAACCCTCATCTAATATCTACATTCATATACTCATGGTACCTCTCTAGTTCAGAGTTTGCCATTTCCTACTTTGTGTGGATAAACCAAAATTAATAAATGAATAATTTCTTCCCATTTGCAGAAAACTTTTGATTATATTCCAATGTGACCTCTAAAATGAGTAATGGACTTTTCTCCAAGACGACTAAATTTTGAGCATGTTGACCTAAAAATATTTCGCTGGCCTTTAGTCAGTGACCTCCTCTTCTAAATGGGGAAATAGAATGTGTTTTTATGGCTTTGATTTATTTGACTAAGTTGTGATCACAGCCACATTGGATAATTTTATATTATCAAATTGTGCATACTTTACATGGCTTATTTTTTATTGTATATTTTAAATGGATTCTAAAAGGCTAAAATGTTTAAAGGAAATATTATTAATAACTTTTATATAACTTCACTTCCCTTTAAAAATATCTCAGAACACTTTGAAATATTTTACAGATAATTTATAAAATATCATTGTCATTATAGTGTAAAAAATCCACACAGTCTCCTACAATAATAGTGAAAAATTCATACTCACTATCTAGATTATTAAATCTCCAAGACCTCATTCCTTTCTTAACAACAACTGACCTTTATTGATGTGAAAAAAACTTTCTATTTAATACTTTGGGAAACAGTTGCGCAATACTTTAAAAGAATGGAAGAATTTGGGAACTTGAAAAGAAATGTTAAGTAGTTCCTATTTCTCCTATCTTTTATTCATGTGAACACTGCCTCATACATCATTTTTAAATGATCATGCTTACCAATTACTTGGATTTATTAGAGCTCTCCTCAGCCAAAATAACAGTGAGCTACTAGTGTTCATACTAAGTGCTTTCCTGTAAGCCACTAGTAGTTTTGCTATTATTATGCTCTGAATATCCTTTTTCTCTAATCGCCATCTTTACTCCCAGTCTAACTCTAGTTCATTTTTATTTTCTCTTCCTTTGTCTAAAAGGATAAGCAAACATTAATTTGCAAAGGGCATGGGGAGTAATGAATACCAGATGACCTCTTAAGGACTTTTCCTATTCCAACATTCCTCCAGCAAGCTTAAAATCTTGTTCGTGTCATACCATTATGGTTTATTCTAATATGTATCCTTAAAAATGCAAATGATAAAACTAGTTTAAATGGCAAATAATATTTAAAATATTTTTCTGAGATATCATGTAAGAGATATATAAAGAGTAACAAGACCCATGAGTTAGTTGTTTACAACTTGATGGATAGGACTCTCAAATTGTCTGGGGGAGCTTTTAAAATTACTGATGCCTAGATACATCGCCCAGAGATTCTGCTTTAATTGGTTTGGAGTGCAGCTTGCACATGAGATTTTTAAAAACTCTCCAGATGATGCTAAAGTACAACCAATGTTGAGAACCACTGGTCTATTTGAAGATGATCATCTGCTCTTAACTTTGACTACACATTAGAAACACTGCTTGCATTTTAAAAATTATAGCTTCCAGACTCTGCTTCCACAGATTCAAATTCAGTTTGTCTGGGGTGGAACCCAGTATTGTTTTTGTTTTTTTGTTTTTGTTTGTTTTGTTTTCAGTGTCATGTTTTTAAAGTGAAAATGCTACTGCTCCAGAATCAAGATGTTTACTTTTAACATTGCGGCTTTGGAGATGACACACCATCATTGTGTTTTGGGGTTTGGTTTTTTGTTTTTTGTTTTTTTGACAACAAGCTATAACCCTTCCCCACTAGAAGAGCTCATGGCACAAATTTCGTTTTATAACTAAAGTAAGTAAATTAATTTTTTTAATTATTATTTATAGTAACAATGCTAGTATTTTAGGATGTCCTGGAAAATTGCAGTTCTAGACATTCTGCCATTGAGTGGTTTCAGATTCGTTTCTCCTGTAAGTCGAAATCAAATTTTCAATTGCTCTGAGAAAGTCTGCGTTGCCATTCTAGGTTAGATTGAAAGTGACTGAAATTAAAAAAAAAAAATTAAAAAAGGAAGTGACTTTGGATCACTTCTGTTAAGGCTCTGCTGTAAACAGTGACGTCTCGGATATAGCGTTAATGCAGAAGCATGACTCGCAGATAGCTTCCTGTAACATGGGTATAAGAATGCCCCCTTTCGAATTTATAACATGAGGAAATGTATACAGAAACTTATTTTTAATACTATTGAACATGCAAGTAACAAAGTGAATATGGGAAATCCATTCACCTGGGTTCGAAGGTGCGTCATGTGCAGAGGCAGAGGCGGGGTCACGCGGAGGAAGTGTTCAGGGCGCGCAGAGGGTCCGAGGTGAGGTGGTGGGTGGCCCCGGGCGCGTGATCCCCGCGCGCTGCTGTCGCCTTCGCCGGTTGCCGGCCGAGCCCGTTACCTGCACGAGGAGGTGCGGCCGTCACGTGACGAAACGGCCACTCGGCGTGCAGGCAACGTTTGCCCTGCGGGAAGCAGCAGGAGTGTCGCCATGGCCGACGACGATGCCAGGCCCGACGCGGACACCGTGCAGGTGCTGCGGGACCTGGCCAACCGCCTGCGGATCCATTCCATCAGGGCCACGTGCGCCTCCGGCTCCGGCCACCCCACGTCCTGCTGCAGCGCAGCCGAGATCATGTCCGTGCTCTTCTTCCACACCATGAGGTACAAACAGACGGACCCAGAACATCCCGACAACGACAGGTTCATCCTCTCCAAGGGCCACGCGGCTCCCATCCTCTACGCCGCTTGGGCGGAGGTGGGCGATGTCAGCGAATCCGACTTGCTGAACTTGAGGAAAAGTCACTGCGACTTGGAGGGACATCCCACCCCGAGACTGTCGTTTGTTGACGTGGCGACAGGGTCGCTTGGGCAAGGACTAGGGGCTGCGTGTGGAATGGCTTACACCGGCAAGTACTTTGACAAGGCCAGTTACAGGGTCTTCTGCCTGATGGGGGATGGCGAGTCCTCGGAAGGCTCCGTCTGGGAGGCTTTGGCCTTTGCTTCCCACTACAGTTTGGATAATCTGGTGGCGGTCTTCGACGTAAACCGTTTGGGACAAAGTGGCGTCGCGCCCCTAGAGCATTGCACAGACATCTATCAGAATCGCTGTGAAGCTTTCGGGTGGAATACTTACTTAGTGGACGGCCACGACGTGGAAGCGTTGTGCCAAGCCTTTGCGCAAGCGGCCCGCGTGAAGAACAAGCCCACCGCCATCGTCGCCAAGACCTTCAAGGGCCGGGGCATCCCTAACGTCGAGGATGCAGAAAATTGGCATGGAAAACCCATGCCTCGAGAAAGAGCAGACGCCATCATCAAATTAATTGAGAGTCAGATACAGACCAACAAGAATCTCATCCCAAAACCCCCGTTGAGGATTCTCCTCAAATCAGCATCAAAAATATAAAAATGACCTGTCTGCCTGATTATAAAGTTGGTGACCAGGTGGCCACCAGGAAAGCGTATGGTTTGGCCGTAGCTAAACTGGGCCATGCAAATAAAAGAGTGATCGTCCTGGACGGTGACACAAAGAACTCCACCTTTTCTGAGATATTCAAGAAAGAACACCCTGAACGTTTCATCGAGTGTTTTATCGCCGAGCAAAACATGGTCAGTGTGGCCCTGGGCTGTGCCGCCCGCGGGCCGCACCATCGCGTTTGTCAGTACCTTTGCTGCCTTTCTGACTCGAGCGTTCGATCAAATCCGAATGGGCGCCATATCTCAAGCCAATATCAATCTCACTGGTTCCCACTGCGGGATATCCATCGGGGAGGACGGCCCCTCCCAGATGGCGCTGGAGGATCTGGCCATGTTCCGAAGCCTTCCCAACTGCACCGTGTTCTACCCCAGTGATGCCGTCTCCACAGAACATGCCGTTTACCTGGCCGCCAACACCAAAGGCATGTGCTTCATTCGGAGCAGCCGGCCAGAAACGGCAGTGATTTATGCCCCACAAGAAAATTTCGAGATCGGCCAGGCCAAGGTCGTCCGCCACAGTGTCAATGACAAAGTCACAGTCATTGGGGCTGGAGTTACTCTGCACGAAGCCTTAGCGGCTGCCGACCACCTCTCTCAACAAGGTATTTCTATCCGTGTCATTGACCCATTTACCATTAAACCCCTGGACGTGGCCACCATCATCTCCAGTGCAAAAGCTACAGGCGGCCGGATTATCACAGTGGAAGATCACTATCGAGAAGGCGGCATGGGAGAAGCTGTGTGTGCGGCTGTCTCCAGGGAGCCCGACATCCTGGTTCAGCAGCTGGCGTGTCAGGGGTCCCTCGCAGTGGGAGGCCGAGCGAATTGCTGGATATGTTTGGAATCAGTGCCAGACACATCACGGAGGCCGTGAAAGATACTTTAATGAATTAAAACAGCTGATTTCTTCAAAAGTCAGTCTGCTGGCTTTGGTCTGTTATATCTTCTATATTACATTATATTACATTCATGCTCATTGTTACAGAACCGTTTATATCGATACCATTGTGTTTTTTACAGATATTTAACACTTTTATTCCTAATTCAGAAATTCAATTTAGCTACCTTTCTGTTATACTGTGATATATATATAGAGAGAGATAGATATGTGTGTGTGTTTGTGTGTGTATACATATATATATATAATCACTTTCATGTTTGAATCGTTAAAGTAAGTTATAACATTTTAAGTAACCAAATAGCAAACAAACAGCCACCTAATACAAAGTTTTCTGCTAAGACTGCAAACAACTGACTGGGTTAAGAATCAGAGGTTACAGTTTCTTAAGTGGCGTGATTTCCTTGTAAGTAAAGAAAATTTGAATTGAACCGTAGACCACAGTAGCCCAGGTTTTGAAGCAATTCGAACGCTCATGAAACGCAGCCCTACTGCAGCATCTCAGATAATGTTGACTACAGTCGCCTTGGGATTTCATCCCAGGTTGGATTCATCTCTCCTCTACAGTTTAGGGGCAGTAGAGAAGCAGTGAAGGTTCTTAGGGTGTACCACGTTGTTTGCAGTGATTGTTCCACAAAGAAATGAAAGCATAACCAGTTCTAGTCTGCACACTCCTTTGTTTGGAGAGATTTAAATGTTTCATTGTCTCAGTGACCAAACCAGATTGCTAACTAGACTGTATACTAAGAATACTGAAGTCACCATAATAAAGCATTTAAAAACCAGCAGCTTTATTTAGTTTGTGCCATGTATGTGTGATTTGTTTCTGCCCCAGTGACAAAGAAACTTCTGTCTAAACTAGGAGCAGAAAGACTCATATCCCTCAGCAATAACCCTGGGAAAAGATCTGAGCTGGAGATGAACCGCTAGAGAACAATGTGTGGGCTGAAAAGCCATCTCTTAAGCAGACTCCTATCCTTTAGCTATGAGTCGATAAATTAGCTGGCTAGACTGCAAGAAAAGAGTACCAGTCAGGTAAATTAAAGATGGACCTGAGGTTCAAAACTAAATTTAAAATTCTCTGTGTCTGGCATATCAGAAAATCCCTTATTTTATTGCCTTTGTTAAGTGCATATAATGAGACATATAAGTTCTTTGGATTTATATGTCTCAGGAAACGTTATTCTCGAAGGTGTGGTAGAGACCAAAAAAGACCTACCTGGGAAGAGGACAATTGGGGCCTACTCATTCTACCACTGCCCTTTTTCTCTGAGCTGGTTCTGTTTTCTTCTTTTAAAAGTCTATCATAAGCACTCTGTTTATTTCATAAAATTTTAAATCATTTTGTGAAAATAAACAGTTGCTAAAGGATCATCGTAAAAGTTTATACAATGCAAACAAGCAAAAAATATTACTTCCGTTTCTCTCTCACATACACACACAGAAAACTATCTGTATTTGCCACCCTGAGATTATACCTGAATCTGCCAATATAGTTATTCCCATCGAGTAACGTCAATTCAACATTACATACCCATGAGTCGGGTGCTTTTGAATAGCAAGGCCCCATTCTAATTTTCCAAACCTGAAGATAACTGATTCAGACAGAGTAAAACAGATAAAACACTAACACAAAATTACTTGTCATAGTTGGAGTGCGCATACTAGATATGGCTTCAGCTTTTATAGCTTGTAATGTGAAAGTAGGGTTCGAAATGGTCTGTCTGCAACCAGACATGCATAAATACACATTCATAATGACGATAGACAGGCTTTTTTTTTTTTATGACTAGTGCACTCTCAGAGACCATCAAAAATATTTTTTGTAGGAAGGTGGGCAAGCCCTTAAGACTTCCTGTGAAGGTTCTCTGCCATGAGGCATCAGCCAGTGCTAACAGCTCCAGAGAGGAGGAATCGGAGGTGAAAATTATCCTGCACCTACAATTCTTCAAGGAAGATGGAATCAATCCCGTTTTGTTATATCGAATATTCTCCAGCCTGAAATTCCTCAGGAGTTCCTTCTGACATGTTCACTTTAATGTAGTACTGCTTATCATTGTTTTCTCTCTCGAGTTAGCACTTTTTGTGTTATGCTTAAAAAAAGGATTGCCTTCCCCAACGTTATCGAAGGTATTTTCTTGGGTTTTCTTTGCAAACTTTATATCTTTCACGTTTCACAGATCTACATTTCATTTGGAATTGTTATGTTTGGCGTGAGGTTTGGGGTCAGTACAGTTTTTGACACAATTGCACAGTACCATTAAAAAAAAAATTCTTTCCCTCACTACACCAGTGTTATCTTTCTCATATCATACATCAGGTGACTGCACATGTACTGATTTATTTCTGTTCCATTGGCCTATTTGTTTATTCTTGTGCCCATGCTACACTGTCTTAATTACCATTGCTTTTTCATAAGTCCTAATATTTAGCAGTTTAAGCCTTCCATTTTCTCTACTTTTTGTTTGCAAGATGGCCTTGCCTAGTCTTGATCCTTTAGACTTTCATATTAATTTTAGAAATAGGCTGTTAATTTCAACAAATATTCATTTGCATCTTGATGCAATTACATCTGGATTATATTGCCTTTTAATATTCTATTTAAAGAGTTATTAAAAGATTTTTAAGATGTTTGAACTAAAGAGATCGCATTAATTGTAGCAAGTTAAGTTCACAATTTTCAAATAGAGGAGAAAGTTACTTGCAAGGGGGCTGGGTACTCCTTGGGGGTGTGTAGGCATGGAAGATGTTAAAGCAAATCTATTTCCAGATCCTCAAATCCATATTTTTGGTTCTAAAATTGATCTGTCTGACAATAATCCTGTGATTTTCCCCCCAATATTCTCTTTCATAATGGTCCCTCTCGTACTTTTCAAAACAAAGCCATACTTTTCACCCATTCTTACTATTATCAGTCATTGGCAGCTGTGAAATCTTTGGATAAAAGATATCGACTCTGGAAAAGCCTCCTTCAAGGAAGCCACCATGAACCAGCTAGTAAATCATGTATCTCTCTTTGCCTTCCTGCTAATTTTCGTGAAGGTAAAGCTTGGAATTAGAACGTTATGTGAACCCGTATGAGTATGTTCTGAGTTCATGGTAATTACAGATCGGGGTGGTGGCAAAGATGACATTTTTGTTTAACAAGATCTTACTCTTATGCCTGAGCTTTTGTCAAAGCATCGCTCAGAGTCACAGGATAACAAAAAAGAACACAGTAAGAAATACTAAGAAGATTGCATTACGTTTACAAAAAGCAAACTCAAAGAATAAGACGTCAGCTTGTTTTATAATTAAAATTGATGAATTCAGAAATAGCTGCTTTTTTATTTTCTTAACCTAAAATTATCAAACTGATCTGGTTTGCTACAGGGTCATCGTATTATGTTAACCGGGAAGCTTGCAACTTTCTGTTCTATCCAGTCCACAGGTCCTGACAAGTCTCTATGTCCTACCCAGCTATGAGCTTTCGAAATGGAAAAGTCAAGATTTATGAAAAGCATTTTCAGTCTCTTCATTATAGAGACGGTAAAGACTCTCCTTTGCGTGTGTCTATAGTATGAAATCAGACTTTGCATGATTCCAAGGCAGGGGAAGTTAGAAGTTCCATGTTTATTTCTGATCGACCAGTGGATTGTATAATTTTTTTTGCACTATTTGGTTTAGGTTCACAGGGGACATGGTTTCTTAGACTTGTGACAAGATTTCTGGAGAATGCATAGCCATATATACATTATTTCTTGGATGTAAGGCTCCAGCTTGCTGTCACTGATAGACCTTTTTTCTCTTTTTTTTTAAATCTTCGCTATTCCTCATTATCTCTGATAGTGTGTATTGCTACCACAGACTAGATTTATATTAGCCTAACTTCAGTTTATTGCAGATTCTCAAGTATAGAATAGTGCTTTACAACAACTTCTCATGAAGGCTTAGAACAGCAGAAGAAGTATGAACATCCTTATTTGGAGTGTCTCTTGAAAGCCCAAGGAGACACTCCAAATAAGAATATTCTAGCTGAGCACAGACTGCTACTATGTATAATCTAAATTTTGAATTGATAGCACAATGCTCAGCTCTTGATGAGTAAGTCAGTTCTTACTGTTTCCTAAAGTCCAGTGATCAGATGCTCAATCCAAGAACTGTGTCTCAAAAAGGAGACTTACTTTCCAAAAGTGGCTTGAACTCGCTCCAGAATTCTGAGACTCTGTCGTGATGTTCTTATCAAAGCCAGCCACAGTCACCATAGAGAATATTCATGGAGTATTTTAAGCATCATTGGATTTCTTGGAATCATGCAGATAAAAAAAATGGCAGAGCTGTTTAAACATCCTGTATCACCTGGAGAGTCTTTTCTTGGTTCCACTAAAAGCTGACAAGTCCTTATTTATATCACCAGGTAAATGTGATATATATTGCTTCCAAATACTAAGCATTGTAGGGTTTTTTAGTAAAGATTACAAGGTACGAAAACAGGTACATCATTTGATAGGTGAAATTGTAATTGTTGTAGATGAACGACTGTGGCTATACCTCCTCCCCTAGAAACTCCGCGATGAGGTGACAGACCCCTGTTATTCTCCAGGGATTTATCTTCATACTCTATGTCCCGCGAAAGCATTTAGAACACGGGCATTTCCTCGCGTTCAGGTCCAAATGGCATGACGTCGTCAGTGCAGTAAGATTGTCCTGTGGCTGGTGAGATGATCTAATTCCCATTTATTTAAATGGCAGCAAAGAGTCAGAGTTGCCATCGTTCTGACGTAAAATGCTCCGTGTCCTGCTGTTCCTTCCAGGTTAAGTAAATTGCTTCTAGATCTCTTCTTCTTAGTTAAGAGGAAAAATCGTTTGTGAATGGTGTGACAAGCTCTAATGATCTGCCCCCTGTAAAGGTAGCAGCAATTGGAATGTGGAATGTGCCCATCTGATGAAGCTTATTATAATGCACTGTCATTCTTCAACGATAAATCAGTTTTTCACATTGGCTAAAAAAAAAAAAAAATTTTTAAACGTTAAAGATGTGGTGGGAGTTATTTTTATTGTCGCTCCCTCTCTGGGTGTCATAAGGTCAGGGAGGGCAAAGAATTCTATTGATTTTATTCACTGTTACATTCACAATACTCAGAACCTTACTTGGCATGCTATCAAATATTTGTTGAATTAATGAACACTTAGATATAAATAAACAGAAAGGTGTACGGGGAATTACAAGGGATACAATTAAAGATATAAATAGGGGATCATGACTTCAAGACATTTTTATGCAGAGGATTTAGGAATTTATTATGTAAGTAATGGAGAATTACCGAATAATATTTAAAGTAATGTGTTGATTAATTTGTATTTTAGGAATATGATTAAAATATTAATATGAAGTATAATTTAGAGAATGAAGAGCCTAAAAAGAGGGAGGCCTAGGAAACAGGACAAATTAGAGATAGTCACCTAGGCCTTTATGTCTGTCTTATTCTAGTTCATCATTCAGTCCTTGTTCTGTAATGGTTTAGCTTAATACTATTAATGATAAAAATTCTCAGTAAAAATAAACATCAATTTTCTTTGCTTTGTTAAAAGTGTCTGTGAAAAAGTACAGCAAATATACTTAGTGATAAAGGATTGAAGTATTTACATAGTGGGAGGGGAAAAAAAATCTGTCAAGGATACTTCCTGAGAAAGAAAAGCAGCAGCTCTGGCTGCCACCAGCTACACCTGGCCCACGTGACAAGGCTGTGCTGTTTCCTCCTTAATATAAATGATTTCACAGAACATCCACACTGGCCAAGGTCTCTCTGAAAGGCTGTGACAGAGTAAGCAAAACCAAGACCATTTCTTAATCATTTCTGAGCATGGAAAAATAGAACACTGTGCAAATCACAAAAATAACCAAGCATCCCTCTTGCATGCTCCATGATGGACTGCTATTTCCTGTATCAACTACAGCTTTAGCCCCACTCCATTCCACCTACCTCCTAGATAAAAAAATGATACGCAACCAGAGAACCGCCCCACTTTCTGAAAATGCTCGGTCCAGAGCAAAACACACGTCCTTGGTTCCTCTCCAGAATCATCTAACGTGAGCCCCGGACCTACAACAATCCCCTCATAATATCCTCTTACTGAGATACCCCATTGTTTCCCCACGGTATATGGTCTCCTCTGTAACAAGTAATAAGCCCAACTCGATTCTGGTGTTTCTTGTGGTCTTCGATTGGTGAGCATCTCCAGTACTTCACTGCAGTTATTAAACATTACTCTAAGAGTAAAGGAGAGGAAAACAGTATCTCCTAAAAGGGATGCAAGAGACGCAATATCCTTAGGGTAGAGTTAGATTTCACTTAAAGTGAGAATGTGAAGGAAACATTCGGAAAAATGACTCAGGACCCAGCTACCACTAACAAACAGTCATGCAGGTCATGTTCTGCCAAAGGGCATTATAACGTGGAGCAAAGGCTAAAGGCTGGGCCACACTAGTCAATCCATGTGCCTTGGCCTGGAGCGCTCACACTGGCAGAAAGGCATACTTTTGAAAAATTGCATGGTGCCATACTGTGACTTAGCTCTGGTCCTCTTGAGTAGACTCGCTGTGAGTTTCAGAGGGAGATGTACAGAATTTCTGTGAGGATGAGAAACTGGGAGATAAGGGTCGATTTGGAAGTCTTGGGCTTCATGTAGTGACTGAGGTCATAATCACAGATCAAATACATGACTCTTATGAGATGATCAACCCTAATTGTCTCAAACAGAATGTGGCAGTAAGGCTGTGAGACTGGACTGGGACACCCGCTTCCAGAACCTCTGACAGCGAGGTGGAGGCCAGGAGAGGGGCAGTAACACCTGAATCTATGAGTCTATGAGTCTATGAGTCTCTCTCTTAATGCCTCTGGAGAAGAGGAGACATTACATGGTGCCCACTTAATTCCTGCCCGTCGAGACGTAGAGATCAGGAGGACAGTCATACCAAGCGTACAGGAAGTTCCTGTTTTCCCTCTGTAATTTCTCCTGTTAGAGATGTGGTGGCCAGGGATAGGTCGCAGAAAAGGATGTTCTTTCTTGCTTTTACCCAGGCTTTCTCTCTCTCTCTCTCTCTCGCTCTCTCTCCTCTCTCTCTCTCTCTCTCTCTCCCCCAAGAATACTCTCCCATTCGTTTCAACAAATAACTGGCCTCCGCACAAACTCAGTTCTGGAATTGGCTCTTCGGCGAAGCTTCTGCTGACTCTGGAACTGAGCTGACAACTTGCCTCTTCGAACCCCCCACCATTTTTTATCAGGGGACAGGTCTCAGGTTAATGTCTTGGGGTTTTTTTGTCTCTATCACTCAGCACAATATCTGACGCATTATGGTGTTTGTTTATACTGAGTCAAATGCGTTAGAGGGAATTGATTTGAAGATAAACTAATGCGATCTAATGGAATGAATACAGGATCAGAGCTAGAAACCCAGTTTTCTCTAGCTTTGCCTACGTGAACTGCATCCATTCGTACAAGCCCTTAACCTTCGTACGTTTTCGTTTCCTAATGTGTAGAAAGGAAGGTATCGGTTGATCTTTAACATCACTTGCATTACCAATTTTCAATGGTTCGGGTTGATGTGCCTTGTGTTTGACCTTTTAGGTGAGTTTTCACAATTTGTATAAAGAGCAGTGATGCATTCCTAGGCACAAGAGATCAAAGTGATCACTGATAATACAGCTTTTTTTCAAGCACTGAGGGCTGACTAGAAAATCTGGCTAGGAACAATGGAACATCTCCCAAGGCCATCGGATCTCTTACACTGACTTAAAAACAAATAGGGGTGTAATTTATCAGCTTTTATCCAAGTAGAATTTATACAATGAGCTTGGAGTCTGTTGCATCACCTTAAATACAAAAAGTTTACATCGGTGGGCAAATTTAAAACCTGTGATTTATTGGAATGATTTCAAAGCTTATACACATACAATTAGCCTGTGCCATTAAACAATAATTCCTTTTCCATGTTTTGTATTTGAAAAATCTTTGACTGCCAGGAACCAGTTATCATAACAGCATGATTTCAAGTGAATTAAATAGCAACAGTAGTTCTAACATTATGAAGATGATGTTTACAAATGATTGAATTGCCTTTAAATTGTTTCCACAAAGAGTCAGTCACACTAACTCATAAAACGAGGACCTTTCCATTATCAAAATTACGCTATTTCCTCAAGCTGCTTTTATAAAAGAGATAGGTGAATTTTTTTGATACCATTCTGTGGAGAAAACAACAGCTTATTTTTTGAAAAATAATCTAAAAATATGATATTATTGAATTTTATCAGCCAGTGTGGATTTATAATATGTACATCAGGGAGTGAAGGCAAGGAATATGTCATTACAAGGTAGTATCTGCAGGCTAATATTAATTATATAGACATATATCATGGTCAGTGTATTAGTCGGTATACTCCCAAGACTGACAAAGGCAGTTTAGGTCATGATCGTTCCCCTTTACAAGTTATTTTTGCAATTCTGTGTGAACAAGAAAAAAACATCAAACACTGTGGACCTTTCCCAGCTGAAAAAAATTGCTATAATTATATTAAAATGACTTTCAAGGCTTTTAAAATTACATTCTATGAAAATAAATTGTCTTCGAGTCAAGGATGTCATTTATGTAAATAATAGGTCTTAGATATAGTCAGTTTGATATTTGAAAAGTGATTACTATTCTCCAAATGACAGAAAATATATACTCTTTTATTTTTGATGTAAGGTCAACATAATTGTGCTAAAACCTTAAAAATATTTTAGTGCTGAAATATTTCCAGGAAAACAAAACACTTGCTCTCAGTGATAGTCGATTTAACCAAGACCATGTTCCGTATATGAAACCTCGAAATCACTTCTCATAAATTTCAGAAAAATGGGTACTACCACTGGAACAAGTGATCAACATCACCCTCTCAGGAGGCCCTGACTCTCTGATGCCATGGTGTGTTAGTTTCCGACTGCTCCTGTAATGACTTTCCCACAAACTTGGTAGCTTAAAACAATACAAATTATATTCTTGCAATACTGGAGGCCGGAAGTCCACAATGCGTCTCACTGAGCCGAAGTCAAGCTGTCATCAGGCTGCACTCCTTCCGAAGGCTCCGGAGCAGAGTTGCTTTCCTTTGCCTTTTTCAACTCCCTGAGGCCCCCTGAATTCTTGTGGCCCCTTCCTCTACCTGCACAGCCCATCGCTCCGACATCGACTTCCATCGGCACATCTTTTTTTTCACGTTCACACTCTTGCTTTCCTCTTATCAGAACCCTGTGATAACACTGGGCTTGCTTAAATAATTGATTCAGGATCACCTCCCCTTCCCAATCTCCTTAACTTAGTCATATCTGCAAAGTCCTTTTTGCCATGTAAGGTAGCATCGTCACACGTTCTGGGATTAGGACGTGAACATCTTTTGAGGGGCCATTTCTCTGTTTTCTACACATAGACCCCTTTGCAGTGCGGTAAAGTCTGCCGTTTTCTTATTAGAATACTTTGTTTAAATTATAAAATAAACTACGTGAGAATAACTGGAAAAATCATATACAATAATCAAAATATTTAAAAATAAATGTGTCCTATAGTAAGCATTAAATAAGAATTGCAATGACTAATTACTGTAATAATTTCAGTGGTAAAGGACGTAAGCAATATTGGCAATAATTGTTATGTGATATACAAATATGACTTCTGTTGTACCATTAATGGTGTGTCGTTGCTGTCTTTTTGCTTGATTTCCTATACGTTAATAATTGGAGAAAATGCTAAAATTTAATTAGAAGTTAAAGCAAAAAATATGACTTTTATTTCCACCTATATCTTGGACTGCAGATTAAGAATTCCTGCTGTACATACATAGCAGAAAATAAGATTTATGTGTGTGATCATATGTGTGTGGGGGTGTGATTCCCATCGATCAGTCTAAGACAAGCAACTTGATATTATTCTACAATTCTTCAACCGTATTTGCTTTTTCCTGATAGTCATCTACTAATTGAAAAGTAAAATAAATTATGGCCATTTTTTTAATCAGAAATCTATATTATAAGATTCTCATTCTGCTCACCATTAGACACTAAGATATTTATAGACACCTGATTTCAAATTTCAACATGCTATCCTGATTAATTTTAATTTTTATTATGCAATGAGATTTCTACAAATATATACTATATTGCTTATCTAGGAGCTTACAATTGACTAAGCATATAGGATGTACATTATCTGCTACCTGAACACCATCTAAATTCAATTATCATTTTTGATTTATGATTTAATCATTTGTCATTTTTATTAGATAAAATATTCTTTACATTTGTGTATAACAAGTAAGCTTATGTTCTTGCCATACAAAACAAAAGAGTATACACTATAAGGATTTATGAGAGGCTGAAAGTTTATCTTTCGAAATATATTTTTATCCACAAAGAAATGACCCAATAAGATAGAAGTCCTTCATTTTTTTACTTGACTTTGTTTCTTGACTCCTATCTTCAATAAGCCCTAATAAAAAGGTATAATTTAATTATATAGTTACGTACCTACACTAAATATGTGTGTGTGTGTGTGTGTGTGTGTGTGTGTGTGTGTCTGACTACCTAGAGAAAGATTTGAGAACCTTTTACTACATCCAGGACCTCAAAACTCAGAAATCAAAGCCAAAATGTTCTACTTTAACACTCAAGTTAAGGCTCAATATGGTGACATTTGAAGATTGGATTCATAGAGCTTTTTAAAGTTCTTCATAACCTCACTTTAAAGCAATGTGTTCCACTTCGTTGTGAGACATACTGCTTACACGTTGTAATCACAGATTCTGTTTACATTTTGATTACCCAATGAGCACATCTTTCTGGTTAATGGGAATTTGTGGATTAAGTGCTTTTAACCAAGAAAGTCGGGTTATAGGCATAAGGGTCACATGGGAATGGATTTTGCATGTCAAGGTCCCTAAGTACTGCATTTGTGGACACCGTGAGCGATTCGTGAAAAAGAAACAGTCTGCAGTCATGACAGGAACAGCAAGCTGCGGCTCTGACGCATTTCATGTTGACCTCTCCCTCCTGACGTCGTACCTCTTCATTCCTGGATTAACCTGGATCAGCACTCTCCCATTTTTAACAGTTTCAAACTCTATAATTTCAGGGGTATTTGTAGGGTGTGTGTGTGTGTGAGCGATTTACATAAAACAGAAACCTGCCACGATGAACAAGTTCGAGAATGTTTTGACAATGCTAAGACCTATTCTATTAATGTTCTGGGTTTTTTTTGTTTGTTTTTTACTGAACGCTTTCTATCAAGAAAGGAATCTACATGTTTATTTTCACTTTTTGTTTTCGAGGAGAGTCACAGCCTTAGTTAAGTTATGGTGACATTGCTGAGGCATTTACGATCTCAACTGTTGGGAAAATAAGCTTATCGAAAACTAGATAATATGTACTTTTGGTTAAGAAAGGGTATAAATTTGAGTTACTAGTCTGGGAGTCATAAGTAACATTTGCTAAATAGAATAGGATGGTTAGATTATAGGAAGTAAGTAAAATTTGAGAAATGTCTTTTTGCCATTAAATATCATTAAAAATTTTGACCATGATCCACCAAAGATATACTTAAATGTGACTGCATATAATAAAATATAAAAACTCAAGTACCATGATTTTAAGACTTAGATAATTACAGACTGAACAGTATAGTTATTAATATCTGCTGCATTAGTGTTTCTTTACCAAATATTTATTAAAAACCACCCCTTAACATTCACTATGCTGGACACAGGTAAGACAAGGATGTATGCTCCACAAATCTGCTCTGAAGTCACAGTTTGATAGAGAAGGTTGCAAAAGACCAAAACAAAACCACAATATCGTCTACAAAGGGGCATGTTAGATATGTATACAAAGTGCTCTGGAATCGGAGAGAAAACGCGGTTTTAATTTTAAAATATTTACAAAACTCTTCAAAATAGAATTGTATTTTATTGAAACATAGTGTTTTGGAAAAAGCAAGATCAGAATTCTGACTGTCCCTGACTGAGCCAGTGCAATACCTTTGTGTTTTTAGCATCTCCTATTGAACCATGAGAATAAGAATAGCTAATACCTGTGAGGCACTTATTATCTATACCAGGCATTGTTTTAAGTCCTTCATATATTTTATCTTACTTAATCCTTACCACAACCCTATGAGCTAAGTACTAGTAATATTGTTTCCATTTTTTGGATGAGAAAAATGAAGCATGGAGAAGTTAAGAGGCCCCCCACGTTCATAGCTAATACGTAGCAGAGCAGGAGTTAAAATCTAGTCAGTCTGAAGCTAGAGGTTGAGTTCAGAACTGTTATAATCTACAGCCTCTGGTGATTATGATGATATATTTCTTTTAATTCAGCGTTGGGAGTTCACAAGCCACGGACATATAAGCATTACCCTTTTTATATTTTCAAAGACCAAGTAATACCTTTTGGTGGTGTGAACAGTCAGATTTTATTAGGTGCCTATTTATATAGATCCTCTCAGTCTTCCCTCAGCCCTTTCCACTGCCTCTCTCTCACACACAATTAGCCCAGTGCTCATTTGCAGAATAGGTCTACCTAACAAAATTTCTACTTGCAACTCATCATCAAAGGGCTGTTTAGGAGTTAGTAAATTTCCCCAAAAGGCTCTGAAATAAGAAGGCGTTCAGAAGGATGCAGACCCAGACCGATGCAGGGTAAATTCTGGAACATTGAGTTGGCTCCCCAAGTTCTTGCTTCTTGCCTCAGACACATATTCTCTGACCCCTGATAATATTTGAGGTTTCAAAGTAACATATTGTGGGTTTACCACACACAGCACATTGCCATTTTTATATTCCAGATTATGTGACATTTTCCACAGAGCCATGCCAATAAAACTATAGATCTTGGATTTATTTTTACTTAACCAGACACACCTTATTAAAAACATTCAAGAGATAAATAGCCCCCTCCTGGCAAATGTTACTCTGTTTACTCAGAGGTTCAGTTATCACATTGACAAGGAGATTGGGTTACCTGCCTTTTTACATTTCCCCGGAGGAGAAAAGAAGAGGATCGCAGACCAGTACCTTAACTTCTTTCACCTCATAGCACACAGTATTATTGTGAGGGCAATACAACAATGTATATAATGTGCCTGCCACATAATAAATACAATGTATTAGTCAAGATTTTCCAGAGAAACAACCACCAATCACATTATATTATGAGTATAATATGAGAAATAATATAAAGAGTTATTATGGAGGCTGAGAAGCCCCACAATATGCTGTCTGCAAGTCGGAGCCCCAGGAAAGCTGGTGATGTAATTCAATCCAAGTTCAAAAGCCTAAGAATCAGAGAAGCCGATGGTGTAAGTCTCAGTCCAAGGGAAGGAAAGGAACAATATTCCAGCACAAGCAGCAGTGAATTCTCCCTGTACCTTTTGTTCTCCTCGGGCCCTTACTTGATTCGATGATGCTCACCCACACTGGGGAGGGCCAGGTGTTTTACTGCGTCCACCACTCAAATACTAATCTCATCAGGACACAACCTCACAGACAAGCCCAGAAATAATGTTTGGCGAAATGTCTGGGTACTCCGTGGCCCAGGAAGGTCGACACACAAGTCTACCCCTTGTCGACTTGCCACCTGTATATAGACATCTCCTTAATCCATACGTACACATGTTTTCTCTATCAATCTCAATGTGTTTTAGTAAAAAAATTACTTAAGAAAAAAATGTTCTATAGTACAAAATTTCAGGACATGCATTGAGTGCATAGCAAACATAAATTTCTCTCCTGTTCCTTTCTACCACAGCCAATAGTTCCCTTGTCTAGAGGCAACCACTGTTACCATTTCCATATGGTGTACAGGGTTTGGGGACATATTTCAAACATTTAAAAATGTTTGGCTTTTGAAAAATTGGTGTTTAGTGTTTTGGAGGGAATTCGCCAGAGAAGAAGAGGTCGAAATGGTGGCTGCATTCTTTTATTCTCTGGAGTTGCGAATGGTGAAGTAAAAACAAGTCCAAGCAGGAAGCCTGAGTTTTAGTCTGGTCTCCTTAGTTCAGCTTTGGTCAGCCTTGTCCAAGTTATTCAATTTTTATGATTTAAGCTACATAATTTAAAAAGTTTCATTTTTAAAATAGGGTCATGGTTCCTCTTAGTTGCACCATTTTACGATTCCTCATATAACTCAACACAGTTTCAGTAATGGTGCCTGGGGCTGGCTCCAACGGGAAATTTACTTTAAGCAGTTCAGCTTAGTCACAATATTTTCTCTTAACTCAGTTGCTGGGGTTGCTAGCAAGAGGTTTTTAAACTGGGCAATCACAAAAACCCTGGAAAATGCACCCAGGTCTAATGAAATAGCACTTCTTTTTCTTTGGAGGACAGCATGCTCCCCTAAAGTGAGATATTCTGTTAAGACTTATGCTTCTTTTTTTTTTTTTTCTTTTTTGGAAATTACGACATTCTCAATTGTGATGTGGTGAGACCTGAATCACTTAAGACTACTGGACTGATCTTACTAACTGCTGGAATAATTTCCTCCTGAACTAATTAGGCAATCTATTTTAAAAAACAAAACAAAAACTCTGTTTTAATTTAATTTAGAGACTCTGGGGATGCTTCATTCCGTAGCCAGTAACACACTGAGAAGGGAATTCTTTGACGCTTTGGAGTTGATACAATTAAATTGTAGCCACAGGCTTACTAAGAATGTTTCTGCCTCCTATGGTTTTTAATCAAAGAAGAAAATATGTGACTTCCAGGTAAGATGGCCAAGTAGTACATAATTGTTTAACTCCCCTACCTGAACTCTAAATGAAAGTAAAATTTCATAAGCAGGTAAATAAAATAAAACTAAACAAAATAAAACAACACAAAATAGAAAAAGAAAAAAGAAAGTATTGGAGAAGAGACTTTTTCTATACTGAAATTAGGGGAAAGCTACAACTTCACACAAACATTTTAAATAATGTCTGCCTCATACAAAGCAATGGACCAAATTGGAAAAAAAAAAAAAAAACTTTAAGATATGACAAAAATCTCTGATTTCAAATTTAGAGCAACATGGCTGGAAATGAGAAAGTTCAGAGACAACCCAGCCGATAGCTGTACCTAAAGGCCTTTGGGCCGCAGGTGTGTCTCAGCCGTGGGCCAGACAGAGGACCTCTGCTTGGCATCTGTTTCTTCACACAGAGCAGATGCAATTCGGCTCGGGCAGAAGGAGAGCACTTACCCCACACCACTGAGATGTTTGCCCGTCCTGCTGGAGCATGTGCCAACCATGTCTGCGATATTCCTTACTCAGCCCTCCAGCAATGCTTGGCACCATCCAGCTTGAAGTCCCGTTTCCAGCCTGGTCTCCGAGAGTCACGTGGCTCTCCAGTCAGCTGGATAATTCATCATCAGTCTGAACAAGGCACGCTCTATGTGTTCACTTCATCTTTCTCACGCTGACCCTGCATGAGAAACAGAATGGTTATTTTATACTATACACTTATATTTATGAATCTAGCCCATTTTGTAAAGTCCAGCATATTAGTTAAACACAGATAGAGGCTGAAGAAAAAGGATAAAAGTCGAGAAAATACATCTTACTATCAGTAAAAGACACCAGAGCCAACAAACTGCAAATAAATTTAATTATTTTTAGGAAACTTCCCAGAAATAACTCATCCTGGATCATGCTGGTGAGATAGTGCACTGATTGAATTAACAAGCCAGGAAACCACACATCCTGGAAACTAAAGAAGAAAAAGTATAAGCTTAGAAACACTAACCTGTTCATGAGATAGTGTTGTAATGACAGCAATGTTACTAACTGATAAGAAATATCAAAAAGGCAGTGTGGAGAGTAGAAATTGGTATGCGACAAGGGAGAGGTGCTCTGATTCTGTATGGTTGGTTCCATATACAAGTATTTCGAAAATAGAAAAAAAATCAATTTAAGAGAGTACTAGAGCTTGTCAAATGTGCTTTAGAAACATCTCGCCTTATGGGTTATAACAATAAGTTCAAAACGCAGAATTTTTCTATAAAATTTACTTTCTGAAATCATCAGGGAAGGACTAGCCTGTTCAGATAACCGGCTCCAATTATTAGGCTAGGATAATGTTAGTTTTTCATTTGAAATAAATAAATTAGAATTCAGTGTATAAATTATGCAGTGGTCAGAGGATCTGACCACAGTAATGTGATTCAGAACCTTGGAGCAAGCACTTAAAATTGAGTTTTGGAAAATGGAAGCATGGAGATCAGAACCTGGGCCCTGGTGGTCCTACCTGAAGTCGGTCCCCTCTCACGTTTACACCAGAGCTGAGAAACCCAAGTTAAAGAACTGAGTATCAAAGAGTGGGGTGTTCAGTAGATTTATCTTGTCTCTGACCTGGAAAATGGTCGGACTCTAAAGGAACAATTATATATCTTTATATCTGCTCCCTTTACGAGGAGAATGAAAAACAGAGTCTTAAAAGTATATGGTTTTATGACTAAATAAAGAGAAGCAAAAAATCCTCTATGTTGATTTTGATTAAATGTTCCCTAACAGCATTTGTTATATTGGTTTACATCAGATACATAAATATATATTCAAAAAATATTTTTTAAATTGTGATTAATAGCCCAGATACTTTTGTTTAGATATTCCTTATGACTTACCACTTATTCGATTGTTCTCATTTTCACTATTTCATGTTCATGTAAGAACTGTCATTATGAACATCATATCATGTTTATGAATTACGACACTTTTCAAGATTACAGCTTTTCGTACATCAGATATATTTTTGTTGGATTCTTATTCATCACCTTACTATTCTAAATGAAAATTTCTACAGGTCATAATGTCAGATGATTTTCACCCACTCCCCGCCCATTGGGTGTTGATTCACGCGCACTTTGGTTTCACATAACTGCACTTTCCTGTTTCAGAATTTATCTTATCCATCATTACTACAGTTATTTATTAATATATTTATACGTGATTTGTTACTCAATAGATCTTTGCCATGACCCAACTGAGCATCGCACCAGATCTTTCTGAGAAGATGAAGACAAAGCTCTGATTCTTACCTACTTCAAAAAACATCATCTCATTTCTGAAAATTAAAAAAAATTTAATTACAATTGACATACAATATTATTTTAGTTTTGGGTATAAATGGACACTATCCCTTAAAGTAAACTTCTGGTTAAGTAAATAAGTCCGTGAACTTTAAATTGATAAAGTTAATTTCTTCTAAACAAAAGATATGCATAAAATATATATTACAAGCAATTAGGGGAGGTAATTGTGTATAAAATAGTTACATTTGATAATTGATATATATACAGTATAAACTGAGTAAACTGTGGGCAAAAGAACTGAAAAATTAATTCCTTCATTGGAGAAATAAATGGGAATTTCGAGATGGCCAATCAAGTTCTGAGGGGAATTGTAAGTTTGATTTAAAGATTTGTTGTGTTAAAGGTTTTAATATAAAATGGGGTGGGATTATCTTTTAAATATTTGGAATTCTGTTCAGAAACCCACGTTAAAAATAAAGGTTGAAGATACAGTTTTAATTGCAAAAAAAAAAATCAGATGTAACATCAGATGTCGTTTTCATTGCATATAGAACCAAAAATATTACTTCACAATTCTATAACCTTTTGAAAGATGTCTTTTTGTTTTTGTAGTTTTGAAGACGATTTTCCCATCATTTTTTACATTGCGTTGCTCTATGCTTGATTCAGGAAAGATGTTCCTAAGGGTCCAGTTCTGACTTAGCAATACAGAGCTGACTCAGTTTCTTGCTGGCACGTGAAATTTTCTCTGAAGCCGTAACACTCAAGGAAAATCAACAAAGCGATTGTGCCGAGTATGTTTCTCTCTGTGCTGGTATAGTGGGAACCCAAAAGCACCAATATTGGAGTCAAAGCCCAAGTCCAAATCCTGGTTCCGGCACCTTATGTTTTTAGAGCCTTAGACAAGTTATTTAACTTCCTCTGAGCCTTAGCTTCTCGTCTGTAATGTGTGGCTAATAATATCAACCTCCAATTTGGTGTGAAGATTAAATTAAATTTATACATTACGATAAGCCATGACTATTATGACAGCTGCTGTTAACGTTATCATTATCACTGTTGCTACCTAATGGCAATTTTGGTCATTTGGTATTGGTAGTATATTAAAATGGTGTTATTTGAGCCTTGGAAAACCCAGTTAGGATAATCAAATATTGGCTACTTGCCACATTTTGATGGATACATATTAGTAAGAAAATAGAGGACTCCAAATAATGACAAACCCCTAAATTTCAGAAAAATATGTAGATACACTTTAAAGAATTAATGATTAAATTCCTAAAGCCCTTAATTTAGGTGTTTGTTACATTCGTTTATGCTAAACAAAAGATACAAGTATAAAACACACTGTGTCATCTCTAATTTTTATTCAAGACCAAGTCAATTGTGAAGATGTATCATTTCCTTCTTCGAATCTTACACTTTAAGCTCCTAATAATTATATTTCTTCTCAATTGATGATATAACTGTCTGAGACACCCATTTATCCCACACCTAGTCTGAGCTCAAAATTAATTAGGGTAGGCTAAGCTACAATAATGAATGGACCCCTGAAACTCAGTAGTTTAAAGAACAAGAAGATGGTTTCTTTCTTCTATAGCAGTTCAAAGCAGGTACGCATATCAGCAGAGTGGCGTTCCTTTACGCACTCGCTCATTCTCCAGGCTGACAGCTTCTCTGCCATTTTCGATGTGTTGCCTCCAAGGTCATCTGGGGTCATTACCTTCGTAACCATTTAGAAGAGGAAAGAAACATGGAAACACTTATGTAGAAGATGATGTCATCAGTCATCTCTGGATGTGGCATGCGTGACCTCCAGGCATAATCCACTGGGTGGAACCCAACTCACGTGGACAAACCTAACTGCAGGGAAACGGAGTCATGTTTTATTGCCAAGGAAAGAGAGGATGATGGATTAGAATGAACCTCTAGCAGCCTCTGCCACATTTTTAAATGCCAAGGTGAATGCACTTCGTTGAAATGGTTTCTGTATTCACTAGTTACCTTGGGGAGACTTGTCAGACCCCTACAATTTTCTCTGCTTCGGTTTCCTGGACATGTCACCTTCTGATAAAAAGTAATACATAACCCAAGGTCAAATCTCCTTCTGTCACCATATATTTGACCCCCTTTACCCTTATGGGTGATAAAGACCACTGCAATATATAGATGGTATAGTATAGAACTGTATGCTTAAAATCTATGTAATTTTATTAACCAAAGTCACCCCAATACATTTAATTTAAAATTAATAATTAAAAGAATACTACACGATATCCTAAAAGGTGATGTGAGACCATGGGTAAATGTTAACAAGAGGAAGGGACAAAAAGGAACATATGTCTATTAGTTTGAAAATTGACCCTTAAGTGAAACCATTAATCCATGGCAATTTCATGTTCTCTTAGGTCACCATGGTAATGGAATGAATCGGCTTTTTATGGGACGAAATATGTACTTCAAAAATGTGATTTATATAGTGAATCATTTTCTTTAGTTTTCATGTTCATTTTTACAAAATGAATGTTCTCATGGTTTTAACCCTTTTTCTGCACTGTTGGTGCTGTGTTTTCAGTGAACGATGTTGCAATTATATACAATTAATAGTAGATCAAGTCATTTCACTGTTTACACTTTCGTTTGCTGAAAAGCCATACAAAAGAGCCCCCTCCTTTTTAACCTGGATTAATTTTCATGTAGAAGCAAAATAAATTGGTACATGAAATAAAAATTGAAAGAATTAGGGCAACATTTTCTAGTTATTCAGTGGCCACGGGGTTTGGACCTGGAACGTCACTGAAAATGACCTGAGTTCTCTATTGTCGGGTAAAGTTTCAGGTAAAAGCCCTGAGAGTTTGTCAGTTGGCTTTCTTTCTACTCGCTAAACCCTGTCTGGGACTATACTTTGTTCTAAATCAGTTTTACATAGTCAGTATCCATTCGACCTAGCAATTCGCTGACATTTACTGAGAAGATGTTAAGTATAGCGTTCACTAGAAGTAAGTGCTTTATGGAATACGAACCAATACAAGACAAAACAAGATTCCCCTTCTGAAGAAACAATCTACTGAGAAATCCAGATCACAAAAAGCTAATTAAAGATAAATGACAAAAATGACAATATAAAATTTTCTGCTCAGATATTATTTTAAGCAAGGAAAGATCACTGAAATAGGTCCTAAAAGGGGAAGACTGCGTCTTTACATTGTTGATGTCACACTTGCCAGTGGCATGTGAAGTGGCAGTTTCATTAATGTCCATCCTGTTACTTAAGAAATAATTAAATGTGATCATCTGCCCTATGTAAGTATTTAGCTAAATACTACATCGCAATGAAAAAGACATAGTTCCTGACCTCCAGGAAGCTTATAGGCTCATGAGGTGGCAAACAGTAAATGTATCCATCACCATACATAATTATAATTTTTTTTTCTTGCGATGAGAACTTTTAAGATTTACTTTCTTAGCAACTTTCAAACATGCAATATAGTATTAACTATAGTCATCATTCTGTACATTCTATCTCCTAGGTGTAAGCATTTTATAACTGGGAGCTTGTACGTTTCGATTCACTTTACCCGTTTCGCCCACCACTCATCCTCCATCTCTGGCAACCACCAATGTCTTCATCTACGAGCTCTCTAGTTTTTTTGTTTGGTTGGTTGGTTTTTTATTCCACATGTAAGTGAGGTCATGCAGTATTTGTCTTTCTCTGTTCGACTTTCACTTAACTCAGGGTCCTCCCATGTTGTCGCAAATGGCAAGATTTTATTCTTTTTTGTGGCTAAATAATATTCCTGTGTGTGTATTCATCATCTTTATCTATTCCCCTGTTGATGGACTCTTGGACACTTCACTTGTTTACATATCTTGGCTATCGTAAATAGTTCGTGCTGTAACTAACATGGGGTATATATGTATTTTTGAGTTAGTGTATTTGTTTTCTTTGGACTAATACCCACAAGTGGAATTGCTGGACCATACGGTTGTTCTATTTTTAATTTTTTGAGAAAACTCCTTACTGTTTTCCACGATAGCTACACTAATCTACATTCATTCCCACCAACAGTGTGCCAGGATTTCCTTTCTTCTGCATTCTTGCCAATGCTAGTTATACTTTATCTTTTTAATGATAGCTCAGGAATAGACTATTTCAAATTTATATTTCAATCAACTAACACTGTTCTTTATAAGTACCCAGTGATTTAACTGCTAGAGGATAGAAGCCATGTACATTTTGGTTCATGCCAAGAAGTTCTAGCCTCAGTAATTAAGATGCCAGTACGGGCAGCTAACAACAAACACAGCGGTGAACTATGATAGAGACTATTAATGCTCTCCTTGAACACATGAGACGAAACCATTTTCAGCCTCTTCTGTAATTTAAGCCATGTCACTAATTATGGCCAGTGAATGTGAGGGAAACTAAAGCGAATTATTTTCGAGCTGAGCACTGAAGTGTAGCATTCTGCCTTTACCTTTCTTCTCTTTCTGCAGGAGACACCTTGGGTGGCATGTGTTGATATACTAGAATCATCCCAAGATGAAAGGATCCTGGATTCCCTCAAAGTCTGTGCGGAAGACTGAAATAGAAACATCAGTTGTTTGAAGCTCCTGATTTAAGATTTTTGGCAACTTGTAACATAGCCAAGTATTCATTATCATATGGTCAGGAAAAATATCGTATCAAAATAATAACACATATTGTACTTTCCAAGGTAAAGAGTTGGAATTAGGATTAATTCAACATTTGTTTTTTACCTACTATGAAACAGAACCTCCATGTACATAAAGACATATATTCACAACAAATCTTAAGTATCGCTAATCTCATTTTTTTTTTATAGCTGAGGAGACTGATGTAGTGAGGTTCTGACTGCTTCATCTTCATACAGCTAAAAAGGGCCAGAATCAAACTTTGAAATCAAGCCCACTATCTTCCCTTACTCCACGTAGCTGTCATGAAAGGAGGAAAAAAGTCATAGATTCGACCTGTCCTTTATCACTTCTAAGATTCTCAGACAGATATTCAGTATTTAATTTCTTCTGCGTAAGAGACTCTGAGTGCTGCTAGTTTTGATAAATCTTTACCTAAGAATGACTACCTTTGGCAAGAGCACTTTGACTTCATAGCTTATTATATCTGCCAGGATTTTTCTAAGCGTCCTCATAATTCGTACAGTAATGATTAAACTCATTTTTTTTTTGCCAGCCGTAATTTTTCATTTCCTCCATTCAAATATTGTATGATCTCTCTCTCTCTCTCTCTCTCTCTCTCTCTCTCTCTCTCTCTCGCTCTCTCTCTCTCTCCAAATTGCGTCGCTCACCTTCCAGCATAACAGGAATATGGCACAAGAGCTGCAGGGATTTCCTTCATGGTTTTTCAGCATTCACTGTATGCATCTCATGAAGCAGACAGCAGGGCGATGGAAGCCCGGGTACTTAGGGTACCATCGCCCTTCACCTCTAGGGCACCTGCAGGTTGGTATTGCCCCGCCCCCCCAAGGCTCCTCTGAGAAAACGCTGTTCAAAGCGCCTCTCTCCCATCTCTGCTCGGGCCTTTTGCACTTCTCACCTGGTAGAGTATAATCCTACAATGTGTTACTGTTGAATCCAGTGTGCCAGTGTTTTGTGAAACATGTCGCATGCTGTTCATCAAGAATATCGGCCTGTAGGTTTCTTTGTTTCTAAGATGTTTGTTTGGCGCCGGTATCGGGACAATGCTCGTTTTGTAAAACGAGTTTGGAAGAGTTCCTCTTTCTTCAATTTTTTGAAATAGTTTAAGAAGGATAGGTGTTAATTCTTTAAATGTTTGGTAGAATTCACCTGTGAAACCATTTGATTCTGGACTTTTTGTAGACAGTTTTTTGATGACCGCTTCAATTTCATTGGTAGTAATTGGTCTGTTTAGATTTTCTGTGTCTTCTTGTTTTAGTCTTCAAGAAACGCATTCTTATAGACTGTTGAATTTGTTGGCCTATGATTGTTCTAAGTATTCATTAATGATTCATTGTATTTCTGTTCTTCTTTGTTCTTCCTTTTCTATTCCTTTAAGTATAGGTTAGATTGTTTTTGAGACATTTCTTGTATCCTGAGCTAAGCCCATATTGCTATGAATTTCCCTCTTCGGACTGCTTTCAGTGTGTCCCGTAGATTTGGGTCATTGCGTTTTCATTTGTCTCAAGGTATCTTTTGATTTCTTCCTTGATCTTGTTGTTCTTGTTGTTAACCTATTCCTTGTTTAGTAGCATCTTATTGGCACCCATTTGTGTGTGTGTGTGTTGTGTGTGTGTGTTGTGTGTGTTTGTATTGATTTCCAGTTTCATACCATTGTAATTGGAGAAGACTCTTGATGTGATTTCAGTCTTCTTAAATTTATTGAGACTTTTTTTGTGGCCTAACATGTAGTCTTTTCTGGAAAATGTTCCATGTTTGTTTGATAAGAATGTACATTCTGCTGCTTTGGGGTGAAATGCTCTAAAAATATCAATTAAGTCTATCTGGTCTAGTTTGCCATTGAATACTGCTGCTTTCTAGTTGCTTTTCTGTCTGGAAGATCAGTCCATTGATGTCAATAGAGTGTTAAAGTCCCCACTGTGAGTGTATTATGGTCACTCTCTCTTGTACGTCGGTCAATAGTCACCCACAAAGTTCATTATATAACCAAATATTTGGGTATAAATGTATGTTGTCACTCTTCTCTTGCCAATTACTCACTTAGGAGTTTTGTGTTTTGAGATACTAGAATGTAAAAGAATTTCATGGGTAAAGGTAATTGATCTTACCACATTGGTAAACTTTTCACTTTTCTAATTTCATTAACCTAGGATCTCTCTCCTTACTCTATTCTTACCTTATTTAAAAGCAAGAGACAAGTCTCAGGGTTTGCTAGGGTAACAGAGGACCACAAGATGAGAGGCTAAAACTATAGGAATTTATTTTCTTACCATTCTGGAGGCTAGAAGTCTGAGATCAAGGTGTTGCAGTGTTGGTTCTTTCTGGAGGCTGTGAGTTTCTGGTGGTTTGCTGGCAATCTTTGGAGTTCTTTGACTTATAGATATGTTACCCTTATCTCTGCATTCGTGTTCATGTGACATTCTCCCTGTGTGGATCTGTCTCTAAATTGTCTCTTTTTGTAAGGACACCCATCATACTGGACTAGAGCCCACTGTAACAAACTCATTTTAATTTGATTACCTCTGTAAAGACCCTATCTCCAAATACAGTTAAATTCTGAGGCCCTAGGGGTTAGAACTTCAACATATAAATGGAGGAGCATAATTCAACCCATAACAAAAAGTAAGGTCAAAATTTATTAATAATGTGGACGTATCACTTAAGGTGAGTGTTTCACTGCAGGAAACTGGATTGGGGTTGTGTCTGTATAGCATAGTCCAGGATTGGAAGAATGATCAAGGCAAGGATTTTGAGGTATAATGGTGATGCTGTCCATTGAAGAGTGGATAGGTCTTTCAGGAAGTTCCTGTGAAGTGCAGTCAAACTGGTTGCTTGGGCAGGAGGCTCTAGGAAACATAAAATCATGCTGATGAAGATGGTGATGTAGGAAAGTCCTGTTACTGCAGTGTTTGTGGGACAGTAATTTCAGTCCTCTGTGTCCAGGTTGAATATAGTGGTAGATGGTTCTGGTTCTTACTCTGGAGACTAAACTTTTAGGGAAACAATCACTTCCACCCAAAAGGAAATTTATTTATTTTTTACTGTTTAGTTTGGACAAATGCCTGCATAAAGAGTAGATTTGATTAAAAATAATTCATTTAATTATAGAAAAGAATTACAACAATTTTATTCCCCAAGGAAATGAAATCCATATTCATTAGAGTAAGCACAATCCAAAAATACAAGGGGAAAAAAAGCACTTTTAAAACTACTTCTACAGATTACTGTTTCTGAATGATTAACAGAAGCATCCAGCTGTATTTGTTAATCTCCATTAACTGAAAACCTTGAATTGCCATTGTTGCCATATGCTAAATTCTGAAGCAAACTGCTTTATAACCTCACTTCATGATTAATCAAATGGGTATCTCTCTTCTCCATTCAGATGATTAAATGGAAATGGGGAAACGTGAATTTTTGTGCTGGCTTTAAATCAGCACTTTTCAAAATATGTTTCAGTTTGACTTTTTTCTTTTTTTAATCCTCAGGGACTCCACACAGTCTGGCGCTCTGTTCTGTGTGGAACAGTAGAATCATCAGCGATGTTGACAAGGAGCTGATAAAATATTCTCAAACGTCAAATAAATTTAGAGAAAATGAGATCAAACAAAATGAGATGAATTTCTCCACTGCAAGATACCTCATACCTTTTAATATGGTACCGTAGGCATATTTTTTTAGCAGATATTATTATCAATTATTCATATTTAGCATATTATTATTATTTAGACATATTACCGTGAACCTTTAAAATAGAATATGGTATGCAGTCTCCCAAACTTTTTTCTCCTTTCCTCCTCTTTTAAAACAGAACATCTTATGCTTGAGATTTAAGAGAAAGAGCACAGCCCTACGAGGTTAGCACATCTGCCAACCAGCACTTTTCTATCCTGTTTTGTAATGCCTAAATATGCAAAGCCTCATATTCCCAATATAGCCATTAATTCAATTCAAATCTTAGAAAAAGAGTTTATTACCTATGATGCAGGGTAAGGGATATTTAGACTAACTGGGATTCTTCCAAAAGGGACCACGCACACTTCTTTAATACCAAAAATAATCATTCAATGCAGTCTTCTCTTGTCACACACATCTCTTCCAATGTCCACTGATTAAATGTTCCTCATGTATTGTCCTGACTGTGCTCAAGACTGAGTCTTATAAGGAGTTCTGATCCTCTGAAGAATGCTTTATCTTGTAGGGAGATATAATTAAAAATAAAATCTTCTCCCTACTCGGAGACCTCTTGATAAAGGTATAAGACAAAGAAAATCATCGTATTATTGAATAGACATTAAACCGGAATGTGACACTTATCACAATCAGGGGAAGGATTACGAAGACAGAAATATCACCTTTTTATATAGCCAAGCAGAAGCAACATATGTTCCAAACAAAAACTGGTCTTCAAGTTCAAGAGGATTTGACAGCACCATTTGTCACACACAGTTCATCTTAAATTCACTTGATAATTGTGATGACCATTTATATTAGCTAATGGGCTTTATCCAAAGAAAAATCTCATTCTTTAAGATAGGAGGTAGTTTTGTAATTGGGAGCAAGGAGCTTACTGAAGTTAGGCTCCTCCCCTCACACAGAAAAGAGAAAGAGAGGGGCTTTCTCTTCCTTGATTACATTTCAAAGAGATTTTTTTTTTTTTGGCTAGATATGCTAAGAAAGATATTCCTGGGTCAATAAAAGCTGGCCTAACTTAGCTTTAACGAGATTTACAATACAAATATACAACAGGATTATTGCCAACACTGCTGTTATAAGCAGGAAAGTTGTTAAGAAAGTAAATCTTCAGAGTATTCTATCACAAGAAGAAACACAATTTTTTTTTTTTAATCGTCCCCATATGAGTTGATGGATGCTAACTAAATCTATTGTGGTGATCATTTTACAAAGTATGCAAATCGAACCATTATGCTATACACCTAAATTTACGATGTAGTGATGGTTTCAATTATTTCTCAGCAAACACCACCCAAATTTACATTTATTTCAAAGGGACAGAGAAAGAACTCAGGATTGCAGTTTTTCTAAAGGAAATGCTTGAAGAGAGAAGGGAAGTCCATTTTCAACAGGGAGAATTAAGCTTTTTATTTTAAATTTGTATTTGCCCTTATACTCAGATGACCACCTGTTTCTCACCATATAAAGATGGTCATTTTAATGTCTGGGGGTTTGGGGGATGGGGTGGGGAGTATTTAGTAAAGGATGTGGCTGCACACTCTCCTGAAGCATTTTTAAGTTTAGAAAATGAAGTTTTCCTTTTTGTTCCACAATGGAAGCGTAATCACGACCTCAGTTTGTCTACTACCCTTACATTTTCAAAACACTCTCTGCTGATTGATTTCAGCTCACATTACTACTCGGAGGCAGATATTAAGATACCCTTTGTTAAGTAGGGTAAAAATAGAAATACAAAATGCAATAATTTAAAGGCAACGATCTCGAAGTATTGGTGACGTCACGATGCAGTGGAGAGAGCATCAGAGAGATCTGGGAGCTACTTCAGTGACAGAAGAGAAACACTGGGTTTATATCTGAAACTGGTTTGATAGGAAACAAAGAATCCATTTTGTTCTGGGTCGTTGGAGAGGTAATGAGACTTCACTTCCTGGGAGAGGCACAGACTTTAGAGAGCAGTGGATCTATATTAATCCGGGGTTTACTCCTTACTGGCTTCTTGAACGCTTTGGGAAGCCTAGGGTCCTGCTTGATAGTTTTAACCTGAAAGCAGAGATACCAATCTCACAGGATTATGGTGAGAACCGAATGAGATCTATGAACAAAGAGTCTAAATGTCTGACACAGAGTAAGTCCTCAGTGAAGAATATTTCTTTTTTTATCTTTCAAGAATTCTAATTAGTGGCAAAGGCGGGGGCTAGACTTTGCATCTTCTCACTGCTTCTTTGTTCCAAGGTCCTTCCTCTAGTGTAAGCTATGATATTGTTAATAAAGGGAGGTGCAAAATTTAATGAATCGAGCCAAACAAAGGCTTTTACTTATTTTAATTTAACTTAATTTTGATTTTTAAAAACTTAGAAAACTTGTTCAATATACATATTGCCTTCAAATTTTAGACAGATTTTGTTTCTCTTTTCACTTGTACGTGCTTCAGCTGCTATTAAATGGTTTAATCCAAAATGCTTTGTACTCTTCAATTCTGAAGAGTGTAAACATTATAAGATTCATGTTTTATTATCTATGATGCGGGATAAGGATATTTACTATCAAAAAGGCTTTACTCCATATTAAAAGGGAGTGAACCTGAGGGCTTGTGCTCTTTCCAGCTGCTAAATAGAAGGCTTTTTATTATCCTTTCACTGGTAATTGGGTGCTTTGCTGAACTGATCCAGCCTTGTTTATCTACTTATGTAACCATCGACTGGCATGACTCATTTCCAGGCCTCTCAAACTATAACACCGAAGCCCAAAACTCATTAGTTAAAATATGTGACCTCCATAATCAAATCGCAGTTGAAAATTGTTTTCTCTGTAATTTAATTTTTTTCAAGGCTACGCACCCAAATACACATTCAAAATCAAACAAACAAAGTAAAGCAGTGACTGGTGATGTATCTCTAGAAATGTCAGAAGGTGAATTATGTGACTATCTTTTTAGCTAGAGAAAAGGAATATATTGCTTGTGCTCCTTTTTGTGAAGGGTAAACCAAAAAAGTAAATGCAAAGAAATTACAGTTTCTCTTCTTTGCATATGTTTTTAGTGCTTTGGCATTAACAAATGAGAAATAAACTGTTCAAGGGCTGACCAGAAGATAGAAAATATTCAGTGTGATACAAATGTGTATTTGAGACAAGAGAAAATATGAACAAACAATCTCTTTCTAAGATACAATATTTTTATTTAATTATATTTCAAAACCAAAATCATTTTGCCATAGGTCCTTGAAATAAATATATTTTGTCCACTGTTCTCAGAATAAATACTTCTAGAACTCTTTCGCAATGATAACTGAGATTCTAACACATTTTTGTGCTCTTTGAATATTTTCTTCTTTTATGTTAATGTTTCTTGTGGAACATGGATCTGAAGTGGGCAGTGTCACCATTGTAGATTTAGTCATGACTCGAAATGTCTAGAGATCTGCTGAAACGGATCCTATGAGCATTGATCGTACGTACATAGCAGCGGAGGAAGTGCCTGAAAAATCATTTAAACTATATATCCTTCCAAATTTCAGACATACGTTGTCATACCAACCAAAATGGTGAGCTTGCCCAATGAAACGGTCTTTGCAGAAGGGCTCAAAGCACTGTTAGTGCTTAGTCATTGCAGAGAAATACGAGTTTTGTTTTTGATGACTGGCACTTAAAGCACTCCTGACACCTCCCTCCTTCCCCCCCTCCCCAACACAGGTCCTATGAAGAGAGCAGAAGACAATATATATAGGCTGTCTCTGCTTTACACAATAGTGCTGGACCAAAATAAGAAAAAAAAAAAAATCAAGCTGAAACCATGAAAGAATTCTTTAAAATGAACGGTAAAAATTGCAAGTGTTCTCTGATCTTTAAAAAATTTTTTAAAACGTTGAAAACATTTTTCTTACCATTGGTTATAAATGGGTAGAGAAATTAAAAATGGTAAAATATTTATTTATTATTTATTTATTTACTACACCGTAATGAAAAACAAAAATATTGAGAATTATTTGGGTTTTTTTTTTTTTTTTTTTTTTTGGAAAAAACCTCACCGAGACTAGTTTGAAAAGTGCCTGCTGCCTTCTCGTCGTATAGCTTACTGTATAATGACACGAAGTGAGCATCTTTCCTATGCCTTTGCTGGTTTTCATACTCTTTCTAAATCTGGGTCATTTTCCAACATTTTGTCCTAGTGTTTTTCATGTCGTCAAGTATCTCTGAGAGTTAGTTTCACGTGAAGTTTGCTGCTGGTGTCACTTCCACCAGGAATTTTCCTCAGCAAATAACAACTGTGCAGTGACCAATCACCAACCGAATTTGAAAGAAGTGATGTGATCGATCGGTCACTAACCATGATGCCCACCTGTTACTTACATAGTGCTTTGTGAACGGAAGAGTTTGAGCCGAGAGGTTTGTATTTTAAAATCACTCAAACTTAAGGTACCACGGTAATTAAAATTTGAATTGTGTTGTTGGGGGAGCCACTATTATTTACCTACACCATGATATCTGAAATGTGTGTGTAACAAAACCATGCAAAGGGAGAAAGTGACTGGATTGAAATATCTGCTTAACTTGGATAATACACTGAGGCCCAAGCAACACAACTTTGCCTGTAATTAAGGTACGCTGCCACCAGGATGACTGAGGATGAGTCTTGATCATACTCCACTGACAGCAAGTACCATAAGAATGTCACACTCTTTCCGCCTCGTTAAGATTCAGCACCTCAAATGTTCCAGGCCCCTAGAGAGGGAAATCACTATGGCCAGCAAACCGGAGTTGTTTCACGTCTGTAACCGGTTAGAATAAATGGCTCCAGGAGAGGTCAGGAACAAGGACAATTGTACCCCCAATGCCAAGCACAACGTTTCACATGCAGGAGGCGTTAAATAAATGTTTGTCGACAGAATGTCTGAATAAATTCATCAGTTAAATATCAGGATGGTTAAAAAATTTAATGAAAACACTAAAGCATAACAGAGTATTGCGTGTAATAGAGTATGTATCAAAGATTGGAAACAACCGTTTTTAAAAAGCTTCAAGACAAAGATCTAAGTTTAAAATAAACGGTAGCTTCAAATCTTCCCTCTGACTGATACGCTCCATTCAAGATCTCTCATATTTGGAGCTTTATTGCAAGACATATTTTTCTCTCTTTTTCACATCGAAGGATAGAACTCTCAGCCCGAGAAAGCTGATTGAATGTGCATAGGCCCCAGTAACACCTGCTCTCTGTTTAATGGGGAGTTTTCTAATCTCTTTCGAGAACTGGCAAAGAGGAGTTTGTACGCAGAAACTAGGAAGCAGGCAATATCGAGGATGAAACATAGAACATTAAGCTTGGCCAGAATGGAAGGCATCATATCTAAGAGTTTTCATCATTTCCTTAGTGTGGAGAATTCTAAACCAATGTCAGCCCCCTACTGTTTAATACTCAATTATGCTTAGCGAATGACACTATACATAGAATAGGGTTCTCATTCCATAAACACAGAGATGGGGAAGATCCCAAATGGCTTTGTGGCTAAGTACTGTGTTGTTTCAGGTGGGCCAAACAAGAAAATATCACTGTTTGCAGAATGCCGAAGTAATAAGCTTTACTTCTGCCTGGAAAAATTAAATATCACATTAGCAAAGACTGGTAGTGGTGCTAAAAATATGAACCTCGAAATCATTTGTTGGTTTAAAAACTTTCATCTTTTAGCATTATTTTGTAAAAAGCGATACGTTTGGCTATCGTTAAATGTTTTACGGTTTCGTTTTTTAATGTTGTTGAGGGGAAAGCATGTGGAATTCTTACGGCAACCGCCATCAGCGGATGATAGAGAAGGCACATCCTCAATCATCTGGGTGGCAGCATATCTTAAAGACAGGCAACGTGCTGAATTCTTGTTTTTGCAAACCCAAATTCATAAAGTAAAATGACTCGCCCGAAAGAACCCTGCCGAGTGGCATGGCGCCAGTTTCACTCTGGGAATGACACTGTAGAAAGAGAAGAAAATATGTTTCTTAATATTTTTAAAAATATTATTTTTAAGCAATATTTTTAGGCGATATTTATCTTCTAAATCTATATTCGTAAGTTCTATTACTATCTAAGAAGACTTAAAAGCTATGAAATAGCTTTAAATGAAAACTTTGGGGACTAGCAAGATTAATGTCAATGGGAAAAAGACAAAGATATTCTTTGGCTATGATAAGCATTTCATGTTTCCAAAAAACATATTTTTTATATTTCAGTTCTGTGAACGAGGAGCGAAGCACACAGTGCTTTGGATACAAACGAAGTCTTTATATTTAAAACTAAGTATAACTAATCTTTTAGGCCAGTTTTATAAAATATCATGAAACTTCTTTGTCCAGCAAAAAAAAAAAAAAAAAGGTTAGTTTTAGTGTGTAAACATAAAATGCCAAAATTATATTTGTTTGTTTATTAGGAATATTGTTAGGCTTTGGAGTTTTGAAAAAATGATGATCAGAAGATACATGTTGATAAGTTGTTATAAAATTAGAATAATACTGAATAAAAGTCTTGTACCAGCCTGTATAATTCGTTATATGGAACCGAAGCAAAGCAAGGTAACCGGAGGAAAACAGGACAATTCAATAGCCACGTATGCCACATGTGTGTGACCTTCTGAGAAAGGACAGCAATACTTAACCTAATAGTGAGCAAACAGCAATCAGAACAGTTCCTGGTTCAGACAAACAAGAAACTGTCCGTCAGAATAAGCAAAAATTAGCTTTGTAAATGATTTTACTGTCCCCAAATAGAAAAGCACTGTTGATTGTACCTTCTCTCGGTCACACACACAATTATTGCTCTGATGATTGTCAGTGGCATCATTTTATAAGAAATTAGGCTTGCTGAAGGTTTTAAAAAAGGATTTATGTCTTAGTGATTTGCATTAAACAAAACATGCCACTTGCTAACCAGCAACATTTATTCCCTTTCACACAACTCCCACTTATCATTCAAGCAAAATATAATACACTGAATCACAGCAGGTCTCTATCAAAAGGCCGATTCTATCAAAGCTATTGGACTATTATTCACAAACCTTTATATCATTCTTATTTTTTCCTTATTTCAATTTTTTTCTAAAATAAAATGAATACTAACAGGCGACATGAAATTTGCTTGAAAGCTATTAACATTTCTAAGTGTGAGCAAACACTATTATGTAATGGTTCTTTATTATTTGGACTGCAGAGTACCCAACAAAGCTTGAAAACTTTAGCTATACTTTTTTCTCTGTGATTCTATGTTCTGTGTATTTCTAGACATGTTAAGGGTAGAACATTTTCAAATGGCCAACTTCTGCTTCCATTGTTTAATGTTAAGGGTGTAGTTATCCTGTGTAAAGATATGCTAATGTTAAGGGTGTAGTTATCCTGTGTAAAGATATGTTAATGGACAGCCTCTGCTTCTGTAAACCTGCTTACTTGCAAGAGGAGGTTTTGGGGCTTTTTAAGCTATTCCTTCTAGCGGCTTGGGCTGATTCTCCAGTGGGGAGAGTCAGTCGCCAGCTGGCCTAATAAAGGCTCATAATTAATCTCAATTGGCTCCGTGGGTCTTAAATTTGATCGCACCACAACAATGCCAACGTGTGAGGCATGGCTGCTTATCTTTAAGAGCATCGCTACAAACCAACTGTCCACATATTTCTTATTCAAACCTTCTGTCCGTCCTAGTGACAGAGGCTAATGGTGAGAGAAACTCTCACTAATGGCGAGAGGAACTCCCTTCAGCAGTGAGGAAATGAATTGGTTCCATTTCATCTGATCCATGTCATTTTCAAAACAATTACTATACATAATATATGTACATAGCTAATTAAAAATAAGAAGGTTCCAATAGCACAGGAAGGTCAAAGATGAAGGGAAATGTTCTTCCCTAAGGCTATTCCCAGTCTCACTAACCAGGTGGGAGTTCTGGAGACTTTTCCTGGCATGTACAGATTGGTCTCTGTGTGTATGATATGTGATTTCTTCTCATTGGTGCAAGTCTTTAGAAATCTGTATTGGTTTTCTATTGCAGTTGGAATAAATTAACCGAAAATAGTGAATTAAAGCGACACAAATTCATCCCCTTATAGTTTTTGAGATCAAAGTCTAATGTGGATTGACAAGGCTGTGTTCCATCTGTAAGCTTAGAGCAAAAACCATTTCCTTATATTTTCCAGCTTCTACAGGCTGCCTGCATTTCTCGCTTCGTGGCCTTTACCCCTCTGACCTCTGCTTCTTTTGTCACATCTCCTTCTCTGATTCTGACCCCTCTGCCTCCCCTGGTAAGTATCCTATGATCCCATGAGGCCCACCTGGACAATCCAGGATAATCTCCTTATCTCAAGAGCCTTCATATATTCACATCTGCAAAGTCCCTCTTGCCATGTGATATAATTTGTTCATAGGCTTCAAGAATACGACAGAGACATCTTTGGAGGGCCTTTATTCTGCCTATTGTAATATTTCACAGTACAGTTTTGAAGTTGTTTTCATTCAGGTCCTGTATTTTTCTTATTTTGTTTATATCGTCATTATGTCATTTTTGTCGTCGTTGTTCTTACTGCTGCTGACTATTGCATGTACTTAGATTCTCATCTAACAGGGGGTTTTTAGTACCTGGGAAAATACGACTTTCTTCAACAACAGGGCTCTGTAAAGATCCTCAACTAAATGCAGGAAAAAAAAATTAAAAAAAAAAAAACACAAAGAGCTGTCTGTGTTGAAAACTTCAAATCCAAAGAAATAAAATATTTCCTGGAAAGATTAATCACTCCATCTTCATATTGCTCCATCAGCATTAATTGATTATTTCCTCCTGCTTTAAAATGCTTTTCGCTCTTGTCCTCAAAATACTCGTCTCTCAAGGTTTTCCTGCTTCACTAACTGCTCCTTCTCCTGTCTCCTTTGTCATTACACCACATCCCCTCTACGTGTGGATGTCCAGTTCTTACATTGCTGATTCTAAATGTATACATCGAACTCCCAACCTCGCCCCTTAATTCCAGGCTTGAAAATCCAGCTTTTTTCCCGACATCCCTGCAGAAATATCTAATTGGCATTTCAAACTTAAATGTCCAAATCAGGTTTTTGTTTAATTTCTATCCTGCACTCCTATCAAACAGTCCTCACCAACTCCATCTTCCCCATTTCAGTAAATGACTCTCTCTTCTACCCAGCAAATCATGGAAACACACACACACGTACACCCACAAACGCACACAACTTGACTTCTTTTGACTCCCTCGTCCAATTCAGCATCAAATACTACAGCTCTACTTGTGGAAACTGTTCAGTGTCTCACCACTTCTCGTCACCTCTGCTGTTGACGTTCTAGTCCAAGACACCGTTTCAAAACATTAAACTAGTGTGATAGCTTCCCTTTGCTTTAACTCCTGCTGTGATCGTTCAATAGTGTAATAGATCATATTGCTTCTTGTAAAAACCTCTCGCTTCTAATCTTACTCAGACAAAAAGTTCCCCGTTCTTTGGTATTTGAGTATGTTTGGTACATTGTCCTTAAGATGACAAACACCCTCCCCTTGAGACAGTTACAGGACAAGTGAAGTTCTTGGAGAAGAAAACATTCTAGACAGTAGAAGAAGTATTGCATTTCCAGAAGAGGTTTAGGATGTAAACAAATGATTTGAGAGCAGAAATGATAGATGGGTCGGGGAAGGCATTAGGATGTGTTGTGCTTGAATTGTGTCCAGTGATGTCAAGAATGTGAAATGTGGTGGGAGTAGCTACTTCTGAGCTTCTAATTTTAATTTTAGGTCAAGATAGGCCCAAACTCCACAGATTTAGATTCAGACTGAAAGAATCAAGGCAGAGCTGTTTGCATGCTAAAGGGGAGCCCAGGGAACCAGCATATTCGTGGTAGTGGAATCATAAAGAACCTCAAAGAAAAGGTGAACATGAAGGCGAGAGAATCAATGCCTCTTGGTTCGGCTTCCCTTTTCCATCTGCTGATTCTCCAATCAACTGTCGGAAGCTTTTTTTTTTTAACTTTTTAAAAGTTAATTAAGTTTATTGGGGCAACATTGATTAATACTTATATAATTTTCAGGTGTATATTATCATTTGACATCTGTCTATCCCATTGTGTGTTTACCACTCAAAGTCCAGTTTCTTTTAGCTGCCATATATTTGATTGATCCCTTTACCCACTCCACCCTCCCCCTAAACCCTATATTTGACCCTCTTTACCCCGTCTACCTACCCCTTCCTCCCAAACCCGTCCGTGAGTCTGTTTGTCCTGTTTTGCTTTTAGGTTTATGTCCCACAGATAAATGATATCATGTGATTTTCAACTTTTTCTGTCTGGCTTATTTCTCTTAACATGATTATCTCGAGGTCCATGTTGTCACAAATGGCAGTATTTCATCTCTTCTTATGGCTGAGTAATATTCCATTGTATATATGTACCACAGCTTCTTTTTCCAATCATCAATCGTAGGACACGTTGGTTGCTTCCATGTCCTGGCCACTGTGAATAATGTTGCTATGAGTTTCATTTTTTAAAAGGAGTTATTTCACTTCTAAAATCAACTTTTCTTTTTATTCATTTTTCTTGAACTCTTGTTTTATCCATGACCCTTTTAAATCTCTCTCCATATCAATTTTCATTGTATTTTTTAAATTTAGATGTAATTTGCTAATAAAACCTCCAATAAACAGGAAAAAAAAAGATCATAAAGCTTCTCCTACTTTGATGTTTTTAAAGATAGCTATGTGGCCTCAGTACTTTACAAGGCCATAATGTTCCTTTTCCATGTGCAAATGTGTATTTTGGTCAGTTCATGGGCTTTTAAGCCATTAGTACATTAGGGCAGTTCAATTTCCCATGACTCACTTTCTCAAAAAGATCAATTACTGTGAATATCTTTAATAACCTTGTCTCCTAGATTGTAAGTTGAACAGAGTGACTTTAGGGTGTCACACATCAGCAAAATGATTTTACCCTGGAAAACTTCCTGTCTAGGAGACAAGGTTAAAGACGTTCACATTTACATGTTCCATAATACTATGCAGAAATAATTTCACTTGTACCCTTTTCTGAACTATAATCTTAAAATTATAGAGAAACAACCAGCAAAAGTCACTGTAAATAATGCCTTAGGACTACGGAGTGTTCTTCTAATACATAAATTGTTTTTCCCCACATTTTCTCTGGTGTTCCAAAGAACACTATACGCTGGGCCCAGACGACCATGTCTATTTAGAAAGAGGAATATAAAGATCACGAAGATCAATCAGAACTTCGGATTCTTAATTCATCCTTTTTTTCACTTTGTGATACAATAGCTGGTAAATGCTTAGCCAGAAAAATTCATGAGAAGATATAATTTAGGATATAAACTATATTCCATTGCAACCATCATGGCATCCTTTTTTTTTTTTTTTTTACCCAATGGAGATTCCTTTTCAGTTCATATCCAATCAGGAAATCATTCTTCATGCCAAACTTTGGCATAATGCAAAGGAGAACAAAATGTCTTCTGTTGGCATCAGTGCAAAAGGAACAGAGAACACTGGGGCATCCGGCCAAAGAACAGAAAACACTCAGAGCAGAGAAAACCAACCAGTCACAGCGGCTTGCAAATAGGAGCTCACATGTAAAACTGGCAAGAGGTATTTTGCAGAGCACAGTGGAGAAAATGGAAGTCTCACAGACAATACAACAGGTAATGGCTCTGTACTTTAAACGAACTTTGCATGGTTGGTAGAAGTAAAAACCAATCATTTTCTACAGAAGCGTTAAATAAGCCTTCTCCTAAAAGCACATGGCATTCAGGCACAGACAGGGGTGGGAAAAGAATAGTAGGGAGCACACGCAAGAATCAGCAGGGCTCAGCAACAGGAGAAAAGTAGGTACCAGACAGAATCAGAAGCAATGATCATAACCTCACTCTGTTAAGGGTTTTCTCAAATTCCTAGAGATACGGAAATAAGCATCTCATGGTCAATTACATATACATGTATAATTATATATGTATGTATGTATTTTAGTGGTTTCTGTTTGTATCTAACCATGTAATTGTGATCGGGAGAGATTCTTCATCATTCTTCATCATACAATGCCCTTCTCAGTATTGTATGCGCAGCGCGTCTCTAGGGGGCGCCATTCACATAGACTACGCTGGGCAGACCAGGAGGTGGATGCTCTTGCTTAACTGCTTGCAGTTGCTCTTGCGAATGCAGAACCTATCTCTTTAGCCTTTCTCGTACGATTCGTTCGTGTGTGTGTGGTGGTGGTGGTGGTGGTGGTGGTGGTGGTGGTGTGTGTGTGTGTGTGTGTGTGTGTGTGTGTGTGTCCTCTTATCCTTGTTTGAGCTCAGTTATCATCTCAGGAAGACTTTTTTTTTCACTCCTTGATTTAATATTCCATCCAACCTCAGCTAAGCTCCACTTTCTTACCCAATTATATTGCCCGCAAAGCACTGTCTACTCCCTGAAATTATCTTGCTTATTCGTTTATGGTTATGTTCATTTTCCTGCTCCATGAGGACACACATCTTCTGCGAATAAGCTGTGGTGACAGAAAAGTGTCTAGCACGTAATGGTGCTCAGCAAATATTTGTTGGATAAAATCAATGAATATAATAGTTCATAATGTCTTGAAGATTAAAGGAGATAATGAAAGTAATCTATCTGGCACAAAGTGTCCGGAACTTCACTTACCTGTTCGTTTGTTTGTTCATTTCTTTATTTCTAACGTTCTAATCACTCCTTTACCTGTAAGCTTGCCTCCTTTGCCCTCTCTTGCTTCGTCATGCTTGCCTGGAAAAATTCCAGCACGGGTTAAATCCAGCTTTTTACACACTCCTGAGTGCTGCTGGAGAAAATGATACCACCTCGCTGCTCGGTGTCTCTTCAGAGTCACGGCTGTTAAACCCAAGTAGGGCCCTTGAGCGGCCCGGAAATCCAGGTTACATTCCCTGATTCATGTTTCTCTCCCGCCCTCCTAAATGATTTTTAAACTTCTTCTTTCTCCAGGAACACCACCATCTTGTCCCCCTTCTGCCTCTCCGTTGATAACCTTATCCTATTGTACAAATAAAAGTGATCAGAAGAATTCCATGAATTCCACTAAGACGTTTGCTTGTCTGTCTCTGTCTGGGTAGGAAGATGCCTGGTGGCGGGGTTGAGGTCGCTATTCACAGGGTCCTGCTCTTGGGGCTTCGTGCTCTCCAGTACCTTGTCTTGAGATACAGTTCTTAATAATTTTATCTTTCAATTTGTGTTTTGTAAGGAAAGTCCCGGGGGACAATGGAACATGCCGCGGGGGCTTGGAACCCGGATCCCGCCCCAGGTGGCATGTCACCGCCTCCAGACCACTCCTGATCTCAGGCCTGAGCATATCTCAGAGGGATTGTCATATGTTGGGAGTCACGCATTGTGATGATTTATTTCATGTGTCAGCTTGGCTAGGCCACGGTGCATCGGACATTACTCTAGGAGTCTCCGTGAGGGTGTTCTTAGATGAGATTAGCATTTAATTTGGTGACTTTAGAGTAAAGTAGGTTGCCTCCTATATTGTGGGTGGGCCTCCTTCTAGCAAATGAAAGCCTGAATAGAACAAAAGACTAACCTTCCCTGAGCAAGAGGAAATTCTGCCAGCAGACAGCCATCAGACTTTGTATTAGCCAGGGTTCTCCAGCGGAACAGAATGAGTAGAATGCATAAAGATATAGAACAGGAGATTTCTTATAGGAATTGGCTCACGTGACTGAAGAGACCCGTGATATGTGGTCTGTAAGCTGGCGAACCAGGAAAGCTGATGATCTGAAGTCCAAGGCCTGAGAACGAGGGGCTACTGGCGTACTAAAGTCTCAAGACCTGAGAACCAGCTCCAATGTTCAATGTCTGAGCACAGGAGAAGAAGCATGTTCCAGCTCAGGCAGGGAGAGTGAATTCGCCCTTCCTCTGCCTTGTTATTCTATTCGGAGCCTCAAGGAATCAGACGCTCCCTGCCCATATTGCTGAGGGCAATCTTGTTCACCCCGTCCACTGATTCAGATCGTAATCCCTTCTGGAGATGCCTCACTTACCAGTTAGCAATGTGTTCCCTATCCCCGTTAAGCTGACACACAAGAGTAATCATCACAGATTTGGAACTGCAGTATTGGCTCTTTCTGGGTCTTCAGCCTCCGGATGGGCTATTCTGCAGATTTTGGACTTGCCGTAAACATAAGCTTATCCTTTAAATAAATATTTTTATATTTTATGTATACACATACACGTAAACATTCTATTGGTCTGTTTCTCTGGAGAACCCTGACTAATATACTTGTCCACCATGGGTTGGAGCAGCCATATCCTAAGAAGCAGAGAATGACCTTCTGCCCTTGGCCAGGGCTCAAAATTTTTCACTTGGGTCCCAAATTATATCATGAGCTGTCCCCTATATTCTCTGTCTTCCTTTTCGTTTTAGATGGCCTTCCATCCTCGGATTACTCCTCCACTTATGCTCTAGACCGCACATTTTTCTCACCTGGGCAAGGACATGCTTCCATGATTCTCTCTACGTTTCCCTGTGTGATTCCCCTCCTCCCTGAGTCACACCATCATCAGGCCAATTGGCTGTAATTTCTCTCATTCTTTGAAAAGAATCCATTCTGATTCCACATACCTCTTCGTTCACACCTGATTTTTCCACTGTCCTAAAGGTCAAAGATTCTCAGTAGAATAGTTTATATTGACGGTCTCCAATTCCTCCCTTAGTCTAGAATTCCATGACTGGCACGGGGGCCTATTTAGTTATTCCACTAGCCTCTGGAGTGATAAGAGGGTTCTATAGCCACTCGCACTCTGTCCAGCGCTGATGGCTGTCTCTTGGCTTTAACATGCTTGCTGACGTTCTGTACCTGTGACCCTGAGGCAGTCAGGGGCAGCAAGTAAAAAGGGACAGTGAATCCTTACACCGGACATTCTACAACTGCCAGCGCTACAAGGAGCATAGTGCCAGGCATGTAACAGCTATCGTCCTTAGCAGACAGCATACCTCATCTACATATAATAGAATTTGGCAACGTTTCTGAGGTAGTCTAGAATGTCAAATCTTCATTTTCTTTATTTCCTGAAGTAAAGGAGAAACGAAGGCGATGATTCCTATGTCTGTAACAATAGCAAACTATCAGGGTCTCTGTTCAGTTGGCATGTCAGTGCTTTCTAAAAAGATGTCTGTTAAATGAATTCGTCTTTTCATTGAGACAAATACAGCAAACAGCAGGAAATAATCTCCTACCGGAATAACTGATATTTATACTTTTGTCTTTAAAGGTGATGTTGGTCTCCTGCATGCTCAGAGACCTAAAGCTATAATTGCTTTTGGACTGGAGTCTTTTTAATGAGTGTTTTATAATAAAGTATTTATTCTGGGGAGCCACATGCCCCAAATCTTCAGGACTCTGAGTTCGTATTTATCATTTCTTTTATACTGGAGAATAGAAGAAATAAAAGTACAGGAAGGCAGACAAGCCTAGCTAAAAGCAGGATGAATACATGGAAAACTACAGGAGAACATGAAAGAAAATGAGGCAATGAGCAAAAAGTCATCCAGCAACATAAAACCCAGAGGACAAATATGCACATGTCCTCAGAGGACAAACAAATATTTGATAGCATCAGTAATAAAAGCATCTATATTTAGTTGGAAAATTCCTGCCCCTGTCTTTCCCATCTCTCTGTATCTGAAGACTGTCACTTTTTTTTATTATGTTGTTGTTATTTCTTAATTTGATGACTTAACATCTTATTCCCAACATTCTATAACACTCTCTATATACATTTTTCTTTTCAATAGACTTTATTTTAGATTCTCAGCATAACTGAATGGAAGGTACAAAAGTTTCCCATGTAACCCCTGTCCCACGCATGAATACCCTCCCCGGTAATCAACACCCTTTGCCAGACTGCTACATTTATTACAACTGAAGAACCTGCATTGACACCCCATTATCACCTAAAGTCCATAAGAAGTCCAGGGCTTCTTATTTTGCCATCTGGCTGATGCTATCTTCTCTAACAACAACAAAAAATTAGTTTTAATGGTCCCCTGTTTGGACATTCTGATCATTTGCACTTTTAAAACTATATACTACTTTCCATGAATAGCTTATAACTAATCTTGTACACATTTCTGATTATTTCCTTACTAGAAAATTTATTGAAATAAAATTTCTGGATCAAAAAGTATAAACTTTGTAAGGCTTTAGAAAAGTATTTCTAAATTATTCTCCTGAAAGGCTGCATAAATTCATAGTCCTCTGAGGAGTTTTTGAGAGTTATCAGACAACGTTTAAGCCATCTTTTAATAATATCTTTTAGGAATTAATAGGGTCAGGTATAAGAGAGACACCAATATGTAGGAGAAAAGAAAATTGAGTTGGAGGGAAAGTGGGGAATGAGAGCCAATGAGTAGTAAGCCTTCCATTAACAGGACAGTTCCTTGGTCTTCGGATTATAGAGAACACGGGCCATGTATGCTGTTTATGAATTTATTGTGTTCTCGAATTCTCGTGAAGACCTTTTCTCTTAACATTCCTATCTTGTAACATCATAATAATCAAAACGTAGCTGTCCTGGAAGCACGAACATGCGCGCGCTCACTCTTAAATTTTACTCTTAATGAACCAGACTCTGAGAATCTCCCACAGTTCTCTTTTCTGATCTTCTCCATTAGTACTGAAGCTATTTAGATAAGATGATGTGTAAGAGTCCATTTAGCTTTTGGCCAACAGTCATTTGCTGTTGGAATTCAGTGGAGATTCTGCTATAACATAATCCTTTCCTTAGTGTGGGAGAAATTGGACAATTATCAATTGAGGGATGATTTATAGAGAGAGCTACCAGAAAGCTAGTGCCTACTAGCTTTGCAATAATATGGCTGTCACGGGGCCAAAATGTCTCTTTCATCTACCCGAAATTTACTTTGTTGTACTTTTTCTTTCTCTTGGTCCAGGTTGAAATCTTCGAATAAACAGAAAAAGAAAAAATAAGAGTGATATACAATGTTGAGAACTGTTTCTGCCTTTTCATTAATAGCTCTTTTCGGTCTTCCTAATTTTTTGATACACGCTCAGTGCAGAATTGTGTAAACATTTTTGGCTTCAGCTTTGATCTGGGTATTACAGAAGAAAGATAAAGGGAAAAAAGTATTAATCCATAATTGGAAACCCTTCACTGATGGGGAAACTCACAAGCCTGGGGCTCAGTACCACACATGAAGCGTAGTAGAGAGAACTTGATGTCTGTGTGTTATTTGTGAGTATGTCTGTGTGCAGCCACCTGACGTGAGCTCTTGGTTTCTTCAATAATGAAGAAAAAGTGACAATGTGTGTATTCACTGAAATCGCAATATCATTCAACTTCTTTCTAGATAACATCTATAATTTTATAAGTTCTCAGGCTATGCCTATTCATATTCAGCCTGAATATTGGACAGTTCTAACTTTTGCTAACCACTTATATTAAAAGATAACTCATGCTAACCCAGTAGTTAGCCACCACTGTACACTTCCAAGAATAATTAACTGACCTTGCCATCACTGACAGTGTGCTTCATGAAATACTGATAACACCTTTCTTTAAGACCTGGCATTGTTCGCTTTTCACAAGGACAACATGACCAGTTAAAAAGTGGCTAGAAATAATAAATCTACCAGATGCTGGTTTGCTTTATTATTTTTTAGGATGCATCACTTCCCTTAAACCAGGTTGCTAGGGCGATCTCTTTTTTTAAAAACTTCTTTAAGCTGTGAAGGCAAAGAAGTAACTAAAACCAGCAGGCCTGTGTTTAGAAGAGTGAAATACACAAGAACAATTTGAGAAGAAAGTTACAAAAAAAAAAAAAAAACAACAGAAAAACATTAACATGATAATAGTTGATGCTCTCTCTTTCTAAATAGACAAAACATTCACTCTGAACAAGAAGCCCAGAGGTAAGCAACCAGTTTATGTCCAGTTGAACTTTTGAACTGAATGCTTAAATTTCAGCCATTGTATATTTAGTTGGAATGTTAGACATAATGACTTGTGGGCATACACTTTCAAAATTCTATTCATTTGCCTCCAAAGAAAATAGTGGAAATGATATAATAAATATGACAACATATTTATTTTGTGAAACATTAAAATGAAGTTCATTGCTGCGAGAATCATCCAGAAACAGTAGCAAAGGAACTGAGAAATTTGTTTTTTATATTTTTATGAAAAAATATGTGTGTGTATACACATATATATATATATATATATAATATTATTATATTATAAAGTATTTTGTAATCTTTTGTTGTTAACTCCCTCAAATGTTTATCTAAGGCCACCTGTATGGTTTTCTGTCTCTCATTCTCCTCTCCCTCTTTGCCGTGTAGGTCAGCTTAGCCTACTTGCTTCTTCTTGATCTCTTAGCTCTATTCATTCTGTGGGTTTTGCATCATATGCAAAAACAGGCAAATATGTGATATTACTGGAGTAGAGATTAGGGTGCACGAGCTAGTTAATAAAAACATTCTCTTTAGGGTGTAAGGAGTCTCTAAGCTAAATTAACATACGACATTTATTTTTAGTCATCTAAAAATTCTCATTTTAGCATAATAAATATGGTACAACACTTGGGTAGCACACTTTACTGTAAAGTCTGGGTATTATGCGACTATTGTTTGGTTTGCATGATGCCCAGCATCTGTGCTCAGATGGGGATAGGCTCACAGGTGAGGGGTTGTTTGAAAGTGATTGCCTTGTGATTATTGGGGGTGGGACTTTTCTCAGTTCACCATGAATTCATTTGTGTACACCATAGGTTTTACCATCTTTACTTTTGTACCTTTACGACAATACAGACGAGCTGAAAAATAGCATTTTTTCACTTACCATCTCAGACACATGACTTACATTTTAAGAAATTGAATTTTGTAAGTCCCATTTATGTTGTTGTGGTGGGAAGTTCCCTTATATTCCTTATGTGTAAACATATGTAAACACACCTTATGTGGAAACCACACATGCTGTTATCAGGTAGTCGAGGTGTGCAGGAAGGCAAAAAAAGAAAGGAAAAGCTTCACTCCCAATCATCCCTGCATACAATTGGCATGAATACTGGTATGGAACATTAGTCCTGCTTCTCTCTCTAATACACATGACTTTATATTTCAAATCATTAAAAAAAATTGTTAAAGAACATCCTCGTATATCAAATAAAAGAGGTAGCATGAAATAAGGCGTGAGCTTGTAATGTACCAACACGCAAAATTTCTCAAAAGTAGATCTTAAGAGTTCTCTTCGCAGGGAGAATTTTTCTGTATTGTTTCTGCGTGAGATGTTGGGTGTTAACGGCATGTATCATGGCAACCATTTTATATGTGTAACTCAACCCATGCTGCACCCCTTAAACTTACACAGTGACGTATGTCAATTGTTTCTCGATAAAACTGAAAAAAAAAAAAAGGTATCTGAAATAGACATCCTAGAAAGTCTTACCCAGCCCACGAGGTAATAAACTTCTATCACAGGTTGTCGTCTTAAGAAGGACCAGTCCTTCTATGTGAGCATCAGACAAAACTAAAGCGCTTGGATCTAAATTTACAGTTTGCTGCCTAACTCATCTCAATAAATCTTTTATGCTCTTTGTATAAAACTGCAAAATAAGGAGCATGGAGAGTACTTCTTTAAAAAGTGCTCTTTGAAGAGTAAAATTAATCTTACTTAGAAGAGCCTCAATTGATAGTAACAATCGAGATTCTCATGCTCAGGAATCAGCAAATAAGCTCAACTGCAGCTCTTAGAAAACAGAGCTTGGGCTGGGGCTTTTTTGGCCTGTACGTTCCTATACGTCCAACTCCCTATACGTTCATCTAAACCTGCCTCTGTGGTTTCCTGTCCGTTTGTCCCGGCATGTGAAGTGGTATTGAGTTACGGTAGGGTGATCATAGATTATTGACCCCCTGTTTGTAATCCTTATAGAATTTAATGACCCCCCTATAGAGGCAAAGGTGAATAAAGTCGGTTATTTTATGTACGACAAGAAGGTGCCAAGTTTTTTTTTTTTAAAGGCAATTTAGGGGAGAATGAGAGAACAGTGACTTTGAACCCAGATGACTGAGCCTCAAATCTGGCTCCGCTACTGGCAAACTGTGGACATTGTAAATAATCCAGTTCGTATAAGCCTCATTTCCTCATCTCTAAAATGAGGATAAACACCACATTAAGCCGTCAAGATAATTAACTGAAGCAACAAATATTAAAATTTAATTTAATTTAATTTTAATGAATGTTAAAATTCCTAGTTCATCTTAATTCCTTTCCCTTTCTTTAGATTTCTGATTACCCTTATACTGGTAAGAAAGAACTATGACACATCACCAGTGAGAAACAAATCAGATTACCCAGATGGTCAGGTAGGATCCAGAAAAATCCACATCTTCCACCTCCTGATCTATTTCTTCGTCCTCTGGGACATATTCTTTCTTTAAAGGCCAATGTACTACCCTTTAGTCACTCTTAGGAGTAAGTCTCTGTCTAACTTAGGAGGTAAAAAGCCTGCATTTAGTTTCACAGCATGAAAGAGGAAGAAGCCTTCTGTGGTTCTCTCAGCTACTGAACCTAGCAGTTTCTTAGGAAAATGATTCATTGTGTCCTAATGGGTAAAATTCATTCATGTCTATCTGCTCCTGTTCAGGAAATGACGGTCCTAGACCATTAAATAAGAGGCAGGGAAGCTCACTGGAGTCCAGACAATATGATTAGCAGCAGGTTAAAGACGCCGAAGGGAAGCAAACGCAGGGCTTTCAAATGCCTGAGCAGTGACAGTCACGGTTTTGCTGGGTTTGGGTGAGAACACCCAGGTAGCCAGTTTTGAACAACTGTTCGTAGAACAGTCCAAGTGATATTTTTGAGATGACAAACACGAGATCTTATTTCTATCAGAACTTAAAAGCGATGACAAAAAAAATACGTTTCGAGAAGGTAGGTTTATCAGTGAGAAGTTAATTCACAGGATAAAGGTGGTGTGCAAAGACTGTGGAAAATATAGGGAATTATTTTGTCCTTTACACCAGGGGTCCCCAATCCCTACGCCACAGATTGGTACCGGTCTGTGGCCTGTCAGGAACCAGGCCGCAGAACGGGAGGTGAGAGGCTGGAGAGTGAGAGAATCTCCTCTGAATTTGCATCTGCACTAGCATCAGCACCTCAGCTCCACCTCAGATCATCAGGCATTAGATTCTCATGGGAGCGCTGGTCCCTGGTGCCAGAAAGGTTGGGGTCCGTTGCCATGAACACCTTTTATTAATTGCACTCATCTGTTCAATTCTGACCTTTAGAAGTTTGGAACTGCAGAGTCAGTCTCTGACAGAGGTGGCGGAGACACTTCTAGCTCAGGGACTCTATTGGGAGCTTTTCATACCCGAGCTCACTTAGTCTTCGCAACGTTTAACAGTGATAGTACAATAGCGACCATTGATTACAGGCTTCTCAAGTACAGAAACCGTGCGAAGCCTTCCACGCACACTATCTCCTTTCATTTTCATTGAAATCCTATGAATTAGTATCATTTTTCTACTTTAGAGATACGGGGACTCCTTTTCAGAAGTGGTAAGTAACTTAGCAGAGGTGTGAAGGTATTCTGTGTATGCATACTTTGTAACAGGTGCAACTGAGATTTATATGCATAGCTATGTGATCACCAGCCTGAACCCAGTTTTTATTATATTGCATTGTTCAGAGATATTTTATTAGTGCCTTTGCTGTTAATAATAGATATTTTTTTATTTGGGGCCTAACCAATGGATCGGGCATTATATAAGACACTTTATTATGTTATTTTGATTAAAGCTCATAGTTGCCTATATTCTGTTTTTATTCCTATTTAATAGGTGAAGATACTGAGGTTCAGAGAAATGAGTCCCTCGGGCCAAGGTTACACATCAGCTGAATGACTCGTGAGATACTGATCCAAACCTGTGCTGGTGATTCCTCGAGACCCCGACCCACCCAACTTGCAGACCCACCCTAGCTGTTTCCAGTGGCTTTTCCATACAAATGTCTTAGCTCATGCTGCAGACTAAAATCTCTCAAGGGTTCACAAACCCCAAGCTAGCAACATCTGGCTTCCCTGTAGCCCATACCTCTTGCTGAGCAGCCTCAAGCCCAGCACGAGTGGCAGTCATCTGCAGGTTGCTTTGTGACTCATGCCAGGTGGCCGTAGGCAGGGCATAGGCTACAGTTAAACTTGGCCCTTCCAGGAGGCCCCAGGGCTGGCACACCTGGTAGCCGGCTTCGGACCAAACCAGAGCACCACCCAGCTGCCTCCGTGAGTGGAACACGCTAAGGGAAGGCTTGGCAGGCACCAGAGTCCCATGGAAGCAAATCCTGTTCCATAGGGTCCTCCACTTCAGTCAGGGCCAGCCCGAGGGTCAGTCCCTCCCACTGACTTGTAAACAGCGATCAAGGCTCAACTACAACAGGAGGGCACACGCAAGCCACTCAAGGAGACACACCCGGAGCACCTGGCTCCGATGACCAGGGAGACTGCACCACTGGGCCCCATAGAACATCTATTGCATGAGGCCTGGCTGCTAAGACTGTGAGACATAGCAGGTCTACCGCATACATAGAAGCAAACACAGGGCGGCCAGCCAAAATGAGGAGACAAAGAAACACGTCCCAAAGGAAAGAGCAGAACAAAGCGTCAGAAAAAGAACTAAACAAAATGAAGACGAGCAATCTACTAGATTCAGAGTTCAAAACAATGGTTATAAGGATGCTCAATGATTTCAGTGAGCACTTCAACAAAGAGATGGGAAACATAAAAACGAGAGAGAGAAAACATAAAGAACCAGTCAGAAATGAAAAATACAATAACCGAAATGAAGAATATATTAGATGGATCAAAAGTTGAAGGGTCGTGGAGCCCTCTCTTTGAACTGAAAATATCAAGATAGTGCCCAATCTCCCTGTCTCTGTTGTGTTTACCTTAGGTGCTTGGCTCCTGCTTGTTGGAGAGATATATGGCATTTTATTTTCTGTCAGATAAGGATGATTAGCTAGACACAGATGTCACACCGATACCAACCGTATTTATTATGAAGTGTAGAGCAAACGGTTCTGTCAGGTCCCCTTACATAACCCCAGAGAATGACTGCATCTGCTTCCATTCGATATCATTTCTACGTAATTCACTTTTTATTGTTCTTATTGCTTATTGTCTGTCTGCCTCCTGCCACTGACTCCCCACTATCCAGAAGGCAAACATCAAAGGAGCGGATCTTTTTCACTGCTGTATCCCAAGCACTTAGAATAGTTCTTGGTACACAGCAGGTATTCAGTAGATAGCTGAAAAAATAATCCTCATCTACATTTATTCACCATTTAATCATTTTAGTCGCTCTTTGTGTATTTCCAAGCTTTTTTTTTTATTTAGTGTTTTATTATCCATAGTAATGGACAATATAGCCAGCAGGAATAATTTAACCACGAAAACTCAATTTAACACCTCTTCCTAAATTAAATATTTTAAAATAATTATGAAGAGTAATGAGGCTAACTCTTTATAATTTCATCTCCATTTATTTCCCTTAGCCATGCTTTGTGAAGGGGCATTGGAACAAGGAATCAAGTCAGACACAAGGAGAGAATAGGAAAAAAGTTAATCAGATCTTGAACGATGGAGAGGAGATTGAACATAAATAGTTTAACTCACTAAGAAGTCTCTGTGGAAGAAATTATTATTCATAATAATCTTCTAAAACCATTAATCCCCTTTTGAATGACTTCTATCTACCCACCCATTCAAACTTCTCAGTTTTCAATTATTAAGAACATTCAGTCATTTCTGGTTAGGGAAAATAAATTGCTTCTTCTGAGTAAAATAGTTTGAGCCCCAAATCAGTTTGTACAGTTTAACTATACTCACCTAGGAGCAACCATAAAATTTGTGATATTGACAGTTATTGCACGTTTGCTAATATAAGTGCGCTTGTGAAAAGTAATGGAATAAAATACTTTTCCACGTATTTCTATTTGCCCTTCTCAGAGAGGTCCTCTCTCCCCACTGTAACCGCTAAAGTTAAACCTTGAAATTGCCCTAGTGAAAGTGAAAATACATATTGCTTTTCAATAAAAAGTCATTTTTCGGCTTAGATTTTTTTGTTTGTTTGTTTGGGGTCAGGATGAGATAATGAACTTGAATGCAATCCTTGAAGGGGAAGAAGGTCTTAAATCGCAAGGCTTTGTTTTCCAAAAGCAAACCTTGACGTTCTAAACATAGTTTTCCTGTAATCCCTAATGCAGAGAGAAATGCAGATGTTAGTGGGCAGAAGGAAGCAGAAGCCCTTCAGATAAAAAGGAGAGGGGGAAAAAAATAAAAGCAAACCTGAACCAGAGTTTCTTCACTTGTTTCTATCTGCTATTGTATGAAACTTGGAGAGGGCACTCGTATAGAGCCAGATAGATTAGAGGGGAGCTAAAAGCCTATGGGGCTTGTATACATCCTCATATTTGAAACTCGAGGAAGGCACTGAAAAGCAGAGTGCTTCTGCAGCGACGTGGGGCGCACACGACAGCCTGATAGAGCAGCTAACAGTGTCGGGGCAGAGAAAGGCCCAGTACGCCTGCGCTGCCTGTCTCGGTTCACAGCGTCCTGCATGAGGAGTCGAATCTCAGAAGTCCCTGCAGAGTTCTCAGAGATGACCTAAAAGGTCTGAACAGCCCCTACCCTTGACACAGGGGAAAGACACCGCGAACAGACGGGCTGGGTCGGAACAAAACGGAGCATGTGGCTGAGACTCAGAGTGACCACAGTCAGTGAGAGTTTACGTCTGACAGGGTCAGCATGGGTGGGGGATTCGGGGGCTACACTCTCAGATCCCGACCTTGCTGAGGACGGATCATTCATACAGCAGAAGCTGAAGTACGGAGAACAGGCAGGTTCATCACTGTATTAACTGCAGCTGGGAGGAAGCAACAGAGGGCACCCTGTGAACCAGTGATAACTTCAGCTCCCATCTAGAGAAGGGGGGGGGCACCAAAGAAAGCCCCTCGTAGAGATTTGAACTTTTAATAGATAACATAACTACCAGAATTACAAATTATCTGCGAACTTAAAAAGTTTCTTGTTTTGTTGTTTTCCCTTATGAACGGGAATCAATACAGGGAATGGTTAAATCAGTTATAGGAACTGAAAACAATCAACATTATTTTGCACATCTGGGCCATATGTGCGAAATTCAGCTATTTTTCAGGGCTTCACCTCTTTAAAAAACTGGTTAAAACAAACAAAAAGGTCTAATTGAAAAGAATGACCCAATTAGTAAGACAGCATATGAGACCTTAGTACTAAAACACCATAAAGTGTATTAATCATTCTAATCCTGGCCAAAAAAATTTATTTGACCTTTTTTTTTCCCCGTAGACACTTCAAGTATTCTTTAAAACTATTTAACACTTGGAAATACAAATACCATTTATATTTTACATTTTATAACAGAAAAGATATATATGAAACAATATTTGATAGTTTTAATGTTGTGGTATAAGTCTGGAAAAGATTTAAAACTTATTTTTATTGAGTAAATTAATTATGTATTACCAGGAAAGGGGATAAATTGACACTTTGGCCAATTACAATAATAGGAGATAAGCATTTTCCTGTAGAAGTTCTAAAACTGTACCCAATGTTTACAGTTATAATCATGACTTTGGCATATATCTGTCATTTAGTTATGATTTATTGGGCATACTAAACATTTTCTATATTTTTACAAACTAAACATGAAGAAGCTGGTGAAGTAGAGATAAAGATAAATAGATAATAGATATTCCTCATATTTTAAATTGAACATTCCTTGGGGAAAATATTTTGGATCATTATAATTTTAAATAAAAATGCTGAGTTGTAGATATAACTTTTATTTTAAACAAAAAAATTACAATTTATTTGTTCATAAGACATGATGAAATGAAAGGTAATATAACTGCCTTTTAAAATGAAATCACGGGTTGATGACACTGACTTTTTACAAGAAAATGGATTCATTGTACAATATTAAAATTTTCTTCCATGTTATGAACTGACATTCAAATCCAGAACTCTTATACATAAATTAAATGCCATAAGTTAACAAAATTTGTTTACTACACATAGTTATATAAATCATAAATATATTTCCAATGATCCCAACATTTGTTCTTTCCTCGGTAAACAGTGAGAATTATGACATATGCAGACAATGTATGAGGGACATTAAGTCAGCTTTGATCCCATTATTAAGAAATCCATATAGAATTGGATTCAGACAACAGGACATCATGCCTAACAAATGACAAATGCAATACACCAACTTGAAATGCCTATTTGAAATAAGGTTATCATTAAAATCGGTTACCACGTGGAAAAGGTGCAGTGGCATCCAGCTAACAGCAAACGCCAATATCAGTAGGGTCAGTCTGTAGAAAACACTGCGAGATCTCTTTTTTTTTATTGTGATCGAACGGTTTACTCTCATCTCGTGAACGTCTGAGTGTTCTTCAGGTCTCATCTCAAAGCAGGTGGGGACCCCTGGTATAAACTTGCTGGATGAAAAGAGCTGACTTTTCACGGAGCCGGAGTGTTCCGGAAGCATTCTCGAATGGTTCTCCTGAGGAGGTCTTGCTGGAGCGGGTAGCACACATGCTGTCTTCTTGCTATACCTTCTTCTGTGTTTCCTGATGAACGCATAACTCCATTTATGACTGCTGGAGAGTTTCACCTGAGGCCCACTCTTTTGGGATGGATGAAGAGTTAAGTTGATCATCTCGTTTTCTTCTAGTTTGTTTTCTTTATTGGACAATCCACAGCTTATACTCCTGCAGACACTGTATGACTCACAGTTAGACAAACCAAAGGCAGAATGTACTGAACTAGCAATAAAGAAATAGTAAAAGCAATTCTGTATGAATCAGATGGCCACGATTCGACGCATAGGTACCTGCTGCTCAGCGACGCGGAGCCAAATGTCTCCTGAAGTTCCACAAGACTGTGAAACACGGGAAGGGGAGAACAGATCACAAAACCCAGTGTCCAGACAGTAGCTATCAGGAAGTAGCCATGGTTTGCTGTTAGATTGTTGGATACAGGATGCTTTATCATATGATACCTGACGATGGCAATTGATATTAAAATTAAAGTGGAAACCAGAACAGACACACATTGAAGGAAAGGCATAATATGACACATGACTTTGCCAAACATCCACCGATCCAGCAAGACAGAGGTCAGGGTGAACGGTGAGCAGAACAGCACAACCAAGATATCGGACAAGGCCAAGTTTCCTATAAGGAAGTTTACTGTCGTCTTCTGATTACGCTTTCTCATGAGAGCCATTAAAATAAGTAGATTCCCCATAAAACCAAGAAGACTGACAAACGTGTAGAGTCCAATCAGAAAGTACTGCAAGTCATCTACACTGCTTTTATAGTCATCCCAGACAGGGAAATCAGAATTCCGTGGGGCAGCAGTATCATTCTCTGTGGCAAGTGTCTGGTTATAATACTCCTTGAGTCCTAAATCCATAGTACAGTCCTGCTTGGGATACAAAGACATGAGTTAGCAACATAAAAAATATTACGTGAAGATTGTAAATTAACCCGCTGAGAGAAAAAACGAAATTTTACAATTTGCTCCCATTAGCTGATTAATCTCCAAGAAAGTTTAGCAAAGTCTTTAATTGTTTCCAAGTGTGGTACAAATATCAGTCAATAACAATTGCAGTCAGCTTAAGTCTATCATCATCTCTATGGTGTGTTAATGTGTTAAAACAGCAGATTTTGTTCTTTTAAACTTATGTAGGAAAATAATGTTAGGGAAGGAAAAAGCAAATGTAGATAATAACTTCGAGATACCTAATTTAGAATGGCTCATTAATATTATGCTCTAGTCAAGGTATCTGGTGCATGGTGTAGTCATATAATCTTACCTTAAACATTCCTTCCTTACCTACTTGAATCAAGGCTAAACTTTAGAGTCACCTGAAGTATTCCTTAGTCTACTCAATTGGATGTGATCTCCTCTTCCACACCCCATAATGCTCTGTATATAATTGTTTGATGCTACATGTTACGATCTGCTTTGCACTGCAATTACAATATGTACCATCTACCTCCTTTATTTAAAAGCAATAAAAAAGCAGAAATTGTCCCTTGTGGTATCTATCATAATACATGCTACAGTGACTTCACCATGATAGATGTTAAATATATATGAAAAAATTAAAAATTCAAACAAAACTCTAAAATCTGAAATAGTATCTAGTTCATGCAGTCTTCAGATTAAAGCTTCTCACGTGTAAAAACACAATCTCAGGACCTACATATATGTAGTAGGCACTCAATATATGTTTATCGAGTTGTTCTGTTGACTATATGAACACAATATTGGATGGTAAAATCCTTCCATGATCGATTCTCAGTCCTTTAAGATGTGCTAGATTACTACAAATTAAAATAACCACTGACCAGCAGTATTGCTGGTTTTTTTAAAAACAAAATTTATCTGTTTATTTCTTAATTTAAAAATGAACAATAGATTTCAGCTTTAAAAATTCAATAAATTCATATCATTTAAGGAAAATATTATATCTTAAAGTTAATGTAGAAGTGATACTAACATAACATCTCACAATAAGTTTTTTCATTTCAAAAGAAATTAATAATGTAATACTATTACTATCACAATTTACTGCTATATACTATAGATTTGACAGTATTTCCTGATGAAACACAAAACTGCCTATAAAAAGTAAAAGGAACCCCTTATAAAAAAAGTAAGTGCCCTTTAAAAAGTAAGTGATCTTATTTTTTAACAAAAATGTTTTTCAGAATACTCAGGACAGCAATGGTTTATTAGTTCTGATGAATACACATTGTTACAGAGATCCTGATCAATATGTAGCTTACAGAAACAATTTGCCTCATATCAATACACATTGATCTACCTATTTCTAGATCTATAGTTGGATAATTATACTTAAAACTGTAAAAATACTATATATTTAAATTAATAGTAAACACTATGATCTTCTGTTTATAAGGGAATCATAGGTCCTGGTCTAATAAATTCCCAAACAGTAAATCCTATTGTGTACATACATTCATTATAAATAGCTTTCACTTCAGTTTTATATACAGCTAGTTTCAAATAAGCCCCATTGCGATGAGAAAATTTGAAAGTTTAAGTTTTTTACAACTTCCACAACTGATTCGATGTTGATTGAATTACTTTCTGAAAGCTGATTATATCCTTTGAAAGGGAAATTAATTCAGAAACTCAGGGTCTTATTCATTGATCCTTAGATACCAACTAATAACTTGCATTGATATTTCCCCAAGTCAGAAAGAATAACTGGCATGAAAGTGACTCACATGGCCTACTTTGAATCATCTTATTCATCACATTGCTGATCAATGGCCTCATGCAATACCCTGGATAGGTGAATGAGTTTCTAATCAAAGCAGCCTGGATTGGCCTTTCCTCCTAATTTCATGAGTTCTGATGACCCTCCTGACTCCATCTAGCTTGTCCATGATCCTGTTTAAACTTATAATGTATTCAGGCTATTTACTGTGATCTTCCTTAGTTATTCTTCTTTTGATTCGCTTTCTTGAAACTATCCTTTTTTGTTGTTGCAAATCAGTACATACTGATTGCCTTTTCTAGTACTGAGGTAAGGAAAAGAAAAACATCGGATAGTTAATTCTACATAGGCTTTGTGCTTTCTTGGGACATGTAACTCACTGTAAGATGACACTGATTTAGAGTAAAATATTATTGTCCAAATTTTTTAAAGAGGAAATACACAGTTTGTGGTAATGGAGACAATGTGGTTTTAAGTCTCAAGTTCAGAATGCCTTCAACAGATGTGGTCAGTCCTTTCTACTAGAATCTAATGGAGATTACAGAAAATATCTTAATTCTTTTCATGATAATAATGGTGTTTAATAGAGTATATTGTACATAGGGGACACTAAGTAAATATTTGTTACTAATCATTTTAGAAATGTAGCTAAATTTTTTCAGCTTTCAAATAAGAAATGAATCATCCTGGGAATATGGTTCGAGTGTGACTCTGTGTGTGTGTGTGTATGTGTGTACATATATATATGTACACACACACACACACATGAACCATGAAATTAGACTAGTTTTTAAATTTTAAAGTTTTTAAAATTTAAACCACTGAAATTAGACAAATTCAAAATGAAACAAGGAAATACCTACATGGACAATTGTGATAGTTTAACACTTTAAAATTTTAAGTTAGATATCTTCACTGATAAAGGCTATCACATAACAACATAATTTTGAATATATGTACATAAAATGTTGCATTGATTGAATTATAAAACCACTGCCTCCTTAGTAACCAGATGAAGAAACATTATCCTGAGTATTCACTGGACACCGGAAAAACTGAGGCAACTCTTCTTTCCCTCCCTAAAAAAACTAACTAATTTATATGTAATTTTAAAGGGTAGGCCCTTTTATTAATGAGTAGCTAAGAAACATTGTTTGTTCTTTCCTTTATTCATTCAACCACCATTTCTTGAACATTTCATATGTGAGGTGCCTGCTAGGCTCTGGAAGCATAAAGAGTTAAAACAAGGTACTATGTGAGGAATATTCTGTGAGGGATTCATTTAGGGTTACACGGTGAGTAATGGCAGACTGCAAGTGCCTGAGATACAAAAGGCCTTAAATAGATAATTAATTGATGAATAAACGAAGGACATTCTCCCTACTGCCGGTGATGTACTCTTTCCTCTACAGCCTAGTAGTTACTTGCACTGTCCCTCAGTATAATGGATACTTATTTGTACCTATTGGTAGATTGAGAAATTATCATTTTTCTTATGTTTCTTTCCTCTCTCTCAACATTCATTAATTCATTTTATTTTGGTGTAACTATGCAGTCAATCTTCTCCTGCTCTTCCTCTAACCACACCCCGCCCCATCTCCACACATACACACACATCACACCTCACATGGTGCTCTGCACTAAACGAGCATTCTATGAATCTTTGCTCCATTGAAAGACTTCGGACAACTAAATAATGGTATTGCAAATGGGGTCAGGGGCGGATGCTAAGCTGTTTTTTTACAAGTGCCTTCCTATAGCCAGGGACTATTTTAACGTTAGGAAAATTTTATCCAATAAGATGTAAGTCTTCTGTTTTTCCTTTTTTTTAATGAAAAGCTAAGATAGAGGAATCACTTTAAAATAAAAGATAAAAAATGCCCAAATAATTTCTTTCCTTAAATTTACTCCTCCACTTCCTTTTTCTTGAAAAGCACAGTAAGCAAACTTATAATGGAAATGTTTGTCTTTCAACAGTGTTAGAATGCTGTACAATGTATGCAGGATAAATATTTTATGCGTAATAAAAAATGTTATATGTGAATTTTTTGATCTCCGATCCCAGAGAAATTATGAAATAAACCAAAAGAGAGAATGTTTTAAAATGAAACATTATTTGAGAGGTAATTTGATACTGACTGTGTGAAACCTTTGTTGTGCTTAAATATGAGATTTTGTTCTCTTTTGGATCTAGTTTTATCTTCCACCGTCTCAGTTATCAGGCTGAAACATATAATTTTAATCTTCTGAGTGAAAAGTGAAAAAAAAAATTCTTCATCAAATTGTGTGCATTGTAATTTTTTTTTAAATAAAAATGTATCTGTATCTGACAAGTGACATTTTCGAGTAGACTTTAAGTATGTTAAGTGGATAGTTCTTAGAATAATAGGAGACACTGCAGGAAACTCAAAAGATACTGAAAGATTGCGTTTATACATTTAAATAACGTTTCTTTATTAGGATAATTTGCTGCCTGATAAAAATGCACAAATGTCTTCTCACAAAGGATGCCAATCACACGCCGGGGAAAAAAATACATGTCATTTTTTTCCCCTCTAGCAATGACAAAATATCAACTATTGCCTCTTTTGCTGTAATACGGGAAGGGTGGCGAGATTCCAGGTTCTCAAACATTCCCGTGCTTTCTTTTTGCAAGCCAGCACCTGACAAAATTCGAATTGGAAAGGTAAACACAGCCATGCTGCTCGGCTGACAAACGCAGGCAACTCGCCCCCTCTCTTCCCAATTCTAACAGCAGAGTTGCTCTTCCCCTGGAGAAATCTGACATTTCAAATGCCATTCTGGCTGCACAATTCTGCTGAGCGCGCTTTACAGGCTATTTCCATGGTCTATGGCAAAACCTTTGGGCTTCGACCCAACGGGAGAGTTCAGTTCCTTTAAAAAAAAATAAATAAAGGAAGAAGCTAAAGGTCGGTACACTTGGGGGTAATCCCTGTTTTGGGAATCCGAGGTGTGTATGGATGCGTGCTACTGCTCGCGTGTGTCCCGAGGCCACCTCGCAGTCGGGAGCGCACACCCAGGGGCACGGCTGGGGGACGCGCGGCAGCCGGACGCCCCGAGGGACCCCGCGGGCTCTGCGCCCCGGGGCCTCTCCCTGCGGACCGCCGTGCCCCAGCCCCGGACGCCAGCCGGGCTGCGCCCTGGGCTCGCCCCGCCGAGGGGGAGCGCGGGGTTCGCTCCGATCCCGCCCCCCGCCCCCACCCATCCCCGCGGATCCCCGACACCCTCCCTGTCCCCGGACTCGGCCCGGGTGAGTACCTGCCCCGCACCAAGGAATTCCTCCAGGTCCCTTCCCCGCTCTCCCTTCACGCCCACCACCCCCCAAACCCCCATTTTTGCAGCCGAGCTGCCTTCGGCTCCCCCACTCCACCCTCTCCGGAGCCCCAAAACGCCCGGGGGCCGCAGAGCGCAGCGCGGCTCCCGGGGCCCCGCGCCGACGCGCCCCTTCTTCCCCGCGGGGCCACCCACGCGCGCGAGCGGGGGGCGGGGAGGCCGAACCCCGTACCTCGGGGCGCCCCGGCCGCTGCCGGCGCCGCTGCTCCCGGGGACGCGGCGGAGCGCGGTGGCTGCACGAGGCGACCTGGAGGTGGCGGTGAGGAGAAGGGATCGGGGAGCCGCAGGGGTTTTAGAGGTGCCTCGGGGACACGTGACTGTTCTCGCGACCCCCGCGACCCCCGAGCCCCTGCTCCAGGGCGCCTGCTCCGCGCCAGCCTTTCGCAAAGACTGGGCCGGGGCATCCCAGCCCATCCCTTGCTGTTTGGGGGGCACCAGCGAGGAGCCGCAGGCCCCCCACTCAGCCCCCCCCCCCAGGATGGCACCATGTCGCCGCGGCGTCGCCGAAGCCAAGTTAACTTGACGAACGGGAAGATTCCTGCCCGTTCTTACCCCGGCCGGGTGGCCGGACGCGGAGCGCTGAGCTCGTGCCCGCGAGCGGCTGCGGGGCGGGGGAGGAGGGGGTGCATCTCCAAGCTGCTGAGGCTCCCCGAGAAAACGCGGTCAGGCCCAGGTTCTCTCTTTGTTCGGAAAAACCAAAAACCAAACCAACAAGCAAGCAAGCAAAACAAACAAACAAAAGGCCAACGCAGACCACCGATTGCTGCTGGCAGCTTTGGGGGGGGGGGAGAGGAAGGGAGCAGTCGAGGCGCAGAGCTTGACCTGCACGTGTAGGGGACACAAAGGAGTCCGCGGCGGTGCGCCCCGCCTGATAGGAAACGACGAATTCCCCTGCCTCGGGGGGCAGCAGCTGCGGGCGTGGGCGAGCCGGAGCTGGGGCGTGGGGGGCCGAAACGAACAACGCTTAGCAGGGCTACGCTCAGCGACACAAGGATGACGAGAGGGCAGAAGTGTTACAGTGGATTTAAAAAGACAAAGAAAAAACAACTTTCTGTTGGTTCTCCCAACGTGATTTCCAGCCTCAGTGTTTCCAGATGTGCATTTGCCTTATTTTTAGTCATTAGGGATGTGTGTGTGTGTGCGTGTGTGTGTGTGTGTGTATGAGAGAGAGAGAGAGAGAGAGAGAGAGAGAGAGAGAGAGAGAGAGAGAGACAGAGACAGAGAGACAGAGAGAGACAGAGAGACAGAGAGAGACAGAGAGACAGAGAGAGAGAGAGACAGAGAGAGACAGAGAGAGCGAGCGTCGAGCACAAGGAAGGGTGTATTTATTGTACACTTTAAAACTAAAAACGATTACATGACAGTCGCCTCATGGTGAGTCTGGTGACTGGTGATGAGTGCAGTTTTGTGGGCCTGGAACTCTGTAAAGGGGAGAGGACTGTATGTATCCTTTGGGAGCAATGTTGTTTGTAAATCTAATTTTACGTTATTCCAGAAACAGACCAAAATTCTCGTGCTCTTTTTCTGCTGGAGGTTAGCATTTGATAGTCAAGGGGTCTGTATAGATGGCCTTCGTATCAGCCAGAGAGCTTTGACATACCTCAAATATATCCAGTTCCTATTTCATTCTGTTCTATTTCTGGAATTCTAGTATAGTCACCCTCACATTTTAACCCAGCAGGCAGTCTGAGCAGACCCATGGAGGGATGGAAGTGTCAAGAAGAGAGATCAGTGAGCTAACAGAGCTTGGTTCTTAGACTTTCTCAACTCCAATATCTGGACAGTACTATGCATTGCCACATAACTTTGCACCCTCCCATCCCTTGCACAGGTATAAAACACACCTACTTCACATACACATTGGCTTTCAAACAATTTTCAAGGGAACCTCCTTTTGACTACCTTCCAAAAAACTAGTCTACGCTATAAGCTTTTGTATATTGAAAAATATAGGATGAATGTTATTTTTCCTTTTCCACAAATTTTCGTGTTCTTTGGATGACACGAACCTTTAGGTTGAAGTAACTGTTATTCGAGTATTAAAGATAAAAGGCTGACACATCACTAAGATGAAGATTTTGATTAGCCCACCATTTCCCTTCCTGCCACATACACAATCTCAAAAAGGGAGTCAGAATTTCTTCTTTAAATACGCATAAGATATACACAGAGACCAAAAAAAAAAAAAGTATTATTAAGAATCCTTTTTGGGGGAAGAAATTGCAATTTGAAAATCCCAACAATATTCTACACAAAGAGGAAGATATGAAAATATATGTATTTTCATCTTCAAATTTCCCAGGAGGAATTCGAGACTAATCATCACTCTATGTAGAACGGAAAAATTTCGTTTCTGTTTTATGAAGTAACATTCAAACAGAGAGAGTACTACTACCTCTGGGAACAGAAATAGTAATGTCCACCTCTGCTCCAGTAATTTTCCTACTCACTATTTATAAAATGCCCATTTGGGAAATTAAGTTGGATTTTATGTGTGTTGCAAAATTAAACTGGCTGTTTCCCAGTAGTCATGATTCTTTAACAGTTATGAAAAATAGCTGATCTATAAAGGTGAAAGTTAAAATAACTTGGGACCCTAAGACAAATATTGAATAGTAAAATGCTACAAACAATGCCTGGGGTAACATTTCTCTCGAGGAACATGTCTGTTGTTTTTGTTGAAGTTATTGTTGCATTTTAATAACAGCTACCATTTGTGGAGGACAGTGCTTTGGTACAATCTCGAATGAGATGTGATCTTGATATATTAGTCATAGGAATAGTGGGGTGGATAAAGTAGAGAAACTAGGACTATTTTATTGGATGCATTTTTTTCTCTGAGAATGTTTTTATATGAATTAAGGTAAAGTTAAATCCTTAATTCTTAAAAGGTGTGGAAAGAGTCATTTCTGTGTGTTATCAAAATGTTTTTATTACGCTCATTGCTTCATTGATTTCTGTGGAATAGTAATAGTTTATCATACAATCAATATTAGAACTTAACGAGGAAAACCTTAAAATCGTGGAATACATACCATTTTCTAAGGAACACAACTATTTTTTAAAAAGTAAACGTATTTTAAAGTAAACGTTCCAAGTTAAACATGCGCACACGCATATGTGATACATATGTATATATAGTTGTATAATCACATACATATTTGTGTAAGAGATAATACAAGTCAGAACACTTGTATTGCAGCCAGGTTTTTATCCCCAATTAATGGTGTAGCTTTTTACACAAAGCACTTGATCTTTTTAAGTCTTCACTTTCTTTGTCTGAAAAAATGAAATGTTTTGACTATCAGTTCTGGAGCTCCCCACCGAGCTCTAAATACCTATGACTTTATGTCATTAACAAACATGCCTTACAGACGTACGTGTAGAAAAATAACCTTTTTGGATATTCAGAAAACTTTAATGGTCATAGAAATTGTTTCTCTCCCTTCCATATGAGAAAAAATGAAGAAATACTGTTAAGTGTCCCGTTAATACTGGCACATTCTCTTTCCTGTAGCTATAATAATTATATGATGATATTTGATTCATTCTTTTAAAAAGTTGTGGGTGTCTTACAGGTCAACTCTTTATCTAATTATATTACTTTTAAAATTCCAGCACAAAAGACATAAAAAAAAGAACATGGATTCTTCCGGAGACATAACATTCTATCATGTAAATCCATATATGGGCCATAAATTCCCCTCTTTTGAATCAAAACTCCTCACAAAAAGTGGTGGTGTTGAGAAGTATCTCCCCGATGTTGTTTTTTAAAAATAAAATTTCATTTCTTAGCTAATTTTTAATGGTTAACATTTTGGCTAGTGGTAAGCCTAAATATAGTTTTTACTCTATTTAAGTGGATATGAAAGGGAAAGAAATTTATTTATTTTTGGAATATTGTTTTGTTTTGAATAGTCCTTAAAAAGACCATTTAGAAGACTGTTCAAAGCATAAGCCCAGAATCAAAAATTAAGATGATTTAATAATATGCTCTTGAAAAGTGCATCTGTTTCCATATTCTTACTCTTATTCTTACAGGTAACTCAGCTTTTAAAAGTATGTTATTTAGCAGGAAGAAAAAGATATGAGACATCTCTGCTAGCCATCGTATGCATTTTCCAAGGCATTATTCGAGCCTCTTCTCATCTAAAAATATGAGAAGAATCATCAACAGTAGTACAGTAGGAAGCATATATATGTATAAAATGTAGACACGTATACCAGCATTATGTGTAGGTATAAAAATAGCAATAATCCATCATAGCTAAAATGCCAAAGGCATTTTTTAAATGTTTGGGATGAACAGCGGCTTGATTTGTGATGCTCATAATTTATGCACTCCTACCTTAATGTTCTTCGTTCCTTTAACAAAAACTTTTTCCAGCATCTTCTGGTATATCAGATATCATTCCAGTCTCTAAGTTTAAAAATGGTAAAAGAAGTAGTCACTGCTTTCCAGTAACCACAGTGTCGTCGTAGGTCTGTGCAAAGAAATAATAAATTGCAGCACAGTGTGATAAGTTCTGTGTCAGAAATAAACTTGGAGATCTGTAGGAATACAAAGAAAAGCAACTCAGCTCATGGAGAGTTTGGGGAGAGGTCAAGGTATAAGAGAGGGCTTCAAAGCCGAGAAGGTCCTTCAGCTAAAGTTTGCAGAACTGGTGAGAGTTCAAAAAAGCAGATGGAGGGGATCGCAAGTAAGAAGTGGGGAAACAGTGTGAAGGTGACAGAGTGTAACATTCAGAGAAGTGCAAATAGTTCGGTATGACTGCAAGCGTGTGGGAAGTGATAGAGGATGATGCTGAAAATGTTAGTTAAAAAGGACATTGTGCTTTACGGGAAGGCTCTGCAGAGCAACTAGACAATTTAAGCAAGGGATATAATTGGATCGCTGTGAAAGCAGTTGGTGACAGAGAGACCGTTTAGTGGAGAAAAAAGTAGAGCTTGATGGGTGTAAGAGAACCCGTTTGGGAGGTATGTCGAGAGTAAAATGAGAAAAATGAGAGTCTGCCTAATCACATTTGAGAGTATGAGAGAAGAAAATCCTGGGGATGATTCTTAGACTCTGGTTTGAGGGGTAGAGATAGAGATAGAGATATTGGCAATGATGGCCATCTAGCCCGCTATCTGAGGAGTGTCCCGACCCGCGGGACCTAGTTATTTGTGGGGACGAGGAGGATCCGACCTGAAAGAAAATGGGGGCGAGAGAAGAGCGAAGGCAAGACAATACTCTGATCAAGCCTTCAAATTTTATTGTGAGACAGGGGTATATATACACTTGTGTTCAGGGGCGGAGTGTGCTATAGGATACATGTAGGCAGGGGATTGGCCGCGTAGCAGGGGTGGCAATAAGCTACATTCTGATTGGTATAAGATAATGGGGAGGAGGAGGAGCCATCTTTTTTTCTTTGTGTGGCTCCCGACAGAGGAGCACATTGCCAAGGAGAGGTGAAAAAGATCTGTACTTTAGCTAGGCATTTAGGGAGAGGAGCCTGCAAGCCCGTCCTTGATGACAGAGGGTTTGATTATGCATTAAGAGTGGGGGGGGGGGGGGGAGAGAAGACTAAGAATGGAATCTCCAGTAAATTTGAGTGATTCAGGGTCGATCGCAGAAGAGACAGAATCACAAAAACGCAAGTAACACGCAAGCATTATTTGGTGGTCTTGGACAGGCTTGAGTGACAGGGGGAGTCTCCTTGTAGTAAGGGACCTTCTGGAGACAAGATGCGGGGCTGCCACCCAGAAGGGGGATAGGACAAGGGGACTCTTGGAGGAGAAGGAGAAAATAGAAAGGGAACTTTTAGGCCCAGGTGGCATCACTCAGCAGCGAGGTGGGGAGACTTGGGGCAGGGAGCCCCAAAGGATAACAGCGGATCGGTGTCTTTTATGGCTACAGGGTTTATCTTCTCTACGGTTAACAAAAGACGAGTGCAGTTCCTCAGAGCATGTGAAGCAGGTAGGGTTTAACTAGCCCATAATATATTTATTTGGACTACATTTAAAGCAATTAGATGTATGAGAATTTGAGTTTGGCGCTGTCTGGCTTTGGGGCTGATAGTCCTAGCCTGCTTTGAAGGAGTCGACAATATGAGGACCATTTTCGGTTAAACGCACAGGTGCCGTCTCTGGCCCACTTGGATAACAGGATCCCAGGGAGAAAAACGCCTAAGAGGTAGATGAGACAGCAGATCCTGGGGGAGAGAAGACTGAGGAACAGCCAGTGAGGAAAGAGAAAAGCCTCACATATACAGTTAGTGACGTCGAAGGAAAAGAAAATTCCAGGAGGATAGAATGGTCAAGTGAGTCAAATGCGTCATAAGGAGTAAATGCAATAAAGTCTGAGTTGTGTCTCCTGGTTTTGGTCATTGGTGTCCTGGGCAAAACAGTTTCAGGTTGGCCATTTCGAGGAACAAATGAGAGGACGGTTATGTTCCTTATTCTTGGAGAAAGGGAAGACAGCCAGAGAAGCCGTGACATGGGTGAGGGAGTTATAATGAGAAGGAGTGAGCGATTTTGTTTTTTATTTTAATGTTAACCCAAGAAAACGGAATTATTGAATACACAGGTGTTATGTTATTGTTTAACAAACCTCCCAGAATCGAGTAGAACAAAACAACTTACCCGTGGATTTCATGCTCACGGATTGCGTGGGAGAGCACAGTGGTGATAGCTCGTCTCTGCCACATGCTGTTTGGGGCATCAGCTGGGAAAACTCAGTGAGCTAAGGTGACTCAAAGTCTGAGGGCTGAAACAGCTGGGCTGAAGGTCCCACTGCCCAAATGAGGGATGTGAAAGTTAGGGAGTAAATACCCTATGGCTTTAACTCACTTCAGAAGGAAGAGGCGTCCATTGAGACTGAAGACATGGAGGGACAATCTGAACTATCTTCTAAGATGAGAGGAATTGGGAGTCCCTCAAGCCCAAGCACTTCTAGGTAACATTTAAGGCTCAACTATGATTTTGAACTTGTAGTTGTAATAATCTGTTGAGTTATTTTTAACTACATGCTGTGCCAGCAGAGAGTGGCAGCTAAGTAGTTTCCTGGGTGGAGAAGAGTCACATTATACCACAGCTTTTCCTTGAATATTTATCCTCTTTCTAGATTTATGCATACCTAGGGGGTGGGAGGAGAAAAGCAACAGTTAGACCTTGAACAAAGGAATAAAAAAAAGATACTGACCTAAGCAAAGCAATACCTGGGAATACTTTATACCACCTCTGTGCCTGTTTGTGATATTATTTAGATGCACATAAGGAATCTTTTTCTTATCTTTGAGGAAATTGCCCTATCTCAGGGATGTGGAATAGTTTTACATCCTGGGGTCAAGTCTGAGCTCCTCATGTTGGCTCCCTGAGGTGCTGTGTTGTGAAGAGGTGTAATGCTAAGTCTGAGATTTTGGAGGTGGGGGTCAGGTAGGGGTGGGAGGGGAGCCAGATGAACAGTCAGAGACACTTGTTGTTGATCACGGAAGGTTCAGTGGTGGCATTCATACTTGCCCTTTTCACTAACGGTTCCTACTTCATTTCTTTGAAAGGAGACATGAGTGGTAATAATTATAATAAAAATAATAGTAACAGTGGCAAAGCTCTTTTCATTAGGCATGCAACAAATACAAAGTGTTACTCTTTTGAAGAATAACATTATACATTTGTCAAATTACTAAAGGGTGTCTGACAAGATGAGATCTTCAGGAAAATGTTTGGATATTTATTAAATTTTAAGATCCTAGTCCTCTAGAGTCTTATTCTGTCAGTGTTTTAAAACAAAATGCTCTAAATTTGTAGTCTATGTAACCAAATGAGAACTCTCTTGAAGTGCATTTCTATTTCAAATCAAGAATAAATCCATAAATAGTATTTGGTGACCTCTATTCTAGGAAGATAACTGAATTGTTTGTCTATATACTAGTATATTAACATTTTAACTAAATTCGTTGTCAGTTTTTTCTGCTAGTTAACTTTCTCAAAAGACAATTGAATAAAGTAATTGTATTAACTAATTGATCACACTAAACAAGTTAGTTAAAATTCTTTAACTACTATATATTATAGGTTCTAGCATCGAGATTTTTTTCTTTAACATTTTAATACTCTGAGATTCATTTGCAATTGATTGTATGTCATTGCTTTACTGGAAGCATCTTTTCTTTCTTGGTGGTCGATCAAAATAACAATGCAACTTATATTCTGTGGCATCATAGATCCAAAAAAAAAAAATGCAGTAGGTAAATCACAGAAAGAAAAAAAAACTGGCACCTAATTAATTCATAAAATATGAACCGATTCACCAACATACTGGATAGTAAGTTCTACCCCAGTAGAATTTCCTCCTTATCATATCACCCACATTCTAGTTTTCTCTTACATTTCTAGTTATACATAGTGTTAATGCCTATCAAGATTTTTTCTAAATGATTATTATAAGTTTCCTGTATTGAGGCCTAATAGTATTTCAGAAACTTAAGCACTTGCCGAAGAAATTCATCAGGAGATCGATAAAGTAATTACAGTGGATAAATTCTTGTACCAAGTATAGTGACACTCGTTTATTCGATTATTGAATCAGAGAATTTAGAGTCTAACCATAAAGATGTTCTATTTTTTGTCTGCTAAACTTAAGATCTACAGAGGTTTAATAAGTAGATCCTACCCCTCAGTTCAAATACTAGAACAAGACTGTTGCCCAGGAGATTATGAGAATAGGCCATTACTTTAATTCTAGTTATGGTTTATAGGTCTTACTATTATGACATTTCAGAAGGAAATACAAAACATGCAAAAAAATTCTCTCTCCCTAGCAAAGATTTTCTCTAGTTTGAACCCCAAATAGGAAGGTATTGACTGACTATTCACCTGAGTAGAAAAAGAAATGATCTTTAATTATTTAATGTCTCTTTAACACATCTTTTGAGGAATTTGGATACTCGACACATATCTTCTGAGGAACTCAGATTACTTTATTCCAGTCTTTCCAAGATTATATTATACGAGGATCTTACATTATATTTGGTGATTACGCTATGCTTGATTCTTCTATTTTACACTCAGGAAAGAGTACTTGGTGAATGATACTCCCAGAGTGTTAAAAATTTTGCTACCATTGAGGAGCATTTCAGAACTTCTCTTTGTACCGCAAAATTTGACATAGAAAAAGTCTTTGAGACCAATGATCAATCAAAGATTGGTATTTGATATGACTATCTCAAAAATGCGGCTTTATAAATTTGCCTCGGGGGGACACTTTATAAAAATTAATTAAGATAACAAAATACAATGGCCACAGTAGTTCAGGCATTCTTGCAGACATGCCTTTATCAGCATTCTTGGAAAAACATAAAGGAAGGTATCTAACGAGTCTAAATTATATTCTCAAGTCCAAAATACTTGCTGATAAAGCAGAAAATGTTTACATGAAAATATGTTCTTCACAGAGATTTAAAGTATTTCATTTATAATTCTCACAGCAGGCTAAAAATAGCCAATTTGATGATCCAAACCTTGAGGTAAACTTGTTTCCAAGAACAGAATATGACTTAAATGAATGGAGTGGACAGAGGGCAAATAGAAGCTTAAATGAGTTATAGCTCTTTGAAAGGATTGAAATTCCTAATAATGCCTTAATTTTCATTTTTGGTTAAAAAAAAGGAGAGAAAAGAAAATATCGATGCCATTTTACTCTTTAACCATTAGCGGGATTTTTAAAAAATGTATGCTCATGTCTATTATAGTACACTTATTGCATGATCATGATATTTTAATTCTTGATCATATCCCTTTCTATCTATATAAAAATATCTAATGACAAATATTTTTAAAAGCTTTCCTGGGGGGAAAAACAGATTTTGTACATTACTATCGATATAAATAAATGAGCTATGACTTATATTGAACTTTAAACAGTGTTTATTCAGCCTAACAACCAACCAGAAAAAGAAAACATTCCTTAGCAGTGGAAAGTTCAGGCAATTCCATTTGCCTTGGGAATTTAGTTTTGTTTTTCGTTTGGAAACAGAATGCAGTCATAGTTGTTATGTAATAAAACCTTTATGCATCTCCTAGGCCGTGAGTGCCCTGTATCTTTACTTGGAAAGACTTCTTTTTTGCGACAGTTTGATTTGGAAGGAGTTTTATTCCTCCACGTCAGTAAATACTTTCCGTGCGTGTGAATTCCACAACTTCTAACTTTTCAAAGTAGGATAGCACTATGTAAAACATCTGAGATCAGGGTGTCATTAATTACTCTGAATCATCGGGCACCATGACGGGCTGGGCACCATCGATGTACTCTGTGTACGTTCTATTCTTTTCTCCATGATGTTCGGGACAGTAGTCGATTAAGCGCCGAGGAAATGGTCCTGACTCTTTGACCACGGAAATGTTCCGTTCATCGTGCGCCCCTAAAAAAAGCAATCAGGCGCTGAGAACAAAGGTGACTCAATGCACTTTCTCAGTGGCAAGAAAGGAGGGCTGAAAGGCCGGGCGCTCTCATCCAATTCTCTTTTTTTTTTTTTTTTTGCCTTGTTAAAAAATCTTCTCTTCACTTATAAAAGGGTGGGGGGGGGAGAGGAAACAAACCTAAACCCTCAGCATTGGCTTAAGAAAGGTTTGAACGCCACACACACACACACACACACACACACACACACACACACACACACACAGAGCAAGAAACACAGAGCGGCGTATGTCCGGTGAATTTCACGTCTTCTCTGTCCGTGAGTAGCAACCCAGTGCACTCTTGCGTTGGGGCTTTACGGTCCAGCTTTTTTCCCCGCCGGGTGTCACTTCGGCCACCAGATGGCACTGACCTGCAAACAAAGGGAAACGCAGTGGCATTGACTTTTTGAAAGCCTCGTCGGATTGCCTCGTCCTCGCCGAGTCAAGGACCGTGTGGGGATGAGCGCGTTCTGCCCTCTGCACCGCGCCCGCGGGTCTAACAATGCGCGGATCGCTTTAATGGCGTTTCTTTTCAGAATTCCTAGGCAACGCACCCCCGAGGTGCAGATCCAAGGTGAGGTGTTTGGGGGGGGGCGGGGGGCGGGGAGGGAGCTTGGGGCGCGCCGCGTGGGGCGCGTCACGTGATCCGGGGCTGAGCTGGAGTTGGGCTTTAAGGGGGCGTCTCTGCTCCTCTCCATCACGCTGGAGCATCTGAGCCGGAGAGACGCCCGCGGATCGGATCTTTCCTCCCCTGTCCATCGCCCTCCTCCCCGCTCCCATCAGCAAGGGCGGAAAAGACGAAGCCAACAGGGCGGGGTAAGTTTTCAAGTTTGCCCCTCGTAAAGGACTTTGGGGAAATCTCCCGCAGACGGAGTGATGGGTGAGGAAGACTAAAGCGTGCAAGAGCCCGACAGCGGCTCCGGGGAACTGTGCTGGGGCGTGGAGTCAGCCTTGCGGGTTCGGGCGGGTTGCGAGGTGATGCTCCAGACGATGCGACAACTCCAGGACTCCCGCCTCGGGCTGTGGGCACGCTGGGCACCGGGGCTCGCCGCACCCGCACACCCCACTCCGGATGGATTTCTGGACCGGCTCAGTTCTCCTGAGGTTCTGGGGTTCAGGCCGAGGGCGTGGGCAGGTGCGCTAGTTGATCTTCCGCTCACCTCTCTCGTCTTTCTCGTTTTCCTGGAGCTGGTGCTGGGGAGGGGAGCGGGTGGAGCCCGGGCTCCCCCCGGGGGCCGCGGACCCCAGTGCCGGCGTGGCCCCCGGGGACGCTTGTGGGTGGGTCCCGGCGACTGGGCTGGGTTCGAGCCGCGTTCACCTATGCTGGGTCCCCACCGTCCGCCGCTGCGCCCTGGTCGACGCTCTGAACCCTGTCCTGTTTTCGAGTTTTAACCGTGGAACTCTGTAGCTCCTTTGAGAAGTGCTGTCAGGGCCAGGCTGGCTTGGGAGACTGGGCATGGACTGGAGGTGGAGGTGACTTGAGTGTTCCGTGGGTCCCCAGGTAGACTGGAAAGAGGCAGCGTTTGAAGGGCTGATGTTGGGCCAGAGGGAACTGGCTGGATCTGGGCTCTGCTTGTTTCTTTTTAGTTGGTTTGGATGGTTTCTGTTTTGCCAGTCTCACCGTCATAGCTAGAGTCTTTCCCTGATAGATGAGTGGCAATTGTGTGTGCGGGAGGGGGCGTCAGGAATGAGGAAAATTGGGGGCAATTCACCTAATTCCACAGTAAAGGTGGGCGCCTAAGCTTGCAGAACAGGAAAAACGTAGGGGAGGAGAGAGCAGGAGTGTGATTAGACATTCCGCGCCCCCCTTTTTTTTTTAAAAAAAAAGCTCTCAGAGTGGCCACGGCCACTTGGATCCTAGAGAAACCATAACTTTTTAGGTGACACAGAGGCAGGGGTAAGTGCAAGGGGCTTGCTTGTCTCTCTCTGTGAACAGGGAAATGGCAGCTGTCAGTCCCAAGACTCCAGGCAGCTTTCCTAGGGAGGCAGGACCCCAGAAAGCTATCCAGCCCAGTTCCCCACCCTGACTAAAGACCCAGTGCCTTCCCGCGGGTCGCTGGGGCTTTGTTAGTCTTCCTTAGTGTTTCAAGGCAGCCGTCTGTTGAGCAAGCCCTCCGCAGGGAGGAAGGAACAGGGACTTATGTAATTCGTGGGAGATAAACTCGGAGTAACTTTGGGAGGCTGCAGGCACCAAGGTTGGCATTTCTTTCCCAAAGCAAAGGAGGTGAACCACTAACTAATGCTGAGTAGAGGGAAAAATTTACCTGCAGCAGATATGACCAGAGAGCTGTATTTTCAGGTAGTAACAAACAGCACTAAGAACAGTTAGCAGTGAAAGGCCAGTGTTCTGACCGGAAAGGAGAAATTTCCATTTGGAAAGGGGTTCATCTGACAACTGGTGATGTATGTAGTGTCTCAGTTTTGTCTGTAAATGCACATGACAGCTATCATAAGATTTAATCATCGTGAATTTTTGTCGTATCTGTAGTGACAGACCTTATTTTAGAAATATACTTTGGAATAGCAAATCTCAAGTTATTTGCTTTTGCAAAGATAATGTATATAAATTCTTTCTCTGTGAGTATTGTTATTTTCTGAAAATTACTCTTTCCTAAATCATACTAAGGTAAGCTTAAAATATACATTGTATCCAATGGGAACTCTTTGACCCAAATGGAATGACCACTCAACATGCATTTAGCAAAGGAGGCTAGCAAATACTTTTTAAAAAGAGTTTACATTTTCTCTATAGCTAACTTCTTAACTGCTACCCTTCATAGAAAATGTCAATCAAATATAATTTCAAAGGTATCAGAGTAGAGTTTCAGTATATTTACCTAAATTCATCTGCAAGAGAGCTGTCTTTGTAACCCATACATTATAATAATTTAAGAAATGTTCGCATTAATTCCCATACATGATGAATTTTGTCAAAGTTAGTCACGGGTGTACAATTCCTATTTTTCTTCCTTTCCACTGCAAACACCTTGTTCTACACCTTCATTATCTCTCACCTGGATTAATGCCCTAGGCTCTTAGTGAATCTCCCTACTTCTCTCTTCTGTCTTAAGTCTCTTGAAAACAGCAGCTAGAACAATAATTTTAAGAACAAGTTCTGTAACTTCACCCTTTTACCAAAGACTCTCCAGTGACTCCTCATCTTTCTCAGGGGAAAATGTCAAAGATTGTCCCATGGAATGGGCCCTTACACAGTCTGTCCTCCCCCATTTACCTTTTCCAATGGAATTTCCATACTAGCCTCTCCTGTATTTATTCCACTTCTCGCTGCTATTTAACACACCAAGTACACTCCAGCCTTAAGAGTTTATACGCTTTCCAAATGGGTTGCAATCCCTGAGATCTCTGCACGGCTTCCTTGCTCGGCACTGTCCAGTTTTAATGCACATGCCTTCCTTATTACCCAGGAATAAATTGCAACGACCAACAATCATAGTTTCTTTTACTTGCTTTAATTTTCTCCATAGCATTTACTATAATCGGACACTGTTTTTATTATTATTATTATTATTATTATTATTATTATATTTTGTCTTTCTCTGCCCACAAGACGAGAAACTCAATGAAAATGTCACTCTCTGTCTCCACTCAAACCAAGTCTGACACAAAATAAGTGTTCAATAAATATTTATTGGATGAATAAATTTTCTTCAGAAACATTTCTCTTTTTAACACCAAGTGGGACATTTTTCCTGTATACCTGACCCAATAAAATGACTATTGTAATTAGCATGCATTTGGCCTGTAAAAGGGCTAGGATAGGTTTAGCTATTGATGTTAAGATTAACTCAAGAAAGAACCCGCTATTCCACCCACACATTGACTATATCGGTCAACACATTTAGATTCTAAATCTAATATTTGCAAGGTATTAACTATGAGGTGTACACAGCACCTCTCTTAAAGAGGTTATATTTTAATTGAGAGGAGCCAGTGAAGGATTCATGAAACTAAATGATGCTTTGAAAGATAGGTAGAATTTGGATTGTGATGAGACAGACCACCCGGCAAGGAATGGCAGGGGCAAAGTTGCAGATGCTGAAACAAGCCAGGCACACTCGGTGGATGGTGAAGAGACTGGCCTGCCTGGAACAGGGCATTCACAATGGGTTATTAGAGCAAGGGCGAAAAGCAAAAGAGAAGCATAATGTAGAGTTCTTCAAGCATCAGGCTGAGGAACGTACTCAGTGGTCCACACCTCCTGGGTCACATCTGGGTACTTACTCTCCCTGGAGGTACTTGGTGACAGGGAGCCCTGAGAAGTCATGGGATAAAGATGTATTTTCCTATCAAGCTATGTTTACTTGAAACAATGAAGGAAAACTCACAATTACCTAATAAGTGATGTTAAATATGTCGATAACAACCCGAACATGAAGTATGATGCAAAGTTTTCTTGAAATCTTAAGTGAGAAATTTCCGAAGAATTTTTAGATTATTACTTGCTTCTTCGAGGTTTGTTCCCAGACACTAAGAAACAGAAGTCATTCTCTCTGCCTTTGGTATTCCTGAGAGAAAAAGTGTGGTTATCATGTAAGTGTAGGAGTCATTACAGTTATAGGTTTTTGCCCAGAGGAGAGAAGAACCATATTTCTAGCAATGTTCTCATTTGAAATCATTCCACTACCATTTCTCATCTTAATACTTTCATTCTCACTTAATATTAGCAACCTTTATTTTTATTCTACTTCAGTTTTATAAATCCAAGTTGTGGTTTATAATAAAAAAAATTACTCCATACTCTAGAAAGCAGAAACACTCAAGGGAAGGTTCATTAGGGGCACCACTTAAAAGGCAAACATGTTGTTGGTTCATTAAATGTCTGATCTCCTTTTCAATGGAAGCAAATCTGCATGATTTTCTTTATTGTTCTCACATAAGAAAGAAATAAACCCAATTCACTTTCATAACTCAGGCACAATGGCCTGATAATTAACATAAGAAATCTCATTTCATATATTTACTTAGTAATCTAGAGTAAATCAGAGATTTTTAAAAAGGAGTTTTTAATTTTTACCAAACTATTGTCTGTAATTTATTGGTAAGCAAAGAGCATTTGTATCACAAAATGCTGTGGAAGATTAAAATTATGACTAAAATTAGATCCCTGTATTGTACCTACATACACTCTATAGGGGAGGGGGTATTTACAGGAAAAGAACCAAAGAAATCCTTTGAAAACTTGCCTTACTAATAAAATCATAGACTCTTACTTAGAAAGAACAGAGCTATCCAATTGAATCTTCTACACAATCCTCAAATGTCTTATATGTAGCAGTAATAAACTTTTGTGTATGAACACTAGCTAGAGTTGAGGGCAATTCATTCCATTTGATTAAAACTTTGTTCCTCATAATGATGTAAAATTTGTTTTGGTTTGGTTTTTTAATATAATATACTTCCTTCGGTTCTGCTTCTAACTTGTATATTTAGACGTATTATTCTAAGCCCAGTTCCCTATGCCACAAGCGACCCATTCAAATATGAGAAGGCATCTGTGTCATTCCTAGTAAGTCTTTTTTGGATTAAACATCTGTTCCTTGAACAGTCTTTCATATGACAAAGTTTTCTGCTGTTTCACTGTATTAATCATCTCCTTTAGAATATACTTGTTAACTAACGTCTGCCTTAAAGAGTAATTCAGTGTATGGCGGAACTATTCGTACAACTTGACCTCTACGTGAATTCTTTCATTTCTATAGCAATAGGAAGAATTAGGTTAATTTTTTTGTTTTGTTTTTCTTTGCTTGTTTCATATGTTTTTCTTATGTTTTGAGCTGTGCATTACATTTTTTGTTACACATTCATATTCTTACAGTGTTTAGGAATGTGCTGATAGCACTGTTTATATAAGATTTTGAGCATTACTAATTTACAGGCCACTGTGTTTTGCTGAAACAATGTATAAGCAAGTCCAATGAAAATAGTGCGAGATTTTTTTCAAAGTGTTGGTATCGTTTCTGCTATTTTAAAAAGATGTTTATACAGATTTCATTTCGTTTATTTATTTCAGTGTTCACTTTAGATAGTACTATCATCAGTCAGAATTCGTTTTGACTGCCCTCAATAAAATTAGTAATACAATTGGTCATTTTCTCTTTACAGATTGTTCAGTTCAAGGGAATGAAGAACTCAGGATGATTTTGATAAGTGGATTCCAATATGGGGAATAAGAATAAGCTGCACATTTGACCTGCTTTGAAGAAACATACTGTCCATTTATCTAAAGTAATCTATAACAACCAAACCCATCAAAATGAATTCAACAGCATTTTCCCAGGTCGAAAATCATTCAATCTACTATAACTTTTCAAAGAAGAATTCCCAGTTTTTGGCTTTTGAAGATGATGATTGTCATCTGCCCTTGGCCATGATCTTTACGTTAGCTTTAGCTTACGGAGCCGTGATCATTCTTGGGGTCACTGGAAACCTGGCCTTGATCATAATCATCTTGAAACAAAAGGAGATGCGAAACGTTACCAACATCCTGATCGTGAACCTTTCCTTCTCAGACTTGCTGGTTGCCATCATGTGTCTCCCCTTCACATTCGTCTACACGTTAATGGACCACTGGGTTTTCGGTGAGGCGATGTGCAAGTTGAATCCTTTTGTGCAATGTGTTTCCATCACCGTATCCATTTTCTCTCTGGTTCTCATTGCTGTGGAAAGACATCAGCTGATAATCAACCCACGAGGGTGGAGGCCAAATAATAGACACGCTTACGTAGGTATTGCTGTCATCTGGGTCCTTGCTGTGGTTTCTTCTCTACCCTTCCTGATCTATCAAGTCTTGACCGACGAACCATTCCAAAACGTCACACTTGACGCCTACAAGGACAAGTACGTGTGCTTCGATAAATTTCCGTCAGATTCTCACAGGTTGTCTTATACCACTCTCCTCTTGGTGCTGCAGTATTTTGGCCCACTCTGTTTTATCTTTATTTGTTACTTCAAGGTAAGAAAACTTTCTTTCCCCACCCCCCTCTACCGTTTCCATTTTGATCTTCTTTCCCAAGAGTTTCTTCTTAACCGAATGGTTCTCCTTGAACTCATTTTTTCTTTCCTCTATAGATCTATATACGCTTAAAAAGGAGAAACAACATGATGGACAAGATAAGAGACAGTAAATACAGGTCCAGTGAAACGAAAAGAATCAACATCATGCTGCTGTCCATTGTGGTAGCGTTTGCAGTCTGCTGGCTGCCCCTCACCATCTTCAACACCGTCTTCGACTGGAACCATCAGATCATTGCTACGTGCAACCATAACCTGTTATTCCTCCTCTGCCACCTCACGGCGATGATATCCACCTGTGTCAATCCTATATTTTATGGATTCCTGAACAAAAATTTCCAGAGAGACTTGCAGTTCTTCTTCAACTTCTGTGATTTCCGGTCTCGGGATGACGACTATGAAACCATAGCCATGTCGACCATGCACACAGATGTCTCTAAGACGTCTTTGAAGCAAGCAAGCCCAGTCGCATTTAAAAAGATCAACAACAACGATAACGAAAAACTCTGAAACCGCTGTAGCGTGTGGTTTCATCTGACGTCTGTTTCAAAAGAGGCACAGCTCGCCGCATGTTTTCATTACCCATTCAACCAAGGGACGGGGGTGAAATCATTGAGGAAAAACCAGGATTTTCTTGTCTTGCTTTTTACTGCTTTCGTTGTAGCTGTCGAAATTACATTTGGACCCAAAATGTATGGGCTTCGAAATCTTCCGGCCATAGTTCTGACCAGACATTCTCGAAGTGCTTTTTGTAAACGTATGCGTATATTGTATTTATTGGAACGAACTTTCTTTAAAGTAATACTATTAACTGACTTGAGAAGCACTGCACCTGATACTCTTACTAGATTGGGCCGTCCTGATTAGATTAGAGTAGATTGTCACTGGATTGGGTGATCTTGGTGTGACGAGAGGCATCATTTTGGTCCATTACAGAGGCGACAGCATGTAAAAGCAGCACGTAAAATATGAAGATAAAAGAGAGTCTGTGTCTTGCATACATACAGACTAAAGTCATTCTGCAGCGATCTGCATTTTTTAAATTGTAAGACAGGATTTATTTTGCTCCTAATTGATCATCACTTAAGATAAAAATGCATTCAAAAATAACTTCACAGCTCTAAGTATCATGGGAATTGAGCCACCCACAAGAATTAAGTGGGAAAGCAGTTCCTTAACTTTAAAAACCATTTTGGTACTGGACACAACCAAAGGATTTCAGAGTAATCAGCTTAGTGATTAAATTAATACGGCAGATAGTTGGATTATATTTATTTGGGTTGATGGTCAAGAGGCTTTCCATTCTTCACATACTGTTCAGTGTTTGTCAAGCTTTCTAGCATAAATACACACATAATCCAAAAGGCATTTCCAGCTTACAGTCTATAAAAAACACAAAGTATATTTTGCATACATTAGTGCCTATATAGTAACTCATTTTAAATTTTCAACATCCGTCTTGCAAAGGAGGGCACCAAGGTACAAGATTAAAAGAATGTTTACCCTGGCTAGCAGGCATAAATACCTGAAAACTGGAACACTTCATATAGTCCATGTTAATTTGTATAAATCGTGTGCCTTGTGGAGTCTTATAAATAATGCACTATATTGAGTACTGAGTAGTTGCGTCATTTTAATATTCTTAATTTGATGTATCCTGTAATCATGATTGAGCCCCAGAAACATTTGGAGAAAAGATATTTTAAAGAACAAGACATATCTTTGATGTATTGTACACACAAAGTATTAAATGTGTTTGATTTTAGAAGAGTAGACATTTTCTTTATAAAAATTCTGTTTGCTTTTTTTGAGTCTCTTGTGTCTCTTCGTTTTATTTTCTTCCTTCTCTTTCTTTTTCTTTCTTTTTCTTTTTTCTTGGGTGTGTGTGTGTGTGTGTGTGTGTGTGTGTGTGTGTGTGTGTGTGATTTCATATCTCCCCTCCTATGACGTTCCCACAGCAACCTGTATCTGCTTGCTAATAAAACATTTTTTATAGTGGTATAAGCGTTGATGGCCCAATCTCCCTTCTTTATTTCTTGAAGTTTCTTGAAGGCAGGGACTGTTTTAAATATCTCTGTGTCCTCAGTGCATTTAGCACAAGAACCTAGAAGGTTAAAACAAAATATTTCTAAAACATATGAATAAATAATGACCCAATTTCCTTCCTTCTCATTTATGATCATATCGACTTACATCCTGAAATTTTCTTGGCCTCCTTCTCATAAGTCCAACTTTACCAAGAAAGTGTTTTTAACTGTTATTTTCCCTTCTAAACTAAGCAAAAAGGACTTGTAGATTTTAGAAACCTGCACGGTTAGTCCTGTGAGTCAAACAAGTATCAGAATTTTTTACATTGAATGTTAATATGAATTCAACTTATAGCCTAAGAATGCCTTTTAGTTTTACTGAATAAGACAAACATTCTCAAACCAACTTTTAATGTATAATGGAAAATATCATCATCTTTTCCTACCCAAACCTGGAAATTTAAACTACTTGATGTCTTTCTGTTTTGGGGGGGACGATGGGAAATTTCATCTTTCTCTACTTAGGTGCTAAGGAAACAAATTGCTCCTTGAGAACAACCTTAATAGGCAGGGGCTTCTTTGTCAGCACTTTTACTAAGATGGCCATTTCTAGAATTTTCATTCAGCTGTGCAGGCTGCTGGTTCCTTTGCTTTACAGAAATAATGAACCGAATATCAAATTCTCTTTTATCCCAAAATGTGAACTAACAGTAAAGTCTGGGGGGCGGGGGGGGGTCAAGGCAGATCCAGTATCATTCAAGAAGAAATAAATGTCCATGTTAAATACAAACTACAGAACCTTTGGGTTTTCTTACATCCAAGAACGACAAATTATTGGCTTAATATAAGAGCTTAGTTATGGTGTAGCTTATATAAATTTAGGATAAAATGATAATAGCCAGGATTTTTAAACAGTCCATGCTAAGTACTATGTCAAGTACTTAAGTACCTGTGAGGATGTGTAACTAATATGACCACTTTACATAAGAGGAAACTGAAGCTCAAGTTGAAAAATTCGAGCAACACACTGAGTGACAAATAGAGCAGAAATCAAACCTGGGTCTGTCTAGTGCCAGTAAACTAATCAAGGAGCTGAACCTGAGAGACAGTTTTAGGAAATAATTTTTTCCTTTCTTTACAAGTTACATTATTAGGGTATAACATATACTATTCACCTTCTTTCTGGTTGTAGCTGCTGCAAGAAATGGAATGAAGAATAAAAGTTGAGAGAAAATGGCCATTACGATTATTTTTAGCCAAAATTTCATTTTGAATTAGAGAAGTATACTTAAAAATAAAATGTGACTATTCATATTAACTGTATATTTATTTACTGTTAACTGGATATTCTCTTCCCTTCTTCTATACCACAAATTTTCAAGGAAATATAAATGCATATTTACTATAACTTCAAAATTTGACACTCAGATAAATGGATATTTTCCTAAAGAAAGCATTTCCCCACCCACAGTAAAAGTGATAGAAAGAGGCAGATTCGAGCTGAGGTTTTAGGGGTAACTCCAGCCTGATTCCCTTGTAATTCACTGAGTTTATGGACAATGTTCGGTCTTTCATCACAGCCAGGATTGCTTTTCTCAGCAATTTAGGATTCTGCCGGAGAATGCATTTTTTAGTGAGATGTGAATTCTTTCACGCCTTCATATTTTCTTCATCTGCTTATCCCTGTGGTCCATCAAACAACATGTGTTAGACTTAACAGCCTGAGCCTATGAAAATGAGAGCATAGTTTTTTAGGGCAAGTTAATAAGACTTCTTAAATTTTTTTTATTCAATGATTTCTTTTTTAATATATTTGTGTGTAAGTGTGTGTGCACATGCCACACGTTATATGGATATATATATATATATAACATTATATATATATATATATAATTTTACAATGGGTTTATGTTGATCGCTATTCATTTTCTGATTTTTTAATGAAAACTTCCCTATATAGCAGTTATCACAATTTGCCCTACAAAATACTATTTCTTTCCTCATTTCATAGAAAAGGAAACTGAAGCATCAAGAGGTAATTGTCTGTCACTCAGCTAGTAAATGACACCCAGGATTGAAATCCAGACAATTTGGTTCCTGACCATACGTCTTTAACACACTGAAAACCTTTCGCACATGCCAGACTCCGCCTGAATTCCCCAAGCTCTGCCTCTCGTCTTTCTGTTATTAAATCTATCTTCACTCTAGCTGCCCTCTAGGCTTGCCCCAACTCTACCTAACCTCAGAAAGGTCAAAAGCAGATATTTTTCAAAGCTGTTCTCTAAATTCGAACAAGGACTCTGATTACGGCCATTTAGGCACAGCTGTGGTATTGAGACGCAGATCTGCTCCACCCAAAGATTATCAGTGCAAATCTATTTTCTTTTTTTCCAGGTCTTTATCCCCTCTGCCTGCCTGGTTCATACCATCCCTGGTCTGTCTAGATTCCCAGCCAATGCCTGAGTCAACTTTTAGGATCTTTTTCCCAATACAAGGGTAGGGTTTTAAACCTGACGAAACCAATTTCTGCTTGGAGCTTAAAGCATCACACTGCATAGTCCCCTGGTCTAGCCCACAGGCTGAGGAACTGCCCTCTGAATAGTCTTTGAATAAGGGCTGCTGCCTGCCTGACTTCTACATCCTGAATCCTGCTCTGAGAAGAAATGCAAAGCACCCTCAACTAACTTCACTAAAAGTGAACATTATTTTATTCAAGCCAAAAAGCATACTGTATGTACAACTTTTATTGACAGAATAACACAATTGCCCCTTCACCTATGTTATAGACATTTTTTTTGACATATTTTAAAAAGCAATTCTATTTTATTACAGGACTACCTTTGTCAAAATTATCCTTGCCTGAGGTGTTGTTTGTTCTGACATTAGAAATGAAAACTGTGACAGTCATTTGGATCTCTGGCCGGCTTTTCTCTTATTTTATTTATTTAATAACTCTTCTTAAATCCACCAGAGAAGTAAGGTCACAGAACAAACTGCTGCTCCCCAAAGTGGAGAGACAGACACAGAGAATCACAATTCTGTTTAGCAGAAATTGTTAAGCTGAAAACTCCATAGGAACAAGTGTTGGTATAAAAAAAACTTGAATTGTAATTGATGAATTGGTGGAGGTTTAGCGTGGACCAGTCTTAGAGTCAAAAACTCCAAGGGGACCCAGCCACAGGGAGGCCCCTGAATGTTCTACCTCTGGGAACTTGACCAAGTTTTTCAGTTTATTGACCAAATTTTAACAAAATATCAAAGAAACGTTCAATATAAAGATCCACATAGATTAAAAATAAGGAGATAGTAACAAAAAATCCAACTGAAAAATAGGCAAAGGACAAACATAGACATTTTTCAAAAGAATACATTCAAATGGCCAACTGGTACATTTGAAAAGGTGTTCAACATTCTTAGTCATTAGGAAAATGCAAACTAAAACCACAATGAGCTATCACCTCATTAAGATGTCTATTATCAAAAAAAGCAAGAGGTAAGTGTTAGCAAAGAAGCGGAGAAAGGAGAACCCTTGTTCGCTGTAGTGAGAATGTAAAATAGTACGGAGCATTCCTTTCCTCAAGAAATAAAAATGGAACTAGCATATAAACCAGCAATCCCATTTCTGGGTATATGTCCAAAGAAATGAAATCAGTATCTCAGATATCCACACTCCAGTGTTCATTGCAGCATTGTTCACAATAGTCAAAGTATGGAAACAATCTAAGTTTCCATCAGTGGAATAATGCATAAAAAAGATGTGCTGTGTGTGTGTGTGTGTGTGTGTGTGTGAAATGGAATATCATTCAGTCTTAAAATAGAAGGCAATCTGTCATTTGTGACAATATGGTTGAAACTGGACGGCATTTTATGCTAAGACAAGTTCTTCATGGTATCACTTATATGTAAAATCTTAAAAAAAAATTGAATTCATAGAAATAAGATAGAAAAGTGATTGCAGGGGGCTGGGAGTTAGGGAAAGGGAGAGGTTAGTAAAAGAATATAAACTCTCAGTTATAAGATAAATCAAGTCTGAGGATCTAATTTATAACAGTGACTACAGTTAGTAATGGAGTATTGTACCAGTAAGATTTACTAAGAAAGAAGAAGGAAAAAAAAGGAAAGGTAAATATGTGAGGTGATGCATATGTTAAATAATTTGATGGGGGGGATGTCCTTTTACAATGCATACAAATATCAATTCATCACATTGTACACTTTAAATATTGTACGCTTTAAAAATCCTACAATTTTATTTGTTAATCATATCTCAATCAAGCTGGGAAAATTAAATCAAAGTACTGGGATCCAGATTTTATTTAAAATATTGTTAAGAAAAAGGAAGAAAACTTAGTAAAAAAAAAATGGAAAAAACGAGTGTCATCAAAAGGGAAATTCAAGTTGTTGCTAAATATGTAAGTTATTCTTCAGTGTCTTTAGTAATCAGGAAAAGGTAAATTAAAACCACAGTGAAATGCCATTGCATACCTATAACTCTGGCTTAAATGGGAAAAGTGTGAGTTGCGTACAATGCTGGTAGGACTGTAAATGGGTGCAGTCACTTTGGAAAACCGTTTGGAATTAGCTAGTAAAGCCGAAGATGTGAATATCTTATCCTACACTTTCAGCTCTAGGAACAGATTCCACAAAATTTCTTCTGCATATGAACCAGAATACATTATATGTAAAAGAATGTCTACAGCATCATTATCCTTAATCATCTAAAACTAGAAACAATCTGAATGTCCAAAGATGGTAGAAGGGATCAAGAATCACAGCACGTTCACAATTAGAATATTTTATAGCCATAAAACTAAATAAACTCTGACTCTCTTCCAATTCTTCCTCAGATAATATTGAATAACTGAAAATAGACAAATAATAATACTTTTTGTATGAGTCCACTCACATGAATTTCAAAAAAAACCCGCAAAACTAAACTACGTTTTTAGAGACGCGCACATATTTAGAGAAATTACAGAGAAAGTGATTATCGTAAAAGTCAGGGCAATGGTGACCTCAAGCAGGAGCGTTAAGGAGCAGAGTCTGGATAAGACGGTAGAGGAAGTCACAGAGTGTGGCATGTGGCATGTCTCATTTTAGTGATTACGCTTTCATTTCCCCTTTGTGCACTTTTCTGTATGTGTGTGATAGTTCACAATTTTAAAAAGGCTAAAAAAGCCCGCGTAAGCAGAAAGTCTCACATAAATACCATCGAATTTGAATATATTAAGAATTCGAGGTTAGGAATTGAAACGACTAAATCATACAAGTTTGTTTTACTAATGAAATAATATATATACATGTATAATTATTAGAAGTTATCATATGTGTGATTTTTTAAAAAATTTCATGTGGTGGGGAGTGCTTGGTGATCCTGGAAGTGCTCTTTCAGTTACAAAAAACGTTCCAGACAATAATCACTAGGGATCAGAGAATGACAATACAGCTTTGCTGCTGGTGAAACTAACAACCGAGAGCCTACAGGCAAGGCCTAGTGAGGGGAATTTTAATTAATCAGCATGTTTAGTTTAGTATAAAAGACACTCCCACAACTTCCTGTGTCCAGAGACAATTACTGATATTTCTATGGATGACATATCTTCCTTGCAAGACCCTGCTCTTTTCTTTCTTTATTGTCTTGGATACTTAGGAAAGGGTTGTTATTAAGCTCTGGCTGATGATTCTCACGTGAATCTTTTCGCAAGAAGAAATTGATGAAAAGGATAAACCAGTGGATTCTTATTAAATATAAAAAATAAAACTACGGGCAGCATGGCAACAGATTTGGTCATAAAACCAAGAACACATTATGTCAGGACTAAAACATATTTACACATTAAATGAGAACATTATGAACAAGTACACAGAAAACAGAGCTATCACAGCAATGTACATGGAAACCAACCCTTATCTAATTTGACACTTACAAAATCCTTCACCCTTTGCCATCTGGGCAATAGAAAATAACTAAATTACAAATAGAGGTGTTCTTTCCGGCACCTTTCGATTTTTCCTTTTCACCTATTTATTCGGATTATTGGGCCGTGGTCTGACAAACGAAACAAAGAAAATGACAACTTTTCTGAAATAAGAACAGTTTTTAGCTCATCAACTGAGTGCAATAACCAACAGCTATTAGTCACTTAACATCTGTCAAGTGCCTGACATATATTATTTCCTTGAATCCTCGTAAAATTTTATAAAACGAGCAGCATTATGCTCCCCATTCTACAAAAGAAGAAACTGAGGCTTAGAGAAACTGTATTTTCAACACAACAAACCAGTGCTCAGGAAAAAATCAGAAGTCAATCCAGTGGCCTGATTGCAGAGACCATACTTAAACCACCTCTACCTCATATACGATGACATATGCTCTCCCATCAGCAAAGGGTCCCAAGAGACCTCACGGAGCTTCCTGACACATCTGGGAACACACTGAATGCTCTGATTTAATGATAACACTAGAATAGTGCCTGACAGCATCCTTAAAAGCTAGAAGAAATTAGAGCAGATTTTAAAAGCACGTAATTTGTTCTCAAAAATCTTATCTGTGGACCCCCTAGCATAGTGGATTAAGTATCAGAAGCATTTCTAGAAGTCTGCAGCAATGGAATGATATTCAGTTACAAAGCCATCCAAAAGGTTAATGCTGTCTTATCTGAGATTCTGCCTTAATCCCCTTAGGCTATGTTCCCAAGTCCCTCTGTCACTGCACTTTTCAGAGTAGATGCCATTCGTTTGGGTTTCTCTCCTCTCTATTAGGATTTTGAGAACTAAAAAAGCAAAGAACTTCAAGTTCTTATATCCCCAGTACCTCTCACAGAATCAGGAATATAGAAGACACAATACCTATTTCTAAAATGCAAGATTAAGCAATAACGTCATAGTGTTTATATTTATTAAGCACCGCTATGTGTTAAGTGCTATAGGAGATCATTTTTGCGTATTCATTTGTTTCTCACAAGAGAATTTGACGAGGTCAAATACTTGTATTAGCCTTATCCTTAAGCATGTAATTATAGGCTCAAGTTGAACTATAAATAACTTGCTCAGGGTCCTGTAGACATTAATGGTGAAAGCAGAATCCAAATTCAGGATGTTGAAGCCTTCCTTCTGAAAACTCTGCACTGCCCTGTTCTCACTCTTAAAATCAGTAACTTTTATTAGAAAAAGTTAGGCATATTTAACCAGTAGGCTTTCTTTTTATATAACTTTACGATATTCGTCACTGTTTAGGCAATTATGGACAAACATCCCCTTTGAAATAGTTTTCATTTCTTAAATGGATGATTCCTTAAGACTTAGACCCTTCAACCTCATGGCGACTCTCTTCCATAGTTGCATAAATGGGGAAACTAAAAATTCCTGCTCTTTTCGGGCCACAAAGACTGAAGGGCTGAGTGGTGAAAACGAGTTCCTGCTACTTGTGTATTAGACATTACAATATGATGACAGCCATTACAAAAAAACGTAAATGATTCTTCTGAAATACAGTCACTTCATTTTTGCTAGTTCTGATTGTCCTCCTTAAACAGATCATCTCTATCTAGTTAAAGAAACAGAGACTGATGCAAAAGATTGCTCCAGTTTGAGGAAAGAAGAAAATAAATGCTTTTAACCATTTGGAAGACTGCAAATATGGTTACAGACATTGTGGGTTTGGTTCCATCTAGGATTAGTCACGTTTGTGAAAATTATTTTTTTCTATATACTATGCTTCTGTACTTTTTTGTTTTTTTTTTTTTTTAAAGAAATTTAAAGAGCATTACCAGAGCTGTGGGAACAATTTCACACTTCAAGCAAGGGCCTGAAAACATCAAACTGTGTATTTGAAATAGATATATATATATTTATTTTTTAAAAGAAACCACTCGTTCTGGAATTTTTCCAAAACTTGGTCACAATAATGCGAAATTTTTTTTGAGAACTATACAACAGTGCTAAGGTGATAAAATTCAAAATAAGTTCAAAGGAAATGCTTACCAAGATTTGCTTATCCATAGCAATTCATGGATACTGAGGTTAAATTATTCCTGTAAGTAAAACCAATAAAATTGTGATACTGGCCAACCATTAGGCCTAGATTCAGCAAGAGCTGCTATTATTATTATTTTTCCCCCCTTCTCCCTTTTACTTCCTGCTCAAACCATTACACAAGAAAACATAAGAAAATTAAGGACAGTCCTTAATTAGGAAGGACAGAATTAGGAAGGCAATTAGAAAGGCAGAAAATTAAACCATTTCTTCTGGAAGATAGTGAATTACCCATGATTGGGGATATTGAAGCAGAAGTGAAAGCCACTGGTCAAGATATAGGAGGATATGGAGGACTGAGTCCTAATTATCTTCTTTCTGAATCTGAAGATCTATGATTATAGTGTTCATTTGTGCTCATGACTTGTACTTTCCTGCTGTGAGGTCATTCTACCTCTCTTCACTTCACTTTTTTTTTTTTTCAGGTTTCAAAACTTTTTATTTGCATATTAAAAACTTGTGCATTCCAATAATTAAAATCATTTAAACAACAACAACAACAACAAAAAATGGCACTCTGATTAAACTGCATTGTACAGCCTGCAGGACACCTTGGACCAGCTTGGTTTTCACTCCCGATTTCGCTGTGGTCCTACCCGGCTTCTACCTTCACCTATACTCGGGTTCTTTCCCTTCCCTGCCGGCCAGACAGGCAAGTGGGAGAGGTGGGTGCGGCTTTCCTTGTCACCAGTTCTCCGATGTGAAAGCCGGGGCAGTGAAAGACTGGAATGATTCCATTTTTCTGAGTGATCCCAAGATGAATTGTACGAAAAGGTCCCCAAAGGCCAGTGGTCAAGAACAATGCCTTACCACCTGGCCAAACCAGCCAAGCCAGCTAATCGGTGGGCCCATAAGGCACCCCCACCCTTATTTCCTCCTGCACATTCTGATTACTGCACCTGGTACCTTCTGCACTCGGCCCTTTCTGCGCACGGCCCCCTCTATACGCAGCCCCAACTGCACACGACCCCCTTTTGCACGCAGACCCAACAACCTACCACCCAATCCCTTTCAAGGTCAACCTAACCCCCCAGTCAGGTAACGCCAAGGCATCTCCCCAAGGCTTGCGGTTTTGCCCTTTAAATTAGGTCCCAGCCCCTCGGTCGGGGCTCCTTTCAACCACTGCTGCGTCAGTGAACGAGTGGGGTCCAACCTCGAGTTTGTCAGTAAACTCCCTCTTGTGCTTGCATCGGTGTCAGTTTCCTTCTTGGCTCATGGAGTCCCAAACCAGGGCATTACAGGCAGCACGGTCATTTCAACTTGACCCAAGCTTTTTGCATCTTAAGAAGTTAAACAACTACAAGAAGTCACCTAAGGTGGCATGTACCCTGCGGGCCTCATTGTGATTGCCCTGTGTGCTTCTCCTGTTCAGCCGTTTCTGTTGATGGCAGGGGGTTTTTCTCTTGCGTTTCTGTCTTCTTCAATTTCGACTTATCGAATGTCTCACTATCAGCCATTGGGTTTGTCAGACACATGGGCAGAAGAAGCTGAGCGAAGAACAAGGGGCGAATCGATCTCTCAGTGGCAGTCGCTTGCGGGGTCTTCGCTTCATTTTTTAATAACCCAGGAATCACTCGTAAGTCTTAGACTCCAGCCTGCCTGGAAACCTCACCTCTGGGGCCAAGAGCATCCCTGTCTAGAAGGCAGTTTATAAAATGAGTCAGAGAGTAAAAAATCTCTCTGGGCTTGTTCTTAGAATTCTGTCCAGAGTTCACCTGCCCTAAGGCCTCCTTCAGACCTGATCCACTTATCTATCTATAAACACAGCCAGGGAGAGGTGGGTTAGGATTCATTAAACCAAGGTTTGGCTCCAAACTTCATGTTCTATTGCACTACACATCATCTGTTGTGCCAAAGCGGTGGGATTTCCATTTCAATTCACAGCGTGGCAAGTGAGCAAGGTCAGGGCCGTGGCCAAGCCACACTGCCACAGCTGAAAAGGTTCTCTGCTCATCACCCAGGCTGTCATTCACGACTGAAGAGCACCCACTGTGTCTTTTCAAAGAAAAGGAACTGACTACGTTTCTGCTGCTAACTCACTCCGCACTAGGAAACACTGGCGGGGTACAGGATTGGGTTTGCGTGCCCCGCTGGACTGAAGAAATCACAGGATTGTGGAATGCAACGTAGCAAGTATCTTAGAAGGCCTTGAATTTATAATTTATTTTTTAAAGATCGGAAGCGGAGCCTCAGCGGAGTCTAAGTAGCCTGATCTAGCTGGGTTTAGGGCTGCAATGTGCCCTTCCCACAGCGCATCCCTTCCACGCCACCGCGGAGGGCGAGGGACTCTCCCCTGCCTTGCGGAAAACTCGGGCAGCGCCTTTACCACCAGAGTCAAAGACAGCACTAACAGTAAAAGAAGCGTGTCCCAAGATCGGGTGTACAGAGAAACGTGCTCCGAACGATTTTAAAACAGATAAGATCAAAGTGCAACTAGGGGGGGAAACCCTGAAAATGTAAAAAGTACGGTTGACACTTCAAGAACTTGGGTTTGAGCTGTGCAGGTCCATTCACGTGCAGAAGCTTTTCAATAAATACGTACAGTACTATAAATGTATTTTCTCTTCTTATGACTTTCTTAAATGTATTTTCTCTTCCTTATGGCTTTTTAAATAACTCTTTTCTCTAGCTTACTTTATTATAAGAATCCAGTATATAACACATATAACATGCAAAATATGTTAATCAACTGTTTGTGTTACCCACAAGGCTTTAGGCAACAGTAGGCTATTAGTAGTCAAGTTTTGGGGGAGTCAAAAGTTATACGTGGGGGTAGGAGAGTGGGGGTCGGCACCCCCAACACCCACATCATTTAAGTGTCAACTGGATATAGAATTTGAAATACCTATTCTGACGTTAGTAGAAACATTCTTAAGTATTAATTCTACTATTTAAAAAAATGTTTGCATGGACTTGTCAAATACTTCTTTTCAGCAAATTTACCCATGAAAATAGGATAATAAAATCTGGCTCTTGGACATGTAAGGATATAATTTAGCTAATGCTGAAATTATCTTAAGCAGTGCTAAGTATGGCAAGAGCGTGAAGTAAGCCTATTATTCAAGAACAGGCTTTATTTATCCTGTTAAAATTTCAGATAAAGTGAAAATTTCAGCCAACAGCATAGGTGAAAAGGCATCTTAATTATGAAGAAGTGAAGAGATTTTTTCCCCCTAAGGTTTAAAACCAACTCTTATGACTAAAATTTGTACCAATATCAAATTCCTAATTTTATATAGTATAATAATTATATAAGATGTAACCATTGGCGAAAACTTGGTGAAAAGCAACTTCCTATCAATCTATAATTATTTTTTTAATTAAAAAAATAACCCATGAGGAAGTGAACTAATAAAAAACAATGCATACTCATTGCACATGATTTCATGACCTATTAATAACATGATCGCTGTTATTATGTTAGTGTGCAGTTGGTCTCTTGTTTCTTGTACATTGCTAATTTTAGCCTAAGTTAAGCACTATCATAAATTTAAGGTAGACTCATTTCCGATATCAGCTCACAAGCAATTAACTAAATGCCAATACATTTTTTTCAATTCAGGCTGTAATTTGTACCATTTAGGTACCTAAATCTTCACACGGGTTCATATTCCACTTTGCCTGACATTATTCATTCAAAAATAATACGTTAATCTCAGGTTACAGAGGAACGTCCTCTGTATTGGTTCGCTGAAAGATTATCAGGGTTGATAGAATCCTTTTCAATGCTCTGTGCCGTGACTAAAATTTTGTTCTTAACTGAGAAGTCCGAACCCCTGATTTAAGAAATCTTTAATTTTATTAAATCTAGCCTAAATACACATGATCTCTGTGTCACATCCATAATGGTCAATTATTTAAGGAGATTAATATGTGCTTCTCACAGAACGTTGGAGCTGGAAAGGACCGTAAAAGTCATCTCCTGCACACACCACACTTTATAGATGATGAACCTCAGGTTTCGTAAGGTCAAACGACTTGCTTGCGAAGGCCTCTACTTAAAACTGAAAACCTGGGGGATTTTTATCACTATACACAGTTCGCAGCCAGACTTTGTTTGCCCGAGTTCAAAAATCACTTCTACCACCTCTTAGCTATGACAGTTTTAATTCAAAGTATCAAACTTCGAATTACGTTTGATTAACTCAGCTAGATTTTAGCCGAGGTGATTTTATCCTTGTAATTCTAGATAGTCTTGATTTTCACAGTATTCTCCTCGTGCGTCTTTTCAATTGTAAGGACCATCATTTATCATATGACGCATGGTTATTTCAAAACTGCAATGTGTATTGAGAGATTCGTTGCTATAGCGGACAGGGCTGTTTCTGTCTCTAACCCCGCTGTTCTTCATCCGGGCTGGAGGTAGAGAGCACTCTGGCCCCCCAGAGAGACCCCAAGTCCTCTCAGAAACAACGTTCCCTTTGTTTTGGAGGCCGTTTGTAGCTTTTCCTCAGCATTTTGATTTTCTGCAAGAACTTCCAGTCTCGAGGTTCTTGCCCCATCTAGAGGGAAAAGTCTGGACGGCACTTCCCTTCAGGCCCGCGAGGCCTGGACTTGGCTCTCACCCGTGCCTCGTAGTCAGGCCCCAGAAGATGCTGTGGAGAAGAGAAGAAGGTCAGCAGAATCATCTTAAGCCCTACTCTTCCTAGAAACTTCCATTGACTTTGGAAGACGTCGGAAACCCAACTATTAATTTCTCAAATCCATTTCTCTTCCAGAAGACTGGAATCGATCATCGATCATCTAGTTGCTTAGAAATTATCCTTGGTTGTTCTCTTTCTCTCGTGCTCATCTGAGCTCTATCCCTGAGGTCCATTCATTTTACCTTCCTTTCAAGAAATCGTCTTACTGAAAGGGTGCACTTTCGCTGTGGCTGCCACCAACCATCTCTCTCTGCTACCTCCTTAGAGCGTGAAGTCTTCTAACTCGCTTTCCGGATGCTTCGTTGCTTCTATACCTTCCATTTATCCTCCACACAGGAGCCAACAGGGCTTTAGCACACAGATTGAATTCTGTGTCCCATCTGCTCCCCACACGTAGCATAAAATCCAAAACGTTTATTATGGACTTTCAAGCCCTAAAAGATCTGAGCCCTATTTCTCTCTACATCCGCATTAGGCACAATTCCCGTTCTCATTCACTATGCTTCAATCACGTGGATCCTCCTTTACTTTCGAGACCTTTCCAAGCTGTTTCTTTTTCTCCTCTTAGGGTCTTTGCTCATACTGTTGCTTCAACCTGAAATGTTTTTCCGTAGGCTCTCCTCATAACGGCCTCCCTCTCACCCTCAGGTCTCAGTTCAATGTCTCTTACTTGGGGAGACCTTTCCTGATCATTCTAAGGAGGCCTTTTCATTAAATATAGACTACACTCTCTGTTTATTTCTTTCATAGAATTTTACATTTTATAATTGTTTATTTGTTAATTTATTGGCTGTGTTTTGTTTATCTATACTTTCTACGGTAGCAAGGACCATGTATGTTTTGCTAATAACTTATACTGGATTTAAAGCACGTAACTGGGATCAATAAAATTTTATTAAATAAATAAATGTGGGTAGAGAAAAGATATATAAGGCATATCCCAAACTCAAAGTGCTATCTTAAAAGGAGATAATTCGCTTGTACGAATGATTGCAACATAAATAAATATATGTCAAGTACTATATCAAAGACACGAACTAAATACCATGGGAACATAGAGTGTGGAAAGATATGAGGGCAACATGAAAGAGTATTCAATGTTTAAACTGAGCCTCAAACTTGATAGGCAGAGATGAGAAGGAAGGCATTACAAGAAAAGCACTTTATAAGTAAAAGCATGACGATGGAAGAGTTCTATTAGGAATATCCAAGAAATAAAGCAGGCAGGATGATAGCATTTATAGAAAGATAATATTAGCTGATCAAATCATAGAGAGGTCTGAATAATGAGTTGAGGCGTTTGAACTTTGTTTAGTAGTAGAGAAAAATATTTAAAATTTTAAGCTGGATAGTGACATACTCAACAATGTGTAAACTCAGCAAGATAAGTGGGAGAGGATGACACAGACCAGGAATATTATAAATTTGGCTTAAATTAGGATGGTGACACTGGGAATGGAAAATAACAAATGACCAGAGGTCCGATTTTGCTTTCTGGTAATGAGAGAGTACACAGAAATACTTCCAGGGATGCAGAAGCTCCCCCCACACATATGTAAATATTTTAGCAAAGGCTTAGCCTAAGACAGAGTCCACAGCTTTTATCAAAATCTCAGTGGAGTCTCTAATGTCAGAATGTTACTCTTTTTTTCTCTTCTGGGATGACTTATGCTTATCCGAAGTCTTAGTCTTTCTGCTTTGTCTGAATCATGTGGTAGCAAGACACTCTGCCTGAATTAGTTATAGTTAAAAGGACATTAGTTGAACATAGCCATAATGTACAGAATTTATAGAATTTGTATGTGTTCATTCCATTCAGAAGGGAGTATTTGTCTCCTTCTCACTGATCTTAGCTTTTGATTAAATACGTCTACTGACTCTTTTAAACTAACTTCTACTTGACCTTATTATACACTTATAAATTTTGTTCCATATCTCTAATACAAATTACTTCTTAAAAGGCACATACAAATAGCCCAACCATACACCCGATTATTTTTCTAATACCCAGATCAATGGATTCAAATAGCAGGTTTATAAACAAAAAAGCCAAGTGCCCAGATTTCTATTCTGAAGTGTATTTAACTCATGTAGATTTTCAGGAATTGTTTATTATTATTTTTACACAGTAGTATATTCTAGTATGATGGATCACAGTTTGTTTAACCATTCATCTGTAGTAAGATATTAATTGTTTCCTGTTTTGAGTCATTATAAATAAAGCTGCTTTAAACATTGGTATACAGGTTTTTTGTGTGAACATAAATTTCTATTTTTCTGGAGCAAAGCCCAAGACTGCAATTGGTGGAATGCATGGTAATTACATGTTTAGTTTTATAAAAAACAGACAAATTGTTTTCCAGACTGGCTGTGACATGATTTAGTTTCTCTACATCCTACCAGCATTTTGTATTGTCACTATTTTTATTTTAGCCATCCTTACAGAGTGCAGTGATTATTCAATGGTAGTTTTAATTTGCATTTCTTTATTAACTAATAAAGTCGAACATCTTTTCACATACTTATTTGCCATCTGTATATCCTCTTTGGTGAAATATCTGTTCATGTCTTTTGCAGATTTTATAATTAGATTATTTTTTTTTTACTGTTGAGTTTTGAGAGTTCTTTATACACTATTCTGGGTATTAGTCCTACGTCAGTTATGTAGTGTGAAAATATTTTTCCCAGTGTGCACTTTTTCTGTTCATCCTCTAAAGAAGGTCTTCTGCAGAGTAGAAGTTTCCAGTTTTGATGAGGTCCAGTATATCAATTTATCCTTTTATGGATTGTGCTTTTGGCATCAAGTCTAAAAATACTTTGCCTAGAATTTGAAGATTTTCTCCTATGTTTTCTCTAAAACATTGATAGTTTTGTGTTTTACATTTATCTCTATGATCTATTTTGAGTTAGTTTTTGTATAAAATGTGAGGTTTAGATTGCTACCCTTTAAAAAGCAAATGAACAAACTATCCTTCCTTCACTGAATTGCTTTTGCACCTTTGCAAAGAGACAAGTTAGTCATATTAGTGGGGGTCCATTTATGGGTTCTCTATTCTGTTTCATTGATCTAGATGTCTATGCCTTCACCAGTACCACACTGTCTCGATTACTGTAGCTATACAGTAAGACTCAATATAAGGTAGAGAGATTCTTCTCATTTTATTATTCTTTTTCAAGATTGGCCTAGCTATGCTAAGTCTCTACCTTTCAATATAAATTTTAAAATAAGCCTGTCTATATTATTATAGATTTTCACATGCTGAGAATTTTTATTTAAAAGTTAAAAGCATAAAATATCCCCTTTCTTCTTTATTGTTACTATTATTAAATAAAGTAATATTGAACTAAGAACATAGCAAGTGCCTTGATTAAAAAAAATATGTGCTATTATTACTATAAATCTGGTGTTAAGAATAGAGCACTTGGCAATATGTAAAATTTTGGTAGCCACTCATACACAGTGCCACTCGTCTGAGAAAGAATGGAGTCGGAAAAGGCTGACTATGGTATCTTGTTGCGGCCATGTGTGCATATATCACATTCAGAAAAGCACAGCCGAAGATCGTAGCTTTTGAAACGGTCATTTTTCTATTTCAGTGGCCTTGTGAGAGGAATGATGTCATCTTAAACTATCTTGCCTTTCCTTGACCTTGGATAAAAAAAAAAATAAGATCTCTGGATAAGCTACCTCTAGGTTTTCTGTTTTATCGTTCCCACACTAGTGTGTCCTCAAGCCTGGAGAGCCATTTATTAACCTTCTCACTCTTTGTAAATCACATCTCAAGGATAACTCTCCCGATTTATTTCCCTGATTCTTTTTGATCTCGTGAGTGAATGAGCCCTGGTTAGATGTGCAGTAGATAATTGTGGAGGTTTCTTCTCGGCCCTTTGCCACATTTCCCTGAAAGCTGCCATGTTCTTAATATACAGCCCTATTCTTCCCAGCCCCAAGCCTGGCCATAGGTAAATGGACTAGAGATGATGGTTGCTTGACCTCAGCTCTTTCTAATGGATTTTCTCTCCCAGGAGTTTGGAATCCGAGTTTGCATATGCTGGTAACCCTGAGAGCATAACGACCTGGCAGCGAAGGCTGTCACTGTGTGGAAGTCATCTCCAGTCAACGCTCCTGGAATCCACTTAGGCTCATTTTCTGGAGGCCAAAGATAATGAATACTGAGTTTATATTTTGCCAAAGGGAAAAATGCATTAACACATAGGCTAAGCCTATGTCTTGTAAGTATAGATTTACCCGTTAAGTAGAGGGAGAAATGAGAATGATTTCTTTAAACATGTGAACATGGAGAAGGATAAATTATTTCTGGCAAAAATACCCTAAGGACACATTTCCAAACTGAGAAGTGTGGGTGGTTTGCTGGGAGCAAAATGTACTGCATGGTGGGTTTTTCTTTGTTTTTATAATGTTTTCTTCAAAAGATGTATTTAACTGTTGTGCATCGTATAGGATGCTACATTACATAGATTGAAATGCAATTTTAGTGTCCTCTGATGCTTTTATCATTCCGTGTCCTCCATATGGTTCCATGTCACTTTTATTTTTCATATTGTTTGGTAAAGCTTCCGTCAGAAATGGATCTACCAATGGCCGCCTGTAAATGTATGTAGGAAAATGGTGTGAGAGGCTGCCTTGTTGCCTTTTAATAGACATAATATTCAACAGCGTTATTTCAAGAAAACTCTAATCTAAGACATAAGCAAAACGAAAAAAAAAAAATTGTTGACTATTCAGAGGAAGGCCTATAATTATCCAGAAAGTTAAGAGAAAGAGTTAGTTCGCTTTATAGTCTAGAAGCTGAACGGAGCATCACCTAGCAGGGGGTGATGCTATTTCTAAATGATCTCACTGTTCTTATTTCTTTCCTTTAACATAAGCTACAGGGGTAGGAATTGGGCTGCAGGGAGGCAGGAAAGAGGCCAGGCACTCTTTCTCTGTTTTCTATTTGCAGCTTTTGATTTGATGTCCTTTCTTCTTTAATCGTCTCATTTCTGAAGTTTCCCTTCCCTTCCTCTGATGGTACAGGTTTCCTGCCCTCTCTCTCCTCCACACTGAGAGCTGACTCTCCAAGCTAACCTCTTCTGCTTCGGAATATATCACAAGGAATCCCACGAACAAATCTGGCCCTCAGTTTTTCACAATTAAGCTTTATTCGTTGCATTTGCTTCAATTTCCAATTCTTACAGTCTCTTCCTTTTGTCCTTTTCATGGTTGTAAACCAAAGTTGTAAATCCTGACTAGGATTGCATCTGCATTATGAGGGAAAACTGAACTATTAGCCAGTTGGTATTTGCAGACAATGACAAACAGTTCAATTTTCCCCAAACTGAATACATATATATTTAAACATTGAATGCGCTTTTATTTTTCCTTAATGCTGGAGAAGATTTCAGTTTCCCTAAGAGAAAGATCTATGTATTAACCTTGTATCAAACCCCTTTGAAATGAACACGGCTTCTATTTAGGTCTCTTACTAACCTCGGGTTCACTTGATATACATATAAAAATAAACTAAAGACCATTTTTAACCATTCTGAGTAAATTTACATCAGAAGAATAACAAATGTATTGCCTATTTAAGATAATAATAGCTAATGCTTACTGAACGCTTTCTATACGCCTGTTCTATTTTAAATGCGAAACGTATAACCTCTTTGAATTCTTACAAAAATCCTGTATGGTATATTATCCTTGAGTTATCATTTTCATTTTACTCATGAGATTGCTGACGCACAGAGAACATAAGTGAAATGTTCAAAATCACACAGCCCAGGAGGGCAGAACTGGGGATTAAATATATGGTCCATGCCAGAAAATAGACCTTTAACCTCAATCCCACACTGCCTTTCAACAATCCTTAAAGTAACCCGGGTTTAAAAATAAAGAAGGCAATTTAGGTGATGCAAACACACGTTCAAACACTTCATGAAGCGAGCAGTCTCTGTTTCCAGAGGTTTGGAGAATTGCAAAATGGGGCAGAAGGCAGGGCATTTTATAGGAGAAAGAATAAGGAACAAGGAAGAGAAAAATAGAAAATAAATAAGGAACAAGGAACTAAATATAGAGCCCAGAGTCGGCTTGGTGTGCGGCAGTTCGCTGACAAGACTCCCGAGGCAGGAGCGGCTCCATCTTGACCTAGATTTATTTCAACACGTGCCACACACAGCCCACGTCTGAATGGTCCCTAGAATGTCAGGGGTTGAGCAGGAGCTTCTGGAGTCGATTGATGGACACCGAGTCCTCACCTCATTGTCCCACATGCAATGTTCAGGTGGCCTCGTCATTGAACGGGACCAGGATTGGGCACGGATGAAATGTCCTTCTCACCTGCATCTCAACATCCCTGGGTTTCACTCGGTCTGTAGAGAAATTTCCAAACACTGACTACAATGGTTTTTCTCATTTAGAGGACAAAGAAGTGGCAGTGACAGTAACAACGAGTGCCAAATTTGCTTTGATGCTGTTTCCAGGCCATCTGTTTTCTTTGTGTTCTGTATTGTAGCGTCTGTTGAGATAGCCGAACAGGATAACTGAGAATAAGCAAGATCGACTCTATTTCGCTGAATCCTAAATTGGTAAACTACATAGTCTTGTTGTTTAAGAAATCACTCTAAGTATAAAGCTGAAATGAATGTAGAAAATGCAAGTGATTTTGTAATAAATGCTGTATTAGGTTGGGTAAAAGCTAAGCGACTGTGACAGAAACAAACTAACAAAAAAATGCAATGGATTTTTTAAAAAGATCATATATTTCTCTCATGGCTATGACATGATAGAGCCAACTGGGAGGCTCATGCCATTAACCTTTTGCTTTGTTCTTATCTGATGTCTCCCAGACCGGAAGGAGCCATAGCCTGACACGATGCAGAAGTTAGAGTATCACCCAGAAATCCTGACTTTGGGCTGCAATGGGATGACATTTTGAGTTGTCTTTTTGGGGGGTAGAAGAAGAGTGTATTTATAGAAAGAAGAGAATATATGTGAAATTTGGGGGAGAGGCAGAGTATAGAGGGGCAGACTGAGACCTTCTGACTCCCAATATCACTTCTCTCCTTATGTTTAATAACAGAATTCCCCAAATTTTACCTGGACACACACGTGCGTTTGTACATGTAAGCTACACACTGTTCTCTCAGGTTCTCTTATGGTCACGTGAGCCCATTTGACTAAGTTCAAGCTGTTGAGGTATGAAAGAACCTGAGGTGTGCTATTTCCACGTCATCTCTTTGCAGGTGCTTACTCTTCACTCTCCCCTTTCTATTGCCTAGAAAAATGATGAAAATTGGAGAAACTTTGATAAGTTGGAGACAGAAGAGCCATTTCCATCCCTGCAAATGTTCCCCTTTGGGCTGTTAATTATCTAAGCATCTCGTTACAGTTTTAAAACAAGGCATTAAGAAACGGAGTCTTGTGTTCCCTCCTTTTGAAGGATTCGCGACTTCTTCAACCAATGAAGTGTGGCTGAAATGAAACCATGTGACTTCCCAGGTCTGTCCAGAAGAGGCCATTTGATTTGTACCTGTTCTCTCAGAACGCTCAGTCTCAGGGTGCCCGTTGCAACCCGCAGCTGCCCTGCTGTGCGAGGCACAAGCCCCGTGGAGAGGCCTGGTAGGTTGACAACCCTAGCCGAGTAGAGCCTTCAGGTCTTCCCAGCCCATGCACAGACATGTCAGTAAAGAAGTTTCCAGACAATTTCCACCTCTAATCATCTGAGTTACCCCCAAAACCTTCCGTCTTCCCAGCCAGGACCCCAGACATCTGGGGACAAAGCAAGCCTTCTCTGCTCTGTCCTACCCCAATTATGTGAGCAAAATAAAGCCCTCTGAGAGCTCTGGGGCATTCTTATTAAAGCAACTTATCCTGTACCCTAATTAATGCAGATGCAAGGTCAAAAATTATCTAAATAATTAACGTGTTGAACCAAAACAAAGCTATATTAAGGGCCCGGCACAATCCTGAATGTTAATTATCTATGCCGGATAGCAACCATTTACCTATCCGTAAGCAACCAGTAGGTTAAGGCAAGTCTTCAAAAACTGTTCAGGAAAATGAAGACTGTACTGAAATATGACCTTCTGATATAATATTGTGGGAATTTGTCTGATTGCTGAACTATTGTCATTCATATCTATGTCCTTTTTCCTTTCTCTTAAAACTGGCTGCACAGAGGTCTAAGGGTAGATAAGTGTGAATTAAGTCTAGTTTATGATGTACACCTACTCAATACACTTGTGATTGAAAGATTTCCTGTTAACTTGTATCTCTGGGATGATACATATTTCTACAGTCATTAAATAATTGTTTGTCTTTGAGTCTGTAGGTATACACAGACACGGATAGTCCTTGTGGTGACAATGTCCACAGTAACGCTGTGCTCCACCTGCATAACTTCAAAAGTCTCTTTTCAGAGGGTGTGACTCTGATCTCTATTATTTTTCTGTCTCTATCATCAATAGGATCTGTCTTTATCATCAATAGGAAGGAAACAGACACCATAGAGTGATGTAGAGAGATAGATCTAGATGCAAATTACAGTACATTCGTAAGCCATAGGCCAACCAGACTTGGGAGAAAAACAAAGAGGTTGTGGTCAGTGAAACTATCCTCCAAGAGACCATAAGAATCGAAAGGTCAATGCAGGGACTTGGCATGTGTATCATGTACCTTCTCTGAATCTCACTTTCTTCTTTTGACAAAAAATAGACAGTCTAACCTCCCCTGCATCTCTCCCAGGATGGTTGTGAGGAAGAAATGGCACAGTATGAAGGGCACCATGCTGCTGTAGTAAGAGACTTCGTAGCATCATTACACCGCCGGTAGGAGCCACTGGTAACTAGGGGGACATGGACGCGTCTCCCGAACTCCACGTAGACAAAAAGAGTTTAAAAATGTAAAGGTTTCTGTAGCTTCTCTTTTGTTTTTTGGGGTTTTTTTAAAATAGAGATGAAGTACTAGTCAGTGGCAGATTGAGGATGCAAAATATAATGCCCATCCACACCACCTTGCATTGGGAGATACAGCAAATAATCAAAACCGGGTCTCATTCTCTTCGTTTTCACTCTTCTCTGTTCATTCTGCTTTATCGACCCTTTTATTCTGATGCCGCAGGTGAAAAAAAATTCCTGTAGGTCAGTTTATTTTATTAGTTTATATAAACTGCCTCGACCATGTAAAAACTTCTTCTCAAAACAAATATCCTTTTGTTTGCTCACGTGAAAATGCTCAGACAACCTGACAACTGTCTCTCGTGTGTGGAGAAAACCCTCTCATTGCAGAGTGAGTCTCGAGGTGTGGACGTACATATCGAAGAGCTGGCTTATGCTCCAGGATGTGTCACTCTCTGGCGACTCTGACCCAACCCTGAGGCCCGGATCCCTCACCAGTAAACTGTATGGGTTGTACTGAACTCTTCCATGTCTAAGATCTTGCAAACATGTTGACTTAAAGAATAGTAGTTAAGAGTGTGGGCTCCTAAGCCTTTATCCTGGGCTCGAATCCCAGTTCTCCCACTCACAATCTGTGTCGCCTTGAGTGAATGACTTAAATTTTATGGATCTGAAAAATGTGCCAATGATATTCCTTACCTCATAAGGTTACACGAGGATTAAATGAGGCCACATATGTATAGGGACTAGGATAGTACCTCGTACACAGAAGCTCAATTAGCATGTAATTCTACTGTGCACAAAACAACTACCCTCTGTTTTATGTTCGTTAGATGCTAGAGAGCTATAACACGTGTCAACTGTAGCTATGGCTGACCACTAATACCTTGTATTCTAAATATGCATACCTAGAAAGTGTGGCTTACTGGAAATTCTAGGTCATGGCTAAATATAACATATTGAATCTTTAGAATCGTAGAATTACTTGAAGGCATTAGTTAGAACTCCTGAGTTTATTATTATTATTTATTATTATTATTATTATGCTCTCCTCATTTTTTAGTGTCTTTTTTGGCAAGATTTGTCTTTCTCATTTTTCTTTGGCAGCGAGAGCCTTATGTTTTGTTTTTAGTTCCACTTCGATAAAACAGTCTGAATCCCATAGTGCAACACTTTCTCCAGGATTTTCCCAGGGGTACATGGAGGAGACGTACACGATGTGTGTCCTTATATTCGCCAAGTAGTCTGGACATCAGCATTTTCCAAGTTAACCTTTTACTTCCTAGCAGGGTACCTTCTTTACTGTTCTCTTTTATCCATTCGTTTTTATGATCTGGACGAGGGAGAGACACAGAATGACAAGAGGGTAAGTGATCTTGAGTCACATCAAAGGGAAAGAAGAAAAAAGGGCAGACTAGGGCAAAACCAGGGTAGCAAAGGTTAGTAAAGCCCTGTGCCTTTGAATAATGCTCATTATCTACTGTTTTTTGAGCTCCAGCCCCTGTGTGTGGGATCCATGCTCCTCATTACTCAGAGCAGCACATACCAAATCAACACAATCATGCGCCAAGCTGTCAGCCCTATTTCCCCTGTAAGAAACAGAGAACTACGAAGAATGTCCTTTGCCTTCAGATATGATTTCAAATAATGGTGAAATACTCTTTTCCTCTTATCATCTTCTTTTAGTAAAAGCTAACCTGTGCCAAGTACTGATCCTGACAGTGCTGGCAGCAGGTGCAGTGGGAGAGCACTAAGACGTATGATGTCCGGCCTATGACGAGAGTCCGGTGAAGAAGCTGGACATGTAATAATAGTAATAGCCGTCATGATAATGATAAATAAAAGGCGGTGGAAGAGAGAGTTGCTTGTTGTGACCTGATTGTGGAAGAGCTCCTAACTGGTACACCGCTGTGAGTGACTGCACGGTGGCAACGCATTTTCTCAGTGTGGCCCTTCCGAATTAGTCAATGTTACAAAGACCTAACGAGGCCCAGCAGCAGGGGAGATGCTTTAAACCCCCTCTCAGAAGCTTATCTATCAGATGCGAAAGGACTTGTGATGAATAAACCTAAAATCAAGTTACGTTTCTTGAATAACACGGGCTGGGAGACCGAACGAGTCTGCTTAAAGAAAAAAAAAAAAAAAAAAAAGAAAAAAAAGCAAAGCCTGATCATTTGAACGTGGCTAATAAGAATAGTGCCTAGCATCATAAAAGTAAATAAAAGAGGCTAATGGAAGAGTTCTCATTCAAGAAGCCAAAAATAAGCTAGGACGGGTGAGCTGGCCCTTGGTGAAATATGACTGAAGCAGGCAAAATCTTTGAAACCCTGTCGTACACTTTCGGCTCCTTTTCTCCCTTGCCTGGCAATCAAAGTACCTTCCGGACTCTTTGTTCTCACCACTCTTTTGTCCTGTTGACTGCTAGCTGCCCAGAAAGCACCCTCTACAGCATAGGCTTCTTAAGCATCCCTCCTCATGCCTCAGTCCTTCACGTGTCCAAGGGGCTCCAGAAGAGTGAAAGTCATCGGGGCTTTAAGACATGGACATACCTAATGGTGGGGTGCCAGGTTGTGGTGGAGCCATCACCTGGAGGCCACAGGCTTTTCTGCCTGTTAATACCCAGCCCATGGGGAACAATTGATCACTTCCGCCAGCTAACCTGCGTGCCAACTGCTCTCGGGGAAAGGCTACCCAGCCGTAATCCCTTCAGCCTTCAACGGTGGTTCTTTACATAAGGCCTTTTTTGATCTATTATGGATGACGACAATAAACTTTTTTTTTTCTTTTTTTCTTTTTTTTTTTTTTTTTTTTTTTTGTGAAAGCACCGAGACATAAATGTCAAGGGCAGAACATCTTTACAGAGCCATGTGACAATGATACCAGTCAGTGTCTTTTCAGATTCACCAAGTCACTAAGCCGCAAAACACTAACTCATCATTGTTACTCGCCTTAGACTTGCTCATTGTCCTCCTGCGTCCCTTCCCCTTTTCACTCGACTTCAGTGTGAAGCAAATAATTTTATGATGCACATAAAAGTGGGTCATTTAAAGATTTATCTAAAGCATTGTCTCAGTCCTCACAAAAGACAGATGAAATCTGTTGTCGACCACTTCCATGTTTTTCTCCTTTCTCCGTACACCAGGATGTATATTTAAAATATATCTTAGCAACCGTGGAGCAGCACCAGAGTGTGTTATCTAAAGCAAACCAATTCTGGCCATAAGCTGTATAAGCAAAGCAGCTAAATGTGATTGGTATAGCTCTCCTGTGATACCACGAGCCTGAGGTGTTACATGAGATTAAAGGCATATTCTCCAGACCTAAGATGGTCTATTATTCATGTTTAACTCAAGGGACGGGCAACACATTTTATTCCCAATGATACAATCATAAAATTTTAGAGCTGAAAGGGATATTGGAGGCTGCCTAGTCCAGTCTTTTGATATTATAATGGAAGAAGAAAAAAAACAACTAAAGAGAATAAAGATAACTTGCTTTATTCAGAGCACACAGGTGGTTATCAAGCAGAGCTGGTCTGAGAAATCAGGTTTCCTGACTTTTAGTCCAGTAACTTCAGTAACTTTTGTATGAGAACAGTGGTCAGGTCTTTATCCCAGAGAGATTCACTTAAACTCACACTTTGAAAATGGGCTTCTGAATTACTTGTTTCAATATGTACGAATAAAGATTTGAAGAAGCTTTTATTTTTTGTGTGCAAAAAATAAAGAGACGGTTATTTCATTCTACATAATCCACAGTCTACTATTTTTACTTTGGCAGAGATCATTGAAACCGGGAACTTCGTATGTTAATAAAAATCTGAGTGCTTGTGATCAGTGATGGAAATCAATTTGCAATGTCTGAACCAAGAAAGACTCAGCTAGTTGTTTAGTGAGATGTTGTTGCAAGTGCTGGTCCTGGAATTTGACTCCCTCAGAAGGAATCTCAGCTCTGGTTTCTAACTTTTACTATGACTTTAGGCAAATTGCCTGACACCCTTGTGCATCTGTATCTCCCACTGAAAGACTTGGAGATATAATCATATTTAGAGGGCTTTTGAGATAATTAAAGGAGGTACGTGATTCAGAATGCCTATCACAGTGCCTGGCAAACAGTACGTACGTATCAGTCAGCTATTTGAATTTGTAACGGTGAGGAAATTATCAGGAGGATGCTGAGGGTAAGTTCTGACCACGTCTTTCTTCTTTTAGTCAGAGAACCTGCATTCGAATTCTAAGCATCTAGCTTTACTAAGGATGCTCTCAGCGGTTGTTCCAAAATAATGGCGAAGGGCTTTCAACCATTTCCCCAGTATTTTTTTTAATTCTTCTGATGAACAAGAGATAGATTTGCAAGATGACTAACCAGGTTGCAACCTGTGGTCTCGAAACAAAAAGGGAAAAAAGACGAAAACACCTTTCATATGATTTAAGAACCATGACCTACACCCCACTAATGTGATGTTCAAATAACCGAATAAGCCAATTAAAAAAAAATACAGGAAGTTAATTGAATTGAAAATAAGTGAAAAAAGAAACTGAGATCCTGAGAGGTTAAACCATTAATTCTAAGTAAAACCAACAACAACAAACAAACTAGTCATCAATTTTGCTACTTCAGTATTTTAAAAGGAATGTAAATAAAAAGTCTGAATTTTCAGTTTTTTATCCAGGTGTGAAAGAAGCTGTCTCTTGATATTTTCGTATGTATTCGCAAAGTTTGATATCAAAAACCGTTCTGCAGAGTGCTAGGCAATCTATAAGATGAACCAACGGTTTAGAAAGGATAAGCAATACTGATAATGGCAAGAGGATATTCTTTGTATGACAATGCATTTCTAATGAATCATTAAGAGTTGTTGCCCTGAAACTACTGGAGCATTTAAAATTTATTACAAATAAAATGAATATTTTTTACAGTTAGAAATGGAACATAAATAATAAAGTAAATGAGAAAAATGCTTATCTTGATTTTTTAACTAGAACAAGCAATTATGTACTCTTTTTCTTAAAGGCTGCTTTAAATTTAAGAGTAGAAAAGGAATGACAATGTTTTCAAACATAAACTTAAGCATTAGCTGGTATCCATTAATACTACATATTCTCAAATTTGGGTAATATTGATAATTTAGCCAGTTCTATAACATTTGCATAGTTTACAGTCATAAAACTTTCATAAAGCATACATATTTTAAAGTACTTTTTAGCTTTATCATTTACCTACTTACAAGAAAGGTTCATAATATTACAGTCTTTAATAAAAGATGCAAATGAGAGTCAGATAAATTAGATGGTTACTCTGAAGAAACATAGTCAGTCAGTAATGGAGCCAAACGAGAATTCCAGGTCTCCTTAACCTCAGACCAAAGGTTTCACAAAAAAGTGGGCTGTCAGATCCAATCGAGCATGTCCAATTTCCTTTTTTTCTCCACGCCAACTTATCCTGCAGAATGTTCTGCTTCTCGCTAGAATGCCTCAACATCCTCTAGTTTCAAGAGCTGTTTCCTCAAGGTATCAACAAAAACTACCTGCAAAAATGTCACCGAGGATTTTTACTAAAAATGGTTTTCTGGACCTCACCCTAGACCTACTGAATCGGAAGTTTCAAGAGTGGGACATTTTAACAAGCTCTCCAGTTGATTCTTATATACATTAAACAGAAACACTAGCCAGCAATTAAGTCCAGTGCCTTCATTCCAAATACAAGGCCTCTCCATGTCTGGCTCCTGACTACTTCAAACTTCCCTTGTGGGAGCAATTCTCTCCACTGAACTTTATGCTTCAGCAAAAGCTTTCTACTTACAGCTCTCTGGCCATTCCTATCCTTCCACGCCTTTGGGCCTTTCCTCTATCTTGAAAATCTCTTTTCTCACCCATTTCCATCTACTTGGCAAACTAATCATTCTTGAAACTAGGTCAGGTTGTTTCTCCTTTTTCTAGCCTTTCTTCTATACCAAGAAGCAAAATCAATCACTTCTCCTCCTCCTCCTAAGAGTGTGTGTATTATCTGTCTGTTTGTATCTTGTGCAACCTGGTGCCCTACGTTACCAAAAACAAAGGAAGCCATGAATGTTTGGTGAAAGCATAATAAAGTGCACAGGGACGTGTTAACTGTCACCGTAAAACTTCTACAAATCAATCGCTTGAGTTGTAATCACATGCAAACTGTTCCACGACAGAGTGCCATCATTTCCCAAAAATACCATTGGTGCCAAAATGTACGACCATTCCCTAGGACATCCGTGGCGATAGGTAGAATAAAAGCATATCTCAAAATTCTCTTTAGTCAATATCTATGCCAATATCAGAAGTCTTTCTTTCTCTTTCTCCCTCTCTCCTTCTTTCCTCTTCCCTCTCCCTCCCTTTCTCTTTTTCTCTTTCCCTCCCCGTCTTCTTCTTCTTCTTCTCTCTCTCTCCTCTCCTCTCCTGTCTGTCTTTGTCTCTGTCTCTGCCTCATTTTTCTGGGTCAACGCTACTGCTCAAAGTAAAGCCTATTGCTCATAATATGAAAAAACAGCTTCTATAGTTTCCCTAACATTACACACAGATGAGGGGGTTTGGATGTGTTCACCTCCCGTAAAGCCCTCACTTTTCCTTTTTTCGCTCGCTCTTATACACCAGGCAACTCTTTGCTGACCAGCATTATTTGAGTTTTCAGTTCAGTTCCTCTAGAATCTGTTATTGATTTTATAGTTGCTGCACTTTTAGGAGATTGTAAGATTGCCGTACACATTCAATGCTTCATTTTATATACTCCTCTTTTAGCCAAGGGCAATTTTACACCTCAAGACACCTAATTTTGAATTGCAAATGTAATATATACACATAGGATTACCACATGATGGTGCCCAGAACCATTTCTTACACACACTTATTCGTTGGATACTGTAACCAGGTAAATTCAATGGAGAGCAAAGAAAGTGACAATGAAAAACATAGACCAAAAGTGACAAGATCAAATCCTGAGAAAATCCTTGAGTTAGATGAGCATGAACATGGCCTTGGCTATTACCATTGATGGGTCATTGGTTACTTTTATAAGAGAAGATTTTTTTATAATCTGGTGGAGTTAAGACAGAATTATATAAATATCAAAATAGAAACGTAAACTAAGTGTTGCAGGAACTGAGAAATATATAAGTTGATTTGGGAAATTAGAAAAGGCTATAAAATATGGAAAAATAGAAGAAAGAGGGAGCAGTCAAAGTTTATAAACTTCATTTTGGGGGTCATATTTCGTCATTATTGTCCTAATTTTGTTAAATGTTGGAAATTAGTTTGTAGGACAAATTGCCTTAGAATGGCCTGCAATATTGTAAAACCATTTAATTGACTACTTTATTTATAACTTGCCACAGAGTAGCTGAGGTTAAAATGTGACTAATAAATATCCTAACATGTGACCCTAAAAATGCTCAGGGTAGGCCACGGTTCTATTCAGCAAGCCACCCAAATGACACATTGCTCGCTTCTCCCACTTTTTAAAAAAATAAATAAAATGGGGGTGGGAGGAAACTGCTTAGATTTTCTCAGAAAACAAACAAACAAACAAACTATTATTGACTAGGCAGCAAATAAAAATAAATGTGTATAAAATTTGTCCCTTTCATTGCTTTTTTTTTTTAATGTAGAAATAACCCTGCTGATTGAAAGAGCTGCCATGTGGGAATAAGAATCTCTGGGATGACCAGCAATTTTTCCTCCTCACAGCACAGACTCTGAAGGCATCTTTCGAGTGTCATTGCCCTTGGCGGCCACGCCCCTTCTTCCTGACAGTGCGTCTGCTGTTACCTGTTATGTCCGCAGGTCCCTAACCGCTGCATGCTCTGACGAGCTGGTCCAGGCCAGCCCTCTGCTGCCTGCTGTCGCTGCAGGTTTATTGTTGTCGTTGTTGTTCCTTTGGTCTGATTAAACTCTGTCCTCACCCAAGTATCTCCAGTGTTTGTGAATTAGCTTTGTTGGTTTTAGACATGGGATTTTAAAAGAATTCTTTGTAAGTTTAAAGAACAAAATTTTAGGAAAAAATGCAAAGGAAAGTTAGAAAGCATGGATCTCAGTAGGATTAATTTAAGTCACCCTACTCCTTCCTCCTGAGTGGCTCTCTGTGCAGTTTAATAACATCCTAAAAGGGAACAGGCGTAGAGGGTATTTCTAGGAAATAATTCGATTTCAAATATTTAAGGTCAGTGATGATATAAGTAAAATGTATTGAGGCAATGCTATTAAACAGTGAAGCAAAATAAACATGGAGGGAAGATAACACAGCACATTCAGAAACATCCTACTGGTTTTTTTTTTTTTTTACCCATAACAAACAAATTATTATTGGACTGTAACCCTAACACCACCAGAGAGTTCATCACTTCCTGGAGCCAGCGATTATGCGACATGTGACTAGAAATCTTGGCACCATCTTGGCTGAAGTTTTAGTGAAAATTCAATTTTTAATAAGTACAATCTTTTCTCCAGAAGGTTCTCTTTATTAATTCATTCATAATTTCCTGCCTGTTTTTCATGATCTAAAACTGAAAGTCAGGCACTAGAAAATATTGCAACAGATTAACAGACATGTCAGAAACTGTCAGAAACTTTTTCTTTTTGAGAATTTCCAAGGGATTTATTTTTAATGAGGCAAAACTGGGCTAACTTTGGAGCAACATAACCTTCATGTTTGGTTTTACATTTAAAAAATAAAAACTCTTACTAAAGTGATCCAAAATTGTAATTATGTGAGGTGATGTGTGTGTTAACTTATTGTGGTAAACATTTCTTATCGTGGTAAACATTATCTTATTGTGGTAAACATTTCATTATATATGTGCATCAATCATATTGCACATCTTAAACTTACACAATGTTATATACATGTCAAGTGTATCTCCTAAATCTTGGCAAAAAAGTAAACTGTTTCAGAAGTAAGTTAAATTCCACTCTACAGAAAATCTAAATCATTCTACAACTGCAATTTAAATTTTAAGAATGCACAATTGAAAGAATGCAAAGTAAACATAACATGCTCCAGGTCTTTATTTATTTTATTATTATTATTATTATTATTATTATGCCTACAGCACCTGGTCTTTAGGTGGTCTCCCATCCAAGTACTAACCAGGCCCGACCCTGCTTAGCTTCCAAGATCAAGATCAGACATTGGGCTTGTTCAGGGTGGTGTGGCTGTAGACCTTGAACCATAGCCCATGGGGCACAAACTGGGCCCTTCTGCGTGTAAAGGAGCCATGCTAACCGCTATACGATAAAACCACGTCCTTGTTCTAGGTTTTTTTATATAACGCTCTACTTTTTTTATATAACACTCTAGGGTTTTGTTATGTAGACGATAACCACCATGTGAGCGCTGTGAAAGGATTTAAGAGAAAATAGAGAAGAGATGATGATCCACAACTTTTTCAAAATTCCCTGAACGATGGAAGGTTATAGGTCTTGGAATATTTATTCAAAAAACAAAACGATATGAGTTGGAAAGGAAGAAGAGGAGGCTTTAATAACCTTCCAAATAAAATAAGACAACCATTCCGTACAAACTGGAATCGGAGGAGGTCAACAGCACTGTCCCTAGAGTTCTTAGGGTGACGAGAGAATGAAAACATTTGTTTCACAGCGTGCGACTGCTGGTCAACTGTTAGGTATCTTTGGATGGCACTGATGATACCAAAGACATGGGGGGTGAGGGGACTCTCAAGAAAGGTGACTTGAGGATACTATACACCCTTTCGTTCCCTCCCTCCCACACGTCCTTTTTCTCTTTCTCATTTTCTTTCCCAATAGGTTTTACCTAGTGCTATGGGTTTCAGAGCAAATTCAGGTCTTCAGATGCTCAGAAACAAACCTTGTGCCTGGAAGATGCTTTTCCAGTAAAGAGATATGACTGTCTTTCAGATGAAATCTGAACTTTTTAAGTCACATTACTACCTAAGAACACATTTGACAAAATTGGTCATTTTGTTGTTGTTGTTTAACTGATCTTGTTTAGAAGTGAATTTGGTACAATACTATGACATTTAAGTATATGTTGTTAATTATTGTTTGTTAAATGCTCTGTAATTATTAATGATACAGCTTGATTTTAAAGAAAATCTTATCTTAAAACTTTCTCCTTTCACTTATATGTGGAATCCAAAAAAAAAAAAACAAAATAAACAAACAAACAAAACAGAAACAAATCCATAGATACAGAGAACAAACAATAGTCACCAGATAGAAAGGGGATTGGGGGGAGGGGTGAAAGGGCAAAAGGGATTAAGACGTACAAATTGCCAACTATAAAAATAGTCACGGGGATGTAAAGTACAGCATAGGGAACATAATATTATAATAACTGTGTGTGGTGCCAGATGAGTACTAGATTTATGGGGTGATGACTTCACAAGGCATATAAATGTCTAATCACTACATTGTACACCCGAAACATATTGTAAGTCAATTATTATTGAAAGATAAATTTTAGAAAGAGGAATAAAACACTAAAAATGATTCTTTCGGATTTTACTTATCTCAGCTTAAATACTTTTTTTAGAGTCTTTGTGGCACAATAAAATAAACATTTTGAAGTATTTAATTCCTCATAAATAATACTTTAAAGGTTCACTTGCTAGTTCACTGTTATTCTTAGGCTGGTCTGCTCATTTCCAAATGGAACATTTCATTGCTATTTATTTCTCATTCCCATCATGACTTTCTAATACTATTCGTGCCTGCTGGAAAAAAGCTCTGAAATACTGTTCAGTGAAGTTCTTCACTGAGGAAAACTTTTTTCATAAATCATGGCTCCATAAACCAGTTTATTTTGATGAAGTTCTGCGATGTAAAATTTGATATTTAGCAAATTTTCTTTATATTTTGTCATGTCTTATATAGTACTTTTAGCAATGCCTGGCTTTTTGCAAGGCATCTGATTTTTCCCTTTTGCTGATATTTTTAAAATCATTTATTATTAAGCAAGATCTCAGTAAGAGATATGAAAAATATCTGGCATTCAATAATTCAGATTATTAAAATTCTTTAAAAAATATTTCCTGCCAAATTGTACATTTCTTTGCTTTTTTCACTAATATAAACTAAATGCTTAGAATAGCATTTGGCACATAAGAGATGCTCAATAATGACTGGTTGAGTAATTGTATGCATTCTTTTTTAAAGCAATATGGTCAAAAATTGTTTTCTTATTGCTATGAACTGATGGCATCCCTGTAAAATCCATATTTTAAAGCCCTAGTCCCCAGTCTGATTGTATTTGGAGCTTTTAGGATATAATTGAGGGCTTTTAGGATATAGTTAAGGTTAAATGAGGTTCATAAGGGTGAGATCCTAATCCAATAGGATCAAGAACTCCTAAGAATATCAATCTCTCTCTCTCTCTCTCTCTCTCTCTCTCGCCATGCGTGTACCAAGGACAAGCTGTGTGAGGACACAAAAAGTAGGTGGCCATCTGCAACCCATGAATAGAGTCCTCACCAGACAATGATTCTGCTGGCACCTTATCTTGGACTTTCCAGTGCCCAGCACTGTGAGGAAGTCAATTTCTGTTGTTTAAGCCACCCGGTCTGTGGGATTTGTTATGGCAGCCTGAGCTGACTGAGACACTTACAGATTAGAAGGGAAACAGCACACTGAACGATGATCATGAATGCAATGGTAAGGAAGGAACCTCAAAATTTTAAATTCCGAATTCTTTTGTAACCCTTTCGATTCTTCAGAAGAGTTAAGTGAATAGTTGAAAATTAAAATCTAAGGTCTTTACTGTCAGAAGGTTTAGTTTGTTTGGGACTGTGAGCCTCTAAAGCTTGACCTGGACACCATCCCAACGACAGGAGTCTAATGTGTACCAAGTGCCACAAAGCTATTATTAGGAGATATCCTTTAAAATGGAAGTTCTTAGATGACAAATTCTATGATATTTATGTATGTATACAACGCCTAGTAAAAAATAAGCATTCAAGTACAAGCCTACAAATTAGAAAAGGATGTGAATTTCAAGTTATTCAGTTCAGTGACCGAAAGCAGGAAATGAAAATAACAATAGTTTCCAAAGATTAAAGAGGTTCTTTGCTGCTCTACCTACTATATATAAATGAATCCAACACTCCTATTTCCATCTTTTGACTTATTATTTCTTAGCTGTTATCACCATCTACTACTTTAATTTTTTGTCTTGTTTATCTCTCTAGATACTAGACAATAAATTCAACAATTTTTTTCACTTATGTATCCCTAGCACCTAAACTAGTTTGGCATCTAAAAAGTACTCAATACCTTTTGACTGACTAGGTCATCGCCAAATTGTGAGTTAAAGGATACGTAATCTTTTATGAGTGTTGGAGGCATGCTGAGAATGATTCATTTGTTTAACAAATATTTACTCAGTGAATAATATGTCCCAGACACGGTACTCAGTTTAGATATGCGATGTTGAAACAGATGTGGCCCCTTCCCTCAATGGCACAGTTTTTCAATGACCCTAAAATTAAGAATGACTTCAGTCCTGCATAATCACTACCTCGCTGCTGAGACTTGAGGCTACAAGTGGCAGGTCTCTAACTCACCCACACCTGAGGCATGGCGTTTCAATTCATGTAGCTAGTAAGGAAATATTTTGCTACCATGTCTCATAAATTACGTGGCAAATTAAATGTACCTATGTAACGTGTAGGTACCTCAAAATTTTTGCTACCTCAAAATGAAATGTTAGCAAAAAACAGAATGACAAGGACTTTAACTCGAACTGGCCCTGGACCACCACATTTAAGATGTTCTAAGATATTTCCAAAAGTGCAAGTCCAGTTGTTGGTGGTGACCTCATCAGGCCTTTGGGCTTCTCTTAGAAAGTCCCAGGTTCTTGAGTCAAATGAAGAAACATGCATAATGGGAGTCAGAGTGGCGTGAAATAGCTCTGGTCCTGGATTTAGAAGTCTTAAGTTCAGATGTGTACTGTATCTATTATTCACTGTGCGAACTTCACATCTAATTCTTGGTTACCACACCTGTCCAATAGTCATAATGTCTCTCAATATCTACAGCATTAGGCTCTTTTGAGAACCAAATAAGGAAATATTTATAAAAACTGGTTAAACTTAAAATTTATGTAAAACATGAGGATAGAAGTGGCCAATGACGATTGACTTTATGCTCCAGGGAACATAGGAAGCGATTTTTCTTTTTTCTTACCTTGTGTAAATGTACAAAATTCCACAATTAGACTCCTTATACAAGTAAATCAACTTCTATTTTTCTCTATGCAATTAACTCTTCAAATTTACCACTGGGCTTTCTTTTTTTCTATTCTAGGATTGTAACACACAAAACAAGCTCCTCAAGCCCTTATGTGGCTTTCGAAAAAAATATTCGTATCAGTCATCCATGCAATTAACCTAATGTGTTTGTCGAAGTAAAGAAATAGAAGATGTTGCCAGAGACAATGTTCCTGCTAATCTTTCCCCTTGTTTCAAAAAAAAAAAAAATGCTCTAATAAGCAGTTGAGGGAAAAGCAAAGATACTTAGCTTTTTGTGCTAAGAAATTTCAGGCCGATTTAGGTAGTCCTTAACCTACAACACTGCGTTACGATTTTGGATAATTGCACCTCTGATGTATTCTTTTTTCATGTCGCCACACGGACAGACACCTTCGCAAATTTAGATTTGCTTCCAAGCACCAAGGTGAAATAATATTCCCAAATATTATTATTTTCTAATTTACTCCGTTACCATCCTGGTGCTGCAAAGCGCAAGGTGGTCACACATCTGAAGGAAGGAGAAGATTAAAACATTGTTTTTTTAACAAGAATAAGAAAAATAGTAACATTGAGACTTAAAATTGTCTTCGGAGTTCACGGCATTCTCAATATATCGTTGGTAGAATTTCCTTAGTTCGTTTGATAACCAACTGGTAAGAGTTAATGTCACAAAGTGGTAAAAGTTAATTGGATCGATGTTATTAGCTCACTGCTTAACTCCCTCTTGAAAGAAGGAGAATCAAGCCTAGAACATCTTATTCGTTGCAATGCAAGGTTGAGGAGGAAATATTTACTGGAAGTTCCCCGTTAACAGCAAAGTGATCTGTTTAGCAAGAGATGTCATTTTCTTATTCTTTAGACTATCTTCAGGATGTACCTTTAAAAAATGTCCTCTATGTCTCCTGTCATCTTGACATCTCAGCGGTTTTGACCCCTCCACTTCTCCATGTGTTCTGTGATGGAGTGCTTTCCTGCACACTCTTCCAACCCTCAAGGAAAAACAAAACCAAAAGATTCTCCTCCTGGTTCTTCGCTCGGTGAATGGCGTAATCATCCGCCAGCCACACAAATCAGAAAGGCCGGGGCACTTGAAGACGCCTGCGTCTTTGTACTCACTTGATTTATTTAGGAGGATTTATATATCATTTACAATATGTCTGGCACACCGAAGCACTTTACAATAATTGACTCATTTCCTAGTCACAACAGCAGGTCAAAAACCAAGGCATAGGGACATAAAACAAACTGTTCAAGCGTGCAAAGCTAGTACATAGCAAAGCTGGAATTTGAACCCATGTCCTCTGGCTCCAGAGGCTATGTACTTAGACATGACATGTTGCCTCTCAAACCTCTGATTCAGTTTTATTACTTCATCGTAAATATTTTCAAAAACTTTCTCTTTCTCCACTGACATGATGCTAATCAAGCCATCATATGTCGCAGGATCTTCAGACACCCCCTCCTTCTCACTCCAGTGCCATTAACTCGAATTACCTGGTACCAGACTGTGTGAACTTCTTAAAAACGTACCCCTGCCCATTTTTGTCTCTAGTATAGAGATTTTCAATGGCTTTCTATTAATATAAAAGTCAACCTCCTTCCCACTGCCTGCTCTGCATCTTCCCGCCCTTCTCCTCCCTGCCGGCCACTGAGTTCCAGATGAATTATGCTTCTAATATCTCAGCAGTTCCATGAGCCTTCCCACTTTAGAGTCTCTCCACATACTCTTCCCTTAGGCCAGGGTTTCTCAGCCTCAGCGCTGACCTTTTGTACTGGATAGTTCTTTTGTGGAGGCTATTCTGTGTATGGAAGATGTTGAACGGCATTCTTGGCTGCTAGTCAAGTAAATGCCAGTAGCAACCCCTAGTTCTAACAACCAAAATATGTCTCCAGACGTTGCCAAACGCTCTCTAGGGGTAAGAGGATACGTGTGAGAATGACTCCTGTTGAGAACCACGGCCTTAGACTTAAATGCTCTGGCCCCCTCTTTTGGCTTCTTCGTAGTCATTCTGCAAAACTCATCATCAGCCAAGGTCACTTCCTCAAAAAAGGCCTTCTCTGATTTCAGACCAGATGTTGCAGACCGGCTTCCCTAAGAAGCAGGGACTGAGAAAGTCGTGTGCAAGTAGTTTAATATAGTGTGGTCTTGGGAGAAACGCCTGAGGAAGGAAAGAGGATTGGGCAGAAGGAAACGCCGGGCTGCAATGCTGTTTCGATGAAGGCCTCACTGAACCCCACTAGACCCTACTGGCATCTCTGAAGCTAGAATGACCCTTCTGAGTGGTCCAAATGAGAGTGAGGAAGGGCCTTTTCCCCTCAAAGTCATGGGCTGCAAGCTGTGTCCAGAAGGGGCGTGACCTTGGGCTTGGCAACTGCCTTTAGTGAAGGCGGTTTGCTGAGCAAGGTTGAGATCTGGGACCCGTCTCTCAAGAGCAACTGGCGCTAGGGAAACAAGTCTTTCAGTTCTGAAGAGAAATTTGAGCAGTATAGGAAGCATTTGCCTCAGTCTGCCCCTTGGACCACTCACAGCCTCTTAGTAACATAAGTTCTGCTGGCCTTTTTTCCTGAGGTCATAAGAAGGTCAGTGGGGCAAGGCATGGTCTCCACTGCTCCGGCACACCTCAGCACCACATCTGAGATTCATTCTCTCCCTCCCGGACATTTATTTGAGATTCCCTCACCCAAAGTTCTTCCCTTGCCCATATCAATGGTAAGTAGCCTGTCATGACACAGACTGTCATCCCTGAAGGGACTCAGGCTGTGGCTGTTGCACCACCATCCATCTAAGATGAACAAAGGACTAGCAGGGTGGGTTAAAGCGAGTGACCTCAGTGACAGCCAAATTCCCCCTTGATCCCACTGTGTAAGAACGACTCAGAGGAGGAGGCATTGCCAGCACCAGAGGGATCTCTGTAGATCATCGTGAATATGTGCCTTTATATCTAGTAGATTACATGAGCGTCAGTGAGATTAAGATCCTTTGAGCTGCACCTAACTGTAGACTTCATTAAAAGAGGCTAAAGCAGTGACTATATGCATTATCTTATCACACAAGGAGCCTAGGGGTTAGATAACTATAGAGTTGGTTCATGTAGTGGCTCCATGTCTGATGAAGAACTGAGGCTTTTTCGCATTTCTCTTGGCTTTCATCTTTAGATTGGAACCTTGCAGTTATAAAGCGGCCAAAATGCCAGGTTCGACTCCCACATAACTGCAAATAAGTAGGAAGCTTGGGTTCTCTTCATATATCTCTTTATGTCCTCGCCTTCTAGCCAAGAGTTGGGCACATACCCATTCCCCAACTGTTAAGGTACTTAGAAAAACTAGTATCTGGCAATTTTAGTCTCCATCTATTGGGTGAGCTATGATAGCAGGGCAAGTGGAGACTGTTAGGAGTGGGAAACCAATAGATGTTACCACGACATGCTCTGTAGCTGATACACAGTCATAGTTCAATAAATTTTAGTTTACAAATTTCCCCTTAAGCCTGTTTTTTTCTCTCTCTCTCGATTGGTTTTTCTCTTTCTATTTTTCGAATTCTCTTTGTTTTCTTACTTCTTTATTTCTCCCATTCTCCTTCATCTTATTCCTGTTCATTTCTCTGCCCATATATAGCAATAAAACATTAAAAATTTTTAAACATAATCAAAGTTTTGTGTTATTTATATAAAACAGATAGACAATGTTATGTATTTCTCTGTTGGACAAAGAAAACAAAATCAGTTTATTTAGTGACACTGATTTTTTTTCCCCCTCTTAGATCTTTTATATACATGTCCCTTGGTATAAGCATAAATACAGTGAATATCAGGAGAAAATGACAACACAGAGGCAATGATGGGCAGGAGAACTTGGTATTTAAAAGGACAGAATGCCCCAGGGACAGAATGAACAGGCTCAATCCTGGCTATTCCATTCATAAACTGTGTAATTTTAGGCAAGTTCCTCAAACTTCCTATCTCTTAGTTTATTCATCTAGAAAATGAGAATAGTAAAAACACTTAGCTAATAGAATCTTTGTGAAAATATAGAGAGAAAAAGCACGTAATGTTCTTAGAAAACATCAAATAAGGAGTTGTTTGTCTCACGGATCCCACATGTAAACTAAAGGAAGGATGAAGCATCTGAGTTCAGATCTGGGCAGTCCAAATCTCTCTTGGGACCTCTGTGTCAAAGTAGCTGTCAAATTATTAAATCACGCTTTCTTACTTTCCTTCTGTGTCTACCTTTCATTGAATAATTTATCTTTTATTCTCAGCCCTTATTCTTACATATCCCCCACTCCCAAATGAGTGTTCTTTAAATTCTATGAGAGTCCTAAATCTATAAGTCTAACTCTCAATTCTTTTACGATATCTATATTTATGTTTCCAGCCTCCAGAGAGAAATCTCCACTGGAACATTCCATCCACACCTCAAAATAGAGCTGATCTGCTGTGTGGATTTGGGCATATACATTACTAGTTTATATGCAGAGTTCTCAATTTCTATACTTAAAAAAAAAAAAAAAGGATGAGGGAGCTAAAAAAGTGTGGGTTAAGAAAATAACTTCTAAGACTCTGTACTAAGATTTTTTTATTCTCTGTCCAACACAAAAATTATCATACACACCCCCGCGACAAACTAGTTTTATTCCTGTCTTTTCTATCTCAGATTTATAATATTGACCCTGTGAAAAAAGATTTAGAAATCGAACAGTTCTGTCACTGTCATGGTCAGAGTGCTTCAGTCGTTTCTCACGACCTCGAGAAAACATTCTCACTTTAGTCTGACCTTGACCTGCCTCTTCATTCTAGCCCCTACCATTTCACTTATCACACTTCATTCATATTCTGGCAGTTCATAATCTTATCTTATTATCCCCTAAATTTACTTCCTCTGGTATAGACTTGGGAAATCCTACATATACTTCGAAATCTAGCTCGACTGCTCTTTATAAAGCCAATCACAGATAATTATTTCCTCTTTGATCTCCTCAAGTTGTCTCTTTTGGAGCTCGTTAGCACATGGTTAATGTTAGAGCCACGAATGAGTTTTATTTCTCCCATTAGTTTTAAGCTCATTAAAGTGGCGGCCATATTCTGTTCACATAACTTAAAATTCCCACTATTTTAAATTAAAAAAAAATTATACCTGATATATTAAAATATACGTGCTATGGAATAGAATAATCTTTAAAATGTTGATTTTCAAATTACATGTGGTTTTGTTCATGCATTGGGTCACTGAGATTTTTAAAAAATGAAATTTTTGACCTTGGGTGGTGAACACACTGAGATGTTTTAAAATCCTAAAAAGTTTACTTTAGGTGTTTTCTCGTTTTTTCCTTTTCAAAGATTTCATTATTATCTATATATTTTTGTTCAATTAAAATGTAGACACTTGAAATTTGTAACAGGAAAATAATATTGCCTACTCTTATGTAGCAAGTAGTAAATTTGAAATACATTTTTAGCTCTTTGATTAAAATCTGTCAAGATACTAAGTATTGTTATATCATTAACATTTTGGCTGGAAACCCCTCCAGACACATATGGGATTTTTATTTTTATACATAAATTTGCATAACTGCTTTACTATCTTTCACAATCTATAGTCTTTAGATATTAACCTGACAACTATAATCAAGTCATCAGTTTCAGTCTGGCTCAGAGAGTTTGAAGCATATTAATGGAGCTATTTCCATGTCTACTCAGACTTCAGCAGCTTTTCTCTCTCTCTCTCCTCCCTACCTCCTCCTTCCAAAGAAGCACTTAATCAGTTGGGAGTATAGATTGACATGACAAACACACTGATTTCCAAACATGACTTACATGGTTTTGTTTAGTATTTTTCAGATAACTCCTTGTCAGCATAAAATATTCAGAAACAAGTTTCTTCAGAAAAGAAATCTATGATGAAGAAAAGAGAAACAAACCAAGCAAAACACCATATACGTATTTCTGAAATGAGTGACATCTCCTCAAGGAGAACTTCCGGCAGGTCTTTCGGGAGGTATTCCACGAGAAGGCATTGTTATCATAGGAGATGACAGCCCCATGGGTATTACTGACCCGGAAGAACTTCCGGTGGCCCAGGATGCAGAGGTGGAAGATAGTGATATTCATAATCCTGACTATGAGTAGGCCTAGGTTAATGTGTGTGTTTGTGTCTTAATTAAAAAAAAAAATTTAAAAGTAAAAAAAAATAATAATAAAAATACAATAGACAGAAGTTCATAGAAAAAGGATATTATGAAAAATATTTGTACACCTGTATAATGTGTTTGTGTTTTAAGCTCAGTGTTATCATACAAAAATCTAAACATTTAAAAAGTTTATAAAGTAAAAAAGTCATAATAAGCTAAGGAAAGAAAAAAATTAAAAAATTTTCCGTAGCCTAAGTGCAGAGTGTTTATAAAGTGTGCAGAAGTGCACAGTAATGTCCTAGGCCTTCACATTCACTCACTGCTCATCCACTGACTCACCCAGAGCAACTTCAATCCTGCAAACTCCCTTCACATTAAGTGCTCTATACAGAGGTACCATTTTTTATCTTTATACCACATTTTTATTGAACCTTTTCTATACTTCAATGTGTTAGAAACACAATAGTTACCACTGTGTCACAATTGCCTAGAGTATTCAGTATAGAAACATTCTGTATAGGCTTGAAGCCTAGGAGGAATAAGCCATACCATATAGCCTAGGTGGACAGTAGGCTATAACACCTATATTGGTGTAAGTGCACTCTATAATGGTCACACAATGACAAAATCACCTAACGACGTATTTCTCAGAATCTATTGTCATCATTAAGATTTTCTATATTCATGAATGTATAGAAAACCCTAATATATCTACTAAAAAAACTGTTAGAACTAATCAATGGGTCAGTAAGATTGTAGGATATAATGTTAATATATTAAAATCAGTGGTATTTCTATATACTGGTAATGAACAATTCAAAAATAAAATTAAGGAAACGATTCCATTTATAATAACAAAGAATAAAATACTTAGTAATAAAATTTTTTCAAGTGCATAACTTAAACACAAAATTATAAAACATTATTGAAAGAAATTAAAAGAAGACCTACATAAATGGAAAGGCATCCCACGATCATGGAGCAGAAGACATAATATTGCTAAGATGGTGATACTTCCCAAACTAATCCACAGATTTAATGTAACCCCTATCAAAATCTTTGCTGCAGCTTTCAGAAATGAAAATTGATACTAAAATACATATGAAAATAAATGTAAGGTACCAAAGATAACCAAAAAATATTGACAAGAAAACACAGTTAAATGACTTGCTATTCCAGGTTTCGAAATATAATCCAAAGTAACAAATCAAGACGTGATAAAGTTAGACCTCTAGAGCAACAGAATAGAATTCAGCATCCAGAAAAAAACCTTTAAAATTTATTGTCAATTTTTTTACAAGGTTGCTAAGATAATTCAATGGGGATAGAATAATCTTTTCAATAAATTCTGCTGGGATAACTAGCTATCCACATGCAAAAGAATAAAGTTGGAACTGTACCTCACACCATACACAAAAATTAACTCAAATGGATCAAAGATCTAAATATAAGAGCAAAAGCTATAAAATTTCTAGAAGAAAACATAGGATTACATTTTTGTAACCTTGAATTAGATAATGGTTTCTTACACACAGCACCAAAAGCACAAACAATAAAGAAAAAGATAAATTGGACTTCAAGATCAAAAACTTTTCAAGAAAGTGAAAAGATCCATAAAAGTAGAGAAAATATTTGCAAACCATATATCTTATAAGGAACTTCTATCCAGATATATAAAGTACACTTACAACTTAAAAAATAAAAAAGACAAATAACTGAAAACTTTCATCCACAAGAAAAACCTATGCATAGAGGTATGGAGAAACTTCACTCATAATTACTAAAACTTGGAAGTAACTGAGGTGTCCTTCAGTAAGTGAATGGATAAATAAACTGTAGTAGACAATGGAATATTATTCATCACTAAACAAAAATACAATAAAAAGGTAAGTGATTGTCAGGGGCTTCGGAGAGAGAAAAGATGAACAGGTGGAACACAGATGGTTTTTAGGTTAGTGAAAATATAATGTTTGACACCATAATGATGGATATATGCCATTACATATTTTCCAAACCCATAGAATGTACAACACTAAGAGTGATCACTAATGTAAACTCTAGACTTTGGGTGATTATGCTGTATCCATGCAGGTTCACCAGTGTTAACCAACGCACCGCTCTGGTGGGGGATGTTGACGATAGGGACGCTATGCATGTGTAGGGCAGAGTGTGAGACATTCTGTACCTTACCCTCGATTTCGTTGTGAACTCAACATTGCTCTAAAAAATAAAGTCAGCTAAAAAAAGGACAAATACCCAAATTAAAAATTGTCAAAAGAATTGAATAGACATTTAAAAATATATATACACAGAGGTCCAATAAGCACATCAAACAATGCTCAACATTATTAATCACTACAGAAATGCAAATCGAAAGATAATGAGATACTATTCCACGTCCTTAGGATGGATAAAATCAAAAAAGACCTACAGTAACAAGTACGGATGAGGATGTACAAAAATGGAACCCTCATATATTTATACATTGCTGGTGGAAATATAAAATAGTGTTGCCATTTTGAAAAATACTTTACAGGTTCCTCAAAATGTTAAGCACGGAATTACCATAAGATCCAGCAAGACCCACTCCTAGGTATGTGCGGAGAGATTGGGAACATGACACAGCACCGCCACAATCTGCACGACTCGAGGGTTAACCTGAGGGGGGCGACGGAGGACTGAGAGACACAGAGAAAGTCTACACAAACGCTGGGCCAGGTGGGATGCCGCCCTCCGATGGAGTTCCAGTGACTGAGGCCAGCTCAGCGTGTTTATTATACCTTTTGAAGGTCGAGGAGGGAGCGGGAGTCTTCTTCGCAGGGCCTGAAGCTTGCTGGCAGCAAGAATGTTCCAAGGCCTGTCTGTTCCCGGTTATCTGTGCTGAACGAGAAGCAGCAAGCAGCTGACTGTCAACTGTTTTGCGTCTCTGTTCTTGGCGGACTGCTACGCAGCCAAGCGCGCTTTCGCTAAAGCTTTGGCCACAGTCAAGCATGGCTTTGTTAACGATCAGTCAAGCACGGCTCTTGCCAATACTTCGATCAGGTCCGGCTCAGATCTGGCTCTCTACACAAAAACGTATCCACAATGTTCATAGCATTACTCATAAGAGCCAAATGGTGAAGACAACCCAAATGTCCATCGACTGACCAATGGATAAACAAAATGTGGTGTATCTCAACCTTGGATTATTATTTGTCAATAAAGAAATCATTTGGTGATAAAAAAGAAGTACTGATATGATACACGTGAGAATAAAGGTGTTATTTTTCAGTTGAATTGTACAATGTAGAATAGCTCTAGAGTATTTTTTGCTTAATATTTTATGTTTTTTTGATCTTTAAGTCAAACATTTGTCATATATTTATCCATTGCATATTATTCCAACCACTGTTCTAAGTGATTGTAGAATAAATAGTTTAATTCATTCTCTTAATTCTGTTGTATTAAAACCGTCATGCCTGTCAAATTTGTCAAATCATGATCAAATAAATACGTGTGTAAACAGATCAAAATATATTCTTTTTAGCAAAAAGTTGCAACAAATCTCTATTATTTACTGGAGTCACAATTCTGTTAAACTTAGAAGCACTTTACTCACCATATTATATGACTTATGTGAAATAGAATAGTCACTCTAAATTTCAGAATGAGCCATGTGCTTTGCCAGTGTTGAGAAAATTAGCAGCAGCAGCAAAAATAATATACATCGTCTTACCACCCCTCACGTTACGTTACTTTCTTTCTTTTAAAATAAATTTAATAAAGTCTTTTTTTTTTTTTAATGTCAAAGAATGAGCTCCTAGACGTTTCTAAACTTGGAAAAGAGTCATGCGCAGGTGGTTTCCAACCTCATGAAACCTGCTGGCCCATCCAACGATGAGGCGTTTATTCGTTAGCCACCTGTGAAGTGTGGGTGGTGCGGCTCGTCCAACTCTCTTTTGATCACGTCCTTGGAAAGGACTAGTAGGTGCCATGGCAATGTCCCCATGGTGTTCTCTTCCTGCCAGGTAGACCATATTTTGAATCTTGTCAGCCTCATCCCTCAATACTGGTGAATTCAGTCCACAGTCATGAAATAATACTGTGACAGATAAGGGTTGTTACTGCCGTATTCACAGAACTGTGACCAGAACAATAAAAATATGGAACAGATGGCCAAGTTCTAGTTTTCCTCGTTTCTCTTTTAAGTCCCCCAGCTTCTCTGGATAATCGAGCCATAGGCAGCGATGTGCGTCTACTTATCTTCTCCTAGGGTTTCATTAAAAATTCCCCGAATGAATCAGGTTGATAAATTATTTCAGCTGTAAAACTACAAGGTAGGACTGACAATATAGTCTAATTTTTTTTTAGACTTTTCTGGTTAATCATAAGTTTACATATCTCACATTGATTAATTAGGTACTTTTTTAATGTCATAGAACCACAAAGGCCTTTGAATTATGAGTTTAGCCTTAAGAAGCTAAATGAAATGGAATAATAAAATCAATTACCCCCTCAGAATTTTTAAATATGTCTTTGATATATTTTTTATGTTTTATTTATGTAGTCCTAGAATAAAGTTGAGAGTAATTATATTGAAATATATACATAATTTAATTCTGAGTAAAAATATAGCAGAATAATAAGAAAAAATGTAAAAATGCTTTTTTCTTAATCTAGATTTATTAAAAAATCAAATGTAAAATGTTTTCAAATTTCGTAGTAGATTAACTTGCAGAGAAAGGCTTAGAAGAGTCGAAATTTCAAATTCAAAATAATAGTTCAGTCTGACTCAATAATCACTTGCCAGATGCCTGTATGTCGCAAATTATTTATGAATAACTGAATATTAACTATATAAAGCCACTTAACAATATTGATACAATCACATTTGAGTGTTTCCGTGTGGCAGCACTGTCTGGCACTGCTGCAATTTTACAGATGATACTGAAACACACAGAGGCTAAGTCACTTGCCCAAGGCCACACAGCTAGTGAGGCAAAGCTGCGATTCCTCTCTCTCTCTCTCTCTCTCTCTCTCTCTCTCACACACACACATAGCAATATATATCACTTTGGCTTTACAATTGGCTTTCATTTCTTTATCATTTTAGACCGTTGCTTTCTGCTTTTCTTCTCAATCCTTTTTTGTTGATTGGAACATCCTTATTTTCAGGTCTTGATGCTATCAGATACATCACAGACCTGTTGTGCCTTCATTATCTGATCTGGTTTCTCATTTTTCAAGAGGCTGTGGAAGCCCCGCAAATGGTAAGAGACTTGTGCAATTAGCAGATGTGTCTGCTGCCTCACCAGTGATTTGACAGTTTATAGCCTTGGTGTATAGAGCAATCCACATGTCAGAAAAGAATGGCTTCAGTCAGTATTTTTTGGTGATGTCTCCAGAAAATCATTTAATTTCCCAAAGGTTGTGATCATATTAGTCATACATGTCAGACTAAGTCATGCTTCTTTTCTAAAATAAAAAGCAAGAATATTATAATCCCAAGGCATACATGCTTCAACAACATAAAAAGATTTTTAGGGACTTGGTGGAAACTCAATTGTATCAAAAGGTAGGCAATTGAGTTTCTTATCTGTGAAACAAATCCATTTTTAATCGATGGAAGCAACTGTGCTTTTTGTTACTATGTGAAGAAGTAACACAAGGAAGAGCTATTAAATTAAGATAAGAAGAAGAAATGATATTTAATATTGCCATAAGTTTATACAAATTTAATAAATACCTATACTTTTGGGGGTTTTATTCTTTTTCTTTATGTTGGAAATAGAAATGAATTTTATTTTGAAAATATTATTCTTTCTTTAACCTATTCTCAGGAATGGAATTCATGCTATTGATGGTCATAGATTTCTATGGCAGGAAATAAAGAGCCTGCAGATACATCATCCTAACCTCACAGGAACGCAGAGGGACAGGAGAACTTGGTTTAATAGATGGGCAGCGACCCATACGAAGTCAGTCTGCAAGGAAACAGCAGAACCAAGTACAGGAAACACTTCTTCAGGTTAAGCTGGTGTGCTTTCTAGCCACTGGTTTGTTTCTAAGAGAAGACAGGCGTCGTAGTTAATCCTAGCAATTTACTTGCTTTGGGTTCACTGGCTCTAAAACTTAAGTGCAGGAGAATTACCCAAAATGCAAATTCCTGGACATATTGTTTTTTTAAGAGTCAGAATCAGGGTTCAGGGAATCTGCTTTATAGTCATATCTGTTGATTCAATCGCCAGGTCAAAGGTCAAAAATGGAAAAATCTCCTGTGTTCCAATTCTACCTAAATTTTATGCAGGCAGATTACAGGAGCCATGAAGTATGGACTACGACAGCCAAATGTCGAAGTCTTAGGATTAAGGTCAAGAGGGCAGCTGTAGAACAAGAGTGGAAGGAGCAATTAAATTCCCCAAACTACATTTCGAATCAAATGCCTTTCTATAAACTACATTTTCTGTTCTTACGACATCTTTTTTTCTTTTACTTTTTAACCTTGCAAACTATGCTGGAAATGTGAAAGAAGTTTCTTTATAACATTTTCCATTCCTATACAACCCCCGTATTGGGAAGAAATGTCCGTTATATGAATTTTTTATACTTCTAATCTTTGTCCCTGAAGGAAACTGGCCGTGAAAAAAAATAAAATGGGTATTTTTCAAAATCCAATAATCACATTAAGTTTAACTTCTGCCTTAGAATCAGGCAAGCCCTTTAGAGAGTTCTTCCCAAGGCATTCACTTTTCTTCATATTTGCTTCAAATTCTCCTCTGTTGGAAGATTTATTTCTAGATGTAATTAATGATTTAGACGTTTCTCATGTCATCTCTAAAAAGTGCTCATCTTTGAAATTTAGCTGTTGAGCTTATATTCTACTGTGGTTACATCAGAAGTGGAATTGAAGTTTTATTAAATCTTATAGTTACTACTTTTTAAGTCTGTACTCTAATTAAATTATATAACTTGCAATTGAGAATATGATTTTAAAATGTAATTTCTGTGCAAAAATGAACATCTTTTCACGGACCTGTCAGTCACTATGGTGAAATCTGCTATAATTAAGTGACTAACTGTTACTCAGAAATGATCAGGCTATTTTTAACACTTAACGATCAGCTCTTTAAGATGAAGGTCTATGTCTCATTCTGTGTGATCTCTCCAGCGTGTTATATGCATACAGGTTATCAATAAATATCTATAGGATTATTTTCTGTTTTAAGAGGTTTTTGCTTGTGTGTGTGTTTGTTTTTAAGAGTTTTGAAGATACACAGACCAGCAATCAGACTCATTTTCTCACTTTACGAAATTAGTCAAGCTCTCGGTGTCTTCATTTGCGAAGTAGGAATAAAAGAAAGTACTGCCCTCATAGAGTTGCCTTGAGAACTGAATGAGATGATTTCTGTACAGCACTTCACATGGTGCCAAAATCATACTGTATGCTCAACTGAATTTAGCTATTAATAAGTGAAGAAAAAAATAAAATATTTCCAATGGCCACATGTACATTATAATAGCAAGCTATTGAAAATAACCTGAATATGCATTTAGAGACAGTTGATTGAAAAAAATATATAAATATATATATAGATTAATTATGTAAATATATACATTGTATACGTATACAATGACTTATTATACTGTCATGAAAAAGGATAAGAGTTATATAAATGTCTAACTACTATGCAGTATACTTGAAGCATATAAAATAATATTGAACGTCAACTATAAACTAAAAAAAAATAAATTTTTTTAAAAAGAAAAGGGATAAGAAAGTGCTTTATGAACTGATGTGGAATTCACTACAAGAAATGCTGTTATCTAAAAAGCAAAAATATATTGTGTAGATGGTTACGTATACCAAATGCCCAAAAAGAAGGGGGGGGGAATTATACATAGATATATCTTAACATGCTAGAGAGATCACACAGATGAATTTGACACAAACTCATCTTCAGGAGCTTATTGTCTGTGTTAAAAACAGCTTGCTCAGAGAGATATAGTAATAGGAAATCTATATCATCTACATCCATACATGTAAATAGATATATAAATATAATCGGCATATATTTGTTTATATATGCATAAAGTAGTTATGTAAAGATATGCAAGAAAAATATGCCATATATTGCCTAGGGGAAGGGAATTGGAGTTTGGAGACAGAAGTAGGAAGGTGATTTTTCTCTGCATTCACTCTTGTAACTTTTGAATTTTGAAGTAAAAGAATATGTTATTAATTCAAAGCATAAACAAATACAATTAAAATTATTTGGCATGCAAACTGGAGAGAGCATTTTAAAAACCAAGACAGTAACAAGAAAATGATAATAATTACTAAGAGAAAGTATTTGTCTTCATGCAAATAAACACTCAATATGTTAAGAATGAAACACTTATATGTTAAGAATGAAAAGTGATGTCACATAAAAAATAAATAGAAAAAAATGGGTTCAATATAATGAATGAAATGTTTTTTATTATGGGTGTCTATACGGGAGAGGAAGCTGCCTTTCATACACACCAAAGACTTTGTACTTATCTTTAAAAAGCAGAGTATATTAAATTAATTATCATACATAAGAAAAGCACTTCTTTACCCACTTCTATATTCATTTAACTCTAAAAACATTACAGGACAGGGATGATTTTTAAATAAGAAACAAGTATACCCCAAATGGCAAGTATTTTTACATTTGACTGTATCGAATTAACAGATTTCTAATTTAAAAAGAGCACTAAACACAAAGTTAAAATATAAAACATGTTAATTAATTTGAAACCCTAGGAGACATGCTGGCTCAATATACGTTAATATTATCAGGTATTTTTGGCAATGGAATAGGAAATATAAATTCAGAGGAAAGTTAAATCATGTATTTTTTCAATAATATTTAATTGAACAATATGTTCGGAAATCCTACATGCACAGCTCAATGAATTTCCATAAAGTGAGCTCACTTGCTCAAATAAAGAGCATTATCAGATTCCAGAAGCCCCCTGACGTCCCCACCCAATTATTATCCCCTCTTTACTTCCCAGGTAGCTCCTATATCAACATTTAACACCATGGTTGAGTTTTGCCTAGTTTTCAATTCCATATAAATGGAATCATACTGCATGCATTTACCTTCGTTTCGTATTCTGTATAAATATTTATGACAAACTTAGCGGCTTAAAATGACACATTTATTATGTAACAGGTCCCACGGGTCAGGGGTCTTGTACCATGTGGCTGGATGGATTCTCTCTTCAGGGTCTCATGTGAGTGAAATGGGTCTGGAGTCATAGGTTATGAAGCTAACCTACATCACGATGAAAGTAGAAGTGCCCCCAGGAGCCCATAGAGCTTTGCCAGAAATAACAGCCTTGATTTTAGGGCCAGTCTATTATAGGGCAGAGCAGTATTTTGTAGACCAGTATTAAAGCAGCCTTTCTATAGGCCATAAAATTTATAATTTGTATATACTTGTAGGACAAATTCTGAAGGACTTCGAAACTGACCAAAAATGTGTTCCTCTAGCATACCCCTCCCAAATTCCCTTATCCTTTCATTCCGTGAACAATTTACAACACTACAAGGTGTGAGTTACTCATAAGGATACAAAGATTCTTTCCCAAAGAAATGAAAATTAGTCATGTTAGGTGGAATAGAATGTATTATTGCTGGTGGATAGAACCATTGTTCATCTATTTGAAGATTTATCTCATCATTCTTTATTTGCCTATGTATGTATGTTTCTTTTAATTTTTTTGAAATTGATACTATCTTACTTATTTTGTCATCAGTGAGTTAAAAATAAAATCTTTAACATATATTCATTTTATCTTATATGAGTCATAATTTTACCTTAAAAATCTATTCATTAATATAATTTAATAATATTTAGACAACTGTGTATCATATATACGCCTATCTATAGAAGCCAGAACAAATTTACTATTTAAATGGATTCAAAGTAGTTTTCAGATTTAAGATGTATTTAAGATAAATTGAAGGTATATTTTTTGATTCAGGATAGACTTTAAGATATATTTTTAGTAATTTTAATGATTTTTTGAGTTCTTCATCAACAGTGGAATTGGCCTTTATAAAACTGTTTTGATGGATGGCACAAGACCCATACATAATGCAGTAATGATGTAGATTTAACATATGACTCTCTTCCCTAAATCTTTTTAGTAATTTCCCATTACTCTTGTGATAAAACCCTACAATCCTTAACTAGTCCCACTCCTCCTCTTCTGGAAATTTTCCACACTCCACCGAGCTTTCCACAAAGATATTTCAGTCTCTCAAATATGACATGTATATTTCTGAATTCAGAATCTTTGCACGCACTGTTGATTCTGCCTGGAACTCTCTTCTCTACCATCTACATCTCCACGGATACAGAAAGATGCCCTCAGGATCCCTCTGGACCTCACCATGCAGGTCTCATCTGGCTCTTCATCTGTATCCTTTATCATATAATAGACCGCTAAATGTAAGTTAAGTGTTCCTTTGAATTCCGTGAGTCATCCTAACAAATCATAGAACTGGAGAAGGGGGGTCATGGTAACCCCATTTATAGCCATTCATCGGAAGCACAGGTAACCAGCTAGTTCTTGCAATTGGCACCTTAAGTTAAGGCAATCTTGTGGTACTGAGCCCTTAAGTTGCAGGATCTGATGCTATCTCCAGAGAGATAGTGTTTGAACTAGACTGAATTGTCGGACATCTCAGCGTTGTCAGAGAATTGGTGAGCATGGGGGAAAAAAGCCCACACACTTGGTGGTCAGAAGTGAAGCGGCGTGTGTAGGAAAGGAAACAAGTTTTCTTTCAACTGGTGTAGAAAAGTTTTCTCAAATATCCTCCTTTTTGAAATGTAAGTTTTTATTCCATTGTTTTGGTCCCTGCTTCACCACTGTGTATGGGATGTTGTCAGGGAGTGGGATTGAGTAGACGGACAACTTTTCTTTTAGTCGATATGTTGCCAGAGCACAGAGCACCATTTCTACCTCTGCTGGAGGGAATCATTCATCATCCAGAGATCCTGGACTCTCAGCTGGATGCAGCAGCTGAATGAGCTTTTGGGTTTATCCCTGAGAGGCAAGATGTTTATATTTCGTGTAGGGGGAGAAGAGTTTGAATACTTCTTTGGTGGCAAGGAAGGCAGAATGTGACTGGGATGGTTAGCTCTACATCGGAGATTCATACACCCCTTCGCATAGTATAATCATTGCTGGCGAGCAGCTTTTCAGCCAGAGATAATATTTCCTAGCTCCTATTGCATCCAAGAGGGGCCACCGGATTAGCTCTTAACAATGGAACAAGTAGAACAAGTTGTGTGTCATTCTGGGCAGCGAGACCAAGATATGCATATGCGTTATCTACTCCGGCTTCCTATCCATGGAATGGAGAATACCCTCAGGCCCCAGATAAGGGTGGGAATATAAGAGAGAAGTCTGGGAACTACCTCGCCAGCATGACGAGTAAGGGTGCCTTTGGAAATCCTCAAATTGGACTGTTTGCGTGAATGAGAAATACAATTTTAGATTTATATGATGTCACTGAAATTTGGAAAGTTTGTTTTACACAAATGGAGATTCCAAGTAGGTAGTTAGATATGAGTCTAGAGCTCAAGAGGTCAAGAGATATAAATGTAGACGTCAATATGCTTTTAAAGACATGAAGCTAGATATCACCTAAGGAGAGCAGGTTTTTGGAGATGAGAACTAGGACCAAGGTTCAGTTTTGAGAATCCAATATTAGAGGTTAGGTAGAGAAGTTGAAATCTGCAAAGGATCCTGAGACTGCCTGTAAAAGAGAAAACAGAAGAGAGCTGTATCTTAGAGGCAGACAATAAGTTATTTCCAGAAGCAGAAAGCAGTCAATCATGGCCAATACTGCAATCAAGGTAAAGCTAATGAATAGTTCATTGAATTGACTAACTTGGAAACTGAAACCTTTACAAAAACAATGTCAGAAAATTTGATGGGAACAGAAGCTTGATTTGGGGAGGTTCGGGAATAAATGGGGAGGAAACGAAAAAGACAGAGGAAGCACGTGGAATGAAACACAAAGAAGAATGTGTAGTCAAGGGAAGATCACGTAAAGGCAGCATTTGTGTGCCAATGAGAATAGGAAGGAAGCAAAAGATAGGAAGAAACTGCTTCAGGATAAAGAGTGAAAGCAAGAGGAAACAGGGTCCAGCGCATCATGGCGGGGTTGACCTTTTTTGGAGAGAAGAAACACCTATCTTTGTGGCAAGGAAGACAGAGACAATACAAATATGGATGCAAGTGGCTTTATTGATGTATTGATTTTGTCTGGTTTTGAGTATGTTTACAATAAAGTAAGATGTAAGGGCGTCACTAAAGGGAGTGAAGAAAGGGGCACTAGAAATTGGAAGACAGAAGGTATAAAACAGTCATCTCAGAAAGGGTAAAATGAAACTTAGAGTCAAGTATAATGGTATTTCTTGGCATGTTTGAATACCAGTTCAAGGGCTTTCTTTATGATTTCTTAGCATATTGAATCACAAGGCATGGAGGTAGGTATTTTTTCTCCTGTAATGAGCAAAGGTAGATACTGTGCATTTCAGAGGGAAACATTCCTTGTATTGCACCCCATGGCCCTTCCCTATGGTCCAGGCTGCATGTGGATTGCAACCTGCTCTTCTCACAAAGCAGATTGCTATAGAAACAAAGGGCAAGGAAGTAATTCTTGGAATCTTTTGTGATACAATATATTTTACAAATCTATGTATGTAAATGATCTCAAAAGAAAAGACTTTGATTTACAAATATGGAGCATCTCAGAACAACAACAAAAAGATTTGGAAAACTACATGGTCATTTAAGAGTCTCCTTTTTGCCTGAGACTTGGTAAAGATTTTCAGAAGGATGGATCTCTTGTTCTGGCAACGAAGAGTTTAAATCTTCAGAGAAACCTTCCAAGTACAGCACATACAAAATGCTGAACTATTTTTAAGGCATTCTTTGTGGAGAAAAAAAGGAAGAAAAAAAATCTTATAGAATAAAAACAATACCAAACCGAGAATTCCCAGGAGCACATGAGAGTTAAAACGGTGGTTTCTCTAAGATACTTCCCTCCTCCCCTTCCTTCTTTCCTTCTTTTTGTTCTTCTTCCGGGTCCCAAGTTTCCCAGGTTTGTTTTGTCTTGTTGTCACTTGATACCCTGTCCAAGTGGTTTAAGTGGTGCTGTCTTTGCTACTTGTGACTTTTCAGCATCAATGACGCTTTGCCGTCTGGGTCAACCGAACTCATGAAAACTCCCATCAGGTCAGTTTTGTTCTTTCACGGTTTCTAAAACTACAAGGTCATTTTCAGTATTCCTGTTTTCCCTTCTTCTTCTTCTTTTATTTCTTTTAAAATGTCTAGCATGAATTCCTCTTCTCTGAAGATATTAGGTAACGATGAAACTCCTACCACCGATAATAACTGCTCCAATATTTCTGCCGTTTTATCCCATGCTTTTGATTTTGCTCCATACAATCAATGGGTTAGAGGTGTTTGTTTTATTCGTGCTCTTTTGGATATGTATCTTCCTTTTATTCACTTTTAATTTAGATGCTCCTTGTATGCAGAGGATTTATATTTGTGTGATTTATACTCGGCGAGGAGACATATAGTGAGTGAGATTTATGTGAAAGCATTCTTGGAAAATGCCTTCATCTTATTCGCTATATAATATTTTCAAAACATTGGGAATTTGTTATTTTTCTCTAATAAGTGATTAAGCGTTATTCTAATGTTTACATTATAAATTTCTACTACTCTAATACCTATTATCTGACTAAATTTCAAAATAGTATAATTTCAGACTATAATTGTAAGCATGCTAAAAGCCAAGAACGGATTCCTACATTTAATGGAACCTCGCTGAAATCGCCTACCAGAATATATTTCATTACATCTGAGGAGCACTACAGAAGTCCCTATTATGGGGAGAGGGAGGAAAGGAGTCAAATATCTATATAATTTTTTTCAAGTTCTAAAATATATGATAGGCTATTGCAAGCTGATTTTATAAAGAAAAAGCCCCTATGTTACCAGATTTCATTTAAAGATTTATATATACCAAATAAAAAGGTACAAAAGCCCAAGGATGCCAGGTTTTGCTACATAGGCAAAAACAACAGAAAAAAAAACAATTATGGATGCTTTAAAAGCTTTTTCTAGCTAGGCACTGACATCAATCAAACTATTGGTCAGAAAATATTTATTCCTTAACCCCATATCTCCTTACGAAGAGGATAGCTCTCTGTACTTTTAAATGCTGGCCTCCACATGACTCATTTTGGTTAATGGAGTGTGGGTGGAAATGAGAGCGTACAAGTTCAAGTCCAGATCTTAAATGTCATTGTCTGTTTTAAACTTATTCAGTGGGTGATTTTGACCTCTCCCCAAAGTAATCACTATTCCTACTTCCTGGGCCTCAGAATGAATATCCATAGAGTGGCGTGAACTCCAAAGCAGCATAAAAGCTGATTCACATGGTCTCAAGTGTGAGAATAAATATTTATTGTTACATGATATAGTAACGGTGAGATTGTTTTATACGCAGACAAAATGGACTAACGTAGGTGCTTGATGACTATGAGGATGAATCAGAATGCTCGGCGTTTTCTCACCATACACTTGATCCTTGGACGCTTTTCCAGTTATAGTTAGACCCCTGCAATGCTGGGGTTGATTGGTGCTAGCTTTCTCTGAAGACTTACTATATCTCTTCAAAAGCTGTCTACCTACTGTTTCTCCAATTCTGTCTTCTCAGATCCTTGACTGTTCGTTTTTATCCTGCCTTATTCAAGGTATAATTTTATATTTGTTAAAAGTTCTCTATTTCTGAGATATTTGTATCTTAGTGAAGGGTCCTACCGGCCTAATTTAAATCACATATATTTTGAGCAAGTGACTGACCTAAATGAGAACAAGAAAATATAAGTCAACGAGATATACTTAACCAATAGCAAAGTAATAGATTTAAATCCCAAAATAGCAATTATTGATGTAAATAAAAAAACTGATTTCTCCTATTAAAATATAAAGATTGTCAAATTGGACAAGAGAGCTGACTAATCCTAATTATAATAAGAGATTCACATGAAATATAAGGATACTGTGAAGTAAAGAAAAACACTCCCTAAAAAAACCTTCTGTAGCTATAGTAAAATCAAACTAATAGACTTTCAGGTAAAACACACACACACACGAAACATTACTACAAATAAAAAGGAATACGCACACAAACACAAAGCTAGAGTAATTAACACAATCTTGAACTTGTATAACAAATACATACACAATGGAAAAAATAGAAATTATGGAAAGAGATCTATACATATACCAGTACCTGATTTATAACTTAGGTGGCACTCCTGAGAAAGAAAATATAATAGTAAACATCTTGACCAATCACAGATAAGAAACTTAACTATATGATAAAACCAAACATTAAGGTAGTTTGAACTCTTAATGTATGGTTTCTAAACCTCATTGAAAAAATTAATGATATTCCTCTAAACTTAAATTAACATCATTTTTTTCCCCTAAGTAGATGATATCTCTAATCCTAAACCGTCTTAGCAGGCAAGAGTTACTCAGCTGTGTTTCATGGCTGAAGATCCAGACAAGGCGTCCATCCAATGCTAAAGTCTAGTAGCAAGTGAAGGTCATGAGGCTGAGGTTCGGGGTTAGGACCCAGGATTTGGGCAGGACCAACAGGTCCAGTTGGGCAGTTTGTGAACAATGCAAAGGTGTCCAGCAAGGGAGTCGATAAGGGCTAACTCCCAACCACATGAGACTAAAGCTCTAGCTGTTTCTTCCTAGAGAATATACCTTTTTCTAATGCATGTAGAAATATTATTTAGACTAGTGGTAGCTCTGTAATCAAGATGATGAGTAAAAACAAGGTATGGCCCCCAGTCCTGGTGGACATATGAGATTCGATCTTGATTACAGGAATGAGGAAACAGGCAGATTGCTAAATTTAGGGCATGAAGTCGGAATGAGAAGAGAGGCAGGGTTGACCTGTTTTTTCAGTCCCTTGAGCTCTGAGATATCCCTAATTACCTCCAACTGTAGACAGGTTTGTTCTCAAGCCCCAGGGCAAAGGTGACTGCAGGTAGGAGCCAAATGGCTCTAATACAAGCATAAAGGGAACAGGGAGAGTAAGGAAGGAGGAGGGTCATTATATCAGCTTTCTCATTTGCCTCTACTTCAAAACTCCACTTAATGGACAAAAACAAAACAAAACAAACAAAACAAAAAACCATTTTGTCACTTGTCAAAGCAGCCAGTGACTGATTTTTTTTGAGTCTGGTATGGCCTGCATCAGATTCATGCTCCAAATCAGTTCCATACCCCATCAGCCCAAACGCTTTACTTCCTTGTTGAAAACTCTTTGCCATTTCTCCATGGTGCAAACTAAATCTTAAGGTGGCTTCCAATGCATCCAGAATGTGATTCATGCCTATTTCTCAAATCCTATTTCGTTTAGCCTCCGCATCTCGAGTTATGCTCTGTGACCTCAAACCAATTGTTTCCACAATTTTCCACACAGTCCTATTTCTCTGGAATGCCAAACCCACTTTCCGCTTCCTCAGGTAGCACCATCTCTAGCCAATCTTACCTGATGCTCTTGCCCCTTGTTTTCATACATATATATTTTTCATATTTATTCACTGATTCATAAAGTGTATATAGTGTTCACTATGTCATAGTCATACTCAGAGCTGAAGTTAACAAAAGAGAAAGGTAAGAGAGGAAGACAAAATAGGCAAGGTCCTTTGCCTACGGCTCCTCTTCGTCCCGTGAGAAAAAGACAGTGAAATTGATTCGTGTGTGATGAGTGCGACAATAACACGAGGTCTTATCATTATTTGGTTTTGCTTTTTCTCCTTACCGAATGTGAGTTCTATGACTGTATTTTATTAACGTCTGTATCTCTGATACTTAGCATGCTGTAAGTAAGCATACCATAATTGATAACTGCTTATGGAAGGATTTTCTTTCCCAACCATGCCTAAATTTAACTACTCTGTCCAGGTTTAAGTTTTTCCATTATATTCTCCCTAAGGAGTCCTCTTATTTCAAGTGGAACCAGTCTTCCCACTGCCTCCTCACTCACTTTCCAGCAATCATGGTATCTCCTGCTCACAATCCTCCAATGGTTTCCAATCACTTTAGAGAAAAATACAAATTTCTTAGGTTGGCTTTAAAAGCTCTTTATTTTCTGGATCATAACAATCTCACGACCTGACTTTTTTGTACTGTCCTCCATTGCTCTAATCACAGTCCCTTTATCCGTTCCTCAAACACACTAAGCACATTTCCACTTCAGGATCTTTGCAGCTTCTCTCTCTCTCTGCCTGGAATGTTCTTCCCCTTACATCTTTGGAACTCTGTTTCCTTTGATTCAGGCTTCTCTTCAAATGTCATTCATATAAAGAGACCTTCCCTGACTGCCCTCTCTAAAGTAGCCCTCTATCCCAATCTTTCTCTGTGCCCTTACTCTTCTTATTTTCTTCTTAACAGGTGTCACTACCTGAGCTATTGAATACCTGTCATGCTGCAGGCATTATTCCAGGAGCTTAGGAGACGAATGGGAAAAACAAAATGACAACCTTCTTGGAGGTGCATTTTAGAGAGAGGAAACGGGCGTTAAAATGTTTTTAAAAGATGATATCTTGTATATCAATGGTTGCATTTGCTATGTGGAAAACCAGAGTGGGAGGGGGGAATAGGGAATATTAGGAGCACAGGAAGAAATTAGAGAAGATGTTCTTATTATCAGTATGGCATTTAGATAGTGACAAGCGGAGCAGCTGTCTCAGTCCCCCTTGCCTCTAGGTTCTGATACTTTAAATCTCAAAGTCCCAAGCACCGTCTGGAGTCAGATGTGCCAACAAGGGATTTGGACCCATTTTCCACTTTCTCTTCTTTGAGACATTCTTGATTTCCTGTCCTATGCATGAGGTCAACAGGGTGCTTCAAAGAACGCTGGGACTCATGCCTCTGAGGTCATCCTAGGGTTGCATGACCAGGCCACAGTTCCCAGAGGATGGCCTGATAAGTAAATTACTTCTACTGGCTAGTGTAGCATTTCTTTCCTGAGGTTGTGAAAGATTGGATGGACGGAACAGAGCTGACCTGCTGATTTGTTGTGACTCTAGCACAGCTCAGATGTTGGAATAAGAATCTTCATTTTCACTGAGTAGACAGTAAACACACTCTTCGTTGATAAATCTCTATAGTTCACATGAGCCCATGACTTTTGCAATATATTTCTTTTTAATCAAATAGTTTATATAGAGAGGATGAGCTCCATAATAAATATTTCTTTTAGGCCCCACATACCCTCCAGGCAGTCCTGCCAGACTCCCCCCAAACTTAGTGGTATAAAACGACCATTTATTGTCTCAAGAATTTATGAGTCAATAATTTGCATGAGGCGTGGCAGGGATAATCCAGTGTCTAAAGCCTCAGCGGAAGACTTGAAGGCTGAGGGCTAGAATCACCCAACTACGTGGCAGCTGATGCTGAAACCCTTAGACGTGGTGATAAGGCCTCTCCTTGGGCTTCATCACAAACAATAGCTTGGTTCCAAGGACTTGAGTCCCAAGAAAAGAAAGAGGCCCAAGCAGAAACCTGCTGCAGCCTAACCTTAAAGTCGTGCGGTGCCAGTTTTGCTTCTTTCTATTTATCGAGATAGTTCTAAAGGGCTGCCCAGTTTTTCCAGGGGCTAGAAATCGGTTCCACCTCTTCCCCTGTGAGTGGCGAAGTTCCGGAGGAGATGAGGGTTGGAAATATTGCCGCGTCGTCTTGGGGAAAATATAATCTGCCACCGACAGTTTTGCTGAAAGCATGACATTTGAACAAAGGTTTGACATGACATTTGAAGCACAAAGAGAAGCACTTTCCAGACGGAGTAAGAGCAGAGTCTTCACAGAGGGGTGGGGAGGGGGAACACGGCTGACACATTCGAGGAATGTGTGACAGAAGGCCACGTCGTTATTCCCTCTGAAGGGCCCGTCACCCATCCCGTTTGAGCTACTCACAAAACATGCACGTCTTTCTTCTGTCTCAAGTCTTAGAAACGCTTTTGCAGCTCCAGCAACTTCCTCCCTTTGCCTATTTTGAGCAATTTATGTCTTAAAGTGAAGGATGGGAAGAATAACTGTGATTTTACTTCGAGGGAGTTAATACTCCGCCTGCCGCAAGACTACACACCTCCATTTAAAACCCCAAATGAAATAAGTTTGAATCGGTTTATGACATGACTTGTATGTATACCAACAGTGCAATTTCATGTCAAATACAGGTTTTTCTTCCTTCCGTTTCCATATTGTCTTTTTAATCAAGCACATCTGGTATTTGTCTTAAAGTCACACAGCAAACCAACTGTCAAACTTTAAAGATGCACCTAAAAACATTGGCAATTTACTCTTTTTATTGAATAATTTGTACAATTTTTTTGCTGTTTCTCATATCGAGTTTTGCTGGTGGGAGCAGATATCGCTCATTATCATGAACTTGGCCAGATCAAGTTAAAAATCTGTTAGTGTAATTTTTGCTTAGATATAAATTAGCAAAATTTCTCAATCTTTTTTATATGAATCTAATATAATGACTTTTTGGAACTACTGGCATTTTAAATATATTCCAAGTATCATTCTCTGAGTAACATTGCTGTCAAGAGTCTAAATGCAACAAATTGACTTTCACAGGAAAAATATCTATTAACACAATACCAGGCAATTTTTATATTTTGTGCATTCAGAAAAAAAATAAAAATCATGCCTCTGAAGGTAGAATGAGCTCAGGAATCAGAAAAAGCCTGTGAGATGTCTATTGGATAACGTTTTATATATCCAAAATCGTTTAAAGATCCTGAAAAACATAGACAGGTTTCTTTAGCCTTAGAAGAGAAAACTTGATCTTAATTTAAAAAGATGTTAAGTTCTCTGAAGCATCCATCTGGGAGACACACTGAAATTTCTGTGAGCCGAAGGAAAATGAGGGAAAGGGAACTGTGAGATCAAGCCCTACGTGAATTTTGCAATCAGTGACCTAGGGATCAAACACAGAAGAGCTCAGTGACAATGAGACCGAAGTTTCTGAATGTCTGCATCGCCAATTCCCTGCCCCGCTCAAATGTGCAATCTTGAATAACCTCGGTGTTCTAGCCGTCCAATTTAAAACTGTTCAGGCCCTTTTCTAAGTGTATCTTCCTCCACTGCACGTCAATTTTTTTTCTCCCAACTTTTTTTAATTGTGGCAAAATACCCAAAAGAAGACTTGCTCTTTTGTAGAGTTCCGTGGTATTTATATTGTTGTATAACCCTCACTGCCATTCATTTCCAGAACTCTTCATCTTGCAACACCGAAATTCTATACTCATGAAACAATAATTCCCCCTTTCCCCCTCCTCCCAGTCCCTGGCAACCACCATCCTACTTTCTGTCTCTGTGATCCTGACCACTCTAAGCACCTCTTCTAAATGGAATCACGCAGTAATTGTATTTTTGTGACTGGCTTATTTTATTTAGCATAATGCCCTCAAGGCAGATACATCAGCCGAATAACATTCCATTGTAAGTATATAGCACATCTTGATTCCATTGTATGTATATAGCACATCTTGATTCCATTGGATGTATATAGCACATCTTGCTTATCTATTCCTCTGTCAGTGGACATTCGGGTTGCTATTGCCGAATAATACTACTATGGACATTGCTATGCAACTGTCTCTTCAAGACCCTGCTTTCAATTCTTTTGAGGATATACCCAGAAGTGGAATTGCGCATCACATGGTAATTCTATGTTTAATTTTTTGAAGAACCATCATACTGTTTTCACAGAAGCTGTGCCATTTGACACATTCCCACCAACAATGCACAGGGTTCCAGTTTGTTCACATTCTCACAAACACATGTTCTTTTTTTTTATAGTAGCCCTCCAAATGGGGGTTGTATCACTCTTGATCATATTATAAGTTATATAAAAATCTGTCTTGTTTATTAGTTTTCCTTACCCGCTAAGAAGTTAAGCTCCTTGAGGACAGGCTTGCTTTTTTTCCGCTTTGTTCACTGTGCTGTACACAGTGCCTGACACACAGTAGGTGTGTGAGAAAATAACTGTCAAATAAAAGAATGAGTAAAAGAATGAGTGAGGGAAAGGGATTAGATTTTATTTTCTTCCAGGGATGCAACTAATGTAGGGAGGAGGCAGGAGAATTAACAATGTTAATCGAGACACATCCAGAAACTGCAAGGTGCTGATCAGCCCCGCAGCCAGGCCCGGAGGGCACCTGTAGAACAAAGGAAGGTTTCTGCTGGGATTGCTAACAGCCCATTCCCCACACCTGTGAAGGGGAACCAGGAACCAAGAGTCATTCCCTGCGGCTCAAACCTTGGGGAACCTACGGATTAAAGGCCAGGAACCCCCAGCAGGCCTTTCACGCTACAAATTCTTACCTTTTCATGCTACATATGCTTCCCCTTCCTCACTGTAAGTCCCTATCAAAGGAAATGGGAACTAAAGAATGACAGATAAACCGAATTCCCTGAACACTCAGGGTCCCTCTCAGTCCCTTTGCTCTGCCTCTCTCATTGTCCTCATGTTGTGGTGCGATCAAATCTAAGACCCACGGAGCCAATTGAAATGAATTGTGAGCCTTTATTAGCCGGCCGGTGACTGACTCCCTACCAAGCAGGGTTAGAAGAGATCAGTCCCGAGCCTCCAGAGGGGATAGCTTAAAAAGCCCCCAAACCCCCTCCAGCAAGCAAGCAGGTTCACAGAAGCAGAGGCTGGCCATTAACACATCTTTACACAGGATAACTACACCCTTAACATTAGCATATCTTTGCACAGAATACCTCCTAGAACTACACCCTGTTTAACATTAGACAATGGAAGCAGAAGTTGGCCATTTGAAAATTTCCCACCCTTAACACTCATCTCTATTGTTCCTCCCAGAGCCTGGACTCTGTCTCTCCCTCCGTCTCTCACTGTCCCTCTCATTCTCTGCCTCTGAGAGGAGACCACACTCTGTGGAGTGTGACCCCTTTTCTATCAAACTTTCCTTTTGACTCTAACTTTGGCGTGTGTGTGTTGAATTCTTTCTTCACTCTTCACCCAAGGACCCTCTTCTCTCCGTGCAAGGCTTGGTCTCCTCCTAGCCACCAGCTCGGGGAAATTTGCCCTGTCTCGCATCACAACTATTAAATACAGAAATAGGATGGATTGAGGATTCAAAGATTTAGGAGAAGCAGAATAATAGAATTAATATTTTTGTATTTGAAAGGAAAACACAAATTAAAACCTTATATGTAACTGACTCTTGAACAACACAAGTCTACTTATAAGCAGATCTTTAAAATAAATCATACAGTACAGTACATGTATTTTCTCTTATGATTTTTCTCAATAACCTTTTCTTTAGCTTACCTTATTGTAAAAATACAGTATATAATATATATAACGTACAGACTGTGTTAATTGGCTCTATATTATCACTAAGGCTTCTGATCAATGGTAAGCTATTAGTAGTTAAGTTTTTGAGGAGTCAAAAAATATGTGTATTTTTGACTGTGTGACAAGTCAGCATCCATTACCCTGAGTTGTTCAAGGGTCAACTGTATTGGTAATTTTAATAAGGATTTGGCTTATTAGAATGAAAATCTCATTACTTCCATTTAATATGTGCAATTGGGTGATTTATTCAGACTGATAATTTTAAGTGGAAACAGTACTAAGTGTATGCCTAATGTCAGGACACCAGAGAGAACTTTAGGTTTATCATGTTTAACTATTTATTAGATTTATAAGAGTTATTTAAGTAATCCGGCAGGATCTATTTGAAGACGAATGAAGTACTTAAGAAAATAAAGCCCATTAAACTCATAAGTGCAATTTGAAATGCTGAAGGTAACTGTTTAAGCAGTTCCAAATGTTATTCAAATATCTTTTAAAGGTGTTTATTAAAAGGTATCAGTCTTAAAAGTGAATAAGATTATGAGGTGAATTTAAATGCTTAAGAATCAGGGTTTTTAAATTACAAATGTAAACTGTAAAATGTAAACTTCCGAAGTTTCTTTTCTGCATATAAAACTATCCAAGATGATACCAAGGAAGTCATATTAGCGATACCAGTTACAATCCTTTCAATGATGCTTTTCAAGCAAAACTGTATCTTTTTACATTAAATGCTATATATTCAGGAAATATCTAATTAGAGGATTTCTCTTTTGGAATAGAACCACCATCTGTTGTAATAAAAAGGGGACTATTCATAATACTTTATATTTATCTGGTCTAGTTCAAACAATTCACAGTATTGCCATCGAATACAATAAAACAAGAAACACCTGCTTTAAAATAAACACCACTAAATTTGAGTAAACAGAAAATATCAGCCACTTCAATATCATCCATCGAAGACACACATTCTTTTCAATTATCCAGTATTATTTTCATCACTTTTAAGAAAGTTTTGGAAAGTCGATAGAATGCAATAATTAGAAAACAACATCTTGGCATAGAAAATACTATGTTGATTAATGAATAGCTTTTCCTTTTTGAAGAGATATATAGTTAGAAGTCATTAAATGCTTCCCAAATTTCTATTTCTCCTAATTTAGTCATATTTGTGTATCTTTGCATTTTTTTCTACATACACTGAAGGAAGATAAACGCAATAGCTTAACATAACTCCGGAGAAATAATAAACTATTAAGAAAACATTATAAGTTTAATTTGGCACAGATTTAAGATATACAAACCTTTGAAAACTATTTTAAACCCTGAGGCAAATAATTGCTTGAACTACAGGCAATCTAGTTCCTTGTTAACCTGAGTTACTGTATTACTTATATTCTTAATATTGTTATTTTTAGTGTTCTCTTCCAATTAAAAATTTTCCCAAAAATTGATTGCAGAGGAGACTGCTTTGCCCTAGTTGATGTCTGTAAGAACACCGAGAGGCAACTGTGTTCAGTGTGAGGTTTCTTATTTTCAGTAAAAACATTGAAAATCTAGAGGATCACCTCTGTTTTTCATTCATTGATTCACTCGTGCATATGTAAATTACTTTGAGCATTTGGGAGGCTCAGGAAGCATAAAAGGCACTAGTGAAGGTGGAGGGACATCCTTTTTAGGAGCTGAGAATCTGCTTAAAGCAACTGTGGAAAGCTTGCTCATTTTCCCCTGGCATGACCCCTAAAATATTCAAAATCATCAAGGCTTTTAGCAAAGTCTACATAATTGTGGAATGAAACAAGCTAGCTGTAGAGTTTTCAGGAGAAAACTTTCATCCAAAGAGCTTGCTTTTACCACAGAATTCCCAGGGAGTGACACTTAACTCCACAGGCCAGTTTGCAATTGTTATATGCCATAAAATGTTGCCTTAGCTAGAACTGGTTTCAAAGCAAATTACAAAAAGAAACTTTGAACATAATGCAATGAGTAGTTATTTCTGGCGAAATTTCAAAATACATACTATAAGCACTAGCCGATTTAAATCCCTAGAATTCTGTCAAAAAATATATATATATATACCAGACCTTATTTAATACTTTAATCGTTAGGGGACTAACATTTCAGATTACTGAGATTCAGAGCCAAAGCAAATGTTTTACTCTCTACGGTTCTATTCTTTGAAAACTATTTTCCGTTATTCTAATTCTATGAATTAGAAGTTCTGGACAAAATAAAATAAAGTGAAATAAAATCTATTTGAAGGCATAAGAAAGCTGACAAATAGTAAAGATTTGCGACACCAATACCCTAGAGAGAATGAAAATTCAGAGAGATGCATCCAGGATCTGACCATCCCTCAGCATACTTCAGATCCTAAAGTCCATCCCGAGGATGCAAAGCCAAGCAAGCAGAGGTGTTGACAGGCTCCTGGAGTTCCAGTGACAAAACAGCAACAATAACAACAACTAAGTGTTAAGGACCATGAAGAAGGAGGAAGCGTAGCAAACATTGCAGGGGTTCTGCTAGGACCCTGGAAGGCCCCGCCCTCGGAATCGAAGGTGACCCAGAAATAAGGCTCATATTAGAATTTTACCCCCTCGTTAGGTTAAGATGACCTGGGTGTCCTAGCACCTTAGTAAAAAGAAGCAGAAGTAAATTCTCTCTGGGGGAAATACCATCTAGAGATTCAAGGTATTTATAAGTTTCCATATACAGAGTCCAACGTTGGAATACCAAATAGAGAAGAAAGAGAGAAAGCAGCAGAAGAATTATTTAAAGTAATAATGGCTAAAACTTTTCAAAAGTACCAAGAGAGATCAATTCACAGATCTAGAAAGCTCAAAAAGCACTAAAGTGAGTGTTTACCCAAAAGGGTACAAGTGACAATCTGCTGAGTAGAAAGAAAGTTTTAGAACCTCCACTTACGTTTATTTATATTTTTTTTAATTAGAAGCATTTGGGGGAAAACAAGCTTTAGAAATATTAAATATGTGGACGATCCTGGTGCCCTCATCCTACCTTCAGATGAGTCCAGAGTTCGGAATGTTAAGAGAAGATATTTGGAGAGAAGAATGACAGTCCCCTAGCCCAGAGGGCTTGACAGGCAAGTCCTTCCTGGTCCCTTTACCTGAAGTATTTGGTAACACAAGACGTGGTAAGTATGACATAGGTAGATTTATGGCTTATATGTGGTTTTATGATATAAGATAAATGATTTAAACTAAAATAGGTCTCAGAATATGTATAAATGGCTTTAAAAATTATTCCAAAGAAACCAGTGCTTGACAGTGATACTAGTAAAGCATACAAGGGAATAAAAGAAGACAGAGGAGTGTACTTTCTGTTTGTCAATAAGAGCTCTTTTTATAGTTAACAATACTGTATTACATGCTTCCAAGTTGCTAAGAGACTAGATCTTAAATGTTCTTACCCCACACACACACAAAAAGAAGAAAAGAAATGATAATTGTATGACAAAATGGAGATCTTAGCTAAGGCTATGATGGTGATCATGTTGCAAATACATAAATATATCAAATCAACACCGTAACTGTACACAATGTTATAAGTCAATTATATCTCATTTTTTAAAAAAGATCTCTTTTGTCAAATGCATTACCAGATGAAAACAATGGCAGCCTAATCAAATCTTAAAGGTTGGGCAAAAATATTCAAGGAGACTCTTTGAAACATACTTTTGCATCCACTATGATCCAATTTAACAACTCTAAATGTATAATGTATATGATTTTGCTATGCTTTTGTGATGCTTCTTTTTCAGCTATCACAGTCATTGAAATCTATTATCAATACAAACTTAATTGGCTATAAAATACATACTAGAAAAATGTGAATAAGGCCTGGATATGTGAGTAGATTAAGGAATTTTTGTTATTTTTCTGCATTAATAAGGTTGTGATTTATTTAAAAAATATATATCTTTAAGAAATATGCATTGAAACATTTACAGATGAATTATATGATATCTGCAACTTGTTTCAAAATAATCCAAGGCAATTGTCAAGATTGCTATGAACTGATAATAATTGAATTGAATGAAGAATATAGAAGGGTTCATTCTAGTGTTCATTTACTCTTCTATTAAAAAATTCCATATTAAAAAGGTAAAACTTTAATTAGAAACTTATCTTTAATCACATAGTACTAACATAATATTTTCCAAAAATAAAAAATATTCAATAGTATTGCTCTCATTAAATTATTAATAAAACTGATACATATTCAAGAAAAGCAAAACTTTTTGTACCATTAATTTAAGTTTGCAAATAAGAAAGTTTGTACCACTTTTAAATTTGATTTATTTTAATAGAATGCTTTCTTTCATCTCAAATTTCATCTAAAATTCATCATTTTTAATTTCTGTTTTTGTTGTGAATTTTAATTCTCTTAATATAATATTAATGTATACACATATATAATTTATCAGAAAATAAATATGTATATATTGGGGAGTATACACTCCAAAATCATTTTCTGATGAGGTGCCGTATCATAAATATTTTTAACTTTCTGTATATTATTATGTTTTGACATCTTAAAAAATCTTTCCTTGCTGGGGAGAGAAGGAGCATCCAGGGCTAGCCAATTCTTAGAGGTAGCACAGGGTCAGCAGATCAGCCTTTGATATGCAAACTAACCAAGTCACAAACCAAAGCCACTCCTCTATGCGGCTCACACCATCCAGGGGCAATATTATTCTCCCTTAATCAAGCCAGGTGCCAGGCAACTAGGGACCACCCTTATAGCTCAAAGCCCGCATAAATTATTCCAATTAGGCAATCCTAAACTGCTTTGATTTCCCCCACGGGAACCCCAATAAAGGCAGTGGCTCCTGTCTTCTGCCTCCTGACCACCCTGGTGGCTTTCCCATGTGGCCCTGCGTGGTTTGCTGTGCTTCCTGTCTCTCGGACCTGTGACTACAATAAAAAAAAAAAAAAAAAAAAAAAAAAAAAAACCCACAAAAAACAGAAAACTAAAATATGCAAAACAGATGTATATACCAAAAAACAAAGTTTGGAGATCACTATCCCAGAGGTCACCTAGTCAATCTTCAAGCCCAATCTAAGACTTTCTTCAATGTCATCTAACCCTGGGCTTGCAGGGTTCCATTACAATTGTATTACTATACACGTTGCTAAAGTGAGCACATCCATTACGGTTTTACACTCACCACCTCCTGAAGAAGCTGACTGCATTGTTGGATCACGCTACTTGCCACAAACAAACAGCCTTAATTTGGCACTTCTCAGGTGAGAGGAGAATGGAGAAAAGGTCACTATTTTAATCATTCGGTCTGATCCGAAAGTGCTGGAAAGTGAGTTAATTACTTGATTCCTGACCAATACGATCTTGACCACTCCCATCAGTGCACCAGAATGTCTGACAGGAAGACTCCAGGGCCAATTAGTTCAAAGCACCTTTTCCTCACGCTATCATTCGAGATCAGTTTCCTCATGATGTATACAGTAAATAATCCACTGATTGCCATCATCACTTCATTCATAGCATTGAACAAGGATGGCCTGGACATCTTTGCCTTTGGAATCTTGAGGAAAATAAAGGACCTCCTATAAGAGCTTTTCCTCTTATTAGTAAATGTCAACAAGAAAGTGTGCAAGCAATTTCCTCTGACCCAGAAACAAACAAGCAAACCACAAAACATGTGGGGTTTGTTTTTTGTTTTTTTTTTTTTTGCAAGTCTTTTTCCAAATTGGAAATGATGACAGCCACTGCACTCTAATTGGCTGGCTTGTGAAACCATTCAACTACATCGTTTGACTTCTGTTTAACTTTCATATTGCTTTATTACAAAGAAAGTATTTTTCTTGGAAGAGCAAAATCAATTTTAGTAACTTCGGGATTGAATTATAGGCAACAAATCGAAATAGTCAAAATCGGCACGTAGATTGAAATTCAGAAAAAGAGAAAGTAAACCCTGGCTCCAGACAGAACTGGAAATAAAAATAAAGTGTAAGAACTTCGTTGAGTGTGTTACCTACACATCCACCCCGAATTACAGGAGCGGTTCCAAAAATACTCACCCCAGCTTTTTTCATTTCAGCTTTATCGAGGCATACCTGACATATAGCATGGACTTGTACTCCTTGATGCCATCCTCTTTTATGCCCCTGTGCGTCCTAGCCCTGCCTGACTCGGTTCGGATGCTGCTGTTGAAGCACAGGTGAACCGAGAGGGTGGCAGTACTGTTAACAGCATTATACCCTGGGCTAGAGGTTATTTGAGGTCAAGTAGAGACTCCGAAGAAGCCGTATTAGCCAAGGTGTTCTGAGGTGTGTTGATGGGAGGAAGAGACAGCGTTTAATGGCGTCAAAAGTGTAATAGATACACCCTAATAGATGAAACGTCTGATGAGATGGAATTGGCAAAAAAAAAATTACAAAAGGCGACTTAGAAGAAGAGAGAGTTAAAGATGGATGTAGACTTGGTTTAGATCGAGCAGTTCACTACAGCTCAGAGACGCCTTGTAACCTGGAGCCTTGAGCCTGCTGTGGAATCTGGCTTGTCAGAAAGGGCACAATAATGACTCGCTCCTTTTCCCTTTGCCCCCTCCGTCATAACCACAGACATGCCTGGTCTGGAAGTGTGCTTGAGGAGGCAAGAGGACCTTGTGTGCCCCTCAGACCCGTAACCTAGCCATCCCCTGAAGCTGAGTGTCAGGACCGCTCGGAGACAGAAGGAAGGAGGCAGCGTCCAGAAGTCAGGCATAATAGCGAAGACTAACATACCAGGTGGAGTATTTTCGGCAAGAAAGGGATGAGATTGATAACAGCGAGTCACTGGCATGGGCCAACCTAATCTTCCACTTTGCAGCATTTTGTGTCTTTGCTTGAATCACCCTCTGCTCTCAGGGAGGCGTGCTTGCCTGCAAGGCTTTGAGGGGTCATTGGCCATAAAAGAGTGTGCTGCAGAAGGGAGCTTTTCCAGGACTGGATGGGCAGGTGGCTGGGAAAGTCTGAGGACTATAACTCTGTCTGGCAGACTCATGCCTTGCGACCCAAAACACAGCTTTCCTTCGGTCTGTCGCTCTCTCCCATTAAATCTGCCCGGTAGATGAAATCCTTCTCCTGCCGGTGTGAAAACTCCATCCCTCTGACTTTGCCGGTCACTCTTCAGTAAGAGAAAGTCCTATGATCTTTTAAAGTGGCAAATATAATTACAGCTCAGAAACGGCACATGTCCTAGATAATGATCAAAATTCTAAATTTGATTTCAACATAAAATGTCATTTCCAGCTGAGGCTTCCTCTGAGCTGGTCAGTGACTGTGGGAAGGGGGGCATGATCTTCCTTTTCCCTTTGATCTTGTCTCCTCTTGTCCTAGCTTGTTATCATTCTGGGTTGTTCAGTCTTTCCTGTATTGATCAGATAGCAGGACGAAGAGGGAAACTGGGGGAGGCAGTGGTAATCACAACAGTCCACCAACTTTGTCTTCCAAAACCTTCTTCACAAACTCCTTTGAATACCTATCCTTTTTTTTTCATTTTTTGAATGTGAGTGAGAGTTTAGGGTTTTTATAAATGACTTTGACTATTTCCTTTGAAATTCTACATTTAAGGAAGTCTAGCATTTCATTCAAGGAAGTCTAGCGCATTCATGAATGGAAGACCTCATGAATTCTGGTGCTTCAATCAAAAGTTCCAATTTATTATACGGTTACACCTATGCTATGAGGTGCTGGTGTCTTAGTCAGTTTGGGCTGCTATAACAAATTACTATAGACTGAGTGGTTTATAAACAGCAGACATTTATTTCCACAGTTCTGAAGGGTTAAAGTTTGAGATCAGGATGCCAGCACGTGTGGGCTCTGATGAGGCCCCCATTCCTGTTTGCAGACTGCTCACTGTTCCTTTTTAATCTCACTGCCAGAAAAGTAAGGAAGCTCTCTTAGGTCTCTTGTCTACGAAAAATAATCCCATTTATGAGGGCTTGACACTCAGGACTTAATCACTTCCCAAAGTCCCCTCTTATTAAATACTGTCACACTGGTGGGGTGGGGTGGGGGCGGTCAGTGTTAACATCTAAATTTGAGGGCTTATGAACAGTCTTTAGTAATTGGTATATGTGAATTTTGTCCCCAGGCAAAAAAGTAACCTTGTAATCCTGCCTAGAGAATTTGTTTTCCTGGAGACATTTTTTTTTTAGGGACCTGATTCATATGGTCCATCTGGTAGCTCGAGGAGCAGTGGGCAATGAGGATGTCTATGTATCGTAAGAGAGATGTGAAGTCTTCGAAAGACTGAAACCAACTGGTGTCCTTAGTCAGATTTAATGTGGCTAGAAGAACTTTAAAATGCCTGCCATGAAAATGAGGTTCTAGTGGTTGGAGCAGAGGATAATATAACACTACAGATGGATGATCATTTTTAAGGGTCAACAGTAATGTAAGTGGCAGTCTAAGCCAAAGTTTATGTTTCCAACTAGCAAAAGCACTCAAGTTTTAGATTACATCCGGTATATTTTGACATCTCTGAGAGCAGTGTGTTGAGTGTAGAAATTGCACAATTTCCAGCCAAAAGAAAGTAAAGCAGCCCAGTATTTCTCAGCCTCCACGCTTTTGTTAAAATTGTCTCTGACAACACCATCTTCATTCTCATCACTGCTTGGGTGATGCCCTTAGAAACCTACGTTTTTATGTCAGATTTAGAAGTTCGCTTTTATCTTAAGACAATGGAGAGTTAGTTATTGGAAGGTTCTGACCCAGAAAAACTATATGATACTTGCATTTCAGAAATCTTACACTGGCAAGAGTGTAAGGATGGATTAAAGAGAGGTGAGACTAATCAGTCGACAACGGTTAAGAGAGAATGGAGGAAGAGTCAAAAATAAAACCGAGAAAACAAAAATAAAGCAAAGGGGAGAGATACAAGATGATATCTCACATAGCAAAAGTGGAAAGAGCGATAAGCAGCGTCAGATTCCTAGAGACCTGCAAAGGTGAATGCTAGAAAATATTGATTGCATTTGGCACTTCAACCGAAGTCATTTATGGCTTTAAAAGTTTTAGTGTGGCCATCCTGTCATAAGTGTGCCTGTGATGAGTTAAGGAATGGAAGATGAAGACGTGGATTAAACCAAGTGCGGACTATTTTTTCAAGAAGTCTTCCTATGACGAAAAAAATAAAATAAAATAAAGGGATAAAAAAAAGAGTTGAAGGGGGGAAAAGAAAAGAGAGGAGTAAGAAAAAGGGAGATTTTTAACTGAAAATGACAGAGATGAGAATGATGAGAGAGGCGGGAGGAGGTGAAATCCACAGCACGTCTGTATCCGCTCTTACGTTATAAGGGACCTTTTTGTTTTTGAGGTCAAAAGCTAGTAGTAAGAATGGGTATGGATAGGTACAAATATGGAAGCAGAAAGGTGAGGGAGTTCATAATCTAATGTGTATTTGATGGGACTGAGGTTTAGAAGGATGGCGAAGTGGCATTGTCATGACGCTGTCCAACATGGTAGCAACGGTGGCGAAATGGACTTTTGGGTCTAGACAGAATTACCATTCCGGTCACTGTATTAGCTGGAAACTTCAGGCCTCTTCTGAAGGAACATTTAAATTTCAAATAGTTAACATTGAATAAAAGTGAAACATTCAGTTCCTCGGTCACCTTAGCCACATTTCAGTTGCACAGTAGCTAAATGTGGCTCGTGGCTACTGTATGGGACAGTACAGAACATTTCCGTGACTGTAGAGATTTCCACAGAACAGCACTGGTTTGGAAACAGCCTTTTGGCAGGAGTGGGACATTCATGTATTTGTTTGGGATGGGTTAGGTGTTGCTATTCTGCTTTGAAAACTCATTTTTTTGTGTGTGCATATGGCTCTTCCTGAAGTCTGGGCTCTAGAGGTTGGACTTTGGGCGGCCAATAAATAACATTTCTTTCTTCTCCTTTTAAGTAATTTAGGAATAAGACTCAAGAGACAGTCGAATGGAGAAAAAAAATGACCTTAATTACTGATAATACTAGAGGACATGGCGTTAGATCTTCAGCAGAATGAACTTTTGGGACAAGATGGACTTCATTCATTCTATTTGTTGGAATCTTCAGGCCTCTGGAGAATACACAGGAACATTTACCAACTGTGTAACCTTGGGAAACTCACTCATCTACTTTGAGCCTCGGTTTTCTTATCTATAAAATGGCAGTGATGATTATATCTACTTCAAAATATTGTGGAAATAATTAAACAGATTAATACCGTGCGTAGCATAGTGGCTGGCACACAATTAAATGCTCCAGATGTGTCTGCACCTATTACAGTGCAGAATGGAGCACAGCTCGGATGCACCTGTCCTGTCGACAAGTAAAACTGAAGAAGGATCGAAAAGGTACTGGGCCAAGCCATGCCCAGCTCCTTTTCTCAAGTTCCCCAGACAGGTGAGTCACTCTCTTCACCAGTGGGATGTGAGAGGAGACTGGAAAGCTAGAAGTTTTCCTTTCACACTCTCAGTCCTGAGTAGTGAGTGAAGTGGCTCTCTTGCCTCGGTAGAAACACGAGGAGTGGAGTGTAAGTTATTTCCCCTTACGTTCTTGGTACATATTTTTTCTGTTCTTTCCGTCCACACTCAAATAAGTCTGGTAAAATGTTTGGGGCTGAAATAGCACGGATGCCTTTCTTTTTCTTACTGCATTAGTCTGCAGCGCAAAACTCAGGCATCGACCCAGTCTTACGAAAACGAGAATAATGACTTGCTTAAATAGTCACACGTCCTGCCTCTCTAGTCACTGTGTGACAAATATTAGAAGATCTTCTCATTTCCATTTAACAAGGGCATTTAATAACTGAACTGTATGTGTGTCTATTCATGTCATTTTAAACACTGAAATAAACTAAGATGGATCAGTATGTCATCTATAAAAATTCCTGACTTAGAAATATGGAAACAGAAAACAAAGACTACATAAAATGACATTTCCAGAAAAGCATTAAGTTTCAACTTTTTGGTGCATTTTTATTTTATTTATGTTATATTTTATTTTATTATTTTATTTATATTTTATGTTATTTTACTTTATTTTATATTTATTTTATTTTATTATTTTATTTTATTTTATTTCATTTCATTATTTTATTTTATTTTATTTTATATTTATTTATTATTTTATTTTTATTTTATTTTATTTTATTTTATTTTATTTGTGTTATGTTATGTTATGCTATGTTATGTTATGCTGTGTTATGTTATGTTATGCTGTTATGTTATGTTATGTTATGTTATGCTATGTTATGTTATGTTATTTTATTTTATTGCCACTAAATTCTTTCTTCAAATGAAATCTTACTCAAAACCCAACATGCGTAAGAGATCTGGAATACCAGTCTTCCCAACCTCCCCATTCCCTAACCCTCACCTTGATCAACTCCCGCCTGACACACTCTGAAGGGTCTATCTATGGAGCTCTGCTCTGGAGGCCATTCATTATTTAAAACCGGCATTTTATATCGTGAGTTCCATGAACTTAAGGGCCTTTTCTGTTTTGTTTACCATTTTACTTCCAATACCTATCACCTGACACAAAGTTGATGCTTGGTAAATATTTACTGGATGAATGGGTGAATGACCATGACTTGGACTATCTATCACACAAAGCAAAATTGGTGAGGCCGAAACTTATATACAGTGAGTGACTAGAAAGATGTAGGTGGTATGACCAGGATAGGAGATAAAGGAGGAAAAGGATGTGGGAAAGGATGCTGAGATCCATCTTAGATCTGAGAGTATGAGGTACTCGTGGGGCATCCAAAGAGAGGTATGAACGGACAATGAGCGAGTCAGTTTATTCAGCTTAGACGCAGTAGTCTAGCCCTGCGACTCCTGCTTTCAAAGGCTTTCGTTCATTTTACTTTCAAGCACTATGCTACTCGGGGGATGTTTCCTGCCCTCACATAGTCACTAGGGCAGTTTCTTAAACTTTAATGTGCATGCAAATCACCTGAGGAATTTCGTTGAAATGCAGATAGGGCCTGAGCTTCTGCATTTTTAACAAGTTTCCACGTGACACACTATGATATTTTGAGTAGCAAGTGAAATCAGTGAAAATGGCACTAAGAGCTAGTTAGCTATTGATTTTTTGTTGTTATAACAAGTAGAGACTGGTGAACTTGCAAAATTCTATGTTTTTCAAATAAATTTCTTCTCATAAATTTTACTTTTGTACTTTAAAGAATATGTTTAGTTTCCTTTTTTTACATGTTAGCTTTGAAATGCAACATGGCTTTTAATTCATAATTTAACTCAAGACAAACTTTCTTAATTTTAATAGTAATTCTATAGACAACTTATTCTTTCAAGGGCTTTTTTTTTTCTTTGCCTTTTTTTTAGCATTTAGCCATAGGCTAAAGACTTCAGGCTAAGTTTAGCAGTTGTTAGACATAATGCAGTAGAGTGGCAAGCTCTGGGAAGTAGGTAAATTCAAGATACTTTGTAACATTCAAATGCTTAAAAATAGGAGGGATTGCATAATAGTGACCTAGTTTAAAGGTAGGCAGAGGTACAAGTATTCCTATCATGCAACTCAGAGACTGTCCCCATCCCCAAACAAACAGATTTTTATTGGAAACCAGTAGACTTTCTTAGGTTACATTTATTTAAACTGAATTAATAACTTAGGTTTCACCTGTACCTTTATCTGTAAATCATTTCTCCTTTACTATTATTGTTTCATAAAGATAATCTGTTTTCTCTTTCTTTCAAATTTCTTTTTTAGGATTTGTTATGATTCCAGACACCGAGAGCCAGGTGTAACTTAGACAAAGATCTTAAGTTCCTGAGACTTAATTTATGAGAAAACAGAATCAAGAAGTAAATAAATACAACAATCTCATGTGAAAATATGTATTCTTAACAATGAAAAAAGAGCAATGAACCAGAGAGGGACAGGTATTGGGGGTACCCTTAGATTGTGTGGTCTGGAAAGTTGTATCTGAGGTGTAATAGAGCAGAAACATGAGTAAAATGAGGAAACGAACCATATTAATATGAAGAGAAGAGGGAACAGCAAAGTGAGACTGCCCTGTAAAGAATAAGCTTGGTGTATTCAAGATCAAGATGATCAGACATGAGCAGCACAAGGCAGGGGAAATTGGAGAGACAAGGAGCAGCCAGAGCAGGCAGAGTTTTGAAGACCAAAAGCAGGGAGTCTGGATTTTATTCTAAGTGTGATGCGAAATATTTCTGGTTTTAAACATAAAATCACATGATCTTATTTATTCTCCCTTATGAAGTTCTCCTACTTTCTCAGATTAAAAAATTCATGGTTCTTTTTAAACGCCCAGCTCCAATGTCATAGTCATTGTAAAGCTTTCCTTATCTTTCCCAGGACTTCCCTTCTCTGTGGTATTCTCATTTTGTACATTCCACTACCACAGTACGGGCTCTACTCTATACTAACACATTTATCACTTGTTTCCTACTTGTCATTTCTACTAAAATGTTATCTCCTTCAGGGGTAGGGACTGTGTTTTATTCACCATCCTATATGCCCAGTTCATAGTGCAGTACATAGATACAGTAGCAAGTAAATGATTACCGAATGAACAAATGGGTATTTGAATTGTTCCCAAACCTATGCTTCTGGCTGCTTTAACTTTTATCAAATTCCAGTCTTATATTTTCAAAAGGCTGCTGGCATTTTCAACTGTCCAGTTTTTCCTCAGACTCAGTTTCCAAAACTCATTATCTCATTCCAACTTCTCCATATTTATTGGTAATAATAGCTTCTTTCCGTTTCTTTGTTTGGAAATTTTACAGTACTATAATTTTTCTGATACTAGGGATTTATCTCCTTTACTCTATTTCAATGACTCTAGCCCTGGTTCAGACTTCCATCACTTAATTCCTGGAAAAATGCAACAGACCTTTGGCTTGGTAGAAGGTCATTCTGACTCAGATTTCTTCTCCAATTCATACTGCTTATCTCTGCAATACCATTGTCATGGAAGAATCCTTTTATTTAGAAGCATTTTTGCACAATTATTATGTGTAGCACAGGGGCCATTCTCTCATATAAATGTTAATTATTGCTCAAAAGCACTAAATAAGATAGGATTTGTACCTCCATTTTGCAGATAAGGAAAATGAGATTTAGCTATGTTTGGCTACTGCCCAAGGTCACAGTTACAGCAACAAGGAAACAGGAGAGCTGAGATTTGAACACAGGTCTAATAGCTGGGACAGTGAGCTCTGCTTAGTCATTGCATTAGTGAGTAATACCTCTTTGGAATTTCTGCCTCTCTTTGGAGGATTTCCATGATACAGCCCACCAGTCTTACTTAACTTCCTATTACTGCGTCTCGTAGTCCACATTCCAAATATCTTTCTAGTTCTCTTCTGCACATTGATCTTTTTAATTCGTTGATAGTATCTCAAAACCAGAGACTATGTACTACTCGTCTGGAATTTCTGTGAAGACCTACAATTGTGGAAGGCATACGATAATTCTCATTGAATACAGCAAGCCATCTGTATCTATAGGTTCAACCAATCTCAGATGGAGAATATTTTTTAAAAATGTTACCTTGTTGCTGATGTGCTATGTACAGTTAGGCCTATATGGCTTCGTTAGTATTGAACACGCACAGAAGACTTTTTTCTTTCCCTAAACAATACAGTATAACAACAGTTTACACAGCATTTACATCGTATTTGGAATTATAAGTAATCTAGATGATTTTTAGCATCCTGGAGGATGTGAGTAGGTTGTATTCAAGTACTACACCATTTTATTTAAGGGACTTGCGCTTCTGTGGATTTGGTATCTGATGGGGAGGGAAAGAGGGTCCTGGAAAAAATTCCACCCTCCCCCCAACGCGGAGGACTATAATTGATAAAATCCTAGCACAGTGCTTGACACATGTCCATGCTTAAATGTAACAGTGATTATTTATCATTACTAGAGATGCTGATGCATCAAATTGAAGTCCTAATAGGGACCCAAAAATTCCGATCCACATCTTAACCTTTAGAACTTTTTCCTTGCTTCCTTTGTGATCTAGGGTAATGGTTTCCCAGGCTAAGTTACACATTTTAGTCCTTCGCCACCCTTTCTATGAAGCAGTGTCAGCTACAGCATGGACGTCACCAAGCAGCACCATTCAGTCCACGTACTGCTCTTTAATTTGAGATGCTTCGGAGAAAAAAAAACATGGAATAGTTGCGATTTTTTTTTGAGATGAACGGTCAATATGCTTGTTATCTATCAATGGATTTAACTTCACTTTAATGAAGTTAGTAGATATTTTCTAGTAAACTATTTTCTGGAAATGACTAGAAATTGTCTGTTCAAGACTTCCTGGCTCAAGTTCCTGATGTCCAGAGCCTCGCACAAGCAGGCATCTCCCTTGTCCTATGATCCCTCCTGCCATGTATTGGCTTGCAGTAGAATTGACCCAGATTCACTGATCGGAGTCCAGCCATCGGACCTTACGGCGTAAGCAGTGAACAGCTCCGAGGAAGCAGAGAAAGAGGCGGGCTCAAGGGCCACCTGCAGCCTGGTATTCGACGGTCCTGCGGCGCGCCCCGCCCCCAGCGAGCCCCGCCCCCAGCGAGCCCCGCCCCCAGCGAGCGCAGCCGCGTCACGTGATGTCATACGCCTCCCGGAAGTGCCGCTAAGTCAACGGCGGGGGCGTGTCCCCCAGGCAAACCCGCGTGGCGTGCCCGGAGGACCGCGGGAAGTGGGGGCGGGGGCCAGGCGGGGCTCCAGCCACTGTCAAGGTTGCCGAATTTCCTGAGCAAGCCGCGACCCTGTCCGAAGCCCCGGACGCGAGGCCGATCGGGTCCCCGGCGCGACGCCATGGAAGTCGTGGAGGCCGCCGCGGCTCAGCTGGAGACTCTGCAATTCCACGGCCCCGTGGGGGTTGGTCAAGGTCAGGCCGCGCAGCCCCCGAGCGCCGTCGCTGTCGCAGCGCCCCCGCCGTTACTCCCGTCGGAGGAGGGGCCCCAGACACCGAGGCTCCGCTAGCCGGGGAGCCGCCGCCTGAGCTCGTGCTGCCGGGCCCCGGTGACGGCGGGAACCCGGCGCCGCAGCTGCGGCCAGAACCGCCGCCACCTGGAGGGAACTGCGTCACCGGCGCCGGCGCTGCCGCCCTGGCGCGGACACCGGACACCTTGGACACCTCGGACTCGGACTCGGACTCGGACAGGTCGGGTGCCTGCGGGTCCCGAAGCCGCGCGGGGGACAGGGCTCGCGGAACCGGCGTGGGGCGCCGGGGCCCTGGGCCGGAGGGGATGCTCGCGGGGGCCGGGGGTGGGGGAAGGAGGAGGTCCCTGGCGCACTGCGCACGTGTTAGCGAGGGACTCGGACCGCCCATTTGTCGCTGTTCACCGCTAATGCGGTTGGGGCTCTTGAGCCTGATGATCAAATAAATCGCTCTTCTCGGCATGTGGTGGTCTGAGGATATTGGATTATTCCTGTAACTACTTAGTTTGGCGAGTCCTTTTGTAGTGCTAACTTTTGCGTGTCGTGTCAGATCCGACTTCATCAAGTGTAGCGTGCGGTCTTGTTTTGAATCAGTGGTTGAGGATTTTGTGGGGAGCGCGTGTTCTTGAAATTAGCAAGATAATTGGTATGTTCTATATTGTATGTTCTGATTAGGTTTTATAAGCCCCACCCCACGTGTCTTTTAAATTTAAAACTTCTGTGATGGGAGAGGACTTGGGCATGTAGGATGTTTCTAACCCATGAATATTGTTTACGAGTATTTGAGTGTGTTGTGTCGGGATACCGAACAGAGGTGAACAAAATAGACATGATTTCTGTCCTACATTCTAGTGAGAGGGATGGAAAATATAAGTAAACATCAAATAAATAGAGTTGGTGAAAATTACCAGGGAACAAGTAGGGCACTGAAGAACTAACTATTAGGAGAGCCCAACCCTATGGACCCTGTGGGACCCTCTAGCCAAGTTAAAGTTTTAATTCTAAATGCTTGAGAAACGGTTTGAAGAATTTCAAGAAGAGAAATGACATGCTCAGGTTCACATTCTAATAAGCTTTGCTCTGTAGAGGAAAAATTGAACTGGGACAAGAGTTGAAGAAGCAGGAGTGGAAATAGTTGGAAAGATTTTGCATGAGTCCGTTAGTGTGGAAATAGGTGGGAAGATGTTGCTGGAGTCCATGATGACCACGGTTGTCTGCATTACATATTTTGAAGTTGCCCTGATCAGGCTTGTTAATAAATGTGGCAGTGGGCTAGACAAAGAGCCGTCAACTGGGTGGACTGTTGTGCTGTTTACTGAGATGGGGGCTGGAGACCAATAGGAATATTTAATTTGGATAATTAATTTGAGATTTCTCTGACAGCCAATTAAGATGTCAGGTAAGCAGTAGTATAATGAGCTTAGAGTTTGAAGGACAGTTCTGGACTAGAGACATAACGATTTCAGCATCAGATTACAGATGAACTTTAACTTTTTATTGACATTTTCAAACTTGAATAAAGCAGAGAGAATAGTATAATGAATGCTCATCACCAAATTGAAGTTTCAGTGTTTTGCTAATCTTGTTTTATCTAACATTTCTAATTTTTTTAACCTGATAGTTTTAAAGCAGATCTCAGTGAGCATGCCACCTTACCTGTAAATTCTTTACTATGCATCTCTAATTGATAAAATACTTTTGACATAACCACCATGTCTTTATCAACCTTAGTAAAAATCCTAATTCCTTAATATCACCTAATGCTCAATCTGTACTCAGATTTTTCTGGTCGTCTCAAGCAGAAAAACTGTCATTTAACAGTTCGTTTGAATTAGAAATCAAACAAGAGTCAAACCGTGCATTTGAGTATGGCTTTTAAATCTTTTTAAAGTGAAGATGGTATTTAAAGCCATAAAGACAGACGTGAGGGATGAATACCACTGTAGCACAGTGGATACCAAAAAATGGAAGTTTTTTGAGGGAGTGAGGAACATGTTAAATGTTGTTGAGAAGTAAGTAAGATGACAGAAAGGTATCCACTGGACTTGGCAACTTGGAGATTGTTGATGACCTTGTTAAAGATGGTAGTGATGGAAGCCAATGGAGGAGTAAGGACTGAATAAGAAATGAAAGAGTAGAGACAGAATGTGTAATAGCTCTTCAATAATTTTAAGGAGTGAAATGAGGTCCACAGCAGGAGGATTAAAAGGAGGTACTACAGAACACTGGTATGCTGATGGGAATGACATGAAGCAGAGGAAGAGATTTATAATACAGTATAGTAGGAAGGAGTTCACTTGCAAATGGAATGGGTTCCTAGGCCCAAGTGGTGACATTGGCCTTTGCCCATTTCCCCCTGTAAGTGGAGGAAAGACAAAATCCAGCTGGGAAGACATGTTTTTCAATAAATTATGGCATAGTAAGGAACAGGCTCTAGTAGGACTTTGAAAAAAAGTGCCGTGGGAAATGTGGAGGAAGTACATAATCCTGCTTTTGCTGGGAAGCGGTGGCTTCAGAGGCGATAATGTTTGAGTTGAGCCTGCAAAAAATAAAATGTCTTCACATCGAAGACATTCTAGTCTAAGGAAATAGCACAGAGGGAAAGTTGTATGAACTTCTATGCTAGGTGTAAAGCTCTGTATGAGAAGTGGTAGGAGATGGGATTGTGATGGTTACCGGGAGCCTGGTTGCAAGGGGCCTTGAGATGCCATGCTATGGAGCATGACCTTCCCCTTGTACACAGTGTGGATCTGGGGAAAAATTGTTAAGGCTTTTCTCTGTGTTTTAGTTTTTCTTAACGAAAGGGAAGAATAGTATAAACCTTTATAGCCGTCACCTTGATTGAACTGTTACTAATATTTCAGAGCTATTAGTTTCATTTATATATATATCTTAATGAGCCATTTTGAAGTCATTTACAGCCATGATACTTCATCCCTAAATATTCCAGCTTTCATTCTCTAAGAGAGCATTGTCTTACATAATCACAATACTATTATCACATGTAACAAAATCCATAATAATTCCCTCATATCTAATGTCCGGTCATGAACATTTTTTTAAAGCAAGAGTGTGAACTGATTAGGAGAGAGACCATGTGAACCCGAAGGTACTAGCAAAACAGCAGTAGGATACAGGGGTGATTGTTGTGGGGACAGACTAGAATCGATATCCGTTACACAATTATTACAGAAAAGCAGTTGAGAAAGGAAGACTCAACATAGGAGTAGCGGTGGAAACGAGAAAGAGACGTGGAATAGAAGTGATATTTACTAATCTGAAGATAGGATTTATCACTGACTGTGAGGATGTGATTGCTCAAAATGATTCCAAGGTTTCTACCTACAGTGACTGGATTAAATAAAGACTAAGAAACGAATAGAATTGAAGTTCAAAGAGAAATGATTCAATAAGGAGAACGTACTTCTTTTTACTCCTTTAATTTGGTACTGGCTGAAGTAAGTGCGCACCGTTCACCCAGAAGTGGCCAGCATGCAGCTTGAGATCAGGCATGCAGGTTGGAGATACCAGCACTGAAGATTTGGGCGTTGTCTGCACATGGTTGGTGTTTGACAGTGTTGGAGTAGATGAAGTTTTGGATGGGAAGAGTACAGAGAGAGGAAAGACAATGAAGATGGGCCTTGTAGAAAAGCACATAGAAGGGGCCGAAGCGGGGTAACTAGCAAAACAACTTAAACTTGGTACTCGTAACAAGAATCGCTGTGGAAGTCAAGGGCTAAAGGAGTTTCCAGAGAGTAGAGTGGTCAGCGTGGTTGGGAACTTTGAGTTTCCAGGTGTCTCGAGAAACCCTTTTTTGATAATTAAATGAACTGATTATTGGTGACCAATAAAAGTACCTTGCCCGAGCCCTGTCAGTGATTTATCACATGCTTAATTATTTTGAGACATATGTGTGACACATGAGTCTGTTGTAATAGGGGTTTTGAAAATGTTATCAAATGGATTAAAGACTACTTTCCAAATACCAAAATCCACTTGAAAACGCTAGCTTTTGAATTACACCCGTAACAGTAAATACGTAGATATTCTCTAGTTGAATGATGTTAATTCCATCATATTAATGATATACTAAGTTTTCAACTCTTTATTTCTTACAGTGATACAGATTCAGATAGTTCAAGCTCCTCCTCTTCCTCGTCATTTTCCTCATCTTCCTCTTCCTCTCGGATGTCACTTCTTCCAGTGCTGTCGGATGGAGAAGATGATTTACAAGTCGAGAAGGAAAATAAGAATTTTCCTCTTAAAACAAAAGATGAGTTACTTCTTAATGTAAGTACTTAGATTTGTTACTAAACCTCATTTGGATATTTAGAATATATTGTGGTCCTAATATTGATCTCATTTGGTCTATATCTGTTCCATAAATTTGAAAACTTTTCTCAGTTTCTTACTTGACATACTTTTGCCATGCGTTTTCTAAGTAAAAAAGAGGATTGATCTGAATGATTTCCAAGGTTGCTTCTAACTCTCACATTTGATAATTGTTCTTCCCAGGGCGTTACATTTATCTTGCTATTTTTCATTTTTTATCTTACCCTAGTAGATATTTCTTATGTAATTTACAACCTTTTTGTTGTTTTTGTTGTTTGCCGTAAGTCATAAATTTCAATGACAATTGAAATTATTCTTTTTAATTGATTGCATTTAGAAACATAGGAAGTGAAATTAAATGGATTGAGCTTATTGGATTCTTATTTACTTGATGTTTTTCAAGTGTTTTAATTATTGGAGTTGGAGAACAATTGACAGGTTTGTTTTGTAAAGTTAGCTTTTGTGCCATTATTTCTTCTTAAGCTGAAAGCTGGCCCGAGGAGGATAATAATTCTGGTTGAAACCTCCTGAATCAAGAGGAAAGTCTTCTCAGAATTTCAGAATATAGGCTATATTGCAACTTTTTTATTCTGCGTACCCTCACGTGTACTATAGTTATTAATAGTGCCTTTGAAAAATTTAATGATCACTAATTTCAATTATTATATAACACTTAAATGAATACTAGTTTAATGCAAGATTTGAAGAAAAATTTGAAATACCTAGAGGCAGTAGGGTGCCTTTTCAAGACGGGATTCTACCAATATTATTTCTTTTTCTTCATTCATAAGAAATTTCCTATCTCATTTATGTGTCATGTATTGAAAACTCTTGGATTTTTATGTAACTTCATCAGTGTTTCATCCTACAGACCTTATTTGGTTTCTGAATAATAATGTATATTTTGTATGTTTTGTCCTGTGAAGGATGAACGCAGGCTTTCTTAAATTATATTTGTTTGGACCATTTGCCTCTTAATAAAGCCTTTGACTTGGAACTGTAAAGTTCTAGGAAAAAAATGATCAAATTGCTTTAGTGTGTTGAATTCCAGTAGTTCATTTGCCAAATGCTGTGATGTCTGGGGATTTTTATTTCTATGTGGCCTTTTCTTTTATAATGATATGAATGAAATATTTTCTTCCTTTACTTGCCTTTGTTATTACATCTAGAAGTATCGAATAAATATGTCCAGGAAAAGTATTTTTACTCTTGATTTTTGAGTCTAAACATAATTTTATTTAAATGATAGCATAGATATTTATCTCTAGTTGTAGATACTGTATGTCTAAAACAGATATTTAGTTTCATTGTAATTTTGGAAAATAACAATTGTGAAAGTAGAGATTTATCACAAATCTTTGTTCCCAAGTGGAATATTCAGGTTAGCATTAAGACTTCATAGTATAAGGCACATGCTGTTATAAAGTGGTCTTAAAATTATACTTGTATTAACGGCCAAAATAAATTGGTATTATTTATACCTGATTAAATGCTTTATAATGGAGGGCTCTTTAGATATATGAACATGTAAAGCAGAAATGTAAAACAGGTCTTTCTGCAATGACAGAAATGTTCTGTATCCATGTGGTCTTAATGTTTTTGAGTCTTTGAGCTTAAGCTATTGTCTTAAGCCACTGAGCACTTGAAATGTGATTAGTGGGCTGAAGACTACCTTTTAAATTTTATTTAATTTTAATTAATTATATTTAAATGATATAGGCAGTGTCTCTTACAGGATAAGCAGAATAAAATGAGTCTTCCCCACCCACTTATCTATCTTTCCATGAGGGTTTAATCTTCCTAACCTGCAATAAATAGCCTTCATCTGTTTTTTCAATATGCTTGGTTTTTGTGTGCTAGATGGTGATCTTTCTATCCCAAGTTTCCCTCACCGTCTCTGCCTTTAATTTTTAAATCATCGATTGCATTTTACTTCTGATTCTTCATATTGTGTGTGCACTGTCAAAATGGTCACATCCTTCAGTATGTGTTCTGGCCATTTTCCCCCTTATTAGATTGTGTCTGTGTTTTCCTCTTTTCTGACACACGTACACATCATCTCCCCACTCACAGAAAATCAAAGTGATCGATTTTATTTCCTCAAAGGAGATTATGAGACTGAGGTGATTTATTCATTATCTTACTGGGCACAGCTGCTGTGTTTTCAGGGAGCAAGGTGTTAATCTAATAATCGTAATATTTGCTGTTGCAAACCTGAGGTATCTATGCATCAATCCTGGGCAGTGAAGCCTCCTCGGAAACCTGCCTTTTTTACTTTATTTTTTGAAAAGGTTGTGTGAGGTTCTTTTTGCTCTTTGAAGATTCTTTTTGAGTCTGGGAATTATATTTTCAATATTTGATTTTGGCTACAACTGAAAAATGACTGACTCTTCTGAGATTTTTTTAGCTTGGATTAATGAGATAAGCCAATTCATTTAGTAAATATATACTAAGCACCTCTATGTGCTAGTCATTGTTCTGGGTGGTGCAGCAATGAGCAAGGCTGACCAGGTTCTAGTTTTTGTTGAATTTATTGTCTAGTTAGGGAAATAGACTTTAAGAAAAGAAATAAATGGGACGTTAGGCAGTAAGTATGTTTACAAGAAAGAAAAGCAGCAGGATAATTTGGTAAAGAGTGACTAGCCTTGTGAGTAACCTGATACTTTAGGTTTAGTAGTTAGGGAAGGAGTGACACTTGACATTCAGACATCAAGACAAGATAGATCTATTATTGCCCAGTCTGACATGGAATTCCAAGGAACTTGCTCTTTGAAACTCCTAAAGTTTGACCTCTTCAAACCTGCCAAAAATCTTTACGGAAAGCACATCACTTGGGTAAATTCTTGTTAATGGAGTTTGGGATATTTTCCCCACTTTTGTTCTTTCTTTCTAGCTTGCTCATTTAACCGGAACAAATATATCTTTTCTCTATTGATTCAGGCCCCCAGATGTCTGCCATTTTCAAAGCAAATATACTGCTTGACTTAACTAGGCTTTCAAAGGCAGATTCTGTAACGGATTCTCACACTGGAATTGTACAAAGCTTAGTTTTAGTTATTGACCTCACTTATGTCTTACGTGTTTTTTGTACAGTATTTAGTTCTTTATGTACGTTTTGTGTTCTGCAGAGTATTTGGGATAGAGATTTCAGGCGCATCACTTCTATAGGTAGGTCTGTTCCTATTAAGAGCCAGCTTCATGTCTTCATTGACCTATTTTAGGAATGCCCAGGAAACGGTATATGCATTCCTGTGTTAACAGGGTCCTGGGGTCCCTGAGCTGGAATTAGAGTGTGGTGATGTCTGTTTTTTCCCCTAAGTTTGGTCCTACATGAGATGAGAGATCTCCATTTTTAGGTGAAATTTTTAGTTCTGTCAATACGTAGTTGAAAATTGAGTAGCAGCAGGAATTAAGGGGTGTGCCAGATTGTTCTGGACCACAGAATGAGTCTCTGCCCGCTACAGATATTCTGGCTTAGTGTGTCTTCCCTTATCTTCTTCATGTGGATGTTTCTTAGTCATCCTTAGAGCAGAATATCGGGACTTCCCAGACCCTGTCGACTGGCCTGCTCAACATAGAGTAAATTATATTATATTAATCTCAAAAGATAGTAAAAAGGCATTTGATAAAATTCAGTCATTTCTGATTTGAAAAAAATTTGGTCAGATAGCAATCGATGGATACCTTTTAATCTTATTAAAAATTCTAGTCAAACGGATCATTATGTTTAATATTGAAACATTATCCTTCTAAAAGTGTCAGACATCACAATTCCTTGACAATTGACATTCTAGAAATACCAACCAATGTTTAAAAGTGAAAAACGTCATGTCCTAATAGTGAAAAGGAAGAGGATTTTTATTTTTACAATATGGTAATATAGTGCCTACCCAAGAAAATCACTAGACACAAATTTCAGCATGTTTTGTGTGTTTAAACAGTATCCATTTATAATAGCAGTAAATAATATTTAATAACTAGGAATTTATAATAGCAAATAAGATAAAATGGCTTTGAATGAATTTAAGGACTGCTTAGAAGCTATAATAAGACAACTGTAGTTAAATGTGATTTAATCAATACTAATAACACTAATATAACAAACTGGTTTTAAAGTTTACCTGTAAGATAAACATGTGAGACCAGCTAGAAAAATTGAAAGGTGAAAAATATTGATGGAGTGAATAGGGAAACTAGCCCTTATTCTCAAATATTAAAACATGTTATGAAAGACACAGTTGTTAAAACAGTTTAAACACTGAAATAGGTCAGTAGGACATAATGGAGATTTCAGTAAAAAAACCCAAATCTATAAGTACATTTAGTATATGTTAAAAATTGTTTTTCATGTCAGTAGGGGAAGATAGATTATTCAACGAGAAATACCTGGCTAGTTATTTGGATCGAGATAAAGCCAATCTCTACCTTGCTTTTATATAAGAATAAAAAGGCAAGTGAAGTAAATATGCGAATATTAAAAATGAAACTCGAGAAGCCATGAAAACATAAGTGAATTTTAAAAATTAATTTGGTCAAGTGAAGATCTGTCTCAAAAGCTAACAAAAAAAGACAACATTGATATATTTGACTACATAAAAATTAAAATACCAAAATTCATTAAACAAAATGCTAAAAAACATGCCGGAGGTAAGGGAGTGTATATTTGCTACATATTTGATAAAGAGCAAATGTTCTTAAAAACCCAGAATTCTCTTATAAATTAATAAGAAGATAAGCCACCAGAGGAAAAAATGTATGAAAAATACAGACAATTCATAAGTACATAAAAATATCCATGAAACATGAATGATGTGTATTCAGTCTTCCTGCATAATGAAGGAATTCACATTAAAGCCAGATACTATTTTGGGCTGATAGGCCTGGCAAAGATTTTCATCTTATGATGGCAAGAATGTAGGAAAATGTCGTTTGTGGAAGTGCGAATTGATGTAACTTTTTTGGAATGAAATTTAGCAATATCTGTCAAAATTTAAAATGTTTATATCTTTGGATCTAGCAGTTCCGCTTACAAGAATTTATCACAGGAGTTTCTCAAAGATATATGTGAAAGAATGTCATTGTATCATTGCAGTGGTAAAAATTTTAAAAGGGCAGATAAATGTCGATATTTTATTAAAGTAAAACATTTTAAAATTAGGAAAGTTTATCTGCATAGTAAATGTTTGAAAGACTAACAACAGCTGTCTCTGGAGAGGAATTAGGAGGTTGAAAGAAATATGGTAGAGGAATTTCTTTTTTACTTGCATCCTTCTGTGCTTTTTTCCTTTTATTGAAAATGAGAATATGTATTACTTTATACTTTAAAATTAAAAAAATAATCGTAACAGTATTCGAGTTTAGATTTGTACCAAAACACAATTATATTGCATGTATTCCTCCTAATAAAAAATACAAAATGAGGAGCCTTTCGTTTTGTGGTCAAAGAGCAGTTATTCAGTATTTGGAAAAACAGTGATTTTGTCTTCTGAGTGTTAACGACATGTGGTCTGCCTCCTGTCCAGTTCAGAGGTTTTCATGAAGATCTAACAACACTTTCCTCTTTTGGAAACTGTCCTACCCTTTCTTCTACCACCATACTCCTGACTTTACTTAATCAGTAGGCGTTATCACAGCCCAAAAGTACTTAAAGAATTTGCTTTAGATCTTCCTGTACTTTGGTTAAGCCGAGGGGCAGATTTCATCACTATCCTTCTGCATTAGAAAATATCATTTAGAAAATGCCACTCCCACAACCAGAATCAGTGTGAGACCTCTAACACCATCGCCCTCTAAAATACCTCTGAAGCCCTCCTGTCTGCAGCCTCCCAACGTGATAGTTCTCCAGTCTTAGATTCAACAGAGCGTGGGGTTTCTTTAGCTAAGAACTTCTTAAACAAAGCTGTTCCATATCACGTTCTTTACCAGTTTGTTCTAACAACTGATCTCCCTTCTCTATACTGATATACACATGGACCACTTTCAAATCACGGTCTTGCCAAGAAAAGGCTTTCCATATTTCATATGATAAAATGACAAGGAGTTGGCCTCTTCCTAAAAGTACAGAAACATTCTGATACGAAAAACACAATTGTTTTTCCAACACCAGCAGGCTATCCATGCAGAGAGATAAGTCTTCTGCATTGAGTTGGTTGAGACCCTTAGTGTGACTCTCCGTAAGTAAGTAATCCTTGATGGGAAAATAACATCTCACGAAGCAAGTTATGCTTTAATCTAATTGAACGATTTTGTTAAAAACCTCTTTTTTGAACCCCTGTAGAGGAAAATCGTTACCCATGATGCATTCCTCTGCAGTACACTGTGTTATTTAGGTTTTCCTATCTTTTCCAACATTTCTCCAAATGTCATCTTCTCCCAGATTAACTTCTAACTGCCATTAATAGGATCTTTGCCCTTTTAAGGCTTCCTAAGGAAACACTTTATTCTAAGAGTTAATTGTGATCCTTTGGCAAAGGTCAAGATATAGAAAGCTCTTTTTATTTAATTTAAAGCCTGAGGTCACTTTTATTCTTAGATTTCTCTTCTACTTCACCTCTTCTTCACTATCTAGTTTCTATAGCAACCGAGATACAGTTAGGTACTGGGTCAGAAAAGAGAACTCTTTAAATGTTAAGAAATTTAGTGTTTAACCTAGAGAGGGAAGATGCCAGGCAACACCTTCACAGCTTTTCAGGCTGATGCTTACATTCTGCTTCCAGGAATTTTATATTTTTTTTCCGAAGAGGCCAGACATTTCTTTTTCACACAGTCCCAGAAAAGATTGCTGCACCTCTATTCAGTAACTTAATCACAGTCAAATTAATTGATTAACCAAATCAAGGCAGCTAAGAAAGAGAACTCTTCCGTGGAGAAATTGTGGTGACCCGTAGAATTATTATTCTTCTTCAAGTGGAATGTCTCTGGGAATTATGTGCATTGTCTCTTTTCTATACCTTGTATTGCTCAACAATAGTTTTTTTCTGTTGTTTTTAGATTTTCGTTCAGGTGTGATTGGAAAAAATCTCGAATGGTACTTTTGTCTGTGTTCTCGGTCTATGTTAGGGTACAGATGCTAGACCTATTGCATCACTTCGGTGGGGAGACACTGGAGTGGAAGAAGGGTTGTCACACTAAAAAGGATAACATTGAAGAGAGATGGTAGACTCCTTGAAGTTACATTTTCAGAAATGCATAGTACTTTAAATGGAAGCTGTTCCCTTTTTTTTTAAGTTAAGCTGTTAAAGAAGCTGGAGGAAGATTCATGTTTTTTTTATATTATAGGAACTACCTTCAGTCGAGGAGCTCACTATTATTCTTCCTGGAGATACCGAATTAAAGCCTCTTGGGCTGGTTTCAAGTATTATTGAACAGTTAGGTATGTATGTATCCTTATTAATAAAAATTATTGATTGTTTTCCAAGCATGTAACTAATAATCGAATCAGACTTTGACTAATACATTTTAAACAGATAAATTCAGTTTTTACTGATATGAGTAATCCATAAATACATTATAAAAATTTAAAGTATGCTTTTATGGACGTGTTTCTCGAGAATTTTATTTGATGTGTAATATTGGTTTTCTATTGCTATTAAATTACTACGCGTGTATTGGCTTAAAACAACAGAAATTGATTATTTTACAGTTCTTTGAGCCAGAAGTCTGATATGGTTCCCACTGTGCGAAAATCAGGGGGTCCATCAGGGCTCGGTTTTTTGTGGAGGCTCTAGCTGAGAATCCATATCCTTGCCCCTTTCAGCTTCTAGAAGGGGCCGTTGTTCCTTGGCTCATGGCCCCCTTTCTTTGTCTTTAAAGCCAGTAATGTAGTTCTCTGAAGGCAGCCTGAAAAGGTTCTCTGCTTTTAAGGACTCCTTACATCGGGCCTGTATCATAATCCACATAATCTCCATCTCAAGGTCCTTTTAGCTCCAAGATGTGAGGTAGGTGCATGAAAGACCTTTCAGTTAATGCAGTTACCATCAACTCTCATGGTAAGATAGACGTGAGACTAGAAGAGTTGACAAAGTCGTACGGTTTTTGAACTGGGAAAAAGACCTAGATTGTCCACCAGCCCCCTAGTGTACAGGCCTTAAGGGACACAGAAAAATTTGTCCCTTGCTTTGTATGACCAGTTGTGTAAGTCATTGGTAGAAATGGGACTTTATCTTTTGACCTTTTACTAACAATATCCATATCAGTATTTTAAAAACATGAATATTTAGATAATTTATACTTTATAGTTTATTAATCAAAATTTAAATCAAAGTGAAACATTTTTTACAAAAATTATAATTACTGAAACTACATGATTCTCGAGTCATTGCGTTACTAGTATTTGAATGATCTTATTAGGTATTTAATAAGATGCATAAATAAGCCAAATAGATAATTACTTGATTACATAGTGTTAGACTTGAAGTATATAGAAAAATTTAGGTAGTAATGTATTCTCAAAAAAATGTAAACTCCTTTTTTCCTCTTTGCTCTGGTAGATCAGTTGTTTAACATATCTGGCACTTAAAAGAATTGGAGCATATTAGACTAGTGGGATAATGCTTTTGCTTTTTGAGAGGGAAGTGATAATTTCTGTGAGCACTGTCGTTCTTTACCTGTTTAGAGGAATGCTTTTGTGAAGTCTTTAACTTTTTATATGTATAATAAGTAATCCGTGCTTTGTAGAAAAGAATGTCTAGAATAAAAAAGAAACTAATTTCTTGTGAAACAGGAGTTTTGTAACTAAATGTGATTATACATATTTGGGTGAAAATTGCTTGAGAAATGTACACAGTTTGAATTTGTTGGCTTTTTAACTGGTGACTCAAATTTTGGTGAGATTTTATACTTTTTTTTCTTCGAATTATAGCTTTTTTGCATTAAATAAAAATATAGAACCTATTTCCCTGTGCTATGTGGTAAGAGATTTTGTTTATCCAAGAGGAATAGTTAGAGGTGAATTACTTCAAGTTTGATTTTAAATTATATTGGAATAAAAACCTAAACTCTTATTTAAATTCTGTATTCTGATAAAATCTCGAAGTAATCTGTTTTGTTTCATTTTTCAGTAATAATTGAATCTGTGACTAACCTACCTCCAGTAAATGAGGAGACTATAATTTTTAAAAGCGATCGACAGGCAGCAGGAAAGGTTTGTAAAAAATTTAAATCTTACACATTTTTCTGTTTCTTTGTTGGTTTTATGACTTTTCCTATCTGTCCTAAAAAGAGTTTATTAATTTTAATAAGATGAGCATTCCAGAGCTCTTAGATTGAACATTCCCTTAGTACCTTCTCAGTTTTCTTTAATACTATGTGTCTGTCTGTGTAAAAGGTTAAATAGTTTTATTTGCCTCTTCAGTCATCCACGAGTATAGAATTTTTTCCTTATTTTCCTCAGGTACTTTACTAGGCAGTGGCTCTACATATTGAGGAAGACACAGTTCCCTCCCCTCCAGGTACGAGAGTTAAGTGCAGGAGTCTCCCACCGTGTAGTGGTTCTTAATCTTTTTTGGTTTTTGAGTCCTTTCGGTAGTAGCTCTGAAAACTTTAGATTTTGGCTTCTTCATTTGGAAGCTGAAAGTGCAGTCTTTTTAAGGGGAAAAAGATTTCAAAGATGGCATTAAAGTGTCACCGTAAGCACATTCTGAGGGTTTAGGAATATGTGCACCTCAGTACTCACCATAAGGTTGGGTTCCTTTTCAAATCTTACTAATTGAACAACCCTGAATGTCCATGCTTAATATGGAAGGCCACAGTTTACCCATTAGGTACACATTCTAAGCAGTCAGCAGAGGACATAAAACCTAAGATCAAGAATATCAATACTAACCAAATGTTCCTTTCCTGGCAGTAGGAACAGAGTTTTATTCACCTCAGTATTCTCCACTGCACAAAATATAGCCTTTTGGAAATTATACATGCTAATAAGTAAATGTGTGTTAAGCTGAAAACAAACTAATAGAAACCAGTTGCTATTCTTTGGAGAAGCAGCTTTCTGAGGTTTAGTTCTTTCTAGATAAGCAACAGTTGGCTTCTTTTTTTATTCTAGGAGATATAACTAATTTTCATTTAATCAGAAAAACAATATTTTTGAACTATGTTGTTCGGTCACTCACATAACCTTCCCTTTTCTTTGCCTCTTCCTTCTTTTCCATCCTAACACACATTAGAAAGGACCAGGTTTTTTAGAGGGTCCTGCCACCTCGTACCATGTACATGTTTCTTTTTAGGTTGACAGTCTTAATTCACCAAAGAAATACGACACTTAGCATCGTAAAGCAATCAGAGGGAAATTAATGGAACCTAGAGCTATAATATTCAATATCTGAGAAAGTTTGCGAGGGAAAGAAGCCTTTTTAATGCCGAAGGTGGCGCTGTGCTTTTTTTCTTTCAGATACTAGGCTCAGTACTTCTGTTCAAATATTGGCACTGCAATGCCATTATTAAGCTTTAGACACCGTAGGCCCGCTTACCCTCAGAAAAGAAGTTGAGAGAAAAAAGGAATGGGAAATTAGTAGATTCGCTGCCTGATAAGCTCTCCGTTGCCAATGTACAAACTCTTAGAGAAATGGAACATTCTGCCCTGGTCAAAGACAAAACGTTTCTTGCTCCTCAAGAAAGTAGAAGAGAAGGAGAACTGCAAGGGAAACATATTTCTTGATTTTCAAACCATGGATTGAAACTATTATTTCCACAATTCCTTTATGTATCATGACAGTTGCCTTTTCTCTAGTAGTTTAGACATTTTAATTTCAATAAACCCGACACTTCACTAATTAAAAACTTCTAAATATATTCTTATATCTAATATGTTTGCATTCTCAGTCCTGTAATTGTGACTAATATTTAATATTCAGTATTTCCTCCTTTGACTTTAAAAGGAGTCAGATAAAAATGTAATATTACACCTTTAACTCTAGCCATGTGACATAAGTCTAGGGTGATAAATCAATCTTTAAAATTTTACGTAGAAAGCTATGTAAATTCAAGAAATGAGAAGTCTTCAAAATATTTGGTATAAATCTAAACACCTCGAAATAATTTCAAAATAATGCGAGGGGGGGAAGGGTCGAGATATTAGTTAAACAAACCAGTGGCCAGAAAATGAAATTGGATCTGTTCTTATCTTTAGCGTATCTTTATCTAACACTGAATGAGTTCGTCTCAATGCCAGGCTTCTGCATAGCCTACTTTCCCTCTGCTCTTGAATGATAATTGATAATGAAGACCATAGTGAAAAATATTTTGAGTATTTTAGAAAATTCCCTGAAATCCTGTGGAAAGTGACTATCTCATTTACTCAAAAATCACAGAGTTAGAAAGGAACAAATCGAGTTTGCAACTGCTCGGTCGATTCACTTCCATTTACCGCTCGCCTCTTCCCACTGGCTTAGGAGGGCCGCCTCAGGTTTGTACTTCACTTTTGCCCGTGATAATGATTAATAATAGCTAATAACGCTTCATCCTTTGGTCAACAAGAAATTCCATTTTATTGTTTAGTTAATATAAGGATTGTTAAAAAAACTGACCAACCTGTGCCAACCTTTATATAACATAATTTGTTGGTTTTTGTTCTGCATTAGTTTGGAGTATTTGTCAGAGCAAGTTTTTACTGTTATTGTTTTTTTACTTTTAATAGACCAAAACAAATCCATTTCCCTGTCAGATATCATTGGAAGGAATATTAGATTTTTTTTTTTTAAAGAATGCTTAATACAGTTTAGCACTGTATACTGATGGTTTGTAAAGTCTCCGTGTATATTGATATAATTTTTCCCCTCAGTACTACTCGTGTAATTAATACTTTGTACTACAGCGGTTGAATACATACTTAATCAATAAATCAAAATACTCTTTATTAATGGGAAATTCACATAGTAGTTCTGATGGGAAGTTCATTTCCCCCTTGCTCCTTTCAGTAGCTTAGCAAAAGCTGGCTCAGCTAGAGAGAGACAGTAAGCCTTGGACCAGTGGCGTTCTCGCCGAAGGCCATTCTCAGAGCACAGCGTGCAGATCTGGGCCCTCACCACACGTGGCCTGGCCTGACATTCCTTCACGTGTTTCTTTTTACCTTGAGAAACTGGGAGTTACCCAGTCCCTCTTAGGCCTCACCCATATGTTATGTAACATGTGCGTGTGAGGAGGGCAGAGAGGGAGACTTACTGTGCATCTCCGCTGACACAGCAGGCCCGCAGCTCGGACTTCGCTTATGCATACAGAATGCCTAAGCCCAGCCTGGGCTGTGGAATGAGAATTTGGGGGACTGAACATCCTCTTCTCTGCTCCTCAGTGTTTTCCCAGCCAGCCCTGTGCTATGTCTACTACGCTACGCTAGTAGTGTGTGTGTGTTTGTGACCCCTTTGTGTGACAGGAATCCTTTCAGGTCTTTACCAGAAAAATACTGCTTTTGAATAAGAGGGAAGTATCGTGAGTGGAAACACAGAAAAATTACCTCTCAAATGACAAGGCAAATAGAAAACGTCAGTTGGATTACAGTTTTTTGGATTGCATTTGACATGAATATTTCTATAGAACTTATACTATTTAAAGCATAAAGAAGGCTACTTTACCGTAAAGTAAATAGCTTAGACATTACTATCTTAAGGTCTGTTTCTCACACTCTGTCCGCAGCCTGTTCCTTCTCTGCCATTTATGTCTAGTCAGGCGGTGTGGAAGTTTGAAATCCCTGAAGTCTGATGGAAAGACTGAGCAGGTGTAAGGCACTGTGAGATGTAGGGCGGGTCCGAGCCCTGCTTTGTCTAAAGTTGTTCTTCACAGTACCCTGTAGCTCTCAGGTATTAGCCAGTTGAAAATCTATACTTTGAAGCTGATAGTTGTTTAAAACATTGTTCAGTGCTTTTTTTTTTCCTATAACTTTGGGTGAGCTGAATTGCTTGAGACCTCAGTCAAGTTTTCCCGTGACTATTTGGGGTAAGATTATACATATTCCTTAGGGACATTTGGTCTGTATTTGTTTCTGTCCAAAATGTTCACACTTATAAATCATCCCTGGGTTCAAATAGCTCGTTAAGTCTATTTCTACTTCGGGTTTACAGAATTAATACATAATTCATACATAAAAAGTACTATCATGTATTATCGGTTCGGTCATTGTGTTGTGGCTATATGGTCAATAATAACTCTTCTTGCCTCAGTAGCCTAGCTGGTCATGGCACATAGGGGTAGGTGGGTCAGGGTTCGAATCTTGTAATATAGTAGGATTTATATTAACTATGCAAAAGAGTAGGACTTATTAACTGTGGACCAAACATCTCCATGGACGTTTGGACCGGCCCAGATGTCTGCTAATCGAATACCTCCCAGTACTGGTGTGTGCCGCACATACCCCGATTCCATAATGCACCTTCCTGTTGCCAGCCATGTGGTATTAATCTACTTAAAACTTTTTCATGATTTTATCATAGCTGTGGCTCGTACACACTTCGCATCTTAAGAATAGGCCACTTTAAGTGTCTTTTGATTTTATCCAAGAATTTTGAATGTCACTTACATTTTGGTGCAAACCAGCATCTGCATAAGCCTGAAGCTATTAAGGCATTCCTGTAGGGAAATCATTTCTCACAGTTAGGAGATGGAATCGAAGCCATCTAGGAAGCAAGCCCTTGGGAAGCACTTTTTTAAAAGATATTTTTTATCCTTGTCCAGACTTAAAGAGTCAGATCTGTTGATATTCGTAGAGTTAAAAAAAAAATCATTTTTAAGACTTTTTAAAAATGTGACAAGTAAGATGATGTTTTACTTTAATCTATGTAACGTAGGCCAGTAAGAGATGTGCTCCAATATATTCTTTCTACCCGTTGCAATCTGGTTTGAAGAAAGAGGTCTATTTTTTTTCTAAATTTTTTCAAAGCAAATTTCTTGCTATTTTTTATTCGTTTGTTTTTAAAATAAAAAAAAAAGCTTATAAATTTGATGCTATTAGTGTTATTTCAGAATACATTGGCATTTTCATTGTTTTTAATCTTGCTAGTTGTTTTTAGAGTAATCACATCTTCACAGTATTGGTACCCTGATGGCTGAGTTATTTTATGCCTTACTGAAAATTAATAAAAGCTTGAATGGTATACTAAAGAGTGTAAAATGAGAACATTTACTATAAAAAAATCAAGAACTGAGGATGTAATAAAACAGGTACTTTCAGTGCAGTGCTTAAAATGGTCCAAACTATTTGGAAAGTTATTTAGTAATTTATATCAAGAGTTTCAGTAACAGCCATACTCTTGGCTCCAGTAATGGAGTTCCCTGACCAATCAATTTTCAGGAAACCTGAAGCGTAGAAATTTACATATAAATATGTTCATTATGGCATTTACTGAACAAATTGGAAGCTGCCTAAATCATCTATAATAGAAGACAAGTTGAACACATTGTACTCAGTCTATAAAGGGATCTTAAATAGCCACTGAATTTATACTTACAAAAATATTCATCACATGGAAAAATTTAATGCAACTTTAGGTTTTAAAAGGGAACAGTACACAAAACTATAGTTTTTGAAAAATTTATTAATGGAAAAGACTGGAAGAATCTACAGTGACATTAGTCATGGTCTAGTGTCTATAATATACATATATATTTTATCAGAAACATTTTTAAAAACAGGTATTTGTTTTGTGAAGAGTTTGAAAATGAGAGGCTTCCTGTCATTCATAAAACATTTTCAGAAATAAAATAAAATATTTGTGTGCTAAAAGTAATTCCTTCACATAAAAGTTAAAGGCTGTATAGCATCTTTGGTTTTTGAGAAATAAGCAAATTTAAATTCAAATCTACTTTGCTACCTTTGAATTAAAAAAATTGTAATTTTATAAAAATGTTAAGCATTGTATGAAAATGTAGAAATAATTGAATACTTATTAAAAACTTATTTTAAGTTTTGTGTTATAAGATTCCAGATGACAGTCAGCATTTTTATTTCTCAGAAGTTATTAATTATAATTCTTTTCTTCATACCTTACAACTTAAAGAATAATAATAAAAATTAAAATTCATAATTTGCATCTAGTTGGTACCCCTAAATGCTTTGAATTTAGCAAGGGGCAAGCTTGCTACACTTGTTTTAAATTCATAGAAAGGAAATCTGGAAAAAGCTAATTCATTTATAATCAAAATATGAAAACTATGAATGGGCAAAGATGACAAATATGAGTACAGTTTTTTCTTCTGACATTGACGGAAGTACCTTGTCATAACAACTATCAGTGTATTCTATTTTAAATATCACTAATATTTAAATGTTATTTTTGAGTCATTATTTACACGTTAAAGGAGGCCTTTGTGTTTCTTCTACTTTGTAGATATTTGAGATATTTGGACCTGTTGCACATCCATTTTATGTGCTACGGTTTAATTCTTCAGAACACATTGAGAGTAAAGGTATTAAAATAAAGGACACTATGTATTTTGCTCCATCAATGAAAGACTTCACTCAATATATATTCACAGAAAAACTTAAACAGTAAGTAACTTCATTGACATGTTAGTTGTTTGCTTATCTAATGTTTATCTTTTAAGAATAATTCTCAAGGATGGTGGTTTGTTATATAGTTAAATGGCATCTCTCTTCCAAAGAGTTTTTTTTTAATCTTCATAATAATACCTCCGAAAGCCAAAATTTGTTTTCACATTTTATAGGTAGAGATCATTTATATCTTTTACCCAAAATGACTTTATCAACCAGTAGGAATACATTTCGGTCATATAAACTTTTTGACTTCTAATTCGTTGTGTTTTACATACATGCTATTTCAGTATTAGTGTTACCATTTAGATTTTTTGCCATTTTAATTTTATTTAATTTTTATTAATTTGAAATTATTAGGGGACATCGGTTAATAGGATCAAATAAATTTCAAGTGTACAATTCAGCAGTGTGTTGTATATATGTTGCATTGCGTGTTCACCTCCCAAAGTTAGATTTCTTTGGATTACATACGCAGTCTTAACTATTTAATAAAACTTCGTACTTCTCAAGAAAAAAAAATGTAGATTTCAGGTTGTTATAAATTATAAACTTGTAAAAGCAACAACTAAAATGTGTCACTGAAAGTCGGGTATCAAGCAGCGATAAGCAGGGCTGACTGAATTAATAAAACAGTGCTCCTAATTTTGTCTGTACGTGTGCCGAATGATGTCTATGGCAAATGGGTAGTAATATTTCTGAATACTTATGCTCCCACTGGTTTATTGTGTATTTTCATGCGTTAATTATGTTACCTGGTGTGGTAGAGCTGTTTATATCAGTCAAATTTGTTATATAATTTAATTTTTGTATAAACCAGTGCCTATAGTTAAAGTAGAATAGCTTTCGAAATAAAAATTAGCTGGATGCTTTGGAAAGAGTAATGGATATGAGCCACTAAAACTATCATCAGATTAGGAGCGGAAGAAAAGACCACAAGAGGTGTGGCGAGGGACGGGAGATCCTAAACCCAGGAAGACAGCGTTCAGTTTGACACACAGTCCCTTTAGGTCTAGCTCTTTCAGTTGGAAATTCGAAATATAGGTGACGCATTAGGGATGTGGTTTTTGTAGGAAATGCAGAGGCGCTTCAGTCAGCGAGCACTGCTGATGCCAAAAGCCCTAGTCCCAGTTGTAGGGCATAAGAAGGTGTCTGTTCTGCTTATATATTAAATCAAGTCGCTGAAGTTCATTTATTATTTCAGATATGAAAACTTTGTTCCAATAATTGATTTAATTCATGTTTAAGAGCCCACATAATAACCATTATTATGGTTAATGAAACCCAGTACCTTTCAGGTGCACCATTTAACAGTAAGGTGTATATATACTGCGTTGTGTGTTCACTGTCCATAGTTAGATTTCTTTCTGTCACCACAAATTTGACTCCTTTTACCCCATCTACCTTCCTCCTTCTCCCTCTCCCCATATTAAGACGTTGCTGTGGATATGCTATATATTTTGCTTTGACAAATAAAATATTTTAACTTAAAACATAAGCTGAAAGGCTTTCTGAAGATGTTTATCAAATGCATTTTAAATAACACAAGCAGTCTTTGTTCTTGATTTACAAGAACAAGACTTTGGGCATTGAAGGAACTAACAATAAACTAAAGAATTGGGAAGTTAGGCCTGTGCTGTAGAGGCCCCACCTGACAAAGTCTGTTCTATTCCAGACTATATTTTATTTGTCATGGGAACTCTGTGCAGTACTTTGCCTTCGAGATGGAAAGGAGCCAAGCTAAAGAAGAGGTCAGGTGCTTTTTGAAATGTCAATTGATCTCTTCAGTAGATTTTGATTTTTCAGTGAGAAATGCACTAGTTGGGGGCATTTTTCCCAGTTCTGTCTTTAAACTCCAGGCTAAGGGCACCACAGATGGCATAAATGCAAAAAATAATAATAAAAATAAATTTTAAAAAAAGGAATACCGGAGCTATGTTAAATGCGTAGGTACAAAGTGATAATTAAGAAGTAAAAACTTTTTTTAAGTGGTGGAGAAATCACTGCTAATGCCTCATATACGATGTCAAAGTTCTGAATCCCAGTTTCAGAGCAAACGTAATGTCTTTCATCGCGTGCCAGTCCTCTGACATCTGTAAGTCGATTTTCATGGATTATAGATTGATGGATTAGTGATTTTAATGAATTAATTCCCGAGAATCTCATGCATTTTTGAGATGTAGTTTAAAGCAGTGAAGACATCTCCTAATACTTTGTAATATTTTACTATGATTGAATGTCAGACTGTGAAATAAAAAATTAAAAAATAAGGTTAAAATGACCTTTTAGAAATTGATATTATACTCATAATTGACCTGTACTTTTGTTGGTCATAAAGTATAAAACTTCCCACCAAAAGTAATGAATGCTTATGACGATGCCGTCCTTCAGAATCTTCAAAACTCCTCCTCCTCCCCAAATTAGACACCCTTTATTTTACCCTCTCTGCTTTGAGAATCACTATTGGAATGAGCCTTGGTTACTCATGGAGTAGTTTCGATATTCCTCAAGTCAATAGAAGGAAAAGCATTTCATGTTGTTATCTCTGCCATTAAACCTGTAAAATAATAGATGAGAGAATGCCTCATGCTCGTTCCTTAGCAGGTGGAACAGCGTCTAACCTAGAAGTGGTGTGGAATAGGCACTTGTGGAAGTGAGTCTTATAAAGCGAGCTCAGGTATTGTGAGTGTATTCCAGTCATAGCATCTGGAGATGCTTCTGAATTGCAGAACCATTTCCTGTGCACACCACAGCCGGGGCTTATTCTGCTCCCCCGATCCTAATGTGTATGTGTGTCCAACGGTTCTGTTTTTCTTATGAGCTTCCCATGTCTTCTGAAACAAGGTAAAGGAGGTATAAATGGTCCCTTTGTTGTTGTTATTTTCATGTATATTGCAAAGTTAAGAGTTGAGCTATGTCTTCTATTGTATTATTTTTCACACTATGAAGTTATTAAGTGCTTATCAGAATCTTAACCAGTACTTAGACTTTGTTTTCTCTTCCTAGGGATAGGGGATCGGATGCATCATGGAAGAATGATCAGGAACCACCACTTGATGTAAATATCAGTCTTTTTCTACAATATTTTAGGAAGTAAGGCAGGGCTTAATCCTATAAATTCATCATTCTCAAGCAGTACGTTGCTCACACTGCCTTTTGTGAGCCCACACACGCCCCCCCCCCCCATGGCTGCTCTCTGCCTTTAAATAGGAATTGTTGGTTCATCATTTAAAAAAGTATTTTTTCAGTCGCATTTTAATAATTATCAGCTTGTCATTGTCCTTGTAATTTCCCACCTTTTTAATCAGTTTTTTTGACAACTGATAAAGGGAGAATTGTCATTATTTTAAAAATATTATTCTTCATTTTAGTAATTTACCATGTGAGACACGAAGACATTTATTAATGATGCTTTTAATATGCTGCCTTTCTTTTGGAAGTAAAAAAAAAAAACACTTTAGAATCTACCTAATTCTCCAGTTTTTACAATATAATTACCTTCTTAAAAAAGAGAGTTCTTGATTTTCTTTTTTGAGTCTATGTCAGCAAGACTAGTTTTATGTCCCAAAGTGTTTCTAGAGATGTGGACTAGAGTCAGGAATAATCTGTAGGATAATTTGATTTAATTTTTCATGGAGATGTTTAAGCATATTTTCTTTTTTTTTAAGTTGTTGAGATATAAACATTAAAGCAATGAGTGTATACATTTCTTAAAAATAGTACGAATTTATACAATACAAAGAAAAAATGCAGTTTATTATTAGTAAGAATTTTTATGTGTGCTCAGTAGTTCTGATGAAGTTTCTCAGTATTATAAATTTTTGATATTTGTAGAGATAACTAACTGTTCGTTTTAGATGTTCTCACAATATTGAAGATTCATGGTCTTTGTTAATTTCTAACTTTACTGAGGAATGAATTAAATAATGCTCTCTTTAGAGGGTCACTTAACCAGTGAGTGATCTAAATTTAGTATTCACATTGACATAGGAGTGTATTTACTAGTACACGTGATTTTCATAAGGTCCTGAAGATTCATAATGTTGTTCGTTATCTATAGGATATTTTATTACTGAAATTGCATGCTTTTAAAGTATTCAAAAGTTCACGAAGATCTTGAAAGATATTTCTTGTGAAATGCAGATTTTTTTAATATCTCTATTGTTTCAGACCTAAGCATTGAAGTTGCTAATTATGGTACTGGTTTGATTAGGTTAATTATAAAAGTAAACCTCAACATACTTCATAGAATTTTTTTCTAAGCGGTTATCTGTCCCTTATTTCCATAATATGGAAAATTCCGAGAGTCTAAAGTTTGTTTAATTATGATGACTTTTTGTAGTTTAGAATTTTTGCCTGGTATTGATCATATATTAGAATTTGGAATTCGAGGAGTTTAAACTTTCTTTAAATATCATGCTGTGAAAATAGAAAATGTAGGCTTGCATAAAAAGCTAATAATTATTTATTCATTTCTAATGTGAGTATGTAATTTATAGTTGAATGAATATGTTTAATGAATACAAATTTAAATTAATTTGTATATAAGGAAAATGTGAATTTTTTTTTTATTTTAGGAGGTGATAACAAAATATTGCCAAAATGGTCTCTCTAAATTAACTGTTGCCAATTAAAGTCCTTTCATCCTTCCTCCCTGCCCTTACAATGATACCCATTTATTTAAAATGGCACAATAAGATTCTTTATTCTCTAATGACATTGTCTCTGATTTTTCTGTATAAGAAGCTTTCACTTTGCCATGCAGAACCGTTTCATTTCTCGATTATACTGTTCCTCTCTCCACACTTCTACTTCTTGGAAATTTCCTTCTATTTATTTTCGCTGCTAACTCATCATTTGAGATTAGTCTTGGGTTACCCATGCCAAGCCTCCCTTGCCCTTTTTTCTCTTTCTTCAGCTTTATATCCCCATAGCACTTGTTCATTGGTGTATTTATTTATCTATTTTCTCATTTCACTGAACAGTTTCAGGGAAGGGAATGTTTTCCATCTGATCTCAGTACTTTTCTACTGCCTGGTGGATATCAGACTTAACCAGAACTCAAACATCTTAGCACATTAAGATCAGTAATAAAAAATCATGTATGTGAAGGTACTAAAATCAGTTTTCAAATTTGATTATAGATCTAGGATATATTTCAGCAACACCTTACTTAAAATCCCATACAAAGACTTTCTTATACATTTTATTTCTTCCTTTAAAATGTGCATACATACATACACAGTGAGCCTGCTTTCCTATATTTTCATGAAACTTAATATCTGTATTCTGATATTAATAGAATAATAAAATGCCTGACTATTAAGAAATCGTAGAAGTTATAATATACGTAGCTTATAAGTCTCGTTTTTTTCGTAGATTGTAACAGTGAATCTCAATTCTTAGTTATAGCTGACTTTTCCCTTGTAATTTAAAACGATTTCCCCTCGGAAGTCGGTCATGCCTGTCTCTGCTTGTCAAACATTTTCTTGCAGTCCTGTCTAAATAGCTTCCCTGGTGATTTTCTCTACCCTTACTTTGCCTCATTATTTATTTATTCCCCTTTCTATACCCGACATTATATTAATAAAAATTAATACCTATTAAGTGTTTAGAACAGTACCTGGAATATAATTAGCATGTGTACATTTTTTAATGAATGGCAGGTATAAAACTCTCTTCTATTTTATATTAGATCCTATACTTTATGTTATTTGCATGTTCCTAAGTCATTTCTTTAGCATTTTGGCAGCTGGCACTATGATGACTCTTGACTTTAAGCTGGAAGTCAGACTTCTAGCTAAGGAATAGCCATATCCGAAGGTTGTTAAAGACTGGCATTTGAAAGTTATCTGCAAAGCTTTCTAAGAATTAAGAAAAGAAAAACAACAACCAAAAAGGCCTCAACTATTCATCTGATTACTGGACTGTGTCAATTAAGAGTCTTTAGGCATTTATCAAAGAATACTTTATTTTTCTATCATATGTAATTCAAATATTACTAGAAAATGCTTAGTGTCAAAAAGAGTACTTTCCAGGGTCAGTGTCAAATAATAGGCTTATTCTTCTCACCTCCAAGTACGTACCATTGAATTCATGTGACATAAATATATATTTTTCTGTCAGGCCTTAGATTTCAGTGATGACGAAAAGGAAAAAGAAGCCAGACAGAGGAAAAAAACTCAGATTCAAGGCCGGAAAAAGTTCAAATCTGAATTTAATGAATCAGGTGAGTAAATGTGATATATAGTAATTTTTTGTCTTCACTTACATGTATTTAAGCTCATCAGTAATAAAACTGAAGGAAACATCTGGGTTTTCTTTTTACCTCCTGCGATCCAGCTAGCGTTGGAGTCATTATACACATGGAATGTGGTGGGAAAGAGTAACAAGGAGTATTCACTGGTAGTTTGTCAAGCTTAATGGCATAAAAATGGCTAACTAAGGGGTAAAAGGCAAACGAGCTTTGTTAGAGTCATTTGTACTCGTGAGCACTTTTTCTTAAACATATTTGCTTCCTGTTTAGAATTAAATGATACGATACTTAATACCTAAATCAAGGTATTTTATTTTTTAACATGCATTTGCTTTTATTATACCTTTTCTGTTTCATTTTTCCTTTTTCTAAAACTAAACGTTTTTTGTGGATTTACATGCAGTTGTAAGAAATAATACAGAGAGATTTTGTATGCCCATTACCCAGTTTCCTGTAACAGTAACATCTTGCAAAACTGTGCAGTAAAATAGCACAACCAGGATACTGACATTGATAACAGGCAAGATACAGAACATTTCCACCACAGAGCTATATCCCTCACGTTGCCTTTTCATAGTCAGCCACTCACACTTTGCTCCCTGACTCCTCAGCTCCTGTCGACCAGTAGTAGTCTACCGGATTTCTGCAATATGTTTGGTCACGTCAAGAATGTTTATACAAATGGAAGCATTTAACATGTTGCCATTAGGGGTTGGCGTTTGTCATGGAACATAATGTTCTGGAGATTCATCTAGATTGTATGTGTCAAGTTTCTCCAGAGGGACGGTATTCCCCGATGTGAGTATACCACAGATGGTTTAACCATCGTGCATTGCAGGACATCTGGGTTGTTCATGGTTTTTGGTTATAGGAATAAAGTTGCTTGGTACACATGTGTACAGGTTTTTTTGTGTGAACATTTTCATTTCTCAGATAAATGTCCAAGAGTGCAGTTGTTGGAATATATGGTGGTTGTAAGTTCAGTTTCTCAGGAAACTGCCATACCGGTTTTTCAGTGTGGCTGCGGTGCTTTACCTTTGCATCCCCGAAGTGTGAGTGACTCAGTTTCTCTACATTCTCACCAGCATATAGTGTTGTCACTGTTTAATTTTACCTGTTCTTATAGTGCGTGGCCATATCTGTGATTTTAACTTGCATTTTCCTAATGCTTCATTGGCTTTCTATATATCTTTTTCAGTGATGTATTTGTCTTTTTTCTGTCGTCTAATTGTATTTCTGTTTTTTAACTCTTTAATTTTGAGTTTGTGTATAATTTCTTCCAGTCTTTAGCCTGTGTTTTCATCCTCTTAAAATGCTCTTTCGCAGAAAAAAAGTTTTTAATTCCAATTAAACCCATTGTATCAAACTTCCTTTTATGGAATCTGAAAATTTCTTAGCTCTATCTTCATCTCAAAGATGTTCTCCTATTTTTTTTCCAAAAGTTTGCGAAATTATTTGAGCCGTTGTAGCTCCTTTGCCTTTCCATATGAATTTTAGAATAATCTCTACGTTGACAAAAAGTCTCGCTGGGATTTTGATAGGATTTGCATTAAACCTGTATATTGGTTTGAAGACAATTGACATCTTAACTGTTCTATTGAATTTTCAGTTCTAATATTTCTCTTTGTTTCTTTACATCTTCTCTTTTTGTTTATTATAGCTTAGGCTTTCTATTTTTATTATAGTGTATTCATAATTTCTCATTGAAATATTTTTATGATGACTGTTTTAAAATATTTCTCAGATGATTCTGACGTCTTTTGTCATCTTGGTATTGGCCTCGATTAGTTTTCCGTTTTCAATGAATTTGGAGTCTTTGTATGACGAGTGATTTTTAGGTGAAACTGGACGTATTGGGCATTATGTCAGGAGACACTAGCTCTTATTTAAATCTGTTTTAGTTTTGTTTTTCAAGCTGCTCTGACGAGGAAGGGAAGGGGGAGGTGTCACCTCATTACTGTTACTGTCGGGTAGGGCTAGACGGCCTGGTTGGGCAGGGGTAGGAGCGCCTCATTCCTGCCACCCCAGCACTCATGGGGTGGCCTTGTTACCACTGGCAGCGAGGAAAGAGAGCCCTGATTTGACTCTCTGCTAGGTCTTCTCCGACACCACCCAGAGCGGGGGTGGAGGAACAGTGTGTCACTGCTAACAGACGTGGAGGCCCAGGTTCCCTACGTGACCTCCAGTGTCAGGGAGGCCTTGTGACTGGCTTCCTGCCCAGCCGCCTCTGACACCACTCTGGTGGGAGCCATCTCCTTACAGTCGGTGGGTCGGGGGGGGGGGCAGTCTAGGGCCCCCACTCAGCCTTCGGGGGTGTGGCTGCGGGTGTGGTCTAGTGGCATCCGGCTGGGGACGAGTGGTTATTGTCTCCAAGTCTCCTGTTCCGCTAGGCTTTCCCTTTCCTTATTCACTGGCCATTTGGAGTCTTTAAACTAGATCATTTTAAGCCTTAATGTGCCTTTTTAACTACCATAAGACGTACTGGAAGTTAAAGAAAAGGCATTATTGAAATTTTCACCCATTTCCCATTTGCCCTGAGAATACTCATCCATGGCAGACCTTAGACAACGTAGCATCCTTACGCGTGACGTTAAATTAACACGGGCAGCGAGCTGCACTTTTCTCTAAATGGTATTTAGTATTGTTTTTTGATGTATTAAGATTTGTAACTTTATTTGCTTTTTTTTTTTTTTTTTTTTTTTTTTTGCGCCACTCGAAGGTGACAGTTTCGCAGAAGTCCATCAGAACTGGACCGCCCACGCCGCCGCTTCCGAGCCTCCGAAAGGCCCTCCGAAAGGGCCTCGCAGCAGAGAGTTCCCACGGGGACCGCCCCGGGGCGGCCACCCGCGCGCCTTCCGCGGCCGGGCCCGCCGCCGCCGCCGCCGCCGCCGCAGTTCTACAACCCGGAGCGCGGGGCCCCGGAGACCGCGGGGTTCCCGCCCCCGAGGCACGACGGCCTCGTCCTGCCGCGGTACCCCTATCCCCCCAGGCTTCGACATGCACAACTTCCCGCTCCCTCCTCCCCTGCCCCGCCGCCTCCGGTCAGCATGGCCTGGCCGGCGCCCAACATGACGCCGCATCCCCTGCTCCCCGGGCCCTACTCGCTGCCCCCGCCGCCGCCACCCCGCCGCCCCCGCCGCCCCCGCCTCGGCCGCAGAGAGCAGTTCTTCTCATTTTGGCTCTTACTATTAGGTGAATGGATGCAGTTCCGGAGAAATGTGGACTTTCTATATTTTATACTATGTGAGAAGGCTTTTTTTTTTTTAATATGGGAAGGATTTTTTTTTTTTTTTTAAAGAAAGTGATTATGGAGTTAGATTTTTACAAGATCGAAAAATAGTAACTACTTCCTTGAGTTGCAAGTTGATATATATTTCTAACCTTTGTGAAATTGTCATCCATATGAAAATTTCACTTTAAATACGTGGCGAGAAAATCCAGTTATGTGATATTTAATTAAAACTTTGAATCCGTGCTTTTGCAATCTATTAAGCAATATGTATAGGTTTAATGGTAGATCTGAAGCCACTTCCATCATGTATTAAAATATACTGAACATATTATCTTCTTGGTATATATGAAAATAAGATGTTGAGATCCTATTGAGAGTCTTTAAAATAAACTATTTTTATAAACTCATACTTTGGAAATTGTTTTTAATTATAAATGCAATTTACCAGGGAGTTTAAATGTTCTCATTTATTTTTTAAACAAGACAAGGGTACAGAGAAAGGAAGGAGAGGCTAACATGTTGGTAGAAGCTATGACTAATATTTATTCATCATGCATAAGCAAGCTGTTTTATTATTTATGCAGATTCCCATTTGGTCACTATTCAGCATACTTTACTATTTAACCACTTAAAAGGACCACAAGGATTATTCACAATAAAATGTTATTTATTTACAGTAAAATATATGCGACCCCATACTAGGACACTAGGAATCTTGTTTCCCAGATTCTCACAGGCCTAGCACAGATTAGGTCCTTAAAACATATTTCATGAATGACTGATTGAATTCAGAGTTTGACCAGTTAAATGACCAGTTAGTATTATTTACATCATGAAATGTAAATGTAAGGGAAATTATGGAATTTTAGGAACTGGGGAGGCTTAGAAGTCTAAACTAGTCCTCATTTAATAAGTAAGGAGGAACTTAAAGGGTTAAAGAACTTACCTCAGGTCACTCAGGAGTTGAGCCTCATTTTCTTGATTCTCAGATCAGCACTTTCTGCTAAATTGGTGCTTCCTAGTCTTTTATTCCTGACATGTTTTTGCGGTTTCTGTTAGGTGTTACCTTCATAGATTATGGCACAGCCTTATTCTGGTTAATAGACTATTATCAGAGTTAAATGAGATTATATCTAGAAGCACTAAAAAAAAAACCTACAAGAATGGGAAGAGTAAGATGTTATCCAGTGATGATAAATCAACAAGTTGATATCACCATGCCATTTAAAACATCTCTGGACCTCAAGTATTGGCATCTGATGGTAGATATTTAATATCTGAAGAAACAGCTGAATGATACTATTTGATATCTGGTTTCAATTAAGTTGCTACCTTAAACACCCGAGAGTCAATTTGCCTTCCTCCTTATACTTAATTCAGGGTTTTAAAAACTTTAGGGTGCCTGGAAATCACCTGTAGTTAACACCTGACTTTTGGATAGCATATTAAAAATGCATATTTTTGGACTTTATCCCAGTTTCAAATCCAGTAGATCTGAGCGGAGAGCCAGGAAACTTATTTTAACAGTTACCCCACCCCAGGTGATTAATTGCAAGATTTACTCTTAGTCTATATAGATTTTGGGGTGACCATACTACAACGTTTTGTTGGCCATTCGCTCTGGTACCTCAGGGAGTACTGTTTGGAGTAGTTGTGAGGATGTGGCGTTGCTGAGGAAGAAGAAATAAAATCATGTCTATTCAAATTGTATCTGTGACATCTCACGTGGTTATCAGTTATATTTTGTCAACTACATCTGTCTAGAGTTTAAGAGGAGGAACTATTATCTCTTGTTTAGAAGAGAAATACAATTTTCATCATCCCCACCTTATTTTACAGTAATCTTTAAACTGGCTGGTATAAATACAATGTTCTACTCATACAATTTCTCACCTCAAATAGAGTATTCTTTATTTTAGCATTTTCCTATGATGAAGTAGATTGACATTCACATGATTGACTGTGGATCATACCTTGGCACATCTATAGTCGTAAATGTGTAAAATCAAAATGATTGCCTAAGCTAATAAGTTTGTTTTATTGCGATCACTGTCTCCTCTTCCTTTTACAAAAAAAAAAGATAGGTCCATGGTAACTGGATGGCTTGTCCATTTATTAGAAATAGACTTTCAAAGAACTGGGTTGAGACTGTGTAGTGGATATCGGGAATGGAATGTGCAGTTTCAGAACTGAGCAAAGAACATTTCTTAAAAGCCGTGTGGTTAAGTCATCAAGGTAGATACCAAAATGTACCCGTCTCCTCTGTGTAGCTAAATTATTAGTAGATCCTCATTAATAGTACTAACGGCACGGGAGATGGCAGGGGACCTATGAGCAGAGGTCTCCTTTGTTAGGGGCAAAGAGACGTATAGAATCCTGTCACTTCCCAGCCACGTCTGATTTGTTACTCCTGCCCTCCACCTCTACTTCTTCTGTGCTACTTTTTTTGTTGTTTACTTAAAGCTGGTAAACTACGTTAAAAGATTTAGCACATTTGATGAATAAGAAATGAGTAGAATCTGAGTTCTAGTCTACTATAATTTTAAACTAGTAAGTGGTATTTTAAATCTCCAGGTGCTAAAAATTTTAGTGTATTTTTTAGGGACACAGTTTTTTAAGAATGATGATTTGGGGAAAGAGAATCTCAGGAATAAAATGTCATCTATATTCTATTTCAACAATAGTATTGCTATTTGTATTCAATTTTATAAATTTATGTCAAAATTTTTAAGACAATATGATTAACTGGTTTCAATGCTTTCTGTTAGTTCTTTTGCACAGCTTCCCATCAATGTTTTCTGCTGCAAAAAAAAAAAAAAAAAAAAAAAGAAGCAATTCTTTTCCCCTTCGGAAGACACAAGTCAGGGAATTTAGCAGAGGAAGATAAATAATTCTTATATGTCTACTTCTCACCCTTTCCCAGTTGGTTTGGCTAAGGTACCTGAGGTAGGCTTGAGAAAATTTTTAACTTAGGACACTGTCTCCACATGCTCAGAGTATGTAGAATTTTCTGAAATGGTCATGTACTTCTTTAAGGGCTAGGAAAAACAAAATAGTGCATTGTTAAAATACTAGATTCTTTTTAAAAAAAACTTTAAAAATGATTTAAAAACCTTTAAGATTAACATTTTATAGAATGTATTTGTGTTCACAAAATACAGATTCATAAAACTTTAGTTCTGATATTGCACATTTGATATCAATGATAATAAGTTCTGAGGTATAACTCTTTAAAAAATAGGTGCTCTGAATAGAATACAAGCTGGAAAATAAAATGATTTATGAGAATTCATTGTCAGTTAATGCCACAGCCACACTATGATTTAATACATTATACATCATTTGTGATTTAATACATACAGGGTAAAAAGAATCCCACATATTTGTGTTCCTTTCTGCAGATAAATTGCCAATATTCTAAAAGCCTTTCCGTACTTCTCATTCTGTGATCTAGTCTGATCCTAAATTTATGTAGCAATTACGTTTCAGAAAACCAAGGAAACAATTACTCTAGTGTGCCTGAAATTAAAGTTGAGGAATATCTTCTTAATACCATCTGTTAGACCAAAGTACTTGTTTTGAGCTACTGGCAGCAATGAAATTACATCCCATTTTTGACCCTGTGTGTACTCTGCACCTAAATTACATCGTGGATTAGACATGTACAATTACTTAGAATCTTGGAAACAAGGTAGAAATTTGTGTATCAAATGGTAAAATAATGAAAATAGGCTGTAAAAAAACATTAAAAAATGTATGTATATTTTTTATATTATACATATATACTTATGTGTGTGTACACACACACATATTTGAAGGCTAGTACAAAATCCTGATTATTACACAGTACCTTTAATTTCTACTCATAAGGTTGGTGAAATTGCATTTAATATTACATTGGCTTATTTTGTAGTTGGTTGCATTACACCATCCCCCAAACAGAACAAACTGACCTTATGTGGTAAAAGCTTTTCATTCATATTGAGGCTGGATAGACTAAACGTTGTTTCTAACAAGAGATATGACCCAGATAATGACATACGACAAATACAGTGGAATAAAATCTATTCGTGTAGAATTCCTATTAAAATGTGATACATAGCTAATGGTGGTCTATGGTGTTTGAATGGTACAGGTGAATTTCTAAAAGGTTCTCAGTATCAGTAGCCACTACGGTGTGTAAAATATATTGCGGGTCTTCTAACCTTTTGTTGTGTGCCCCCGTACCATACAGGAGTGCTGGGGAAGCATTCACTCTCTCCCCCGGCCCATCACTCTTGCAAATATCTGTTTTACTACTCACTGTTTTATCTCAGATACGATTTAGGACTGTCAGGTTTAATTGCACAAGCTGTCTTAGTAGCTGGCTGAGTCATGTAAAGGAAAATGATTGATTTTTTTTTTTTAAACATCAGTTTGGTTTTTGACCAAGTAAAATTGCTGATATATTCGCTGGCAACAACATAAGCTCAAATGAATTGTTTAGCAAGATTATGGGCAGAAGAAAATAACTGTAGGCATTAACTTTATTGATACAGTCAAATATTGTTAGTTTGAACCATTTGAAATTTTCTCCAGAGTGGCAATTTCATATGGTTCAATCCACTATGGACTATAGAATGTGTTTCCATATTCGTTTTTCTTCACAGAACATCTCCCTGTACCATTACTCTCCAGAATACATTTTGGGAAATACTGTCATAGATGATAGCTGGCAATTCATGACAGGGTACATTTCTAAGTGATATTTCTCATCTGGCAAAGAAGACAATCTATTAGAAGGTCACGGGCCTTAAAGCACTATTAAAATATTTCATATTAGATTAGGAAACTGCTGTTCTTTAGTGTAGACTCTGTGGTTCTTAACCTGGAGTTGATTTTTTAGCTCCAGTGTTATAGAAACCATTAAAAACCTGTAAGATGTACACTTTTTTTAGAGAGGGGGTCCATGTTTCTCAAATTTGATAGTGCAGAAATCCTTTAAATTTTTTTTGTTATGGGCATCCAGGAACATATCCACAAACCACAGTTTGGGAAACAGCGAGTCAAGAAACTGAAACTTCTATGAAAATGTCTTTTCAATGTCTTACACAATTGTTATACCAGTAAGATTCTATCTCAATTTAAAGAAACGTTGTCCTAAAGAAGGTTGGGTTTCAAGTGGCATATTGGAAAAACTTCTGAATGATTGTAGCCAGGAAAAATTTAATGGTCTTAGACATCTAGAAAATATCTAGCATGTATGTTTCTGCCCAATGGGAATTTCTTTATAATTTAGACTATAAATAGGAACTCATTCTTACACCAAAAGGGGCACCATCTTCAGCTTAATAAATTTCACTGTCTGTCTCTGCTTTACAGAGCTCATTCCAGGCATATTATGATGAACGTGAAATTTGATAAGTTTACAAAGTCAAGGACATTCTACAAGTACTAAAAATTTAGCCCCTGCACAAAAACATCAGAAAAGGGAAGGAAACAAATAGAACACAAAATGATCCAGAAAAGTCTCTGGAAGGAGAAATGGAGACGAGGCCAGAAAGAGACCCTTCTTTTAGTCGTAACCAGCTTAAGCATCTGTCCATTTCTCAGGGTGGAGGACCTGAAAAATTGTATAACTCCTATTATAGTTGCATAATTTACTTTTGTTATGGAAAGGCAAAAAGATTGCTCTTATAAAGTGGATTGATCATGCTTGTAATACTTCTTCTTCATAAGTTTTTAGTTAAAGAATACATCTAGACACTTCTACATATAGCCATCAGAGCCGGATGGACGCCTGAAGACTTTTCCCAGCGTGGGCAAGTGCATCACCCCTTACAGAAAACTCATTTAAAAAGTTTTCTTTCTGTGAATGCAACATGAAATGTAAGAATAGAGTTTAGTTCTCATAGAGTTCTCCACTTACATTGTCATGACACTCGTGATATTTTATTGTAACCGATTGTATTGATCTTCCCTATTAGACTATAATCTTTTGGGGGCTGGCACCATTTGATCACGTTGGTCCTTACTGCTAGCACACAAAAGATGTTTAAGAGACAGTAATTGAAAACTTGTTTCCAGATGCTTCTTGCTGATTCCTAACCTGTGAGATTCTCATTTGTATTTCTAGAATATCGTGGTCTTTATGTACTGATTTCAGATGAATACTACAAGCATTGGTGATCATTTTTTTTACTTAATAACTCGACAGTAATTCTCAAGCTAGCAACTATCTATTTGGGCACAGTTTTGCAGATCAGTTGTGCCTCAAAAATGGGTCAGAGATCAATAGAAAATGAATCTAGTCTTTTTTTTCTTTTTTTTTTTGGAACTGGTTTTGAGAGTCCCCTAATGTGGAATTCTAGCATGTTAGAACTGCAAAATTAATGACCTTTTTTTCTCAAGATAATAAAAACTTGCTTTAAAATTCTGGCTTTAGATATTAAAATATGGTTATCTAGTTCTTTATTAAGAATGATAAAGCTACTGCAGCTTTAAAAATGAATGAATGAATTAATTAACAAATGAATAAATATGCAAATAAATAAATAAATAGATAGATAGATAGATAGATAGATAGATAAGTGAGTAAGTAAAAAGTCTGCAGCATCTGGTCTTCCAGGTGGTCTCCCATCCAAGCACTAACCAGGCCCAACCCTGCTTAGCTTCTGAGATCAGAGAGGATCAGGCACATTCAGGGTGGCATGGCTGTAGGTTACTGCAGTGTTTTTAAGTTGATCTCTGAATCAGTCATCCAATTAGCTGGTATCCATCTTGCTCTATCTGTAAAGATACCTTCCAGAGTTAACCTTATCCATAGCAAAGAATAATGGATGCTATATGTGTCTATAATAAGGTTTCCAGGGGAGTTAAAAATAATAAGACTTCGTATTCTAGGAGATAATTTTCTTTCTCTTCCAGGTTTTCTCTACTATGTAAAATAGCTTCAGGATGAGGAAGCCACTTGATACCGTGTACTAGATTTACTTGTAAATATGAAAAAATAGTGAAAGCACGGATCTGTAAATCTTTTGTAGTGACTGATAGAGAAGTACATATAATTTGCTGTTAGTACTTCTACTGATTAACCACATTAGTGAAATGAGGTTAGAGAGCCATCGAACTTATATACTCATTTATTCAATAAACATTTATTTCGTGCTTTTTATTGGTCATGCATTTGATGCTGAAGGTACGACCTTTAGAATACAATAGTAGGAAATACACAGACAAAGGCACCTGTATGCAAGTACGTGTTTGTACAGAGTATAGTGGGAACGGACTGAGAGAGGTCAGTCTACCTTAGGCAGGCAGGAGGAGAGGAAGAACACAGGGAATAATTCACAGAGGACATGATCCTGGAGATGGTTCTTTGAAAATAAGGGACAAATAAGCCTGAGAAAAGCCGTGGAAAGTAAAACAGCTCAGCATGTCTAGAACCCAGCAGGCAAATAGCTATGACGGACATAGAGGGTGTGGGTAGAAAGAAGGAAACCAATCTCAGGAGCTAGAAAGGGACCGAAGGCCCGACAACAAAGGCTTGGAGGGGCCCCATAGGGAGACTTCCCCACCGTGGTCCGTAGATTAGTGATATCATCAGTTTCATATTTTGGAACTAGCACTATTTGGGAGAAGGAGTCGGAGGGAGAAAATCGAAGGAAGCCGAGTAGGCAATTACTGATGGAAGCAATGCAGAGATGACGATGAGGATTGACTCGTGGTTGAGACAGGAAGATGATTTTGGACTGTAGAAGTTTCAGGAATGTGAACTGATAGGACCCACAATGTTAGGGGGCAGAGTAGAGAAGGGACGGCACCTGGAATGACTATCAGGGTTAGTGTTTGAGTACCCAGGCAAGGCGTCAGTCCCTGAAAAAGGGTGTATCGGTTTACTCTTCACAACAATTTTGTGAAGTAGGAAATACTATTATAACTTTATAAAGAAAAATGAAAGTGTGTAGCAATTAAGGGCTTTATCCAATTTCTTACAGCTAATAACAGTGAAGTCTTGAATACAGTCATCTGATTCTAGAACATGAGCTTGGAGCCACCATCCTAGGCTGCATCACAGGACAAAGATAAACTGCCAGATTTTCAAAAGTCGGAATTAGAGGAATAGAAAAAGTAGTGTTACAACAGAAACTAAGAAAATAGAACGATTACATTTACATTTACAGAGGCATTAGTGCTGAGAAAATCTACTGGAAATCTACAGGAACACTTTTAACGCCCACACACATGCCCTTGTTATTAGGACACACAACCACAGCCACACAGATACACACACACACATACACGTAAAAATGATTCAAGGTTAATTTACTGATATCATTTCCTATTTATCCACTTAGAATTTTTACACATTTTCTCAAGATTCCATAAGAAGAATACTTGTTATAGTAGTTATATAATTAAGCTACACTATTTCCCAGAGTTTCATTCATGTGCACTCCATGGGTTAAAACTTCACAACATTGCCTGGAAATGCAGTATATTTCCCTGGTCCCTTCATGGTCACTCACCTAGGTGATAATTTTATACCTCTCCTCTATTTTCAAGCACTCCACTTCCCCAACCTACAATTTCACTGTCTTTCCTCACTCCCAGGTATTAATTTTGCTTGCCTCTTTGTAAGGAGAAATTGAAAAGAATTCTTATTGGTGGGCATAGAGATGTATCACTCACATCTTCCTTCAAGAAAAAGCCCTTACCCCATCTGCCGAGAGCTGTCAGCGGACAGCTCCTCAAAATCCACCTTACCAGAGAGAATCTGGGAGCGCACATTCCCAGAGGAAGCCCCAGGACAACGTCTGTTTAGGAGGGATGTGGGCAGTGGTGGCACCGAGGGACAAATCTAGAGCTCTCTTTGGGGCTGGGTCATTGTAGCTTGAGTTTTTCTTCCACAGAATCCTGTTTCCTCCTCCCCCTTCTGTAGGTATTCATCATCCTCCATAAATAAGCAGCATTCCAAACTCCATCTCGGTTTTGGCTTCCAGAGAATTCAATCAGGGACACCTCAGAAAGCATTCAGACTCCTAGCTTCACGTCCATCCACCCACCTGCTTTTTGTTCCGGCCTCCTCTGTCTTCCTTAGACAGCACTTTCTTTAAAGCCTTTCACTTTAAAGCCATATTTGCTTACTCAAAGACATCGTTCTAGCAACTTCCCCCTCTCTCCTCTTACATCACCAGTCTTTTCTTACTGGAAAAGTTGCTATTATTTCTCCAATCATATATATAATTATTCTTATATATAATTATTCTTGTGCCCCACTTCACCCTCCACTGCCCTATTTTCTCTGCTCTCTTTTGAAAAACTACTTTGAAAATGATCTATAATCCCAGTCTCCAGTTCCTCTTCTCATGGGTCTTCTTAGTTTATTCTAATCAGGCTTTTGCCCCCATTGATCAGTGGGAACTTTTCTTGTCAGTCACCAAGGACCTCTACAATGCACGCTATGACAGTCTGATCTCAGCCTTCACCATTGCTAACGTCTCACGGTTGATCATTTTCTACTTTCAAACGTTTCCCACTTGGCTTCTAGGATGTCAAACTCACTTTTTTCTTCTACCTCACTGGTCACGTTTTCTCAGACGGGCCGCCGATTGCTCAATTCCAAGAGATGCCATTTATCCACACAAAGCTACAAATGGGGGAGCTGCACTCTGGATGTAGCTGTGCTTCTCAGTCTCCTTTCCTGGTTTGTTCTCTTCCTCTTCCTCTTAATGCAGGAGTTCTGTCTTCTAAGTGTCCTCAACTTTTCCAGACGTTGGTCAGATTCAGAAATCCACAGGCTGCCTGACAGCATCCCTTAGATAACTAATAAATATCTTCACAGGTCTGAACGAGTTTTAAACTTGCACTTCAAGCTTGCTCCACCGGAAGTTTCTGCTCTTGTAGTTGATGACAACTTCTCCTTCCTGTTGCTAAGCCTCAGGCACCGGATCCCAAAAAACAAAAGAGAAAAACAATAAGATTGCATACTTTACTTTACGCTCAGAAAATTGGAGGGAATAGTGGTGGTTCAAGTAGAGAACTAACCAACTTTTCAGTTTTCTAGGGGTATTTTACATGGATTGACAAGTGACCAAAGAAATTTACCCTCTGTCTTCTCTCTCTCTGCTGATAATCATTCCTTCCTCCCTGGCTTCTTATATTCATCAATTGTTTAACATGAAGTCAGTCTTTCAACTTTATATCTAGAAGGATATATTCAATATTTGCCACTTTGGGAACAACAACAACAACAACAAAAAAGTAGGTATGTAATAGCCAGAGTCACATCCAGAAATCTACAAAAAAAGGAGACATTTTTTTCAAGCTACACTGAGCTAGAGATTTCTTAAGGAGCCTTTAAAAAGTAATTTCTGAGGTTTAGATCATATGTGAAAAGAAACACAATTTCTAGTTGTTGTAGAAGGGAGAAACAAACTCAGGAAGCTCTATCAGTTGTAAGTCTTTAATCTGTTTTCTAAAATAAATAAATCCCTAGAAATGGGGGTTCCTTATTCCTGGGCCACAGATATAATAAATATTTGTATTATAAAGTGACTAAAGCTCATCCATTGTATGTTGAAAAACATCTATAGTAGAGTTTAACCTGGTAGAAACCAGTATAGAAAAACCAAAATCAAAACTAAAAGTCATCCTAAAATCTTAGCAGCGCACTGAAACGCATGCATCACTTTTGCTTGACCTTAGAGTTCCAGAGCAGTGAGATGATAGATAAATCCATTTACCAAGCAAGTTTTTGATTATTAAAGTTAAGACGTTGGGATTTGCAAATGTTAACCGTGGCTGGTGACGGTAACAACACTTCTGCCAGCCTAGTCGAGCATTCTTTCATATAGAATAGTTTCCATGGAAACCCTGTCTGCAACCCACAGATTCCATGGACTGTATATTCTGGCAAAATAAATAATGAAAAGCTGTTTTCTTTACTATTTAATGATCTCCAGATTTGCATACTGATAGGCAAGATGCCGCCACGCATCTCATTTGTGTTGAAGAAAGACAAAATGAGAGACTGGGAAAGGAACGACTCCGTCTCGTCATCCCTGTGGAGAAATTATGTTTTCATCTCAGAAGTTCTTTCTGAGATGTCATTGCTATGTCACTGCTCACTCACACTCACTTGATCCTATTGATGGGCCACTCTCACACTCACTGATGACAATAACTTCTACACACATGCAAGACTGCAGTGGTCTGAGAAATGCCTTCTATGAAGACCTGACGTCAGGTTTTAGCTCCTCATGGAGACTCTTCCTAATAGCAGGGTCTTGGCACGTTTTTCTGGCTCTCTGAGGTAGGCTTCTGTCATTGTCCCTTTGTTACTGTCTGTATTCTTTACTTCCTTAAATGTTACTTTCTTTATTCACTGACAAAGGAAAATACTTTAAACAGATATTAAACTCACACTAAGAGGATTTTTTTTTTCCTTTCTAGACAAACCGAAGGTAAAAATAAAGAAATTTTCATGAATTCAGAGTACGTAGTTACAACTTCGCCCTTCTCCCCCAAAGAATAACAATTGTAGGCCTACATTTGAGCATAGTCTAGCTTGGTAGGATCAGCATTTTAACCATGAAATTATTTTAAGCACTTCATTTTGAGAGAACATATGGTATAAATTATAAACTTTATATTGTGATAGGAAGTATAAAGTTAGGAGATCATGGAGGGAGAAGAAAGAAGTACTCGTGAATTGTATATGAAAGAAGTAATTTTCTTCAGTTGTATTCTCTCAGCCCTTGCAAGATTATGCTCCTACTCGGACAACAAGAGGGTAGAAGGAAGGCATCAAAATGCAAAGCCTATTTCTACTACAAACGGAAATGTACTGGGATGTAATAGGTACAGATGGAAAGTAATAATTCATTGTCAACTTACAGAACAATGTGGGGAAAGAGGAAAGGAGGGAATGGAGCTCTATGTCTTCCTAATATCACTACAGAACTATAATTGAAGGAAAAGACAATAAGCCCCTTTCTTGTGAGAATCTAACTTGAAAAGATGAGGAAGAATGATCTCTCAGCATCCGCTTCTTTAAGATAATGTGTTTTCTTCTGGCACATGGTGCCCACAGTAAATATTTGTTGGGTGAATGAATGAATGAATGAATGATAAGATCAAAGAGTGTTCTTTTGCATGTGACTTTAACTGAATACATCTTAAGAACCATATCTCATTACACTTTAAAATCCCCATATTTCTTCTTTTTATTACCATGTGAAGAATAAGGGACAATATCAATGAAAAGCTTTATTTATTGTCTTAATTGTAAAGATTTGTTGATTTATCAAACCTGAAAAAGAGGAAGTTATGACTAAATGGAGTATAGGTTAGTGTAAATCTTTAGCAATTATTACCTTAAAGTATGATAGACTTTCTTGGATGAACTCGGTGTTCATATTTGAATATTATTTTCTTAGGAAATGGTGGGACATTTAAATCATTGTGGATAGGGCATTAGAGATGTTCTTCAAGTGCTAATCTTTTATTCTTTTATGTTAACAAGTTTCAAAAAAGAGATGGGCCAATGAGTTTGAATGAATGGCTATTGGAAAATTTTACAAATGTACTATCTGCTGTTATCTAGGTATCTTTATCCATTTCCTCCCCTCCTCCCATGCCCTTGTCTCTTCTTCTTTTCACAATATTCCCCTGCCCATAACAATTACATTGAAAATGAGGGAGTAGAAAGAAAAGATCTCAAAGGTCAAGGTCCTGTGACTTTTCTGTGACTTCTCAGAACGCCCAAAGAGGTTCTTTTCTTACGAAACTACTAATGCATGCAAATTACGATGTAGACAGGGAGGGAAACATTTCTAATCGCCACACTCAAGAAAACTGTAAGCTTTGAAATCTACATGACAAAGTACTGCGCCATAGGTAAGGGACCTTGAAAGTAGTATCTATTTGTGGCATTTCAACTCCTGATTATCAGGCATTGTCAGAAAGTCAATATTGTCGCCAAGGAAATAAAACTTGACTCTCAGAGAGTGAAAACTTCTTATTCTTTTTATGTACGAAACACAGATACACATACAGTAATTAGATGTACAGTATATCTGAGGTATTAAAATATCTTGATGGGGGATTAGGAAGAATATTTTAAAAAGTTTTGTAGAGGGGCAAGAATGAAAAAAATGGTTAAGGAACTACAATATTGTGTTTTTAGTTTACTAAAGGCTTTTATCCTCTCCCAGGTCCTGGCTAATGGAACAAACAGTAGGGAACTAATAGCCCTATGGGAACCAATTTTTAAAATAGTTGAACCAATGCAGGACTTTCAGATAAAAGCTTATTTGTAGGATGTTCCCAGATCTGGGACTGAAGTGAGATACTTTTCTCTGAACTGAAGTCGTTCACTCCAGATAGCTGATCTACAGAAAGAAAAGAGGAAAAGGCTTGGCCTCGAGAGACAATGGCAGAAGGGGAGTGCCGTGGGCCTGGACTCACGGTGTAGGAGAGAGCGGAGGAACGCCTTGGACCTGAGTGCAGACTGGGCTTTGGAAGGAAGCAGAGGATTCTGGTCCTTGTGCTCAGTGGTCCCTACCACCTCCCTAATGGCCCAGAATCCATAATGTCAGGATTCTCCACTTTTCCTAAGAAAATAGGTGTGAAGAAAGAACTCTGAGTGTCCCTTTCTTTGAAAATAAGGGAAAAGGATGGAGAATTCTCTCTCACATGTGGTACTAAGCAGCACGGTGCATCTTGTCTACTAATTTTGCCTAATTTACTGATGAGGAGCTCTTTCCTTTGGAGCTATACTTATAAATATTCATCTAACATGGAGTGTTAAAAACATCCTTTTTAATATTGCTCTCTAAATTCCTCAGGAAACATAAGATTTATTTGAAGTTGTTTTTCTAAAAAAAAATTTTTAATTAAATTATTTTCTTCCATTTCAAAATTGAAGTCATATTGGTTGACACTGTAGTGAGATGAGAAACAAATAGGAAAAAGAAAGAAAAGAAAAAAATGAATGGAAAGGAGGAAAAAAAATAAACGTTTATGCTTTATGGTTTTACAGTCATTCTTCTTTAGCCTCAGTTTTCATTACTATAGAAGATGGAAGCCTAGACTAGTACTGCCCAACAGAACTTTTTGCTGTGATGGAAATGATCTGTATTGGCACTTTCCAGAATGATAGCCATTAGCTACATGGGGATATTGAGCACTTGAAGTGTGGCTAATAGACTGAGCAATTACATTTCAACATTTAATTTCAATTAATTTAAATTTAAATTTACATAGTTTTTTTAGGCTAGTACCTACCACACCGGTCAGTACAACCACTAGAATTGAGGGTGTTTATATATTTAACATTAAAATTAAATTAAATTACACAAACTACTTAGTCTGAAATACTATAAGAAGAACACTGACAACTCATTGAGAGTTTTCTTCACTTCATACATAGTTAGGCTTCCAGATTAATTATCCTTCTAATTATCCTTCTACTAGGATAATTGTCAATAGCAACACCTAGTTCATAGTCCAGATAGAGAGCTTCCCACGGGTGTAGTTAATGAAGATGCATTGATTACTTGTGCATCTCTTAAATAAAAAACCGAAATCCTATAATGGTTAAGTTTAATATTAGAGTGTTATATTGACATATTCACATAAAACATGCAATTTAGGACAAAAGGTTAACAAATAAATATTTCAAGGTATAACTGGCCAGTTATCATAATTTTTCTTATTCGTGGTCATTACTTAAGCTTAATTCTCAACATGAACTGAACTGAAACTTGCATTCAGTGAGAAAAGCTAGCAGCCAATTATTGAACATGGAAAAATATGCATGTTTTCCACATTTAAAGGATTTAAGGTAAATACGAACCAAACATGTGCATGTGTTTTATTTATAAATTGAAATATAATTACTTGGCCAAAGATAAGTACATTTTTAGTTTTTATTTATTTCCAGTTTTATTGAGGTATAACCACATATAACATCGTCTAACTTTAAGGTGTATGACATGTTGATTGATATATTAATGTATTGCAAAATGATTGTCATCATATCATTAGCTAACACCTCCACCCCCGTATATAATTACCATTTCTTTTTTTGTGGTGAGAACATTTTAGATTTACTCTTTTAGCAAAATTCCATTTGCTTTCAGCAAAACTCTCTTAACAAAATTCAGTAGTATTAAATATAATCACCATGCCGTGCATTCAATCCCTAGAACTGGTTCATCTTATAAGTGGAAAGTTTGTACCCTTTCACCGATATCTCCGCATTTCCTTCACCCTCCTAATCCCTGGTAACCACCATTCTACTACTGTCTGTTTCTCCGAGCTCGGCTTTTTTAGATTCCACATATAAGTGATATCGTATAGTATTTGTTTTGCCCTGTCTGACTTATTTCACTTAGCGTGATGCCCTCGAGATTCATCCAAGTTGTCTCAAACCACAGGATTTCTGTCTTTCTTGTGGCTGACTGTAGAGTTCCATTATGTAGAGAGTTGACCTTGAACCACACAGTTTGAACTGCATGGGTCCACTTAAACAGTTCCATTGACCTGCTCAGTTCAAACCAGTGTTGTTCAAGGGTCAACCTCATTGTTGGGATCCATGTGTGCGGAGGGCCAACTGTAGTTATGCTCGGATTTTCACAGTAGGTTCTTTGAACCTCCACGTTGTTCAAGGGTCAGCTGTGTATACTACATCTTCTTTATCCGTTTATCGTTGATGGACACTTTGGTTGTTTTCTTGGCTGTTGTGAATAATGCAGCAGTGAACGAGAGAGTGCAGTCATCTCTTTGAGATCCTGATTCAATTTCTTTGGATATACACCCAGAAATGGGATTACTGGATCATATGGTAATTCTAATTTTAATTTTTCGAGGAAACTGCAGACTGTTTCCCGTAGTGACTGTACCAATTTACCTTCCCACCAACAGTGAATAAGTGTTCCCTTTTCTCCACACATTGCCAACACTCACCTCTAAAAGCAAGTGTATTATTTTACTTAACTCTTGGAAAGAGTTAAGTAGGCATTTTATTTTATAGGGATGAAATTTTGCTTATAATAAGATGAAAATGCTGTCCAGAATGTTTATTGTCTTAAAAAAGTTATAATTTCTGACAGAAAATTACAGGAATTATAAAAGACTTATCTTCTAAAATCTAGATATAGTATGAGAGAATATTCACATTAATAGGTCAAACAGTAAATAGCTAACATTTTTAAAAGAATCATAGATAACAGGTTCAAAAGGGTAAGTTTTAGCTTGTGACTATTTCCCTTGTTTTCCTCCCATTTTCACTTTATGATCTAATTATAGGTAACAATTATTAAATGTTTAAAATTATATTCTAGGTATCATATTAAGTTCCAATTTTATAGGTGCTATCTGTTTAATGCTCATAACAGCACTATTATCTAAGAGCTATAGTCCTGATGTCTTGGTGTGACACCTGAGTGTAGAACTTGATAAAATCAGGGATGACGAAAGATTTGTATTGAGCCTAATAATTAAAATTTCAACTGGCTGTCTTCTCTCTCTTCTCTTTCTTTCTTTCTTTTTCTTTCTGTCTGTTGTCTGTTTCTGTCTGTCTTCTTCCTTCTTTCTTCCTTCTTCCTTCCTTCCTTCCTTCCTTCCTTCCTTCCTTCCTTCCTTCCTTCCTTCCTTCCTTCCTTCCTTCCTTCCTTCCTTCCTTCCTTCTTGCCTTCCTTTTGAATCCTAAAATCCAATTATTGTGGCTATAATTAAGTTGTATTTATCTTATGTACAAATTATAGGTTTCTTAGTCATTTAAGCTAAATCTCCAGGAAAATCACAAGACCCAAGTGGTCACTGCTGAGCTCAGAAGACCACTCTGCTCGGATTCTCATGCAACCACTTGCCCTGATATATTTCTTAGTGTTCATTCATTATGACTTTGTTTAATAAATTGATGAGCTTAGAATTGGGATGGGTCATCTCAAATATACACGTCCCTCTATTCTTGCCATTTTAATACCGATAAGTAATTCAGAAATAAAAATTCAGCATCTTTTGTGCTCATATTTTTCTCTACTTAACTAGACCAAATAAAATCGTATGTCTGAAATATAACAGAAAACAATACAATATTCACCATATTTAATGGGCATTTCTACAATAGCACCATTTTTTTTTACTAAGTATATTCACTTTTATTAAAAACTCACGTTTATGAAATGATAGGTACCCTAAATATGGCATTACTAGAACTTACACGCTTAACTACATATTCATGTACGCACATGTCCAGGGAGGTTGGCATCACCCAGAGTACACCCCGTATTGTGTGCAGAGGACTGTGACTCAAGCAAAGTTCTCTACACTCCCTGTCTGCAACAAGCTTACAATCTCGTTACAGACAAATGTCTAAGAAACAAAGAAAAATCCCAAGGCCATGCAGCACTGACTCACACTTTGACAATCACAACTTGTGCCCGTGGCTCCATCAGAATGAAGCAATGCTTCTGCTCTTTGTCGTAATAACAGAATACTTGACAGAGACTTAGGTGAACTAGAATACGAATAAAAGAAAGAGAAAACTGACCCAGTGGGAGCCTGTAACTCATTTTAAATGGTGGAAGTGCAGGGTGGAGGCTTCGACCTTTCGGTGTGGAAACAGAGCGGAGGGGCTTGTTTTCTTCCTTTCGCTTCCCCTTCTTCAGGCCCCATACGTGGAAGATAAAAACCGAAAGGATCAGAAAGGAGATGAGCTATTTTCCTTCTCCTCTGATGGACAAAAAGGGAAGACACTGAGCTTGACGTCAGCTTGCAGCAGGAAGTAAAGCCTGCAGGAGCTGGCGCCGGAAGAAACCTCAGATCACTACTCCTGAAGTCTTGATCTCAGAACTGAAGCCTGTGCCAAGAAGTGAAGGGTGTCTCTCTGGACTAGAAAGAGAAGAGGCGGTAAATAACGAGACCCACCAACGCAAGTTGGCTGAGAAGGGCACGAATTTTTACTGAGGTTTTTAGTTAACTTAAAGGCTTTTTCTATAAGATGATGGACTTGACTGTTGAATGCTTAAGCTGACTTGATGTATTAAAGGTTTAGCTTTGGAAAATGGAGAAAACCAGTTTATCTTTCATGGAGACCAAACCTTACAGTAACACAAACAGCTTTTGCCCTTCTCTCGGGGCCAAGACCAATGTACTTTGTCAGGCAATGAGTAGCACAGCTTATTATACAGAAAGTTTCCCGAATTCTAAATTTTTCGACATTTTTCAGCAAAACATCTTGAAAGCTAGTACTGAATGACTCACGAAAACTCACCTTCAGGACCTCTGTATTAGTCAGCTCAGAATGACCAATTATCGGACTGAGCGGCTTAAACAAAAACATTTATTTTCTTTTCTGGAGTTTGGAAGTCAAGGTCAGAGTGCTGGCAAACCCCTTGACTGGTGACCCCTCCCTTCCTGGCTGCACACAGCGGCCTTCTCTCTGCGTCCTCTCACGGCCTTTCCTCTGTGCGCGTGTGACGAGAGAGTGAGATCTCTTGTGTCTCTTCTTCTCCTGCTTCATCTTTTTTTTTTTAAGTATTTATTTTAATTCGTTTCAATTCTACAGTACATTGGTTAGACATCTAAATAGTTCATAATACTCCCCCAAATTGCTCCCTCCCCTCATCCTCCACTTAGCCAACGTGTTAATGCTGACTAACTGCATTCCCTATGCCGTGCTCCCCATCCCCGTGAGCACTCAGCTACTAACTTGTACTTCTTTGGCCCTTCACCCCATTCTCCCAGCCCTGCAAACCCCCTGCCCCTCTGCCCGTCACCAAATCGTCCACTCTATTTGCGAGTCTGTTTTTGATTAGTTTGTTCTTTTCATTCCTTAGATTCTGCATCTCAGTGAAATCATATAGTGTTTATCTTTCTCTGTGTGACTTACGTATCTTCTAGGCCCATCAAAGAAATATCTTTTTCCATCTTTTCCTCTTCTTATAAGGACTCCAGTCCTGCTGGAGTAGGGCCCACCTTCTGGCTCATTTTATCTTTATTGTCTCCTTAAATATAGTTACATTGGGCGTTAAGACTTCAACATATGAATTTGGGGGGGGTGGCACAATTCAGTCCACAATATTTCATCTACCTGATGACGACGTGCTTCCAAGTTTATTTTGATGTGGCCAGGTCCAGGTATGTAGTATTGGCAACGTGTCATCTCTCTCTCTCTCTCTCTCTCTCTCTCTCTCTCTTTCTCTAGTATGGCTATTATCTTGCGGAATAATCCTAGTGTGGAATAATAAATTTAAGCCTTCTTAGGTAATATATAATATAGTCATGTGATTCATTTTATATGTGTGATTGAAAGAAAGAACTAATCACACACAAAAAACATTTACGTTTGTACAAAGTAGAGTAGAGTAGAACTTGCAGCACAAGTCATTCTATTTTAGTGTAACGAGAACGTTTTTCATTTAGCTTCTTGATTTTCCTATACTAGGTAAGTGAGAGTGTTTGTCAACATGTATCGATGCAGGGAATAGTTAAACCAAAAAGAACAGGTCGAATGAGCACAGAAAATCTCTTATACAGAAATGTTGATTTTGTTCTTATGCAATCATCTTCGATTGCCAGTTAGGCTTAGAGATAATTAAAAGAAAAAGGAGTTAAGGATTGTTAGAACACTTATATACCACGTTGGCAAATTGTTGAAACTCACTAAAAAGCACTGGGTCTAGTGCTCAGATGAATCCAGAAGATAGAAATCATTTTTTTTTTCCACCTAAATTCTTACTAGGTGTCCAGAAGCCACTAATATTTCTGAAATTTTTTGGGGGGCATCGGTTTTCACATTTTGTGAGCTCTCTGTGGTTTAGATTGGAATTCTTCCTCCAGGTGATCCTTTTACAGAGAAGATATTCCCTAAGGTAAGTTTCCTTATCATTTCTGGTCCCAGTTGATTAATCAGAAGCATAAGAAGAAGATACATTTTCCTTCATTTATTCCATAAATATTTATTGAGTACTTCTGTTCCAGGCATTGCTTTAAGTTCTACAAACGCACAAGAATGAAACCACAAACTCTACTCTTAAGGAGCTCATCATCTAGAGAGAATGACAGAGAAAGGAATAAATGATTTTAGTTCAGCGTGATGAGTGCCTTAGTAGAAATAGTTACAGGGCACAATGAGCTACAAGGAGAAAAGGGAAAAGGCATCACAGAGGGGCGACACTGTGCTATGTCTTGAAGGATGAACAGGAGTTTTCCAGGCTCAAAAAGAGGGAATAGCATGAAAAATCAAGCTACATTACAACATGTTCTAAGACAGAGTGTAGTGAAGAAACATGACTGTAAAACTACTCTTTATTTTAGTTATAGTCTGCTTAACTCTAAGCACAATCAAATAATCATATTAATAAATCTGCAATTAATCTTTAAAAAATTGAAACCAGTAGCATATACATTTTTATACATTGATCTGTAAGGGTGAAATTCATCCTTACAATCGAAACGAAGTTCAGTTTCATCCACACATTCTACCATATGTCTTCCTTTTGCTTTTGCAAAAACAGAGATAAATTGCAGTTAAATGACAGTAATACATCGAGACGGAGAGGTTTATACAGATATACCATTATTATGGCACTTTAATCTGCCCAGAAAGAGACCTTTTCAGGGAAATGTATCCCTAGTCTGAGGCAATGTGGCTGTTCTTTTAGGCCACATTTTGTCCACCTAAAATGTCTTGTAGGAGGACATTTCTGCCCTGTTCTTCCCACTTGCCTTCCAGCACCCAGCTGAGGAAGAGGAGCTGCGCTCTGATGTATAAATCTAAGACATTTTGCTGCTCTCGGCAGAGGTGAGGTAGTTTTAAGTTAAAAATACATGTTAGTTCAGAAACAGTCTCCTCGCTCCTTTCTATATTTCATGGTGCTGGGTTGGAGAATTCACTGAGGAACTCAGCTGGTCTCTTCCCAGGGTTTTCACCTGACAGCCTTACGTAATGGTTAGTTCCTCAGAAGATATAAATGTGAGTGAAGCTGGGGGCGGTGTGGGAAAAGGTCATGCTTGGCCAAGGCTATAACACCGCTGCTGGAAACCTGCCTTTGTGGTCATTGGTCAGTGACTTCTTGGTGACTACCATGGGACTTTATTTTCCATTGAGCTCCGCTTGCTTTTGTAGAGCTACCTTGGGAAACTTGTGGAAAGCAGAGGAGAGGAGAATGATTGACAGATGTGGGGCCTTTTTCTAATTTTGGTTATAATACCACCAAATATGGTCAAATGTATGCTCTTAATTTCTAACTTTCCGGCATGGTCTCAACAGGCTGGAGAGTGAACTAAGGCAATAAGCTTTGGGAACCAAAATGGTGGATAGAGAGGTCAGAGCAATGCCAAGTCAGCAGGTACGGGACCATGCTTGAGGTACTAAAAGGAGAGATTCCTTTTGAGGTTAGGAAAAAGATGCCTGGGATTTGCTGAGGTTTTGGGAAATACAAACTCATCTACTATTGTGGGTATGTTACTTCATGCAATCCTTTCAATGAATAATTAACTACGAACACTTGGATACACAAGCTTAGTAACCTAGAAATTTCAGTGTGAGGAATATCCTTTAAATGTACTTGCACAAGCAGTGAAATATTTATGTACGAAGACTTTGCCACCCTGTTATAAAATTAAACAACGCAGCTGATCGTAATAGAGAAATGGTTAAAAATGGCAATAACTTATGGTATGTTGTACAATAGGACATCAAACATACAGTGAAAAAAATGGTATTTATGTGCTTATATTTATAATGCAGAAATTCATTTTTAAATAAAAAGTACGGTACAAAACACTATGTATAATATTTATGCAAAAACAAAAGTATATTTATTCTTACATATTCATAAAAGTTCCAGGGAAAAATATCTTTCCTAAACCCATAATACTGCTAATAGTAGTTACACTTGAGAAGTGAATGGAGCACATGTGTATGTATTTTTTTTTTAATTTATATACACGCATCAGGTTTAGAATAAAATAGTTTTAAGAGTGAAGTAAAGTAGGACACAAAAATAATAAAAGCATAAGATATAACATGATACGGCTTTGGCTAACTATTTTTTTTTTTTTTTTGAAGCACTGTTTACCTTCAGAGACATCACTCCTAAGTGCTGCGTTTTTCTCCTAGGCTCTGATTGTTCTTGATTCTTCTCTGCTATTACCTTGTCTTCTCCCCTCTGCTAAAGATTCATATTGCACCTTTTCTTCTCTCATCATACAGATTTTCTCCAGAGAAACTTATCTGCCTCATTTTCTCTCCAATCTATCTATATCTATCTATCTATCTATCTATCTATCTATTATCTATCTATCTATCTATATCTATCTATCTATCTATCATCTATCTATCTATCTATCTATCTATCTACTATCTATCTATCTATCATCTATTTATCTATCTATGTATCTGTCATCTATCTATCAATTATCTATCTATCTATCTATCATCTATCTATCTATCTATCTATCTATCTATCTATCTATCTATCTATCGGTACAAACTCTTTTTCTGAGTCCCAGATCTAATTACTCTCAAAATCTCACCTTGCACTCAACATGCACAAATCAAAACTGCCATCTTATCTTTAAACAACCCTATTCTCCAATATTTCTCTTCCCAGGAAATGTCACAAAAGGCCACCGGGAGATGCTTATGGTCCACGAAGTTGAGTTTCTCACTTGCTGCAGCAGTGAGGGGGTTGACATAGGAAATGGGCTCGTGTGAGGTGGTTTGGAGAGGGTTTACAGAAGTTGGCATTGGCTCTGGATTGGGTATATCGACTAGGAGCAATTCCATAATTGGGTATCTTAAGACTTTTTATATATCAAGATAGAGGAATGGAGCAGGGTGAATGTTGTGACTGAGAGAGGAGCAACAGTTAGGTCATGATTTGTCATTTTTGTGGTTTGCATTGTCAAACGAACAAATTTAACAAGTTTGATGTTCTTTATTCAAGGGTAAACGATCCACGGATTAGGGGCACGTGGTGCCTCATAGCAGGAGGTCACTATTTCCGAGGGATTTGGGGCAAGAGTGTGTTTTGTAGAGCATGAGAGGAGGCAGTGTGGAAACGTGTAGTTGGCTCGGAGGTTAGGGACCCCTTCCAAGACTCGCAGGTCCTGCTTTCTAGGGGGAAGTAAACGAGCTACAGCTGAGCTGGGAGATGGCGAGCGAGGTCGGTTGGGTTTCCTTCACAGGTGTTTCTTAATAGCTCAGGGTGACAGGTTTAGATCTGTGATGTGGGCGGGCCGCTGGGGTGGCCTCCGTCTCCCGGGTCCTGAGATATGAATGAACTTTTCAGCATGGTGTTTTTCTTTTATTTGTGCTCAGTCATGATCTCAGAGGGGCTTGTTTTTGTTATCGTCCGTTATGATCGCAGAGCTAGTTTGCCTTGTGATGTAAAATTGTTTATGCTCAGCTGAACACCATGGCAACAGGAACGGGGCCACTATCCCCCCACCCCCACAATCATAGATCTCGTTGTCTTTAATACTTTATATTTACCCAGCATATTCAGCGAAGGAGCAAGTGCCCTTGATTACCCTGAATGACCGAAATCCATCAACATCTCCTCTCCCCACTCCCACCACACCCGGTCCTCCCTCCCTTTCTTTGCTCTGACAGTTCTAGCCGGTCTCGGTGCCGCCGTTTCGCGTCTTCCTCGCTGACTTTGTCGATTTCCTGCAGAATGTCCTCCCCTTTAAAACATCTCATCCCTTTCACACAGTGCTTCTCAGCCTCGGCTGCCAGTTAGGATGACCTCGAGAGGCTTTTAAGACAATACTGACAATGGTCTTTTGAGCCAGGCTTCCTTTGCTCAGGCCGCTTCCACGTCTGGAAGTGAACTTTCCCTTCTAATAACGTGTTTTTTGTTCTGCTGGGAAAAAAAAGAAAAAAAAAAGATAAAAAGAATACTGACATGATTCCCTTTCCTAAGGGAAAAGAACTGTACTAATGGTTAATCACACGCATTTTACATAGGCGTGTCTTCTACCTGAGCAGAAGCTTTGTCACCTCAGTGAACTTTGAAGGGCATGGTGACGACCTGGACAGGGGTGAGTGGACTGGCTGGGGGTCGTCTGTGAGGGGAAAAAAAAAAAAAAGACGAGAAGGAGAGGAAGACTGACAAATCCTGCAAGCAGCTTGGGAGTATGATAATATAATTGATAAAAAGAAATACATATTTGTCCTTCAACCCCCAGGGATAGTACCAGAGGAACAAAGGTGTGATTAGAGGGCTGGATTTGTCCCACAACACTTTGCTGACCTATGCCCTACACCTGATTCCTATACCTAAATATCTCCCTTGTCTCTTTTTCCGGCCAAACCCCACTAGCACTGTTTCATTACTCTGTATAGAAAGTTTCTTTGATTCCAAACCCAATGATACCTGACTTCTTCAAGATTCAGTTAAGGGCCACCTCCTTGGGGAAGCCTTCTCCCCCTGCCGGCCTCGACCTCTCCTACTTCTGAACTTTGTGGCTCTGTACATTTCTTGCATCCCTCTCATTATTATTCATTTCTGTGGCCCTCTATCTTTCCACAGTTCTTAAACCTGGTTTTATTCACTTTTGTTGTCTTTCCCGAAGTATCTGACTCACCATAGAAATATAGTCCATGTTTCTTAAAACCATGAAGAATACATCTTTCCATCTCTTCACTGCATTCCTAGTTCTATTATGACGAAAAAGGAAGGGTAGGAGGCTGGTGACAGAAACTAGTGCCAAGTCAATGAACTGTCTCAAAAAGTGCTTTAAATTTAATTTTGCAGATGACAGCCATGGTCCCTCATTCTAGGTTTAACTTTAGCTCTGCTTCGGATAGAAAGGACAGAATATGTGCCTTTCAAATGTAAAATGGCATTGTCATACGGAGGAAAATAAGAGGGAGAACAGTCTTAATTTCGTTAGAGATCAGGAAACTCTACTCCAAATGAGGATGAATGGAGTCTTATCTTCCGAGTGTTAAGAGTACACTTAGACATCTAGTCATTTGGTTATTTATTTAACGAGTACTATTAAGTCTTATTATGTACTCAGAACTACCTGAGACTTTAGCGCTGACGAGAACTGGGCAAAATGCTTTCTCTTTGTCATTGTAGCGGCTGAAAAAAACATTTTTTTTCCCTCTGCCCTTGTAGTTTCTTTTGGCTATTAATTAAATTGGCATGAGCAGAATAAAGGAGAGTAACAAATCTAATTTTGTGGCAGAGTACATAAGAGGTTCAAAGACAGACAGGCAATTGATACTTATGTGCCTTCCTGAGCGAAGTCAGAAGTGGGAGTGGGGGGTGGGGGATGGAGAGGTGGGGGGTGGAAATCCTCGGTAAGGGAATGCCTGCCAGGCAGTGGAGAGACAATGGGACACAGGAGTTTGAACAAAGGGCCCTGCTGAGCTCCTGGCCACCACACCTAACCCATAGTCTTTGTAGTTATCTCTGGTGATAATTTTCTTCCTGGACCACACCTTCTCCCTAAATTCTTTTAGGCAGTTAAGGGGAGGTAAAAAGCTCTCCCCGAGTCTTTTGGGCCTTCATCATCTTCAGCTCAAAATAATTCGCATGGCAAAAACGACACATTTCCGGAGAGACTCGTTCTGAACCCTTTCATAACATACCTCCTTCGTAAAATGCGGAATATCAGGCTGGTTTTCTGCCTTAGGATTTGTGGATGCCATCCCAGACAAACGGACATGCTTAAAGGACACTTGACATATCCTTCTGCCGTGACTTTGAGAATGGAGGTGGTGAGAGGCAGACCTAGTTTCCAGCTCGTCCTCATGAATCCCAGCGTGTCCTTGCCCTCTCGCTCCTGGCATCCCTGATCCTGATCCTGGCGGCCTCGCTGATTTATAGTAACTTCAGTCCCTGCGGCAGACTCAGAGACCTTCCACAGAGTTCTTTGTTAGATCTCACAGTCACGTACAGTCTAAGGCCTGCGACAAATCCCCTGTTCTATGCAGAAGGAACCACAGAGGAACAGGCAGGGTTTGCCCTAAAGCCGCTCACGGGCCTGGCTCAGGACTTGGAGAAGTCGGAGAGCTACAGGCTCGGTAGGAGCCAGGCCATCAGACAGAGCAGCGAAAGTATGTGAGCAGCAGCCTCCTGTCCTCAAAACAAGCCAGACAAGCAGTGACATCACATCCAGGAACGGCCTAGCACTGCAGCCCTGTGCCAGGATCCAGAGGATAATGCCTGACCAATTTCACGCAGACTGTTCTTGTGGCCAGTCTTTGCCTAGAACCCTATGGGGAAGGGTATCTAGTCCCAGCTAGCTAAAAGGCACTGTACAAAGCCACTACAGACTTTGACCCGTCCTACTTTGTGTTCAATCCTTTATATTTTCTCATTAAAAATGATTTATTGCTTTGTTTTTGTATTTGGTATGCTTTTTATTCAATTATTTTTCTGGCCAAATGTAAGCTTGCCAACAGTTCCTGTCTTTCATTCTCCTGATCTTGTTATTGGTTTCTTGTTTGATCATCCCACAATTAGTCTCCCTAGATAGGACTAAGCATAAACTTATTTTCTTTATTTGGCTTCATGTGTTTATTTTTCTGATCCCCGATAAGTTTTGCAGGCTGGTGTTAGTTCCTCAAATAGTTACCTGGATTACTATGACTTTATATAATAATTTTAGTTCTTATTTCATCCGTGATGGCTTGTTGATTATTAAGAAAAATGATAAAATTAGCATAATTGGACATCCTCATGCCTCTGTTCCCTCTACCAGCTGATTGTTGTTTCTATTTTACCTGACTTTATATTATTAATACTATCTTTTTGTATTTTATCTTTGTACCTTTTTGTTTATCTCTATTACTTGGTTTATCAGCTTTACACGACATCTTTTGGTCTCGAGTTATAAAAAGATGAAACCAACAGCACGCTTATGCTTCTTCATATGTTCCCTGTACTTTGCCATCCCAACTTTTCTCAGTGATATTACTGCTCCTACTGTGCCACCATTTAGAACATTAAAATTCTCCTCTCTAAGCATAACTCTTCTGGCAGTTTTAGCCTATGTCCTATATTTCAGTGAATTCCATTTTCGGTGTTAGTAGTTTTTATCGTAGTCTCTCCACTTAAATCTCTTTTGTTTTAAGTTCTCCCTCTAGGACATTTTTCAAAAAGAGATCATGTGGATTACATTTCCTGAGTTCTATATATTACAAATATTTTTCTGTGGTCTTCAATCTTTTAAGTCCACTCGACCAGGAAAATGTTTCTTGGTGTAATCATTTTTCTTGAGAAGTCGTCATGTGCATTGTTCTGCTCGTTCCTGGAAATGAATGCTACTATGACGAAGAAGAAGCCACTCTCAATTTTGTAAGAAAAGCGGTGTCTTTTTTTTTCTTCTTCTGGATTTTCAAAAGTTCCTTCTTTTCGTGGAAAGTCAATGGCTTTTCTAGTATGTGTATTGGAGCTGAAGATGCTGTATCAGTATTTTCTGACCCATGGCTTCCTTGTTTAATTTATAATTTTTAGTAATCTGTTAATTTCAAGTACATTTTTTTATTTCAAGAAAGTTTTTTTGAATTACATTTTATGAATTTCGTTTCTCTGCTGGTACATTTTATTTTCTTATCTACTTCTTCATAAACTCCACATGTCATTTTTCATTTCCTTTGGCTGTCTTCTCATTTTTCCTCAGTTTTTATTTCTCTCTTGATCTCTTGTTTTTAGGTACGCTATTTTCACTACTGTTTTTGAGTTGTTAGGAATGCTTTTACTCAATATTTTTATGTATTTTAAAGTACCATTTTTCTATGTATTTTCCACTCCTCATTGTTATTCCTTTTGTTTTTTTCATATATATCCTATAAATGTTATATAATTAAAAAGATTACGTTTAAATGGGTGATTTCTCCCTGGACCAGCAATAATTTAGAGACGGTTGGTAAGGGGCCGGGGCTCAGGACACCTTTCCTGGCTCACTGGGAAGCCTCCAGCTGCTGAGCTGGGGAAAGTCAGAAGCCCCGGAGCTCCTGATCAGTCACACATCATGGCATCACAGCCCATTTGCAGAGATGGTGTTTTCTGGGCATTTCCAAATTTAGCTGTTTCTTCTGCTAGAAGGAATATTGGAAGGCATCTTGGACGGCATCTCCGGACAATCTATGTGTCCCATTCTTGTTTCCAGTATGACCGTGTCCCTGACCGTGTCCCTGACCGTGTCGCTGCTGGGCTTGCCATGCCCTGGAGAACGCTGTGCTCTGTCTGGTGTTTTCACTCTGTGTATTCTCTCACTGGGTCGCAATCTTCCATTTCCCAGCAAGCCATCCTGTACGGATCTGGGCTATGGGTGTATCCTCCTCATTCCATCAAAGACGGAGTTTCTCCGTCTATGTCATGTTCTCTCTATTGTCCTGAGATGCAATTTAAAAAGGGAAAGGGGGTGAGACACCTCTCAGACCTCACCTTTTCATAAAGGCTGGACTTTTTCATAAAAATCTGGAGAAAATTCCAATGCTTCCTCAAACATCTTCATAATATTAAAATAAAAGTCAGTTATGTTTACACAGAGCTGGTTCATCTACTTTGTGAGTTCAGTAGAAAGAAAATGTTGATTTTTTTCCTTATATGTGTTATTTATGTCAGATGAAGAGATAAAAAAGCAATACGAAGATTAACATCCTGAGAGCAGGCAACTAGTGTTGCAGTAGGATTTCCTCTAGATTTCCCCTGATTCTCTTTGATGGAGTCCATATTAATTTCCTTGTTTTCATAAGTTTTTCGTGATAAAATATTTTTAAGGTTTCTGAGAGTCTTGTCCCTTATTGGGCCCCACATGCCAAGGACATACATAATGCTGAGAGCCACGTGGAAAAATGGATGGCTCTTCTTTTTCATTTTTTTTTTGCTCCATTTTAAATGCTATGCTGAGTGAGGATAGATCAATGTTATTGGGCCGCAGAGTCCTTGGGTCTGGCGAGACCCTTGAGAGTTTTGGAGAACTTGGCAGCAAAAGGGATTGAATCCCAAGGATGCGGCGAGGCATTGGAGAAGGGGTTGGCTGTGGAAGGGTGATTAGATCTCCTCGCACAGTTTCCCATGCAATGGGACAGCATTAGGGGAGAATTGTGGTCCTTAGGCCCAGTATGATAAATAACGCAGAGATTCTCTGAGTTAAGGGGCCCTGGGTCAGACATGAAGATGAGTGTCTTGGCAGGTGACTGCTTGCACAGAGGACACTCTGATACTTTGGTACATTGTAGGCTTCTCAAAAACAGATAAAACTTTGAAGAAATGGAGGGAAACTACAAATGGAAAGGAATTGTTTTCCACCATTCTAGTGGAATGGGATATTGAAAGAAATTAGTTTGAATAATACAATAGAATGGATAATATTTTATAGCATTCTTGGGTTTGTAGACAGCCATTTTTTTTTTTCTAGATATATCCAGATACTTTGGCTGGCAAGTACTTGTCGATAGAACTGTGGATGGTTAGCATTTTCATCCTTTAATCAATACATCCATTTTCGTTTCAGTCTTTGTTGTGCCTGAGAGAAATATTTTGTCTCTCTGCCTTATGTATTACTGAATATATAATTTTACAGAAGCAAAAAAAGGGGTTTGGACCTTGAATTGCCCTCTACTTAAATTAATAGACTTCACAACATGTTTTTTTAAAAGTGAGATATGCTGTAGGAAAGGACAATTTATGATTTTAAAAGGGAATTTATTGAATTTGAATCTTGAATCTAGACATCTGACTTGTACTTAGCACAAAAGCAAGTGTTATTGGCGGGACATATATGGCTCGTGTGAACTCACTCCGAAGTCGCTTCATACTCTCATAGCACTCATCATAACGCAGAGGTTCACACTGAGGAAAACGCCTGTGATTAAGGTACAAAAATTTAATTTTCCTTCTTCTGCAGCTACCAAGGGAAATCTGAAAATTGCTTATTGGGAGTCACCTCCCTCTCTTCTCTCAATCAAGAAATGAGTCCTTCCTGCTGAGTCAATCCACATAAGAAAGCACAAAGAGACAAAGTCTGGGGAACAGAAAGAACCAACGGTATAATTTCATGGTTGGATAAAAAAGTTTTAATGAGAGTCTGAGGAAGGACATATTGGAATAGCTGTAGAGAGTAAAGGAAATACGTAGAAGTAGAAAGGCTATTTTTATAAATGACAGCGTGGACTCTTTATCTGGATGTTTAATATCCTTTGTTTTAAACTACATTGTAGTGTTCATTCGAGTTGACCGAATGCAGCACAGCCCTGAGACAAAAATACGTGAATCTGAGATATGTGATTATGGCGGTATGTGCCTGAATTCAAAGAGCTATGACATTTTAGACCAGGGAATTTTCCTACAAGACCTCCAGATTGGGCATTGCAAGAAATTGCCTCCCTGTCTTCTTAGGTGGACTGATAGCACCAGCAGTAGTGACCGGGTGCCTCACTACCAAGCACAGGGTGATGGTGGTAAAATCTTAAGTCCAGCAGAGGACCTTCAGATATGGGGTCTGGCTTAGACGTGAGAGTCTAAGTTCCTCAGTTATCTTGGTTAAGTGTTAGCAAATGATTCATGAACATGTGTAAGCCCTCTGAGGAATCTAGTATTTGGAAGGAAGCCTGGAAAATTAGAAATTATGTCAATAATTCAAGAAGTTTCAAAGCTATTGTAACCTGGATATAAATATAAATGGGATTTAACCTGTAGATGTAAGCTAGTGGCATGATCTATTAGTGATGTTTTCTATGAAGGCCAACATTTTTTTCAGGCACGTTTTATTTGAGCTCTGGCATACACCAAGAATATTTAGAATACCTGTGAGCTATAAGCTAATAAAATGTTGGAGGTTTGCTACTGAAAATAATGATTTGACATTTGGAATAGTTTATCTCGAGTAATTTCTCGTGATGGTAATTAATTATATAGCAAGGCTAGGCAAATGGCAATCTTATTTTATGACAATAAAATATGTTTAGCTTTCTATTTACTATAGAAAATGGGAATAGGACATTAACCCAACTCTTAACCAGAGTGATATCAAAATATAAAATCAAAAAAGAATAAAGTAAAAATCTAGCTCCATATTGTTTCCCTGGAAACTACTACTGACCGCAGTAAATTCTAAATTTCTCTGGAGATTCTATTGGCTCGTTAGCCTATTAGGTGAAGGACATTCATGAAGTTAAAAAATAGCTTCCTAGTTAAAGATTCTGAGAGTAAGTTGGAATATTAAGGCAAAAAATTAAGGGGACCTCAGTCAGGTGCAAGGTCATGTGGATCTAAAGAATTGCTGTTGCTTGACTTATCTTTCTGAAACTGAAAGAACATGCAAATATAATAATGGCAACTTGTCTGAATGTAGTCTGATACCACTATCCTCTCACTGCGGAAAGAAATGGAGGGTGATATTTAGGACTGAATTATGAGGACAATTGTTTAGGGACAAATTGTGCTTAGAATATTATCTCTCTGTTCTAAATCTAGGACTTCCAAGTAAAGCAGTGAGTGAATGGTTCACGGTGCTTTTAAAGGTTTGCAGACTCTTTTAGGAAGATGCTAAAAGCACTAGATCTGTTTCCAATTCAGTCCAGGAAAAAAAAGAGACTTTTTTTTTTTTTTTTGCATGAAATTTTGGGAAATTCATGGATTTGCTGAAATACAGTTAAATATCCCAGATTAAAAAGAATCTAAGGTTTAGGGATTGGAAAGAGAGATCGGTTCATGAATGATTGCAAGACTATTATAGAGAAAAAACTTATAAATGACCTTCTTGACATCAATATATGTTATGTATGGGTGCTGAGCATATATTGTATTTTAACTGATAGATTGATAGATGGAACTCTCGTAGAGAGTGAGAGAATGTAATTTAATGTTTACTTTTCTCATGCTCTGTCTTGATAAAGAATCTGGAAGAATGTATAATTAAGAGGGTGCTTCGATTTTTCTCAGTTATCAAATGTCTCAAGTCATTTGACAAGCATTAGATGACAATTAATTCATATCCAGGTAATGACCAATGAGTTATTCATAAACTTTACATAAAGGAACAGTGGACCTTTCCGAGGGAGAGAAAGCAGCAATTGCTTGTACTTCTCTTTCCTTCTCTCTTTCTGTCCTTGGTCCCTTTTAACCATGAAGACTAGTTCATATTACAGGCGGAGGGTAAATGTACCTTCTACCTTGATTTCCTTGTTGTTATATCATATACCTGAACGAGGCTTTCACGAAGGATGGTATTTTAGAGAATTTATGGTGGGATACTTAGAACCTGGCCAATAATAATATCTATGTTTAATTCAATAATCAATTACATAAGTGCTCCCCCCCTCACCCCCATGGTCCCCCCCAGGCTATGGTCCCAGGGCACTCCTCTCTTTGTTTCATGTAACTCTTGTCTTTTCTTTTTGATACTTTAAGGTGATTTTCTAACTGACCTGCCTTGCAACATTCAAAAGATAAATAGATTTTTCTCATATTTTGAGCTCAGGAAAGACACTATATCCTCTTTCTTCTTGTGTTGCTAATGTACACTACTTAGGAGGAACTCAATAAATATTTGGTAAATAGTGTGGAATTTAACATATGAAGCAACTGGCAACCAGAGAGATTATGTGAGTTCCTTAAGGTAATTTATCTAGTTAATGATGGAGTAAGGTTTGTAAATTTGTCTATTGACTTAAAAATAATCCCTTTCCATGAGAGGTGACATTCTAAGGTGTTTTGCATGACCATCTGAAACCTATAGTATAATTAGGATCCTAGGAAGCCTTTCCTTTGGGAATTTCAAGGTCTCTGACGTTCTATTATCTATCTATCTATCTATCTCTATCTATCTATCTATCTATCTATCTACCTACCTACCTATCTACGTGTGTATCTATCTATCTATTTATTTTTTAATAAATTTGAACCATTATAACAGAAGCAAACACCACTAAAAAAAAAATCTTAAATAATATTCATAGGTACATCTTTGCCAAGTTCAGGTGCTGGTCTACTAAGATATCTCATTTTCCATTTTAGCTATTATCAACATCAAGAGATTCATCAGACTGCGCAATCAGAGCTGATATTATCTTGATTTGGTGGAAAATTAGGTCTTTCTCCTTTCTTCTTTATTTGGTTATTTTGTCATTTGGTATGTTGAAATAAAATTGCTTCATAGCTCCTTCGTGGTCACATTTTTCTTATCAGCTTCATACAATATGCATACCAGGCACAGTTGTTCACGAATAAATCCAGCATGAAATAAGAGCGCATGACCTACCTATGTACAAATTAACGTGTTATTGTTGTAACTATTATTTTTTTTGTTTTTACTAGAGAAGAAATGTAGGAAGTCATTTAGCTTTCTATTCTGTAAAGCTTTTTTATATACACATAAAGTTAAATTCCCTACAGCGTGAAATGTTTTATTACCCAGTCATTAATTAATTAATTGATTATTAATAATACTGAGTATTCTATGTATGGAGAGTCATATTAGACAAATTTTTTCATATGTTTCCCCTTTTATTTTTCTCTTTCAAAATCTTATTGACATAAACATTAAGAGAAGTTGCTACTAAAAACATACAATGGAAACAGACGACTTCACTTATCTTTTTTGTTCAGCTCTCAGGAGAAACATCACTCCTTATTGTGAGAACAATATGTAACTCTGTTTATTGAAAGGGCCCTAGTGAATGGCTGTTAGGAAACTAAGTAACGCTAGTGACTCTCTGAGCTGTCACTTCATCAGAGAATACTTTACAGAATGGAGCAGATGTTTCGTCTCCATTTGAAACACACCGAAAGCATAAAGCCAGGCTAAGAGCACTCGTTTATAAATGGAAGACGCAGGCCGTAACTACAGGAAGCATGACAGTGCAGCAGGTTCTAGAAACCATTTGGTTAGAATACATTTAAAGGATCCAAATGATCATAGTGATAATATCTTGCACAATATCCAGCCCTGGGAAAATCAAATACTTCAAAATGTGCTATGTAGTTTCAACTGTGATAACAAAAAAAGTCATTATAGAACCATTACAGTCCTCAGTGGAAGAGAAACTAAAGGCAAATTCACCGTGGTTTTCATTGCACAGGGCTTTATGCTGTGATTCGCCTTGCCCGCAATAAAGTATTTCTAAGCAAAATTTTAGGAGAAATTCTGTTATCATTACCTCATACATCTATTTTACCTTCATGTATATATAATGAACTAATTTTAAACTGAAGCGACATGCCATCTCTTACTCTAGGGGAAGAAGTCTCTTCCTTTTGTTTGGTGTATGACTAAAATAACCTGAAAAAAAAAAAAAACACCTTGGTCTAGATCAGGACTTCTCCAACCTCACACTACAGTGCTGAGTCAGGATAGGTCCTTGCCGTGGGGTCTGTCCGGCGTGGGATATTTAGCAGCTTAGCTAGCTGTTAGTAGCATCATCTCCGCCACACCCTCCCCCCTTCTGGGTAGTGACAACTAAAATGTCTTCCGGGGCAAAATTGCTCTAGTTGTGAACACTACTCTGGATTCTGGTCCTCCGATATTCTTCTCCAGGATGATGTGATCTGAAATCCTAACAGCACTCAAAGAACGCTATTGAATGGTGAAACAATGGATTTCAGTCAATCCCATTGCTCCGATGGTTGAAAAATGTAGGAGAAATAGCTTAAAGATGTATTAAAACTCACAACTTTCTTGATAATAAAGGATGGGAAAAGTTACTCCATATGAATTTCTTAGTCTTGAAGGACTTTGCTGCTCACCACGAGGAATGGCCATAATCATAACCTCCAGCAGCGAGCTGCTGTAAGTACTCGGTCCTTTTATTCATTGGATAATTACTTACCATCTGGCATATTTTACCCGATGCCTCTGACTTTTAATGTGCTACAAATGGCTTTTCTAGCTATTACCATGTTAGTTTTTACTTTCTTCTTCATACAAAGAAGGATGGGCATGGATTCCAAGATGAAGAATGATTTTCCTTTTTTCACACGGTGAGAACACCAACACCTGTTGGTACAAATAGGCCTAGTGGGGATGGAATGTAATTGGGCATCATGTTAAGCACTACAATTCCTAGGACAGGACAAATCCTAAATGTAGGAGACACTAAGATTGGGAGGGCTTCTTTCTCCACGAGAAAGTGACTGGATGAGACAGGTGCTTTTCCACATTCATTCATTTAGAGTTTATTGATACTAGGCATTCAACATCAAAGGACTGCTTGCCCTAAAGTCATTTACACTCAAGACAGGGAGAGAAGACTTAATTTTGTGAAAAGATAAATTGCAGAGCAGAACAATGGTATGGGAGCAGATGAGAGGTTGCACGTAACATGATTTTTATCAGGGCACTGCTTGCGGCAAGTGAGAGAGGTCACTGTGTGCCCTTAAATTGCCATGTGAATTTCATCTAGGTCATCTCGAAGGGGGAATAGGAGAAGGAAGGGCTTTTCAAAAGGGTAGAATGGTATGGGCAAAATATGAAAGAGGCAATTCAAACTCGGTGCTTGGGGCTGTGGTGGGGAACAATTTATAGACTCTTCTGTTTAAGTGGAGGTTTTGTGTATGGAGTAGAGTGGTTAGTTGTAATTAGGTTGGAGAAGGTTTTAACGATTGGGTTTTATTATCTCTTTAGGTGTATGCTCGTGGTGGATGAGGATAACCTAAACTAACGGTGTTTTAGTAACATGAGTCTGGTATAGTGCACGCTGAGGACAGTGAGATGACAAAGCCGTGACAGAGGTGGCAGAAGAGAAAAGCCATGGAAAATAAGAGAAATACACAAATATTAAATTTAATTATTTAATGTTTCTCCAACTCATCTTAAGTGACGAGTAGAAACAGCAGATCCTGATCCTATAATTGCTTTTCCTACAGTCTATATTTTGGTATCGGCTGAAGTAGATGCTATGATGCATTGTGCAGATGCCCTTTCGAGGACGAAGGACATTTTCCCCAACCGCAGGGCACACCGCCAAATGCCGGCCACCTTCAGTGGCCAGTTTTCTCTGGGAATTGTCCTTTGCTGAAGAAAACCACCTTGGTGAAGTCCCAAAAACTGCAGAGGGGAAGTTGGTGTGGAGTGCCAGTACCCTGCCTGCTCACCACAATGGGAACTTTTCGGAAGGGTCACCTCGGCTCCAGTGCTCCCTCCCGTGAGCAGGTGTGGGTGTTGGTGGACATACATAGCCCTTGGCCTAAGGTGCAGTGGAATTCTTGAAACTTCATGGGTGGGAATCATGTAAGGAGGAGGCAAGGAATTAAAAATGTTAATCGAGCACATCCAGGATCTGCAAGGTGCTGATCAGCCCCGCAGCAGGCCCGGAGGGCACCTGCAGAACAAAGGAAGGTTTCTGCTGGGATTGCTAACAGCCCATTCCCCACACCTGTGAAGGGGAACCAGGCACCAAGCGTCATTCCCTGTGGCTCAAACCTTGGGGAACCTACAGATTAAAGGCTGGGAACTGCCAGCAGGCCTTTCACTCTACATATTCTGACCTTTTCGGGCTACCTCTACCCTCCCCCTTCCTCACCGTATGTCCGTATCAAAGGAAATGGGTTAACAAAGTCTTTTAAACTATAACTCACAGGTTCTAAAGAATGATATATAAACTGAATTTCCTGAACACTCACTCCCCTCTCCCGCCCCCTCACTGTCTTTCCAAACCTCTCTTGGTCCCTCTCACTCTGTCTCTGAGAGGACACCACAGGGCCGAGTGTTACCCCTTTTCTAATAATCTTTCCTTTTGACTCTTACTTTGGCATGTGTGTTGGACTCTTTCTACACTCTCCGCCAAAGGACCCTCTTCTTTCTGGGCAGGGCTTGGTCTCCCCTCGATCCCCACTCAGGGACATTTGCCCTGTCCTGCATCAGTAAGTTTGGGATGATGTATCTATCAGTAGTCAGTGGTTTGTGGGAGCCATGTACGAGACAACAATGGAAATACGGAAGGATGACCAAATATAAAGACAATGAAGTTGGATCATATTCACTAGAGGCGATGAGTCTCTGGAGAGTCAATGCAAAGCTTAGCACTTCTAACTGTCAATTAAAAGTTGACTATGGAAGGCAGAGGCCTCCATGGCAGAATAGAGAGAGCAGGCAGAGGATAGAGAAACTTGCAGACTAGGCACAGACTTAATAAAAGTATAGATATCAGAGCTATAGATGAGGTTACATTCTCAAACTAGGCAGTCTCAGATGGGGAAAAATAGGATCCTGGGGCTTGGGAAGAGGCTGAATCATGAATAAGAAAGTCTTGAATCCCCCGCAGCCCACACTCTTTGTTAAGGGCATGGCTTCCTCCACTTCCTTGTAGAAGAGGCAGAAGGCAAAGCCCAAAGTTAATGTTTTATCACCCAGAAATGCCTGGGGCTTCACCTGGCCCCGGAAACTTCTAGTAGATAACTCGATTTTCCATACCAAAGATATGCCTGTTCCAACCCTCCTGGTCTTGCTGGGTTTGCAAGACCCCTTCAGCAATAACCATTAGGAAACAATGAAGGAACAAAGAGAGTTTTAAAAAATTTGTTACTTACAAGTAACATACAAGAAACATACAAGAAACCTGGGGTGGAAGGTCCACCTGTCTCCCGGGAGAGGGCAGAGTTCACGCCTGGGGTTTTTATTGAGGTCAAGAGTTGGGGCATCGGCCCTCACGGGCTTTCTCTTTTATTGGTGAATTTAAAACATAAGAGTGGGAATTTAAAGCACAAAAGAGAAAAAAAACAAGTAGCCCAAATGGTAAATGATCAAAATTAATCAAGATCTGAAGCAAAGGAGCCTCCCTGGAGGAAAGGAGCCTTAATCTAGTTGTGGCTGGCAGTGTGTTCATTGCTTGCCTGAAGCGAATGCCTCTTTGGAGTGGGCGCCTCTTTGAAGAGAGTTTTCACAATCACAGCTCAAGTCAGGCACTTGCTTTAGAAAAAGAAAGGCAAACTTCAGGCTTACACTACAGTTATTTTCTGCCATTTCCTGGCTCTTTCCTATCGTCCTCCCAGCCACCAGGCCAGTACTTTGAGTCATGATGTCACCTGATTGGCAAGGTGCTGTGTTCGCTGCCTGAACCGTCATTTGGGTTTCTTTCCTACAGTGGGGCCATCGGAGGTCAGTTCACAGCGGATCCGCTGTCACTGGGTTCATGGATGCATCTAGTGGTCATTTCCCCAATCTCAAAATGTATACTTAGAATGCGCACATTTCAGAGTTGGCAAAATGTCCCTCCCCTTAGTCCCTTTATTACAGTATACTAGCTTTTGTTTTAAAATATTACATTGAAGTTTTTAAAGTTACCGACTCCTCCTTTCTCCCACACAGAAAGCCAAGTTGGCGTATCAAGAACAACGTGGTATTTAGATGGCGGTGCAGGCATCAGTGCCTTAAAGGCTCAACAGATGCAGAGACGGTAGCCCCGCCGCATCTTCAATTAATTCACTTTCCAGTCCCCCAAAAAAGATAGAGCCTGGGAGATGACACTGAACCAGGGCAAACAAGCGGGCGCTTGTGTGCCCGACGTGACCAAAGCCTGGACAGTATTGGATGCTGTGGTCTCCCGGCCAGTTCTCATTTGAGAACCAAAGAGCATATTCTCCCAGCTCCTAGGTATGAGGCCTGCTAGTGTCCTCCATTCCTTGCCCTTTCCTGTCAACTTGCCACAATAACGCCCCACCGCTTGTGCAACCTGCAGCTTGTGGTGAGGTGGAAGCGGGCGGGGGCGTGCATTGTAAGATCTCAGCGTCTCGGTTTCAGCCGGGGAAGTCTCTGAAAGGCTATTCCCGCTTCCAACTTCAGGGTGTCTCTTTTAGGCCTGTATCTTGGCAAAGCTTCTCCCTCGCTAATACGGTAGCCGTCTCTCTTATCTGCCTTTTCACCTCCTATAGTTTCAGTTACCCACAGTCAACTAGGGTCTGAAATATGAAGTGCAAAATTCCAGATATGCACACCTTGCCGGTTTTAAATTGCCACTGTCCTGAGCCGTATGATGAAAGCTTGCAAGTCCTGCTCTACCTACCCAGCCAGTGATGCAAACCAGACGGCAGTGAATCCTCCCTCCCTCCAGCTTCTCCACGCTCATCAGCATCTCCACGCCCATCAGCATCTCCACGCCCATCAGCATCTCCACTGCCCTCAGCATCTCCACGCCCATCAGCATCTCCACGCCCATCAGCATCTCCACTGCGGTCAGCATCTTCAGGCCCATCAGCATCTCCACGCCCATCAGCATCTCCACGCCCATCAGCATCTCCACGCCCATCAGCATCTCCACGCCCATCAGCATCTCCACGCCCATCAGCATCTCCACGCCCATCTGCATCTCCACGCCCTTTGCGACTCCACACTGTTTGCGTCTCCACGCTGGAGATGCTTCTTGCCCTCTAGATGATCAAACCCGTCTTCGTCATTTTATCGCAGAGCTTGTGTTCAAATCACCCTTATTTTACTTAACGACAACCCCGGAGGACAAAAGTACTGATGCTGGCAATTCGGATATGCTCAAGAGAAGCTGTGAACTGCATCTTTAAGTGAAAGAGTGAGTACAGTACAATAAGATATTTCGAGAGAGACCACCTCCCATAACTTTTATTACAGTATATTATTATAATTGTTCTATTTTATTATTAGTTATTGTCGTTAATCTCTTATTGGGCCTAATTTATAAATTAAACTTTATTATAGGTAAGTACACATAGAAAAAGACGTAGGGTATGTATATAGTGTTCGATACTATCCTAGGTTACAGGCATCTACCGGGGGTTTTGGAATGTATCCCACAGAAATAAGGGGTGACTACTGTATTGCCTTCTTCCCTTCCCACCCTAAGAGTTGATCCTGAGAGTATGTGGTAATTAGTAATCATCTCTTTACCGCTACTTACTCCATGATTCAGAGTTTGCTTCTTGGAAACAGCTGTGACAATTGAGTATCATCTCTACCCCTCTGTTTGCCTTTGGTATAATTTGCCTAACATTTTGCAACATCCGTTCTATTTCTTTGTCCTGACCCCATTCGGGTTTTAAAGTAGAACAGATATCAGATAAACTCACACTGTTCCCACGTTACATTCCTCCAAAAACAGCTTTAGCCTGGCCCCTCAGAACCGGGCAAGGGAACAATTACTGCTACGCATTTAACTATGGAATCGGGTGATGCTTTACATAACCATAGGTCTTCCGCTTTTGGAAGCTTGGAAATTGCTTAGAAAGTCACTTTTTATTTAAGTTTTGTCACAGGTTGTTAGTAACTGATGAAATTAAAACGTAGGTCATTTTCTCGCCACTTTCTTTTATGATATTCACCATGTGATCCCCCTCTTGGTTGATCCAGCATATTCTCCCCCCACAAAATAAATCTCCCACAAACTGCACTGACTTAAATGTTTTTTGGTTGTTTTATATGTATTTCTTCAGTTGAATTCCAGAGTAGCTGTGTTTGAAAAAAGAATAATAAAAACTATAATATTTAGTGTGTGTTACATGTGAATTCACTGTAGTTGATGGGCTATTCAAAGGAAAAGCAAAGGAATAGTTCTTCCCATTAAAAGTACTACTAAAACTTAGAGAGGAATGAGTTTTGACCATTTTTGTCTCATACTCTCACTATAAAATTGCACTTTTTTTCTTGGATGTTCGTATACTAGTAAAAAAGATATATTCATATTTACTTCATTGCATTAATTGAAAATCTCATTTTGTCAAAATCAGAATAAAAAAATGTATATAAAAAAGTGTTAAGACTTCCTTGATTTAGTTTTCTATTCTCAATTCATCTTAAGGCATCTTTCCATATGTCAGTTTGAATTTCTTATTTTAAGCACACTTAGAAACAAATTGGAGTTAATGTCCTCATCTCATAAATTAGAGAGTCAAGACAAACATGTCTGTGGCCAAGAAATATAAAATTGAACAGATTTTTAAATTTTTCAGTAATAACCAGTTAAGCATTGAATATTGCAATATTCTCAAATTCGAAGGAGAAGGGGGAGAAGGGTTGGGCATCCTTATAAGTAAAAAAAAAAACCCCAAATCTCATTTTTCTTGTTAGGATGCTAATATAAAAAGTGGAAAGCTTATGAATTAAGAAACAGAGAAGCTCAGAATGCTGGAGATGACCACTAGAAAAATTAAAGAGAAATGAGTAAAAGTGATTGCACATAAGGTGCAGAATGGAAGTGAAGAGGTGTGGGAATGATGACTCTTCCTTTGTATTATTTAGTGTTTTAAAATACTTGCTCGTATTGTTATGATTTTAAAAATTTCTTTTACGGCCAATGTGTCCTGAATGTGCTCTATCCCGTCTGATCTGGAAAGCTAAGTAGGGTTGGGCCTGGTTAGTACTTGGATGGGAGACCACCTAGGAAGACCAGGTGCTGTAGTCATTTAAAAAAAAAAAAAAGGGGGATTGTAAACTGACATGGTCCTTGCAATCTGTGAGGTTGACCAAGCTTGCCTCACCCAAACAAACAAAGAAAAAAAGCTGAATTCAAGTTTATATGCAAAACCTTTAAAATTGAGCAGAAGACATTTTAGCTACTCTATTTAGAATAATTTGTAGAGATCTTAAAAAACCTTTAGATGGTCCATATGTTTGTATTTTTTTACTTTTGTGTGTGTGTGTGTGTGTGTGTGTGTGTGTGGCGCGCGCGCGCCAATAATCCACATTGTCTTACAAATTACCTATTTTTTTTCGATAGAATGTAAGACAGAGGATTTTCTCCCCAACATATTAGTTTTAGATTTAGGTTAAATTTATGGGGTATTATAGCAACGCTGAGTTTTAATTGTAGAATTCATAACTGGAAAGAAAACTTTTTTTCTGGTTACTTGAGGATATGCTCATTTTTAAAACATTATCGTTATTATCTATTTATTCAATGGCTAGTATATTCACAGTGCTCTACGATGCACCTTTAGAGATACTAAGTAGAATAAAAATAGTTCTTCCCCTAAACAGGTGAGCTATCCACCATGATGGATATATGTGATGGCTAAAATAAAATTGATAACATTAGTAAAGTAATTCAGGAATTATGTTACAGAGGAGCCTCCAGGAAGCAGAGCCTTCACAGAAAGATACAGTGTGTTCTTGGTGGAACAGGATGAAGATGCTCCTGATGAGGTAAGCAGCAAGGTCAGAGGAAAGTCGTGGAGACAAGATCTGTCGTGGCGCATTCCATAAGACCAGCAGGGTGCAGTAGACTTGGTGGGAAAGTACAAATAAAGTGGAGTTTACAACTGCTTAAACATTGAAAACTGCTTTAGAGCTGATTAAGATTACATGGGATTTTATGTGTTAGGGTACAGAATATGCATGTACACTGTGGAAAATAGGGAATTAAAAGTTTTTAAGCAGAAGAGTCACATACTAAAATGGAAGTTTTTGAAAACCTGGCAGTGTTATGAAAATGGATGAATTGAAACTCAAAGGTGAGTAAAAAGCAGAAATAACTGGGTGAGTTTATCTAGGTCTGTTTCACAAGTTTTGAAACTACTTTATAATGTTCTTTAAATAGTTCTTTTGTCCTTACAGATCTTCAAATATTCTATTTGAATAAATTTATGGGTATCAAACCAATTTCTTTTCTTAGAATTCTTTTTCTTTTATATATAATACCTTATTACCCTGCTAAAAACTAACTATCTGCATTTCTTGATACTGTTTTCCACCCATATTTTATTTAAATAAACATATGGGTCTATGTTATCTTCTACGGATTAAAGTTTAGTAACTTACAACATTAGCAAAGAATGATTTTATAGGTAGTAAATATCTAACTATAATACAAAGAATGTTTTATTAGTGACATTTGGAAAATATTCTTACATCTTTTACATCTATATAAAATATTATTCATGGAAATTCAATTATTTGCATTGTATAAAGTATCTGAAAAACATATAAATTAATACTATTAGAATTCTCTAATACTCTGAGGGAATGTAACCAGCCAATAATTAGCAGAAGAATATTTGGGAAATATTTATTGTTATAATTCATTTTTACTACAGTAAATAACTTTAATCATTATTTTTGGGTAACTATTGTTAAGAAATAAAACTCCCTTTAAAAATTTTTGATTTAAATCATTATTTCTAGCTAAAAATATATCTTAAGTATACAGCTAATATATATAATTCAGTTCGTGATTCGTTAATTTACTCCAGTATGGAAAATGTGAAAAATAATTTCAGGTGAAGAACAGAGAACTGGAATCTAGTTTCAAAGTTATATACTATGTAGTTTTTAGGTATCTCATTTAAGATTACCTTCTGAGCTTTAGCGGATTTCCTTTCTTTCACTGCAAAATGAGGCAATTGGCTTAAATGGTCTGCAGTGTCTAACTTGATTTACAAAGAGCTTTCAGTGGGATGTTACAATTCTGTGGAATCAAAGATCCACATTCATAGTACCACTATTTTGTCCTGATTTTGCACTTCTGTGGATTTTTCACGAAGCTCCCTCCGCTTGCTGTATCGACATAGCAATCCAGAAGTGGAAAGCAGAGAGACTTCAGGAAGGGGCCTCCTCACATCCGATGGCTCGGTGTAGAAAAACACTCCTCTCCTGAACCCAGGTCAGTTTTATTCTTTTTCCAATGATCACACGTGCCTTCCCAGCATTTTAGAGACACACTTTTTATCATCATCTCCTTTACCTCGGAGACAGAACTGGTGGGTTTGCTCTTTCCAGTCCTTTAAGACAACAGAAATTGAGTGATGGATGTTTCAGAAAGTAATTCAAGCTACTTATCTCTCTCTCAGTTCATTGGGTGCGTGCAGACTCCCACATCAATCAAACTGTGTATATTTTGGGGGGCGGAGGATGGTTTATCCTTCAATGTCCATTCCGAGTCACATTTTTATATCTAGACTCCAGGAATTTAAACATGTTTCAGTGAAACTGGAAAAGCTTTTAGCAACCTGTCAATCACTTTGGTCTTGTGATTTATAGAATTGACTTTCCTGATACTCTCTTAATTATATGAAATAAATGTCCTTTTAGAGTCTTTTTAGTGCAGGCCTTAGTATTTTATTTGTATATACCAAGATGGTAAAAATGGGGAAAACAGTTTCTTTTCTTTTTTTTTTATAATTTGAAGAAAAAAATGCAGAGTATCTATGCCAGCTCTTGCTCCAGCAAGTCATCTGTTTGCTACTATTTATGACTAAAAGGGCCAAATAAATGGATAAGGGGACCTTATCACAAATGAAATTTTCTTAGCAAATAAACTATGCCTTGCTGTACAAAGGGAGTAAAGAAGAAACACGCAGATCACTATGTGTGTCAGTGCTAAGGGCAAAACCGAAGAGAGGCACTATGCAATGAATTGATCAGGGATCTAAAAATCCCCCCAAATAGCTTTGAGGATTAAAACTAAGGAGCCGCGTGTTGCTTTAGATCAAAAACCAGTGCAGCAGTTAATTATTTATTAAGCATATGCATGTGCTGCTCTAAGCGTATAATAGAAATAAAGTAGATGTAAGAAATAAAGCTGACTAGTAAATGATGCAATCACAAAATCCTTCAGAAACACAGGTAAACGAAACGACTAATTGCCATGGTCCTACATCTCTTAGTGTTAGGACAGACATATCAGCAGCTTAAGTAAAAACACCACATCGTATCAATTTGCCTGTTTTGCTGACACAGTTCTTGGCATGTTGCATAATTATTTTTTATCCATCTTTCTTCCTCCACTTCACGTTAATTGTTTATGCTTGGCACTTAGTACTAAAGGAGTGTTTCTAAATGGTAACTTAATAAGTGAATGATTAAGAAAAATAGACATGCGCCATATTGTTGATAGAATTTTATTTTTCTCAACTTTCTATGTGCTCCAGAAGACCTGAATTTCTTACCCATAAAAAGAATAACTATGGAAATTTAACTTAGGGACCGAGTGTAGGGAAACTAGGTTATTGTGTAGGAGGCATTTAGCCACTGAAGAACTTTTTGTCAGAATGTTCAAGGCATAAATCTGTCAGAACCACCTCCCCCACCCCCAAACACACACTTGTATCTACATATTATTTTCATGACTTGGAAGTACCCTGTCCAGTCTCCCTCCCTGCACCGGGGAGAGAAGTCAGCATTCAGGTGACCTTTGGCAGTGTGTGGAGTTTGGGAACAATTATATATAGCATCTTATGGATTGCTAGGTTAGAACCAAAATCAACATTCCAGAAAACATTCCTGATTCAAATGAGGCAGCATTTTAAAAAAGAAAGCCAAATATGAAGCCACAGAGGCTGGGAACTCAAGGAGAGAGTGCTAGCAAAGACATGGAAGGAAAGCAAATCTAGAGAAATTCCCCCAAAAATCCCAGAAGAGGTTTTTCATGTACTGCTTTTAGCCTCTGGGAATAGATAAAAAGTCATCTGTGAGTGGGCAATCCTGGGCTTGGTACTACTTTTTAAAATTGAATTTTACAGTGTTTATTTGTAATGTATTTATAATATCTAAAGACTGTATAGATAATTGGAATTAGATATTGGTGATGGTCTCTGAAGCTAAGCAGGGTTGGGCCTGGTTAGTACTTGGATGGGAGACCACCTAGGAAGACCAGGTGCTGTAGGCATAAAAAATAAGAAAATAAGGGATTGTAAGATAACAAAGACCTTACAATCTGTGAGGTCAACCAAGAGTTTCCGCACCTAAAAAAAAAAAAAAAGATATTGGTAATGGTTGCACAGCCATATGAATATATAAAAAACATTGAATTGTATATATATATATATATATATATATATATATATATATATATTAGATAGATAGATAAGTTAACTTTTTGGGAAGAATAGGCTCAGTTCACCTGTTGTTTCCCTAGGTTTATTGAGGTACAATTGATAAATAAAAATTGTATATATTTAAAGTATACAATGTGTTGTATTGACATGTATACATTGCAAAATGATTACTACAATCAAGCTAATTAACATATCCATCACTTTATATAGTTATCTTTATTTTGGCGAGAACAATTAAAATCTACTCTCTTAGCAAATTTCAAGTATATGATACGGTATTATTAAGTTCGGTCACCATGCTGTATGTTAGGTGTGCGGAATTTATTCATCCTGCATAAATGAAACTTTGTACTCTTTGACCAATATTTTTCCGTTTTCCCATCCTCCAGCCCTTTGTCACCAGTATTCTATTTTCTGCTTCTATGGGTCCAACTTTTTTAGATTCCACATATAAGTGAGATCATGCTGTACATTTGTCTCTCTGTGTCTGGCTTATTTCACTTAGTGTAAATTCCTCCAGGTTTATCCATGTCGTTGCGAATGACAGGATTTCCTTGTTTTAAAGGCTGAATGATATTCCCTTTTATATATTTACATGTATATATAAAATATATCTATTAAGTACGTAACAGATATACGTTACTTTTTAAAATCCATTCATCCATCAGTGGGCACTTAGGTTGCTTCCATGTCTTGGCTATCATGAATAATGCTTCAGTGAACATGGGTGCAGATATCTCTGAGATAGTGAGTTCATTTTCTTTGGATATATACTCAGAATTGGGAATGCTGGATCGATCAGATGGTAGACCAATTCTTAGTTTTTTGAGAAACCTTCATGCTATTTTCCATAGTGGCTGCACCAATTTCCCATCCCACTGACAGTACGCAAAGGTTTCTTTTTCTCTACATCCTCGCCGACACGTGTTATCTTTGAAATATTAAAGTGCTGAGAATGCAGAGCGCTGTGCTCTGTTCCAGGCCCACCGAGTCAGTCTCTTGGAAGTGAGGCCCGGATGCTTTTTTCCCGCCTATTAGTTCTGCATGTGAGACCTATTTGCCTAAAGTTATAGAATCAATAATTAAAACCATTTATTTCACCATTATGCTCTTAGGATTATCCTTTTAATTTCAGCCTTCAAAGTGAACACATGACACATAGATGGACACTGTTCAGAGTTGAGCAGATCATCAATAAATAGTCTCAACAAGGCCACATCCTCGAATTTTAACCTTGTGAATAAACAGGTCAGGGGTTTGACCTTTACAGGCCATAAACAGAAGGACATGCAAAAAGATAATGCTCTTTATTTTTCTGAACTTAATTTAACTTCTCATTCGAGCTCCCGTGCTCTCTGACGGCAGCAGCTTCCAGGAAGACAGTCTCGGTTCAGGTTTAAACAATTTGGATTTGTAAGGTGTGTTCTTCGGGCGTTTCTTTGGAGGACCCCTTGATTCCTGGGCGCAGAGGGCCTACGCGGCCTTGCAGCATTAGGAAGGCAGCTGGTCTGTGGTCAGTACATTTCCATTGTGGCCTCCCCTGAAAAGGATGACACCTCAGAGTCACCGACGTAGTTTCTGTCAGCACTGTCACTATGTAAGCTACATCTGGCTGTATGGCCCATGCCACCGTTCACTTCTGAAGCGCACTCCTCCCTGTAACAAAGAGATCCCTTATTGGTCCTCCTTGTATTCAGTTTCTTACCAGATTTTGGACACTCTTCAGGAGCACAGAAACATCCAGCTGCTTTTCCAGTAAGTGCCATGCGAAGGTGGCAAGCTCCTGAGGGGCTTCTCATTGCTAGTATTCCTGAGAAAAGAATTGGGCGTAGGTCTCCTTCACTTTAGGAAACCCAAGAATCTAAGAAGAGCTTCTCATCTCTCCTTCTTTGGAAAGCAGTAAAGATGGTCACACAATAAGTTACTTTCAATTCATTTGCTTTCAAAGGAAAATAAGTTGGATCAGTGGAAAAGCATTTACCTCCTTTGTACATGACGGGTATAGAGAAGCGATTTATTAATGTGGGTGAAATTTAATAATGTGGCTTCATGAAGCATCTTGTCCTGCTACTGATTTTCTCTAATTATTTGAGGTCCTGGCAGTATGACGTGGTTACTAAGACGGGGGTTCCAGGATAGGACCATAGAGATGTGGGTTTATGGTGTGATGTGAAATTGTTTATTGAATGCCTTTGTGCCAGTTTCCTCTCCTCTGTGATGGGTCATCATGGTGCCAAACACAAAGGCTTTTGGAAGATTTAATGAAATAATAGACAGAATGTAACCGGCATGTGGAAGCATACAGTAAATAATAGGCCTTATTACTTTTGATGTCGGTGTTGTTAGCTCTTTCTTAGAGCAATTTGAAAACCATCCACCTGTCCTTTTCAAGCTTTGTTCCTTTTTCAACCTTCTGTAAAAGCCTATATAACGGGACTCCAGGGGCATCTTCATCCTCATTCCCCTAAAATGTTCACCTGTGCCTTCCTGTTCCTCCATCTGTAATCCAGCTGCCCCAAGATACAGAAGGTATTGAGGCGCTCTGTTCATCTTGGAAAAGCTCTATTCTTCCTAGAATTACACTCTTCAAACGTTTCTTGTGTCTTCTGCTTTTCCCTAGATCCATAGAAAAGTATGGTTTTAATTTTGTCCAGGTTTCTCTTGCTGTCTTTTTATATCCTGACTGAAAGTGGGATTTCTTTCCCATATGGAAAGGAAGCTCTATCAGAGAAGAGGTTTTCTGTCTCTACTTTTAGTCCATTTCATGTTGATGGGAAAGAAATTGTAAATCAGAATAGGAAATAAATTGTAAATCAGAATGAAAACCTCATCGAAAGAATATTAAAGCTTATTCCTGTGACTCCTCATTTAAACCAAGTTGCAAAAGCGACTTGCAAACCCATTTCTATTTTCTGAAACGTGAAAAGAATCATTAGTAACTAAAAATAGTCTAAAAATGGTCTTATGTTTTTTGTGGTAGACATGTGAAGCTGCCTCGATGTTTTTAAAGAGAGGGCAGTTAGGGGAATGTGTTCTCATTGTGTTTAGTAAAGAAAACCCTGTGATTTCTCTTCGAGTCTTCCCTAGTAACCCTCATTACCACTTAGTGATTTAGCACTACAAATTTTATTGAGACTGTTTCTTCTAATCAAACTTTTGGTTTACATTCTGGGAGAAAACTTTGGAGTATATTACCGGTCCTGACTTCAGGGGAAGTTTGTTCACATTTGAATTATTCTAATTAGACATAACCTAGAGGTGGTTTGATATAGCCTTTGAGGCATTCTAATCAGAAGCCCTCACTCCCAAGGCTTTAATTCTAACCCCTGTAATTACTAACCAAGTTGGTTAATTAGCACAGTAAATGTTCACAATTATTTTCACCGAAGAAATGAGAAGCGCTCAATGTATGTGGAATGGGTAGAATGATTGGACAACCACTCCCATCCGTTCACAAAGAGGAAATAAAGAATTTAGAGTCAAGCAGCCTGCACTTTTCTGACTAGCCCAGTAAAACTGTGATTGCCTGTGGTCTTACGGAGGTTTCTGTCACTTGGTTCCATGTGGAAGGACTAGTATGTTTTTGCATCTGCTTGGTTATGTTCATTGTTGATAATCTTAAGTATTTATACCAGGGAATATTTGTAGCTCATGCTGTTTCATCCCCTCCCGAATAGTGGTAGGGGAAGGAGAAGTCCTAAGTGTAAACAGCGTTGCAGTTTACATCACAAAACAGGGTGTAGGATAAATGGGACAAAAGGAAGGGTGGTTGTTTCTAAATGAAGCATCTCCTGGAGAAGTTGTTGCCGGAATTAAGCGTTAAAGGTGATTACTAAGTATTCAGTGCATGAACCAAAGCGCAAGGCTGGCCGTGGCCAAAGGCAGAGCAAGGGTTCCCCTGGGCTATTCTCACAGAACTGGAAGTGATGCGATATGACCGAAGGGAAGTTTTCTTTACATGAAGTGCCATGAACATCTCACTAAGAAGTCTGACCCCTATTTCCCAATCGTCGTAGAGTTATGAGAGGTTTTTTAAGCAAAAAGAAAAACACAAAAGTTATGCCTAAGAAATATTATTCTGACCCTGGCAAACATTGTGCCGCAAAAGATTAACGACAAGATTGTAGCGAGACTGGTGAGCTGTTCAGCAAACCCATTTCTTCTTCCTCCTGAGCATACAAAGGATAATTATTATCACTCTGAACCTACTGCATTCGTTATTATTGTTTGAAAAACTATTTAGATCGTATATTCCAGTCTCTTATGGGTGGGTAAAGCCATATGATAAATTCTGGCCAAAGCGAAGTGGATAGAGATGCTGTGTGTCACTTCTAGGCTTGGCACACAAGAAGCATCAACACGTGATCTTGCATATTCTTTACCCTTAGGAATTGATCTCTGAAGGTGATAGAGACAGTCGGTAGATTTGCCTAGCTCTCTGGGTCATTATTTGGAGGCATGCCACTCATGAAATTAGCAAACCTATTTTGGATATTTCGTGAGTGAATAATAATTTCTGTTGTGTTAAATAAACTACTGGGGTTTGTGAGGTTGATCTGTTACAGCAGATTCTTTCAGATGTAACAGATAATTGCTATAGTTAGACGAGGGGTGCCAAAATCCTGAAATAGTGCAGTGGTTATGGGGATAGAAAGAAATGAACTTTTATGGTAGATGTTTAGGAGATTTCTAAAGTACCCAGGGGTATTGACTGATGTACAGTTAAGTACATGGAAGAATAGAGAATACTTTTAGCTGTTCAGCTTGCATAACTGGGAAGATGGTTAACAATAAAAATGGTAATGGCAAAAAAGGATTCACAGGGTGAAAATAAGGTACTGAAAGGATAATTATTATCACTCTGAACCTACTGCTTTCGGTTATTATTGTTTGAAAACTATAATTTGTTTACGATTTTTCATTCTTTTCTCTCCTTTGCCATAACTTCATACCTCCCTGTCCCATTGATCCTGGGCTTGTCCATGGGATTTTCTTGGACTGATGAAATGAGAGAAATCATTTTAGTTTGTCATTTCTAAGCAGATGCGTTAGGAAACATGTTTTCACTTCTCCCAACTGCTCCTGCTCTCCCGTTCTCTACCATGAGGGGATCTACCCTGGGGTTTATTTCTTCAGCCATCTCAACTAGTTCATATCTCTGCACAATGTGGGGCAGAGCCATAAACAAGAAATAAATAGTTGTAAATTATGTGAATTATGAGGTGTTCTGGAAGAAGTGGACCTACTTGAATGAGATAGTTAAATTATGTCATAGGGAGTTGAGAATAATATTCTGGAGAAAAATAAACTGGAGGTATGGATTTTGGAACTGTGGTGGGTGAAGCTCATCCAGGTATGTAATAGAAGAGAAGATGTTTTCAAGGATGGAAGGAACCGTGAAAGCAATAGCAGTTAAGGTGTAGGTTGGGAAGAGGACCGACCTACAGTGGGGAATGAGAATGAATAGTCAGACTCAGAAGAGAATAATCAAGGGAACGTAATGTAACAAAAAGAAAGGGATGGTGGTCCTTCAGGGAGGTTATGAGCAGCATCAGACATCACAGAAAGTTTGGGTGAAAACATGCTGAAAATAATTCTTTGAATATAACAGAAGACATTGCTCAAAGTCACCCTTTGTTATAAGATATCCAGTAGAATTCATACAGTGTGCACACTTAACTACTGTCTGTTCACTTAATACTTGTTAAGTGAATGCCTTTATTCAACTGCGTTTATACAAATGTTATAATAAAAGGTATCAAACAAAAAATAATCCTGGCATTTATTCATCATTTTGTATAGTTAAGCTTCTAAAGTATATGATTCTAAATACTGTTATATACTTGAAAAAATAGTTTTGCTTTTAATTGTATAACACAATGCTTTATTAAAATGATGGGTTAAAACTTGAGCTCAATGATTTTTTTAGAAAAATGTAATGCTTAAAGGAGAAAATACATATTTTGACTTTTACTTCAATTAAAATGGATCTAAATTGGTAGATTTTACCCACTTAGACAAATTTTTAGGTGAACATTTAAAAATTCTAATAAATCTGAATGACAGATTTAAAATTTATATGTGTGCCTTTTTTTACTTTATTGAAATTTAAAAACAAACAGATCTTTTAGAATATTAAGGAAGAACTGGAATACTAAGAATACTAAATATGTAGTGTACTTAATTGATTGCCTTTTTGAAAATAGAGACACAAGATTTTAGGACCATATCATAGACTAAAAGTGTTTTCATTAGGAAACTTTTACGTTAACTCCTAGTTTCTTTAGAGAATTTTCTAAATGATAAAATACTGAACATTTAAAAAAATTCATTACCTAAAAGCTTCTGCCAAGTAGAATTTTTGTGATGTAGAAAAGCTTTCAGGATACATGGTGGAAAAGATTATTGGCGTTTAATTTAGTGAACTGGAAAACACAAGAAAAAGTTTTATGTTCCATAATGATATTGTGAACAATGTCTCTACAAATATTTTATATAATATATATATATATTGCTATTCTGGTATTTCCAGGAATAGCAAATATCCCTAAATATAGGCACAACAGTGTTCTCTTTTGGACTTAATATAAATACAATAATTATAAAATAACATATGTTTCCAGGACAAACGTGAGAGGTAAACTGTGAAAGTTCCCCAAGCATATTTCTGAGGCACCCAGGAGGTAATATCGGTAAGCCTACCAAAAGAAGTTTCCAGCTTAAATGATGAAAACCATTTCCCTTTCAGGGAAATCTGAGCTCTTTTAACTAACTCTATTCAACCCAGGAAAGCTGAAATACTTCTGAATTGACTTTGATAAAAGACTGTAGACTACTGGTTTCCTTACTAAAATAACTGCTTTATGGTACCTTTCCTCGGAGGTCATATGTGTTGCATCCTTCATTCAGGTTAATTGATGCTGTCTTTTCCCTTTGCACAATACTGACAGATTCCCACGCAGACTGAACGTCTGATGCTAGCATGTGATTTCTGAGCGTACCTGTGCACTTCTCTTAAAGTCTTACAAAAAGTCACCGTGTTAGTAATTAACCTTGCTTATGCCAGTTGAATTGCTCTTGTAATTATGTAATTTAGATATTACATAATATGATAAAATGTAAATTAAAAGAGTTGTAACCATAAAAATTAAATTTAATAACTTGGAAAGCAATAAGTGCTTTCAAATTAGGCGTGTGTGCTAGACGAGTCTAAAATGATGGAAGGAAAATAATGAAAAATCCAAAATCTAGAGAGATTCTGCATTCATTTTGTCCTTAAGGGTCTTAATATTCTTGCTTCACTTTTAAGAACTACACACTAGAAATCTTAGATAAGACATTATAATTATGGTTTATGCAAAGAAGACAGCTTGAGAGTCTGATCACAGATGTTTATCCCCCTAAAAGTCTTTGGCCTGACAATCTAAAGATTGCGAATGGATATAAATATATAGGTGTTAAATAAAAAAAAATTTGGATATGTACCACTCTCTTTTTATAATATCTGTTGAAAGTAACTTTGAGTTAACCAATCTACTTCATGCTTCTATCTCATTGAATAAGAAGGCTTTCATGATGTTGCTCAAATCTGTTGATGCCTTGCCAGCCTGCCATGACTTTGACCTTAGATTCTCGATTTGTGACTTGGCGCTTCATTTGGACCAGCCTCCCTAGTGATAACCTGTGCTAACGTTACTGTGCCTAGGTGTATCCGTATGTCAGAACGCAAAAAAAAGTCGTAATCCTGATGAGGGTAGCGTGTCCTCAGACAAAGCAGATAGGGCTGAGCACCATGTGGAGCTATGACCTGGCATAGACCATGCAGTGCTCAATGAAAGGGAACTCCACTCACACTTCATTTTTCTTTGGAAATATGACTGTTTCTATAACTTTTTTTTTTTTTACAAGTCTTACATTGTCATGTGAGCCAGATTTTTTAAATTTGCTATTTGTTATAGATTAAATGAACATTGCCAAATTGCAGGTATTATCTCTACATATAAATTGCCTTAATGATTTATATATCATTTATAAGTGAGTCTTATTGATCTTATGATCATAATCATAAAACAGGTAATTGAGTCTTCTACTCAATAGAGCACTAGACTTAAAGTCAGAGGAACAAGTTCAAGTCCAATGATGTCATTCGCTAGCAGCTTGACATTATGACATTCATTTAATCTTTCTTTTTTGAGCCTCACCATTTCTCATCTATAAAATATCAGTGGCCTTGTATTATAGGTAATGCATTCTGTAAGTTTTAACACACTAGAGTAACAATCATCATTGTAGATATTACACATTGGTGACGAAGATTGCTATTTTAATTTTTTTTAAAGCTTTGTGCATCCTTCTGAAGCTACTGTTTAAACAATATGATACCTTTATATAGAAGAAATGTATATCTTTACTTTTTAATTATAGCTTAACTCAAATGAGAATCAAGTTCTCATTCACTGTAGTTTGACACAGAGCAATTGTCCTATTTCAACTGTATATTCCCTTCGAGAGTATTTCTTCCTTAGAACTATTTTTAATACTTCAAACTTTCAGTGTGAACTGGAATATTGGATAGAAAATCATGCGACTTGGTTTCTTTATGACCCTGTAACTAATTTGGTATTCTTTTGGGACAAGGCATTTAACCTCTTTTTTGTTTAGTTTAGCCAACTGTAAATTGGTATAAAAAAATCCCCTAGGGTAGAATGTCCGCAAAGTTACTTTTATGAAGGAAAATATGATTTAAAAATATGAATAAGAAAAAGGAGGAACACTATCGTAAGTGAAGGACTAGGTGCATAAACCTCATGCATTGTTATTGTATGCAAAAATATCTGGTAAGATAGGATCAATTAATTAATCAATTAATAATTAATTAATTATCGATTTCCCCTTCTCTTCAAAGAAAACACGTAAGTCTTTGGCTTCCTTTGAAGAATTTTTTAAAATCAACAAGAAGACATTGCATTTCTTTTTTCAACAGAACAATAATTGCAGAGACCAAACTCCCTGGGGGAGGGTGCGAGAATCCCATGTTTGACCACCTGCTGAGCCAGCAGAGCTTGGCTCTTTGCCTCTAGTCCTTTCTGATTAAATTGGCCAGAGCGGAAACTAAGGGTAGAAGATGTCTAAGTCAATTTTGTCTCTTAGATGTCTTCAAACTTTCAAAAATTTAGCATGGCCTCGCCATTCTTGCCTCTGATTCTTTTCCCTTGTTTGTAACGAACATTTAAGTTACCCTCGGGACAAGACTGTCCTGTGAAATGAAGTCAGACCTCCCTGGAAACCACCACGATTTAATGAATCAGATGTGCTTGTGCTTTTCATCAGCATTAGTCACACTGAAATTTTTACAATTGCTACTTCACTTAAAAAAAAAAAAAAGGAGACACTGTTCTTAGCTCCCACAAACTGAAACTGCTAACGCAGTGCCTAAGTAATTCCTACTACATGCCATGGCCTATTTCTAACTCAAAATATTGCTCTTGCAAGCCTCAGACTGTTGGACATGACCCTGTGAGAGTTGCACAAGGGTGTTGTGTAGACTGTAGTGTGGTGCTTGCTTTTATTTCCCGGACCATTTTTAGCTACCAAAAACTCTCTGGGAAACCGAAGTAGCCAAGTTTTACATCAGAGATGATGAACAGATTCCCAAATTAGTTGTGGGTCTCCAGAGGACACCTAAAAATTGTAATGTTATTAGTATATGTTTACTGTTAGGCAGTAATCTAAAGTTTAGTAATTTAGATTTTAAAAACCAATAAAAGATGCCTTGTTTTCTGAGTTGCTAAAATGCTAACACTAACCCCACTATCTACAAAAGAGAGGAAGAAGGAAGAAAGGAATCATCTAGGAGGGAAGAAAGAAGGACGAAGAATTCGTTGACTAAAATGAAATGTAAGTTAAGAGTTTGGAGGAAATAAAAGAGGATTTATTTTTGTCAGCTCTTTTCAAACTATGTCACCTACTCTGAATGGCTTTCCTTGTATGGTTTAGCGGTATTGGTGGTTATATACCCTCTGATCGAATCCCTGATGTTTTTATTCAGTAGGTATCAAAATTCATGAGGATCACCTCTTTATGAGTAGCAAGGATTCTGCTCTATGGAGTTGCTAATAAACTCAGAAAGGATATCAAGAACATTGTTTTTCCCAAGTTGGTGAAGAAGAATCACAGGGTTTTCTTTCCTAAATTGAACCACAGGTGCTTCTGTTCAAATCCCATCTGCATAGACTTTCAAATACAGATGTTTGCTCCCTTCCAAGTAGGTGAGGATGAGCCACTAGAAGTCACGCTGTTTACCCAGTTATTTAACTTGAGAGAAACTTAATGTAATAGTAGAGTATTTCAGGAAAGCTTGACTAGAATACTGTCTGTTACAAGATGTGTTGACAATCTCAGGATATTCTCTTCCCTAGTAAATCTAGGAGACTAATTCATACTTAATTACACACATACACACACACTACATTTCTAAAATGTGACTCAACTAAATAAATAGTGGCAAATGATCAAAACAATTAGGATGAAACAAAGGACTTAGTGCTTCAGGTCTGCTACTACAAATAATCATTTCTCAGAAAAGGGGACTTGGAAAAAATAAGAGATGTAAGAAATAAAATACTTTTAAGTACACATGGAGTGTGTCTGTGCATTCCAGGCCCCAGAAATATGTGAAAAATGTGTAATAAGTTTTAATTCTCCCAAAGAACCAGTGAGAACATTTTTAGGAACAATACAGAGGAGAATATGAAGAAGGTTTTGATTGCTTCTAGAAGTCTGGCTTATTTGTACCATTTCAAACTGAAAGTAAAATAATAATAATAATAATAATAATAAGTAATAGAATCAATTTTTTTCTATCTGGAGGCTAAGTTTATTTTGTTGTAAATTAACTGCTTTGTTTAACTCTTTTTGGTTCACTAGTATTCTAGTAGTAAGTTCTTCATTGGGCCATGGTGGAGGAGTCTAATGCCATTTCATGGAGTTTCATGTCATTCTGTCGCCATCCTTGTGGGTTGGACAGTTTGATGTAAGTTCTAACTTTGCATCTCTTCAAAGATCTGTTCTTAGACCAGACCAGTCTTTTCTTAGAACAAAAAAAGGAGACTTTGACAAAAAGTTGTGTGAGTGGGTGAGCGGGATGGGGGATTGTGTGTTATTTGGCCTCCCTGTATATCATTTTTCATACTTGTTTAATGACAGTAATATACAACCTACATTAGGTGATAGCTTTGAGACTTAAGATAATAACTAGCCTCAGCTATAATAAGAACATCATAAATTTAGGTATTTTAATTAATGTTACCATTAGAAGTGTTTATTAATATTCGAATACTTGAGTGCCTACTTTGCAGCAGACATTGGTATTATAAAATTTACCTTGTTTATTATGAGTAGTCCAATCATATATTACAATTGATATATAATGTGTATTTTGCATACCAAATAGTTCTGCATATTAGAATTTCAAATACAGGCAAAACTTTCTGGGAAATTTGTATAGTACTATAGAAACAAAATTAATAATATTTTGCTAGACTAATGGAGTTCTTAGCTTGGGTAAAAAATTGTCTTAAGAAACATTACTATGGATAAAGAAAATGTGGTATTATATATAATGGGATGTTCTTTGGTCATAAAAAGAAGCAAATCCTGCCATTTATGACAACACAGATGAATTTGGAAGATACTATACTAAGTGAAATAAGCCAGATGGAGAAAGACAAATAATACTGCATGGTAACTCTTGTATGTGAAATCTTAAAAAAAAAGTCAAATTATAGAAGCAGAGTGGAAAGGTGGTTGCCAGGGGCTGAGGGGTGGGAAATAGGGAGAGGTTGGTAAAAGGGTGCAAATATTCAGTTATAAGATAAATAAGGTCTGAGGATCTAATGTATAACATGGTGACTTTAGTTGATAATACTGTATCGTATAATTGAATTTTGTTAAGAGAGTAAAACTTAAATGTTCTCATTAAAAAAGAGGTAAATATATGAGGTGATGGATGTAATAAGTCAGGAGGAATCCTTTCACAGTGTTTATATATATCAAGTCATCATGTTGAACACTTTAAATATCTTACCGTTTTATTTGTCACTTACACTGTAATAAACCTGAAGAAAGGAAAACATTACTATTCAAGAGAAGTTCATGGTTCTGTAATTGCTACTCACTTTTCATCTGTTAAAAAAAAAGAGCTATATACCATTTGTCAGTAAAGTGACTGCATTTGTTGGACAGTTATTTTCTACATATTTATTTTTTATTAGTTTCAAGTTTACAATACATTGGTTAGACATTTATACATTTTATGAAATGATCCCCCTGATCACTTTACCTTCCCTCTGGCTGTACACACGGCCATCGCTCTATTGCTGACTGCATTCCCTATGTCCTCATCCCCGTGACTATCTGTCAACTATTCTATATATATATTTTTTGATAGGCACACAAGACCTTGGATTTTTGTTCAAAAATAAAATTAAAATGTCAAACTGTCTTAATTTACATGAGGCCTCATATTCCCTTTGGTTGTAGATCGACATTCTTATTTTTTTGTTAGGATCTTAGAAGCAGATGAACAGATTAAAACATACTTCTACTTCTCCTTAAGAGACCCTGGAACCTATTTTCTTTTTCATAGAGATGGGCCCATAGTATCTATTTTCTTTAGAGTGGGTTTAAAATAAATAGTTCTCTGAAATGGAAAAGCCCCAAGCAAGAAGTTGGTGGGAATACTTCAGTGTTTCATTACAGTAATTGCATTTAACTATGTCTCACAACCTCTGCCGAAGTGAATGAGAATATTTTTCTTTCTATATTTCCTTCATCCTTTCTCACTATTCCCTTTCTATTCCTCCTATTTTTAATTTCCTTTTCATTTTCTCTCTTTACTCCTTTCTTATCCCCACTCTTTATTTTCCCCTTCAAATAATGGCTATTATTGCTCAAACATTGACAGACCACTGTACTTCACTTGTATGCTTCAAAACTGAAATTTGTGAACACAATTTATTTTCTTATATAGTCATCCAGGGAGAAACTAAACATACCCTGGTCTCTCATAAAGAAGTGGTTTTTCAAAGGAGCCTAGCCAGGGACTGATTTATATTTTATTTGGGGCTGCTGTAGTTATTAGCACTATTCAGGTATATATCATCCATCTACACTGGGTTTATTTTCTAGCTTAATTCAAGAACTCTGGCATACATTCACAGAAGACTTTAAAAAAATACCTGGTTGTGTTCCATGGATGAGTGTCATGTTGGACCTACCTCTGACATGGGGGAAATACTGAACAATTCTAACATTGGTTTGAGATTTTACTATTTTCTTGTATATCAGATCTTAATCACTAAACAAATTCAGAATGATCACGTAGAAAAGGGGGTAAAATCTATGTGGGCCAGAATTATAACCCTCGTGACTAAATGGTGAGGTGAACTGAGAGCTAAGATTGTATATCAGTTTCTTGTATATAAGACTGAATAATCTATTCTGGTATAATAATATATAAATTACTACTAGGTTGTGAGGCAGTATATTTAGAAATTAAATGACCTTGACCATGCAATAGCCAAACACTGACCAAAATACTAACAAATTAAATTTGTTAGCAACACTGTCACTGCTCAAGGTATTTCAAATGGGAAGAAATGTACAGGATACTTATAGATTGTTGGAAGGACTGGAGGAACAGAGGTCAGAGAAAGCTACCACTGCTGTTTAAGAGATCGAGAGGCTGTGCAACTCCTGGGGAACCACTGTCTGTGAGCTCAGTTACCTAAAGAGAGGAAGTGAGAGAATGCCCAGAAGGTGAGGCAAACTCATGCCTGTCGTTTATCCATGACTGTGACCGTCACTGCTGAAAAAGAAAAATGGTGTTATCTTCTTTTCCGTTTTTCCAAATCTCTTGCCAGTGCTTCTGACGGAGTGTCAACTGGGTCTCTGTTGGCTAGAGATTCTTCCGGGAGAATCTCCCTGTGATGCAGGTGAGAGTTTGGAAATGGTGGAGGACATTGCTGGTTTGATACTGGACGGTCTTGTGAGAGGGGTCTACATGCGATCGGAGTGAAGTATCTGAGTCTGTAAGCCGTGGGCTTTTCCTTGGCCTGTGAATTGCTACTTTTTGACTTTAGGGCTTCCTGATCCACTTAGACATCAGTTCTCCTTCCTTTATTTTGTAGTTGGATGATGGTGACATACAAAGACTTCTGATGCCTTAAAAAGAATTGTATTCATGTTAAGAACATATAAGAGTAATTGAGAATGAGCAAACAATATTCATATGATTCTGCAGAAATAGGATAGGGTATTTTTTTTTTAAAATAACTTCTTTATTCTAGAAAAGTTTTAGATTTATGGAAAAATTGTAAAGATAGTATAGGAGTTTTTATATACTTTTACCCAATTCCTTCCGATTAATAATACCTTATATATGTATGGCTCTTTGTTATAATTTATTAACCAATATTGATACATTAGTATTAACTAAAGTCCATACTTTATTCAAATAGCCTTCATTTTTATCTGTATCCTTTTTCTCTGGGAGCCCATCCAGGGTACCCCATGACAGTTAGTTGTCTTTACTTAGCTCCTCTTGGCTGTGAGAGTTTCTCAGACTTTCTTTCTTCTTTTTTTTTAAATTATCTTGACAGCAGTAAAGAGTACTGGTCAGATATTTTATAAAACCTCCCACGATTGGGATTCATCCGATATTTGTCTCATTATTAGTTTAGAGTTAATAGCTTTTGAGGAGGAAGACCACAGAGGTGAAGTGCGATTTCATTGCATGATAGAAAGGTGCACTAGCAACTTGATTTATTACTGTTGATGTTGACTTTGATCATGTGGCTGAGGTAGTGTTTATCGGGTTTCTCCACTCAAAGTTACATTTTTCTTTCTCTTTCATACTGTACTTTTTGGAAGAGGTCACTGTATGCAATCCATAAATAATTTAAAATTCTTTTGCATGGGAAATTTACCTCTCCTGCCCCATTTATTTACTTAATCATTTCTTTACATCATTATTTACTTATGGACATTTATTTTATACTTCGAGTTATAATCTGATACTATTTTACTTTAAAATAAAATTTACTTTGGGAGCCCTTTCACTTGGCTACTGTGATTTTGTTATAATGTCATTATTACAGGTTTTTAAATTTTGAGTGCTTTCTTACTTTCTGTCACTACAAGGTTCTTCAGGTTCATTTTGTAATTTTTTGACCCTAAGTTTAAGATCAGCATTTTTTTAAGGAGCCCTGATTCCTTTTATTGGAGAATGGTATTAGAAACCAAGATCCAGGCACTAGATGTGTTTGTTGCTCACCAGGGTTCCATTGATTTTAGGACATCTGAGCTGACAGAGGTAGGGAATGGTGTATGTACTAACCTGTGTATGTGCACATGTCTATAAGTATTCTTATCTGTAACCATTTGCAATTTGTTATGCTAAACATTACTTAATACTGATTTCTAGTCTAGTCAGTTGTCACATGGATCAATCATTCGGCCTCCTCTCTTTGCTTATTGGTACAGTCACCCCAAAAGTGAGAAACCTAGATTCCACCATCTACTGTCTGTCTACTCAGTTTTCAAATCCAGTTTACATGTACCACATGTGCAGTGCTGGCAGAATTATTAACCTTGCCTCTGTGGGAAACAACTTGATTAACTAGCGCACAGTGGTTATGTACAGTTAATTTGCCTTTAGTCATTGACACTTCACTCATTTCCAAAATGACTTAGGTCGGCACATTTTCCCCCATCTTCCAGGGGTACTTTGGACAATGCCACAGGACTTAAGTCAGTACTTTTTATATCTGTGAAAATAAGGCTTGAAAGAATTGTCATAGAGCGTGTTACAGCAAGAAAGACCTGTTGCTCTTATTCTCATAAGATAGTTATTTAAACTAAAATAAGAAAATATTAATATAAAAGTTATGGGTTACACCTTCATTTTTTTTATATCATTATTTATTGTGTGACATTTTTGCATGCTTGCTGCTTTATATGGTCTCTTTTATAGAGTAGAAGAACTATGTTTTCAAAGCCCAGAAGGGGGAAAGGAAAGGTTTTGATTACGTCATCCTGGCCAACAACATTAGATGAAAAGAAAAAGGTCAACAGCTCAAAGGAGAAGAGCTGTGACCAGCTTTTTTCCATGATGCTTAATGATAGATTAAGTCTTTTTTCATTGTTCCTGTAGAACACTTCTTGACTCTCTACTTAGACATCAAAAACACTTCACTATTAAGTGAGATGACCCACGTCGAAGGCATGAGAAACCAGAGAGGCAATATCTGATTATCACCTGCTGTCATTTTGAGTAGAAAGTAAGAATATATTGCTAAAAGAACCCTTGCTAAAATCTTTCTCAGAGTTCTCAACTTTTACATTGCTTACAAAAGATTTTTATTATTCCCCCCGCCCCCTTTTTTTTTATTGCCAGAGAAGAAGGAAGGTATCCCTTTGATTTTTGGTCAAAAATCCACCTAAAACAATTCCTACCTAATGTGTTGAAAACTGCTAGATGTTTGTGGGCTACTAAGACCAATTGACCTCAATGTGCAAGTTAAATAAAGTTATAGTGATGGAGATGCTATACACTGATCATTACAATTACAATTCACTTCCCGACTACACAGATAGTTAGAGACGTATGACTCAAGAAAGTAGTTTATGAAAGTTGTTTATTGAAAGTATGGAAGTTGTGACGAATAAAGGAGGATTTTTTTTTTTGATGATAGGGAGTTTCCTGAAGAAAGTTGGAGGAGGATGTAATTTGAACAGATGGAGATCGTTCCTGTCAGAATACATGGCAAAAGTGAAGAGGAGGGAGAAAGCATGGGGTGTGTTGAAGAAGAGCAGGGATGTTTGGAGTGTATGGCATCATGAGAAATGTTGCAAAATCAGATTAAGAAGTGTGGTAGAGGCTAGAATGTGGGAAACCCTGAATGTGAGGCACCAAGGTTTCTGCACTGAAGTGCTGTGATTAGAGCTGTGTTTCAAAAGAACTAGTCATGGCGGGGGGGGGGGGTACAGGTGAACCTAGACGTGGGGTGAGGGAAACAAAGGTGAGGGAATGAGATCAGAAACCCTTCGGATGTCTTAGGGGAGTTGCTGAGGCCCTAAACAACAGGGTCACAGCAGAGAAGGAAAGGATGGACTGCAGCCAGAAGAGAGAGGACAATGGGACCTTGCAAATGATTGATTACAAGGGACGCATGAACAGGAGAGTCAAAGATAACTTCCTAGTGTCAGTTCTGTGACTAGATTATTAGTAAGGGCAGAGGAGGGACAAGTTTCAAACTAAAGAAGGTGAAGAGGCAGAGAGCAGAGCCCTGCCATCATTCTGATCGCAGACTTCTAAACTTCCAGAAATGTGAGGCAATAAATCCTGCTGTCTTAAGTGACCCAGTTTGTGGTACTTTGTTATGGCAGCCCTAGGAGACTTAAGGCACTGTTCTCAATTCTTTAGTTGAGGCAGTGCGTGCTGACACTCGCCCAGGCATATCGGAAACTATTTGGTATCAGAGGGAAAGAAAAGATAACCCACGACAAGATGCAATCGAGCACCGCGAGCATGTGACTGGAGAAGCCCCTTGGGAGATGAGGGAGCTTCATGTGACAGTTCCGGTCATAGACTTTGACAAACGTACACACGTAAAAGACTCAACTGTTTCTGAATATGCATTTTGTTTAACTTAAATTTATATTGTTTTATAGATAACATTCAGACCTTCCCAGGAGAAAACAGCATGGGCTTGTTTGGTCCGTGGGGAGTAGGGGTGCATTATAAAGTGTACCTGTCACAGCCTGCAAGCCACAGGGGAGGGGACAGCCATAACTGCACAGCCAGATTGGTAGAAAGGAGTCCAAGGAAGGGAAGCTAATGCTTTCCTGTTAAATTCATTTTCCTACATTGAAATGGAAGAAGAAAAAAATCAGGAAAATGGGCTGAGTTGTTGCCACATTTGTTCCCTTGAGTTCAAGTTAGAGCTCAACATTGCAGAAAAGACTGAACACGATCTTGTTTTATCTACTTTAATCATATAAACATTCATTGATGAAAGAGATTGGCCTCAAGTGCCATCAATAAAAACATGACAACTATAAATCGCTTGAGTCTAAGACACTTCTAATGGCAGTGTCTGGGACAAATTTAGAAAGACTTCAGCTGGGGATTGCGAGAAGTCTGTGCTGTAAGCTTCGGTGGCCATCAGACAGATAGAGCTGTTGCTTTTAAGCTGGAAGCAAAGCTGTCTCTAAAATGAGGCCGAATCTTTGGAAATGGAGTAGAGTTTGGAATGCAGGGTTCCTGCTTAGGCTGGTGCAAGAGGCAGATGAACTGGGCTAGCAGAAATGGTCAGATGAGAGGTGACACTTCCAAATGTTACTGAAAAAGAAAATAAAAGGAATTCTTATATCCAGAACTCTTCCTTATCCCTTTTAGTTTAGTTGTTAGTTAGTTAGTTAGTTAGTTAGTTAGTTAGTTAGTTTACTCATTCAACAAATATTTACAGTGTTAACTATTTGCTGGCCTGTGGTAGGTCATGGCTATAGCACTAAGGAAAATGAATAAATTTCAGTTGAGCTTATATTCTAGCAAATCTTTGAAACAAATCAGTTTGCCATTCACCTCTTCTCTTGTCTCTCAAACCTGCCCAACCTCTAGGTGAAGTTAGGAAAGCTGAAGAAAACTGACCAAGAATTTTAAGGAGATGACACATAAGCATCATATTGAAGCAATTCAGAATCACTATTGTAAACAGGAAATTCCGCTTAATAGAATAGACATTTCTAAATATTGTTCCCAGCTCTCTCTGTTCCTTTTTTTTTTATGACAGTTATTCCATTTCATGGTATTTTGTGACTTTTTTTTTTTTTTTAAATGGCACTAAAACTACATAAGCCTTTTCGGTACAATATTCAGAAGATAGCCCTTATTGATCGTTGAATTTGCAGAATTGTTTGGAACTTAAAGTATATTCAGTTTAACCCTCCAATCATCTCTTTTCAACAGAATAAAAGCTATTAACGAACCTATCCATCATTGTGTATCTGATAACACTGTAAAAATCAAGTCTAAACGATGGATGGCTTCTACATGTCCGGTGGAAATGGACTCTCTAGTCACATTACTTGAAAAGTTATTTTTTTCAGATGGTTATCCTCTTCTTGTTTTGTTTTTGTTTTTTGTTTTTTAAAATATCTTTACTTTATAAGTGGCCAGAAGACTGTAATACTACAAATCATTTGAAGAGTATAACAGGGCACCGTGTGTCCAGAAGGAAAAGCAGCACCAGAGAGACTAGTGGATTCTTCTTCCCGGGACATGTAGTTGCATTACTTTGTAGACTTGGTATGCCAAGTGAGTCAGATCTTAGAAAATCAGCAACCAGCTCAAGGGACCCACCGAATTTTGGGGATTACATTCTATTTTGCCGTACTCATTTTAAATCCAGATGCTTATTGATTTTACATGCTTAGAAAATCTTTCAAAAAGTGACAAGTTGGATACGAGCAGCATTTTACAAAAAGTTCCAGTATTGTTTAAACCGACTGGCACATCAAAATGAATTAGCTCATTTATGAGCAGGTTGGAGCCTGTGGTAGTGTGAGTGTCAAGGTCCGGAGTCTGGTACCCAGTTCTCGGAGGTGGTAGGGAAGCATCAGAGTTTACCACTCTCAAGGGCGACGGGGTTGCCCAGTATAGACTGATGAGCCCCAGTGATCTCCATTTTGTGAGATATCAGAGAAAGCGCAGGGTCCCAGTAAAGACTGAGCACAAATTTCTTGCCAGTTAGGCGGGAAAGGGGGTCAGAACTCATTAAAATTGATTTAGAAAAACTAAAGAATAGCCATCGTAATCTTGAGAAAGAAAAAAGTTGGAGGTATCACACTACCTGATATCAGACAAGGCTATAGTCATCACAACAGCATGGTTCTGGTATAAAAACAGACACATAGATTAATGGAATAGAATAGAGAGCCCAGAAATAAATCCATGCCTGTCATGGATGTCATTTAATCCATGTCATTTAATCTATGACAAAAGAGGCAAGAATATACAATGGGGTGAAGACCATCTCTTCAATAAATGGTGTTGGGAAAACTGGACAGATACATCCAAAAAAATGAAACGAGACCATCTTCTTACACCATATACAAGAATAAACTCAAAATGGGTTAAAGACATAAATGTAAGAACCCAAACCATAAAACTCCTAGAAGAAAACATAGACAGCAAACTCTCTGACATTGCTCTTAGCAACATATATATATATTTTTTCTGGTATCACTCTTTGGGCAAGGGAAAACAAAGAAAAAACAAACAAATGAAACTATATCGAACTAAAAATTCTTGCACAATAAAGGAAACCATCAATAAAATGAAAAGACCACGTACTGAATGGGAGGTATTTGACACATCTGATAAAGGTTAATATCCAAAATTTATGAAGAATTTATACAACACTAAAAAACCTCCCAAACAATCCAATTAAAAAAAAATGGCCAAACGACCTGAATAGTCGTTTCTCCAAAGAGGACTTACAGATGGCCAATAGATGCATGAAAAGATGCTCAGTGCCACAAATCATCAGAGAAATGCAAATTAGAAGCACAATGAGATATCACCTCACACCTGTCAGAACAGCCGTCCTCAACAAATCAAAATACAACAAGTGTTAGTAAGGATGTGGAGAAAAGAGAACCCTCGTACACTGTTGGTGGGATTGCACATTAGTACAGCCACTATGGAAAACAGTTTGGAGGTTTCTCAAAAAATTGAAAATAGAACTACCTCTGACCCAGAAATTCCACTTCTCAGTATTTATACAAAGAAACCCAAAATGCAGAATTTTGGGTGATTTGAAAAATTTGAAAAGACATTATGCACCCCTATATTCACTGCAGCATTATGTACAGTAGCCAGGATTTGGAAGCAACCTAAGTGCCCGTTTAGATAAAGAAGTTGTGGTACATGCATACGTACAGTTGAGTGTCACTCAGCCATAAATAGGAAATCTTACCATTTGCAGCGACATGGAAGGACCTAGAGGGTATTATGCTAAGTGAAACGAGTCAGACAGAGAAAAACAAATAACATGATTTCACTTATATGTGGAATCTAAGGAACAAGAGAAATGAACGAACAAAACGAAAACAGACTCATAAATACAGAGAACAAACCGGCGATTGGCAGATTGTGGGAGCTAGGTGAAAAAAATGATGGGATTAAAGAGAACAAATTTGTAGTTACAATATAGTCACGAGAATGTAACAGACAGCTCAGGAAAGATAGTCAATAATATTGGAATAACTGTGTACTGCCAGGTGAGTATTAGGCTAAGTAGGGGAATCACTTCATAAGTTATAAAGTGTCTAACCACTATCCTGTACACCTGAAACCGATATAAAATAATATTAAATGTCAGCTCTAATTGAAAAATAAAAATTAAAAAAAGAAATCCCTATCTCCCCAATTAAAGAAATGTGATGTGTTCTATTTCTGAGTGTTGTCGTGGTTGTCAATTCATAGCTAGTATGTATTAATTATAATAAAATTATAGAATTAATTACAGAAATATTTAGATAGGGAATATTTTATCAGGATTAAAGTAGACTTTTTTTGCTACTTTACATGGTGTAGGAGAGGAATAAACAGATTATATTTTTTTCTTTAAAATAAATCTTGAAATCATGGTTACAGAAACTAAGATTTATTTAAAAAATAAGTTGTTGATATAATGACCAATTTGTCTCTTTATTATTTATTTGGATGCTGACATTTCATTCAAAAATAGACTGTAAAACGAATAATAAAGCATTAAACAGAAATTATTGCTTTCATATTCTTTTTATTATTAATGATGTTATTTACTTTTAATAACTAAATGTCACATTGTTTTTTACAAAGAGAAAAAGACAAAGTTGGAAAAGAATAAGAGTAAAATGAAAGGGAACAAGAAATAGTAAAAATGAAGAAGAAAAGACGAAAAATAGAAATTAATTATATTATGATAAGTTAATTTTTTAAAGTAATTACTTCAGCTCCCCAAGTCACAGTCTTGAAGCTTATTTCTACATTTATCCAAATGAAATTAGAAGGAAATCCTTAGTATGACCTGTAGCATCCAGTATATATTTGGCATTCTCAACCCACCTCTTCTGCCCTTCCTCTCCAGTTCGTGTGTGCGCGCACATGTGTGTTATATATGTTCACATGTCTAATGACAGAGAATGTTTCATTACCACTACCCATATTTACACTTGGGCTAAGCTCTGCCCATTCCCAGCTTATCCTTCTTGCTTCAGCTCACTAATAAAGACAATTAGCCATCACTTGTATGCTTAGCTGCCGCTCAATATGTAAAACCGGTTCCGAACTTAGACTAAAAGAGAATCTCTTGTTCGACCTCAGACTCACAGTCAAATTACTCTGGTTGCATTTGCATGATGATTGTCAGATAATTGCAATAGCGAGTGTATTTCATTTTCTACATCTCGTCCTTAGCTCTGGCTTTCTTCCTTAATTGCCTATTGCTTAAGCTTCACTTAGTAGACTTCCAAGTACGTCTGGAGGTCACCTTCTGAGCACGGTATTTGTGCAACTGCACAGGTCACATGTGTAAAAGGCCAGCCTTGGTAGCATTCTTGATTTAAGCCACCTCCATCTGTTTCTCTTCCAACCCTTTACCTCTCAAAAGGTCAACTTTATCCATCCAGTGGTTCAAGCTAAAAAACTTTTATGTCATTCTTGAATTCTTTCTTTTCTTTATACTTAGGAGGCTTATCCAGCTTGCCTGGGACAACCCCAGTTTATGTTTCTTTCCCTGGCATAAATATTAAAAGTCCTCATCCATTTTCAAGGAATTTTGTCTTGGGTAAAAAGTTACATGTTCATCCAATTCCAATTCCATGGAATATTCTGTATAACAGATCAAAAGTTCTATTGACATTACCTTTGAAATATATCCAGTATCCACGCACTTGTCCTCATTTCTAGTCCACTAGCACGAATCCACATTATTCTTCTCTCTTAACTGGATCATGGCGACAGCCTTCAACCTGGTTTTCCTGGATTTATCATTACTCCCAGGAACAAGCTTACGTCATTCTCTTGCTACAAAATTCTGATCACTTCCCATCTGAGAATAAATCTTACCATCTTGTCATGCCCTAAAAGGCCAGAAGTGACCCTGCCTCTGTTTATCTTTTTCTCCTCTGTGCTAACCATCTTCTTATTTAGTTTTTCCCCCAGCTATAGTAGACTTCTTTCTTGCTGCTTTGCAAACATGTGGACCTCAACTCTAATCTTTGCATTTTTATCCTCTGCCTAGAGCTCTTTTTTCCTGGTCTTTGCATGAGTACCTTCATTCAGGTATTTCTCCTCTCAAAGGTCAACTCATCTGAGAACATTTCCTGGCCACCCTTTTTTTTTTTTTTTTTAAAGAAGCTGCCCTGATTCAGTGAGCGAAATAGAAATAACCGTAGGCATTTCAGGCAGAAAGGAATTTAATCTAAAAATTAGGAGCTCAGAAAATCATTAGAGAGAAAGGAAATCAAGGGATGACCAGTGAACCCTTTGCCTTGGGCTATGCCACTGTAGAGTTAGGACATGGCTGATGCCACTCTTACCTATATGGCTACTGCCATGGCCACCTCATACCCATGAAGTGGGTTTTAATAGTGGACTCTGGTGCCCAGCAGTGCACGTGTTCACAAATGCTGAAGTCCCCCAGTCAGCTATCACCAGTGCAGGAAAATGACCTGCACTTTCCTGAATCTTCCACATCTTATGCAAGGGCATCTCTCTCGTAGAAACCTAGACCACACCTAGTGATCAAGCCGAAAGGGAATCTGGGAAATGTATTCTTTATTTTTCAATTCTAATGTAAGTAGAGGACATATATAGGGCAGGACTGGATGCAGAGTACTTAGGGCATGCTCCCCTTGGCCCTGTCTCTGCTTTATTTTTCTCCAAAGCACTTATCACGATCTAAAATATTTATTTGTTGCTTGTTTTTCTGTCTTTTCTAAGACAGGGACTGGAAAGATTCCCGTTGGCTCAAGAGTACAGCCCTAGAGAAATATGTGTTGAATGTATAAATGAGTAAAGGAATCAGTCGATATATGTCTGTCTTGAATAAATAGTCATATTAAAAATGCGAAAATAAATAGCATGTGCCATGTTGTGTAGGAAGTATTACCAGAAGATGATTTCATTGGATAGGAAAAGTAGAAGCCATTAAAAGTTAAATTAGTAAATTGAGGAAAAACTCAATTTTAGGCCATCGAGATTTTGTGGAGAATGAAAATAATCAATTGTGCTTTTGCAATTATAACTGAAAATTACATTTGCTTCTCCTGGAGAAGAAAAACGGATGGATATCTGATACTTGAAAGTAACAGTAACTTTCTATTATTTTTTCCATTTCTCACTACTCTCCATGGTTGATGGATTTGATTGATGAGACCGTGAAAACTCCATTTATGCTAGCTTGGCCTTTCTTCTCTCACGCACAGGACCTGCCTGCTGGCAGGCCGAGTGCCAGAAGCCACCTGGGCCAAGCTCTGCCCTTGCAAGAGAGCCTGCCATAGTCTAACTGTTCTATGACTGTGGAGTTAAGTTCAATTTATATGCAAAGAAATAGAAAATTATTTTGACCTCATGGGTGAAACTATATTTTCAATAATAAGGCAGATTTTTTTTTTTCTGTTTAGCTGTCCCTATTACAGTAGTTTTCAAACTTAGATACACATCGGAATCAAATAAGACAGGGGTCCTTAACTTCTGGGCATGGACTGGTACTGGTCCATGGCCTGTCAGGAATAGGCCACCCAGCAACAGCAGGAGGTGAGCGGTGGGCGAGCGAGCAAAGCTTCATCTATATCTGCAGCCCCTTCCCAGGGCTAGCATCACCACCTCAGCTCCACCTCAGATCATCAGGCACTAGATTTTCACAAAAGCGCTGGTCTCTGGTGCTAAAAAGGTTGGAGGCTGTGACCAAAGAGCTTTCAGATAATACTGATGTCTGGGTCACCTTTGGAGGTGTTTATTTAATTGTCCTGTGATACAGTCTCGAGAATTGGGATGTTTTTAAGCTCCCAGGTAATTCTAATAATCAGCCAAGGTTTCATGCCATTGCTTTATGGAAAGGAGTGTTAACTAGTATCTTCAAAACCCAATGCAACATTTTGAAATTGATGTGTTTCTTGCTTACCTTATGTTACGGGTTGAATCACGTCCCTTAAAAAGATATGGTGAAGTCCTATCTCCTGGTACCTATACATGTGACCTTATTTACAGATGTAGCCAAGTTAATATGAGGCCACGAGGGTGGCTAATCCAACATGACTGGTGTCTCTTAAGAGAAGAGACAGAGAGAAGATGGCCATCTGAAGACAGAAGCAGATAGTGAGTTATTGTCACAAGCCCAAGGAATACCTGGGGTTACTGGAAGCTGAAAGAGGCAAGGAAGTGCTTCAGGTGGACTTCTAGTCTCCTGAATTGGGAGACGATAAAGTGCTGTTTTAAGCTACCCAGTTTGTGGTACTTTGTTATGGCAGCCTTGAGAAACTAAGACATGTCGTTTGAAAGTGCTGTTTCAACACACATTTCAAAGACTAGCGCATGCTTAGCAATATCATAATTCCAAGTACAGCCCTGAGACAGGCTGTTGGATGCTGCTTAAGCTCTTCATTACCCAGAACCCAATTGTCATCCAGATTCTTTTGCAGCTATTCTTCAGAGATTATAGTCGCAGATCCCCTGGCCTCTCACTTAGAGGAATTACCATGCTGCAGTCCTTGCAGGAAGAATGGATTCCTGAAAAGGGCTCAGTTAATAATATATACTCACATATGTACTAATCACCTTCCCCCAAGTCTATCCAAACGTTTATATTCCTAATACTGGTGACCCCCCTATAAGCTTGGGTAGTTATTTTGTATTGACACATGCCCAAATATTATTTTTAGAAAAAAAAAATCTGCCCCTCAAATGTTTGCTATCCAGACAAATGTTTTATGTGAATCTTCTTTCTACCTGCCAAGTGATTGGACCAAAATGTTTTTATCATCCAATGGCAGCTTGCTCATAGATTAGCCTATGAAATAGGAAGTATGACAAGACATAGGTAATCTGAGTGTATCAAATTATATCTCGAGATAATGTGAACTAAAGGATCAGTTAGAAATGGGGCAGAAGATGACATATTCTCCCAAACAGTGGTCTCGAACTGTTTTTGGCACCAGGGACCAGCGCTCCTATAAGGATGGAATACCTGATGATCTGAGGTGGAGCTGAGGCGGTGATGCTGGTGCTGGGAGTGGCTGCAGATACAGAGGACGCTTCTCCTCACTTGCCCACCGCTCACTCCCTGCTGTGCGGCCCAGTTCCTAACTGGCCATGGACTGGTACTGGTCAGTGGCCCGGGGGTTGGGATCCCTAACATTTGATCTGTATACTGCCCAAGTTGTGAGTGAGCATTGGAAGACAGTGTACAGAAAGAAATGGGGCAGATACAATGGTTAAAGCGACATTCTAGGTGTCCAGAGGAATGATACACTTTGTGAGAAAGGAGGTGGGAGGGAGGGAGAGAGAGAGAGAAAGAAAGAGAGAACGTTATCGATTTCTAATTCTCGTTCTAGTCTGCATTAAATTTGGAGAGACTTGTTTGACAGAGTGTAAGTCCATTTTGAACCAAAGATCCAGTTAGAATAACACTCTATGCATGGAAGTCACTACTAAAATGTAATCTACTACTCGAGTTATGTATAGGCAATGTCAATGCACTTGGGGATTTTTGAAAAGGCAATTTATGAGCTAGGTAAATCTTGAAGAATTTCTCCACGCTTCTAAGTTATAATACAATAGTTTCTTGCTTAAATCACAAGTGGATATGCTGGGCCATGGATGGGATTCAGCACACAGTGATATCTGGCTGGTCTGGTCTATATTTTAAATGGAAATTTGTACATAAAAATCTGGATTTCTGCTTTCGAATAATCTGGATTTCTGCTGGAGGACAATATGAGAACATTCCTTTGGGAAAACATATTACTTGATTAGCATAGAGGCTGCATGTTTTGAATGGAGCTGTATTTTCTGGTTGCTATAGTTCACCATGTTATAGTGTGTCTGAGTATCAGTTTCTTGTTGCAACTGGTTTTGCATTATTTTTCTTATAGTGCAGAAGTGTGTGTGTGTGTGTGTGTGTGTGTGTGTGTGTGTGTGTGTGTGTGTGTGTGTGAGTGAATGTTCCTGAATCAAAAAGAAGACAGAAATTTTTCTTTTGTTAGAGTTAAGCACTCCTAAATTACATTTAAAAATGTAATGAAGGAAGTTTGAGGGTTGGCATTAATTCTTCTTTAAATGTTTGGTAAAACTCACCAGCGAAACTATCTGGTCTTAGACTTTTCTTTGCTGGGAGATTTTTGTTTACTGATGTAATAGCCTTGCTTGTTATTTGTCTCTTCAGATTTTCTATTTCTTCATGATTCAGTCATGGTAGATTTTACATTTCTAGAAATTTTTTTCTAATCTGGGAGCGATCGTCTGAGACTGTTTTCCAGGGGTTTCAAGACCACAACCAAGAGGGGCCGGAGGCATTTGACGGGCCTCTTGTAGGGTGGTAGCTGGGGCTGAGGTCTGTCTGCTGATTACCTGATGCTAGAAGGGGTGAGGCTCCTCCTGAGTCCCCTACTGAATGTGCTGCACCCCACCCCACAGCTCCCACAGAGGCATGAGGAATGTGTCATGCCACTATGATGTTGACATCACCTCTTGGAGCTATATCACAATCATCCGTTCTTTAAAAGATAGATAAGGTTTGACTGTTAACCCATCTGCGTCTTGCAACCATTTTCATCTTTTATGATACTGGATGGATTCTCATTTCCAATTCTTTTAGTTTTGGGTCAGTTCTTCTCATTTATAGTTTATTAGAAAATCAACAATTTCCTCTAGATTTAACATATTTTGGCATGCACTTTCATCCCTAAACTTGCATTATTTTATTGTCTCAATTTTTTTGGTGATAAGCTTATACTACTGCTGCCTTGGTACTATTTTATTATTTACACTTATTTATTTTCCTGTTGAATCAAATTCATTTATATTATGTACTTCTTTGATTTTGGTTCATTTGTTTCTAATTTATTAATAAGATAACAAAATAAATATGTTTTTCTCTCTTGTCCTCATTATCAAACATCGCAGGCCACAGGTTTTACTGGGTACAGTTTTTTTTTTTGTTCTCAACAGTTCTATTTTCCTTTTTCATTCCTCTCTCTATTGTGAACTCCCTTTTGACTTCTGGTCTAAGGATTAATTTAGAATTATATCTTTTAAATTCCTAGTAGTTAAAATAGGAATTCTAAAATTACATATTTCTAATCCATCTGGATCATGAGCTGAGAATATGTCCTGATATATATCTATGTTTTTATTTTGTTAAGCATTCTTTTTTGTCAGGTATATAGAAAAATTGAGTCCATGTTGAATAAACAAATGGGAAAATGTATCATATGTCTGTGTCTATTAAATCAAGTTAATTGATAGATATTTAAATTAAGCATTGTGCTTTCATCAAGGTCTTTGTATTTTTAATCAGTATGTATTATGAGACAAGTTTTAATGTATGTAGGTTTAGAAGTAGGAAATTTCACACATTTGCCTTTTGTGGTTACAAAGGTCTAGCTTTTTTTTTCTTCCAGCATTTGTTTTCTAGCTTAAATTATTCCTGATCTGATATTAATATTGAAAGCCTTCAGTTACTTTTATTGGTGTCCATTTGCTGGATTCTTCTGAATCATCACTTTATTTTCGGCCTCTAATACATTGATATACTTGTTTTTCTTCCAAATTACTGGACTTGGTTTTAATTTTTTATTATGTCCCCCCCCTTTTACCCCAAATATGCTCAAGTTTTTATTCATTTCATATTCTGTGTTAGTTTGGAAACTTAATTGTATGGTTTGACTCTATAAATGATTACAATGCCTGTCCCTATTACCATAATCAGAAAACTATTTAAATACTATTATTTGGCAATAAGATACCGTGATTTTACCTATGAAGATGCACCATTGGACCTTCCACAGGATGCTCTCCCAACCTCCCACTTAAGCCCTTCTTGCTTTTAGATGATTAGAATTTACTTTAGAGAATGTCTCTTCTGTTTTAGAAGGATTTGTTTGCACTTATTTTAACATTCCCCAAACATCTTTATCTGCTTTTAAATTATTTTGTAAATATTACTAGCTAAAATATTACATGTCCTTAAATAGATTTATTTTGCTCTAACAGATGAATGTGTCTCAAATGGATACATATCTCTGGACCCTAATCCTCTCTTAGAAACTGATTGATGGTGTTTTGCTACCTTCTAGTACCCAGCATTGGAGATGAGAAATTTTGATTATTTATCCTTTGTGGGTAACTTATTTTGGGTGGTGGTGGGGGGGGGTTTCTGGAACTTTGAAATTTTTTCTGCATTTTAGTGTTCAGACGTTTACCCATCTATGCAGAAATATGTGCCTTTTCTTACCAGACTAGAACTTGGTGAGAAATTTCAATCTATTTTCTTTCTTCGCCTCAAGGAAAAGAAATTATGTTTTCCTTCTCCATGTATTTTCAAAAAATTTTTTTGGAACTTTTATAATGCACATGTTATAGTCCTGGATCTAACAACTTATCACTTACCTTCTCTCCATCTCTTTATATTTTTGCATGCTGCTCTGAAGGAAGACGTGAATTAAATCTTCTGAATCACTCAAATCTCGAGTGATTATAATCCTCAAATTGTCTACTAAATTGTTTAGTTGGAAATTATGCTTTATTTTAAATTTCCAAAGTATCTCTTCTGTGCTGAATCTCCTTAAGTGCTTCTATCATTTTCATTTAATTTGTTATTTGTCTTTCCAAAAGTTCTACTTTCCTGGGCATGTATTTTCTTTTATTTTTTGTTTGTAATGTACTCCCTAGCTTCTGGGCACCCTTACACAGGTGATTTTATTTTTCTGTTTGATCATTGGGGTCAAGTCTGGCTGTTGGAAGACCCTAAGTGACAGCAGTCACATGAACAAGAGAAGATGGTGTAGTCTTTGTCCCTTGGCCTGACAATGTAGAAAGATGGAAGGAGCTGGCTCACATGCGTGTCTCCACAGCTCCACGGGAGGGAGGACTCAGTTGATCCATTTGGCTTCTACTTTTCTTTTTAGCAACAAAAATATTCACTCTCATGCCCATAGATTTCCGTAGGCCAAACTTTCCCCAGGCTCCATTACTTTCTGCCTTCTGTTTCCTACCTGGGTCCTCCTGGTTCGGGTCTGAGAAGCTGGAAAAGCTCCAGTCACTGTCTGTCACCCTTCCCACAAAATCCAAACTGCACTCACACCCAGCTTCCCACAGTCACCAGCAACTACCTAGTAGATACAAACAAGTTAGAGCTGAGAGAAAGAAGCCCTATTTATGGTACTGTGTTCTCAAAATTCTCTTCCCCACCATTAACCGTAATCTGAAGCAATATAGTGAGTTTGTATCATCAGCTAACTATACAATTTACTATTTATTTATATTTGAAACTCAAGATTAGGTAGAGGGAAAAGAGCTCATCTTTCTTGGTCCAGAACAATACCTAAACTTCAGATAGCAATTAATATATATCAAACATTATTCTAAGAGCTGTACTCATCTTTGATGCATCCTTCATAAAACCATGTGAAGAAGGCAACCTCATGACCCCAAACCTACAGCTGAAAAAAATGGAGGTTCAGTTATAAGCCCAAAGTCACACATGTGGTAAATGACAGAACAGGATTCAAATGCTGGAAATCTGGCTTCAGAACCCACAATCTCAGCCCCTGCTCCCTATACTCTTAATGAGTTGTCCAGTCAAGGGCAGATCCAGCCCTTGGCAGCATTAAGTTACCTTAAGAAATGTTTCTATTCTGTATTTTCCCATTTTCCTGAGATCCCACTTCCTTTATTATTCTGGGACATGGATGGCAAGAATCTACTCATTTTGGACTTCTAGGTCAGGAGTTGATAAACTATGGCCCACTGGCCAATTCGGCCTCTGTTTGTAAATAAAACTTATTGGAACACAGAGACATTACATTCAGTAATGTATTGTCTGCAGCTACTATTGTGTTGCGGTGTGAGAAATGAGCCGTTGCAATAGAGACAACAGCCTACAAAGCTTAAAAAATATATTTACTCTCTGATTCTTTACTGAAAAAGTTTGCCAAACCTTACTCTGGGTTAATATATTCTCAAGAATTATTCTGGGACTTTCATTTCGCCAGGATTACAACTCATTTAATATGAGTTCCATTCCGTTGGGCTTTTGTTCTCTGTCTTCCAATGAGAGAGCCTCCCATCTAAAACCTAATTTATGTGAAAATATTGAAGACTGTTGCTGGTTTTCATGTGTGTCTCTCGAGTGGCATTTCCTTTCTAATAGAAGACTTCTGAAGAGAAATGTTGTAGAACAAAGAAATTAATATCTCATTTTTAATTTCGGAGTCCACAGCAAATTAGAAAGATCTTTCTAGAGCCCTTCTGATTATCCTACCTGCTCCACTTCTCACCTTATTTGCCATGCATAACTTTGTTTACTTTGATATTTTCTCTTTGAGTACTGGACCCTTAAATGACTTAGTACCTTTTCTATTGGCTCATTGGCTTGAGTCTGGTTTTTGGAGGTGTGTGAGTGGCAGCTGTCATACAAATGATGAAAAATGATGTGCTCTTTACTTCTATGGACAGCAGTGTAGAAGCCACTGGACTGCCATTCTGTTCATTCATGAGGAAAGCATTCAACAAATAGTTTTATTTATAATTTAAAACATGGTTATTGGATGGATTTGGAAGATCTTACGTGGCAGAAGGTAGAAGAAAAAGCTCTTGTAGTCATGATAGCTGGTCTGTAATTGTAAATATTTATGTAGGTTTTCGAGGTTTGCGAAGCACTTTCCAACCCTCATTTTAATCTTTCTGCGTCTCTGTGAATGTATTTGTATTTGTATTTCCACCTCACGAATGACATAACAGGCTTAAACAGCTGATGATTTATAGAGGTAGAAAAAAGATCTGTGTGTTAGGTACTAAATATCATGCTCTTCCAAGTGTCTCTGTTGATTTTATTGGAAGGGAGAAAGAGAAGAGTGAAGGAGAGGGGGTGAGAACTTACGCAGGGACATGGCGAGGCAGGGAAAAGCAGCTTTTCTCCCAGAAAAGGCGATTTTGTTCACTGCATGGAAGAGAAAACTGAAAGAATTCTTCAGAAGTTTGTCCTTCACGTGTCTGTTCCTTTATTTAATGAACATTTACTGAAAGCCTGTTATGTGTCAGGTGTTATTCTAGGAACTAAAGACATAGCCATGAACAAAATATCCCTGTCCTCACAGAGTGTATATTTGAGAGGTATTAAAAATAAAAATAAAAACATAGTATATTAATCAAAGATAAGTACCATGGAGAAAAAAGCAGAGAATGAGGATATAAAGTGTCAAGGTATCAGGTTCAAATTTTAGAGAGCTAGACCAGGAAAGGCCTTGATGAGCAGTCAACTGAGAAGTTACCTCATATACTGAAATAATAATTTGACTAACTTGTCTCATGTAATTCCCTTTTCTCCTGGCAGACATCTCATGCTCATTTATTCTTGCTAAAAGTAAATCAATTGATTATTATTGAGTGGTTCTAACTAAGTATCTACTAATGAATTAATCCAATGATATTCTGATACATTATAATAGCAAATGACGAAATGGGTAAAGGTGGGATCTTATTTTCCATCAGCTCAGCAATGTCCCAAGTAGATAAAATTTTTTAGGGCTTTGTGTATAAAGAACCTGTATGTGAAAAAGTGTAGCTTCCAGTAGTGTTCAGACCATTAACTTCGATAAAAGGAGCCACTATATTGTTTGTAGAATGATCTTAGTAATACTAGAGACAGAAGTACTGATATTAAAAGTTAATTTTATTGTTTTCTGCTTTGCTAGAAAATGAGATAAAAAACAGTGCACACTATTTCTCTTCCCATAATTCGTGTACACCCTTTTAGGAATATTTCATCAGTCCGTAGCTAAGAAATATCTGCTGTCATTAAAGGGCCATTAAAGCAATAAGGCAACCATTGTTGACATTTAAAGGGGTTCACTTAATAAATAGCGGTCTCTTTGCTAGCACCTGAGTTTGAAAACAAAATACACAGGAGTCCAAAAATATCAGCTTTTTTTTACTGAGAAACTGTTTGCAGAATACAGAGAATATAGCCTAGATTTGCAGGCAAGTGGTTTTGCTAATGTTGCTCCCTACAATTAAAATTAGCCCCTCAAATGAAAAGACTATGTGCTCTGCTGAGCTTACCACATGCCTGAGAGGAAAGGAAAGACAACCCCTCTGCAGACAATGAGACCCCTTAGAGAAAGGCCAGCTTCACGGCCACCAAATGGACTACCCCGAGAATGGTATCTACATGGAGCTGTAAACACAGAAGTTCTGCCCTGAGTGTCAAGCGTTCTCTTGTCTTCCTCCGAATGAGTGTGAGTTTCGAGGTGAAGAGAGAGGGGAGGAAGGAGGAGAGGCCTGAGTGTCACTCTGATGGCATTCTCTCCTTGTGGAGACACCTGAGCACCCCCAATCTCCCCCACATTTTAGTGATACCAGAGAGATACCAGAAGCTCAGACATAACCTTCACCTTCAAGCTATTTATAAGTCAGCAGTTTAGACAATAATAATAAACATAATAATGAGTACTACAGCATGCAATATTAGTTGTTACCGAGTATGACAAACTAAATGCGCCATCAGGGTGGAAGGCGACATGGCATGTTGTCAAAAGCAATGGTCAGGAGGCCAAGCACCCTGAGACCCTGTTTTATTTAAATCTAAGAGAAACTCTAGACAGGTTTTACTTAATCTCTTTCTGTTTCAATCTCCTGTTATTTAGAAAATGAAAGGTTTGACTAGGACCTAGTCTAGATTAAAATTTACTTTTTTTTCTAATATAATAGCAACCAAAATAACCTTTGAATTTTTAAGGTTACAATAAATTACATCCCACATATTTTTTCCCCCATGTCAGGAACTGCAAGAGAACATGAAAAGAAAATATAAAATTGGTAGAAAGGTAATAATGAAATGCTCAAATAGAGAAGACTAATCAAAGGAGCGAAGGAGGAAATCCAATTATAAATATTTCAAAGGTCCAAATAACATTCGTTAATAGGATGCTGAGGAGAAGTCAGGTGCTGGTGTCTCTGTACCTCTACTGATGACAGGCGGTGCACTGATGGCTCTGTAGAGAGAGCTACGTGCAAGACTCTTTCCTAGAGTGTCATTTCATATAACCAAAGACTTGGAGGTAGAATCTAATACATATATATGTATATATGTGTGTGTGTGTGTATATATATACACACACACACATAATATATACACACACATACAGTACTCACTGCTACTTTATGTTTATTATATCTATATCTATATCTATATCTATCTATCTATCTATCTATCTATCTATCTATCTATCTATCTATCTATATATCTATCTATCTATATTTTGGTTCCAGCCTGGGGGCCTGGGTGCTGCTGTTTTCAACAGACCGAAGTGTCATCCTTACCACATGCACCTTAACAAGAAGCAAAGGGCAGAAGGAGGCTCTTTTATCTTGTTCGCTTCATTGCCTCTAACACTACTATATATTTTAAGGGATGAAGAAATAGGATTTGGTTTGTTTCTACTGCTAAAGAAAAATACGGCACTTCTTGAAAAAGATTTTTATTGTTAGGGTGAACCTGAGATCATTTAAAAAAGGCCTGCTGTCCCTGAAATTACAGTACAGGTTTGAGGGGCTCTACAACCCCCTCACTGATTTTGGGAGAAACCCTTATTGATTTCGCATACCCTGCCATGGCATCCATGAGGCCAGCCTCAAAATAGACAGAGCCCATGAAAGGTGGGCCTTTGAGGGAACCAGCAGGAAAACAGGGAGAAGTGCTTTCTCTAAACAAACCCAATGCGTTCCTTGTGTGTTTCGTGGTAAACACATTCCAGAACATTTTTGCAATCAGGTGTCTTCTGGAACGCTCATTTACTCAAGTAAAAGTTGGTACACCAACACAATTTTAATGGGTTTGAGAGACGAGATCTGCCTAGAGGGTAGGGGACAGTAGAGAAGAAAAGAAAGGACCTGTGGGAGGTGAGATGCCAAGCAGGGATCGACCCATGCAGTAATAACTGGAATTTATGTCTGGACATCAAGGTGGTCAAGAGAACTAAAGCATCTTCTTCCAAGAACTTCAGAATAAAAAAGAGACAGTGAGAAACTTCCCAGAGTACTTGAGATGAAGAAGAATTAAACCACTTTATTCTCAAAAGAAAAAAAGGAAAGGAAGGGAACTCGAGGTCCCTTGGGGAACATTTTCCCTTCGGTGCCTACAGTGTGTGTAGACTGTCACAGACTCCTGCGCTCTGGTCTCATTCATAATAGAGTTTTATTTGTTAAGCTTAGATAAGCAAACGCAATGCAAATCATGTCAGGAAAATGCAGCCGAGTACATGCAATATATTCAAAATGACATCTTTACTTTGGGTAATGATTTTGGCTCTTCTTGAAGTTTCATAAATCTTACCTCGTATCCAGTGAGTTATCAAACATTACTGCTAATAGCTCGCATTTTGGGATTAAAATGATATCGCTCGAAATAGTCGTGTTTGCTGTCCTGTCTGCGTGCAGACGGTGTACACGTGTTTGCATCCACGTGGGTGCGTGGACTTTAGCAAAGAGGAACTCGAATCAGCCTACTGAACTGGGAAATGAAAATTCCTCTTTCTCTACCTAAAATGAAGATTAGCCCCTCCCCCACCACCGAATGGATGCAATGTCACCCTGAAGCCAGAGATTCTTTCACAGGGCTAAATGGACCTGTGTGTCGCTTCTGCATCGTTCATGAGAGATTCCGGGATTTCCATGCTTGGCACAGCCCTCAGAGGAAAATGAAAGACATGGATCAAATGAGCACTCGCTTTATGTGTATTTATGTAGTCGATCCCTTTTCTGTTTTTGTTTTTTTTAAAAATCGTATTACTGACATATGTCTCCAATTCGAGCTTTTGTCAAAAGTCATACTGTGGGGGTCACTGTTCACTCTGTGGACAGTTTGATAACGGCGTTCACAGATGGAGGTTTACTTCTTAATGCACAGCCATCTCAAACGGCTTTGTGAGGTGTCATGTAAGCAATACAAAATCTGTCAGTTGGGTTTATTTTTTATGTATCCTTGCCTAATAACACCTTTAACTTGTATTAACATTGTAATGTGCATACATATAATACTCTAATTTTAACGTACCTTAAAAAAAAACCTTTTAACATCTTTTTAATTTTATTTTCAGACCTAAATATGCAGCCAGCTTTCCTTAACTTGCATTGATGAAGTAACACTGATGACTTCAGTTTTAATAGATCTATTAAGCTTAAACATGTATTTCCATACTGTTGGATTAATCGCATAAGTGTAGGATGTATTCAAAGCTATGGGGTCAGTTGTGGAAAGACTCACAAATGGGAATGTGACAGTTATGGAATCACTTGGCCACTGGCACAAGTAATGAGAAAGTTGTCACATGTTTGGTATTTCTCTAAAAAAAAAAAAATAAGGAATAAATGTCATTTTTCATTTTCTTGGATTTTGGCGTGGAAGCAAAATGATATAATGAAAAGAGGATGGAAGATGAGATTTTGACATTTAGGTTTAAATCTTAGCTCTCACTGTTAGTTCTTATATTATCTTAGATGATTCGTTCATCCTTTTGAGCCTTAGTTTCCTCGTCTGAGAAATGGAGCTTATACCAGCGATCCTCAATATTTTTGGCACCAGGGACTGGTGCTCTTATAAGAGTCTGATGCCTGATGATCTGAAGTGGAGCTGAGGTGGGGTGACTAATGCTGGGGAGCAGCTGCAGATGCAGATAAAGCTTTGCTCCCTTACCTCCTGTGTACCCTTCTCCTAACAAGCCATAGAGCAGTACCGGTCTGCAGCTCGGGAGTTGGGACTCCTGGCTCACACTCTTTAATTTATACAATTGTGAGAATTACTTGAGATTATGACTAGAAAAGAGTCTAATACAATACAGGCCCTCAGTATTTGCTCTTCTTGGAGTAATTTCTTACCTCAAGAGATTTCTAAAGCTCAGCTCCATTCTTACCCTGACTCCAGCTTGGTTAGTCAACTCCTCCTCTGGTTGCATGAGACACCCAGGTATCTCCATACCCCGCTAGCTTGGAGTGCAGGGGATCAGGGCTTTATTGTTTACCTCTGAATATCTGACACGTAGCCAGTGTCTGACAATGTTATGAATGAATAATAAACAATGAACATTTGTTTATTGAATGAATCCAGTCAAAAATATTTTCATTTTTTCCTAATCTAGTTGAGGTTAAGGTTCTGTATTTTTCAAATGAAGGCATCCTGGAAAAAAAATGTAGAAAACAGGAGTCAACTCTTTCATAAAACTTCCCAAGATGAGCAGTTGTGAAGCTAAGGAAGTGTCATGTAGAAGGTAAAGGAAGACCAGTTTTGGGAAAAGAGGATTGAAACACTGGCAAGGCATTTAGAAATCTTCCTGTTAACATAAAACAACAAGAATTATCTGAATATGAGCGATTTTGATGAGCTGGAACAATAAAAATGAACTGATTGAAAACACAGGTATTTCAGAGAGCTGGTCAAAAGAGCTGGTACTTCGAATCGCCCTTTTTCTTTCATGGTGAAATTAGGTTTATCCTCAAGATTGAGGAATACAAGAATACAGCATCAGGGATTGTAGGGATGTGGGGGGGGGGGCGCAGGTGGAGGAGTTGGTATAGTAGTAGACATGACATTATACATTTGGAACTGTGGGAGCAAAATCCAGACTAATTTGAGAGGTTGGTCTAGGAAGAGTCTTTACATTTGTGAAAAGATGCGGCAGGGAAAGTGACACTATCATGGACTGCGTGGTTCCTGAATTGCAAGGACCGATTGGGGATTAAGAGGAAACAAGACAATATTTGATGGGCATCATGAGATATTCAAAGTATACTTGAAAGATGGAACGTCTTTAATTTCTTGGCACGACCCAAGAAATTATCTATATCACGAGAATCCATATTATGAGAGCTAAATAAATATGATTCCATTATTTCTGCTAATAGCCCGTTGGTATCATTCATTGCCTGGTAGACTCCTGTGAGATACCTAGCTCATTGTGCGCCCACCACCCATTTCTAGAATTTACCTCTTTTCCTCTTCTGCCTGCATGATTGCCACCCTATTTGTGTTGTGTGCATCCGACCGTTTGGCCATAGTTATGTCTGGATAAACACTTGACCTAAGAGGGGCAAATGAGCTTCTGTGTTTGTGCATATGGATTGCAAGAAGCAGTTGGAGAGATATGGGATCATGTTCTGTGAAAAGATGACCAGGAGCAGCTGAATTACAGGGAGAGGGAGAGACAGAGAAAGAAGAGAGGGAGGGAAAACATTGGAGGTAAAGAAATGAAGCTTATTGGAAGAAAGAAGTAGATATAGCAGTCCCAGTTCTGGTTCTGTTTTAAGGCCTTGCTTCATCCTTCCCGTAGACTCTTCGTATCATTACAGGAAATCTTCATTTTCTCTTTAGTTACTTGCAGCCATGAATACTTTCGTTTATTTGACCCATAAACATTAATGGAACTCTCGTGTCGTGTGTAAGCATTTTACTGCTGCTGGGGACAGAGATACTTGCCTTTAAAGGTACAGGCACTATAAAAAAAAAAAAGATCTCATTGGGAATGGTGAGTAGGAGACTTTCATTTATAGACTTCAGGAAGTATGGCCTATGTTTATGACTAATCAGAAATTGAAGAAGAAGGAATACTCCTTTTTTGTGTGTGTGTTATCCAGTTAGTGGATGATTAGCCTGAATTATGGTTTGGCAGCTAAGAGAAGAGAACATATCTAATTTGTTTCCAGAGGCAACAATGGAAAGGATGACCCGGAGCAATAAATTATTAACAACACGCTCCACTTTTCGAGAGATGTTGAGCATCACTGAACAGCAGGTGTCATGGAAGAACATAGTCAAAGAGAAGACTGGAAACACAGTGCCTTCTCATATGAGGCTTTAACGGATTTGAAATTTATTCTTTAAGCACAGCAGAACCATAGAGTAAAAAAATGTCTGAGGCTGGTCTGAGGCTGAGGATTTCTTCATACAGTGCAAGTCTAGAATCTTTACATTTTCTATGGGTCTCAGTAATGAGACCAATAACTTTTACTTACTGTGTCTTCCAGTCATATTCGCTAGGGACTAATTAAAAAAAAAAAAAAAGAGAGCAGATAGTAAAAGGATCCAGCTGTTTAATCAATACTGTGGTGACCTTCAAGGCATTGTCTTTTTTGATCCTCAGGGAAGCTAATATGTGGTCTCTGAAATGGCTCTAATTAGATGCTAGACTTCAAAGTTAGCTTTGTTATTTTGCTATAACAGTTTTTGGCAGTTATTCCTTTCTGTCTAAAAATAGGATAAAGGTTATAAGCTTGTTAAAGTAAAACCTAGAAGAAGAGGAATTTACACAAATTTGGGGAGGGAGCGAGAGGGCTAGACCAAACTTAGAATATAAACTAAAAGAAAGATGAAAGAACAGCAAAAAATGAAAATGAACCAATAACCAGAAATAAGACAGAATCACAGGGTAAATGTAAGTACCCATTTGTGATTTGTGATTACAGATTTAAGCTTAAGTCGATCAGCTTGTTAGCATGATTTTTCCCAACCATGTTTAGCTTCTTGAGTGCCGAGAGAAATATATGATAATTTAGTGCATCCGGACATGAGGTTTTTCAAAAAGATAAAACACAGAAGAAAGGGTTCAAGAAAAAGGAGGGCATTTTCAAGGATTCATAATGACAATGTTGGACTAACACACCTAAGCTGTGCAGAGAGAAGCGGAAGTGGAAAGAGGAGGATATTTGACGATAGTGATCAATCATTTGAGTAAATGTATTAGAAGTCTCGTGAGATAAAACTTTTAAAGCACAGGGAGAGTAAAGCCATGAGCTGGAAAGATAGGAGGAAGTGATTTGGAGTACGGTATTCAGAAAAGATTTGAGAGATGATGAGTCGTTGGCAACAGTATGGTCTGTGATATAAGCATAGAGTGGGTAGCTGCTATGAAGTGGAGAAAATATTGAAAGAGATTTTTAAAAAGGCCAGAAACTAAAAGACCAAGGTGTGGGATGGGTTATCAGCATAGATACAGTCATCACTAAAAATGCTGGCTCAATGCGTGGAGTAAGTGTAGAGGGTAAGATATAAATCAATGTAGCTGAATAGCATAAACTTCAAAGAAGTAGGGCTTTATCCTTTTTTTTTCCTTCCTTCCTTCCTTCCTTCCTTCCTTCCTTCCCTCTCTCTCTTTCTTTCTTGTTCTCTCTCTTTTCCTTCTTTCTTTCCTTTCTTCACTTAGGGACTATTATCTAAAAATAACATATTTGCATTAATAAAGAACGAAGATAATACAGCAATAATAATACAGGATATTTCAAGTCAAACAACCTTTTAAAGATATAAGCATTGAGATAACTGATGTGAAAATATAGATGATAGAAAAGGTTAATCAAGTAAAAAATTGAAATAGTGGGTTTATTACTAAAAAGGATGTGATGTTTGTAGAAATAATATCACTAACTAATGCCTCTTTGGGAGGGGAGAGATCATAAGGCTACTTAATATAGTTAATGGCCTTCAAATGAACAGATTTTCTGTTTTTGAATCCGCAAAAAAAAACACTAAAATATACAACCTGCAATCAGGTGTACAGCATGGTGATTAGACATTTATATAATTTATAAAGTCATCTCCCCAATTGGCCTAGTACCCACCTGACATATGCATAGTTATTACAATATTATTGACTATAGTCCCTATGCTGTGCTTCACAATCCCGTGACTATTTTGTAACTAGGAAGAACACTACTTGCTTTTTCATTTTCTTTTTAAAAGATTTTAATTGTTTGTTATTTTTTAACTTTATTTTTATTATGGTACCATTGGGTAATGAAATCCAGTGAGGTGTAAAATTCAACAGTAAGGCATATAGGTATATTGCATTGTGTGTTCACTGCCCATAGTTAGATTTCTTTCTGTCACCACATATTTGACCCCTTTTCCCCCATCTACTTCCTTCCTTCCCCTTCTCTCCTCCCCCTACCCTCTGGTAACCCTGGTCTATTGTCCATGTCTATGAGTCTCTATCTGTCCTGTTTGTTTGTTGCTTTCAGGTTTATATCCCACACATAAGTGATGTCATATGGTTTTCATCTTTTTCTGTCTGGCCTATTTCGCTTAGCATGATTATCTCAAGGTCCATCCATGTTGTCACAAATGGCAATATTTCATCTCTTCTTATGTCTGAGTAAGATTCCATTGTATATATGCACCACAGCTTCTTTATCCAATCATCTGTCATAGGACACTTTGGTTACTTCCATGTCCTGGCCACTCACTGTGAATAATGCTGCTATGAACATCAGCGTGCAAATAGCTTTTTGGATATGGGTTTTCAAGTCTTTGGATAAATACTCAGTAGAGGGATCGCTGGATCATATGGTAGATCAATTCTTAGTTTTTTGAGGAACCTCCGTACTGTTTTCCATAGTGGCTGGTCCAATTTGCAGCCCCACCAGCAGTTTATGAGGGTTCCTTGTCCTCCACATCTCTCCAACACGTTATTACTTGTCCTGTTGATTATAGCTATTCTAACAGGTGTGAGATGGTATCTCATTGTGGTTTGCATTTGCATTTCCCTAATAGCTAGTGACGTTGAGCATCTTTTCATATGTTTGTTGGCCATTTGTTTGTCTTCTTGGGAGAATTGTCTATCCAGGTCCTCTGCCATTTTTTAATTGGATTGTTATGTTGTTGTTGTTGTGTTGTTATTGAGTTTTATGAGTCCTTTGTATATTTTGGATATTAGGCCCTTATCGGAGGCATTGCTTGCACATATATTTTCCCATCTGGATGGTTGTCTCTTTACCTTGTTGATGGTTTCTTTTGCTGTGCAGAAGCTCTTTAGTTTGGTGTAATCTCATTCATCTATTTTTGCTTTTACTTCTCTCGAAGAGCACTACTTTCTTGAAGGTAAGACATTCTTTCCATTGGTCCCTGTTCAAACATATATATTTAATATTCACATATTAAATATTTATATATATAGTCTTACTAGATTGCTTACCTCTTACCTACTGATGATATTTAAGTGAGAAATAGTCATTTAAGCTGCATGCATTTTTTACTGTTTAAAAGAGTCTTCATTAATCAAATGTGTCAAAAACCTACCTGATTTTAAGATTTATTATGTGTTCCCTGTTCTTCTTTTGACAATTACTAGATAGTGCTTATTTGCTTCAAATCAAAATAAGAGAGAGTCCTTTATTTTGATTTACTTTTAACATAAAATTTTGTCTTTTACATCCTGCCAGTACTTTAGCCAGTCTTTTAGCCATAAATGGAAATAATTAAAAGAGAAAAAAAATCAAGTTAATCTCCTAAAACCTTGTATGCTTTTGAAAGAGGCTAGAAGCTTCAGTGGCACGGTTATTTCAAGCCTCACAGTCATAGTCAACTTTGGAATCTTATTCATTTAAGAGTAATTATATTTCAAGCATAATGGATTCCTGGCAATTCTTAAGATGAGATAAAAACTCAATTTAGAGGTGAAAGCTATTTTGCTTTTATTTTAATTTTTAATTAAAGGGTATAAAGGCCCAAAGGAATAGGTTGTTACCAATTTAAACAAAGCAAGTCCAAAGTGTATAGAGTAGGCAATTAGGAAGAGATATTGCTTATTAGATTGGTATTAAGAGGAAAAAATACAAACAACAATGTAAATGAAAATATGTTAGCGTTCTCTATTATTTTAAAATTATGCAGAGTTAATAAATTATAAGAATCTAGAGCTGCATGGAAGATTGATGACTAAGAATAAAAGAGAGTTTATCCTATGTTACATTTATAAATAATCCCCAGATAGAATATGATTTATTTAACTTCTAACTATTTTTTTAAGGATAAAAATAAGGAAGAAAAAGAAACTCTTTTTGGAGGTAAATTATAATTAGCTCTCATTTGTAACCAGAATAAACTTAATATGTTAGAAATACAAAGAAATCTTTTATATAAACATTTTAGGGTATTCTCAAGGCATAGCATAAATATTTATTCAATAATGTATTTTAAATTATTTCACAGTAAAAACTATTTTTAGCTCATAAAAGTAGAACCCACAAAACCAACCAAAATATAGTTGAAACCTGTAACACACCATTCCAACATGAATTAAATATTCTTAAAGCATGCAATTGAAGGAATTGAAAGACTTAGATTAAAAATGAAAAGAGCTAAGAGTAAACACAACTGAAAAAAAAATGAGAAGATAAAATAATTTTGGAAGTGAATACCATGGTACAAAATGACAAAGGTAGAATTTATTTGACCATAAGTACAATAAGTGTCAATATCGAAGGAATTAAAATAGCTAAGACCAAAAACAAAATAAAGGAAAGGTAACAGTCATTAGTGATAAAGTGATAAATGTAGAAGATTATCAAAGAAGCTTTAAATATCTACAGTTGGAGAAAACTAATATTTACAGTTGTCCAGGAACAGTTTCTAGAGACAAAACAAGGCCTAAATCTACATATTATAAGTCCATGATGTACCCTTGAAAATTAACTGGAAGGTTAACTGGAAGGCAGAACTTTGGGACTTTAAGCATAAAGAAAATATTCTTTGGGCTTCCAAAAAAAATAATAAAAATACCAGATTTCTTTAAAGATAAAAAAAAATCACTTCGGCTTAAACTTCTCTGTAGCAACACACAAAGCAATACAATAGTAGGGCAAAATTTTCTACAAATCCAAAGTAAGTGTGCATCAAGGATCTTAAATCTGGCTAAGCTCTCTTTGATGCATCAAGACTGTAAAAAAAGAATAGTGACTGCAAACATGTAAACAAAACTTAAGAATTCTTGTATCGATAAGTCCTTTTTGGGAATTTTCTTAAAGGAAAAACTTCATCAACTCTAGAAGCATTTGGGAAAATTGGCCATGGATAACTGAATATACTTAATAGTAGATCTAAGATTTTAAAAAGGTAGGGACCTGGGTGGAAAACAGTATGCAAATACTATGGACTATGGCAAAACAGAAATAAAACAACTAAAAATTTGGAAGGAGAAAAAAAGGAAGGAAGAACAGAGTGCACTCAATTGATTGCTCTATGAAGAAAACTTGGGATCAAAGGATAGTAGAAGTCTAAGCAAAAAAAAAAAAAAGACTATAAACATTAAAGTTATTTGTATAAATGTTACACCTAGAACAAAAATATGAACCTGGTATTGGCCAAGCTGAACTAGATTCACCAGTTATCCATTCAGATCTGGGTGTAACTGTGAAAGAAATTTACATCTGTGACTTAAGTCTCTAGTCAGATGACTTTAAGTTAATAAAAAAGGGAGATTCTACTGGATGGCTCTGATCTGATCAGGAGGGTTTATTTTAAGAAAGAGCTTAGGCTTTCCCTAAGTTTTGAGGCTCCACAGAGCTCAGACCCGTGAGGTCCCAGCCTGCCAACCTGCTTATGATTTTTCCCTTCCAGATTGCCTACTCTATACACTCTGGACTTGCTTAGCCAACCCTGACAATTGCTTAAGTCAGTTCCTTGTAATAATTTATGACCTATCATCTATCTATCTATCATCTATCTATGTATCTATGTATCTATGTATCTATCCATCTATCCATCTATCATCTATCTATCTATCTATCTATCTATCTATCTATCTATCTATCTATCTATCATCTATCTATCTATCACCTATCATCTTTATCCAACATATATATAGTGTGTGTGTGTGTGTGTGTGTGTGTGTGTGTGTGTGTGTGTACACATATATCTTCTCTGGTTGAATTCTGACAAAAACACTCGGCAAAGAAAATTCAACAGCATGTTAAAAATATACATCACAATGAAGTAGGGTTTATTTCAGGATTGGAGGAATAATTCAGATTAAGAGTTGCATTAATATGATTTATCCTGTTAAGACATCTTAGAAGATTCATCTACAGATGCTGAAAAAATTTCATCGAAATTCAACACCTGTTCCTAATAGCAACACTTACTTACAGGAACTGATGAATAATTCCCTGACATGATAAGCCTCAATGTCAAAACTAAACCACTACAATCTCCAAGCTAAGCCACTGGGAAAAACCTAAATACACATTTTCTGAAGTCAGGAACAAGGAAGAAATATTTACTTTATTACATTTTGTCATTATATTGGAGGTTTTGGTCAATGCAAAAATGACAAGAGACAACACATATGGACTTTGGCATTGGAATAGAAGAAGTGAAAGTATTTATATTTGAAAATAGCATAGATGTTGAAAAACAATACAATCAATGCTAAAGCTTATATAAACAACAATATAAGCAAGCAAGATATGGAAATAACATACAAATTTTATAGTTTTCATATTTATTAATAATCAGTTAAAATATATAATGGAACAGCAGATTGTGTTTATAATGACAGAAGGACAAAAACTTAAGATTAAACTTAACAAATCATAGCAAAACCTGCCCAAGGATGACTACTTTAGAACACACATGAAAGACATAAAAGACTTGAAAATATAAAGATATTCATATATAAATAAATACGTGTTTATATATAGACACACACATATATTCCATATATAGATATGTATGGAGACTATCTAGGTATAAATATAGGTATATGTTGATATACATTTAGCTAGACATAGATATCCAACAAGTTAATTTTTTTTCCTGGAGTTAGACAAGTTTATTCTAAAGTTCATATGGAACTCCTAAAGATAAGAACAGTTATTAAACTTCTATAATTAAAATAGTGTCAAATGGACATAAATGAACAGGTAGATTAATAGAACAGAATAGAAAAACAGAAGTTGATCCAGGTACTCATGAACATTTTGTTTATGATAAAGGAAGTATCTCCAATCCCTCAGGAAAATAGGCTTTTAAATAAATGGTGTTAATGCAATTGGTAGCCATTTGGAAAAAAGGTGAAAATTGGATCTATTACTCACACTATATGTTAAAATATATGCTATGATAACCTGGATATGTAGAGTCCTTCGAAACTGACTTAAAATATAGAAGCAGTAAAAGAAAATGTTGATAAAATAAGAAAAGCACATTAGCGATAACCTAAATAAAGCAAAACAAAACCACAGGCAAAATAAAAACCGAATCACAAAATGGGAAAATATTTGCAGTTTACAAATTATATCGCAGAGGGCTTGTGCCTTTAATATATTAAGGATTCTTAAAACTCAAGAAAGAAAAGACCATAAACCAAATAAACAAATGGGCAAAAACCACAAACAGATCATGAGGAAAGACACACAAATGGCCCTTAAACCTGTGAAAGGAACCTCAGCTTCATTAAAAATAATTATGCAAATTAAAAGTATATAAATGTCATTTTTTAAATATATAGGTAAGACTGACAAACAAAAATGGCTTGATAATCCACTTTGAAGGCAAGATTGTGGGGAGACAGGAATTCTCATTTTTTTTGCCGGTGCTAATGCAAAATGAATCACCAACAAAATTACAGATACCTTTACCTCTTAACTACAAAACACACTTCTCTACACTTAACTGAAAAAAGTACTTCCACAAATATAAAATAGCATATGTACAAAGTTACTTTTGTGGCATTATTTATGATAATACATGACTACTGACACAAATGTCCATCTATATGAGGCTGGTTCAATGGACTATGGTATAATTCCATAATGGAATTCTCTGCTGCTATGAAAAAAAGAAAGATAAATATCTGTGCTCTTATATGTAGTGATTTTTCTGTCAGATTGTTGAATGGAAAACACAGTAGAAACAGAGTGTATAATTTATGCTCCTGATTATGGTATGAAAGAAGGGGAAGTAAAAATTACCATCTATCTATCTATCTATCTATCTATCTATCTATCTTCTATCTATCTCTATCTATCTATCTATCTATCTATCTATCTATCTATCATCTATCTACCTCTCTACCTATCTATACCTACCTACCTACCTACCTATCATCTATCTATCTCTCTATCATCTATCTAATCTATCTATATCATCTATCCATTTATCACCTAACCTATATTGATCACTTCTCAAAATAAAACATAGGGAAGAAAAAAACCAGAATCTAAATCAGAACTTCCTGAAAAATGTTATCTATGGAAAGTTAATCAGAATGAGTGAAGGGGTAGAAAAAGAGCCTGACTTCTCTTTAGTTCTATAATAAGACATGCACTTTAAAATGTCACCATATTATACAAATTATAATGAAATCCACAGAGCTTATGGGAAATTTGGGGTTAGAGGCATAGCACTCAAAAACTTTATCAGCGACACATTAAAAAAAAAGTAGGAACCTAATAAATGTAGTACACAGTTATACACGTTGAATGGTTAAGAAATACATAAATACTACAATAAATATGGCACTCTACCATGAAACAGACCTAAAGTTTGCTAGCGCAAGTGGGTGTCAGTGAGGTAGAAGCAGCAAGGTTAAAGGGAAGTTGTAACACCTTCTCTGGATGTGATGTGTGAAGCTTACAGCAGGGGGTGAGCTGCTGAAATACCTGGTGGATGTTCCAGGTGTGTGCATATGCTCCCTCAGTGGGTTCAGCCAGGTGAGGTTTCCTGTTGATGATATTGTGCATAAGCAAAGACCAAATTTATATTATGCTCAGATATGTAAAAAGTGTTGGGACAAATCAGTATTTTCTAAGACGCATTGAGCAATTTCACTCGAGTATTATGCATTAAAATATAAAATTGTATCACGAAAGGATGAAAGGCATTCCTAAATGAAGTACAAACAAACAAATGCATATACCTATCACACTGATAGAATAACCACGGGAGAAAAGGATTATTTAAAAAAAAAAACCCAAACTACTGTGCATCCTTAGTGGGATATATTCGCAGAATAAAAAGTACTGCAAAACATATCTTAAACATTACTTATGAGTTTATTGTTACTATCAATGTTGGTAATATAATCTGATACTTTTCTGTGTATATTGCAGATATAGCATATAAATGTGTTGATGCTATTAGAAACTAGAATTATTCACTGTCAGGGAAAGAATATATGATTTTAAAAGAATAAAGAGAGAAAACACTTTGATTTTGATTTTGAATTGAAAATATTAGTGTGATATCATGCTTGTTAAAACATATAGTTTATACATTTTTTTTCTTTATAGAAAGGGCCTAAAAGGACATTCTGGCAGCAGTTAGCAGACTTATTACCCAGATCTTGATTTCTAAATATACTTGCTCATGAAAAAGAAGCAGGACTTCTTAGAGAAATGGCTGATTATAGGTCTAAGACAGGAAAGCACATGGTGAAGCTGTAATAGCGTGTGCCTGAAAGGGCCCAAATGCAAATGAGATAATATAAAAAATGACACAAGACCCAGCTGGAAGGACCCCCACATGACAAATTTGATAATTTGCACACCAGAAAAGAATAATGACAGTAATTATGCATTGAATAACAAAGAAAAATCCATTCTTCTTACTGCAGAAAAGTATATATGATTAAGGCTAAGAAATGAGCTCATTAAACCTAAGAGATTCCGTAAATCAAAAGACATAAAAAAATAAAATGACCAGCTTCAAAGTGAATGATATTTGCTTTATGTACAACTGATAATGATTAGTGCTTCAAGTATAAAAAATTTTACATGTTAATAAGATAAAGATAAGAAAAACAACTTAACTATAAACTTAACTGAGTTATGAATAGATAGTTCAGAGACAAGAAAGTACAAATGGCCCCTAAACATGTGAAAAAAAATTAATATCATCACTAGATAGTGATATGCACATTAAAGCCATAGTGACTTAACCTCGCACTGACCAGACCGACAAAAATGAGTCAGTCTTACAGCACAAAGCGTTTTTGAAGATGTGGAGCAATGATACTACTTCACCTACTACTCCTGGGAGTTTAAATTTGTGTAGTGCCTTCACGTTACTCACTAAAGCTGATGATACATTTGCTATGACTCAGCAAGATTCTTGACACACAAGATTGCTCATGGCAACATTATTCATACTCATGTTCTTGATTTGTCTGGCGAATTTTCTTCCCCCCTCCCCAAACAAGTAAATCACATCACACGCGTCTACATGATAAACTAGAGCTAATTGGAATACAATTAATGACATTTTATTGTATTTTAGATTTACTTTAACAGCTGATGAAGATATAAATATTAAAGAAAAATCTTTCCTGAATTTTATTATCGAATTATTATGGAAACATATTTGAAGCTTTTTTTTCTCTTTAGATTAAATACTCTATACTAGGGCATAAAAAATTCAATGGTAATAATTACTATCAAATAAATAAAACTAAAAACTGCGTATCTCAACTGGCATATTTTAAAATTAGAAATTGCTAGGTAATTCTGTATACTCTAAATAAAGCACTAATGACGGTTACTAGCTCATATATATATAAAGGAGAAAAAGCATTCATTTATAAACTAGCCTTTAAAGTGATGATGATACAGCAGAAGATAATTTCTAGATCATCAAGTTCACTATCCTCACTTAATAGGTACAGAGACACACCTAGAGAGGTTAAATTATGTCTAATATTAATCATACATTGTACATATATAATTGAATGCCCTTGTACCTCTGTGTTGTACTCACTGGTGAGTACAGGAAGCTCACAGAAATGGACTGACTTAGACATGTGATGTTGGGAAGTGGCAGAAACCACGCCTCTGACTCCATATTTAGTACTTTTACAAACCCACCCTCACTGCTTCAGGATTAGACCTAAGGGTCTCAGCTGGGTTGTTCAAATGCCAAGAGGGTTCGTTCCTGCACGGAGCCAAGGCACAGGTGACTAAGGGATAGTTAGTCTGGAGAAGCTCAGAAATGGACCCCAGTGAGTGGACACCTTTGTCACAGTGTTATTGCATCTGTCTTTGAGGTGAGGAACAGTCCAGCTGTTATCGGGGACATTGGTCAATAACCGTGTAATTACATACTGTGATCCAGGAGCTTTACTTCTTATCTGACAATCCTCACAACACCCGGAAGGTGGTTGTTATTTTCCTTATTTTCACCACCAAGGAAAGGAGGAGGCTCAGATGGTCAGGCGATTTTCCAAGTTCACCTGACCAGGAATTAACAGCTGTCTCACTCTGAATATTGGCCTCTCTCTTCTGCCCTCTGCCAGTTTCATGGAAGGACTGCCTAAGAGCTATGCTCTCTCCTTAAGAGGATTTAAGTAAAAACGTTTTTTTCCGTTTGTTTTGTTGCAGTTGTTTGTGCATGAGGTTCATATTCAGGATAAAGGCAGAGGTCAGGAGTCTAAGGAAATGGTTCAGTTAGGTTATCAGAATGGGACTCAGGATCTGAACAAGAGACCTGTCCCGTCAGAAAAAAAATAAGATTCTGTTTGCAACCACTGTTTGCCCCTTTATTGCTATAGCATAATACTGGAGATGCAACTGGACAGTGTGCTCGCCTTTAGCATGAACAAGGATGGAGGGCATTGGGGATACTGAGCTTTATATTAGAGCTAAGCTAAGGGGCAAGAGAGGAAAGCAATTGCCCTAACTAGGGGAGAACAGAGGGAGATGTGAGATGTAAGACTAAAGAAAGAATAATAAAAGTTTAGAGGTGCTACCTGAGAAGTATTTACAGTTCTATATTATGAAGGAAAAGCCTGTAAAATTTCCTTTACAATTTATAACTGCTGATTTAAAAAATATATATATTTTGGTTCATAAACATTATTAGACATTCAGTATATGTTTTATTTTCCTTTACCATTTGCTTCTTCCAAATTGTCTACGAAGTTCATTGTTCATTTGTAAATCTAATAATTTATAAATAGAGCTGCAGCTAAGTTAAACATTTAGATTAATGCATGATTACATTTTAAATTGTATTTTAACAGTATGTGAACTGGAATTTTGTGCTGTAATTTTAGCTAAAACATACAAGTTGCAAGTGATGATGGTAAAAGAGGCTGGGGGTATCTGCATGGGTTATACTGGACATCATAACCCATGCTGGACATAACTCAAGTAGGTCTTGCCAAGAGGCAGCCCAGATGGTTTCTACGCTAATGATCCTCAATTAAATCTCCAGCTTCTATCAGAGAAGGCAGAGATGCATTGTGGATAGTCTCTAAATTCCGTTATGGAGCAATGTGGTATGTATCAGATTTACCACACACACAGTGACAACTTTCCAGGAGATGAAGGAGCAAAGGACAGAAAGGATCGTTTTCTATGTATAACTTAGAAAAGTAGAATCTGTTCAGTCCTCATTGCTTGCCTACAGCTAGACTATTCCATTAGAAAGATAGAAACTACTGTCTTATCTGAGACACTGGGTTTTTGCTTCTTTTCGTCATAGCAGCTTGATGTATACTTTAAATAAAACACTGAGGTAATACACAAGCCAGCTGTTCTAGGAACATCGAGTTGGAACCAGAGTTTGAATGACTGTCTCCACATCATAGGCAACCTGGCATCGATGCTCAAGCTTCTCTCCTTTCATTGTTTCTAAAAATTCAAGTGATGGGTTTTGACTGGCCCGTCATACATCACACACCCATTGTCTATACCAATTATTGTGAATGGGAAACCGAGATTCTTGAATAGGTTCAGCTTCGGGCAGATTTTTATTATTTGACCCATTGCTTTGGCTGAGTTATGTAAAAATATGATATTCACATTGGATCTTTGCAGTGAAGGAGTTTCAGGAGAGTTCGTCCTCATAACACAAGGTCATCCACCAGTAACTTTGCTCAACCACAATCATTAGATTTTTAACGACTCAAACAAATATGGTCACCTTCCAAAGTGCTGACTAAATATAAACTGGCTACTCTTATCCTATGGGATTAGCATCCTGGGGACCATGAGGGAAATATCATCAATGTATTTTCAGGCAGAAACAGATTAAACATCATGTCCCCAATCATTCCGAGATCACCAAAGCTATATTTCTCAATTGACTCATTCTATAATAGAGCATAATCTTGAGAATAATCTTATGGTTTATTATTTGATATTCTTAATGAGTGAATGTGACAATCACTGTTTCAGAAAGCTTGGTGAAAACTCCAAATATAAAAGATTTCCATAAACTTTAGAATGGTAATCCACAAATTTCCAGAGAGTAGCTGGGAGAAAACCCATTCGAAAGTATCAGGGTAAAATAGTTAAGTGTTTTGCTGACCAGCAGTTGTCCAGGGACAAACTCACTGTCCTGGTAGGGGTCCCATGTTCCTTATGGAAGGATCATCCTTGGAACTCAACTACCAGTTGAAATTCCCAAACTCTTCACAGAATGATGTTGCTATAAAGCCAGCAAATACTGGTCCTAAACCATGTGTACTTGAAACATATATTTACCTTTTTAAGAAATGTATACATTGAAAAATGCACTGTATAACCTTGAAACTTGGTAAAATTATGTCGCTCCTGCCTGGAATGGACCCCAGATCTATAACTAAAGAAATTGACTGTGTCGTTGCATGAATGATTGATAGGTGACCTAAAGTTTTTGGGTCTCTTATCTGTTTTGCCATGAAATAACGCCTAAAAATGATCCTGGATAATATGTGCATCTTATGTGTACTAGCGTAGGAAGAATTGAATCTGACACAAACAAGAAAAAATAAGGCTCCCCAGTTTCATGCTGGGAATGTTAGTGAAAGTGGATTCAAAAAGCCCTCATCAGAAATTGTGCTGTGATACAATGTCAAAGGTAAGAATGGTGAAACCAGTGTCATCGCCCATCCTGGTACTTAGAAGATTCATGGAAGAACATCTGTCTCTATGAAATGGTTTCCAAATTATGAATCACAAATACTGATTCAGAGGCAGCTTTCCAACCCAAGGATATTGGAAAGACTTTGGTAAAAATCACTTTTCTACAGAGAAAAGCGAGAACAATTTGGGGCTCAGAGACATAATTCAGTTGATGTTGGTGATATTCATGAGGACATTTGGATAAGACCATTCTGTCCAAAAGTGACACATCCCTGAATACCATCAATTTAAACAAGACTGCAATTTGCCTTTTACTCACCTATATGAAGCCCAAGGCTATTCTAGGTACTAATATTTTAATGTATATTTTAGTATTCAGTTTGTGGATTCTCACAAAACATTTTGAAATGTCGATAGGAATTATCTGAATCTAAAATATAAATTTGATGAAAATTAATATTTAAAAAATATCGAGTCTTTTAATTTTTGAAAAAGGAATATCACCCATTTACTTGGGTTTTTAAAAATTTTTATCATAGTTTACAGACACATTTTTTGCATAGTGTTTCTTTTAATTTTTACACAAATGGTGTTATACGCTACATACTATTTACCAATTATTTTAACACTTAATAATACATCTTTAAGATTTTGTAGAATTAATACATACTTTTTAAATGTTTTCTTTCATTTCCTAGTATCAATTTACTATAATTTATTTAACCATTTACGTTTCCAGTTTTTCACTATCATAAGCAAAACTGCAATGAATATTATATAGTTCATTTGGATGATGGAAATTTAGAAGTAGACTCACTGGTTTAAAAAGCATATGTGCTCTTTAAATCTTTAATTTTGTGCATCTCTCTTCTATTTTCTATATATTTAATATTTCCATATGCAATCTTCTTTCTGTAGGATATTTGGAGTTGATTCCTACTTTTCTATCATTTTGTTGAAATCGTGACTAGGGTATTATTTTTCCTGTTATATTTACAATTTGATTATTGCCAGTGACCAGAAAGTTATTGGCTTTTGTGCCAATGTTATATTTGGCATTATCGAGCAGTCTTTGTTTGAATAACTTTGGAGCTAAGGGAAATTTACTGAAGAAGGAAACTCTTTTTCTTGTCTGGTGGATATGAAATTTGCTGCATAGCAAATGTCAGAATTATTGTATTCCATTAACTCTGTGTTATCCTCTGAGCTCACGTATGTGGCTGATGAAAAATTCTTCTGACCATTCGCTAAATTAAAAGGCAGTTCAAGGGTATTGTTTGGTGCCAGACATGGGAGTGAGGGGTAGGTCTTTACCCTGTGGTGGTTACTGTCATTTTTATTGCATGGTAGCTTGGCTTCCTTCTTTTGACATGTGTTGGCAAAGGAAACTGCAAACAATAGTGCAAAGAAAACACACTTTTCTTCCTTAACAAATTATCGTCCGTTTCATTTATTTGAAAGCCGCTACCAGTCTGACCCACTTTACCTAATCCCTCATAATTTGCACTAATCCCCAGCAGGACTTTCATTTGCAGTTTTTATTATTATTATTTTCTTTATTTGAACATGTCCCTTTCATATTCATCATTTTCTGGTGATTCTTCTTCATCGGGGATATTATTCTTCTTTTGCCCAGTTTTCAGAAACTCTGGTCATTATCAGAGATTTCCATTCTTAGTATCTCAGGAAAATCAGATCTCATAGGGTTTCAATTAACACTTGCTGAAATGAGTAGAAATTGGTTAATAAAAAAATACTAGATAAAACAAGGTATCTATTGTTTGTTGCTCAATATTTTCTTTCTGTTCACATAGTCATCATTAATTAACTTATGGAATAGTTATAGAATTCATCCTTTTAAAGCATTCTTGCAAAGCAAGTTTTCATTGGTTGTTTTTTCACAGATGTTTATAAATTGGAGATAAGGCAAGGGGATTGCTTAAATCTTTTTCATTCCAGTATAACTCTGCTATATTTAGTAACACAACAGGGTTAAATGTAGTTACAGTATCCCATTGGAAGAGGGGTTAGGGGTTCATATTTAAAATAAGACATACAAAAGATTGGGTGAAACAAAGTGATCAATAAAATATATTATTAATAATAAACCTTCCTAAATAACCTAGAACATAAAAATCTGTTTGATCAGTCTCCAAGACTATTGAAATGAGGAACATTGAAAAATTTAACATCGCTAATTTCAATTTCTTAAATTAAATTTTTACATAACAAAGGGATATTTTTTTCCTTCTTGCTATTTAGGTCATGAAATAACTACATGAAGCTAGACAGTATATTGATTTTGGTAAACCAGATGGCAGAAGAGAAGCTTATCTGAGCAGACTTTTTATTAAAGAAATAAATTTTAATTCTCTGCTGGGATTATTATCGGAAGGTGGAAACAGTATTTTTTTCCTGTGTACTACTGAGTTTGTGTTCATATACGGATCCAGAAAACATGAAGAAGCACAGCTGTTCACTACATTCTAACCAGAGACTTATTAGAGTAATAAGACATTTTCAAGCCAAATGTGGTGTTATTAGAATGAGAAGTGGTGTGAAAAATCAAGTTCCTACAGCTGGATTAGAGAGCATTTAGACTGTGTGACAAGCTCTACGGGAACACGAAGTTTTCATAGAAAGTTGTGATGAATTAATTTCAACAGATACAGTAAATTAATGTCAAACTCAGAATTATTTTAAAGACAAACAATCGAGATCAATGAATTAGGTGATGGGAGGCAGAACAGAAGAACTTTGCAAATCGAGAGAAAAATAAGAAGCTAATTGGGTAACAAATTTATTTAAGGTATTTTTTTCTTACTCTTCATAATAATCAATCAGTTTAGCTTTATTTTTATTTGGGTGTAAGATATACTTAGTTACAATCACATAGTGATGTAAAAATTTGGAAATATTAGCAAATTAGGCTGTGTAGTAGTAGCTAGTAACATATCACTATGAACTACATATCCTGATTAATTTCAGAAAGACACAAGAAGGGAGTTTTTCATTTCTTCATTAAATGAAACACAGACTTAAATACACTCTACTGCATTTCTAATGTTTCTCAGGGCTTTAAAACTCTTAGTTCTATACCTGGCTGTTGAAAGTATTTTTTTCTGTTCTAAAAGATAGAAAAAAATAGTATTAATAGTGTTCCTAAAATGAATATTTTTTTGAGTAGATGGAAGCACCATTATTTATTTATTTATTTATTTATTTACTTACTTACTTACTTACTTACTTACTTACTAGCAAAACTTTATCAAGTGCTTGCTAGTCAGTACGACCTGTGCTAGGGGATACAAGGATAAATAATTCACATTTGCTATCGTCTGGGAGATTGTCCTTTAGTAGATGGTATGGGATGGTTACAGCATCCACAAAACATGAATCAAGATGAGTGCTTCTGATTTTCTCGAGGGCCAATGAACGTGGCTAAGTCCAAAAGCTGCCGTACAAGAAGTACTGCACCCATGATCAGCAGGTGTGACCTTTAGATGTTGGTCACTTCTGGTCTAAGGATTTAACAGCTGGGTCATGTGAGGAATTTGAACACAGTTGGAAGCAGTACAAACATTGTCAGCTTAGATGCAAGAGCACAATGTTGGATACTTGTTCATTTAGTGCCTATGCCATTTCTTACAAGCAGAACACAGTCCCCGGGCTCCAGAACAAAGAAGCCTCCACACAAAATCAGACCATGCATACAGGCACTCGGTCATCAGCAGACAATGTTGGTACTCAGTTGGGGACGGACTGCTGGTTAGACATCTTGTCCCTGAGGCAAATTGATATCAACAGGAAATAATGCTCTTGGAGGCAGCAATTTCAAACTCCGCAGGCAATGCTATGTTTCTTTTTAAGTGTTATTTATTTTCTGGAACATAATTCAGGGGAAATTATTGTGCCATTTTAGATACCGCTACTTTGGTCTTCTTCATTTATAAGCACTTCATTTTTTATTGTATTAAAACCTTTTATTTTGTTAGTCTGTTCTTTGATATATCCTGATGTGTTATTTGTTGGTGGTTGTTTCTGCACTGCGCTCATAATTAGGATCATAAACAGCAGGTGTGGTAGTGCTTTGCGGACTGTCAAATTGAATGTCTTGAGCAAAGTGGCAATTATTTCATTGAAATCAAGCAATTCAGCACTTTAATGGCATAGTTATAATTGGTCTCTATGCCCTGGACAAGATTACTTTATTCCCGTTCTTGAAATATTATGTTCTCAGGTGCGTTCAAAACAAATCTTATATTGGAAAACTAATTGATGGCTTAAGTGTTCAATATAAACATTAATAATAGTGTGTTCTGTCATGTGGCAACTCAATTATTTTAACTTCTGAGGGCACCTAATGATTTTCTTCTCGAAGTCCTTTAGTTTTTGAATATATTACTGATGTCACTTCAATCATGTGATTCTGGTAGAGCCCACTATGGCTACAGTAATTGTCTAGGATGCAGTACCTGACCAGGTTGGCTCCATTATGATAGTCCTCCTCCCTGACTATCATTATTTGCTCAAAGGTGGGTAATTTATTCAATTTGTGCCAATACAACATTTCCTGGGGATTTTTAGAGTTAACATTAGGCAAAAAATTATTTTTCCCCCAGAAATGAGAATCAGAAATATTAAGAAGATCTTTGGTGTTCTTTGCTTTCAGGTTAGTGGAAGAAACATATTGACTGAAGTGATTGAGAACCAAAGGCAAGAAATGGAGTTGATTTTGGAAATTATCAAGTCTTTTGCTCTAGTCACTTTGTGGCCCAGGTACACCCTTGCCCTTGACAAAGATTAGTTACATGTACCAATAAATCCTTTGTATGACATTGAGTTAGTTCAGGTGATTTTCTATAATTGCAATTAAAATATATTCAATAAACATGACAAAAATGATTTTTTTCTTATATTTAAATTCTTCCTCTGCAAGCGGGGTGACGTTATTTAATGTTTCTCACAGTTGCCCCCAAATGTTCATTATACATATTCCTAAAAACTTGGCACACGCTTTCCTATTTTAAATACACTTTAAAACATAACCTCTTTATCTAGGCTGAAATGTGCCAAATTAAGCATTGTTTATAATGTGAGTAAATAAAATCAGATAATTTAGATAATTCAGGCGCAGAGCTCACTTATTTTCTTTGGTACATTTGGAGAAAATAACTTTAAGTAGAGATGGAAAGGTCATCTATCTAAATGTTCAAGGTTCTAGACCTAAGAAACTCATCCATAAATGAAGTATTTATTAACAAAAAAAAAAAAAGGAAGAGAGAAAAAGAAATCTGCTATAAAAGAGTAATTTTTTTTAGCTAGCATATCTGTGCTATACTATTACTAGTGCTCGATATCTAACATTTGTTTTGCTAATATGCACGTAGAACTAAAGAGAGGGGATTTTGGTTAACTTGAATAATGTTAAAATACTACTATGCTAATTTCATCAAAGTAAATGTATATTAGGCTATGTATGTATTTATTAATTTTTATGGCGAGAACTTTTAAGATTTACTCTCTTGGCAACTTTCAAGTAAATACATTATTGTTAACTATAGTCACCATGCTGTACATTAGGTCCCCAGAACTTATTCATCTAAAAACTGGGAGTTTTTCCGTTTCGATCACCCTCACCTACCCCTAGCCCCCTCTGCCATGCCCCCAGTGACCAACAATCTGTACTTTGTTTCTACGATTTTTTAAAGATTCTTCATATAAATAGCATGATACGATATTTGTCTTTGCCTGACTTATTTCACTTAGCATAGTTTCCTCAAAGTCTATCCATTTTGTTTCAAATGGCGATATTTCCTTCTTTTTTGTGGTTGGATAATATCCCATTGTGTTTATATGCTATATTTTCTTTATCTATTCATTTGTCGATGGATGCTTCGGTTGTTTCTATGCTTGACAATTGTAAATAATGTGGCAGTGAACATGGAGCATAGATATCTCTTTGAGATAGTGATTTCATTTTCTTCAGACATGTGATCAGAAATGGACTTGTTGGATCATAATGGTAGTTCTATTTTTAATTTTTGAGGAATATCTCTACTGTTTTTCCATAGTGGCCACACCATTTACAGTCCTATCAACAGTGTACATGTGTTCTCTTTTCTACACATTGTCACCAGCATTTGTTATATCTTGTTGTTTTTTTCTCTTGATAATAGCCATTCTAACAGGTGCGAGGTGATATCTCTTGGTGGTTTTGAATTGCATTCTTTAGTGATGATTTGTGATGTTGAGCACCTTTTTATATACTTGTTGGCCATCTGTATGTCTTCTTTGAAAAAATGTCTATTGAGATCCTCTGCAAATTATTTAATCAGATTTTTTTTTTGTTATTGAGTTAATATGTTTTTTATATATTTTGGATGTTAACCCTTTATCAGATATATGATTTGCAAATTTTTTCTTGCATTCATTAGACTGTATTTTCACTTTGTTAATGATTTGTTTTGCTGCATGAAAAAACTAGCAGCTCGTTGGGTCACTTAATAAATAAGCCAGAGTAAAACACCCAGTGAAGAATATGTGACCTCCAAATCCTAAGTGGTTCGCTAGGTATTACACTTTATTTCGGTTGTAGGAAGAGCCAGATATAACAACTTATCCTTTACTTTGCAATAGATGATTTGAAAAGCCCTACATCCTCTGCTAGAAATTTCACTATGGTAGAAGGCCCATGAATTTTAGTCAGATATATTTCTCATCTTCTGACATTCATATATATCTTACCAATAAGTCTAAAGTAGTTGCTTCTTCTAGGTCCAGCCAGAAACATGTCATTAATATAACGAGCCAGTGTGATATTTTGTGGAAGGGGAAGTCATCAAGATTTCTACAAGGTAAATTATGACATAGAGCTGGAGAGTTGTGCTCCTGGATGGTGAAAACATATAGCTAGCCTTGCCAGATGAAAGCAGACAGCTTCTCATAGTCTTTATTGACAGGCATGGAGAAAAAAGCATTTGTCAGAAAAAATAACTACCTACCAGGTGCCAGGGGATGTAACGAAGCCACAAGTAATGAAGCCACATTGGCTACAGCAACTGTAATTGGAATCACCACCTGGATAAGCTTATGAAAACCCACTGTCGTTCTCCAAGATCCATCTGGCTTCCATACAGGCAAAGCAGTTGAGCTGAATGAGGATGCAGTGGGAATCACTACCCCTGCATCCTTCAGGTCCATCATGGTAGCTCTAATCTTTGCAGTCTCTCTAGGAATGTGGTCTTTCATTTGGTTTACTATTTTCCTGGGTAGACGCACTGCTAGTGGTTTCTACTTGGGCTTTCCCACAATAATAGCTTTCATTCCACAGTTCAGGGAACCAATGCGGGGTTCTGCCAACTGCTCAGTGTATCCCAATTATGCATTCTGGAAATGGAGAAATAACCAAAGGTGAATTCAGGGACCTACTAGGCCCACTGTGGGATGGACCTGAGCTAAAACTCCATTGATCGCCTGACCTCCATAAGCCCCTATTCTGACTGTTGGGCTTCAGTGATATTTTGGGTCTCTTGGAATTAGTGTCAGTTCAGTATCAGGTTTAATAGTTCCTTAAGTATCTATTTTCCCCCCAATGTACAACTACTCTCATAAAAGGTTATAGATCCTGTTCGAGAAAGAGTAACAGTATAATTTTAGTAGCATACTGGGGTCTTTCTTTAAGGAGAAATGGCCTCTCCTTCATTCAAGGGATTCTGGGTCTATAAACTGGCTCAATGTGGGAATCGATTGACAGGCTATGACTCCTTGTATTTATGATTCAGGTTAGACCTGTTCTCTTGACCTAGAACTTTTCTGTTCACACAGATCAAATAAGACTTTTGTAGGCTTCCTAATTATTTCACTTCTAGGAACACCCTGGTCAACTAGCCAATGCCATAAATCTGTGTAAATCAGACTATTCTGTTTGCTGTTTTGACTCTCCTGTCCATTAGAGTAATGGTACCCACTTTGACTTTGGCAATTTGAGTGCCGCCACTTGGTCTCTATTATCCCAGGAGTCAATCACTCCCACTGCATTTAGGTTTCACAATTCAGTGACTAGAGCTCCCCTGTAAGATCTAGTCTACAGAGAAGTCGATCACAGAGCTCTTTGAGGATGCCAGGGCTCCCCTCATAAATATATTTCTTGCAGTACTGGTGAAAAGTATGTGTTCTGGACTCTCCCACTGTAGGTGAGTAGGTCTTAAATGACAAATCCACTCTAACACAGCAGTCTTCCTAAATCTTTGAATCCTTTCCTCTACATTAAACCAAAGTAAACACAGCATTTCTAATTTACTCATTGTGGGCCACCCTTTGGTGCATTCATTAGCCAGCCAACCAAACTGTTAGAGCCCTATTTACGACGCAAGTTGTAACATTAAATGCAGAATCTCTGCGTTGTGAGTCCATATCGATAAAATTTGGCTTGTTCCAACTTTATATTCCTTCCACCATTATCCCACACCCTTAAGTATTTATTTCCGTACACGTTTTCCAGACTTTTGTCTTTATAAATTAGAAAACTCAAGTAGTTCTTTTGGAGGGTAGCACACCTTCTCATCGGTGACACTGTACCTTATAATTATGGGCCTGTTGTGACTTGAGTCTAATCGTGTGTGTAGAAGCTGACAGTGGTGGTGGGAGCGTGTCCACAGGAGAATCAGCGTTGTCCTGACTCTCAGGGGAGGCGTCACTGATTCCTCAGGCAGCGAAGGGTTAATCAGATGGGGGCAGGGAGGCTGGTTCCACCGGCAAAGAAGACTCATCAGTTTAGGGGCTCAGAGTCCCTGGCTTCATTAGTGTCTTCCCACAATTCTCATCTCAATTTATAGGATTCCATTCTTTCCCAATCAGTAGACGCCCTGTGAGCCTGCGAGTTCAGCTTGCTTTGTAATTCAGCCAGTCGCAAAATGTGATTATGCCTCTGATTTTCAGCACTCTCAGCCCTCCAGCCACTCCGTCTCCAGAATGGCACACATTGAAGCTTTTAGGTCATTTATACGGCACCTGAGCTAAAATTTGAATTCTTGAGCTCATCCCTTTTTTTTTTTTTAAATCACTTTGTCCAGCAATGTCACTCTTATTATATTTGTTAGTTTTCCAAAAATGTTTGAAAGTATGATATGCATCGTCCCTGAGCTTCTTGCTTCTGATAAGTGGCTGATGAGGAGTATCCAACAGAGATATTTTGCATATCTTTTATCAGATCATGGGTCATTGCATGAATACCAGAGCTCTCTGTCACTGGAAATATAGTTATTATCATCTTTAAATTGATTCAGATTAGAGAGCCAATTCCAGAAATATCAGAACCAATTTAGAAAATTCATTCCTTTTTTAAAAGGTATGTGTTTAATTAGTTTTAAGCATACAGAACATTGGTTAGACATCTATATAGTTCATAAAATGATCCCCCCAATTGCTCCCTCCCTCCCCTGGCCCTCCACCCAGCCATCATATTAACGCTAACTGCATTTCCTCAGCTGCGCTCCCCATCCCCGTGACCAACTATCAACTACTAATTTGTACTTCTTTAACCCTTCACCCCATTTTCCCAGTCCCCCAACCCCCTCACCTTCGTCCGTCACCAAATTGTCCATATATTTTTGAGTCTAGAAAACTCATTTTTACAATTTTGTTCCTCAGGTTTCTTTAGAGAAATAGAATCGACAAGAGGCTCTCTCTCTCCTCTCTCTCTGTCTCTCTCCGTCTCTCTCTGTCTCTCTGTCTCTGTCTCTGTCTCTCTCTCTCTGTCTCTCTCTCTCTCTCTCTGTCTCTCTCTCTCTCTCTCTCTCTCTCTCTCTCTCTATATATATATATATATATATATATGATAATGGAGACTGAGAATTTACAAACTAGAGACTCAGGTGAGATGGTGGTGTAGTTCCAATCGAACATCAGCAGCCTGAGAACCAGAAGAACTGATGGTGTGAGTTCAAGTCATAGTCCAAAGTCCTGAGAACTGAGGGTCATTGGTGTAAGTTCCAGCCCAAGTCTAAAGGCATGCCAATGGTATAAGTCCCAGTCCAGGAGCAGAGAATACTGCTGTCCAAGTTCATCATGTCAGGTGGAAAGTGAGAATTCTCCTTTCTCCTCCTTTTTGTTCTATTAAGATTCTGGACAGATGGGGTGATATCCACCCACATTAGGGCGGTCAACCTGCTTAACCCAGTCCACTAATTCAAATGCTAATCTATTCTGAAAACACCCTCACGGATGCAGCCAGAATACTATTTAACCAGATATCTGTGCATCCCATGACTCAGTCAGGTTAATGCATAAAATTATTCATCACAGTAAATGTTGATGAACTCTTATGAAAGGATGTTTTAATTGCTTCCCACTAATGGGTGATGATCCTATGTGAAATAATAAAGTAATTTCAATCCCCTACCCTCCCTTTCATGATTCCACTCCTGTAGCAGTTATATTTTTGTCTTATAGACATTATATGATATAACAAATATAATGTAATTTATATTATAAACATAAATGTATTGCTAGCAATTTCATTTTCTTCTCCTGTGTTCTCACACAAACAGATCTGTCATTAGAATATATTCTATAATTAGTAGAATTAGAATTAGTCTTCCTAATTGTCATCTCCTCTGATGACAGTTTTTTCCTTCATTAAGATAATCCCAGTTTGCTGATTCAGTCTAGTCAAAATTGTTTTTGTTTTTTTTGTAATCCCATGCAAGTACGCTCTCGGAAATGTTTTTAGGACTCCCTGAGGGAGGCTCATAATTTCCGAGGACGATTTATGATGTTAAGGGACCCAAAAGCACCAGGCTTTCCACATCGAAGATATATTGCTTGTTTTCTCATGCCATGATAGGATTAATGATATTTTTTGATTTTATTCTAAAGGTCAAAAATACTGCTGCTGTGTCTGGAAAATATCTGCTCGTGTTCTTTATCCCTTTGTCTTTTTGCTCAAATAAATAAATAATAAAGAGCTAACCTGCTTCGAGTGAGAACAAGTACATACAGAAGATGGAAGGATTTTTCATTTCTTCTACAAAACCACACAGACGTTCTGAACTAATTTTATGTTGCAAATAAATACACTTAATTTAAACACAGAGGCTTTGTTATTTATTATCTCATATCCCTCCATCAGTCGGGACCAGAAACTGTAGTGTGTCCCTTCATCCTCTGGCATACCTCTGAGAAAGGGGCTTAGTCACAGTTTAGCTCCCAGAAACGGAGACTTGGAAGAGATTTGTTGAACGCTTTAGGTAGACCATTTTGGTTATAAGAAACAGAATATATGTGCAGCTTAGTTCTTTTAAGAGAGGGTATTTTAAAGAGAGAATTGGAAAGATATTCTGCCTCGCGAATACTCTTCTGTTCTCTTTCATATACCGCATTGCCATTCTCTTTCTAGGCTGTTCCAGTTCTCTCTCTTGTCCACTCCATTTTTCTCTCTTACTATCGGCTTCCTCAGGTCATTTACAGAGTTTGCTCTTACAACTTTGATTTGAGACTTAACCTTCCAGCTCTGGCTTTCTCTATTAACCACATTTATTGTCTTGGAATCTCTTAGCTCACATTGCAAAAGAGAGGGATCCTGGCTCCATCCACATTTTCAGGTAGGCAGTAGATGGCAGTTAGCTATGGCTGAAGGGAGTGAGCATGGCTGAGTCCCCGTGAGGACATGTGTGCCCATCATCTGCTTGTGCAGTGAGGAGTGTGTGCTGAGTAGCTTCTCTTCGTTGGGATGATGGGCAGCTAGGTAATATGAACAAGTGTGTTACAAAGTGCTAGTAACATTTCAGCTATTGAGTTATATAGGGTGCTATCATTTAAAAATTAATGGTTAGCAGTACAAAAAGTTTTCACTGTAATAAATCTGAATTTTTAAAAAAATAATGCTGGAAAGAAATTTAAAATGATGAGGTGAAATGGAAATGGATCTTAGGAAAATTTGGAAATGAAACAAAGTGGTGTCAATGAAGAAGGAGGAAACTAATTGAATTAGTATTTGTTGTTTTAATAAGAAATCCGTAACTACGTCTTAAGAGGGAGAGAAATAGAATATATCATCTTAATGTCACATATATTTTAAAAAGAAAACAAATTTAATAGATGATTACAGAATTAAAATTCAGCCTAAAAGTGTAAGCTAAAAGCTTTTAAATCAAACTTTACAGTCACATTTGATTAATCTTTCTTCTTCTTATGCCAGGAGTCATTAACATCTTAATCTACTTTCTCGATACTTATAAAATCCATCTTTCCTCCTTTCTTTCCTTCCTTTCTGCTTCCTCTCTCCCTCTTTCTCTTTCTTCTTCCCTCTTCCTTTGCTCCATTCTCTCTCCACCCCTTTCTTTTGTGCACACCATTACTATCCTATTTAGGTAACTTTTAAAGCATATTCTTCTTCTAATGGTTTCATTACATCAAGTTTTTCCCTTCTTAAGGTTAATTCTCAACACTGCCCTCAGAGGAATACCTGCGAGGCACACATACCACTATACTGTCTTCCTTTTAAAACTATTTTATGGCTTCTTCTGTACATTCACATCATTACTCCAAAGATTTTTTTTAATGCTTATTTAGTGAACTTGAGCGACCTGGCCAGGTTCATTTTATCCTGCTGGATGTCATTTGTTACGCTTGACACATATGACACTTACGTTATTCTTATATTTCAGTTGGACGAAATCCCAGTTGATCTTCGAAGTCCAAGTAAATTTGTTTTCCTTTGTGCAATCTTCCCTTCTATTCATGCCTTCTCCTGTATGTAATTAGTTCTCTTCTCTTGTTGCCATTGTCTTTACACCTCCATTAAAGCACTTACCATACCTAGTCTGGTATATTTCTCTGTTAAGAAACATGAGCAGAAACAAAGAAAAAACAAAAACAAAAAAATTGACAACGAAAATGACAGCAAAAGAATGTATGTCTGGCAGTTTTGCTATTTTGTTAAGATACTACTTTAATGAATATTTTAGTTTCATATTTTTCATTTATTTGTTTTACAAAAAGCGCGTTCTATTTCCTAGGCGTGTTACTTTATCTATATAATTAAGCCTTAAATTACAAACCCAAATGCTGTATACTTGAGAAAAAATGAATCGACTGTACCCAGAAGCAAGTAATTCTTTAGCAGCAGTAGCAGAAATCAGCAAAATGAATCATGTTAGAATATGTGATATTTCCATAACATCTGTAGGCAACAATTATCTAACTAAAGATTTCCTTACAAATCTTTAATAAACACATGACAGTTTCTCTGTGTATGTGTGTGGAGGATACAGCAAAATGTATTATTTAAATGTACCAGGTCCTGCTCCTCCACTCCAGGGTTCATTTATGGGATCCAAACATCTTAATGATGGCATTTGTCCAACTTGGAATATTTCAGGAAACTTCTGACATGATTTTGTCCATCTTAAATGCAAAACATAAACGCATTTCCTTTAACAAACTCATATCATTTGAATAACAAGGCCAGCTGATTAAATTAGGCAGAGACAAGGATAGCATTCTAGAAGGTGTTATTTCTCCTTACCTGGTGATAAGGGATAGGGGAAAGACAAGACCTGATGTTGTTTTTGTTTATAAATAGTAGTCAACCTTATTTAGGAAAAATAGGTAGTACTGACTCTTGCTCTCATGGTAGTTACCGTATTGTAATTTTTCTCTCTCTTCTATGCTGAATTTAGTATTTGTTTTCACCTGATTTTGCACGTGTGAAAATTTTGGGGCAAAACCCAATGTGACTTACGATTGTGCTGAATCAGGTCCTGAAACCATCTAGAATCTTGCCTGTGTATCAGAGGCACTTTTGGTGGGAGATTAAGCTTTGCTTTAAAATGGCCTGCTTTGTTTTGCTTCTCCTTTCTCCTTTTAGGACATGTGTTGCCATCAATGCCAGAAGAAGAGTTGTGTTGAAGGCCAACTTCCTTGTATACCCAGCCTTAATTTTCTCTTGTTTCACTGAGATGTTGTTTTATCTTTCACATCTTCTCATGCACGTCTCATATTGCTTATCTGATTTTTTCCATTCATCTTATACGTGCACAAATCTCTCCATTCTTTAAGATACAAATTAATATTTAATCTCCTAGTTATTATTTAAATTTTCATTTTCTTGAAATAGGTGTCAACAATTGCTAGCCCCACATTCTCAACCCCTGGGTACTTCTCAAACCAACTGCAATCTGCCTTCAGTTCTTATAAATCTAGTGGAACTTCATTAACTAAGGTACAGAGTGATTTTATAATTACTAAATCCAACAGATACCATCTAATCTTCACCTTGAGCTGTCTGGTGCATTTGACATTATCGATATTTAAAGTTTCTTCTTCCTTGGTATCCAAAACGAAACGGTCTGGCTCTCCATATTTTTTAAATAATATTTTAAAAGGACTTCATAAGAAATCTTACATGGATTTCATTTTAACTTTGGTATTTCCTTTGGCCTCATATTGAGATCACTACTTACATTAAGTAGTCTATCAGAGAAATAAAACCAATAGGATATTTTATGTATGTACACACACACACATAAGACACAGACACACATATGTATTTATTACAAGTAATTGCTTTACCTCAATTGGCTTTTACCATTGAGGAGGTTAGTTAAATAGTCCCTGCAAGACTGTCTCAGCTTCTGATTGATGTTGGAGCCTGAAGTCGCTGGGCAGGTAGCCGGAAGAGAACATTAGGAACATTACGCCCATGAGCACGGGCGTAAAGCCACAAGGATGAGCTGAAACTTGTATACATTCTTGTTGCCTCTGTCCTTGATGATAAGGCGTCCCGCAGAAGCTGAGGTCTTTTGTCTCAAAGCCACGCTCATACATCTAGTCTAGCTGTTGCTAACCGCCAATGAGGTAAGTCAGTAGATCAGCAACAACTAGTGTATGCTACGAAACGGTTGCCACCATTTTCTGCCTTTCGAAATTTCAGGAGAGTCTCCGTGAGGTCCACACCTACCAGAAACATACACCAAAAGGAATTTTGTTGAAGATGTTTATGTCTATGTTCATGAGAGGTATCGTTCTATTTTTCTTGGGACGTCTTTGTCTGGTTTTAGTAGTAGATTAATTCTGGCTTCATGTAGTTACAGAGCGTTCTTTTCCATTTTCTGGAAGAAATTGTAGAGAATGTGTATTTTTCCCTGCTTAAATTTTGATATAATTCACCAGTGACACCATCTGAGCATGTTGCTTTCCTTTTTGGAAGATTTAAAAGTTATTGATTCAATTTTTTTAACAGATATACGGATAATTTTTCTTGTGTGTGTTTTGGTACTTTGTGTCATTTAAGGAATTGGTCCATTCCATCTAAGTTATCAAAACATGAGAACATAGAGTTGTTCGTAATGTTTTTGACTTCCTTTTTAATGTTCATGGGATCAGTGGTGACACTTTCATTTCTAATAGCAGTAATTTGTATCTTTTTTGCATGTGTTAGTCCACACAAAATTTATGTATGGCAAGAGCAAGTTCATAAGGTAATACTTAAACTTTATTAAAATAAATAGAAGTGCTGTATTTTGGGTGTGTTTATTTTTTTCTAAAACATTTAAAAGCCCCAGTTTGACTAGATTAAAGATAAAAGCTATTTAATAAATTGAAGTATAATTTTTGAAAGCAATAATTTTTCTCAATATGGAAGACATTTAGTATTCGAAAACTTAAGAATATCAGTAAACAAATCAAGACTATCCTGTAATATATGGGGAATTCGGGAGAAAATAATAGCCTTATGCTAATGAAATGCAACATGGTATAGCGGAAAGAATTGTGCAGCAATGTCTTAAAGACATGGGTTCTTTTTCCAAAATTTTTTTATCTAGCTTTATAATCTTGGTAGAATAACTTGATTACTTTTAGTCTCAGAATTTTCAGGTTCTAAGTCTTCTGATATAGATATTACTTACTGTATGTGCTTAGTGCTTTAGCATATTTTATTTCCTATTAACCCTGCAAAATAAAATTAAGAAACACAGTATATGAGATATTTGGAAGATGTAAAATCTCATAGTGATATCTAGGGTTTGTATTGAATTTACGTAGCAATTTTGGTTATTTGATTTTATGGATTATTTATTTTCCATTAACTAAAAGAGTGGGAGTATTATTACTATCATCACCATACAAACTCACGAAGGTAATGATGCTATCAATTCAAGTGATATTACTAGATAGGAATTATCGCATTCATATCTTCAAACTCCATCATAAGAGTTGAAAGTTCTTATAATTTGGATTAAGTCAGTGCATTTCTTAAAATAAATTGAACATGGGGATATTAACTCATTGAACCACAATTATTCCTGTTTTATATTTAGGTTTTTGGTTGGTTAGTAAATGTTTGAATATAATAGTGACCTAAGACAGATAAATTTTACTAGGTGGGAATGTAAAACTGGATATAATATACATCATAACTCCATATAGAAAACAGTTTTGCCTAAGATTTCATGTTGGAAAGCTGGAGGGTGAATTCATTTTTCTTTCTACCATTTTTTCCCCTTTTTAATTTAAGTAGGTTATATTATGCCACTGATGCTAAAGGTGCAAAATATCTCAAATAAGCTTTATCAACTTTTATTGATTTTGTGGTTTACACTGACAAATTTTGAAGCCTGAAAGTGATTTCCGGTTTCATCGTTCCATTTTCAGCAAAAGCAGTCAGTCATAGGAGATGTCTAGCATGTTAGTTAAAATGACCTTCATGGAGCAAGAATGAATGGGACTCAACATTACAGCCTGGTTCAGTTGGTCATTTTACATGGTGAACATAAAGGGTATCAATATCCGTTAGGTGGCTGTCATATCTCTGCACAAAAATGATGCCCATTATTACTGTATGCTCTATTAATTATAGATTGAGAGAGAGAGAGAGAGAGAGAGAGAGAGAGAGAGAGAGAGAGAGAGAAAGCGTGCGCACTGGGAGACAATGGAAAAATTAGAGCATGAGAAAAACTATGGAGAGATTATTTCTGTCCATAAGTAAGGACAGCAGGAGGTTTCCACAGTCCAGGATTACAAAATGACTCTCTCTTACATACCATTTTTATTATTTTTATCGATCATATATTTTAGTGGTTTTTTTTGTTTGTTTATTTGTTTGCTTTTTTTACGATAAACACCATTACTAAGGTAAAAGGAGCATGACTCTAATTCCAGCATCATGAAACAAACTGAGCCACTTATTAGGTTTTTGGGAATGCTAATATGTCAGTGTTTGTGTTTTTGTGTATCCTAGTTTTTGTTTTATATTTCAAAAAATGGTCAGGGTCATACTGTTTGTTCAATCTTGTGGAGATGAGCGAGCAGAGATAGCATTCAAAACCGAGATTCGGTTGCCTGCCAATGTGGGAGAGATAGGCTCAGAGGCTTATTTTATTTGATTAGGAAAAAAAAATTACTGTGGCATTTCTTACACACAACAGTTTGGACTGATGGGATTAATGTTTGAACATCAATTTCTTGGTTGAGTGGGATATGCACCCGTTTGAAGCATGATGGTTGAGAAACTGGATGTTGCTTAAAATATTAAATAGGTAAAAGAAAAAGATACTGTCTAAATCTTAGAGTAATATTCAGGATGGTCAAATTCGAGCATATAAACACGAAGAAAGTATAACAAGGAAAAATCTGAGAATGGCAAATTATTAGTTTGGATTGGGTTTTAGATAACAGTTTTCAAGAAAGGAGATTTTTCTTAAAAAATGTTGAAAAGCTTTAACTAGTATTTACATATCTCCAAAAATTAGGGTGAAGATTGTATCTATTCTGACTCTGAAACTTATGGTTTTTCTCCTGAACCATGCCTACATAGCTTTAGAAATCTATTTGAAGTAACTAAATTGTGCTATGAAATTCATATCTAGAGATACATTCAGTGTTACAAAGTGTATTTGTAATTTGAATGGATAATGAGTTCATTATGAGGAAGAAAATTCTAAAAAGGAGCAAAGGGATTAATATTTTATAAAATATTATTTGAAAAATGTTGGTGTATATAATTTGGTTACACTCATGAGAAGTTTTAAGAGGTGTTAATGTTGAAACTTTTGTTTGTTTTGTTATGTTCTTAAAATCTCTCTTTTGTCTGTATTTTGAGCTTTTCTTTTTTTTTAACTGCTAGTGTAGAGAAGATACCCAGGACATGATGGAGAGGCTGGCAAGGGATTAATCTATTTGGCAGCAATAATCTTGTTCTAAAATGCCTCTGAAAATTCATGTTTGACTTACTAAAGTAATGCAAAGCTTTGCAGAACAGCTTAAAGCTTCGTAAGGATTTATGACAGTCACATCTTCTAATTTTCACTTGTGAAAGAAAGTCATAAAGAAATGACATAATTCTATGAGGCCCTTTACAATTTAATAGAATTTAATGCCATAATAAATAATGTGGAAAAAAATCTAATAAAGGACTTATACTGGGAAATCTTATTTATTTTTTCTTAGGCTTTTTCCTAACCATGAAGGATCTCACTTTTTCTCATCTACAATAAAATACCAGCTTTTTCTACCTCCATTATTTTCATAGGAATACAACCGGAGAAAACATGTGGAAATCTTTTAGTTACAAATCACTGTTCAAATGCAAATTTGTAAAAATTACACACCTGTTTTTTTCCAGAATTTTTTCAACTGTTGTACTGTTGTTCATTCTCTGATATCTCTGGTTCACTTATACTGCACTTAACATTGTTATTTTCTATTCTAAGTGATTTCTCTGAAGCCTAATAGTAGTTCTTCGGATAAAATTCTCTTCTAAGTTCTGTTTAGCATTTTCTTATATTAAATCCCTTTATATAAAATCCTTTGTACTCCACATATTTCCCTTGAATAATCCCTCAGGGAAAACTCTTAATTTACCACAAAGGGAATTGTTCTCCTTTTCCATTAGGGAGTAATCAGTTCTCAAGGAAAGGTACTAAGAATCAAATCCTTTAAACGATTCTCCTTTACTAAATAGCAAGTAGGCCATCTTCCTTCTTTATCCTTCAATAGCAACATTGAAGAGTCTTCATCATTTTCTTGTAGTGAGGGTTTTTTCAAAGGTTTAATTGGTACTTCTATAGGCATGAGAAAATGAAAAAAAAAAGTTAAATAAATCTCTCTTCTCACACTCAGGTCAAATCTCAAAAAAAAAAAAAAAAAAAAAAAAAAAAAAAAAAAGAAGAAAAGAAAAAAAACCACACAAACAAACAAACAAAACAGGTGACAACTCCCGAGTCTCAGAAATGTGATTAAGAGCAGTGATGATTTCCTCCTTCTCATTTCTCAATTTCAAAATTGATTCTATTCTCCAACATTCATTAGCTATGTTAAAGTGGGACAGTGTGTTAGGACATGTCTTGCTGTTTTCTACATTTCTTTATGTCTTCTATCAGATTGTGGATTATCTCAAAAAATTGTTTTGACTAATATACTGAAACAAAGCTTTATGCAGTCAACAATGTTTCTAGCATTTCAAAGAAAAAAATAGAAAACTATATTCAGTCATGAGTTCAATGAAGTTAGTAAACAAAAGAAACTTATTTGGGGAGGGTGGGGAGTTAAATGGGTGAAGGTGGTCTAAAGATACAAACTTCCAATTATAAAATAAGTCATGAAGTTGTAATGTAAGCTAGATGACTATAGTTAATGATACTGTATTATACATTTGAAAGTTGAATCACAAGAAAAAAATTGTAACTTTGTATGATGATGGATGTTAACTAGACTTGCTGTGGTGACCAATTCCCTATATATACAAATACTGAATCTTTATGTTGTATACCCGAAACTAATATAATATTTTACATCAATTATAGTTCAATAAAAAAAAAACTTACAACTCGCTTAATTATTTGTTTAATTTATATCTTCCTCCATGAAGATAGGGACTTTTTTTCTACTATGAATTATTGTTCCAATAGACAAGTTGGTCTTATTTCTGGTCAGGTTAGGGGACAGAAGCTCTAAATAAGGAAATTTCTTTACTCCCTGCATTCATTATCTATTGTTGCATAATGAATGAACCCTAAATGTAGTAATGTAGTGGATTAAGACAGGAACATGTTTTTTTTTTGTTTTGTTTTTTTGTTTTTTGTTTTTAAATCTCATGAATGAGCAGTTGGGACGACAAAAGATCATGTCTTGGGAACAGGCTTGTGGCTAGATCTATGGGACAAAGCATAAAGTGTGCTGATCTTTGGGTCTCACGTGAATGCCCACCAGAAAGCATCTGCCGCCGAATTGAAAATCAGTAGCTCGCACGGCACCAACATACCTCACTGACCCCTCTGGAGCTCACACGATGGGTTCATGAACTTAGTGGCTATGATGGTAGCAGTGAGAGTACTGGTCCCACAGCATGGGCTTCCTCTCCAACGCCGATCTAGCTTTTGCCATTGCTGTGAAGGTCTGTCAACAGCAGAGACCAACTCAGAACCCTCAACAACATACCATTTCTTAAGGAGACCAGCTAACCATAGAAAGCAAGTCCATTACTATCGACCAGACCCCTTCTAAACCATGAGAAGGCAGAAATTCATCCTCATCAGAACTGATAGGCGAGGCCAGCAACTTTATGGGGTTGTGACCTGTGCACAAGGCTACATGCTTAGTTTAGCGCTCTGATGTCATTGTTGTGAAATTCTTAATAATTTTTGAACAAAGGACCCTACATTTTCAGTTTGCACGAGTTCCACAAATGATATAGCCTGTTCTGTTGATACATATTTCAGCTATGGGCTCACTCTCCCTTTCCCTTGTGTGGGAGGCGTGAAGCCACGTCAGTCTCTGAGAACTTAAGAACACCTGATGTATTCACGTAAGATCTCACAAATGTCACCTCAAAGCAGAAGACCTATTGCCAAAATTAGGTGCAACGATGTGTGAATGACCACAGCATCCAATGATCCCACTATATCCCGCATCATTTATTAGCAGCTGACCAGCAGAAAGTGATTTATAGGTGAAAGATACCTATCAGAGCAAGGTGATAAAAAGGATGAATACGGGTTGTTTTGGAAACCAGTGCCTCTTAGAATTTCATTTTCTTGCATTTCTCAATTGTATTTAAGGTCATTTAAACTTTTAATCCCCCCAAAACATATTTTCTCTAAGAATTTAGTTTTTCCATTGGCAGTTTTTCTTACCATGTATATATTTTTTTTAACTATAACCTCCAAGATTAGTTCAGGCTTTCTTTTTAATGATTATCTTCTGCATAGCATTATTCTAGCCAGCTGTTAAGAGTAATTAGAGTGCAGTCTATGAGGGTAGCAAGAATAGAAAATATTTGAAACATTCTGAAGAATAAATCAATAGACCTGAAACCGTTGAGATATGAAGAACTCAACTATTTAAATTAAAGATGACATTCAGTTTGCAATCTATAAAATCAAACGGACCAGAAATCAAAAGATTTAAAAGGGCATTCAGATTTTAGAAACCAAAATAATGTCATGGATTTTGACATGGTGACTTTGGGAATTTTACTTTAGAACATTCCTCTAACCAATTTGTTTTCGCTAATCTTTGAGAGCGCATTATTCAATAAGGCTATAGAAACTAATTTATGTCCACATAATGTCCAGGTAATGAGATTGGTAATTTCTGAATTCTTTTCCCATTCACCTAGGTACGGGGAGTGAGGTTCTGTGTAATTACTATGCAGGTTATAATTCGTGCTGTCTTGCCGAACACTTGAGTGGTGATAACCCTGGTCCAAGTAGGGTCCCACTATTAAAGATGCCACCAGGGAAGTGAAATGCATCAAGGAAAAAGCAGGAATGGAAAACATCTGTGAGGACCCGCAGGCGATTCTATTTGCAAAGCATCCTCATGCATGCGAAGTTCATTACAGACACTCCAGGTTGTCTATTGCACTTCCGGGGTGGCATAGAAACTTGCCAAGAAACAAAGCTCTTGAAGAGAGGGTAGAGACTTCTGATTATTCAAAAATGTTGCCTTTAACCAGCAACAAAGAAGATGGGATTATTTACAAAATTAAACATATTTCCATCTCATGGTCCCCTTCCTTGGGGTGGGGGGGGGAGGTGAAGGGGGAGGAAGGTGACCGATGGATGTTTTTTTCTTGCCATGTTTTCTTGGAAGGAAAAGTGAGTTTTGATTTCATACAACATTGGGTGACGTGGGTTGAAAAGGCATCTGTTTTGTATTTAAAAAGAGCATTTGCCTGGGAAATCAGAAGACTGGCTTCAATATAACCAGCCCATTGACTGTGGCTACATGCAATTTTGTTCTTTGAATTTCAGTTTCTTTATTGGTGAAATAGAGATTTTATTGTCTGTATGACCCCTCTATGGTTATGAGTTGGGAGAATCGAACTAGATTACATATGTGGAAGAGTTTTGCAAATCGCAGTTATTATGTCTGTGTTAGCTATTTAATTTTTGCCTGGTAAAATCTTGAGTTCTCTGGTTTTTAATAGGAAATTAAATGCAGCTATATTAACTACATTTGTGTGTATGTGTGTGTGTGTGTGTGTGTGTGTGTGATCTCAAAATTGTAAGTAAAAGAAAGGAGAAAAAAAAGAAAATAGAATAAACTTAAAAAAAATAGATTTCATTCAGTCTTGTTCTTGCTGTTCCTTTGAACAAAAACAGGTTATGGTTTGTCCCTAGCATGGGATATCATTTAGAGAGCAGAGACAGCCTGGTAAGCATGATGCAACCTGAGTCAGGAAGGCTGGCAGAGATTATTTTTGGGGACAGGGGAATAGGTTGTGAGGAGCCAGTTGGGTCAGTTAGTCCATCCATCTGGTTAGATGCCGATCTGATATCAGGAATGGGAGCCAGTGTTTATACTGGGGAATCTTGAGTGTAAGAGAAACTTAATTAAAAAAATTAAAAGAGAGACTTAATTGGAAAAAATAAAAAAAAAACAGATGGGGGACCAAGACAAAGAATACAGTGAGCAAACCTAAGCAGGAACATTGGTGGAACTGTACACAAAGTGTGACAGATGGATAAACTTGAGGGTGTTTACTAGAGATTTGGGGAACTGGTGAAGTTGGATCAGGTGGCCCAAAAGCTGTCACAGAGGGTCCCAGCTAAAGTGCGCTGGTTTGTTCCACCTGCTTCGTTCTACTCGCTGTGAAAATGTCTGTATTCCCCAAATTCTCAGTCAAAGGTTGTGCTCCAGTTGTTTATTTAGGGATGTGCTCCCATGGAGTACAGTTGTGGGATGGGAAAGTAAACAGAGAAGGAGGAAAAGTCACCTAAAAATATACAGTTAAGTTGCTCACCCTAAAGGCGATTCATTTTGATCTTTCTTGTAGGATCTTCCTTTTAAGGAACCTCATGAAATGTACCTGTGAGTTGGCTTTATGTAGAAAGAAAGGATGAAAATCTTATCTACTTCCTTTGTCCTCCAGGGTACTTCATGAGTGTAACTCCCCCAAATATCTGTGTATGCTGAGTGCAGAGAGGGTGCCCCCATGATTACAGAGGTCCTAAGGACAGGAAGCAACTGCTATTGAAACAAGGCCTAAGCCCAGACCTGTCAAATTGTATCTGTGGGAACTAAATGCTATTGTGTGTGGAACTGGTCACCGCAGGTGAGACAGGATTAAAAAATGGGACTGGATGAGATGAAATGGTGTTTCGTGATACAAAAGAGAAACTGTTGGAGTAAAGACACAATATTTTTTTTAAAGGACATCTAAAAATTATTTATTTTAAGAACAAGCTGAGACGAGGCTGATTACTACAAGTTCTGATTAAAATGTGTAACATAGAATATATGCTCCTGCATCTTCGTTAGGAGAGTAGGGGTGTTGCGTTTTATAGTTTTATGAAGAATACCTGAATCATAGATGGTAATTGGCTTACTGGATGGATAAGAAATTCAAATCTAAACTAGTGGGAATTGTATCCTCTGCAATTTAATTTGATTCTATATTTTGGGACAAGAGAAGGGAAGCTACGTTTTAATGTCAGAAAGAAATTAAATTTGTAATTTATATAGTGTGTTGTATTTTTTTCACCTGTTGGAGTATATGTGTAGTTTCCTGAGAATAGAGTCTTTTATTGGATAATGTTCTTCATATTACACAACTTGCATTCAGAATGGTAGGGGTAGATTAATTCATATGAATAAAATGGTGATTACATAATTACAAGGTTTAAATAACTGTAAGAGAAACCATAAGATTCTAATATGATCCATTTAGCCCTTCCTAAATCTGTCTATTGAATATATGCTCATTCCTATTAAAGACCTCAACACTAAACTCATCTGTCAAATGACTACTTCTGCCCCTTGCTTTTCCCTGTCACTTTATCAACCTATTATCTTTGACTGAAGCTCAGCTTGGGTTTCACATCGTAAAGGTACCATATTACAATTGTGTCTCTTATTCTTGATTTCTGGGTTCACACCACTTATTCAATTATCCTCAAAATATATGCGTGTGTGGAGGTGGTGTGGGAGTGTATGAGTGTGTGTATTTTGCAAATTTATTTATCTGTATTATCAACTCTAACTACCTAACCGCGTAGATACTATACTCTTATTGCCTATAGTTCTTCCAGCTTTTTTGGTATTGATTTTCATCACTCACCAAGATAGGTCTCTGTTTTAAATAGGTCATGAGACTTTTATATATTACAAAAGCATTTAATGTGAAAAAGTTTTTCTTAGAAACTGCACAGTTCCTGTTTAAGCTGTACCTTAAAGCATTTAAGAAATCACTTTTTCAAGAGAACAAAATGGTAGTCTGTATTTATGAAAAGTGTTAGTTTATCTTGCTCATGAGGAAATGAAAAGAAATAATGCAGAATGCCAAACTGAATTATTATTACTAAAATATCCAACTCTAAACATTATGTAAAAGATTCAGTAAAGATACTGTGACTTCAGAAGGAATTTTTTTCATTCTAAACAATAATAATAACTACTGATTGTGCACAGTGCCTAAGCCAGAAGCCATTAATAATAACTTCAATTTAGTAGTGTTATGACCAGTACATACAAAAATCTCTAACCCAATTCCAACCAGTACCTTAATGGTACAAATGAGAACAACCAGGAAATTAATTAGACTTATGCAAGACTAAACCATTATATTCTACGTCATTTAGAATGAAATTCAAAGTCTTTACTGACCCTATTGATTTTGTCCTTGCACACTTAGCAAATGTGCACTTTTTTCTATGTTTGTTATACTTTAAGAAAAGTATTGTGAATAATATTACATAAACTAAATCCATAATTAAAAAAATATTTCCATGAAGAAAGTTTCAGAAACAGATAGCTTCATTCATGATTTCTATAAAACATTTAGAGATAAATAATACCAATTTTACCAAAATTCAGATACTGGATTGGGGGAAGCACCATTTTCAACCCATCTTATGAAATCGAATGACTTTATACCTAATTATATACTCCATGGTAATATATTCATATGGACACCAAAAGACATGTAAAAAGATGGTTCCAAAGAGCCTAAAAATGAGAGAGGGGGCTTTAAAATCTCATTATAGATAATAGAATAATATAATAGATAAATTACAGTACATTCTTACAGTACAACATACAGCAAGGAGAATGAATAAACAGAAGGTACATGGTTTATTATCTATTGACATGAAAGAAATAATGTTGAGCAGTAAAAACCAGCCACCATTCTCTGAGTCCATTTATACAAAGTTCCAAAACAATCTATGTCAAAGGATGAATCTGTGGGACAGATAAATTATGCCTTCTCTTCAGAGAAAAGAAAAAATGTGATAATGATGAATGCATAGTAAAAGATGCATGAGCAGTTACATAATTTTGAACGTAATAGCTTTAATTTCACTATGAAGTGGTATATAAAGTATTCTGCTGGGAAATATACATGCACACACATCAAGGGGAAAAATGCACATTTTGAAGCAAAATTATACATAAAATAAATAATAAGTATTTATTTTCAGGTTCTAAACACTTTTTGCATCAGCGAGTTTTTAAAATGTCAATGTTAATCAAATAAAATTAGATTTATAAAACCTTACTTGTGTACACAACTGAGGCAGAAAATTCAAATAGTACATTGATGTGATTGCTAGTGTCTTAACTCTCTGGGAATGCTTCTAACTGTGAGTAATCCTGGATCTAATTCTCAGGTACCTAGGGGACCCTTCAAAGCTTAGGTAAGCTCCAAATTTCATTCTCAGTCAGTAAGAAGGAGAGATGTCTTCTTGAAAAATGGTTTGACTCTTTAGAGTTGTCTGCAGGGTCCAATTTTGTTAGTTTGTTCTGGAAAGTATTGGAAAACTAGTTTGTGGTACACTCAGTCTGATCATTCTACTTGATCATTTTTCTCAAGTGCATATGAGTCAACTTGTGCTTTCTGTAATTAATGAAAAGTAATAACATGTTTTTATAACATTTTGCAATGCAATTACGATACCGCTTATAGTCAATATAGAAGTTTATTTTATTAGTAGTACTAATAAAATAAATTAGTCATGAGTTGCATGTAGAGTATTTTTAAGTTGGCATTCTTAATTGTATCACAAATGATGATTTTGTAAATTATTCCTTTATTGCAACTTTATTGACTTGAATAGTAATGACATTTCCCAAGGTGCTCAAGCTATTGTCACATTAGCGCTGAAAACAATATCTACCTAATTAAATATCTCAGAAATTTTTATTTTTCTTTTATTTTGAAATAAAACAAAATGATATCTCTTCAACATGAAACAAAATCTCTTTGAATAATTAGAATCGAAGTATGAATTCAAGTAGTTACTTTTTAAATATCAAAATTACCAGTATTTCTTAATTCTTATCTATTGAACTCTCTGGGTCTGCTCGTTTTAATCTTTCCGAATTTCCACGACCAATTTGTGGTTGTATGATAACTTTACTTCCCCTTGGCATTTAGTTTTTCAAAAATCTCTTGCTTAGAAAACCCCATCAAAACATTTACTGGATACTTACTACAGACAACAACAAAAACACGTGCAGAGGCCAAAGTTTGGAAAGAGCGCTTAAGAGATATGTGTACATGCAAACACTGGTACTTAAAATCTCTGTGATAAGAGAAAATTCGTTTTCTTTAAATTAGGAAAGGTCTTTAGTGGCTCCATCAGATATGTAGGGAATGGGTTAGGGGTAAAAGTAGAAAAAGGAAAAGAAGCAAAGGACTTGAGTCGGATGTTAGACTGCCCAGTTCAGTTTCATCAGCCAGTCATTAGTGACAGAGAATTTAGAGATATTGCTCTTTTCCATAAAAATCCACCAATAATCCCTTTCCTCTAAGACATGGTTCTCAATCAGGGGACATATCACTATGTCTAGAGGCATTTTGGTTGTCACAGCTAGAGGTGGGAAAGTGCTAGTAGCATCCAGTGGGCAGAAGCAGGAATGAACTAAACATACTACTAGGAACCATTGTGCCGAGGTTGAGAAACATTGTTTTAAGGCAAAGTGAGAATACTTACATCTTTATTTATACTCCTCATGCTGATTTTTTTTTTCAGAATATTCCCCCCACCTCCTTGAGTCTATTCTTGTTCATTTTATCTTGATTTCATTTGTAAACAAATGGTACTAGGCAATATGATGATGGGGGTTGAAACAGAGACTGTGACTATAAAATCACAACACATTCCCTTTGGATCTTATTCAAGATAATGTTTAATATCTTCATTGGAAAAACTATTTCCAAAATGTAATATTCACATTTGACATGTAGCACATTTTGTTTCTGCCTAATAATAATATTTTTTCCCTAATAATATATTTTCTCTGCGTGATAATACTTTTCAGTTCATTTTCTAGCCTGAAGTGCATTTTTTTTTCTCTTTAGAATTTGGTTTAGAATAGAGCATTGTTAAATGCTAATTTGCCATCTACTTTTCTAAAAAAGCATTTTTGACCCTAAAATTTCTGGCATCCATATTCCACGATAAATAATAGCAACTCCTTTCTGCTTAAAAAGAGCTGCAAGATATGAATTAAATCGCCAAAAGGTCATTAATACTAAAATGATTTATCAGGCTCAGTTAAAAGAATTTTTGAAGTAAGAACAAAGAGATGAATTATGGGAACTTGTTTATTGCCCTGCCATGATGCCGGGCTCTTAATTAGAAGAAAATTATGCCTTTAGATCAAATGTATATATAGCACAAGTCATCACAAAAGCCTATGAAGTAGACTAGCTCACTTACTGGAGGTATCTGATATTCCTGGAATTAAATTAGGTTATTACACCAGCTTGAACACTATCTATTGGACTAATTTCTTACTTGAAGCAGCTATTAGGTTTTATTGATTTAACCTACTTTTGTAGTGTTGACTTGAAACCAAATTAAACTTTACAGATATACTACAGTCAATATTGACCTTATTTTTAATTAGATTTTTAATGTTTTCTTTTTAAGAAATACCACACGGTCACAAATAGATATGTCAAGTATCTACTATCTTGAAATTGAGTAAAAAGCAATGTAGCATAATAATAAAGTGACTTGAATTCTGTGCGAGACAAATCGACGTTTGATTTTCTAATCCAAAATTGAATTGTTGGCTATCCTTGGGAAAACGTTCTCACTTCCTAGACTTGGTCACATGGTAGGAGTCGATGATATTTACCATTGATTTTTTTTTTTTTGGTGTATATTTCTCTAAGAACAAGCATGGGTCAAATTGTTTTTTTTTTTTTCATTTTTTTCTCCTTCCCTCTCCATCTTTCTCTCCTTTACTCTCTTTCTGTTTCTTCCTACACACACACACACACACACACACACACACACACACACACACACACGCAAGCTGACATATGTAAAGTTTATATATAGAGATATTCTATTTCTACCTACTAATAATTTTGTAAGAATTAAACAAGACAATCCATGTAAAATGCTACATTCTTTGTCTTGGACATATAATAGCTTGATGATTTTCCATCATTATTTCCAAATGCTAAACATATCATACTGGAATAATTTTTCAAATAGTTTGTTACAAATAACACTTAAAAATAGTAAGAATATTTTTTTATCGGTAATCATTATTTCTTTAAGGTTCATACGTGATTTTAAAAATTATGTCACAGAATTTTATGTTTTAAGGCATCCTTTGTCATTTTAATCTCATCTACTTTTTTAGATGAGGAAACTGAGAGCCAAAGATTTTTCAGAAATATGGCAGAATTATTTTTGAAGAAATTTTTGTTCATATTCAATGCGAATGATCCATTCCCCTTTCATTGAGAAGTCATGAGGGGTTGTCATCTTTGAGATACTTTTGAAGGAAAAATAGGACCATTAGGTTAGGCATCTCTAAGTTCAAAAAAATTACACAATACAACTAGGAGCATGTTTATTCCACATTTGTCCAAACTTTTGCATAAATGATAAAATGCTTAGGGAAGGTTTTTAATATGTCAGTCACTTGCAAGAAACGAGTGATCTTTTATTTGTTTCTCTTCAATTTAAAGTAGATATAAATAAGTTGACTAACTAGTAAAAGCAATGCTGACTCAGAGACTGTCTACTCTGTAGACCAAGTAATCATAATTTAGAGTTTTAATGGATCTTGCCTTTGTTTGTTTCCTTTCAATTTGATATGTTTTCCCTTTAATTTAAAATCGATTTAAATAAGATGACTAACTGGTAAAAGCTATGCTGACTGAGAAGGAGACTGCCTACTCTGTAGACTGAGTAATCATAATTTAGAGTTTTAATGGATAATGAAAATTAAGAGAATTCTGGGCTGGTTTCAAGACAAACCAATTAAAATATGGCTACTGACAAATTTCTAATTTGCAACCTGAATGTTTCTTCATGATTTATGGCTTCTCAAATATAAATATCTTCATCTATTTTTACATATAAAATGACTATTATTATTTATATAATGAAGATTTTGGTTTTTTTTTGTGACAGTTAACCATTTGCATACACTATTGCAAAAATGGGAACCAGTATTTTATTATTCCACATACCTGTGTGAATTCTTGAGGTTGAGAAGTTCTGGACTAGGTACTTAGACCAACCTTTAGGCCGAAGCAGAATATATATGTGTACACACACACACACGTATATATGCACACATGCATGCACACACACATATATGTATACATACATATGTATGAAATTATGTGTTTCATTACTTATTAACTTGCCAAGGCACAGAAGTACTTTGAATTCGTAAAGTATTGCATATTTACAGGAGATTGGTGGATTACTTTGTTTAAAATGAAGTCATACTCACTTTCCGTGAGAAATGAGAAAGGCAGATGATAACGTTTCTCAGATTCCTTGCTGTTCACGTTCTCGATGAAGGGTACACCAGTCAAACGCACTCTTGTAAGGTTTGGATAGGAACGAACTGTGCAAGGAGAGAGGCGAGAGGCAGAGTATCTATTTTGCTGAAGCGGATAATGGAGTGGTCAGCTATCGTAACAGCGTCCAGATTGACCAGGTTACTTCCTGATTTCGATTTCTTTTCTGGAAGCTCGGCCTAGAGGTTGTTTCTTCATTTTTCCTACAATTTTGCAAAACACTTAATCTTGAGTAAATTCTTATACATACTGGTTAGAGATGTTTTTCTTTTCGGAAACTATTGTCCAATGATTTTTACAGGTAATTCTGAAAAAAACAAAAAAGCAATATATAGGTAGATGATTTTCAAATGGAACCCAAATAAAGTAATTAAATATTAAGTATGAATTATGTGAATATGCGGTAAGCTCAGCCTGTGTCTCATTTACAGCTTTAAAGAAGAGAATAATTTAATTCTGGAGGCACAGAACTTTGTTCAGACATTAAACTGAAATTCTACAGTAGTTACACTGTTTTTTTTAAATTAGTTTTAGGTTTTTTGCTTGTTGATTTTATGGTTTTGGTACCATTTTGTCCGCTGCTGAGTCACACAATGCAGTTTGAATAGCCGGCTTAGTCTGTGTAATGTTATTTCCTCATCAAAGTGCATTATAACTTTAGGTCTCTGGACCTGAAGGCAGATAGCACATACCATTAATTCTTACCTGGCCTTTCTTTTATTCAATGAAATTACTCATTTGGTGGTGCTTATTGGTATGATCTTGTCTAGACCTCAGCAGCCTGCTGATATAATCGTTTCCCAGATATCTTGTGATTTATAGCGGGGGTCCAAGGGACTGGTCTGTCATTGCTCTACTTCCACTCATTGTAGGACTGAGAGTTCAGCGAGGAGTCAGCTTTCCAAGGAGCCCTACAAACTTCTGTTCTTCTTGTTGTGCGTGTTCTCATGGTTTCCCACGATGCTGAGATTGTGCTCATCATCCTCCCTCACCGGGGCTGGTATCTAGGTCCCTGATGCTGCCCAGAGCTGATGTCTGTCCTCGTTATTGTGGACTCTTCATACTGTTTCCTTCAGAGCAGCCATATTTCCAAGAAGCCAGTCTTGGGTTTATTGCATCTCCTTTTTGTTTCTCTACACTCTTGTCACATTAGAAATTTTTCTCAGGGAGACCGACTTCTTTAATTTGGTTCCAAGATGAATGGCATGGTCAAGTTTATTTTTTGTTTGTGTGTTTCCTGGTACCACAGAGTGCCAGGGAGTGAATTCAAACCATTCTTTTCCTCTTAACAAGTGAAAGCCTTATTATCCTCATTAGTCTCCCTCCTGCTGGAAGCTTGTGCCCCCGTTCCCTGCCTTGCCATTCACTTACAGCCGAATTAGATCAGATTCACCTAAAATGTTGTGATTCTCTCCTCTGGGTTTGCTACATGTCTACTAATGTCTTCCCATTGTAGAAAGGGTCATAACATGCTTATGAGATTTTACATTTTAAAAAATTCACAATATAGATTTAGCGAAGCTGTCCTGCCATCTTAATGGCATCATAAAATAATTTATATTTTAGATAGCGTGCTACGTTTGGAATATTTTCTTATTCTGCCTGTCGTTTAGAGATGTAGCATTAATCGAACAACTGTTTATGATGCTTAGAAGAGTGGATGCAAACTGCTTTCAGTTATCAATGACGTGGCATCACGTGACTTATTTGACCATTCACGGGTTTATCATTGGACTAAGTTGATTACATTTACTAATATATACATGATTGTTTCCCAACCTTCAGGCCCATTGACAATTGGTGAGCACCACTGTGTGTCCCTATCTTTATTGATTCAGATTTTGAATCTATGGTCTTTCAACAGATGCTTTGCCAGATAACCGAAGCCCGTTTAAGATCTACCAAGAAGTAGCTGATTTGCTTTTGAAGCGAGGGATCTAAAGAAGTGAACACGACCAAGGGAAAGAAGGCTGCTGTACGTTCATGAGGCAAGTTGGCAAAATGGCTGTGGAGCTATACATTTTCTTTGTACGCATAGTAAAAATCGCTGCCTTATCTTTTCATTTACTTCTCATGTCCATAAATACATACGAGGTTGGCCGTCCGTACCTTAAATGTAATGCAGAGAGCAAGGCTGAAGAGTAGTTATCTGATTCAATTTAAGCATCACCGGAAGAAGGCAGGATAGTGCCACAGAGAGAATGCATTTTCATGTCGTAACATTCTTTGTTTAAATGCTGCGTATGTCGCTTCGAGCATTGTGTCCTAAAGCAAATTATTTAAATCTCGAGGCAGAGTTTTCTCACCTGTAAAATGAGAGATAAGCCCCTGATATTATGTTATTCGATTCTATGGGGGTTATTGGTTAAGACCCTATAAATATAGCGCTTTGTACAGTTTGTGATAAGTACTCAATTTAGATGAGCTGGTGGTGTTTAGTTTTATAACCCAGACTGAAGGTTTTAATGTAACAGGACATTTTACTTTTGGAATAAATATTCATCATAAAATGGAGACTAATAGTACTTCTAAGGACTTAACCGACAGCTGAGAACTGAGATTCAGAATGATTCAATGGCACGCTCAGGAATACATAGCTAATTAGAGACAATACTGAGACTCAATCAAGTTTCTCAACTTCTCAGAAAAGATATCCTCCTAAAAACTTTGCTGGTTTATCCTACATGTTCTCTTTTCATTTTATATTGGCTAGATTTAGCAAATAAATACACAGTGAGCTCAGTTAAATTTGAATTTAATATAGACATCAATTTTTTTTTTTTTGCTTTTAGTATGCTCCATGCAGTATACAGGACATACTTAAATACTAAAATATGTAATACTAGTACTACGCCATATGGTATAATAATGAAATGTGATACTAACCAAACTCAAAATTGCAATATTTGCAACATACTTATACTAAAAATTATTTATTTAAATTGAATCAAGCATCCTGTATTTTATCTGGCAATCTAATTTCATCATTAGTGTTTTGTAAACAGTTTTAACTTTTATATTAATTTCTTCTATTCCTGGCAACCCTAGTTTACTTTTCAGCCATCTGAATTGTCTACAAACAGGTATATACAAGGCATAATCAATTGCTATGATAGGTCCTCATATACTCTACATGAAAACCAATATTATTAATTTTCTGTGACTCTCAGTTTCACCGCAGAAAAAGTTGTTACTTCTTGGCATGTTTTTCTTGGTCATTTATTTGTTTAGACTAGGCTGAACAAGGTTATCTTATAATTATAGGTATATTTGATTCTTTTGGTCTAAGTGGCTATAAATGAAAAACCCAAGTTAGGAAAACACTATTGGTTAACTTATAAGACATAAGTCCAAATGATCCCTTTTATTTTGGACATGACTGTTTTCCTGAAACTCGCTGCAATTGGCCATTTTTACTGCCAAACTCACGTATAAAAAGGCTGAAATGGATTCAGCCAATTCATCAGTAACTGGACAATGGAGGTACGGTTTGCTGCCAAAGAGCTCGCCCCCATATTTCTCTAGGATGCTTATAACTCTAGTGTGTCATTAGTCCTTTAACTCTGGATTCTGCTTGCCATCAGAGGTCACCAGAGAAGAGAGCCCTTGGGAATTTATTGCCACATCAATTGATGTAAACCTGAGAGTTTGGCTTGCGTTGCTTCTCCGACTCATCTAATAGTGTCTGAACATCCTTTTATTCTCATGGTTTAATTCAAGGACTCTTAGGACAAATTGCTTCCTTGTATTAAATGAGAATTTTTACCCTCTCAGGGAAAAGAGCTGGGTAGGGAGCCATTAGTACGGAAATTCACATAGCTGTGTTAATAGAGTTGTTTGTCTCAGTTTTTCTACAGCATTTTTCATTTGTTTCACATGGTCATGGGGTTTATATAAAAAGTGAGGGGGGAAAGCGGAATGCGTTTCCACTCAGAATTGTTCTTTTTATTCAAGAAAGGATTAGTTCATTCACACTTTATCATAGCTCATCCCTCAACCTTAGCATTTGAGCAAATGCATTATGAGTTGTGAAATTGCGTCCTATCAGAACTGTGAATGCTTTGATAACTTCCACTATCTCATGCAAAAACAGCAAACTATAGAAGGCAGCTGTTACTCAGTTGAATTCCAGAAATTCTAATTTTGTATGATTGTATTGGGGAAAATGCTCATGATCTAGGGTTAAATTGCATAAACATGAGACTAAGAGGTAATGCAGGTATAAAGAAAAGAAACAGACTGTGAGCCATTCCCACCACTGCTTCTAAAAAGAATGCCAGCCTGATGACTACCTCATTTAGAAACTGTGGAAATTCCCCAGGGTTGAGAGATATTCCAGGTAGTTTATTACCAAGGGTCAAAGAGGAAAAAGGATAAAGATGAAAGATAGGTACCAAGATTGTGATCTGTTTTGCTATTGGATTTATCCTTTAACTCCTTAATATACTTTACTACTATGTAAACTCAGTTCTTATTATAACATAACAAAATTAAGAAGAAATGCTTATTCTTACAGGATAATATTGTTAACTACACTTTTAAATAATTGAGCAGCCCTATGATAGGTATTAATGGAGGATTAAAATTTAAATATGAAAGCAAAGTTACTTAAATAAAAAATAAAAAGTACCGAAATAGGAATTTAAAAAATGAGCCTGTAGTCTTGGCCTTGACATTAATTAGACGTGGCTTTAGACCTGTAGTCTATGGCGTTCATATCATTTTCTGTTAGATTATGGTATCAGGAGGCTGGTCTAGATCAGTGTATTTCAGAGTTTTATTAAATCTATTTTGGGGAAGATTTCAATGGAGCAAAAATTTCAGCAACTAAGAAAGCAACAGACTAGCCAATCTCAAGTATCACTTTCTAAAATTCTAAAAGAAACATTTTTGAATTTTAAAGTGGAAGAGATCACTGAATCCCAGGGGATATTCTTTTTATTCAGTATGGAATTCAGATAACTGTATTAGTTTAAAATATCTGAGTGTGCTTTATTTTCTGTGTGATCTGTTTAACCTCAATCACGTGTGTATATGTTTCTATTACTTCTTCTATACTTGCAATAAAATGCAAGAAGTAATTTTGGAATACCAACTCTATGTAGAAACCTTTATAGACCTTCCTTAAATATTGTTTTGGAATCCCGAGAAACATTCTGACAGTTCGCTCTACGAAAATATGAAGTAACTCTCTTTTTAGTGTAACAATGACATAGAAATAAATTATTTAACAAATTATACTTCATAGTTTACTTAATAATGTAACTTTATAGAAGGAAATGTATGCCCTGTGTTTTGTTTTCTTATTTGATTTCCCAATTTTATAGCAGTAGTTACATTTACACTTAAAAGTAAGAATGTACCTAATTATGTGAGAAAAATATAGAACCGCAGGGGGTATCTTCTGACTAGGAAGGCATGCGATGAGAGCCAGGAGGTAGTAGAAAATGAAGTTGATACTAACAACAAAGTCAAAGTGGAGGATTGCATTTGATAGGGCTTATACATCTTCATTGAACACAAACAAACAAAACTTGTATGTAAACCAGAGCTTCTGAAAACATATTAAAATGTATTCATATTTTTCAAATTATCTAAAGGTGGGTCTGTCTATCTATCTATCTATCTATCTATCTATATCTATCTATCTATCTATCTATTTATCATCTATCATCAATCTGTCTATCATCTATCTATCTATCTATCTATCTATCTATCTATCTATCTATCTATCATCTATCATCAATCTGTCTGTCTATCTATCTATCTATCTATCTATCTATCTATCTATCTATCATCTATCATCATCTGTCTATCTGTCTATCTATCTATCTATCTATCTATCTATCTACCTACCTACCTACCTACCTACCTATCTATCTAATCTATCATCTATCTCACATACAAAGACATCTATACACATATGCACTTCAGTGGGCACTCCTATACAAAGGCACTTAGGTATCTACTGAAGGATGAAAAGGAAGAGAAGAAACACATTGTGCTCTAACAAGAAAGCAGTGGTTATGACTATATGTCAGAGAGGGGATGCAGAGGTACAGTCTGCAGGTATTTGTATGGAAGGAACAGCACAACCTTTAGTCCGATCAGGAGTATCAAAAGCTAGAAAAGAGAGACTCGAGTTGCCCTTTTTAAAAATGAATGCTTTTTGCTCCCTGTCGCATTGGCCTAATAGCATCTTAGTGTTGCCAAGCTCCACTGTGAAGTTTAGCTGCTTGAAGTCAGAATACTGTGTACTGGGCAGGGTAAGTTGGGCTTCAAAACAGACCTGGGTATGACTTACTCCGAGTTCTCCCGGAACACAGATACTTTATAGTTCTTCAATGGCACCTGAAGTGACCTTTTTATATTTCGTATATTTACCATGCCTTTTGAACATTTTCTTATTGAAAATGTTTTCGTTATTGTTATTGTTGAACATTTTGGTACAGGCCTCCCCTCAGACATGGGAAATTCAGAAAAATTCAGAAAAAATCTAATTAAGTTCTCCTTAAATTTCTATTTCCCCCAAGTGTCTATAAAAAAGTATTTATTGAAATCAAATATCTCAAAGTCACTCTTCTCTATGAAGAATTGACTCTCTAACCCAGAGCTGCTATTCAAATAATTTTAGCCAGGTGAGTTTTTCATAAGCATTTGTATGTATTTAAATGTATATATATTTAGGTAATTGGCACTACCCCAAATAAGAGGAAGTTGTTGTTTTTCTTCCAAATATGTTAGGAAACAATATTTTAATGTGATATATGCAAAGGAACAAAATGGGACATAATAAAATGGTCGACTTATCAACTAAATTTGTAAATTAAATCATTTTAAGTAAAACTAAACATGGAAGTTAGAAAAAAAGTAAGATCATCAATACATTGACAGATACATGGAATATGATTGAGAAAATTAGAAGAAACCAATTTTAATTTTACACACTCCATAAGCTGTGTTTGTTGCCCATCAGTCTGTCGGTAAAGTCTGTCAGGGTGCTAAGGACATAATGCTACATAGTAGGTTCTTTATCATCTCTTGTTGATTTCCCTGACCAAAGTTCTCGAACAGTTAATGAGACCAAATTTGATTTCATTTTCCTGAATTTACCTTGATTTTTTTTTTTTTAAGATTGTCCAAGACTATCTTGGCAGGTTCTAATAACAGCAAATTTAAAACCATCCTCGAAAATATCTTTTTGGACATTTCAGTACTCGTTGTTCTTACTTGAGATTTTAACACCTGTCTTTTTTTACTACGATTTTTTTGGAAAGTGATGGGGAAATAAAGGTAATTATCAGTAAAACGTTTTTGTTTTTAATCTCAGTTAATTAACTGAGAAATCTTTACAGAATAGTTCCTTTAGAATCCGCTTCACCCAGATGAAGAAATATGTGCTCTTTGGAGAAACACAAAGCGATGATTAAATGATATCTGGGCTAGACTTTATTTAATATATTTTCAAAAACCATATTTATTAATTCGTGATTTCTTCAGTATAAATTGTGTAGCTACTTCATGGTTGTAGAAACTTCATAAGAATCTTTCATTGTTATTCGACTTCTAAATATCGAGAAGTTTGCAAAAGCAATAGAGCAATGCTTTAGAAAAATACTTGAAATCATAAGCATGCTTGCTATTATGTATTTATGGTTTATGCACTAGTGAAACCTATCAACTGTATATATAGAACACGGTTTGAGAGGCAGCCTGGCATGATAAAAAAACAGTGTAGACTTTGGAAATGAGTCATTCAGAGTAACATCCTGGATCTTCCCCTGAGGGGTTGAAGGATCTCTGGCAAGTCACTTGATCTCTCTGAGCTTCAGCATCTTCACTGGAAAATTGGGATTTGAAATAATGCATCTGTAGTACTCAGAGATGCTGGGAGGTTACCAGAAGGAAACAGATGATACACTCAGAAGTTAACTAAAGACGGTTTGGTAAAGGGACTATTTGCAGAACTTTGGTCAGGGGAATCAACTAAAGATAATGAAGCACCCAGAGTGTAGCAGCGGCGTTTACATCATTAACACCCTCTGCCTAATGGGTCACTGGCTGTGGCCGGGCCACTCAGCAGACCTGTGGGCTTTGGTAGGGGAATGTAGCTTCTGCCAGACCATGGCGAGGGAGAGAGGGGGCAGGGGGATCAATAACCTGCCCCGTTACGACTGAGCTCTGATCTCCGGCTCCTGCCTTCTGTTGGCTGAACACAACAGAGAGCAAGTGGACAAAAGAGCCCGTGTGAGGCAGTTCGTAGTGCCCCGGGGTTCAGAGCACACCGGAGAGAAGCAGAGAGTGGACCTCAGGACGACACCCAGTGAAAACTGGCACCGCACTCACTGGCGTGTATTAAATATCCGCTCTGTACCAGGAAGCAAACGACAATCTCATACACTGTGTGCCTTTGCGATGGGACACGCTTTCTTTAAATCTTTGAGAAATCTCACACATGTGCGTTGGTCTCATGGTATTTTTTCCCCTCTCAGTAAAAAATCAAGATAACAGTTGAGTTTCATATTTGAGTTAATGCCAGGGCAGAGATAGACAAACAACTCCAAGGCTCAGAGCAGAAAATATGACTCCAGGGGAGTCAGGAAGTCAGAGCAGAGAAAGACTTGAGTTCACAAGACCCTTGGGGATGCAGAGAAAAGTTTTAGAAAAACATTATTTGGATTTTGATTATAAATAAATGATAGCTATCATAAGTGTCTATTTTTGGGCACTGAATTATTCTAAAGGTTTGTGAAAGCACGAAAAAGTATTTGCTATTTCAGCTCCCGTACTGACACACAAGTCTCTGCCATCTGTCATTTGCCATGAAGAGTTAGCAAACAGTACATGATTGATTAAAGTCCTATAGTCCTATGGCTGATGGGTAGAGACCATCAAAGCTGAGCTTGCAAAACCAATAGTTGAATCCCGGGTCAGACAAATGCAAAGGAGAAACTGAACCAACAGCAAAGCAGAGTAACTTGAGAAGGTTAACCAAGTCAGATCAGAACTCGTAGGGTGGTTGAAACATGGCAGAGAAGTATGCAAGCACATGTCCCAGGGCAGGTGCGTGTAACTGGCCAGCATGCATCTACAGACATAGCCCTGTCAAGAACTATGAAGTATCTGATATTTTATCTTACTGGAAAGCTAAAAAGTAGACAGCCACAGTTCATGGATGCTGACTGAAGACACGTGACTTTTGGGTCAGGCACAAAGGACTTTATTACTCATGTCATAGCCAGGAGCATGAGTGTCAGCATATTTGTGACAGTTTTCTTTGGCCAGAGTCTCATAGGGGCGATGTGAGTGGATCTAGTGGCTGTCTACATTATACTGTGTTGAACTCAGGGAACACAAATTTCTTATAAGGGGCAAAAGCGTGCTTGGCCTTTCTTTCAGAGGGCGCTACCCTCTCTACCTTCCAAGACTGTTCGCTAGATCAATATCTATGAAACAATCAAAGCTATGTTAATAAGACATGCAGAGATCCATGGAGAAATGTGTCCCAACAGGTTACATGGTCTGTGATCGAGCATAGCTCCATGAGACCAGCAGTGACATGGCATCCGACATAAGTGTGTGTCATGAATCATAATTTCCATTATGATTCTGGTATACGTAGACATTATTATCAACACAGGATGTAGGAAAGACAGTTGGTTGTAATAATTGTCCATTGGTCTTATAGGATTTCGTTATTATATATTATAGATGCAAAAGGAAAGAAAAGACTGAAATAGACTGGCAATCAGGAAGGAATCATTGATTCATTACCAGCTGACTACTTTTTCTTCAGTTAAGGGAGGAAGAAATGCCCCGGAGGCATTCTGGGGAGAACAATGGTGTTTCTAACTGTAAAGCTTTGAGCCTGAGTGCCAATACAGTTTTCTGAAACGCTGTGTTGGATTCAGTTGAAGACTCTTACTTTAACCATGCTTGCTGTTCCTAAGGCCAGTGGTCTCTAAATTGGTGGCAGCCCAAGGCCTGCTTTAAAATTGCACCGGGTTGTGAAAGCCAGGTGCTCAGAAGTTAAAGGAATCCCAGAGGAATCACAGAATAAAACTCTAAATGCACAGGACCCCGAGAAGAGGATGACTTGGGAGCACAGCAACCTTTCTTCCAAGAATTGCTGATTGTAAGGTTGCTCATTGGGATTCGACATCTCCTTGGGTTCTCACACTGATTTCAAAAATCACAGTAGTTGCCAACTCTTAAACTTTTAATGAATTATTATCTAACCAAGTAAAATCATCTCTCTTTGAAGAGAAAACTGAGTTAATAAAGTTAATATGCTCATCTCTTCACTTTAAAGATAAATCACCTCAATAGTTTACATCCTAAACAATCAGAAGAATTCACTCGAAGAATCAAATTATTGACTTTTGTTGAAAAAAAATATAAGCCTCTAGTATACTTGGCCTACAATTTTATATGGCAAAATTTAGGTTTGCCCACTTATGTAAACTCAGTGATTTTTTTTTCACCTGGTGACAGTTACCATCACTGTATTATCCCTTAAACACTGAGGCATAAGATCAGTTACCATTTTTTTCTTTTGTACACTTAGGCTTTTTCCTTATAGCTAAACTGCACAGTAGAAATTGCTTTTCTCATTTAGCTGACCAGCCAAGTCCTTCCATGCATCTGAGTTTATAAATCCAACTTTAACCTGTTTGTTCTTGACTCTGAAGGCAGTCACTGGTGTAACAAGCTGTAGTGTGACCTTCACTCTGATATAGGTAGTTAGGATTGGCCTCCTGCAAGAGGAAATGAACCCCTACTGACTTCCACCTTCTAGAACTTAGGTCCTGCAGGAGTTATAGAGAAGGCACAATTGGATCTGCAGTTCTGTCGAAGAAACTAAGGTTCATAATAACAATATTCTTGGAGTTTTTGCAGGAGATATGTATTTTTCACACAAAGAAGAAATAGTCTCTCTGGCTCAGATTCACTGTTTAAATATTGAATGAAATCTTAAAAAATTTTCTGACATTATTGATGTTTTTTTCATCCTATTTTTTCATGTTTTTCCACACTTTTGAGTTAATAACAGCCATGGTTCTATTAGTGATGTTCTACTGTGTCCATAAACTAAGTGGGAAGCTTGGGATGGAGCCTAGACTAGCTTTGCTAGCCATCCACCCACGTCACATCTGTCCTTGGCCTTGAGCCTGTGAGCCAATTTGAAGCACATTAAACCAGTGCTGTTACCCTTAGCTCACGAAATGCGTGCACACATCAAAGTGCCTTGTTATAAACTCCCTACTGGCACGTCAGTGCTATTCAGCTGATTATAAGTTTTTGATACAGAATTTAAATTTAAACTAGAAAGCAGGTACAGTAATTTAGAAATGAGCTCAGCAGTTCACTTCTATCAGATGATGTCTCATCTATCCAGATGAGGCAAGGAAGAATGCTGTGTTGTAGTGATCGCATTATGCCAATACAGTGAGGCTTAAAATTATCCTAACGATGATAATATGTCCAGATAATAGGGGTATGGGGCCCTGTAAAATATTCAAGTTTTAATTTCAAAATCAAATGAATATCTTTTTTTAATCTAAGTTCTACAAAAAACAGGTTTTAAGGGTAAAAAAAGCCCATGTGTGGACGGGGAGTGGGTGTCAGAACTAACGCTCAAGACCAGAAGGTGGCAGCAGTGAGCTGAGATCCTGGAGCTGATTGGCACCTCTGGTTCAGAAAGGGCAGTTATTTATCAAGAAGGGAGTGATTTGGCCAGAATAAAGTCTAGGTCTCTAATATGATCTGGAAATCATCAAAGCCCTGATAATCAGTGAGCATTGTACAATAGATTAAAATTATGAGGACTTATGCAGAGGTCATGTTAGTAAATTTTAAATGGTGGGTCCCAGGGCTAGAAGTCAGATAAAGTAGAACCAGTAAATAATCCTGTGAATGTGGCAGATGATTGCAGCCAAATTTTTAAGCCCCAAATCAGGGCCGTTGGCTTTTAAATGCTTGGAGGTCTTTCTATATTGGATCCTTGGAAGACAGGGCTATGACTGATAGTTAATAAACAATTTTAAATTATCTTTTCTTAAAAGTCATGGCCCCTAGTTAACAATTGAAAAGTCTAAATATGTAAAAATGTCCAAGGGAAAAATTTGTTAACATCTTACTGATTTGTTCAGAAAAAAACGCTATCAATAATGATGTGTTGCATTTAAGGGAAGAAAAATAAATAACTATCGGTGATATTTTTCTAAAGAGTACACTCATAGGAAAACTAAGCTTATGTAATAATACAGAACAAAAAAATTCAGTTTACTGTGTTCTAACATCACAAGCATTATTTGTCTTAAAAAGTAACTAAATATGTCTCTTTTTACTTGAAAAGTGTTTTTGAAGTCAAAGTTAAAATAGAAGTAATTCGCGTATCATTGAGCCTGCAGAAAACATGAGAGCTTAATTGTATAGCAAGAAATGATTCGAGACCGTCCTCAAAATACAAGTTGTCTGAAGAAAAATATTCAAACAGGAAGGAGTTCAACCATTCAGAAATCTTGGTTGATTAGCAAAGATTTACCTTATAAAATAAATCGTTTATTAAATTACTCGATTGCCAATTTCTCTGTTTACTTATATTATTTAGTGCAATTCTTTACCTATACCAGGTGGCAAATATGTGATTGATAGTACAGCTTTCAGTTGTTGAAATTGTGACTATTTAATTACTAGACCTATTACAGGATTCCCTGGGTCGCCTTCCTCTTATGAGAAAGTAAAGGTACTGGATTCAGTTAACTTTAATTGGGTTCAGTTATACAGTCAAAATTCTACCAGGCACTTTTACAGACATAATGTGATTGAAGCTTACTTCTGAAATAGATATTCTTGTTTTGGTTTTACAAATGAAGATAGTGAGGTTAAGCAATTTGTCCTGATCACATAATACATGGGAGATAATTAATTGATAGTATTTTTATTAATAATTAATAAATTTTAAATTAATTAATACTATTTTCCAGCTTCAAAGCACATCCTCTTTCCAGCCCATTTTGATTAGGAAGGGCAGAATGCCTAGCTTATGGGAATTTTCATTTCTGCAAACCTGGTAGACACCACTAATAGATCTTGACACATTCTGCTGCTAATCCAGACTTATTCTAAGAATACTACTCAACACACTGATTTAGGCCAGACCCCCAATTCATTAGCTATATCATTCCTGTTGAAAACATCTGGCCAATTCTGCATGCCCATATTGTCTCTCTTTTTAAAACACATTGTCTAAAAAATAGCTCTTATCACTAAACTTACAATCACACCAAGGCAAAGAATTTAAAAAATATAATATTTATCTCCTAGAATTTTCCGAGGAAAAGGAAAGAAATAAATATATGCCTGAAAAATAGAAACAAGTTCTACCTTAAGAGTCTTATATCTGAACATATTTCAATAAATTATCTCAACAAGTGGCACCGATTGTTTTTCTTTAGAAAAACACATTTTTTGTTTAAACAGTAAGGCATATATGTATTTAAATTGTGTGTTCACCTCCCATAGTTAGAGTTCTTTCTGTCTCTATTTGACCCCCTTTACCCTGTCCACCTCCCCATTTCCCCATTCCCCTCCCCCCTGATAATCACTAGTCTATTGTCCATGCCCATGAGCCTCTGTTTGTTTGTCTTTTTCATTTGTTGCTTTAGGTATATCCCACATATAATAGTGATCATGTGGTTTCAAACTATTTCTGTCTGGCTATTTAGCTTAATGATTATCTCGAGGTCCATCCATGTTGTCGCAAATGGCAGTATGTCATCTCTTCTTATGGCTGAGTAATATTCCATCGTATATATGTACCACTGCTTCTTTATTCAGTCATCTATCGTAGGACACTTCGGTGGCTTCCATGTCCTGGCCACCATGAATAATGCTGCTATGAACGTCGGTGTGCAAATATTTTTTCAGTTATATGTTTTCAAGTCTTGGGGTAATTATGTAGCAGAGGGATTGCTGGACCTCCTGGTAGATCAATTCTTAGTTTTTTGAGGAACCTCCATCCTGTTTTTCATAGTGGCTGTACCAGTTTGCAGCCCCACCAGCAGTGTGTGAGGGTTAGGAAAACACATTTAGAAGCTGCCTGAGCTAGGTGAGAATGAGTGTAGAATTTACAGAAGATAAAAACATCAAAAAGAATTAAATCGCTCAGGTTATGAGAATTTGTTTTTTTTTATTTGTTCTTTTTTTTTTTTTAGATTCCCTATATTGATGAAATCATATGGTATTTGCCTTTCCCTTCCGACTTATTTCACCTAGCATTATGGCCCACGCTTGTTGTTGCAAATGGTAAGATCTTCTTTCTTTCTTTTTCTTTCTTTTCTTTTTTTTACGACTGAATAGTATTCTGCCATGTGTGTATGGTGTGAGTGTATCACAACTTATTTATCCGTTCATCCATCGATGGGCACTTAAGTTGTTTCCATATCTTAGCTATTGTAAATGAATATAGCAATGTAGAATAACAACAGTAATAATATAGACGGTTGTAAAATTCTTAGTAAAACTATAAATAGCAGCAGCAGTATTTATATTGTCAGGAAGTAATGCTTACTTTTGGACAAAGGTATGATTGTAAGGTTACTGGGGAACAAATGATTCTGGAGATATGAAGAAACGATAAAAAAGAATTTGACAGAAAAGTAGCTTATATAATGTAGAATCCTCAGATGACAGCATCAATTTTGAAAGCTAATAAAAAAGTATTAATTCAGCCACAAATATTTACTGACTTACTTTGATGGGCCAGGCACTCAGATGAATTCTGAGGCAGCACAAGTCAGCGAAACAGGAGGGCCTGCCTCATTTTTTTTAAACTACTTTCATTCACGATACTGCGAATACCTTGTGAATAGGAATATTACGATTATTATTTGATCTATTTCTGGTTACTCAATAAAATGAGTTTAGATGTCAGTGCTGCCAGTCATAAAACGCCCCCTTTCCAGTCTCTATTTAATCATCTAGGAAGCATTTTGCATCGGTGTGGGCATAGCTATCAAAGACAGATGAAGAAAGGAAGAAAAGATGTTGCTACTTATCAAGGTAAGAAAGTAAAGTATGAAAAGATCAAAACTGGGGTGTGAGAAAAAATAAATAACATGTTTTAGCTTCCTAAAGCTCATATTTTTCCACAGTTCTGAACTTACCGTATGATTATAAACCAGGCTCATAGTAGTTGGAATTAAAGTGTCCGTTACTTTGGAATTGATCAAGTTTATTCCATTTATTCTCCTTGTGGAAACACCCAAACTCCTTTTCTTTTGATGTCTTAAATATTAGCCCCTCGAATAATTGTTATTTATAGATTGGAAAGATAATGTTTAATAAACGCAATTAGCTAGTTTTTAATTTGTAAGATTTTCTGTATTTTTTTATGCTGATGCTGAAAGTACAGCATTAGTTTCATCAGTTTGAACAGATTTTCATATTTCTTGTAAAAAAAATTGTATTATGGGAGGAAATGAGTTAAAAATAGAGCTTGACCACAAGAGAGTTTCTTTTTCATTCCCTCTGCTAACTAAAGGAATAAAATAATTATAAATTTACAACAAAGGGAATAAAGAGGAAGCTATTAGAAAATGTGTCCCATCAAAATTAAGAAGTAAATTCAGAATGGAAAAACACAAATAATCGGGAAATAGTTTATCCAACACAAGAGAGAAATGGAGAGAATTCACAGGATGACAGCTGTATGGCAGGCAAGAGAGAAACAGTCTAGATTAGCAGGAGAAATGAGACCTTACAAAGGAAGATCTCTGGGAAGGAAAAAATACAGCTATTGTGTATGTAAGGCAAGAGTTTTCACACTGGATTTTTGATCCAATTTCTATAGCAATAGTGATGAAATTAGCCAATGAACTCACCAAAACATAGAAGTGATTTATAACATGTGTTAATAAGTTAGGTAAGAGTTTATTTTGGCGGGCAAAGAAGGGTGCAAATTTTAAACCAATTTTTGAAAAATAGAAAAAAGTGTTATGATTGTTTATATGGCAGAAACAAAACATTGATGGTGAAAACACCTAAGAGCCAAACAAATGTTTTATTTAAAAAAATGCATAAATCAACCTCATTATTTCTCTACATCTTTTTATTTTTCTCTATCTATCTATCTGTCTGTCTGTCTGTCTGTCTATCCTTCTTTATTTATTTATTTTAGGCGAGGTAACCCTTAGGATGACCTCACAGATTGCAAGGACCTTGTCAGTTTACAATCCCTTATGTTTTATTTATTTATTTTTTATGCCTATGGACCTGGTCTTCCTAGGTGGTCTCCCATCCAAGTACTAACCAGGCCTGACCCTGTTTAGCTTCTGAGATCAGATGGATCGAGCTTGTTTAGGTAGCGTGGCTGTAGACTATTCATCTATATCTTAACTAAGGATCTGCATGAAGACACACTTTCCTCAAGGAAAAGTTTATTCTCATAATGGTCTATTCCAAATGACAAAGTAGAACATGCCTAGAGACAGTGTTTTCCCCCAATTTTCTTGAGGCTGGTGACAATTCTAGTAATCAGAATATTACAGAAAAGAATGCAAAAAAAAAAAAGATTTTAAAAAGTAACAACAGGAACAGGAACGACAGTAGAACCCCAACGCAGATAATTGAGGGTTCCCCCAACAAGTCCTACTATTTAGAAGATAAAACTTCTATAGTAATAATTATAGAAGTTCTTGTGAAAGTCATGCCTTATTTTTATCACAGTGACCATGGAAAACCAGGTCCCTACCCTGCCTGAGTCAGCCACTAACCGTGGCATGAAAGAGATTGTACTGAAGCTCCAAAGTCCAGAAGAGAGTGACAGCATTGAACTTTGCCTAAGCCCCCTACTTCTGCAAAGCAGCAGTGGTATGGAAATCCGCCTCCTGCCCACCCCCTGTTACTGGAAAGGGCTTCCTGCAGAGAACCACACTGCTCCCACATGACCCAGATGAGACCTGGGGAAGGCCCAGACACACTTGCTCCAAATTTCTTTCATTTCATCAATGATTATCTGAACTGTTTGTACCCACTGGTAGAAAATTCTCCTTAACTACTAAAGTTTACTAAGGTCCTGAACTTTAACCCACCCTAGCATTTAAGCAAGCAGTGGCAGCTTGACCACTTCATAGAATGTGAAACCACCCCCCCACTCTCCAAGTTTCCTCCTGAGCGTTTGCTGACAGCCAAGAAAGACATTTCCTGCTCAATTATCCAGTCACAGTACCTGCTCACCTCACTCCTCCATACCTGGTCTTCACTATCTTTGTTTATTTTTCCTTATAAAAGAAAACCATTTTCTGCCTGATTTTCGAGACAGGTCTTTTGGTTGGAATATTTTTCCTATTGGAGTAGTCACTCATTCCCTATTTCAATCAATAGTCCTTCCCAGTAAAGTTTCTCCTTTAGGTCTGTTTTTGTTTTTTGTTTGACAGAAACCTCCAGGTCTAGAGCCAGTGAAACATAGCCTTTCCTGTACCCTCTGCTCTTTCCTTTTCAATACGCCATCAAAATTCAATTTTGTTAATACCAGGGCATAGCTAATACAAAAAATTATTCCAAGTGCCAATTTTGTATCATAAAATTGTGGATTAAAATGTTAGCAGCTTGTCTTTAAAAAATTTTTTTGAAAATGTATTAAATACCAGGGTGTTAAGTACTCGTGCTATGTGATTCCCACCATAACATAGTAGAATGTACTATGACTTAGACCCAGTTTACAAATGAGGGGATTTAAAATGAATAGGGGTTAACTACCTTGCCCCAGCTACTCAACTACTATGTGGCAGACCTATAATTTCAACTCAAGTTTGTTTAATACCAGATTGCTCTTAAATTTAGGTATTTTGCATGCATGTGTACACACATACACATATATTATCACACTCACTTTTTACTAGTCCTAGAAGTTAGGAGTGACAAAATCATCAGAGGCATTCTACACATTAATTGGTGATACTTTAGTATTTTAGTAATCTCTAAATATTGAGCACTGGTTAACATAGCATTCACCCTTATAATTTCTTAAGTAATGGGTTAAACCTTAGATAAAATGATGGATGTGAATATAGTCACCTATGGAGAAGATAAATGAACACACACACATTAGAGAGTGTTTAAGAGGCAGTCAGGGAAAGAGGAGGTTAAGAAAATGTTTTTGAAAGAGTAGCTGGAAAAAAAACCCAAAAGAAGATGTAATCACTGAAGCTAAAGAAAAGTGGAATTTGAAGGATAAAATGATGGGTAAAAACTTAAGCACAGAAAAGTACCATAGAAAAAGGACTATACAGTTTTCTCATGTGGCAATTAAACCTCATTAATAACGCTGACAAAGGAAGTTTAAATAAAAGACTAAGAGCAACACTTTGTGGTGTAAAAGGGTGAGGCAAAGAAGTGCGGATATAGAACATAAACTATTCCATGTAGAAACATGACTATAAAGGAAGAGTATGTGGATATACAGAACTGGATGTAGGGAGCTATAGGTATAAGAAGTTTATTTTTTGATACCCACATTAAAATGTGAGTGCATTCCTACGCTGAGCTTAAGAAACAAATCTAGAGGAAGATGGTGAAGATTGATAACAGGAAAGAGAAGTAATTTATGGCATAAGTTCACTGCACAGGTAGGAGATTATGAAATCAAGTGAACACGTAGAACGACTACCCATTGAGATGAAAAATCAGAGGAAAAGAGAAAGTCAAATGAGAGTGGTGTTAAGAGAAGGATGTGTGATTTCATACCTGATGAGCTATACTTTCTCACAGATATCAGAAAAATGGTCATATGCTAAGAGACGGGGATTATACATTGTTATATTGGTGAGATTTACAAATGTCATTGGGAGAGTTGGAGAGAATCTGCTAAGGTCTTATGGATCTCGGTTGGGCATCCAATTTTAGCTCAGACTGAGAATCATGAATTGTCAGTTACACTGTTCTGTTGCAGCATGAAGGTTCTGTAAATATATTTCTTACTTCATGTGCAACTATTTTTTCCATCCGTTTCAATAGCAGCGACTATTTAATTTCAAGATAAATTCTTAGCTCATCTCACTTTATTTTAAAAACTAGAAACTCAAGTCTATTTGAAGTGTTAAAGTTATTTAAATGCATAAAATTTTGCACCCACATTTATGTAATAATAAAACTTCGTGTCCCTAGATTTGATAGAAATGTTAGCTGAATGAAACTGTTTTCATTTTGATGTTTGTTGTGAGCCAGAAATCTAGCTGTGCATTTTGACATGATGATTGAAAATCCAATTTGACATGTACTAAAAAAATTCTGGTCAATAAATCTCCTTGGGCTTATTTTATTTTATTTCTCCTGAGCCAAAAGTATATGAATGTTAGCTCTTGTCTATAAGGCTGTCATCATAAAAGGCTTCGAAGTCCTTTTTACCCCTCTGCCGTATGAATAAAAATCAAATGGAACAAGCTGATGCAATTACTTGTACTATACTGTCGAGATGTTGTCTGGTGGTTTTTCTCTACAGGGATCAAGTAATTATTGACACCGCTCCATCTTATATAGTTCATCTTACTCCAATCAAGTTTACTTCAAATGGGCTGTCACTGCCCTAAGGTATGCAAGTTCCTTTTGAAATCCGAATGCTTAATTTTTGTAAAGATTGTTTAATTCAAATTGCTTTAGCGAATTATTTGATTTTACATGCAATCTTTAGGAATATTAAAATGTAACATTATTAGTTAATTGTTGAGTTCACATAGCTTACATTACCTAATGTAATTTCAAAGTGTGTTGTGCCGTTTCTAAGATTCAATTTTTATGATACATATAATCTAAAGTAATTGACTTTAGGGATTACACAGCTGAAAAATATGGATATGTTGCTGGCATGTTTAAGAGATTTGTATTAAAATGTCTAAAATATGAGGTTTTGATTTAATTAGTTTGATATGTTTAAAACTAAAATATCTTCTGTTCAATCCTATGTGCATGCGAAATCTAAAGATAAAGTTAAACTCTTACTTGTTTTGTCTTTAGTTTCATTTAGCATTGGATAAGATAGGAATAACATAACAAGCAGATAAGTGATAGAGAGGTAGTCATAATATAAACTGTTGGGGGGTTATCTTCTAAATAATGGCTTTGCTGGTATTGAAATTTGATAACTGGACTATATAAGAATATAAAGTGTTTTGCACACCAGTCAGTATTGGCGAAATGATAATTATGCAAGTGTTTTACTTGTGCTTTAGAGTGTCTTGTGCCAGCTGATGGTGTACGAGACAGAAAAGCATGCCAAGTGTCTGTGTCCAGCAGCACAAATTGAACATGTCCACATAGTTCTTTATGGGAAAACGTGAAGGACAAAGAAGTGTCCAAGTCGGTGCTTTCTAACAATGACTGGCAGAGGCGGAAGACTTTGGCCATTTGAAGCACTGAGCTAGCCATTTGCTGATGTTGGGAGGTGGGGAGCAGGGCGTAGTGAATAGGGAAGTTCAGAACCCATGACCCTCTTGTGTTGTTTTGTCTAGTCCCTGTAATCTTGAGAAACACCTTACTTTTAAGACCCTGTTGGTCAAATTGGAGCAAATTGAATATCTCACCAGTTGCTTAACAGGGATGAGATGAGCTCTTTGTACTTTTATCTGTTTCTCTGTTTCATTTCCTCTGGTGTTTGATAAGGACTTCCGATAAGCTATGCCAGAGAGACGAAAGCATTGAACCCTAAAACCAGCTCAAATTAAGGGCCATGAAAGAAGCCCAAAGTCTCCAGGGTCAGTAGTCTTAGTACATAGGAATTTTCGCATAACAGGCTGCTTGGTCGTAGATATTTAGTACACAGAAAGACTTCCAGTTCTGTGTGGCTCGCCCACGTTATTCCAGAGATTCACCTTTACGAGGAACCAAAATATGCACCTTCCAATTAAAGAGTTCCTTCACTTCCAGTTTTACCCACCTTAATGGGGAATGCTTTCAAAATAGAAGATTTTGAAGTCCAGAGATTTATTTTATGACACGTCAGACTAATGTCTGTTTAATACGATACAATTTTGAAAGGCCCAGATCAATATATATAAAGTAGGCCTTTGTTCATTTGCAGGGTGTGCAACTTCATTGATACTTTCATCTTAAAATATCTTCTCAAAAAATGTATGTTCTCTTTCTGAGAAAAATGAGCCTTTGGCTTTAAACTTCAGAGAGTTCCATTACCCGCTGTGACTGCCGACATCCCTAGGAGTGTCCAGAGGTGGCACTATGACCATGTCAGAAATAGGACAAATAAACGCAAGTCTATCACACCTCTAGTTTGAATCAATGATGCAGATGATGCATCCGCTCTATGAATGTATTATCCATTCAGATTATTAATTTACTAATACTTTTTAAAAAATGATAGCCTTAGATGCTCAGTGGAAGGGATTATTCCCGACCTTTGGGAACAATTTCAAATCCCACAGTTGATTTCACCTCTTTCATCACAGCTCTTTCCGATAAGCACAGGTGACCTGCGAAATAACCATGACAATCGAATTTCACACAGGAGAACCTGCAAACAGATTACTTTTTTTCTTTTTTTTGGGGATTTATAACTGGATCATTGACATGCCTGAGGAACAAAGCAAACTAAACTACACTAAATTAGACTGTATCGTTTATATTCATGGAGAAATAAATACTAAAACATAGATTTTCATTCCTAATTGAGAATTTTGTTTTGCACCCCCCGCCCCCCCCCCCCCCCCAAAAAAAGCTTTAACCTACAGCATGGAAAATCAAATCATACAGCTCAGCATGCCTTTTGGGATAATAGCAAAGTGTGATGATGTAGCTTCCATTGCGGGAACAAATCGATGGTCCACAATCCATTTTACATATCTTATAAATTCAAATCTGCTTTTGACATTACATCCGGTTCCGGTTTCTTGAATAGTTTCATTACCAGCAAATCTAAACCATAATTTGTATTCGGCTCTAAGTGGCATCGCCTGTATTTGTAACCACGAAGTCATGGTGAATGTGATTATATTTCAGATGCAGTAAACTTTGAAATTGTCCACAGGACCTATGTAGAAGACAAAAGAAAGCAAATTCTAGGGGCCGGCTGTTATAGGGTGAATTGACTTACGTGAAAAAAGATTTACAGTTGATATTTGATTTGCAAAAAGCAGTGCCACAGTAGATAGTATGTCCACAGATCCAAGGATAGAGCCAGTATTTAGAAAGGACCATGCCATAAAGCAGTGTGCAGAGCTTTCGGAGTGAACATTAAAAGGAAGAAAATATTTTTATTTCGAATATGTGATTGCAACCACATGTAAGTGTGTGTTTTACATACATATATATAGTAGTGTGAGTATTTACATATAAAACATTTATGTATATATAAATGCCTATATAGAGAACATAACTATATTAAATAAGAGGAAATAATTCTTTCTACTGACATAATTCTTTGGAGATTTTATCCTAAATAATTGTACTTTATAAAATGTACTTTATGAGTTTATACTAAGTCCAACTTGCTTTCAGCATGTTTCTATTTTCATTAAAAAAAAAGTCCGCTATTTAAGCATTTAGTTAGTAGAAATGAGAGGAAAGATTTTGACAGGAAATATTATATGACTCATTGGACAGTCAGAGAAAATGAGTAAGACAGCCAGTTCATTATAGTGTCGTTTTAGATAATGCAAGGAGCAGTGCATTTTTAAACAATGGTGACGATGCTGACAGATCTTAAATTAAAAGTCTGCAAGCTTAATAAATATAATAATAGATGGCATTTATACAGTATATACAGCTAGCTCAAAAAGTAGTGTCAGAGGGTGTTGTCTGCTCACACTACAGATACACAAAGAGATTTATCACTAAATCTGATGAACACATTTATTGATAGTTCACTCACTTTTTTTTCCCCTGATGACGATAACACACTGTATCAAGGGACGTCTAAATAATGGAAAGCCATAGTATCATGGTTATTCTTTAAACAAAATTGTATTTTCTATGATGAGTTTCTGGTGCTGTGCTAGATTATAACGAACACTCAAGAAGGCAGACGCGGGGCCTTACCGAAAGTTGTATGCAGTTTTAGAGTGGGGGATAGAGACAAGTAAATAGGCAACTCCGACATAATGTGTTGGGTACTGTGGTAGAGGGTGTACATACAGTCCTGTGGAAGAAGAATGGAGCACCACCCAACACGCTCCTTGAGTAGGTGGCATTTAGGGGAAGAGCTAAAGGATGAGTTGGAGCGAGCCGGGTAGAGAGGAGGGTGGTGTCTACCTGCACACTTTCCTCAGCATCATGGCGAACTAGACTTTCTGTTACAGGACGACTGGGCTCTAAATAGGATATATCCATTGTATCAGGATGTAGAAAGATGGGAGCACTGGTAACTATAAAGACAATGGAATTGGGCGTTATTATTCTCAATTGATGCTCTCATAAAAATGTTTCTGCAAAATGTTAGATCAACATGTTTTTCCTTCATGTATGTGTGAGCTAAAGGCTAGATATGGGCAAATATTGGGAAGATGTTGAAAGCCTGCCAATGAATCTGTGAATCTGATCTATATGTATAATTTTTTTCTCATTCAGAATATCTTTTAGTTTAAACTGGCATCTCCCTAATTCTGCCTGCCTATCAGCAAATTACGATGTGCCTAAAATTAATAAAGATGATTGTACTTCTTACATTTAATATGGTGGCAAACTTTGGACAGTGAATGCATTTTTTTTTATAATTGAAATATTAAACATAATTGAATTAAATATCTAACAAAATTCCTCTTAGTTTATTAGCTTATTTACAGAGTGACTTCCAGTTCTGCTGGTCATCGGAAGCATTTATCAGGGTTTCATCATGTTCAAATTTTCTGGGTCTAATGCTGGAGTTCTGATTCAGCCTGAATAGAAGGACCCAAGATTCTGCATTTTAAAACATTTTGGAAGTGATTCTGATTGTCAGCCAGAGTTCTGGCTCTTGGACTAATATTAGACATAAAGTTGACCATGTAATCAAGTGATATTTCACAACAAAGGAGAAAGAAAGAAAGAAATGCTAGAATAGTTACTATGAATAATTACCACATAAGTCCTTCAGTTGTTTTAGTGAAGGAGTTCAGACTTTATACATCTAATTATCCCTGTGAACAAAAGTACTGGAAATTTAGTTTTAGTTACACAATATTAACTTTTTTTCGCATTTACATAATAATAACTTTTCCAGTGCCTTCACTTCTAGTTGAGAAACAGTGAAGCTTTATATAAGCTCAAGTGTCAAACTTTTAAATATAGCTTACATCCTTTATACTGAGTTAAATTACTTTTATATATTTTTTACCTAAGAATTCCACAATATTGGCATATTCTAGGAGCTACTCACTCAATAAGTACTTGACTTATTTTAGAAACGTGAAAATTTTACAAAACATATCGGTTAGCAATGGCATGGGTAGCATAGCATGTTCGTTGGTGGCATATTCTTTCTGGGGCTTTTTAACTGTGGAGTTTTTGAGGAACCTTCCATTCTGTACCAAGTTCAGCTACGTGGTGAGAGAATATTCTCTGACACAGTAGGAAGACGCATCCAGGAGGGGATTACTGCATCAAGCACTAAAAAGAATAACTTTCAATCTGTAAATGCCTCTCATAATTCATGATTATATCGAATTGTCTTCCAGTTAAATGCAGTGCGCATTGATAGGGCAGGAGAATTTTATTCGGGACTACTGTAGAGAAGCCTTGGTGCTTGTCAGCTCTATCGGGTGATGGTCAATATAAGCAAGGGATGTGAAGACAGGCTTACTGCATTTCCTAATATGAACACAGAAACACAAACCCATACGAGGCTGCTGTAGCATGAGAAGTAGACCAACAATGTGGTGTTTATGCATGTGATGTCTGGAGAAGCCAGAAAACCTTGTTTTCTTTTTTCTTCCTATTGCCTTTCCAGAATCAGTGTGTGCTAGTGTTGAGCATACGATGCTGAAGAAAGTGGGATCACATTCTAGCTCAGCCATTAACTAACTAGCTGTGAAAAGAATCTTCAAACATTAACCTCGCTGTCCCTTGGTTTCCTCTTAGGTTAATGACATCTTCTTGAAAATGTGAATAGCAATAACACAGGCCTCATGAGCGTTGTGAGGATGCCAGGAGTTAACACAGATCGTGTAAGTAAAGCATTTAGAGGTCCTATGAAAAGCTCAGTAAGAGTCAGTTGATATTTTTCTCCCCTAAACCTTTGCGATGTTTGCTCAGGACAGTGGCACACTTTTTAACAGAAGTAACAGTAATAGATCCCTGGCCACTCTGCCTATGTGTCGCAAGGGGCAGCAGTGCTGGCTTCTGCAGTCTCCTGAGCACTAGGTAGCTTTTTCCAAAGTGGTAGGTTCTAGGCCTGGTTCTTACAAGTTCATGTGCTGAGAAAACTTAGTTACAGAGAGGCCCACGCATCAACTATTGCATCTCTCTCGATGAGCTCGAGGCGTAGAAGCAAAAATATGTGATTTTAGGGATCTCATGTTTTCCCATTGACTCTCACTGAAAAAAAAGGTGTCTCAGAATAAAAGAGAATTGGTAGATTCATACGATTTAATTAATAGGTTTTTTTTAAAAAATAGAATTTGCCCTGGCACAAATGTTCTTATATTTTCACAAATTAAGTGGTAATCCATAAAGATTTAGTCAAAATCTAAGACTTTACAACTGATGTATAGGAGTATTTTTTTCCTGATACAGTTGTCATTTATTTACTTATTTGAGGAAGTTCCCATTTTTAGAAAGCTGATGTTTATTTAGGATTTGGTCATTTTCTTATGCAAGCTATATTTATATAGAAATAGCAGTTGGTTTATTTGAAAATCTACAACACTTACTAGTTACTTGAAAACGCAAACTTACCCATTTTTTTTCCATCTGGTTTGAACAGTAATATTATTTTGTAGAGTTTGGAAGCAAGATAATAACCCTTTTTCTTTTTAATTTCCCATACAGTTGAGGGATAAACAGGTATCATGCAGATGAATGTTAAATATTATCATTATAATTAAAAAGAAAAAAAACTGATCTAGAGAACATGACTTTTATTCGTGGTCAAATTCTTCCAAAACAAACTTCCTGTCCTTTGTTGAGAGACAGTTCTATCTTTGCACTCTTATTGCTAGTTAACAATTATACATAGCATCAGAGAAAATAAGAAAGCTTAAACGAAGGATGATATAATAGGATTGCTAGACCCCTCACTCTTAGAAAAATGAAATGTCATCAAAGTGAAACCTGGCTTCAGAATTGTACTGAATTAAAGGAGACTAAAGAGACTAACTTCAGGCAATGCGTGCTTATTGTCGGATCCTAGATTTCAGAAAAATAAGCTACAAAGAATATTATGGGAGCAATTAGAGATATCTCAGTTTAGACTGTGTGTTAGATATTAGTGTTGTATTAGTGTGAAATTTCCTGATGTGATACATGTAATTTGGGAATGCAGAACACCTCTATTCTTAGGCGATGCATGCCGATATATTTAGTGGTGAAGTGTAATGAGGGCGGTAAGTAAGCACATTCACAATGGCTTGATAAAGATATTTGTTGTTTAACTCTGAAGTATAAGAACCATGGAGTTCAGAGAAAACAAACCAACAAACAATGACACTCACTTCTATTCAAATTCTGCATCTAGCATTTTGGGCTCTGAAAGGTGTCACAAACTTTCTGAAATAATATTGTCTTAATTGGGAAGTAAAAATAATGCCTACCTCTCAGGGTGTTTTGAGGTTAAGTAAACACTGTGAAATTACTTTGTAAATATTACGTGATGTTGGTTCTTCATTCTTTTTCTTCCTCTGCATTCTTATTATCTTCATCATTGTCATCATTCACAATTCTCTCCCAGAAAGCTTAGGTAAGACAAAGTTAGTCAAACATGTAGGGTACAAGGAAAGGTATGAGTAAATATGAGAAGTGTTTGTGTGTCCTTCTGACTGTGTTAGAATGTGTAGATAATATTTAAATTAGTCATGCCATTATGTGAATCACACTAGTCACTTGTTATATCTCAGTTTTTGGTCTAATATTGATGAATAACTCTATATGTGTGTAGTGAATGATCGTTAAGACCATAACTAAAGCGTGATGTTTTTTTCTAAAATTGAATGGGATTGAGAAACTTTGGCAATTGCTTCCAACCACAAAACAAGATCATTTTATGATAAATAAACCAATTCATACTTTACAGATAAAAGGCAAAGAATTGAAAAGAAATAACTTTCTAAGATGACTTCCAAAATCTTTTCACAACTTTATAAAAGATCAACATAGTATTTATAAAAACAAAAAGCAAAATACAAGCACTGGCTCCAGAAATTTAGACTGTAATTCGATGAAGATCCACACTACATTTTCAATGGAAACCCGAGAATTATGTTTTGTTATTGGTGAGGATGGACTGTGAATGAAGCAATGGTAACTGCAAGTCCAGTGTGGCACTACAATAGTGTCCCTAGATTTGCCATTTTTTGTAACTTTCACAAATGATCTGATTGACAAAGTGAGAGGTACTTCAAACTCTCAGAGAATGAAGACTCATGAGGGATCATGCTGCCAGAGAGAAAATTGTTAACATCATCTGTGACTAAATGGAAAACCAGGAGACAAGGCCCTCTGTCATCTGGTTCCTCTCCCTTCCCTGAAGCTTTGTGGGGGTAGGAGGAGCAGGGAACACCGGGCAAAAGCACATGCTTTAAGAGAGCTACTATGGCACTACCTATCTTCGTTCATTTGAAAAGGAGTATTTTCTATCCACTGTTAAAGAAATAAATATCTTCTTCTGACACAGTTTTAGTTCGCCTACCTTTATGCCAGACAAGAAACAGGGCAATATATATACAAATTAAATAAAACACAATTAATATTATATTAGGGTAAGAAGGATGAATGTGTAACAAATAAATGCAAGACAAAACATACATACAATATGGTTATGGAAAGCATTTAGATACTAGAGGGTAAGAAATTAATTAGTTTATCAGGTAGAGCCAGAGGTAAGTGAAGGAATCATGGATTAGGAGATATTTGAATATTTTTGGAAGAATAAAATAAGTTCATCTACTTGACTATGTGAAGGTGATGGTACTTTCTAGGCAAGAAGCTACATGCGCACAAATGAAGACTTGCCTGCAGTGTGTGCAAATCAAGAACACAGGGTGATCCTATTTACTGTTTTTAAAGGAAAGAGGCAAGAAATGAAACTGCATAGGAATTCTATAGGAAGAATACAGGAATAAATCATGAAGGCAGGAAAGAAAGATAATTACTATATCAGTAAATAATACCATACTTGATAAAAACAAAACACACAAAGCTGTGAAAGTTGATTTTTGTCATATAAAATGAGATTATCTAAACACCAGACAATCAAGATTTTTCTCACATTTTTTCATAGACTAATCTAATGCTGCCTCTCCCCGCCTCACTCTTTTTATCTTTCCATAGTATATTTGGTCCTTCTATTCTTTTCGATAATCTCCAGAACATTTACTACATTACGAATAGAAATAAAAAGGGGATAATCTGTCAATATTGATGTATTTGGCCAAATGATTTTTGTTTGTAATCACACCCAGATAATATGTTGGACTTTCAAAAGAGAAGTGTAAAGTGCTGAATTTATCACACAATGGTATTTATTGAATAGCATTATAATCTCTTAAGGGTGATTTAGAAGTCTGTATAATTATAGTTTTCTGAAGAACTTATTTTATGTTCATGCAGGGGCTAATATGCCAGCGAATTCTAATTTAATAAGGACTCACAGTTATTAAGCACTTTTTATCTCCAACTAGACTGACTCTGTAGGGAATTAGAAGCTTTTTTCTGGGAGAAGTCATAGTATAGAATTAATAAGTCTCTGTTCTCTGCTTCTCATGGAAAAAAATAAGACAAAGTTTCATTATGTGTACTGGTCATGCTTGACAATAGCCTGAGATATATTTTCTTATGGCAAAGAATTTTGAGATTAAACATAGTCAAAAAATATTTGTTTCGAAAATATGACACTTCCCTTGAAGTCGCTTTTGTAAAATTCCTATTTTTTGCAATAGACTGGTAATCTTAAGAGATTTATGCATGTGAAGGAAAATGATCATGAAGAATACTTTCTAAAAGCAAATTTTCAAGTGGCAATAGATGAAAACTCCATGCATTCAGATTATATTAATACTAAGATTATATTTTGTACTGAGAAAAGTAACTTAAAGTTGTGTATATAAATATGCATCATCAAATATAATCTGTACCTTTATGAAATTTTTGTATATATCCCTTTGATGTTGCTTAGTGGCTGAAGTTATGTATAAACACATAAAACCAAAAATAGATAATAAAATTAAATTATAAAAAATCTCAGATTAATTGTAGCTCTGATGACTCAAGGTTAACTTCAAAAAAATTCCTCTTTAGACTCCATCCAAATAATTTAACAAAAATATTATAATAAACATGATAGCGATGGTATGGTTTTTCCATGTAATACCATCTCTTTAACTCCGTTTGCCTTCTGTTCTCCTAAGATTGTATTTTTTAAATAGACTATGGTCGGGGAGAAGTAATCCTCTCTGAGTTATAACTGCAGGAAAAATGTGAAGTAGTGTGAAATCATTAAGAATTTTCTAATACTATGAACTATTAAAAAAACAGCATTAATACAAATTTCAAAGTAATTTGCTTCTAATTACAAAATGAAATAAAATAATTTGCCTGGCTTCCTTCTTAGTACTTACAGTCAAGTGGCATTGATTGCCCAATACAACAATTCTCTCGACCTTCACACCTTTGTACCTTACTTTAAACTTGTCTAATTCATAGTGCTCATAAATGGCAATTGATGAAATATATATTATTTATAATAATAGACTATGAAAGGGCTTTTTTTTGCTGTATTTCTCTAAATTAAGCAAAGCTCATTTGAATAATATATTTTTAATGCATACTAAGAATTTATAACAGAAATAATTAACTAAATTTACACTAAATCCTCTTAATCTTTCAAAGAGGGATCAACAATGAGCTCTGAGTTTCAATAGAAAAAATATGAATTTGATAGGATTGACTAGAATTTATGAATTATTTAAGATAAATAAATTGAATAATAAAAGTCACCATGAGTCACATTAAGCCATCAGTCTTCATGAAAATACATTTAGTGTATCTGATATCTAGATGATTGTCTTCTCACGTACTATTATAAATCATTTGGGATGAAGCGTGCAGACAGCAGTGAAATGTGAAAGTAAATGCAAATTTGAACAGTTTTCTAGCTTATTTCAAAGTTCCTGATCATTTTTGTAAAGGGATTTTTATTATAAGACGTTCACTGTCTTCTTTTGACTCCTGAAAAGTTATAGTTTCAGAAAGCAATTACTTTACAATTCAGAGTGTTTTAACACTACAGTGAAAGTACAAAGTACAAAGACATGTAGCCATCCGGAGTGGAAAAAGAACTCTATTTCCCTTAGGTAATGCTTTGAAAACTGAATCTAACTTAATGTTTCTTATCATTTTAAGTAAGCAAACAACTTAGGGATCATTTTACAAAATTGATGGTGAGCGTGGGTCATGCTGGAAAGTTTCACGCGAGTGGTATCTGTTATAATTTAGCATACAACCCAGAGAATGGAGTTGGTATCTTTAAATTGTTCAGCAAAAGACTTAAAATATACATTGCTAATTGAAGAAGTTGAGAATAACCTGTTTATTGTTATTTGAGATCAGTGGAAACGGGAAACCTAAAACAATTTCCACGACCTTCTCTCTGGCTGGGACTGGATGTTCAAAATCATAGTCCCTTCTACTTCCTTAGAGTGCTTGGTTCATAAATTAATTGTTCTGTCTTGTGTCCTCTGCCTCTCCTTTACCACCACCATTTTTCTCTTCGACATTTAAGTGTCGTTAAATCCTTCTAATGTGTACTTCACAACGTTCATTGTGAATACCCTTAATGTCCCGTCCTGGATATTTCTTTATTGAAAATCAAGCCTCTAGAAAAATAGTGTAGATTTAATTCCTCCACTAATTTTACCTTCAAATTATTCTTGAAATCCTTGTTCTTTACTTTGATGACCATTATTTCAGAAAACTCTTCCTCTGCTAGTTGTAAAATGAACACATGCACACGCACACACGCACATGCACACACACATGCACACACACACACCTTCTTGCAGTATGTAAAGTCCTCGTTGAATGGGCCTGTCCTTCTAGTCTATACTCTTTGTGTCCATTATCCATAGTCTTCCATTGTTGCTTATCACCATTCCTCTAATACATCCTAGCTCACTCGTATTTATATATCTTAATGCATTTTCTCCCCTTTGATTAGGTAGAGCACTCCTCTCTTCGCATACAGCGAACTTCCGCATGTCCTGCAGAAGTGTTTTTTGTTTAAAAGTCTTTTCTGAATGTCTAATGAGATTTAGATGTCACCTACATGGTCGTGTATTCCTATATACATAGGTGTGTCATAGCATTCAACAATGGTATCTTAGTCAGGAATTTACTTTTGCCTTTTCAGAGGCTAGAACAATCCTTGGAATGCAGTAGGTACTACAAAATGGTTCTTATTCCCACGCCTAAAGAATAGATTGGATGATTGGAGGGAAATAGAGAGGCTCCTGCTTAAGTAACGGAAAGGTTTAAAGTGTTATTTACTGAAATAGGGAACAGGAAAAACATTTGGGAAAAATGGAATGAATTCGATTTGAATATGTTTGAGGTGATGGAGGGACATCCACTTATATATTTAGCAGGTGGTTACCCAGCGAGATCATGTACAAAGAGAAGAAAGGAAAATTAAACATGGTATCACGGGAAAAAATAATACACAATCTGCGAAGAAAAAGTCTGAAATGGCAAGAAGAAAATGTGAAACATATATTCTTGTAGAAGCCAGAGTAGACAAAGATAGAGTAAGCAAAAAACGAGGAGTTTCCTGAAAAGATAAGGGTATAATAACAGGCTTAAAAACCTGCCTAGATCCCTCCTTTGGTGCTTTTTTGAAACTGGCTGAAAAGCCAAAAAAGGACAAAATAAGCACTTTACAATATTTTATGGATCTGGGGCCTAGCTTTGAGATAATTTAAAGCTATATTTATGTCTCTTCAACTCATCACTCTGTTTTCTATATATTTATTTGAATGAACAAGTGTGCGGAGGGTAGGAAGGCTAACAACCTGAAGCCTCACTATGCATTAGTCAAATTGACAAATATTTATTCAGCTAGTGCTATTGAGTGTCTCCTATGTTCCAGGCACTGTGCAGAGAGCAGGAAATGCAGCACTTAGTGTAAGAGACATGACCCTGCTGTTAAGGTATTGGGAAAGAGGGTTGAGAAAGCAGACACGTAAGCAGATTAATAGCAGTCCAGAAACTACGTTAATTTCTTGAGATAGAAAAATGGATTTAGTTCTTATCTTCATGAGATGGTCTTTACTAGGCTTTGGACAGGGATGGATAAAACACATCTGAGAAGGGACTTATCATTATGGTGAAATGAATCTGATCCAGTCCATACATATTTATCTTTACAAAAACTAGAGGGAAATGCTGACCTTGGAATTTCAGACTAGCATATTGATGCTATTAGAGGGGTTTGGAGGAAAATGACAGAATGTGTGGGTTGAATTTAAGGTAAATAGTATATAGACTATATAACATAAAACGAGTTCTAGTCCTCTCGTAGTTGGTGGGTATCAATTAAGGACAAAACTGGATAAATAAACAATTGTGTTCTTCCTTAAGTCACCTTAAAAAATGTGGACAGATAAAATCTTTGATCTATTTTAGTAACATGATGGAGGGTAATTCTGGATTTTTAAAATTTCTATCTCATTCATCCTCATAAAGCGGGAAAGTCTTGAAGTGCTACAACCTTAAGGAAAAAAAAATCAGTATTAATAGTAGAGTGTAATGCCAATCATTGAATAGAAATTGCAAGTAATTTGTGCCATATATGTGGAATTCAGAGCAAATTGAAATGAGACATTGGGATTCAAGACGCAACTGCCTTTCAGAGAGAATGACTGTTAGAGTATACTGAGAATTAAAATTTATATATATGTAATTTATATATAAAATTTATATTTATAAAATTTATATTTATAAAATACGTATATATATATCTCCTAGCAGATCATGTACCTCACCTTGTTGTAAGGGATGTATATTGGAAATGTGAGTAGACCTTAAATGATTTTGGACTCAATACATTGGAAGGCCCCTTTTTATACCACATTTGAATGTAATTTGTAACCTGAATGACAAGGTTGACAGAAAAATAGTAGTGTCGTCAGACTTGGGTAGAACTGCAGTGCAGAAGTCTATCAGAAGTTTTGGCCATAGGAATGATGGGGACCAGTGCTCTTGGAGACACTTCCATACTGGTTTCACAGGAGGAAATACATGCAGACTCATCCATTTAAAAATAAAACGAAACCATTGGCTAATAAGACTTTGCACTAATGTGGTCTGTTATTCTCAACTGGGAGCCATTCAGAAATCAAAGTGGACACTTACTGTGAATGGAAAATCTGCTTTCAAATATTGCTAAAGCTGGATACCATGTATGGCTGTCCTGTGGTCTCAAAAAACGTCCAACTGTAGAATTTACAATCGAAGTGGTATCATCACTATGGGAAAGAAAATCAGTGCTGCCTAGTCAGGGATCAGAAATATTTAATTTCAGGGGGAGACAAAAGAGAAATTTCAGAGACATTGACAGCCCTGAAGAACAGATGACAGATCTAATGAATAGGTTTTCTAGGAGAAGAGAGAGAAAGAAATTGAATGGATAGTTCTGTTTATTGGAGATATAAATAGATGATAAATAGATAGAGATAGAGCTACCAATGTAAGATGTATATAATTTGGAAAGCTTGGCATAATAACTACGTAAATAAATGACAGGATTTTCCAAAATAAAATAAAATAGTTAGATTACATGTAGAGCAGGATAAATAAATATATGCCTAAATATGTTATGGTGAATTTGTAGCATCAATGATAATGTGAAAAATTAAAAGCTTCTAGATATATAGATATATATTTCTTAAAGGAAAAGCATTAACACTGACAGCGTTCTAAATCTCCATTACTGTCATCCTAATAGTCTATTCCCAGAATTTAAAAAATGTCATTCAAGATTGATGAAAAAATTAAGTCATTTTCTACATTAAGGACTAACAGTATGCCACTCACAGTAACTGTTAGAAAGACAAACTGTTGCCTAAAAGAATTTTTATGTAGAATTATGAAGAGATGAGTTATAAAATATATTAATGTTTAACTATTGACTCTTAAAATAATGTTTTTTCCATTTAAAAATTGTCAGAATAAAAAAACCCATAAACTTAAAATTTGGAAGCAAACTCATATAGTTAAAGAAAACAGGAAAATAAATCAATATAAAATGATTTTTAAATATTTTTATTTCATTGAGTAGCAATTAGACAAAATCATTTCCCATTGTTTTTTAAGCACCTTTATTTTCTTTCTTCTCCATTGTCTATGCTTTTTGCCCATTTTGAAACACAGGTATTCTTTGAAAAGTAAATTTGTAAAGGCTCTATTTTAATTCTGAATATCGACCCTTGTTTATTGTTTTTACTTTTTATATATATTCTCAGGTATTTTTTCCCCTTTAATTTGGGAGCTTTTTTTGAAACTTGAAAGTTGTTTAATCTATATAAAATTTCCTATGATTTCTTGCAAGGTTCTAAGTTTTGGAAGTATCTTGTTATTTTTTATTTTTAAAAAATTTATAAAGATTGATATTTTATTAAATGTCTCTTTAGTATCTACTAATTTTTAATTTAATTTACTGTGTCCTAATTTGTAATTTAATTTATTGAGACTAAAAAGATGAAAACAGTTCATAAAAATATAAGTCATACTAGGAAAACGGGAAATAGATCAATAAATATAAAATGCTTTTTAAAATAGCCAGTGGAGAACTTGATTTTTAAAATTTAAAATCTGATTATTTGAAGAACATTTATAATATAAACCTCAATATCTCTGTTTGAGGAAGGAAATAGAAAACCAGAGAGATGCATTCATATTTGTAAATTTTTAAAAAGTTTATATTGATTTCAAAAAGGCACGGGGATCGACTATTTCATATACACTGGAGGAATAAAGTATATTAACGAGTTCTAGAGGGCCATGCATTTGCCAGGCTGGAGCTGACTTGCTGTTACCTTTGAAAGAACAGTGTGAGTGGAGCGATGTGGTAGATTGCAGTTGGATGAGATGAAGGAGACAGCAGTAGCTTCCTCCACACTAATGGAGTAGTAAGAGAGAAAGATGACTTGTTTAAGACTGGCTTCCTGTTGGCTGGCTTGCCATAAACTAGCTGACCTTCTGAAAACCTTTAAAGAAACTAGCACAGGCCAATGCTTGAGAAAACCAGTTTTAGTTAACAGCATTGTTTGGATCTGAGCTCCGTCTGGTGCTTCCCCAAAGGTCACCACTGATGCGGAAAGTACTGTTGCTTCTCTACCATGTCACTAAGCTGCGACTAAGCCTCAGACACTGGCTTGTGAGAGGCCTATAAAGTGCGGCTGTTATCCCCACCAAGCAAGGAACCTGAGATGGAACGATAGGGCTAGATCAGAACTTCTTTCTTTGTCACATTGCTGTTGTGCACTGTACTCAGTTTCACTGGGGAAAGAGCTGGTGTTTCCATAGGACTGAGCTTTAAAAGTCCAAATGCCCATATGACCCAGCAACCTCACTCCTGGCTGTATTTCCTAAGGAAATGAAAATAGAATCTTGAAGAGGTATCTGTACTCACATTCATAGTATCATTACTCACAACGGCCAGGAAATGACAGCAACCTGAGTAAACTAAGTTTACGAGTAAACTGAGTCAAGTGTCAGCAGATGGATGGAGAAAGATATGGGAGGCGTAGGTGGTTACCGGTGGGTGGGGGAAATGAGGAGATGTTGTTTAAACAGTACAAACTCCCAGCTATAAGGTGAGTGAATTCTGGGGACCTAAGTATAGTTTAGTGATTCTAGTTAATGATACTACATTATACACTTGAAAGTTTCTAAGAAAGTAAATCTTACATAGTCTCACCACAAAAAAGAAATGATAACTATACGATGAGATAGAGATGTTAGCTAACATCATGGTGGGGATCATTTTGCAATATACCTGTATCAAATCAACACATTATAAACCTTAAATTTACACAATATTCTGTGTCAAATATATCTCAATAAAACTGCGGAGGGGGGGAAATGCAACTGGTTAAACAGATTATGGTGCATCTGTTTCTGTACTGTGTATAGTGTATAACGAAATGTATAGTAGTATATAGCGAAATACTAGAGCAGCCATCAAGAGTAATAATGACATGTTTATTGAAAAAGAAGTGTTAGCAAAATATTATTGAATTAAAAAGCAAGTTAATAAAATCAGGGTAAAATAGCATACCTGCTACAATATCATCTGTGTGTGTTTATCTGGATGGCATGTAATAAAAGAGTAAAGGTTAAAAACACAAAACAAAACAAGAACCCAGTAGCCAGGGTCAGGGTTTCCTGCCCAGAGACTGATATCTACTCCTATTTGCCATATCTCTGCGCCCTACCATTGAATGCTCTATCCATCCTATTGTTTGTCTCTGAATTTTTTCCAGTTAATGCTGGACACATACTCTTAACTGTTTAGTTAATATTCATTGATATATACTATAACCTCATTTTATTGAATAACTCCTTCATTTAAAAAAATATTTTAAATATCTGGCAAAGAAATGTAACTAGATTTTACATCTTCCTTATAAAGGGTATAACTGGCAATAGCGGTATTTATTAGAAGACCAGAAGCAAGTGCTTATAGTACTTTATTATAATTAAAGATGAAAAAGAAATCAGTACTTAAAATTATATTTAATCATTTGCAATTTAGTCATCTAATTTTCTCTTTTGCTTCTTAAATTGATATAAAAGATCTTAAGTTTCATATTTTAAAAATCATTTAACTTCCTAACTAGACAAAGTCTCAAGTACCATACCATTCCTGTCTGCCTTTTGGGATGGGGTTGGCAACATTTTTATAGGCAAGAAAAGAAGATTAAGGAAAAGAGGTAAGGGAAAGTAAGATGACACAGAACATATTAAACTGGCATAAAACAAGTTCAGGACTGGAATAAAAGAGGTTCTGGGGACAAAATAAGGCGCCAATGAGAAAACCTGTGATTCCACATGTAAAGTGATGCTGCTTTTGAGCAGGCAGAAAAAAGCTGATAGAAAATGATCAAATTGAATCTAGCTTCATATAAGTAATTTAGCATATAAGAAAGGTTTATAAAGGCTTGAGTAAAGGCAATGAATCTAAGGAGCTGTTAACTTCAAGTGTGACAGGTCAGAAGCAAATGTTAAATATCAAAAAGCTGATTTTAAAAGATGATCGGACCAGAATAAAATCGGTAAAAAACATTGTGGAGTTTTTAACACATCACAGACATGGAAGTGCAGAGCTGGAAGAAACATTGGGATGAAAGTAAACAATCATGCATTTCTTTCATTAGATGTCTGTGTATGATTGTCTACGAACCAGATTAATTTCATTTTTTAAAATTATTTCCTTAAGATTGGTTCTCAAGAAATGAATGATCGTCATTTGGGAGGCAATTTATAAATAACTAGTTTCTGGCGGTGTGTGATCTAATCGAAGGGTATATAAGAAACACAGAGGAGTGCTAGCTTACAGAGGGGTGGTGAACAGATGGTAGGGGGTTACTGAAGTAAATATCTTAAAATTATTTGTTAGTTGTTAAAAGCCAGTAGAATGTGAGAAGACAGAGGTTAAATGTGCTTACTCTGAAGATAAATTGCCCACATCTGAATCCTGGTAATTGCCATTTATTAGCCCCTGACTTTGGGCAAATGTCAACTCTGTGCCTCAGTTTCCTCAAATAGCATATTCTTTTGAGGAATAAATAGGGTTACTAAAGGCATAGTAATATAATTTTACTGAACATAGTATTAGATAATACTTAATACTTAGTAGTAGTAGTAGTAGCAGTATTTTAGCTACAAAACCACGCATACACACTGTTATAATCTATAGTTGATAGATCTGTCTAAATGAAAACCAGCTTTAGCTTCTTTGGAGTGTTGAAAGAATTGGTCATAAAATATGACAATTTTAATCGACATACTCTTTCAAAGATTAAGAGGTTTGTTTTGGCTTCTATGCATTATCATCTCAATCAAATCCAGGCAGACCTAGAACATGCATTACCTTTCTGTAATAATATGTTATTCTCATACCCTTGTAGTTAATGATGTGAATTATATATCCCAAGCCATTAACTCTTCAATCTCATATTCCAACAAACCAATGCAAATTCAAAGTTTCAGAAATTGTGTAATCCATTTATTCCACTCTGTCATCGATTCTCTGAAATTCAGTTAACGGTTTTCTCTTAATATGTCCTTTCAACAATATATGAGTCAAAAATAGGCTCGGTGGTATGACTGAAAACTTGAATACCACTATTTTAAATAATAAAGTTTTATTTTGTTTCCTCTTTTAACAGAAGTCCAGAAATAGGTCGCCAAGGAACAGCTCGACAGTTCCAGGCTATCAAGACCCCAGGCTCTTTCTCTTTTCCATACCAGTCCTGCTCAGCACATTTTTCCCATTCCCAGCATGAAACTCTTTAGGGCTAACCATTACGTGAGCACTCGTCATGCCCAAGTTCAGAAGGAAGAAAGAGAAAGGGCAAAAGGGTGAGCTTATCAGCTGAGTTAGCTCCCTTAAAGAGTTTTTCTGGAAACCTCATCAAACTATCTCTGTTCGTATTTCATCAGCCATCTCTCTCTTGTAAGGCACGCTAGGAAATGCAGTTTTTGCTGGGATCTTTAACAGCTTTAATGTAGAAGTTGTGTGTCTAATCTAAGGGACAGGGGTAAATGGTTATTTCTATGCAATCAGGCATCATCCACAAAGGTTTGCTATAGTGATTAACTTTTAAAATAGCGATATGGATTTGATTTATAGTATACTATTTAAATTAAGGTGACAGATAAAATACTGATTGAACTATACAGAGATAAAAGGGAGAATAGTTATGTAAATCAACATATTTAATGACAAATCAATAAGCAAACTATTGATAACAGTCAATTTTGAAAATTGATAGTTTTAAGTGTTTAAAACTTCATGTGCTATGAAGGAAGCCAGAAGAAGAATTAAAAGCATATACAGTTAAATGAGACACAGCATGGCTGACTCAGGAGTAAGTCTAGGTTTGGGAAACTGTAGGAAACTGTTGCTTTTCTTTCTAAACCCAGTTTTATAGGTACTATGTTTAGTGTTTTATAGCATATTATTTCTACCTGTTGTTTTTTTGTTTTTTCTTAACCATGTTTAGATATTACTTTGCTAAAATTCATTTTGTAAATCTACACAATCTTGTCTCGAAGCAGGTGTGCTTCATACTTCTCAGACATTCATTTAATGTACTATTTTAGAACATACAAGGTAAGATAAAAATCATCAAGTATTTGCTTCTGTCCTTAAAAAGATTGAAATTTAGTGTAGAAGCTGAGACGTGCATACAAATAAATATACAGCATAGAAGTGGGAAAGTACTATAAAAATTGCAATAAGGAATTCAGGAGAGGAAGAATTTATTACTGACTATATCATCGGAAGCAGATGGGTTTATTTGCTGTAATTAAAAATTATGCAACATCTGGTTTTTTGTTTGTTTTTCCATGTTTCCTTAGATTATAATAAAAAATTTTACAAACTGAAGATCCAAGGTAGAATCAAAGTCTGGGAAGCAATAGGAAAAAAGCCTACCCGGAGACAAGATCTTTGGCCATCAAGAACCCAGCTACAAAGAAAGAGCCAGCTGAAGATAACTAGAACACCAAATGAGGCACTCTGGAGAATCAGCTGAAGTCCCACCAGACAATTAGGGTAAGCTGTGTGAATTACGAGAATGCCAAGGTGGGCGAGTTTGATGACATCAAAGACCTACAGAGGCATCGATGTATTCTCCTATTATAAAGTAACTGATGTTCATGGTAAAAAATTTTAACATACACGTACAAGAAAAACAGAAAAAAGCACAAAAACAGAAAAAGACTTTTTTTTAGTCAGCTTTGTTTACTAAACCCAGAAATATGTATTTCTTTTCTCTAAAACTTATTTCCTGTTGATAAAAGAGGAACTGAGGCATATTAATGTTAAGAGTTTCTTCGAGGAAAAATTAATTCTTATGGGGCAATGCCAACTGGAAAGTAGTTAGGAATGAATGCTTCACCAATAGGATCTCTGGGAGAGACTTTTCTGGAGAAAAGGTGGAAGCAAAGCAAGGAAATGATTCATTGGCTATGGCCCTAGGGCCTATTTGGCTGGTGGTGATTGGTTGCCCTTGGGTATCGATTTCATAAGCTTCAGGTGCCTTGGTTCGCTTCCACAAATGCCAGGGCATTGAGCCTCCTCATCCTCATGGCCCCCTGTTTAACTAATTTAATACTTTTCAATGTGTTCAAATGACACATATATAATTTTTTTTGTTTAGAGATAAGACTGAATGAAACATATGCCAATGAAATGGTGCGTTATGTCAAAAGACATCACCTGGCAGATGAGAATGGCTAGAAACAATTTATTCTCACCACATCAGGCCAGTTATGGCTTTATTGTTTTATTTCATAATCAGAAGAAAACTAGAGATAATGGATCTTCTCAAGTGTCCTCATGAAGTCCCAAGCTATTTGGAATACCTTCAACCAGATCCACCAGCAAAAGTGAGTGGAATGTTTCCTTACCTTTTCTTTTTCCTTCTATTGTTTGTCCTTTTAAGTAGGCTGAGATAAACTTGCATCATAAACACATCTCACTGTCATGTTTAATTGAAGTAAAGATATGACTTTTTAAAAAGCTAGGTGTTGGCTGCAATGATGTTTCTTTAAAAGTTTCTTTAAAAATGCCTGTGGTGATTAATTCAGCAGTTACTTGGTGTGCTGTGAAATGCCAGGAAGTGAGGCTTGAAATTGGAAGAGATTTGATTGTATTCTTTGAGGAAATTAGAGTAAGTATGCTCTATAAAGCAATATGTATTCTCTATGAGCCTTAGTGTGAAAACAGAAATTAGTTTTTCATTTCATTCATTATTTCCGTGCTTGGCTTCGATTTCAACAACCCTAATTAATGTACTTATCATTTCTTGTGTGATGGTTTTAATGCCAAGATTACTCTATAAAAGAAGAGAAAGGCATGTTCTTAAAGGAATGCTGAAACTACTTCTCCCAAACATACGTACCTCTATGTATGGTATAGTGCAAAATAAAATGGATATAGGGTAAAGAGATGAGGTTATTATCTTCGTTCAGATTTTTGGTCCTAAGGACAAGAGCTCTTTGCTTTTGATAGGGCAAGTCTGAAAATATACCTCTCCTGAGTAGTGGTTCAGAGAGAGATTCCCCCTTCAGGAATCTAAGTAGAAGTTGGATGTGAAACTATTCTCTTTGTTTTGATTTTCTCAAGATATGTTTCTCAAATTGAAATAAGCCTGATGTATGATCTGATAAATAGGTACCTACTTTATTAACTCCACCTGTTGAGTCCTCTCCCAATGAGTCTCACTTTCCTCAGTAATTTTTGGGTTATTCCCAGTTAACTTTTATATTCTCTGGGTTCCTGATAAGACAGATTAAGTATTCTCTGGCTACTGTTTTAGCTTCTAAGTTATACACAATACTTAGCTAATACTATTCCTTATCATTACTTTACACAGCGTACAGAACATATGTTAGAAATATGTAAATAATGTTTATATATAACATTATTTCCTTATATCTTTCAATACAGATATGGTATAAAAACAGTTTTGAATTGAATGGGGGAAGGGGGAAGGAACAGGGAATTTTCTTATGTGCCAAATAGCTTATTCCTTGCAATTAGCCTGGACAGGTTTGTTTTGTGTGTATAAATAGAATTTCTAGTAGTTTACTTCATTAAGGGCTATGGAATCTGGAAAGATTTTTCAGATTGACATTGCCTTTTAGATATATATATTTTTTCCCCTCTGGGTTTAACATATATCCTACTGACTCTTCTCATAAAAAAGGTATTTAGATGGATATTTATCTCTTAAAAACACAGTAACTTCTTTCAGAGCTTTTGGGTCCAGTAGAATTAAATATTACAAAAGTGATCAAAACTATTTGATAAACCTAAGGTGGTCTTTTAAACTAATCTTTCTTTGGCATATAACATCTTACATTGAGATAATGAAACTCAACAACCAGTAACCTATATTGGCCACATAAAAGCGATGTAAAACTGAAAGATGATAAAAACACAAAGTCTAAGTCATCTTGGGAAAATGCAATTCAAGTTTTAAAACAATTTTCTCTGAATCGTGTTTTATTTATGATAAAGATATATATGCATCACTTTTCCTCACATGAAAACACATTGTATTAAGTAACACTAAAACCTCTATAAAGATAGAGTTATCACAGACAACTTCTTCATTGGCTGATGATTGTTTGGAAAAGATATTATGAAAAATTCTTAGTCATATTTGCAAATGGCTACCCTTAAATAACCCTACTCAGGAGTGAGAATGAAAAAGCAAATTCAGAGGCCTTTCTCACAGGTGTCTGAAGGGTTACTGAAGGGTCTTTGTAGGGCACTTACCGATCAGCTGAAAACCTAACAGCAGCTAAAAATTAGTATATTCATGGGAAGATGTGGTAGATCCATAACTTACAGATGTTCTTGCCTAGATAGTTTATGGTTGAAATTATATATATATATAATTATATATATAAATATATAATATATACTATAAATTATACTATTTTATATATACTATACTATATATAATAATATATATATATATATAATATATACTATAAATATATACTAAATTATATATATAAATTATATATATAACATATATGTAAAATATCATGATTATACAAGCTTTTATATACTGATAATAGAGACACATAACAAAAAGATGTATGAATTCAGAAGAAAGAAATCACATAAAGTGAATATCATGAAAGGCTTACAGAGCATTTTGATTTGGGCCTTGGAGAATTTGCTTGGAAACAGAGGGCAGAATGAGGAAGATAAAGAAATGCAAGGATTTTTATGAAGTAAAGCAGTAAAATGTTCTCTGGAATAATATATTCATTAAGGTGTGAAGAAGCCTATGACGCTAGAAAAGAAATTAAGTCTACGTGATACAAGTCCATATTTTCCAAATTTCATAATTTTTACATATATATTAAAATTATTAGGGCAGTATTGGTTAATAATAAGTTATATTTAATGGCTGGTCTTTAGAAAGGGAAGCCATTGAAAGAAAAATTATTCAGCTATATCATACATAATACTTTAAAAATAAGTGGATATTACTTTGTACTAGAAATGGCAAAATGGTTTCATTAACTCAAAAACAGGTAAGATTTATTCTTTTTACTCTGGTCATTCAATAATTCTATATTCTTATATGGCAACACTGTTTATACATACTATTTGATATTTAATTATATCTTTTTAATTAATGCTTCTATATTCTATATGATAACATAGTCTATACATAATATTTAATATTTACTTTTCTCTTTTTAATTTAGTCAAACATGACTGCTTCCAATGAGAAATGTTGAGGTATTCATTGCTGTCTGTCTTGAAAATTTAGGTCAGTCTTTTGAGAGCATTTTTTACCTGTAGGTAACAGAATTCTCTGTCTCTTTACATGGCTTTCTTATGAAGATACCAGTCGTTGGAGTTAGGTAGGGCCCACCTTCACTTTTACAGACTTCTAGAGAAATCTTGGCATTTGTTTTATTTCTTTTAGTTTAAAAGCTGAATTTTAAGTTTCTATTTCTTTTCTTTCCAGTTTATATTAAACTAAAGTTCCACATTGTTAAAAGAAACACCAAAGTACATTAAAATTTTAACTAGTTTATTTGAACAAACATTGATTTAAATTGGGCAGCACCGAGCTAAAAAATGGTTAGGAGCTCTCTCCACCAGCAGGAGATTAGGGAAAGGCTTTTGTGGAGAAGAGGAACATATTATATTAGTTTAGCAAAGAAATTATTTGATTGGCTGTAGCTTAAGCGGTTGCCTCATTTGGGAAGCCTAGCTGACTGTGACTGGTTGTTCTCAAGTTTTGATTTCATAATCTTGAGGCATTTACAGGAATTGACTGTGGCTTAAGTGTCGGTTTACTTATTATACAAGCTGCTAAAGCATTACAGCCACCTCAGGCTAATGGCTTCCCGTTTCATGAATTTATCAACACCTACCCACAACCCTGGGATAAGCGGATAACCCTCCTTTCTTAATAATAAAATTCCATTTTTTATGCTTACAGTACATACTTCACTTCTCAGACCCAGCTGCAGCTGGAAGTAGCCATGCGACTAACATCTGACCACGTGTTTAATATATAAATTATGAGATTAAAAAAAAGCCAATTAGTTGCGTGGGAAAGGCAAAAATTCCTCCCTTACCGAGGATTTCGCACTGATATAAAGCAGAGATCTGCTATAGCTGGGAGAGGAAAAATAATTATGAGAGAAAAAAAAACATTTGTTGTCAAGAGAAGAAGCACATTTGATTCAGATGTTGGAACTACCTGGCTTTCACATAACTACGATTAATATATTATGGTTAAATTTTATAGAAAGGAATTATGTCTTTTAATTAATTAATTTTTTATGGTGGCATTGGTTAATGAAATCTAATAAGTTTCAGCTGTACACTTTAACAGTAAGGTATATATCTATCTACACCATGTGTTCACCTCCCTTAGTGAGATTTTTCTGTCACCACATATTTGATCCCCTTTACCCCGTCTACCTCCCCCTTCCTCCCCGTCCCCATCCTCTGGTACCCACTAGTCTATAGTCCATGTCCACGAGTCTCTGTCCTGTTCATTTGTTGCTTTTAAGTTTATATCCCACATATAATTGATATCATGCCTTTAAAACACAGCAGTATATTCAATACACACAGTAGAAAAAACCTTAATGTTAAAAAATGCATGTGTACCTTAAGCTGTTTTCAATAATAGTGTTAGTAGTGATATATTAGAGTCATTGTTTTCAAATTTAACATTATTTATGATATATACATACATAGAAAATACAGTCTTTAAGAATAATATGATGTACTGCATTAAAATACATACATAAAATTGTGTGTGAATAAAACGAGTGAAACTTTATGTTAGTTATTGGGACTCACAAATATAGGTGTAGAGAAACATAACCAAAGAACTTAGTAAAAACACTGTAGTCTTAATTTTGAATTGCCAATACTAATAAGCTCACAAGTATTTTCTCTAAATAAGCTAGGGGTGGCCATTCAATAATAACCTTAAGTGCTCAGATTGTTTTTAAAAATGCAATTTTTCAAGAAAGAGAAGACAGCAGAAATATAACATTTAGTCTGGGATATTATTCATATGATGCTTGGAATATTTCGTTGGGAATATATAGGGGTGAAAAAGCAAAGACTGTGGTCATTAAAAGGATACTTGAGCTATATTGATACTCTCTCTAGCAAAACATGGGACAATTTGAACATCAAAAAGAACAAAAACTACAATAGAACCAAGGTAACAGATAATATGAAAATCATGAATTCCTAATAATAGTAAATGTAAAAATTGTATGAAATGCTATACACATTTGGGTTTGCTTGCAAACCAGTTTATTGTAGGAAAGGCTAAGTGAATGATTGATCCTTTCTTTCTCTTTGTTTAGTAGTTTTCAGAATAATGTTATTCTTTAGGGATGAATTTCAGAAAATAAAGGCAGAGCAACTAATAAAATTAGATACCATCAATTTGGAACCTCTATCAAAATAATTAATTGAGGCACTGATCTCCAGTGGCTGCCAATACCTTTATATGAAAGACTGCTGGGAAAAGTTTTATTGAAAGAAAAAGGCTGACAACACCCAGATCAATAATGAATCTTAACATCAATGAGTGAGAGAGATAATACAATCACATGTGATACTTAAGATCTATAGGGTACCACCTTTGACCATGTAGTATTCTTTAAAAAAGATGAAACTGAGTTTGACCTATCCAAAAGTTTACATGAAAACAGACATCTCAAAAGTACAATTTGCAAAATCCATAATATAGAAATTTTACAAAACAAATACCCCATTTCTTCAACAAATAATATTTTTTAAAGAGAGGTAGACCTATAGATTAAATAGATTTAATAAGCATATTAATCATATGAAAGTGTGAACTTGTTTTTCATCCTAAAATGAACAAATCAATTGTAAAAATATAATACAATCAGGGAAATTTGAACAGTGACTCAGTATTTGATAGTGTTAGGTGATTATTGCTAACTTCGATTTTACCGTGATACTGAATTTTATGTTTAAAGGAAAGTATCCTTGTCTTTTAGAGATCTGTACTGAAGCATTTACATATTAGAAAGAATGATGCATGCTTTTGCTTTAAAATAACATGGGTTATGGGGAGGAAATGGTTGGCATATGAAGAATAAAATATTGGGCATGAATTATTAGTTGTTTAAGCTCAGGAACGGGGTTCTTATTTCCCTTGGTACTACATATTTAAATTTTTTCTTAATAAAAATTAAAACAAAATAAAAACAAGTAAAAGTCCATCTGTTTAAATTTTTTTGGAACCTATTTTAAAATAATTCATGAGTCAAATAGATATAACTACGTGAAAAGGAAAATATGGAAAAAATAAGACGTGGGCTGTTATTACATTAAGAAAATTTGATAGCCACTAGTGTTTACAATACATATATAGACATGCCAAAATTTAATGAACTAAAATTATAACTGAATTATTTAGAAAAAAAGAATAAACTCAAGCAATATGGAGATAATGAAGCTAAATACAAAACCATAAATCAAGGAAACAGAAAACAGTGAATCAATGGATATGAACAGCAGGTAAATATAAGCTTCTCAGTAGGTGATTATAATTTCCTGCAAATTAGGAATGAACAACATTTCTTTAGTGTGATAAAGTGAATGTGCCTTAAACCTACAGCAAGCATTAATCTTAATAAGAAACATCATAAGTGGTCCCTTTAAAATCAAGAACTAGGTGGGCTTAGTTAAAATCACTATCTCCAGACATTATAGAGCTGGACCTTCATAACTATGCCCATAATAAAGACAAATATATAAATGAAAATAGTAACTATTTGAAAGAAACGATATACTCATTATTTGCAGATAACACGCCTATGTACAAATAACCCCCAAATTATATACAGAAAATTATTTGAATTCATAATGAAATTTAGCAATATATCTAGATAGGAGATCCATCTGGGGGAATTGTGTGTACTGAAATTCATTTACTGCTAACTGTAATGTTTACACGTTTGTGCAATAATCCAGAAATGAAAGTGAAGTTGGCTAGCTTTTCTTGATCTGCATGAGGTCAGATGTTGAAGCCGAACTTCATTCACACTGAATGCAACTCTCATCTATTAGTCTATAAGACAAGAGCTGTAGACATTGGCTGCACATTACATTGTGTGGGAGCTTTCAAAATGTCAGATACCTGGGTACCACTTCCATAATTTCTGATTTCATTGGTCTGTTTATCAGGATTTTGAAAGTTCTTAGTTAATTCTATCAAACAGTTAAATTGAGAAATTCTTAAAGAAAAGAGTTGAAATTGGTACAAACTTCCAGTTATAAAGTAAGTAGAATAACTCATGGGGATGTAATGTACAGCACAGGGAATATAGTCAGTAATATCATAGTAACTGTGTCCGCTGCATATTGCTACTAGACTTATTGTGATTGCATCATAAGGTTTATAAATGTCGAATCACTATGTTGTTCTCCTGAAACTAATATAATATTATGTGTCAACTATACTTTAATTTAAAAAAAAATCATGCTATTTTCCTTAGGGGGGAAAAAAAAGTGGGAAAGTAAATAATTTCAGTACCTCTCCTCTCATCCCAGGACTTCTGCTATGGTACATGGCTTGTAAGACTTATCTTTACACTATGCTCCATGGATTTCATGTATAATGACTCAATTTACCCACATTGTATCAGGGCCTCTGCTTCGTTTTTGATATCTTTTAACTAAGATGTTGAAACTATTTGCCCCTTAATGAAGCAGTTTTTTCTCAAACCCCTGATGATTAAGACTGCCTTGGGGTATTTATTAAAAATACAAATTCCTAGACCATTTCCCAGATTCTGAAGGATGGAGGAGTTTGGGAAGATGCATGTTAAACAGAGCCCCAGATTATTCTCATAGTCAAGTAAATTAAAGAAATGCTGCATAAATGAAGCAAGCAATTAACTCTATTAAATTTTATTTTATATTTTATCATCTAATCTATTTTGTTAATGAAAGATCAGAATATAGCTTTCATTTTCTATGATCAGGAAACATATATTTATTTACTTCAGAAGGTACATAAAGTCATAGAGGAATTTTGTCCTGTGACATCCTGCAAGGAGAGGACAGGCTTGAATTCATTCCAAACTGCTTCACCTGACAAAAAAAAAAAAAAAAAGATGACCTCACCACCATGGCTTTAGATAAACAATGTCTTTAAATCATGAGTTTTACAAAGATTATTATATTCAAATAAATGCCAGGAAATAGTTTATTTAAGTGGCTTCTTCTATGAATAATATTCCAGTATGAATTATAATTTTAGCAACATGAATTATCAGACAACTGTGACCTACTTTAAACATTTTACTTTAAGAGAAACTGAAGTTGGCTGGCTTTAACTACAGAAGAAAACAGCCAACTGATGTTAGAGCAATTATTTCGACACTCCTGATAGAGATTTAAATTACACTGAACTATTTTTAGTTTGCACAGTTGATAGGGAGTCATTAGAACAATATTATGAATCTCATTAATAGCTAGTATATTTGAGTTCTCATTTCAAAGCATTGGATTTGAAAATGCTTTATTTTAATTGGATTTTTTGATACCTTGTATACTAAAGATATCACAATGAATGTTCTAGCTAACATCTAAATCTCATATTGTGTAGAAACACCTTATGACATTTTTCAGAGCTCCAGATACACTTGAACTGAAAAGCTTTAGTAAATTTCTATTATAAGAAATTAGTAGTTGATGATAGTTTGGTGTACATAGGACTTGAACAATGCAATATCCCTGGTGTCTTTGAAATAGCTTATATATCACAAAAAGAGACTTCATTTATTTATTTTGATAGTGTTTATTTTTATTAGTGTTCTTATTAGTGTTTATTTTTTAATTTTTAAAAATTTTATTTTTATTAGTGTTCTTATTAGTGTTTATTTTTTAATTTTTAAAATTAAATTTACTGGGTGACATTGGTTAAGAAAATCATATCAGTTTCAAGTATACAATTCAGTAATATGTCATATGTATATTGTATTCTGTGTCCACCACAAAGTCAAATTTCCTTCTATCACCATATATTCAACCCCCCTCACCACCACCTTACCCTTATCTGCTTCACCCCTGCTCCATAGGGTGGAAATATCATCTAGGCTGTTCAAGATTCATATTGTTTTTTCAGAGCTAAATACCTATTGATTAGGTAATGTGAGGACCATTCATTTTGGTCAAATGGTTCCTTAGGGTACGATTTGAGAGAAGTCTAATTCTTTAATTCTGAAACTCTTAAATGTATTGGGAAAGAGGGAATGAATCAGAGCCAAAGAGATATTTTGCCAAACTTTTAAGCAGATGGTTTTAATATTGCAAAAGAAGTTGATACACTAAAACAAGCAAACAAAAAGCCATGAAGTCAAGAGAAACAGAGAGCCCGGTTTAATTTTCACATTTGATGGCAATGCTTTTAAATTTGAGTTTTAAGTTTTCAGTATAATTGACCTTAATGATTTTTCTGAGTCAAATGAAGTATAAATATTTACAAGTTGATTAGTTGGGAAATTTTTCAATTATCTTTTGTATGAAATTTACAATTTTGTGTATATATGTATATGTGTGTGTGTGTGTGTGTGTGTGTGTGTGTGTGTAATATGTATGGAAATACATATATATATATAAATGTGTTTGTGTGTCGGGGGAAGGTTGCACCTAAAGTTTACAAAATACATATAATTTGAAAAACAAGAGCAAGAAGCTTCGTAATGACTATTTGCCCCCAAATTTACATTGCTTCACTTTATGTAGAATATTCCATTTATTCACATTATAAACTTGCTGTACTAATTGAAAAGAACAATACATATTAATTTATTTGAATACACATATGTCAATGCTACTTTTAGGGAAACTGGCAGTATTTTTACAGCAATAATAACATGTTTCAAAGTCCCTTTTATTAGCAAAATTTATCTTTAAATTAGGCTGTTTGAAGGTACATTTATTTACTCTTTAGAGTAAGTAGGGATAATTTATTATAATGTCAGAGTAATGCTTTACTGGCTGATATTTCACTTTTTATCTCACATTACTATTCCAAGTGCACAAGAGGCAATTTAATTTCTGAAATAGGAATGTATGAGGAGAGAAGGACTGCGAAACATTCGGCTTCATGTAGTAGTTATTGGTTGTTTGTCATGAAAACGAAATAACAATTTGGCAAAACACAAAATAAGTAGCCAAATAAAGTCTAATTGCATCGGTCTAATTCACAATTCCAGACTTTTTACTTAGCTGATTATGTTTGTCACAAGAGAAACTCTGTGAAACTCTGCAGTTAGATCCGTTTAAACCCCTTGGTACAAGTAAAAAGATACAAACAAACAAACATTGTGCTACTGGTATCTTAGCATTCATCGTTTATGGACTAAGAATGGCATTTGTTCCTGGAAAATGGAGATGAATTGCTAGCAAAAGTGACAGATACGAAGAATACTATTGTGTTAATAAGAACAGAAAAACTGTCAGAGTAAACATGCGGAGTGTTCAAACGGAGAAAAAAAGTGATGAAGAAATTGCCAAAAAAAAAAAAAAACCCTGAAGTAATGACAGTATATTTGATATAATAGATACCAAATAGAGATTAGTTAAGACAAAACGTGTTCATTTATTTACGAAGAAGATAAAACCCAAACAACTTACGCATTTTTTTTTCAAAGAATAGAAACTTATTTTGACCTTAAAGGAACAAATTCAGAAAATCTCTGGATGTATCACCTGAAGCTATTTTAATGAGATCAGTATGAATTACTAAAAGAATTTTGATACCATAGGCTGATTACTTTAGTTGGATGAGAAATATTACATTTGAGAATGAATTTGCTCTACTCATTAGGTGTTCTGCTATTAATACGGTAGTCAGTGATAATTAATCCTTCTAAAATTCAGGCAAAGGACAAGATATCAGAAGAGCTTGAAGTGTTTGTCACAAGGACGGTAGGGCCTCAGTGCCTTGATATTACAATATAATCAGTGATCATCAGAGAAATTGCTTCTGTAATCTTTGTATCAGGAATAGTTTGACAGTAAGAATTTAAGACAGTTTTCTTTGTATTTATCTAGCAAAATAAATATTCACATGTGTCCTGAACTAGTGCATAGAATCCTTTTATTGATTGTCAAGTCATCTGATTTCAGTCATCAAATTCTATTGCCCGGCAGAGACTGTTGCTTCCTTCAGGTGCATTCATTGATGTGTTTTTGGCAATCCTTTTCATTCCTAAGTTTCAGAAACTTTTTAGTCTAACAATCACACTAAAATTTTTCACATATTATCCTTTTAAATAAAAATTTAAATTGTTTCATTTAAGAAATTATGATACACTATTCAGACCATGAAGAGAACAGTAATGAATGGAAGAGCAGTATAAACCTACACATTCTTTCACAATAATCTCCTCAAATGAGAAATGAATCGAAGCTCAGGGGCGAATACTTTTTTTTTTCAATTAAAAACATATCTTTAATGTAATATCCGCTGTTCAAATAAACAACTAGGAACATGCCCACTGATTTGAAACAAGGGTGAATGTGAAAGGGCGATTTCTATTCGGTTTCTATCTTCTCAATACAAGAGAATTGGCTTTCAGACCTGGAAATAGAGTGCAAAGAATTCAAAGAGAGAACTGTTCTCTGGAAGGTAGTCATTATGAAAGACAGAGTTGCTTTAATAATTAATTCACCTTCTAAGCTTGTTCAATTTATATTACAGGGTACTAGAAAAATGCACAGATTCTACTCAGTCACTGTTTAACACCCTTGAGAAATCATGAAAGGGAAAAGAAGTTCTAAAACGTGGAGGATTCCATTATCTTTATTTTTAGATTGTATAATGGATTGGATTTTTGAAAGTACAGACAAGTGAATTTGATGTAAACTTTAATTTGTTGTAAGATTCTTCTAGCTTGGATTGTGTAGTATGTTCTGTTTATGCATTCTCTTCAGAATATTTTCCCTATATTCCAGGTATACACAAAACTTTCATTTCATAAAACCAAACAGATACATGTTCACTTACATTTCCATGCTTGCTTTGTGAAGTATTTGCGAAGGAATAACTTCATATAAAACATACAAATAAATTGTATAGTTGATCAATGTTTAGATCTCTACTCAGTCATACAACCACAACTAGAATAATAAACAGTGTTCTCTTCTCTCTAGAAGCACCTCGTCCCAGTCCCCCCCGCCCCCAAAGAGCCACCACTGTGACAATTTCTAAAACCAAAGAGTAGGTTTAGCTGTTTTGGAACTTTATATAAATGCAATATGTTCTCTTTTATGCCTGGCATTTATTATTCAGCATCTCAAGAGGTTCATCCATATTGATGTAGGAAGTTGTAGTTTTAAATTTTTCTTACTGAATCACATTCCCATAGGTAAATATATCCCCATTTATATATCCATTCACTGTTGGACATTTGGCAAGTTTAAAATTTGGCACTGTTATGCGTCGTTCTGCTAAACGTTCTCATCTGGCACTGTGTATCTACTGATGTATATAGGTATTTCAGTTGGCTCTATACCTCGCTTTAGATTTCCTGGGCAATAAAGTAAACATTAGACTTTATTAGACATTGCCAAACAAATGGCCAAAGCTGTTGTGCTCTTACTAGCAGTATAAGAGCATTTAAATAGGTCCAGTCCTTGCTGAACTCATTTATCACCTCTAGCAATTTTTTTGTGAATGCGATTTTCTATGTATATTATGACCTCTGCAAGCAGAGATCATTTTACTTCTTCCTATCTAATATGCATGTCCTTTATTTATTTTTCTTGCCTAATTGCCCAACCTCTATACAGCGTTCACTAAAAGTGGCAGAGTAGACATTCTTGACTCATTTCTCATCTTAGAGGAAAAACTTACATTCTTTCACCATTAAGATATTCGCTGTGGGTTTTCTATAGCTGCCCCTTTTTCAGGTTGAGGATGTTCTTTTCTCTTCGTAGTTTATTTTATTTTTGTTCATATTATACTGATGGTTGTAGGATTTTGTCAAATGCTTTTTCTACATCTTTTGAAATGATCATGTGTATTTAATCTAATAATACGGTGCATTATACTAATTGATTTTTTGTATATTGAAGTAGCTCTGCAATCTTGGGGGTAAATTCCACTTGATGATGTGTAATTCTTATGTGCTTCTCGGTTCAATTCGCTACTGTTTTTTGAGGGTTAGTGCATTTATACTTATAAGAGATATTGATCTCTCATTTTTTTGTGATGTTTCTGTCTGGCTTTGATGTCAGGGTAAAATTGACCTTGTAGAATGAATGGGGAAGTATTTCTTCCTCTTACATTTATTGGGAGTGGTTGAGAAGAATTGGTGTTAATTCTTCACTTATTATGATATATTTAGGATCCCCCAAAGGATAATTTAGGATATACTTTCACTCTCAAATCCCATAAACTTAATCAGATTTTTGGCTATCTAAAGTAATACTCTTTTGCTATAGTTACCCTTTTAAAATATTTGTCAGTTATTAATTCTTCTTCCTTCTACCTTTAAAATGCATATTAGCTGTCCCATTAAAGCCTGACCATCAGGAAGCAGCTTTTAAAAAATGAAATAGACTCCCTGCAGGAAAAGGCTGGGAGATGAGTCTTTCTGCCTGCTCCATCCGTGATGAATCCTGTGAGGCTATCCACAGTGAGTGCTGCTTTGCTTGCTGTATGTAGCATTGTGGGTCTTGTGGGTAAACAGAAGACACACTGGCCCATTCTTCAGGTGACAGTCTTACAAGTTGAGGTGCTAGATGTAGGGTCCAAGCCTTTCACTTCTCAAGGAGACTCTGGGAGTTGGAGCTTGCCTCCCAATTGTGTGGCACCGTGTCAGGGGTGGCATTCATGACAGAGTACGTCTCAGGCTCTCTTACCTGTTTCTATGTGGTTATTTTCTCATTTGCCCAATGCGTGGAAGTGGCTTAGCTAGTTTCTGATTTCTTTCAGAGAGAAGTGCTCCGTGCGTAACTGTATATTTAGTGTATCTGTAGGAGGAGGGGAGTTCAGGAGTGTCCTATGGCACCCTCTTTGCAGCCACTCCTGTTTCGATGTTTTGATGTTGATACTGTAATTTTTATGATTTGGGGGTTTGGATTTTGTTTTGTTCCTTTAATTTTGGATGTTGTTACTGAAGGCGTTTATTTATCATCGATATTTTTAAAGCCTTTTAAAAGAAGCATTTTAGGGTTAGTTTAGATTGGTATTGATTCCGAATCTAATTTAGCCCTACTAATAAGGGATAACCCTTTTATGACCTCTGCTGGATGCTTGCAGGTGTTTAACAAAGACCCTCATGCAGTTCTTAGAACCTAAAAGAGCCCAGCCTGTGTTAGTTCTAAGGATTATTCACTTTACAGCTTCTCCAACATCCTTTCTCAGGCTCATGGATTTTCACGATATGTATATGCAGCTTCGTTTTCAGCAAAATGCTCATGGACCTTCTTCAAACTTCTATAGTTCTTTCTCTCTGAATTTCTTTTTAGATTTGTGCCATGAACATTTCATCCTCCTGGGTCTTCCTAAACTCTAATCTCTGTCTTCTCGTCTCAGTTTAAACCCCCATGTTGTACTTGGAATCCCATCCTTGTTACCATAGCCAGTTTTGTTAGAGAGGAGTTGACATTTGAACTGGGGCTAAAGAAAATAGCCCAGTGAAGATACGAGAAAGAACATTCAAGTAAAGAAGGCAACCGTATATGCCCAGAGACAGTACCAGATTGATATATTTCTGAGTTCAAAGATTAGAAATAAGGCCATCCAAGCTGGTGTATAGTGTTGGAGAGGAAAGCGATTAAAGGTGAAGATAAAGCAACCAGCAGAAACAGGTACATGTCTGCAACTATTGTAAACGAATGATGAATAACCTGAAAGTAAATACTATAAAAAATTTGTTTCTCTTATAATAGCTCTCAAATCACTGTATTGAGAATTTTTAAGTTGATTCAAGGCTTTCCAGAGAAGAATGCAATGGTCACTTAGAAATATTTGCACATGCCTGTATAATTGATTATGTATAAAGATATATATATATAGATTTATATATAGAATCAATCATATATTTATATATCCTGTTTATCTACATATATACCTCAGGCATATAATAAATTTTGCTGAGCTATTTTAGTTGTGTTGGCCATAGTGAAGTATAAATTTACGTGTCTAGTCGATTGTATCATATGATATTCTGGATGGCTTTATTATGGTGAGTCTAGAATACAGACTTTGGAATAAGACATACCTAAGTTTGAAACTGGGCTCTATTAATTAAAAGCTGAACGTTAGAACTAGTATATTCTGTGTTTTGAGTCTTTGAATCTTCATCTATAAAAGAGAGGTAATAATAGCTTATTTGCCGATTTATTTTGAAAATGTTAAGTAACACTTGTAGACACTCAGTGCTTAGGTTCAAAAAATGGTCACTATTGTTATTTTAAAGCTGTTCTGGATAACTCAAGATGTACTTTTTCATCATTGATGTGATATGAGTTTGTGCTGTGTAATGAAAATTTGAGAGCAGAGTACATAAACAACCTTTATTCTTCTAAATAATCTACATACTGTGAATGTCTTTAAATGCAACACAGATAATGCCCCTGATGACATATATTAGGTAGCAGAAGCGCAAAGTCATACAATTTATATTATACTCAAGGGGCAAATTTTTTTAAAGCTCATTTTTAAATAATTGATTATGTTTTTGTTTTTTCAACTTTTCATCTTGAGAAGACATTAAGTAACATTCAATTTGAAAAAAGACTTTTAAACTTTTTAAGAAATACATAAAAATTTTTTGCAATCTATTTATTTTGTGATTTTAATGAAATGCCAAACAGCTTTTTAGAAGAGCTATCTATATGGTATTTATAGACTTAATTTTTTTTTAACTCTAGAGAAGTACTATAAATGACATAAAGGGTTCATAGATCTCCATTTAAAAATAAATGAATAAGAAAGCATAACGATTATCCCAAGTGATTGTTTTAAGTAAATCATTTGTTTGTTAATTTTTATATTTGAAGTATTTGATATTTTGTAGATGGAAATTGCAGGTTTCTTTTTCTCCCCAGTTGCTCTAATAAACAAGTTGTCTCTATCTTTTTTTTCTTCTATAGTCAGATTGGCAAGGTTCATTAAGTGTAGGAGTTTTCAGAGATTGCTGTGTGGGTGTGTTAAGACTGGATGCAATTTCAAACTTTAGAAAGTTTTTCTCTACCTGCTAAATGATGTACTTTTTCATAACATAAATTTCATTCAAGAGCAATTAAAGGCAGATCACTGCTCTTGAAGTAAGCCTGTAAAGATGCATAAACCTAAGAATTATAAATTTCTAAGAACTCAAAAGAAGCAATGAAGTATGCTTAACTTAGTTATACCTCTAGAGAAGAAACAGAACATACAAATCATTATAAGATCATACCTTCCCTGTTTGGTATTCTAGGATTCTTAACATAGATAAAACCAAACTTAAATAATTGCAAATTCCTACCTACTTCCAAAGAAATTAACCCAAAGTATCAGAAATGTTGAATGACCATTCTACCAGCTGTTCTGAGGTATCCTACAAACTCCTCTTCCTTTCTCCTCTCAATTTAACTGCCTCTTCTTTCATGGAGATGTGGACAAAGATAATACCATTGATCAATTTAAATACCTTGACAGAGAAAAAAAATATTGAAAAAAAAAGACAGACAATTTTACTCTTTTCTTATACCATATTAAGAAAGTAGTAGTAGTAATATCTATGGGCATGACTATTTGTAGCCCTTTAAAGAGACTTTTTAAGGTTTCATATCTAATTCTACTCTTCAGGTATATGGAAATGAGAAAAGATGATGTCATCATGTTTATAAACCTACAAGCACTGTGATAAAACCTAGAATAGATATCTAGTGACTTCGTCCCACTCAGTTTGAACTGGACAAAATATATTTTAATTCTTAGGTCTGTTTTCCTAAACATAGTTTCCCTAAATAAGAGAAAGCATCAATTGGCCACTGTTTCTGAGAGAAGTATTTTAAAATGGAATAAAATTGGGGAAAATATATTCTCTGCTTCTGATTCGACCTTGAGGAAAATGGAGTATGAGAAGAAAGTTTAGCCTCTGATGAAAGAAAGACAAGGGGTAGAACTCCTGTGCACTTACTTGATTTAGAAGTTGGGTGTGGCATGCCTAAGATGTCTTGCTATTGCGATACTCTGAGTACTAACCAGAAAACTGACATTTCCTATGTGGGGAAATCGATGGGGACCTTTCATGTCAACTTTAAAAGAAACAGAAAAACCGTGGGTTTAAAAAGTTTCTTCTTATGTCGAGGAATCCAAGGCAAGAAATAGAGGTTGATATATATTGATTTTTAATTATCCAGGACACAAGGTGCCCTATTGCACTGCTTCATCATCTTAGATCTTTCTAGGACATGTTGACATCTCTGTGTATTTGCATGGCATCGTAGATGCCCAAGGATATGCTGAAGTGTTTCAACATCCTTGTGGGCATCTTATTCCTCAGCTTTTGCTATTAAGCTTTTTGTTTAGATTATTGTTTGTCCCAACTAATATCCATTGCTTCAAGCAGCCATGCCATTAAAACGGTTGTCAGTAAATATATTCAACAAATGCCAGTTGAGGAGGAACTTTAAGCACTGGACAGGCTCTGAGTCAGACCTGATAAAGGGAAACCTTTTGAGCATCTCTGTCACGGAGCCACGAGACTTGTAATAATAGTTTGTTGTGAATTAGGTCCATTTTCTCTCCAGTACTGGGAATCCATACTGTTATTTTCAATCCTACCACCGAGTTAGGAAGGAGAAAATGGGCCTATAGTAAATTCTAATGCCACAAAGGTCACTGTTCTGATAGTAGCCATTGTTCCTGCATACATTCTCTGTAGTTTGCTATGGGCTTTTGATTAATTTCTGGAGTTTTAAAAAAAATTGCTCTGATGACTTCTGCAAGTTTTTTTCACTGCTTTCAGGGAGAGACGTATTTTAAGAGGTTCGTACTACATTATCGGTGCTGATGTACAGTCATGACATCTTAACGCAGCCATGATAAGGGAGAAAAGACAAAGAAAGGCCATGACTGATTCTAAGATATTTCCAGTGTATTGGACACCATGTTTTTCCTTCTATGTTATTGGTCAAAATTTGTCACACGCCACATCTAGCTGCAGTGCAGACTGGCAAACATACATACTTTTTTACGTTGGCCATAAATTCTTCTAAAAGTCGGGGTCCTATTGTTAATCAACCAGAAGAGAATGTTATTAGGTCAGAAAAAGCAACTGCCACATTGTCTTACATACAACACACTCCTTAGTCCACCAAGAGAACCTCATAATTCTATTCTCATACCAACCTCGTTATTCGATTTAGCTACTTCATCTAGCCCAATGTTGAAGATCTGTGGATGCTAAATTGTCTTGTCCATTCAGCTCACATGTGATTTCCTACAGTATAGCAATGTAGGAAATAAATAAATACATACATACATACATACATACATACATACATAAGTAAATAAATACATAAAATAAAGCAGAAAATGAGGAAAAAAGGGAGGAATTCATCAATGATTTTTTTTTTTTGTAGTTATTATCAAACACTACTTGGCAGAATTACACAGACCCCTTACTCCCCAGAGAGTGAAGTTCCTCATTTAGGCTTATTAGAAGTCCCTGGATCTGCTGCTCTTTTCTTTAATAAAATTTAGCTCAACATAATGAAAAGGAGGCAGAAACAGCAAAAAAGAGTCAGAAAAAAAATAATGTAATTTTTAAAAACATTTCTTTATCACTGTTTTTTTGGTTAACATGTGTTCCTTTCTATGTCCTGCAGATTATGTCTGGATTAATATTTTTACCTCCACGAAATAGGCTAGCTTTCCATCTTCCAATACTTGAGTTTTAAAATCCATCTCTATTGTGACCTTGACATAAGGAATCTATAGCACAGCTTCTGGCTTCAAAACAAAATTGTTTCTCCTGCCACATGTACCAGCATGATTCTTAGCCTATATTTACCTCTTCATGTGAACAACACTAAGAATAAGTTACTGGTCCCCTGCTTCAGCCTCCCATGAGGAAAAACCTGTCCATTTCCATATTTTCACCTGAAATGGAGTCTCCATTTCAAGGAGTTTACTCTTGCCTTCCGTAATCTCATGTGAGTATATCTGATAGTTGAAAATTATGTTAACATATCAACCCATATCTCTTAGATCATTTGGATGATGTAATATTTGGTTCTTCAGACTTTAAGACGCAGTAAAGATTGTTATGAGGATTAAAATGTCATTAAGTGATTTAATTTTGAATATGTGCCCCAAATCCCAAAGCAGTGAACTCATGACACACACAAAAAGATTATTAATATTGTGTTTACTGACAGTAATAGCTATAGTATAAATTGTGTCAGCAGGGCAAGGCAGAGAAGTACCTTGCTTTGGGACAGAATTAGAAGAGTAAAAAAACAGAGAATTATTCTATATAATTAGTCCAAATGATCAATGCTAATAAGAAAAAGTCATTCTTTCTTTTCTCTTTCTCTCTCCCTCTCCCCTCTCCTTCCTTTCCTATATATTCATTTTTTCCTTCATTTTACTCTCTCTTTTCTTTATTCCAATTGGTTTTCTTTTTCTTAAATAATAATAGTAGTACTAGACCCTCTATGCTTACCACATAAATTTCAAATTTTTGTATAAAGCTTCAAATTGCCTCATTTAAGAAATCACATGCAAACAAGATAAATCATTTTCAGATATTCAGTGAGTGATAATAAACCAATTGTGGACCTCCATCTTGTCACTTAATCTATTATTTGCTTGTTTATTTCCTTTTGGTGTTTTACATGACACTGAGCTGTTTATGGCTCCCTTAGATAATGGTTACCATTGGCAGGCACCTCATGAAACACTGGTTTATTAGCTTCTCTTGAAAGTTTTTAACATTCACTTCTATATATCTCTGTTTATCTCTCTGTCTCTTTCTTTTTTTTCCCTTCATTTTGCAGAAATTCTGAAAATTAGAAAAGTGAAAACAATTTTTTTTTTAATATTCTAAAACACACCTGAAAAAGTCATCCAACTACTGAAAGAAATTATCATAGTCTTTATTTTAGTAAATGTTCTCTGGTACTAAGTCAATTTGGCTTCTTCGAACAATCAAATATATGTCAAGCATTTCTTAGCTACCAGAACACTTAAGAAAATTAAACTTCATGAAATGAAGACTAATTACATACTTTGATTTTAATAAGTATTTTTAAAAGATACAGCTTAGAATTCATTATTAACTTTCATTTAAAGCATATTTTTGACCTTTTGTCCTAAATGCATTATCTTCTCAGGCAAATGTCTTAGAGACATGTCACTTGGCAAACACAAAGTTAGCACTGAAAAAGTTCCTTATTTTATGAATTTGTTTTCCTTTCAAGTTCTTTTCTTACTTTTTGTTTTCTGACACAAAAGACTGAGCAATGACCTAAAATAATATATTACTCCCGGGAGAATTACTCATTATTTGTTAGACATTCATCAAGTGCTATTAAGCATTTACAAATGCAAAAAGCATAGTAAGTTAGTGATAAAAGCCTTCATATAATTAGTAGAATAAATATAATGACTTGAAAAAAAACTGTCTCCACAAAGTGGAAAGGGAAAAGTCTTTGGGAAAATATAAAAGACTGAAAGAAGAGTAACTACGTAATTTATTTTCCCAACCATTTTGTTCTGAGCAGAGGATCAGTTAAAATAAATTCCACTTGGGTCATACTGGGATATTGATATATCGAAGGGTCATCTTCTCGACACTGACAGTCTTACTAGTCCAGAAAGCTTGAGCTGAGAAAATATTGGTATTTAAAGTGAATATTCTTTAGCTTCAATCTTAAATTATAATAAGAATAATACCAGTAAGTTTGTATTGTAGGCCAGAAAGAAAACAAACAATAAAAGTAAGAGAAATAAAAGTTGAAAGAAATAAAGGAGAAAAAGACTTATTTTGAAGGTGTTTTTAAAAAATAGGATTAGATATTTCTTTTCTTTCTTTTTTTTTCAGGGTTGTCTTTGAGATATTCTATGTCTGCTCTTCTATTGGTATTGTGACATTTTGCAATAATGTGCCTTGGTTAGGTTTATTTATGGTTGTACTTTCCTTCGGATGCTCAAAATTGCATGAAGATATTCTATTTTCTTTGATTTCCTCTTTAGAAATGATAATTCCAATCAAAGAGAGAAACAAATGATTTATATAGTTTTAAATAGGAACAATGCTGCATTTATTCTATATAAACACAATCTGGGGGAGTCCAGATAAAGGTAAAATATTAGGTTTAAGATCTTAAATGTTAAGAATAAAGAGAGAAAGTTTTACCATATCAACATTAATCAAAAAAAAAAAAGCTGAAGTAGCTATTTAATTTCAGATAAAGCAGACTTTAGAAGAATAAAAAGTTATCAGATAGAAAGAAACAGTATATAATGATAAAGAGTCAGTACTTCAAAAATACATGACAAATTGAAATGTATATGTACCTAATGACAGCGTATCAAATACTTTAGGCAAAAACTGATAAAACTGAAAGAAGAAATAAACGAATCCACTATTACGGTTCTCCTATCAGTAAATGATAGATCAACAGGCAGAAAATCAATACCTCTCTAGTTAAATTAAATTGCACTATTAACCAACTTGATCTAACTGAAATTTATTGTCTTCTCCATCCAATAGTAGCAGAATATACATTCTTTTAAACTTGCATGGGATGTTCACCAAGATAGAATATAGTCTAGACTAGAGAATAACACTAACAAAACAATATAAATCATTGAAATATGTTCTTAGACTATGATGAAATTTAGAGATTAATAACAAATATAGATAAAAAATATTAAATTTTGGAAATCTAAAAACGGACTTCTAAATAACTCAAAGGTCAATGAAGTCTAAAAGATTAAAAAAAATAAATTGGACTAAAAGAAAATGAAAATGCCACATCAGAATTTATGGAATACAGTAAAAGCAGTGCTTTGAGAGGAATTGGAACATTAAATTCATGTATAAGAAAAAAGAAATATGTTAAATCAATAACCTAAATTTCTACCTTAGCAAACTAGAGAAAGGTTAAATTAATCAGAAAACAAGCACAAGAAAGAAATAAAAAACTTAGAACAGAAATTTATAAACTGAAAACAGGAAAACAGAAGAGAAAATCAATAAAACCAAAAGCCATTTCTTTGAAAATATCGCTAGAATCCTAGACAGAATAACAAAGAAAAATAGAAAAGATCAGAAAAGACATGACTTATTAATATGATAAATACAAGAGGAGTCATCATTACTGATTTCATGGATGTGAAAATGATTATAAAAGAATATTACAGACATTTCTATGCCCATAAATTCGATAACTTAGATAAAATCGAACAATTGCTTGGAAGACACTAAGTATCAAACTCACATAGGAGTAATAGATAACCTGAATAGCCTAATATCAATTAAAGAATTTGAATAAATCATTAGTAACCTTCTGAAAAAGAAAACCTAAAGTCCACATGGTTTAATAGTGAATTTTATCAAATATTTAGGGAAGAAATGATCCCAAATTACAAAGAGGGGCACTTTGTAACTTACTCCATGAGACCATCATTATCATAATATCCAAATTAGGAATTAGGAAATGTTTTTATAAGAAAGGAATAGTAGCAATCAGTATGTCTATAATCACTTATGCAAGTATCTTTAACAAAAAAATTAGTAAATCCAATGCAAAATTTAGAAAGGTTATTATTATACCACTTGACCAAGTGAGAATTAGTCCAGGTATTCAAGGCTGGTTCACATTAAAAAAACAAGTCAACTCACACACAGAAACTCTAAAGAAGAATTAACATAAGCATATCAATCAAAGCGGACTAAACATTTTACATTATTGAATATTTATTATTTATCTATCTATATTTATTTATTTATAAAAACTCAATAAAGTAGGAATAAAGAGTAATTTTCTCAATTTGATAAAGACCATGTGCAAAAGTCATTAGCTAACAGTATAATTAATATTGAGAAACTGAATGATTTTCCCCTTGGACTGGGAATAGGATGAGAGTTTGACAGTTTTTCCAAATTTGTTCTGTACAGGGCTAGATAGTAAGTATTTTAGGCTTTGTGGGCTATATGGTCTCTATACAGCTATCAACTCTGCCACTGTAGCTCAAAATTAGCCACAGATAATACTTAAACAAATGAGTATGACTGTATTCCAGTAGAACTTTATCAGGGCAAGCAACAATCCATACGTTTTAGTGTACAGACACCTGTTTCAAAAGCTTATCCTTATTTTTGTACTGATTTCGCTGTGGATTAGGACCAGTTTGCAGATGGTGGTGGTATCATGTAGCATGCTGATCAGGAAGAACCTCAGAAGCACAGCACAGATTAGAAACATCTTGATGTCCCAAAGTAAAGTCCACAGTTTACAAAATTCCTCTACAGCTGACCAGATAGCTGTTATGCTTCCTTAAATTCTAGGAAGTTCTATAAATGGAATATGCCTGGATCTTCTGTAGTAAAATAGTCCTCTCTTTATTTATTTTGTATTGAAGATCTGTTCCAGCGAAGCTCTGGCCACTTCCCTCTTTCTTCCTTCTTTCCTGTTTCTTCTCTCCCTTCTCCTCCCCTCCCCTCCCCTTGTTTCTTTTCTTTCTCTTTTCTTCCTTCCCCTTCCCTTTCCATTCTTTTTCTTCCCTTCTCGTTTTCTTTTCTTTTCTTTTCCTTCTCCCTCTCTCCTTCTTTCTTTCTGTTTTCTCTCTCCCTTTCTCTATCAAATTGAAACAAAATATAAACAACATATAATGTCGAGTTTCAGACACTTTTTTCCATTGGAATCTAGTAATTGTGAAAAAAAAATGGAATTGACCAATCAGTTGCATTGCAATGACAGATAATTATTGACATATTTATGTGTGACTTCGTCACTAGATTAAGAGTCTTAGAAATCATAACATGCCAACAATGGCAAACCTTGGAGATTTGTTTATTAAATTTACAATGTGGTTTGGGTATTATCTGAAGTGTTTTAAAGCATGTGAAAGGAAAGATCAATGAACTTGTAAATAACTCGAGAAAACAATGAACTGATATTCTGAATTTTGAGACCAAATGATCTAATATGAATTTTTCTTTACAAAGAAATTCTCAAATAAGTCAGCAGGCTTCCAGTGCATCAGGCTATTATTCATCTCTCACATTGTGTTCAGTCATAAGACATCTAAGAAAATAGATGTAAATATGTGGATACATCTGGTCTACATGAGTAAATATGCATAGTTATTTGGAGCCAATCAATTCTGTGTTAATTGTACACTTTCGTTTCAATAATGGAACTTCAGGTAACCCTAATCTAACCTTTTGGATGAACTTGCTGTATGTTCTCCAGTGGGAGGAAAATGTGAGGAAAGGGACTTTAGAGGTGGCAGTCTAATGGGTGCCTTATAAGAGAGACCTCTGCCTGAGGTCACAATCTGATGAGTACGCCCGATGAAGATGAAAAAACATTCCCTTCTCATGCCTGCAAGGGCGGTATCAGTGACTGAGAGGATCAGGTCAGTGTCAGGGTGGGGAAGAGGAATGAGTGTGAGAGCCAGAATGAAAGAATGTCACACAGAATTGAATTAATTTACGATAATGCTCTGAAAGCATGTTAGTATTTTACTTCTGAGTGATCAGGAAAATTAATTGTGCTTTCGACTTTACTGTTATTTTAGAATTATAAGTCTCAGTTTGTTGAGAACTTGTAAAATATTGCCATTTCCAGACACTCACACATATTTACTCATACACACTCATCAACAAGAGTGTATATCCTGGTGTGTGACACATATACTCTAGAAACACAATATTTTTAATAAATGAATTTAAAATCTGCTTAGGAACTACAAAAGCTATTTCTTACAGAATTCTCACAATAGTATGGCTGAAGTAATCTAATTTTTAAAGAATATCTGTCAGGAGACAATCACGTGCCTTCAAACTTAGAAGTTAGTCTTTTCTCTACTCCTGAAGAATTATAGAAAATACACCTCTAATGATGTAAGAAATAGTCTGAGATTCGCTGCTAATACAGTTTTAAAAAGATTCACTGAATAAATGTAATTTATTGCTACATACATTATTGAAAAATTCGGCGTAGTGCTATTATGTAAATTCTGAGTGAAAATGTGTAGATCATACATTTATCCTTTATGACCTGATTCTGCTAATAATAACCATAACTAGTATTTGAGTGGTTTTAATAGGTTATAAAACATGGCTACTTTATGTTTTAATCTATTTTGTTCTCATTTTGCCAGAAATTTTTCATCCTTAGAAGTTGCTAAGAATAAAATACTATCTACTAATAGTCATCTCTGGAAACAGTTTTTAAAAATCACAATAGCTAATGGTAGATACATGCTCCATTATATGGTTTTCTTACAATGGCAAGATAAATACAGTATATTGGACAAGTAAAATCATTATCATACTTCCTTCCACTATGCTAAAATGAAATAACACGGAAAGGCAATATTTGTGAAAGTAATAAAAATATTTCCAGGTAAGATAACCATGATCATCATTTATAATCATACTAAGCATAAACATGTACAAAAAAAGAATATTGTCATAAAATGGCCATTTGATGAAATTGGTCATTGAAATTGATTAATTCTGATACTATATCCATTTAACTATTTTCTATCCAGGATTTTATTATTAATTAAAATAAATATTTCTCCTACTAAATTAAGTCATATTCTTATTAATCGTTACTATAATAAATTGTATACAAAGACTGCAAAGAACAGAAGGATAATTATATATATGTGTATACATATATGTCAGAGAAAGAATGAACATAAATGGTAAGAATCACCTGCAGACACTTACACTATATATCACCTTTTTTTGTTGTTCCAGTGTACTGTGCAATTATATTAACCTAGAATTATGCACATTTTAAGGTTCTGGAAGTTATTGTAATTAAATGAGGACGTATTTAACATATAACAACTGTGTTTTACCTAACAAGGACCAATACAGAATCATGATTTTGATTTGTATTGTAAAGTCATGATTTCCATTTCTGTTTAAATAGTATTCTCAGAACTAAGACCTTTAGCTGTAATTACTGCAATTAATATATGGATGGATCCATTACATCTGAAAGAATAAGAGAAAATTTTCTCGTAGGAATCAATTGTTAATGTGCATTGATACCATAGTACAAGCTAGTACCATGCTAAATTTGTGTACATTACCACTTTAATTCAGTTCATCCCCATACTCCAATAAGGCATGAATGATTATCCACATAGTATAGTGAAGAAAATGAAAACTCGGTCAATGTCACACAACTAGTAAAAGAGAGTCATATTTATCTTCTCCAGGAACAGTGTTCAATAAATCAAAATAGGATGAGGGCCACAATTACAAAAATCCTACGTAGAAAATAAGACAAAGCAAAAGCATACATACCTTTCTAATTATATAACTGTATGCTAATTGTACACAGTCAAAAATACAAGGCAAAAAGGCTTCAATTTGAAATAAGAAAACAATGTTAGAGAAAAATCTTACCCATCACAAAAGCTCAATCACAGGAGATGAAAAGGGACCAAAGAATGGCAGGTCAGGTAAAGTTTCTTGCCTTCTTCCACTTGGTTTTCTAGCATATGTAATCCTAGTTCTATTTAAAGATATTTCCTTAAAAAAATTAAATAATGTATCACTTAATTCAGCCATTACTTTTTTGAATAGATTACATACACAAATGCACCTTTTAAAATTATAAAAATCTATATAGGGAAAATAAGTTATTTAAAAACCCTTCCCCTAGCTACCCAGTTTCCCTCCACATAGGCTCCCATTTTGGGCTAGTATTTCTTCAAAATATTTTATACACATGTAGACATATAAATCTACTGGATATATGTATTTGTCCTTCATTTTATGCAACTACTATTGGCCTAACTGCATAGCACACATCAGCAAAAATGTAACATTTTTTTTACTGGAATCTTTTTCTGAAATCCATATTTGGTTGACTTTATGGATACGGTACCTGCAGATATGAAGGACGGATGACTGTAGATATGTAGTCATTAGAAAAATGAAATTAAAATGATCTGTATTTATTTGTGTAGAAGAGAAAAAATATATCATTTTCTGTCTACCCACCTGGGATCTCCAAATAGTGCCCTATGAATGAGACAGACAAAAGATAAAAACATACGAATTGTATTAGCATGTTCATTGTGTGTACACATATGAGAAATTCAGTTAATAGTAACTCGAAGAGATGGTTAGAATTTAGGGTCTTTGAATCTAAAAGTAGAAGAAAAGGAAGTGGAAAAAGGACACTTTTGAAAAAGCAAATGACTTTGTAAAGAAATTGACCCTTAGAAGAATAGATGGGGATATGATTCTTTATGACAATGTCTCTCTGGATGTGGTGCTGATTTATCTTTGAGAGGAGAAGATTAGAATTGCTTCAGGGAAAGGATTTACGAAAATTTAGGGTTTTTTTTTTTTTTTTTTTTGAGAGGCTCTACTTTTAGGCAGATAAGGAACTTTAGGAACTTGAATGACTTCAGCTTAAAATAACCCTTACACCGATATTTGGCATATTTTAGGGTGGCATATCCTGAGCTTTCTCAGTTTGTTGTTGTTATTTTTACCCTAAATATCCAAAAAACTTTAAAAATATTAGAAATAACAGTTAAACTTTATGTGTGAAGTTACTGGCTTCCATAGCAACAATAAAACAACTAGTTTCATGATGATTTGGATGAATAGACCCTGTTTATGTTAGTAATATAAAGTAAAAGGTAGGCAAAATCTATAAAATAAAAACAGTATATTGCATTGCTAACAGGTATTTAAGTGACTTAAATGCGAAGGTATATTAGATTTTTGGATAGAAAAAATGTTACTACTTTGTTAGTCTCCCCATTTGTGATCTATACATTAAGCATTTTTACCAATTGTGGTTTTGTTTCCATTCTTGCTCTCTAATATTTATTCTCCAAACAGTAATCAAATAATTTTTTAAAGACATGAAACATTACTGTGCTTTAAAAGATAGTCTCAAGGACTTTCGAGCTTCATTTCCAAAATCCTGATCCATATCCACAATCAGATGATTTAGCCTGTCTGCTCCCTGTGATAGACTTCTCATCAACAGAACCTACGTTTGCCATTTGCACCCACTAGGTCTCTTTTATCACACATTCTTATTTTATTTTCTTCATAATACTATCACTAATTAACTTTATCTTGTTTATATTTGGTCACTTGTTTATTTTTGAATAAGATAAAAATGTAAGATCCAAAAGATCTGGGACATAGTTCTATTTCTTCTTCTTCTTTTTTCTTTTCTTTTCTTTTTTTGTTTCTTTTCTTTTCTTTTCTTTTTTTAAAATTTGGAACTATTTTAAACACCTACAAAGACTTAATACCTGGTGAATAGATAAATACATTTGTGGTTTAATAATATATAGAAAAAATTTCAAGCAAATTATTAAAAAGTGTTGGTTTAGGATTTTTATTTTAATGGAACTAAGTGTGCCAAAAATGAGTGCAAAGCTTTGCAGAACGCTTTACTGTATCCCGAAAGCCTTTCCTGTAGAAGCGGGAAGATGCACTATTAATAAATAACTGATTTTGTTAAGCATGTTTGTTCACAATGCAAATGTAAGACCACTTGTATCATTGGTAAGCAGAGTGAAGGAAATAGAGAAATTAGAAGCATTACTTCAGGCATTTATCTTTAGTTGTTTATAGTTATAATAAGAACCAGCAGAATCACTTTATACAAATGCATGCCTTATTTGGTTTTTGAAAATATAACCTCAAAACCTTCTATAAATTACTTAAAAAATGACATACATACATAATCAGAAATTATCAGTAATTGATTAAATTACTTAGTTTTATACATAGATATATAATCAATTAAATAAAAACATCTTTTTATCCTCCATTAGTTGTTTTACCTATTGAAAGACACTTTAATTGCTTGGTGGATGTACTTTTACATTTGTTTTTGTACATATGCAAATCATATATCTTTACATTTTTTCCTATCACTATATGCTTTTTACATGTATCAGATTACATTTTCCATAATGTATTGCAACTTGTTTTATAAATCTAGTATGTTGTGGGCACTTTCTCTATCATACAAAGCTTTCTTCATTCTTTTTAATGAGTGTATACCATTCCTGGACTAGTTTTGCCTAAATTGAGATCTCAGTTAGATGGGCACATTTCATGTGTTCTAAACTTAGTGACAGGCTGAGACAGAATAGGACATTCCAAAATTAAGTAAAGTCGGATGTGATCATAACAATGCAGAGACAAAAGGATGTAGGAAAGGGATACAGGAGTGGATAAAAAGAATAAGAAGCAGCGTACTTGTGAGAAATGATGAAGGCAGAATTAAAGAGTTTGTAAGTGAATGAGAGGGAATATAATAGTAAAAAAAAATGAGGAAATTATGGTAATTAGAGTCTTTAAATGATCATAAATGTCTAATATAGTTATGGAAACACATTTTAAAAGGAGAAGATAAGACAAATATGTGGGCTTTAAATATTTATAGAAGTTATAAATGACCTATATTCAGAAAGCAGAAAAATGTTAAGGAAAACAAATTTTGAGAGGTTGATAAGTTTATATATGTATTTATTTTACCTGAATAAAGATAAAATATAATTTTATAGTTAGTGTTTAAAAATATGAAATGATATGTTACTCAGGAAGATATTGGTCAGGAACACAATGTAACGTTTGAATTAATTTATTAGTACCAGTATTTATTCTATCCATTTTCAACATTCATACCCTGCCAATGTAATCAGTATTTTTTTCCTATCTTTTCATAGCTCAAATAGGGAACAAAGATAAATTTTCTTTTAGGACCTAATGCTGTCCAAAAAAGATTTATTTCTTATGAAATCATCTTCTCCTTAAGATGGGACAAAAAGATGGATTGTTTTTTTCCTTCTCCTCCTATCTCTTGAACTTAAGTTTAATCTAAGAAATAGTCATGTGAATAGGAGAGTATGATTCACTATTCTTGTAGATACATGGAGACAAGGGCATGTGGAATTTAATAGTGATTTTAATCTTATTTTGTCAGAGAAAATAATTATGTTCCGGGATAGAAAATAATAAAACCTAATTCAGAGAAGGTTGGTGTTGGCCCTGACAGCTGTAAAATCACCTGTGGGGGAAAATGATTTCTGAGGTCACAATTACTTTCACTGATATTCAGGAAACATTGGCTGAGGTTTGGCAGGATTTGTTCTTTGTGGTTAATGCATTATATTAATTATTATTTTTTTTTATTTTTTGTATTTTATGATGCTTTCACTTCTTGAGGCCTTGCTGGCCAGCCTGTGAAAGACTGGCCAGCTCCTCCCATGCTTAGCTACTATCTGGAGATAGCAAACAACTTGCCTGGTACCATTCCTTTCAGATATAAACCAAACAATTCCAAGCTGTGTACCCAACAGCCTCGTTTTCGAACTCTCACACACCAAGCCAATATTTCCTCTGCCCTAATTCACACCAGGGCCAGATACTGGACAACTAGAGACGACCCTATAGCCCAGAGCGAAGCAAAAGTTTTTAAACTACCCAGTTCTACATTGCTCAAACTTGGCTAGCCTGCCTCACTGTATTCTTTGTGCAAAAACCATAATCCATACTCTGAGCTGTGTTTTCTCATTCATTCCTCTGTCACCCAAAGGACCCTGGTACTTGCCCATGTGCCCTGCATTTTGTGGCATACCTCTTTCTCCGGGCATTTTAAGTAATAAGCTCTTTTTTCAAAGGCAGTTGTGTCTATGTCTGTCACCTTACCCTACACGATTAAAACAAATCTCAAGTACATCTCAATACGTGTACCAACTTACTGTTTTTCCAGAAATGGCATCTGTTTTGTATAAGAAGATATGAATGAAAACATATACTTGGACTCCTTTGCTACTATTCTTGACAGTTGCATTGGGACTAGAGTGTCTTAGCTATTCATTTACAATAAAAGTAGTAAGGCATTGATTTAAAAAATGAGAGCTTCTTTAACCTTCACATGTGGAAATATATTTTGAAAAAGGCTGCATCTCGTAATATAATTTCTCTAAATTTTGGAGTCATACATTTATTTCATATTATTTTTTGATAGTTAAAATTTGGAGGAATATCTGACAAACATTAAAGCAATAAAGTTCAGGGTAATTTCGTTTTGCCAGGAACATAGATTCTGCCAATTAGAGACTGTATTATTATTGAAATTTAACAAACACAGTTGATTGCTAGGAAATATAACATCCCTGAAATTTGCCCTTTTATATTTTTCTAATCTGTGAGTCAGTGAAAGTTGATTTTACCAAGCAATCAACATTCTTCAAGATGTTGTGGAAATAAAAATCATATAAATTACATATTGTTAAGTGAAAAAAGCCAGGTTGCAGGGCTGCACGCTATATGATTCCAACTATGTGAATTCTGAAAAAAGCCAAAATTATGAAATCAGTAAAAAGATTAGTGGTTGCCAGGGGTCGGGTGGGAGAGAAGGATAAATAGATGGAGCACAGAAGATTTTAGCGCAGTGAAAATATTCTGTATGATGCTATAATGGTGATTACACATCATTATACCTTCATCCAAACCTATAGAATGTACAGCAAGCACCAAGAGAGAACACTAATGTAAACTGCAGACTTTGGGTGATTCTGATGTGTCAGTGCAGGTTGGAACAAATGTACCACTCTGGTGGGGGATGTTGATAATGGGGAGGCTGAGTGTAGAAGGCAGGGAGTAGCATATGGACAATCTCTGTACCCTTCTTTCAATTTTGCTGTGAACCTAAAATCATTCTTAGAAAAAAAGTCTAAAAAAAAAGAAATCTCCAGAAACTATTTAGCCTAAGACACTGAGGTAATTAAGGGTGTGTGTGTGTGTGTTTTTTGTGCTGAGTATTTCTTACAACAAAGGAATAATTGGATAATCCAAGGAGTCCTGGCGAATGTAGGAAACCAAACTACTCTAAAGATCTCAACAGCAGTTGATGGATATCACTTCTAGATCCTTGATGTTCCCAGTGTGGTCTGAGGACTAGTTGCAGCCAGAACACTTGAAAGCTAGTTAAGTATGCAGAATGTCAAGTCCCATCTCAGACTCACTGCATCTAAATCTGTATTTTAACAAGATCCTCTGGTGATTGGCATGGACTTTAAAGTTTGAAGAGTGCTGCCCTAGATCACAGCCTTTAGTGTGATTCAATTAACACAGTTTTTAGATGTTTATTTTTTAATTGAATTCTGTGGACAATAAATATAACATACCCTACATGTGTTCTGTCTCTTCCCCCTTTTCTGTACTTCCCCACAAGATACATACACAAATTTGCTTTGGATGATAAAATAAATAAAATGTCAAGAGTCATTTCTTTAGGCTAGGGCCTGGCAACATAACAAGTTATATCTACCCAAGATGTTTGGATTAATAGTTCATTAATGTGGTGGTTTATTTGTAAAATGGTTTGCTTTTGTTCATCACTAGTATGTTGATGTATAGAGATAATTAGAATTGACACTGGCTGAAGTCCCTAGGAAAGAGATAGAGACACAAAAATAAAATTTATTGCAACTGTGAGTATGGCTATTGTTATGCATAGTTTTGCCTGTGTCTAAATAGTTTAGGGAAAATCACATAAATTAATTTATTTTTCATCGAGTTATAAATAAAACTACGTTTAGTATTCGGTGATGCTTCTGGTGCTCTGCATTGTAGGTGTGATACTGTCTTCATGTTCCGATTCTTTTGGGATGACTGTGAATGAAGCTTAGGTTCCTAAAAATCAAAGAATTTATATTACTTGGTAGTAGTAAGGTAGATGGGCAGGACACGGATATGGACAATATTTCTTCAGAAGATTCAGGGGAAGGTTGGAATAAAACTCTAACCAACAGAGAACTTCAGAGCAGTATAACATTTTCTTAATGTCTCAGTAGCGGAAAAAGATATTAAATGCTGGCGAACATGTTCTAGTATTTGTATGCCTTAAGGTTATTAAATTTCAAGGTGGCATTCTAACTTACAGCATCTTATCCACTCTGCCACTACCTAATTATAGGTGGTTTGCTAGAGAGGAGATCCTGAGAGGCTTTGAGATATATTTATTCCTTTTTGGCTGTTTCAGGATGGGTAGTTTTTTATTTTCAGAAAGATAGTTGCTTTGTATTATCCAACAATCTATAAGCCATAGGGATATTATTTTAGAATATTTGAATGTTAAGAAAACATTTTTTTCATAGTTAGCTATAGCATTACATTCCTTATGTTTTTCATTCTTTTGTGTAGATCTTTATATTCACCTGGTATCATTTTTCTTCTGCCTGAAGGATTTCTCTTGATGTATCTTATAGCGTACGTATGCTGTTGATGAATTCCTTTTGCAAGTCTGAAAAAGTCTTTCACCTTTATTTTTGAAAGGATTTTTCTGGGTAATAAATTCTAAGTGCACAGTTAATTTTTTTTCTTTCAGTACTTTAAAGATATTGCTTCATTCAGCTTTGCTCTCATCTTTAGCTTTATTCCTTTTACATGTTTTTTTTAAAAGTTATTTATTTTATCACCGTTTCAAGCAATTTGATTAAATTATGCTTTTGTGTAACTTTCTTCAAATTTCTTGTGCTTGGAAGTATTGACCATCTCAGATTTGTGGGTTTATAGTTTTCAGATGTTTTAGACAAATTTGGAGTATTATTTGTTGAAATAATTTGTCTTTGCTTGCCTCCTTCTAGGCTTTAAATTAATATATATTTGGCTACTGAAGTTGTCTCACAGCTTACAGATACTCTTCTTGGATTTATTTCTGTATATATTTTTTCTCTGTTTCATTTTGGATAGTATCGATTGCCTTCTTCAAGATTGCTAAACTTTTTCTTCAACAGGCTCTAGTCTACTTATTATTCTTCTATTCAGTGTACTTTCATCTCAGACATTGTGATTTTTTATAGCTAACAGATTTATTTAGATGTTTCAGTATCTTTTATGTCTCTTTCATACGTTAAATCTATCTTCTTGAAAATATAATAACTTTTTCAATCTTTCCTTTACTGATTTTATCATTTATGTCATATCTGGGTAAACTTTTGGTTGACTAAATTTTTCATTATGAGCGGTATTTCCTTGTTTCTTCAAATACTTAGTAATTTTTGATTGGATGCCCGACATAGTAAATGTTACCTTGTTGGGTGCTTCATATTTTTATAATTGTAAAAACATACTAAGACTTTGTTCTGGAAGATGCTTAAGTTACTTTAAAACAGCTGGATCCTTCTGTGTCTCATTTTTATTCTGTTAAGCAGGACCTGAGCAGCATTTAGTCTCAGATTACTTTTCTTCGCGTTTGAAGCAATATCCTTCTAATAGTTTAACTGATGCCCCTCAATCACGTGGTTTTTCGACCTGGCCTATGGTGAACTTTGGCCACTATTAGCTGAATTCTGTGATATGGTTCTTTCTCTGACTTCAGGTAATTTTCTCACACACATATGCTGATAAGTTCTCAACTGCATGCCCAGGGGAGACCTTCTGCATTTTTCTGGAGTTGACTCAGTATGTTGCAATCTGTTCTTCAGTATGCTGCCCTGCAAATTCTAGCCTGCTTTGCGTCTCTGGATCTCCAGATCCATCCTCTTTGACACCAGGAGATCATCTGGCTCTGCTTTGGTTCCCTTTTCTTGCACTGAGGACTGGAAGGAAGCCTTCTCCAGGCAGAAACCTGTGTTCCTTATAGGGATTATCTTGTTGCACAATTCTCAGAGATTGCCGTCTTCTGTTGCCTAATATCCAATATCTTGAGAACTGTTGTTTTATATATTAGGTCTTTTTTGTTTGTTTCAGGTAAAAGGGTAAATCTAGTCTCTGTTCATTTATTTTGGACCAAAGAAGAAATTCTTGGGTCACTTGAAACCGGTATTCTTTAGTCTTAGTCACTGTTACAGAAACATACAACCTGCATTTCATGATGTTTCTGGTTCTGAGAAGCCACTGAGCTTATATTTCATTAAAGGGCTATTTTTATGAAAGATATCTATGGACCCTTCTATCAATCATAGACTTTTGTCACTTTTTTCTCAACCTCAAATATATTTATGTTCCTCCCCTTAGATCTTCTATCCTGAACATGTTAAGATCACTTTTATGTCTTTTTCATTGAATTTCCTTATCTGTCATTCTCCCCTTGTGTGTATGCATATACCTACCTACTTTTAACTTACCCCAAAGAGATTCCAGGATCCTAATTCACAATAAGAAAAATAATAGGGCAAAGGATTGCATTAGAGTTCCATGTTACTAATTTCCGTTCTTTTGAAAAATAAAGAGATTTTATAAGTAAATAGACCAATAGTTAGCTAGCTCATTAGATAATAGGTATAGCACAGCCATCAACACTTCTCAACGCATCGAACACAAAGTCAAGCTATAAAACTAAATGAGTCATAGGATCTGACATTCTTTACACTCTTTCATTATTTTATTTAAATCTTTGTTATATCCTGCTGCATACTCATTCTTTCTCTCTGATATCAAACCAGCTTTTAGGATCTTTATTATTTACTGATGCTGTTTTGGGAAAGAATTTTACATGTTCTATCAAAAAACATAAATCCCTCTACTTTAAACCCAAATTGCCTAATTAACTAGAAGGTAATAATAATGGAAACTGGTAATTAATTATACCATAAAAAGGCCCTACAATCCATCATGGAAAAAGAAAAAGGTAAATATAAAATAAATCACTTTGATGAAAGTTCTCTTTCATATATGTCTTCGAGTATGACCATCAGACCTCACACAGTCCTAAAGTGGGAGTTAAGGTGCTCGATAGGTACATTTGTTTTATAAAACTGGCAAAATTAAGCAACTAGTTTCTTATCTAATTTTTTCTGGGGACCATCTTCCCCAAATCCAGTTAAGATGCCTTAAAATGTTCTGAGAAATAGTCTCACATGGAATATTACTCTAAAACAATATTTTAATCAAAAATTGTTATGTAAAATAAAAATACCAATATTGTACATATTTTGTTAACCATTTGAAACAATTTAGAAAAATAACTTTAAAGGTGGTTTTATTCTTGCTAGATGGGAACAATTAAGGGTTTACATGATCTTTAATGAAATAAGTATATTTTATTGTGGCAAGTAATACTACTTAAGGTGTGGTTTTTTTTTTCAGGAATATTGTATGTGTGCATGTTAAAGAACTAAATATTTTTGATAAAGAATTTAGATCATGGAATTATTTGGAATATGTAATAGCGTAAAGGATTTTTAAAATAATATTACTGAATATACTCTGGAAAACATGAACTAATTAAAATGCATTTTATTCATATTTTCAAAAATTATTTTTATAGGTTTTCCAGTTTGTGTATCAATATGTCAGAAATTATATAAACTACTAGGTGAGAGACATCAGTTACCTTCAAGTTAAAATGCAAATATGTTCTTTTTCCAAATAACATTTTCCCTGAAAATTGAAACCATTTGTGTTGTTAGCTAACTTACTCTCATTGAACACATTAAATTATTTATTAGATATAGATAAATAAAAAGTAATTTGGAACTGTTCAAATATCAGCTTGTCTCAGAGTAACATATTATTAGAGAGCACAGCTGTTGACAAAATTATACCAGATTGTTAGCTACTGCATCAGTCCAGACGACGGTGCCAAGTTGTAAAGATCGGACCTGTTAATTAATAGTGTGAAAGACCTCAGATGAAGTCTGTGGAAAGTTTTATTTAAAAATGATCACTTGGGAAAGAGATATAGTTTATAGAAACTTCTTAACATTAACTTAAATTTCTGGCAAATTAACTGCAGGGATACATTTCATAATAGCATTCTCTGTTTTCCATTTGACTGCATACAAGACCCCTCTTGATTGCGCACCTGGCCATTGGTATAATCTCATTCCCTGCCTCTCAATACACTTCCCACTCTGGTCCAGTCATATGGGCCTCCTTACTGACATCAACATTCCAAGGACACTCTCAATGTCTTTATAATCACGGTTCCCTCAACTTGGAGCCCTCTTCCCCCAAATATTCCCATGACTCCTTCCTTTGGCTTTTTTTTCTGCTCAAATGTCATCATTTTAACTGTGCCTTCCCTGGCTACCCAAGTTCATTAGCACCTTTGCCTACTCCCAGTTATTCTTGAGCCCTTACATTATTTTTCTTAGTAGCATTTAACATACAACATGTTTCATGTTCATTTGTTTACTCATTTATTAACTATTTTCTCTCACCGGAATGTGAACTCAATAGATTAAAGATTTGTTTTATTCACTGCCGAAACCTCAGCTTCTACTGTGGTCCCTAGCTCTTCTGGGACAATTATTCCATATTTATTAAATGCATACATAAATGAACGAATGAATGAGGAAACAAAGAACTGTTATCCAGTAAATGCCAAGTCCTAAACTAAAAAGCAGGTGTACAAAAGTTGTTAATATTCATAAGTGTGGAACTAAACACATTCATAATTTATTCTACAAGGTATTTAACTAGAAGATTTGAAATATTAACCAATATAACAGTATCCTCTTTTGTGGAAGAAAACACTGGATTTTACAGTACTTCCTCTATCCTTAACCTGTTACTTGGTTCTCACCATGCTACCAGTGTCTCTCTCTTTGTACCTTGCTTCTAGGTTCCGGTCATTCTCTTTCCCAGAAAAACAAACAAACAAGAACAACAATAACATATAATAACAACATTTAAAAAGAAAAAATAACTTCTTATATATAGTATTTGCCTTTTAATAACCAACTCCCACAAATCAAAAAAACCTAAACTCAGATGAATATTTGTGGAATTGTAGATAAAAGTGATTGAGGAGAAAAGCCTAAGTAAAGGCCAGTCCTGCTCTTCCTATTGGTTCTACCTAGCCTAAAGATACTCTTATGAGTATCATTTCATAGATGTAGGCACATCTGCCTTCAGGAGCCCGCTTCTGCCCACCTTTCTTCAGTTGAATTCTGGATTAGTCCAACCTCTGAGAGCAGATACCAAGATGCCATTAATATAAAGATTGTATTAAAATGTCCACATGAGAGCAACTTGGGTGGGAGTGAATCAAGGCCGAGAAAGCATTCAGAATGAGATGCAAAACTTAAACCTAAGTGAAAGAGAAGAAGTTGGGTAGAAGTGTCCCAGGCTGCCTTTGGAAAGAAAGGTCCCCAGAGTCTTTGAGGATTCTGCAAGCCAAAACTGGCAGAAATCTGTCCTAGTGTTTTGAATGCACTTACCTGATAACTAGACACAGACTGTGTATAGCATGGCCTCAGGGGAAACCCACTGATGGATTTCAAAGCCTAGCATCTGGGGTCTCTACGGTTATGCTCCCTGTAATTAGAGGTCTACACAATGTGCGCTCATGGTCACAACTGCTCCTCTGCAAAATTATCCATTTGTTTCTGTCTTTTCTTTTGGACTCTACACTTCTATAGCCCTGAGTCAAGTCTTGTTGTATCCAGAGAAACTAGCCCATGGTAGATCAGATGTTTTCTTAGTGAATAACTGATATCCATAATCATCAAGACTCTCTCATCCTCTGTTTTTCATTGTGTCCCAAGGAACATTGACATGAATTTGAGAATTAGTATGAATGGAATTCACACAAGGGCTGCATAGTGTGGCCGTCGAGAACCAAACCACTGAAGTCAGAGGTGTGGGTTCCTCTTGCTCTTGATAAGTGACCTTGAGTGAATCTCATAACCCAAATAATCTTTCATTTCCCATCTTCAAAACTGGGTGAAGGGTGCTTCCTTAATTAAATGCTGTCTGTAGCAACTAAAAAAGTTAGTTTATTATCACATCGACAACAAGATACATCTCTCATTATCTAGTTTAATATCTTAGCAAAGCACCAAAGGAGGAAAATGAATATACAACTGTAATGACTATGCATCTCAATGAGAAACCATCAAGAAAATCATGGTGGCCGAATTGATGTGGCTATGTACTTTTCGTATGTCTGGTTTTAGTTGGAGACATGATTTAACATCAGGAACCTATCATACACATTAGCAAACTAATATTTGTAAGAACAAATCCCCCATCTTGCTTTAAAATATGAGGCCTCCAGATCTATGTCATTTTTTTTTTTTTCTATCAAGTCTTGTAGGAAGTTGATTCTTTCTTTGCTGGGTCACTTTTTGAACCTTCTACCCATCTCCACTGCTTTCTAGAACTGGCTTAAATTTAGTATTGACTCATGTTTTAAGATCACGTGGCCTTGCAACCGAAATAATCCTGAAACACAAACACAAACCAGCCGACATCTCTTCTTTCATGATGTTGACTTACAAATTTCAATTTTACTGCTTATCCACCAAGTACCATTTTATAGTTACATTTGATTGCTCCACATTTCGTCTTAACTATAACTTTGTGGAGCCAATTTTATTATCCTATTTTTATTCACTGATGGCCATTAATATTCTTGTGGTTTCGCGAGCTTATATGGTTTTTAAATAAAACAAATAAGCTAGCATAAAGAATTATGAACAAAAACACTAAAAAAAATTTCTATAGGTCCTTGTAACCAAATTTCTTGTCTAATATATATAGTATCCAAGCAATTCCTTTCCCCAAGTGAATACATTTAGTCTATATGCTTTATTAAAGCAGTGTGCTACATCATGTTAATTAAGCAAACATTCTTTTAATTTTTATCATGATAGAAAATGTAACAAGGATAGTAGGACAGCGTACCATGGCATGTAAAGATTTAAATACAGTATAAACACAACTAACTGGGTAGCCTGAAGATTCTTATGATGTTCTGACTTCCCATTTTAACTTTGCGAAGAAAAATTAATGAAATATGTTCGATGTTCTCTTCTTGTGAAATGATGCCGGTAAAGTCAGTGTTCTTTCTCCTTCAAAAAGTATTAATATGCTTTCAGTGCTTATTATGTTTAAGCCCAAGCAACAAATGGAGTCAAGTAGATTTTTACTTTTCAGTGCCACAGATGGCTTTATTTTTACTTGGATTTAAAGTATCATATTAGAGTGACCCAGGCAACATCCAACCTCATAAATCTTCATAGCCAATATCTATGTATCCTATAAAAACTCAGTTTAGTCTGTTTTAATTACATTTAATTAGACATTTAACATCTTTCAGTAGACAGAAATCTAGATTGAAAGGCACTAATAGTATTTTTACCTATAAAGTAATAGAAACAATAAATATGTATTCAGTGTGATTTATTTTCAAGCAAGAAAGAGTTGAGTCAGCTATACTAGGTTTGAAATAGCCCAGCAAAAGACTAGCAAAGAAAATTGAGAGTTTCTGATATAAGGAAATATATATAAGCTGAAGATCAAAAAGGAGCATCAAAGAACAAGGGGGGTTATGTACAAGAAGCTGAGGGTCATTTCAGAACAAAAAAGTAAAAGTCAGTTAATCAGTAAGAAGAAAAGAAAACAAACAGTGCTTTTAAGGATGGAAATTTAAGTTGAAAGCAAGACAAAATTGGAGAGACTTTTTTGAACTCCCTATTAGCTGATTGCCTTTTCTCAAAATATTTTGATCAAAGCAACTTATTCCAGTTTAAACAAAAACTCTTAGTTTATTACAGATCGTACAGGAAATTATTTTGATGTTGATGATTTATATTCTTAGATAAATACAAAAGTTTAAAATGACTCTGATATTTTATTGTAGATAAGTTTGCTGATGTTCAAGGAAAGACTGACATTAAATTATTAGTCATGGGCAAAGGAACAAAGTAAAATCTCAGGACTGAGATATAGTCAATGAAGATAGATATTTTTCATCTAAGAAGCTTAGGACATAAAATAGCCTCAACGATATTTAAAAGGTGCCGTTTACTTGAAGAGGATGTATTTTATTTTCTTTAGTTTTGATAGGTAATATATTCTTAAATTACAAAATAATAAATGAATTGAAACATAAACATTTTGAAAAAGTCTCTACAACATTTGCACTCCAATTTCCCAGTTCTAGCCTTCAAAAGCCATCAACATCAGCTTACTTATATCGTGTCTATATACTATATGTACTAAAGATAGATACTGTCCTTTGTACAAATTTCTACCTTTCTCTCCTTTGAAAGCTTCTTGCGTCAGAAGGATCTGGAAGGTATTGCTTCAAAAACAGGCCTCAGCCTTCAGTGTAACCGGATTTATTTTCTCCTCATTCAGACTCAGTTAAACATCATGATTATGTGGCTCTCATCAATAAAAGCAGTGATAAAAGTTGGAGCCTTTTATAGACCAGGATGGTTGGCTGAAAATACAGAGCCTTGTCATGTTCTGCATTACAACTGTTTAATCCTTCTCTATCGTATATTTACTGCCCCTCCTCCACCCTCAAGCTGTCCATGGCGATCAGACTATGATTCTTCTTCATTGTCATCTTAACACGTGCTTCTGCTTCTCTCCTGAGTTGGAGCCTCTTTTCTGGGTGCCATGTACACCCATTCCAGTGTTTGCTCCCTTGGGTTAATGCTGCATATTCTCCTGTTGTGTCGAAAGGTTGAAAGGTCTTTCCGTTGAAAGGTAGATGGGTAGTTTACTTCGTTCATTTTTTTTTTTAAATCTCGCACGTCCATCAATTTCTATATTCTGTCATTTTGTGTAATTAAAGGTTTTGCCGAGTATAGAGTTCTAGTTTAAAGACATTCTTTTCTTTACATGCTTTAAGGCATTCGAGTTCAAGTTTATGTGTGAAGAAATTGACAACAATTATGTTTCCATGATTATTTTCTTCTTAATTCTTTTTACAAGTTCATTGGATCTTCTCTTTGCCCAGAGTTCTGAAATTTCATAATGATACAAATTAGTATGTATACAAGGTTCCCCCCCCCATTGTATTGGTTCATTAACAGGACCCTTTAAGCTGGAAACTCATAGCTTTCAGTCTTGGAATTTTATTTTTAATTGTATCATTGATGATTTTGCTTATTTTGTTCTTTTTCTCTTCCTAGAGCAGTTTTTAAGGTTGGATCTCTAATAGGTACTCTAATTTTTTTTATCACTCATCACTTCGTTTTCAGGACTATATTACTTCTCTGCTTTAGGGAAGCTGTTTTATTTCCCAATTTTAAAAATTGATTTATTATTTATATTTATATTTATAGGTTGTTTTTTTTAAAGGCTTCTAAGAGTTTTTTGTTGTTATCCTCTGTTTTTTTAATGTATCTGATTTTTTTTTCTTGAATAAAAATGTCTTCTCTATTGCCATAAGGATATTAATGTTAACATTTAAAATTTTATTTTTCCTGAAAATAATTAGTTTTCTTCAGTTTTTATTTGTTTGTTTGTTTTTGGTTTCTATTTTCTTTCTGTGTTTGTTTTTCCTTGATTGACTGCACAGGTAGTAAATAAAATGCTAAATGAACGCTCTTGCATTTGGTGGGTGGGAGAGATGCTTGCTGCTTTCCCATCCACTGGAAGCCTTGGAGAGTAAATAACCTGCTAGTGTTCCCTCAGTCTGGTTTCCGAAGGATTAGCAATTCACTCTGTATATAAAGAGTTTAAACATGCTAGAGTGTTAACTCATAACAAAGGATAAATAATAGAGGGCACATTGAAAAAGAGCACGTTGGGAGAGGTGAGGGGTGAAGAATCATTAGAAGAAAAAGCTAAGATCTACAGAAGGTGACAGATTGTTGATACATAGTTGTCATTCCCCGTTTCAGAGGAGGATAAGTGCCTGTTCCTTTGATGATTATATGCAGGAAAAATGATTTATTCTTTCTTACAAGAAACCTCAATAAATCTGTGCAATTAAGGTGTAAAGGAATACTACACATCTACTCTTCTACAGCACATTTATCATTGCGGATAGCTATCCATGAACACTTAATTGGCTATTAATTAATACGCCTTTATTATCAGCTGGCTCTTTCTGTACTTACTGTACATCTTTTGCAGGTGAACTTGGGGGCCAGTCCAGAAAGAATTCCTTTCTGCTTGAACTGTATTTCAAGTAATAATAACAATTACATTTCATGAATTGTGCTACATGGCCTGGTTAATTATTTCATTTAAAACTTAACCACAGCTATTTGAAGTAGGTACTCCAAAAATCCCCACTCTAGGAGGTTATATAAGTTGTCCAAGATCATACACTTCGTGAACAGCAGAGCTCGGGTTTGAATCCAGACAGTCTAATTCCTTCCTTTAACACATACTTGCCACTGATGTGGAACTTGATTTTAAACTCGTTTCTTATGCTAAAACCAAAGAAGGAGGAAAATTGGTTACTGAACTTTAATTTCTGTTTTGGAAAACAATCAGTTTGGAATCAATTATTTTAATCTGTAAACAGTTCTTGAGTACGGCAGGTAGCAGGTACCATTGGTCCAGCATGGAAGTTATTTAATAGGACAGCTTTGTCGCTTAATAGATGAATGGTGTTGGATTACTTTTTTCCAGTCTTTTTATGTGAGGATTAAATTGTTTAATATGTGTAAAATACTTAGGACAGTACCTGGTGCATAATTAATGGTAATGTATCTGTCATTATTATGGCAGATAATAGAATATTAATTTTAAGAATGTGAGAACAGGCACAAACTTTTCATACCTCCCAAGCAAACAAATACACTAGACTTCGCAGTTGAAAGAGATTCTCAGGTTGTGAAAGACTCACATTTCTCATTTAAGGTTGGCACAATTTGAAACCTATGAAGAGGAAATACTTAAAAATGCAGCGCCTTTATTAGAAAAAAAAAAAAAAAGACACTGGCCGTCTGTTGTACCTGCAATAGAAAGTACTTCGGGGTAAAACAGTGTCATCTAGTGAGAGTTGTAGGTGGGAAAATTTATTAAACTAAATCAGCACGCCTAAATAGTTCTATTTATAGGATTCGAATTTTTTGAATTTAAAAAAGCTATTATCGCTTAAGTGATGTATGCATGAGAATGGATGTTTTAAACTAGTTTAGCATAATGAACAAAAGCCACACTTAGAAAGTCAAGATAGACCTTACTTGGTACCACACATGGAATATTGGGTAGTCCTCATCACAATTTTGAAAATTCTGTATTTAAAGGTTATTCCTTTATATTTTGGAAGTGTGGAAGTGGTGGGTTTGTTATTATTGTTATGTTTTAGTCCTTTGTTTTATCTTTGATTTCCCCCCTGAGGATGCAAACAATTCCCGGGAAAGCTAAATAATGAATCTGCTGTAGTTTCAGCTTGCTTGGTCAAGTGTTGATCGGCAGCTGTTTGACAGAATGCTGTTGGAAAGTTATAAAATACAGAGATCGGATTGAGGGCAGAAGCAGGGACGTCTGGAAGTGTTGGCAGGTTTTACTGAGGGATGCTGAGAGCATAAGAGAGACCATCAGAGCTTGACTTTTCCTGTTCAAATATATCCTTAGTAACTGCGGTTGCTTCTGTCTTCAGGTTAAGCATTTCTGCCTTTTAGAAACAACTTGATTTTTGACAGTATTCCCAGAGATTTCCCTCATCTTTATGACTGTCAGTACTTCCACAGAATACTTTGAAATGAAATAATGAAACAAAGTTCCTTGGAATTTTGGAAACTATTTAGGGTAGAGTTTTCACACTGTGTTTAGAAATCCACTAGTAGTGAACTAGTAATAGGCGAGCAAGCGAAGAACAGGCAAAGGGCTCATCGGTGGCACTCAGTATAGAGGTGACATTGAAGAAACAAATAGCTTCTTTTTTGTCAGAACTGCGTTTCTATCATATGCTAGCAATTAGATGACATTCCAGAAAGAATTCCACATGGAACACAGTCTTTGAGATATTAGCATTTTCAGTTATTATTGCTAAGTTGTCTTTTTTATGAGGTGACTCAGTTCACATTATGAGCCCTCTTCTTAGTCTAGACTAGAATCTGAAACATTCATTAAATATCAGGACATTATTGTAACTGAATAAAATAAGCCCAAACATTTAAAAAATCTTTGATTCTAAAAATAAATAAAAATTATCACCGAAGCTTGAAATACCACATAAGTTAATGAATAATTCAATTGAATTTATTAATGAAGTCACTGAATAGCATGTTACTTAGACTTGATACAATTAGATTTTTAATGAGTTTAAGAATTGCGTATTAAAGATTTATTAAGGTTATTGACCTTCTAATCTGGAACTTTAGATAAAATTGAATGTGGTAAATTTCAATTTTTAGAAATCTTAAGGTGGTTGTAATTTTTCATTTAGAGTTAATTAACAGCATTTAGTTATTCATGAACATTTGTCTATAATTTATCATTTTAATGCAATTAAAATTTCCCCAACACTGACATATTTTCTCATTCTACATAATAACAATTCAATTTTTATGTGATTACAGCATCAATTGGAAAACTAAACCCCATAGGGGAGCATTAACAACATAATCTGCTTAAGAGATTCCCACTATGCCTTTTACCCCTATTTATCGAGGTCACCACAATAAGCTCAAGATTCCCAGGCCCTCAGGATGCTAATCATCTTGTAGTTCTATGACCCAACCCAGTCCCCTTTTATACCTCTCACTGATGCTTCCACTGTAGACTCTGTCTCTGAAGCCTTTCATCAACACACTCCTTTTATCGCTCACATCTTCCCTGAAAGTTCTGCTCACTTTCTTGTTAGAAGTAGTCTGTCTGGAGTGTAGTGCTTTCTTTGAAGCTCTCTCATAGGGCTCGGTCACCCCACAGACCATTAGGGCTGGAAGTGTGGTAGGTCTCTACTGGCTTCCCTTCATAATTCCAGGCTTTTAAAAAATTCTCTTCTTGAAAATATCTCAGGCTTTGAAGCTTGGGCCTCAGATCTTTGCTGTCATAATTCTTGAGGGATTTAATGTCCACAAAATGATCTAATATATTGGTTGTTCAGTTCTCTTACTTTAATGGTATCTTCCCACTACCTCAGCCACGGTCACACATGAATATCATCATTACCAATAATTACACGTTGTCCTCCATAACTTAACTCCAGTTAAGTTAGTTATTCTCTGTCTACTAACCTCCTCCTGTTTCTCCAAATCATAACTCCTATCAACCAAACTCCAACAATTATTAATTCGACGAGAAGCTATAATTTATTGATCCTACCACTATCCTACCACATTTCCACTGCCTTATGTTCTCAGTGTCCCTCATTATTGAGATTAGATACTATTGACCATACACCATTCCATGAACCCTTCCATAAACCCACTTGTTGACTTTCTCTCTTTGTCATAGTAACCTAGCAGAATCCCAAACATGTTTTCATCCACATCCACCCAGGTTATGCCTGTCAAACAATCTTACCAATTTTGTAGTTAATATTCTCATATGTAATTATCATAGTCCTTCTATTTTTTCAGCATTCACTATTGATCCTACTTCAACTGTTAATATTGCTGCTTATTTCACTCATAAAATAAAATAAATCAAAATAAAAAAAATTTCAAGCAGAGAAAAGATTGGTGGTTGCCAGAGGTTGAGGGGTGGGAGGTGGGAAAATTGGATGAAAGTGGTCAAAAAGTACAATCTTCCAGTTACAAGATAAATTCCGGGATGTAATGTACGGCATGGTAACTGTAGCTAACAATATTGTATTGCATATTTGAAAGTTGCTAAGAGAGTAAATTTTAAAAGTTCTCATCACAAGGAAAAAATTGTAATTATATGAAGTGATGAATGTTAATTAAACTTATTGTAGTCATGTATACATATGTATTACCATAATATATACATATATCAAATCATTATGTTGTATATCTTAAACTAATGCAATGTTATATGTCAATTATATCACAATAAAACTGGAAAAATTTAAATAAATCAGTAGAGAACATCTACAGGCTCTTAGCACCACATTTGAGCCCATTTCCTTCCTTCTTGCTGTAGAAGCCAGACTTCACAATATTCTAATGAAGTCCCGTTCCTTCTCTCAAAGCTTATCACTCCAACAATTTTCTACTAGATCATTCTCTTCAGCATGAAATTATGTAGTAGATCTCAAAATAAGAAAGAAAACTGCCTTTCCGTTCAGCTACCCTGTTTCTTTGGTCTTTCAGAAAATTTTTACAAAAAACTGTCTATCTTCACAATCAATTTCTATGATCTAATTTTCTCTTATTTCAGTCTCTTTAGGTTTATATCCCCATCACTTTGCTTAAATCACTGTAGTGCAAGTAGCCATTAATGTTTTCAACCTTCCTGATTGATCGGCCTCAGGATACAGTTGATCACTCCCTTCATTTTCTTCGCTCGACTTTCAGAATCCAACAGTGTTTTTCTCCTGGTAAAAGGGATTATTTTTCTCTACTTCGGTGAATCCTTTTCATATTCTTTACCTTTAAACTATATAGTTTCCAGTCCATGGTCCATTTTATTGTTTTTATTCACTCTGTGGATCATCTGATTCATTCTTAGAGTCTTTAGGTACTGGTGATCTCCAAAACTATATCGTGATTCTAGCTCTCTTCCCTGACTCCATCTGCCAATCTGACTTTTCCATTTGGACATCTAACAGGCACTTCGACTTTAAAGTGACTAAAACCCATCTCCTAGTCCCTAATCTATCTTTCCAGATCAATTATACATCAGTTATATATCGATTATGCATCTATTATACATTATTTTTCCTGTTGCTTAGGCCCTAAACCTTAGATTTGTCTTTGAGCCTCATAATTCACATGAATCATTTAACAAATATTTGATTCTCACTCGTTCTATAATGAATTCACCCAATTCTTACCACTTGCACTGCTGAGTTACCTTGCTATCCACTTTGAATTGGTTTATCAGCTTGAAACAACAAAATTTGCTGTCTTACAGTTCAAAAGACCTAAAATCAAAGTTCCAGGAGGCTCCAAGGGAGAATCCCCATCCTTGCACTTTCCAGCTTCAAGAAGCTACCTATGTTCCTTGGCTTACAGACCCACCTTCCATCTTCAAAGTCAGCATCACAGCAACTTCACTCTCTTTCTCTCTGACCTCTGCTTTCATTGTTACTTCTTCATCTCTCATTCTGATACTCCTGCCTTCCTCTTATAAAGACATTTGTAATTACATTGAGTCTACCTGGATATACCATGTCAGAATATACCTGTGGCAAGATTCTTAGGTTAACCTCTTTTGCAAAGTCCCTTTGCCTTGTAAGGTAACATACACAGGTTTTAGGGATGAGGACATTGATATCTTGGGAGAGGGACATTATTCTATCATCAAACACTTTAATTGTAATACTCTAAGAGTTCTAAACTGGTCTCTCTAACTCCATTCTTTTCTCTGCTCACCACACCAGAAACTTAATTGATTCCTTTAGCACCTGTCAAAACTTCAAATTTTCATGGATAGCAGGACAACATCAAAAGATATGAGCTATCTTTAAATTAATCCATAGACTCAGTACAATTCCATTTGAATCCCAGATTTCTTTTCTCATAAAATTTGAAGAGCTGATTATACATTAATATAGAAGTGTAAGGATCAATAAATAAATGTTTTTCATGAAAAAGAACAGGAATGAGTAATACTACCTTAATGGACTTCAAGTTGTATTATAAAAGAGTAGTAATTAAATAGTATGGACCAGTCTGTAAAGCAGATAAGTAGATTAATTGAGGACATAGGGAATTAATAGGGAGACCCATAAATATATATAGAAATCTAATGTGCTATTGTACATCAAAAGAAAAATGGTGAACTTATTATGTGTTCCTTGGATACTGGTTATGCGTAATAAATGATGAAACTCTTCTAAATCATACATAGAAATTTCCATCAATTTAGAAGACAATATGAAAGAAATGTCTAATGAACTTGAATAGAGAAGTTCTCTTAAACGTGGCGCACACACAAACCTGCAAATTATAATGGAAAAGAGTGATAAATTAAGCCACATTAATATTAAATAATTGTATTTATTAGAGGAGTCCATAAAGAATGGAAACAAGCCAGAAACATGAAGAAAAAAATTTGCAACAGATTTAATCAATACGGAAGTAGTATCTTAAATATACAAACCTATGCATCAATAAGAAAAAAAAATAAAAAAGAAATCTGCAGATATTCAAATAACTAGTCAATGAATAGACTTTCTATAGTAGAGGGATTATAAATAGCAAATCACCTAGAAAAACATGCCTAACCTAACTAATAATCATAAATACACATATAAAACCACAATGCAACCAATTTAAACCTACTTGATCGAAAATTCAATTTTATTTATCTTCCATGAAATAAAATTTAATGAATAAAAAGACCCAATTTTTTATTTATTAAAAAATAAAGTATTGCTGACAATGTGAAACAAGAAATCTTTCTCATACTGCTGGTGGGTGTAAATTGGTGAAATAACTTGAAAAAAAAAAAAGGCTGTCTTTAAGCAGTAAAGTGCTGATTCTCATAAACTCTGAATCACCAATTCCAATCCACCTCTTTAAAGTGCCCCTTTGGAAGGCATGTAGCCTATCTCCCCCTGAAAAGGACTTTCTTTTCTTGGTACACTTTCTTTCTTATTCATTTCCTAATATGCAACATGATGTTCTTGGATTTCTCAATGATTTCCTTTAAAAATTCTTCCTTCGATATCCAACAGGAAGGACTGCCAGCATTTCTGTTCCTGTCCTCTGTTTTGACCTGGATCTCTGGAGACTAACTTTGGGTCAATGGGAGATCAGATGGTCCTAAATCTTCTGGAATTAAAATCCCTCTGCACATTTTCATTTTTATTCCATTCACCAATAACTTTCTTCAAAGGATGAACCTGAGAGTTTCTTTCCTTCTGCAGAATACGAAGAGAAAGGGATGGAGAAGACAACTAATGATCAGTTGAATTTTTCAATAAAACCAGCAAGAAACTAGAGGAGAGATTTGCATTTTCCTCATTGTATGCCTTGGAGTCATTACATTCAACTGCCTCATTTTATAATACAGCTGCTTAGAATTTTTAATTTTTCTTCTCTTAACTAGATGGAAAATTTGCATTTTGAGGTTTCATTTTTCCAAAGTTACTCTGCCTAATTTGCAGGTCAATAATTCATCTCTCTTGATTTCATTCTAGAACTCAGTTCATCTCTAGGTTTTTTGTATCTCCGCTATTGCTTTTCATTAATGACACCCTTCGTTTGTATGTTTGTTTGTTTGTTTTTTAGGACTTCATGCGCTTCCTTCCTGCTCTGACATCTTCCCTAACCTCTTTGGAGGTATTGAATATGCTTATTTTAAATTATTACCTACTGCTATGTTAATTCTGTCTCATCTGCACTACCTTCTCTTCATCTACAGCACACCAGATATTTATTTTATTTCCCTGTGAGTTCTTGTTCTCTTGGAGCTCTATTCGTGGCAGTTAATGATGTATACCACAGAGGAGCAGCTAAAGCCAGATGCTAGCTGTGCCTTGCATAATAATTTTGAGGTAGGGATAAATTGTATGCTAGAAGAAAGCCTATAGGATTACATTCTGTACCTTGATATTATCCTTATTTAAAATTACCTAGATCCAGGGGTCCTGATACTGCTGGGTTGGCCACTAATTTTCTGTCTTCCTGTGGCTACTGGGTATCCAGGGGAATACGAAAGAGAGAAAATGACACATTTAAAAAAGTACTCTTGTTTCCATGCCGAGACAATTTAACTTTAGGCTAATGTTTTCCTTTCCATCTGGTACCCCAAAACCAACTTACAGAGTTTTCTCATAGTTTTTATGTCAATGGGATTGGTCCTTGAACCTATTTTTAGTTACTTCAGTGTCTCTGAGGCTGAGTTGAGAAGAGGGAGCCAGCACCCCGGGGCGATTGTCATCTTTATGGGAACATGAAATACTCCAGAACAGTAATCTCACACAGGTATCTGAGAATGGAAATGCCCGTTATTAACATATCTTTTTGTGATTCTTATTTTCATTTTGTAAGTCTAAACGATTACATTCTGTATTTTCATTTCATCTTATTTATAAGACCCTATCTTTTTCATTTTTATTTGCTTTCTTCTTTAATTTTTTTCATGGTTAGGACTTGTGATGGTTACTTTTATTCAAATTGGCTAAGCTATGGTGCCAAGTCGTTTGTTCAAACACTAGTCTAAATGTTGCTGTAAATGTGTTTTGTAGATGTGGTCGACGTCTATAATCAGTTGATTTTAAGTACAGGGGTTTATCCTTGAGGGTATGGATGGACCTATCCAACTAGTTGGTGGACTTATGAGCAAAAACTGAGGTTCCCTGGAGAAGGAATTCTGCCTCAAAACTGTGTCCTAGAAGTCTTGCCTGGATTTCCAGGCTTCCAGCCTTCCCTACAGATTTAAAACTTAACAGCTTGCACATATGTATGAGCTAATTCCTTAAAGTACATCTCTTCATACACATGCCTTTGCACTAACACATCCATTATAAATTTATACACGCACACATATGCATGTGTGTGTGTGTGTATATATATATATATACTCTATATAAAAATCAATACATTTACATAAATATATAAATTGGTTCCATTTCTCTGGAGAAGCCTGACTAATACAGGGATCTATACTATGGTAAAGGATTGGATTGTTTATTTAATGACTTAAAACTATAGTCACAAAAATGTCTCCTTTTAATTTCTCGACTTTCCATTTAATATTTATTGTGACTGCTTGAGAATAGAGCGATACAGAAATTAGAGTGGAATTCATTAGAGGATCATAAAGCTTTTCCTTTTAGTTATTTATAAAACAGAAAAATAAATATTAAAATATTCATTTATTTTACGTAAGAATAGACTTAATTGGGAAGAAACCAACCTTGAGATAATAGGTTAAACATTTGTCCAGTGTCTATACAATTTGACTTTCTTGTCTACCATTTTGCAGAAAATACTTTTTTTCTTTTAAGATGCAATGGGAGGTTTTTTTTTTTTTTATTCTCTCACTTTTGTGCCTTCTTTTCTGCATTTCTCAACCTTCACACATTTCTTGTTCCCCTCCCCCTCCTTTGGCTTTAATCATCCAACACAAGGTGATCATTATATTCTCTTGCATCTAACACCTCATTCTTTCAATTCCTCTCCTTCCACTTTCTGTCAAAGTGTGAGTCCTTTCTCACCTCTGGGTCTTTGGTCTTTTATCTTCCTGTTAAATTTTTCTTTCAGAGGTTTAATGTTTCTAAGAATTCAAATCATTTTTCTGTGTCATGGTGATTTCGGAATCATCTGTTTTTACTTCTGGAAATATGAAAAGCCATCGTATTTTATGAGAGGGAACATATTGGTATACTTTTAAAAAGTAACAGAATACTAATTAGGAAGGGGCTAGCAGCTAGCACAAAAGGATAGTTTATGGGAGACTAAAAGTAGATCTACTATGCATAGGGATAATGCAGAATTACAAATTTAAAGAAGAGCAGGAATTTTTTTACAAAAGACTATTCATTATTTGTACAAATGACATTAAAACATCATGCCTCTCTATCTAGGAAGGAAGGGCAATTGATATTTAAACAAACATGAAACTTGTATTTTAGAATTGGCAAATATGGAACTGCCTTTAGGGACTGAAAAATCATTCATATGTATCTAAAGTACAAATGTTATTATATTTCTCATCCAGCATACTTTTATTTTAAAATGCTTATGAGACTTAAAGCTCAGAGTATGTGGGAAAAAAAAGGTTTATGAATCTTTTAAAGTAGAAATTATATGTATTTTAGATCAAAGTGATAACTTAAAATGAAATTAAGCAAAGTACATGCACAGAAAAGAGATTCAATTGAAAATAATCAAAACTGAGGTGTTTTATGTAGAGGAGAAACAATATATATATTTCTGTAAGGTTTCAAGAAATCCAGAGATATTAATGATAAAATATATGATGATCTAATTTGGGGAAGAAATTCAGATGAATTTGGAAAATTGGGGTATCAAACCATGTTAAAGTATATGTGTGTGTATTTGGGGGGTACTAGTGATTTCAGAAAATATTGCGGACTTTAGTTGAATAATTCATATTTAAGAAAACATTTCTTTCTGGTAGTACTTCATACACATTAAAATGAGCATATTACCACTGAACTGTCCTTAGTACAAAACGTGCCATTTTAATAACATGATACAATAAGATAGCTATTTAATATCTAGGATTTATGCATCTTATTTGATAGTACATTCTAAATTAAATAGATAGCAAAGTATTTCTTCCATGCTTCTAATATAAAAAGAGGCCAAAGCATTTGCATATGAAATATATTAACTGTCATGAAATACTTATCTTCACAGCCAGTTTCAGCAGACAATATTTATTCAGTCATGCAGCCGGAATTCAAAAAGAAATGTAGTGACAATTTTATTTAAGGACATTGTTATCTTAGTTCTAGGGGAAAATAGAAAACAATTGGAACATTATTTCTGCCAAGGAGATTTAGGAAGCTCAAAGCTGCCCGTTATGCAAATTCGTTCAACCCAACTCAGACGTCATTCAAGGACGGTATGTTCGTCATGGTTTTCTTCGACTGTGACTATCTTTGTAATTATGCAGTTAAAAAGAAAAGTTATATTTTCAACCCATGTAAAATCTGGAAGAAAATAACGAAACTCAGGGGTGATTATTTTGATGATAACATTAAAATTGTTATAGATTTTGATGGAGAAATATCATTTTTCCCATGATGCACTTTATTTTTCTGGTTGCTTCATTTTTTTGTTCTATTGTTTTCCCAGCGATAATGATGTATACTATTGGTGATACATCATTATAGTATGACAAGTGCAAGTATTGTAGATTTTTGGGCTTGTAAACATCTAATAAAGAATGTGTATTTCTTTTCACCAAATTAATTTAGAACCGTATGAGAGAGCTATTCAGGATTTAATTAAGATCCAAACTTTATTATTAATCAAGCTAACTGAGGAGTATGATTTTATGTATTGTAAGAAGAGAATTTGCTACTACTTATCTCTGATTGCAGCTTAGAAACCAACCTACTTAAGGGCACAGAAAAATTATAGGACTTCCGTGCATCTTGTGGTCAGGCAGCTAGCTCCTAGAGACTAAATGACTGAACAATGCTTTCTCACTGTTTTCCAAATTTACTGTATTAGATTCCTATTGCTATGTAAAAGCACCACATATTTAGCAGTTTTAAAACAAAACTTATGCATTATCACACATGTAGATCAGAAGTCTAGGCATGGTTATTATGGGTCTTATCCTCAGGCTTTCACATCTGTAATGTTGATGTTGGCCAGGACTGAGGCTCAAGTTTCTCATCCCAGCTCGTATAACCATTGGCCAAGTTCATTTTCTTGCCACTGTGGAATACATGGCAGCTTTCTTATTCAAGACCAGGTGGATAATCTCTGTTATAGCAACAAAAGACTAAACAGTCTTTTAAGGACTCTCCTGATAAAGTCACGCCCACTCAGAATAATCTTCCTTTTGATTGACTCAAAGTTAAACTGATTAGAACTTTACATACATCCGCAAAATGCTTTCATCTTTACCATGTAAAGTAATATCATCATGAGGGAATACCATCATATTCATATTCACAGATTCTTCCTACAAACAAGGGGGAGAGAGTATAAAGTGTGTTAACACTAGAGGGTGGAAATTTTGGGGGTCATCTAAGAATTCTTCCTACCACTTTACCAAACATAAAATTCACCCTTTCCTTTAAACAGTTAATATGGGATAGAGAGAAAGGTTGAGTTTACCCTAATTTTTTTTTCCATAAAAAACTACAGGCTAAGAGAAAGATAGTATCCAGTGAGGATCTTTGTTTTATTTTAAACATTTATCGAGTCAAATTTCCCTAGTAAAAACATATTGCAATAGTATTCAATACATATTCCAAATTTCTCTAATTAGTACTTGAATTCAAGAAAGATATGACTCATCATGCTTTAAAACTGTCATATGCCTATACTGTAGATTGAATATGGTTTGAGCTAATGATATATAAGAGTTTAAAATTTTGGAAGAAATGACACTAAAGCATCGTGCTTCGCTTTTGGTGTTTCAAATTCCTGTTCTCTGGTGTTATTACCTACCTCTTCATTTGTTTTGTTTTGTTTGTTTGTTTGGCTTTTTTTTTTTTTTTTTGCATCTCTCCCTCTACTTCATTAAAAATATTAAACATAAATATTGTAAAATTCTTGTCTGAAAATTCCAATATTTAGATTCCCTAAGGATTTACTTCTAATGTCTTTGTTTTCTCTTGTATTTTGTTTATTTGGTCCTGTCTTTTGGCAACTCTCGTAATGTTATTGAATATCAGATATTGTTTGAAAAATAGAGGCTTTAAATTGCCATCTTCCATCAAAGAGGATTTGCCCTTTCCTCTGTCAGAAGGACAGAACAGGTGACTGATGAACTTAATCTAATCATAAACTTGCTGAGGTTCAGCTGGGCTAGCACTGCAGTGATAATGTGTCTATAACTGGTGTACACCCACTTCTCAGCACGTTCCTCAGTGATCCCAACTGAAAACGATGGATATTCATTGCGGTTGGTCCGCCAGTGGATTCTGAACTTCATCATCTTTGTCTACTCAGTACAGGAGACTACAGAAAGTATTGGCTTACCTTCTTCACCTCTCATCACATAGTTCGTAATTTTGAAAACATCCTGAGAGGAGAAAAATCTATATTTATGATGTGATTTCCATGACCTTTATTTTTATTAAAACCTTGGTTGCTCTCATCTATAAATTTCATTTCTTCTGTCAAGCAATACCAAAATATTTGCTCCTTTCTCTGACTGTCAACTGCAGTCCTCTCCTCTAACCTTTTTTTCTGCAACCTCACACTCTTTCCTTATCCTTAGAAATATCCTAAAAGAAAAAAAAAATGGCTGCAAAATATCTGCTCACCCTCAACAGTCACCCACCATCTGTGGATGTAGCCCTTTCATATCAAGTAAGAAACAAAACAAAAAAGCCCACAAGACTAAATGGGTAAATAAATTTGCAGTAGAATTGTTTGGCCACACACTTCCAGAAGCAGTTTTCTGCTGACCTAATTTGAAAAGGACCTGATTCCTTGCCTTAAATTAACAAACAAGATAATGGAAATATTGAATTTAAAGGTATAAGTTTAACTCTAGAAGCAAAATAAAGTGAATGAATTGGATAAACTTGCTGCTGCCTGGGTGTCTTGCCTTCTATCACCAAAGTCAAAGGTCATGTAATAAATCATTGGGATAACTAAATCTCTAAATTCTATTTTAATAATCACATCAAGACTGATGGTCATGCCGCCAAGAAATTCCTTCTTCAGTGGTATGGGAGGAATTTAGAAAAGATGTGCAAATTTGTTGGATTATCGCTAACTCAATTCAGCATTGTTTCTGTAGTTCTAAAAGTTCTAATTTACTAGTTACATATTCTACAGTATAAGGAAAACTAAAACGAAGATCAGCAGTTTTTCTATACTACTTGAGCATCATAAGTATAATTTATATATGAATTTTTGGGAGAGCTCAATCACGGAGCCTTATTTTATACGAAAAAAGCAGACAGAAGAAAGTTTCATTTACATGGAAATTTCTTTCAGAGATGACCAAGAGTTAGAAGTAATCTCTTTCATTAGAAGACAATTAGCATCTATCTAGTTGGCAGTAAAATTTACCCTTCTCAGAGCTTTTTCTGGCCCTGTTATTTTATGTTAAATCTAAGAGTGACCACATTTTAAACAGAATATCTATATACCCATATAGATAGGTAGATAGATAGATAGATAGATAGATAGATAGATAGATAGATAGAAATACAACTTATTGAAATACGAGGCAGTGAAAATTACATCACATGTAACCATCCCACATAAAATTGTATGTGTACATATTTGTCTTACTATACATATACTATTTTTTTTATATGATGACATTCTGATTTCATTTTCTTGAGGCATATAAAATCAGTTATGGCGGGCGTAAAAGTGTCCTAATGCCACTTTAGGATTAAGAGCTATAACAGCTTCCATTTTTTCATTGATTATTCTTAAACAAGTGTGTTTTAATGACTAAATGATAATAATGCTCCTTTCAGTTTCTTCGTGGAAACAAAGAGCAATGAGAAATTTTGTCATGAATAAATTTATGTCATGACGGCTAATCCCCAGACAAATTAATTTGTAGAGGTTATGGAAGAAAAGGGAGTAGAAGATAAAGTATGAAGTATAAAGCTTGTCAGATGGGCTTTGTTCTATCTTGCATACTACAGGCCTTAATTAAGTCTCTGTCGAGATCTCATGCTAATATAGTCATCAGGAATCACATTACATTTTAAGAATATTACTCATTTAAAAAATTGTGAATAGATATGAAGACTCTGGAATATGGTATTACATTTTTTTTTTACTGATACGCAGTGAATGCAGTGATCATGCTAAATGAATATGTGATTTTCAAGTAACCTATTTTTGGCCAATGCTTAATAAATGTTGAATCTAATTTATATAACATAATAATTACATGCTCATCTTACATGTTTCATCAAATCACAAATTTGGTTAGTGAATTTTTCAAATGATTATGGAAAATATATTTGCTATTCATGATTAGACAATTTCTTTTCTCAATGGGTTTCTGAAATACAGAAGATTAATGGATATTAGCTCATGGACCATCATTACTGCACAGGACACACCAATTGCATATGCTATTGCATAGATATTTGTATATTTTATAACCTATGAATAAGTCAGCCACTTAAATTTTTACTTCTCCTTGTCTTTCTAACAAATATCATTGTTCTCAGAAATGTACCTTTCTTCCATCATCAAGAAGTTTGAGATACCTTGTCACATCTTCTCAATGATATTGACCATGATATTGTCTTAAAAGTTTACTCATATAGCTTATAACTAAATACCGAATGAAATCTAAATATATCACCATAGGAAATTATATAAAGCTTAACTTAAAGCAAAGGGATTTGATTTATCTATTTAGATAAATAGTTTGAGAGCAAAACAGATCCCCTTAAAGACAGAAGGTTTCATCTAACACACATGCAGATCATGAAAACCAGATGCAACAGACATGAACATAAAATATTATTGCTCTGAGGAGCCAAGAGTCTTAGGTTTGGGTGGGAAATTTGTAGAAAACTTATATACTTATAAAAACTAGCTTTGATGCAAAATGGAAGGTCCCAACCAGCCATGACAGTTATGGGTTTATAAGGTGAAGTCTATTTCTGCTGTGTTAGAGAGTGTTCTCAGGGAAGACTGTTCAGTAGACCTAGTATTTCATGAAGTCCTGGAAGAAAGGGTAAGCTTTCATTTTTGTAGGGAAGTAAGAGCACTTCAAACATAGAACAGGGATGGGCAGAAGCAGAGATATGAGAGTGACTCTTAAGTGCATGACAGAAAGTACGATGGAAAGATGGGTTGTGGTCAGGTTATGAAGGACCTTGAATACAGAAAAAGGTTTTAACATCCTGCAAGCCAAAAGGAATCATCGAAAAGAGGATTATTTGGAGTTACGTTTTAAGAATAATATTCCATTATAGCAGTCCTCGAGAGGTCAAAGATGGAGAAAACATACTATTGAGACACCACTGTGAACACTGCAGTTCGAAGGTTATTTTAACAGTCCAGGCAGAAAAAGAACGATGCTTGAACTAAAGTAATAGCAGCAGAAATGAAAAGGCAAAAGGCCATCATCAATTAGTTTATAACTTACTTTTGCACAGTCTCTATATTTCCCCCAGGTTTTCTTAGAAATTTAAATTTACTCATGCTAGAGAAACAACAACAAAAAATACTAAGCATCTACTATGTGACAGTTAACCTCAACCATGTTTATAATCCTAAAAATAATTTTATTTAATCAGACACTTTATGCTAATGAGCAAATCGAGACTCAGAGATGCAAGTAATTTTCACAAGGCCAGGGACAGAGCTCCTTGGCAGTATTTACAGTTCTATCCCCCCTTCAGACTTTTTACATAACGTTTTTGAATAATGTCCTCAGCAATTACTTGTTTATTTTCTTAAAAACAAAACAAAAAAAACTAATGATTCTTAAAACGTGTTAAAAAATCTGGTCTTAAAAACAAGCAGATCATTATTTTTTCCCCCATCTATTTAGCAACCTAAAGCTCACCGCTAAGATCAGTTAGATGATATCAGCAAGTGCAAATTGCTAGCAGGTGGCCCTTCTTAGGGAGGTCTGGCTGAGAATGTCGTGACATCTGGCAGAGCACTTTTGAAATAATACAACCCCGATTCCAAACATTTAACATGGGTTAGTAAAAATGGGCCGTAAAAATTAAAAACGTGAACTTGGAAAATCTGACTTCAGTGGCAAAAAAAAAAAACACACAGGGACTTGAATTAGTAATTCTAGTGCTGCTTCTTGACATGCCAGATATGGAGACGTTGTGAAATTCACTGACCAGTTAGTTTCATCATTTATAAGAGGAAACAGACACACTGAATGATGACCTTCAAAGTCACCAGAAGCTATAATCTCACTTTCAATGATTTTGTAAAAATTACTGACATTTAGAGTAAAGGTATTCATACAACCTTCCTATTCAAAGTATGGAATAAAAACAATTCTCCACAACACGTTAGTTTTGGTAATACCATTCTTATAATTTTAAGGTAATTACTAAGATGGTCTATCCAGTAATATATTCAGAATTTTGAAAAGCAGAAACCTGTCATTTTAGAACTAAAATTAATGCTTTTTTAATACTAGGGAAAAGATGATGAACTTTTAAAATATACAGGCACATGGTACTAACCCCATAGTCCCTGAGAGCTTGGATACCTAGCACTTGATAGTTTTCTTCACTTGGAAAAAGAAGTCTTACTGGGCTTATTTAACGATTGCATTGAGAATTTAAGTAAATAAATGAAGTCAAAGGATAGATTAGAAATTGTGAATTTTAGTTCCAAACTGATGGTTTCATATACATTAATGATATTTTGTATATTACTCCATCAGTTTTTGTAAATCTTTCTGTGATTTATTGCTATACATATTCTGTCAGCTGTGAATGATATTCTTTATGTATTACATATATGAATAATTATGGAAATATATGGACACAGTAAAGTTGTCACTGATGTTATATCTAGTAGAGATTTGTTTTTATAATATCAACTTGTGATTAGGAAGGGATATGAAAGTTTGCTAGGTGTATTTTTCTACATACTTAAATCATATATTCTCTTTTGTTTAGTCTTTTATTTGCTATGGGATTCATTATATTGATAAATATTTGTGAAGATGAGTATCCTTGCATTTTGGAGACTAAACTGTAAGAGGTCCCACTGATTTTTTCTCAGTGTACTTCTGGACTAGGATGGTGATGATTTTAGTATTCTTCAGAAACCATATCGATATATAGTTTCCTAACTGATTGAGCCTGTTTAATTTTGCAAACAAGGATTTGCATAATATGAATTAGGCTTCTTTTCCTCGATTACTAATACAACTGGCCCTTGAACAATATATGAACTAGGGGCCCTGACCTTGCACATTTGACAATCATATAACTTTTGACTCTGTAGTAGACCCTTCACGTCTGAGGATTCAACCAACTGTGGATTGAAGACAGTATTCCCCCCGCCCCCCGAGCTAATGCTTTTTATTTATTTCTTTTTATTAAATGTACTGGGGTGACACTGGTTAATAAATTACATCGGTTTCAAATGTACAATTCAATAATACATCATATGCATTTTGCATTGTGTGATCACCACCCAGAGTTAAATCTCCTTCCTTCATCATATATTTGACCCCCTTTACCCCTTATTTGCCTCCCCTCTCTCTTTTTCCCTCTGGTAAACCACTTAGCTGTTATCTGGGTCCATGAGTCTCTGTTTGTCTTGCTTGTTTGTTATGTTCGATTTTATATCCCACATACGAGTGAGATTACATGGTTCCTGACTTTTTATGTCTGACTTATTTCGCTTAGCAAGATAATCTCGAGATCCATCCACATTTTTGCAAATGATAATATTTCATCTTTTCTTATGATGGAGTAGTAATAGTACCAACCTTTAGTTGCTGTTGCAGAGTAAAAATATGGAAAAAATGGATTTCTTTTACATTTTGAATTCAAGAATTTTTCATAAAAAATAACTAATATTAATTTTTCTATTATAATTAAATGACTCTAGCTCAATTAATATAATTTAATAGTTGTTTTTTGGTTTTATAGTTTTATCAAACTTTTCCCTAAAGAGTTAGTTTACTATAGCAAATAATAAGTAAATTTCTATTAATATTTGATTTAATTCCAAAATTCATAAAGATTTGTTTAGACTATTTGCGATTACAACAGTTTAAGACAATCTTCAAAATAAGATAAAGCACTGGAAGTTAATTTTTGAGGTATTTACATAGATGTCCTCTAATGTCATTTTCTGTTCTTTGAGCACATTTGCAATGTATTAGGTTTATAACATTTCAATAGACAAAAATATATTGTTGCACTATCTTCACATGTAAAATTCTGGGTCTGTTTTGTTTTACTATAAAATTCTCAGAGCACGTTTACTGAACTGGCATATCAGCTACTCTAGTTTTCCATCTTGCAGGTTTATTACTTTGATGTAATTTGGTTTATTATTTTTATTATGTGGCATAAATTCAATGTCATACTAATAATTATGTCCTTTTCAAGCACTTGGATGGCATGCGCATTCTTTAGGAGAAAGTAAAGTATGGATTTATAATTCATGCCATGAAAATCGTATATGGCTATAGTGAATTCATAGGTCTGTGTTGAAATGGAAATTATCTCAAAGTATTTTCAGGACCGTACGAAGATTTCTACATATAACAAGTAGGAGTGGTGTGACAGCTTTTGTATTTTGTTATATTTTTCTCCAACACAAAAATAAGATCGGGAGACATATCACCAATCACAAAGTGTTTTCAGTGAATAAGGCGAACAGTGCACTGACATTCACGTTGTCAAAATACCTCTCTGCCATATACATTTCAGTCTGTGCACCAGTATTGATTCCGACATTGCTTTTCCAGTGCCTCTCACAGAATACAGAATAATCAACAGTCAAAAGTCTCTATTCCTTTGGCATGGACTTTCTGTGAGAAACAGTGCAATCAGTGGCACAAAGGTCCCCTTTTATGTATGTATTCCATATATGCTGAGAGTCATCCTAAGGACAATCTCAGTTCTGATCTCTCCTTCCCACTTTATCAGTTTTTCCTTCCATACTATATAATTAGTGATGCACAATATGAAAGTAGCCTCTATTTCTCCCATGTAAAAATAAATAGTAATACAGAATTTTCCTTTTGACTTGACATTCATTTCCATTCCCATCCCATTTCTCTGCTATCCTTTGTAATAAAATGCTGGAAAAGAATTCTTTGTTTGCCCTGTTTCAGATTTTTTTCCCTTTCATTCTCTCTTAAACATACTCCAACAGGTTTTTACCTTCACAATTCCAGCCAACCCATGCTTATCAATGTGATTAAGGATTTCTGCATCACTAAATCCAATAGTCTGTCCTCTGCCTGTGCCTCATTTTACTTCTTAACTTTACATCTTCTTTCTCATGACATACCCTCTTAACGTAGCTTCAAGAACATCACACTATGGTTTTCTTTATATGAGTTCAGGGGGACGCTTGTTCAGTCTTCCCTGCCACTTCCAGTTACCTCCCTGTTTCACCTCTTCCTGCCTTTATAATCTTATCCAGGTAAATACCATCTATAAGGCCATGAGAGCATCTTCAGTCAGGATTCTCTGTTGACCTGAAGACTTATATACAATATTCAGGTGCTGGACGTTTAAAGAGAGAGAAATATATGATCTTATTCTTTAAAATACCAGGTCTAGTAAGAGAAAAAAGTACTGTTGTCAGATGACAATTTTTTTAAAAAAGTTTGAGTTATATAAAAATCTTAAAATAGTACCATATAATATATGTAATATGAAAGAGATAGGATATTTCCAGAAAGAGAGATGACTTTAGCGTATGGGAATTGCCAAACACTTCTGTTAAAGTTTTCCATTGAATGTTATTTTAAATAATTACTAGGTTGATGGTACGGTTGTTGATTTAAAATGTAGATAGTATAAGTTATCATTGTAGAGAAAGATACTTTCTGAATGTCATAGAGGGCTGGTAAAATGTCCATGTAATGATGTATTCCATAACCCCTATTCTTTTTTTTCCTATGACTTCTTTCTCTCTTTCTGATCATTTTATTATGTCATAGAAGAAAAAAAAACATATATACATTCACATATATATATATTATATAAGGCGTTTTACAAACATAAGCATGCATGCATTCTATGCACACAGTTATTATTGAGGAAAACTGTATAAGTGATGGGAAAACAGCAATGAAATTCATCATTTTGTCTCATTATTGTTCTCTATTTCCCTTATCTCAATAAATTTATTATCTGCATGTTAAAAACAATCTTTGATCATAGGAATTACTTTATGAAACAAACATCTCAATTTTATAGACAAACCAGGGAAACAGCTGTCACACAATCTTACTCTAGAATTTTTAGTACAGCCTAGCAATTATAAAGCAGGACACTCTGTCTAATGTAGCTGACATGTAATCAGCTTCCACTGTTGCTTTGGCCAAAATGATGTGCATAAAATTTTGTAAGGAAAAAAACATCTTTATTGAGCAGGAAATTATTTCTAAATGGCTTTGCATTAGGGGAAACAATATTCTTTTATAATTATAATGCTTTTTTTGAAAAAGTACTACAGATAAATTTAGTTGGCGAAATTATCTATCTACGATCTATCAAAATTATTTCAGAAGTCAATATAAGCCAAAGTCTCTACTTAAAAAAAAATTACTAGCTCTTTCAAAATTCCATCTTCTAAAAATCTTTGGGAATCCATTAATAGGACAAAAAAAATCAAATGAGGTCTGCATAAATACTGAAAAGCTACAGTATAAAGATCAGGAGATTGCCATTTTTTTTTTTTTTTGCATATTTGTGTTCAACATCTATAAAATAATGTCTTAATTGCTAATGGAACCAGCTATCTGCAGCTAATCAGGTTGGAAGTAGACTATGTTTGTCACTATTAGCATTGTTCATATTTTGATGAAAACAAATTAGATAATCTAGAAGAAGAACCCTTGAGATCGTTTTACTTGTCTCCCTTAGGTCTGGAACAATTTCCTAAGCATCTAGCCTCTGTTTCTTTGTACCATTTTCCACCATCTCGTCTACCTGCTCAGAATGAAAAGGACAGATAGATGAGGTTTGACCATCTTAGACAGCTAGACTAGATAGCTAGATAGTCCTGTTGTTCATCCAAAGCAGCAAGTTAGAAAGTATGATAGGTTTAAATACAAAGTAAAAAAAAAAAATTCACACACATAGCACTCACACATGTACACACACCAAACAGAAGAAACAACATGAGTGAAGAAAAATGATCAAAATCTTATAAATAACCACCAAATGCAGTCCCATCACTAAGATAACCCCTCCAAAACCATGTGTTCTTTTGCATGGGTTTTATGTAGATAGATGTTTGTGTCTTTTATTCAATATTTTGTTCGTTGGTGTTCTTTAAACATTTCATTCTGCTAAGTGGAAATTTTTGTATATTGTTGATGAAAATAATACTTGTTCCTGATGCTAAAGGAAGCACTATTTCTCCATTAGTAATGACAGTAACTAAATACAACTTCTGCTTCTGATAGATTGAGTATGATAAAGGCTGTAAGCTGATTACATTTAATAAAAGTCGGTGGCGTTTTTGACAAAAACAGTTTGATTGGAGTACTTGGGACCAAAGCCCGATGGTAGTGGCTTTAAGAGGAAGTCGGAACGGGAGAATTAAGGAAGGCTGGTGCATCAGTTTTCGGTTGTTGCTGTCACAAATTTAATGTCTTAAAATGACACTACAGTTTAATTCTCTTGCAATTTTGAAGATCTTTGTAGTTCCTCTCCTCTCACAGCTTAATAAACCTTTATACGAAGCACCCCTTTTAAATTAGTTAGTAGTTTCTGTTGCCTTAGTTGACATAAACTGATATATACTACATACTGTATCTGAAAATGGATGCTTATATGACTCGAACCTGGATACATTAAATTGAAAGTCAGCACCCTATTGCATTATTAATATTCCATTTTAATATTCCTTATTATTAAAAAAAGCACAAGTGTCCAGAAACCTAAGAGCCATTCTCAAATGTTATAGCTTCCTCAGACTTTGTATCAAATTGTCATTAATATCTGTTCGGAATACTAAGAAACTTCAGTGCCCCTCTTGGCTCTGTCACAACTGTCAGAAAATACACTTCTCATAGTTCCCGTGCCTATAAATAAAATAATAAATAATTCTAAGATGATATGGTTTTATATATCAGTTATTTAGTGGATTATTCTGTAATACTGGGATTCAAGAATTTCACACTGTTTCTGTTCTCAAAACAATTTTCCGAGCACCTGCCATTTCATCTTGGTAATATGTTCAATCTCATCATTACGGAGCCCCTTGAACTGGCATCCTCGTCTTTTGTTCTTTAAATGGCTTTAAACATTTGAAGTCATCGGTATATTTAAGAAAAGGCTCTGTCATCTTCAGTTTACATCAGCCGCTATAGATATGTTCGTTTTGTAGGCCAACATGATCCCTTAAAGTCTGGTGGCTGTTTGATTTCAATGTCAAATACAGGAATGATCTCTTTTCCTGCACCTTCTGAGATCAGTGTTCAATGTAAGATGCCCACCTGCATTCGACAGCCATCTTTTATTATTGATGCTATATGCAAATATTTTTGGGATCTCTGATCCGTAGAGAATTCTTTCCCTTTTCCTTTGTCATCTATCCCGAGGATTTTGTTCCTTATTTTGAGAATCTTTCTTTGGTCATAAATAAAAGAAATCAATTTTATCTTACTTCAGAAAAGTATTCTTCTTATTTTATGTAATCCAGTACTGACGTAAGTAAGCATCCTATTTCACAGTGTCCACGTTCTTCATAATATTCAAATTATTTTACAGTAGCAGATAGAATGCCTCCCAGGTATCTCAGGGGCCGTAGTTGAGAGATTAATTAACTGCTTTACAACTGCATATCATGGAGAGTTACCGTCTCTTCTCAGTCTTTAAAGAGCAATCTCACTGCCATTTCCCCATCTTAGCGTGGATAAAATTTCCAAATACTACACATTTTCAGAGGATCTATTGTTTGATCCCACTCCTGGAAACCGTTTTGTGATCACTTGGTATTCTTTGATTGAAAGCTAGACACACGGACTCTGACCACATGGAGAGAAAAATGAGTTTTAATAGGGATCTACGTATTTTATAATAGTAACTGGAACAAAAAAGGCTCATAAAATAGAGAAGTTATAGCAGCTCTAACGATCTAGATAAGGAGTCAGCCAGCTTTATCTTAGAGTCAGAAAGTAAATATTCTAGGTGTGTAGGCTGTTTGCTATCTGTCATAATTTCTCACCTCTGCCAGCCATATAGTGTGAAATAAGCCTCACACATCATGTAAACAATAACTATCTTACAGTAACATTATAAAAAATTGGAGGCTGATCCTTATGTCATACTTTTCTGACCTTTGACCTGCATGGTAGCAAGCAACAAATTAACTGTTTTGATTTTCTTCTGCCATTTGTCCAAGATTCTAAAATGCAGAGACTTTTTAAATTTTTTTTGTAGCACTGATTTATTGAAGGAAAACGTCTGGGTTGTATGCAGGAGAGGCACTCTTCTTGCACTTAGTAGCTTGCCATTTTTCTGGGGCTAAATAGATACTTTAATTGACTGTTCCATTAGCAGTTCAAAGATTGAGGCTGGAGTGGTAGAAAGATTTGGCTGATGTTTCCAGTAGAAGAAAGGAATACCGAGCAGATTATATTTTATTATATAGTCAGTTATAGAAAATGCATGTCATTTGCAATTCTTAATGAAATAGGTAATATAAAACCTGAACGCTATGTTGGTAGACATTAAAAATTTATATCCTCAACCATTCATGAATGAATCTGAGGAGCTGTGACATGTTGCCATTTATTATGTGCCTGGAAATGAAATAGATGAGAGCTTGGAGTCATTTAGATGACTAGGAAATTTTACCAAAGACCCAACAACTAAACTTCAATAAAAGTTTATCATTTTCTATCCATAACGAACACAGCAAGTTTTGTTATCAATTTAAAAAAAAGTCGCTTAAATATTTTATCTCTACTTAATTGCATTTAGTTAGAGAATTTATGTGCCAGCGATATTTATACATTCATTAGAGGTTTTCAAGTCTTCCACCACTGCTATGCCAGTGGATATGTTAAAACACCCTATACTACTTTTAAGCAAGCAAGAGGAAAAAACTTTTAAAATGTAATGTCTTGTATCAGAAAAGGTTCCGTGATTTCACATCTCCCATTTGAAATCCATCAGGGTCTTGCATTATCCAAAAAATCTGTATCCTATTTAAAGCGTTTTTAATTACAAGGTTTGAACCGGATTGAAAATAGATGCATGGAACATTAAGGGCATGCCTATCTATAGCTGACAATTGGTGCAGATGTCAGATGCACCAATAGTTTTATATACAAACATGATTTTAGTTTAAGAGATTGATTTAACTATTTCAAGTCATAGAGACACGAATAGTATTTTCAGATGGCGTATAGACGGGTCATGTCAAATTGCTCGAATCTTGAATAATATGAAATGCGTCTTTACAGAGGTACAAGTCCAATGCCAGATTTCTCTGCATTTATTATCACTGGTGAAAAAGCTAATATACAATTTTGCATTTCATGCTTGAAGCCTATTTGTAAAGAACTAGAGTTCTCATTTTATAGGTTGGAAAATAATTAAAAAAACAAACAAACATGTAATGTTACTAACTTTAAGAAACATAATTACTAATTATTTATAATATTATTAAATCATTATCTTCCTGCCATTCATTATGACTAAACGAAACTATTGAACTAGAAATAAATATCTTTATTCTCATATACCTTGCTTAGTGTCTTTAGGATCTTATTAATTCTGTGTAAGTGTGTGTGTGTGTGTGTGTGTGTGTGTGTGTGGTTGTGTGTTTATGTGTTGGGGGTTAAGGGAAGCAGTTAACAATTCCTACAATCACTTTCTGACTTTCAAGAGTCTGAATGTCCATTCTTAATACTAGAGATTATGGAGGAAATGTCATTATATCATTCAATCATTGTTTTAATGATTAATTCACTTATTTATTCATTTATTACTAACATCAAGAAACTATAGAAAATTTTAAATAATGTACTTAATTCTCAAGGAAATTTTAGTCTCATGGGAGTACAAAGTTCAGCTCTTTGTTTCTTATAGCTATAAGCCCATAAATATTCATCTTTTTAATTCCTTATTATTTTAAAGAAGTAATGCATTGATCATCTTTAAAAAATTGTGTGGTTGAACTAATATTGAACTATTTCATCTAAATATTATTGCTATCAATGAATTCTATATATTTTATCTACTCACGATTCTTACTTTTTTGGTTGTGTATTGCTATGTAAAAATACAATTTTTATGAGATTTGACTTCATTGCCTTTCTGTTGCTCGTTTGTATGCAAGATTATTTTCCCTAAACTTTTTTAGAGAGGAGACATGATAAAGTTTTTTTTCTAATTTCATCTCTAGAGTTTCCTCTTCTGTAAAGATTTTAATATATGTGGCTTAGTTTTTCAGCCGTCCAGGCTCTGTTCCCCCACCCACATGATCTGGATCTTCTTTTTTCGTTGTCTTTGTCATCCCTTTCACATCACATTTGGGATCTAATTTTAACACTTTTCCCTGAGAGTGGATCTTTGTCCTGAAAGTAAGCTATGGCTAGTTAGTTTTGAGCATTTAGGAGGCACAAACTACTTTATCTCCTTCAGACCTCCTCATAGCCCTTTGCACTCACCTGCTCTTGGAGTCAGTTCATCCCTTACACTGTTCAGCTCACAGATTTTGAGTAAATAACTAGTGATTATCCCCAAATCGTAAGCCTCTCAAATATTCCCTTATTTTCTCCTATTTTTCTCATTTCCGAACACTGATTTCATGTAGACTTGGTAGTTGATAGTGGTTTATCTCCTTCCGCGCATACTTTAGGATATGTGAGAATATTTTTCTACCTAATATGATTATATGTATTTTCTATGACTTTTGGTTTTGTTGTCCTCCTGGTTTGTTCGTCCTGGTTGTTCTGTTTGATTTTGTTGAAGAACTTAAACTATTTTAAAAACGTTGTCGCCACTTCTACTTTCTTGCCAGAATCTCATTGCCAAGAAGTTTTGGATAAAAATACCCTCATCTTTATCCCTTGATGTTTTTGTAATCCAGCTCTTAGGTCAGAGCAACTCTTTTGTCTTCTTAAGTACACAATACTTAGTAATAATTTGTTGAGTGACATATAAAATCTAGTACTTTTCTAAGTGCTAGCAGAAAAAACAAGTAAGTTATTATAACTCTCCTTGTCCTCAGATTAAGGGCTTTTTGGGTAGATATCTTAAAAATATTTTAATACAATATAATAAATGTATATAGGTTCTATTCCACTTTGCCTACTTAGTAACTTCTTTTTTCAGGGCTTGTTTCAGACACTATCTCTTCTCTGAAAATCTCTTTGCAACCCTTTCTTCCCACACCTCATCACCCCATTCCCAAAGTCACACTATACAATTAGACTTCTATTCACTCCTTTTTTTTTTTCAGAGAGAGAGAGAGAATCAGAATCATTTCCAAATGCTATATATCTGTCTTTTCTCATCCTTAGAATTTGGGTTTCTTGAAGGCAGTTTGTTTTATTTTTTATTTTAAATCTCTAACACAATACAATATATATCACATAGTTGTTGATAAATATCTGTCGAACGACTTCAATAGATAAAAGGATGTTAAAAATCAGAAGAAGAATAAATAATTCCACTCTGAAAATAAAAGAAGGTTTTATAGAGAAGGTGCATTTGGTCTGGATCTTGAAATCTTGAGTAATCAGTAGGCATTGGCAAAGAGGGATATATTCTTTATAATCATTATCTTCTTCAGAAGTAGGTATTTCAGGTTTTAATTAGAATTTAAATTTCTTATAAACAAATCTTCTCTATTGACTACTCCCAGTAAATTAAATAAATATCTAAAGCAATTTTTTAAAGTAACGTATCCATGCTACTTTTAAAGTTCAATAATCAGTGAAACTATGATATAGATTAAGATAAACTGATTCTTGTTAAGAATCATTTTTGGGAATCTGCAGTTGATTCAGTTATCGGAATAATGTCACTATGAGCAGCCATAGTCATTTCATAAAAAAAAAAAAAATCCTTTTAAGTTCTCAATTTCCTGAGTTCTTTTTGGTTTTCAAAGGCTAAGTTCATTTTCTCCCCAAATGACTCAAAGCCATTATACTTTTCCTTCACAATGTCTCTAAATGGCTGTTCTTCCCTTTAAACTTTTCTCTCCATTGACCAGTGCCTCCTTATTCTTCCTCTCGAAATTAAACAGGAAAAATCATTTTAAAATCTTGTGCTTTGCACTTTCATACATTGAATCATTTTCTGAATCATCTATATGAACCTTACTTTTTCTCAAAAACCTGCCTGAAAAGCTGTTTTCCCTTATAATCTGTTATAGATTTAATATAAATTTAATTGTGATTTATAGAAAGATGAGTCCTAACTTTTGAGAATTTAAAAGCCTATAAGGATTAATTTAGAAGAAATTTATAAACTCTTAGTTCTATAATTCTATAACCTTTCAATATAGTTGGACAGCTTATCAGAATCAAATATTAAGTCTTTTTAAACTATATTCATATCATCACCACTTAATTTTCCTCTCAACCCATGTGCATATTGATTCAAATATGTACTCTTCTATACAGAATCAGAAACCAGAAATTTGGTGAGAATTTGTACATCCTTCATTAAACTTGGGCATAAACAGACCGAGAATCATAGTGTAGGGTTCTGGAGTTTTCCACTCTGATTTATACATAATTGCTAAAAAACAGAAGCATTTTTTATGTGTAATATATGCACATTATGGTGCTTGCATAATAATTCCTGGATTCCTTTTGTCCCCTGAAAGTTATCACAAAGTATAACAAGAGAGACTTATCACAAAGTATAACAAGAGAGAAAAGGTCATATTTGTTCAGAAATATATTTTTATATGTTTAGCTAAATATATTTAAATCTTGTTAATCTAAACAGTCATGAACTTAAAAGTAAAGTACATAATAGCTATGATGATAATTTTTTAATTTATAATTTATCAAAAAGTTATTCTTGGTCATTGCATGCATTGCCTAGTTTAAAAGTTATATAAACTATATCAGGTAGATAGCTGTTGTTGTTGTTGTTGTTTGTTATTATTAAATCAATGAATAAGATAAATTCATAAATTCATAAAGTTTAGATACATAGTTCAAGGTGATATATCTAGTGAATGGCAGTAAAAGATGTGAATATCGTGTCTAGTTCATTACACAGTTCTTTTCATGATAACATGCTATTTGTGCATATAATACTCCGTGCGTTTCAATCATGAAGCTTACCTAAACCATAGATCCAGGTCCCAAATTCCTAAAATGAAATAAGACTTGCTTAATTTTGTCTGGATCATTCTCAAAAATGAGTCACATGAAATGCTGTATAAAAACAAGCCAAAGGAAACTATTATTTCTATTAAGAAATCTTTTATAGTTTTTCACGCAGCTCTCCCCAAAGTGATGTGATCAGAAAGCATTTATGAGGGTGTATATATCACATATGAGTATCTCACATAGCTAGGGAGCCTTGGAAAATGCTGCGTAAGGCCAGTCACCTATCCCCCTCTGCTGCATTACCCTCATCTTACGTTTCTGTCCATCAGTGCTGCTTCTGTAATGTTCACCAACACATTCCTCTCTTAGGAGCTGTAAGGGAGAACAATGCTTTAATGATTTCCTTAAAAACGTGGTATATTTTTAATTTCGATGATATGTTTTGCTGTCAGTAATGACTATACTGTTAGGTGCCCTCAAGCCCTTGATATAATTTGCCACTTAATATTTTTTAAGCATTAGAACTTCTTTTGTAAGTCACTTAAGCCACATTGTCACATTTGGGGCTGGTAATTAGTAAAGAGAAACCAAGCTACTTAGAGAGAAAGGAGGGAGGGAGGGAGAAAGAGAGAGAGAGAGAGAGCGAGAGAGAGCAAGAATGAATGCTTCAGGAGGCACTGACAGACGAAAATTGCTTCTGAAAGTAAAACTAGAGATCACTTTTAAGCTGCTTTTGACTGCCAACCTGAATTTGAAATAGCTTTAGAAGGTGGAATATATTACCTAAAGAAAGAAAACACACCAACTTCAGAAATAATAACGTCTGTCTTTATCCTAATGTTGCAGCCCAGAATGCTTAAAACAAAACAAAACAAAAAAACCATGAATATTAGCTGTTTGTGAGGCACTATGCTATTTTCAATAGATAAGAAGCCTTACAAGATTAATAAGGCAATTACACCATCAGATTATTTAACTGCTTTCTTTGAATTCCCCAAATCATTTACATTATAAACATGGAACTAATGTCTTTTTGGAGTGATCTGGCTTCCTAGAGATTTAATTGAGCATCAGCTTGAGGCCAGACGAGTTACTCAGCATCACATATTCATTAAGCAGTTAATATATGCAACACCTGCATCAAATCTCATGGTGGTAGATAAAAGGCATCCTAACTATTGAGGAGGCTGAAATATAATCTGGAATTAAATATGATCTTTTTAATACTGTCAAATCTATCGAGGTACTCATAAATGCGCTACAGAAGATAACATTTAAAACAGAGCGTTTAGAATTTATTCCCTAAACAAGCTTACAGTTTATAGAATAACTTCTGTAAGGTTTCGATCATAGGATCTGTGTATGGTTCATGCAGGACCTTCGATTTCAGGTGTTTTATTTCCTACACACAAGTTTTCTTCACCACGTTCCTCATCTGTTATCTGGTTTGTGCCCGAAAACCAACAATAAGAAGTGAAAAAAGTAACCACTTCCACATATGGGCAACCCTGATTGCCTGAAAGTTCCTTCTCTTTTTTCCTTTTATAGAACTTTCCCAAATTATACATTTCTTTTTCTTTTTCTTTTTCTTTTTGTAAAATTACCTTATTAAAATATCAACCCTTAAACAAACAAAATTTTAGGGAAAAAGGGCCATTTTATTTTGACTCACGTTGTAACCTTGATGCCTAGCACTGTGGCTGATATACAGTAGAAATATAGTTAAACACTCCATGAAATTATATTTGTTTACTTGTTAATTCACCAGTTATCTCATTCTGAATCCTGGAAACTTTCAAAACACGTCTGTCTGGTGGTAGCGATTTGAATGAAGTTACTGTGTAAAAGACAGGTGATTTTTTTCTTTGTATTATTTAGGATTAAGTGTTCTTTTTTTTTCCTTTGGAAAAGAACTTAAAATACCAGTAGTATTAAAGAGACTGAAGTTAATTTCTCTCTCATGAAGAGGTCACATTTTCATACATTTCACTGTCCAGAACTTAGTCATAGGGGCAAAACTCGCTCAGAAATATCACCCAATCAATGGTCATTTTCCCAACTTCAGTATTATTATGCTCCTCAAACTTGAGGTGGAATCATGTGGATGACAAGAATAAAGATTATATTTCCTAATGTCCTTTGGAGTTAGGTGTGTCCACACAGCTAGGTTTTGGCCAATGAGATGTCCATGTCACATTCTTCTTATTTCCTTTCCTTCTCCTTGTTGGCCGGAATGATGAGTTAAAGGCTGGAGTTGAATCAGCTTTTGATGGCTTTTATGGTCATTGACTAAAGATACCAGAGGGACTGATCAGCAAGCAACTAACAGGCTGGTTCCAAAGAACATGCGTGTACTGGAACCACCATCTTCAGAATTTCCCATGAGAGAAAAATTTCTATATTGTTTACAACACAATTTGAGGTTTCTTTCTCTTGCAGCCAAATCGAATTCAAACTAATAATTTACCATGTTCCTAGATCTCTCATTTCTCCCAGTTAAACACTCACTATTTGTTTAAAGGCCTTTTTCCTTTGAAAACATGTTTATAAAAACCTGCAGACAAATGTTATTGCCAGCTTTATTCACAGTCAGTAAAAACTACAAGTAACTTTGGAAAATGGTGGTTTGGCTGTAAATGTTAAAGCTAAAGACAGAAGGAATTGTACGTAAACACTGGACTCAGGTTGGAAATTTGTTTCTCATGGCGCAAACGGGTTAATAATTCAGATACTGCTTTATGTGTACTTGGGAGTTGAACAAGTAAGTAGGTTGATAGTGGGTGGTAGGAACCACGTTTCTCATGGTTAGAGAGAAAAGTTACAGATGGGTAAGCAGCGGAGATTAGAATAAACCCTGTTTATCCATTTACATGGCATGTGATAATCCCCATATGGCTGGTAAAATGATGTGTTTGAATCTGATATTGTTTTCCTTGAGAGTTTAATCCATTTTCCATTACTCACAAAAGATAATTTTTTATTGTTAGCCTTGATTAAATGAGAGAAGGGATTAGTTCTAATTGCATTTTAAGAAACTTTAATTTTTGATGGATTTACTGAGCATATTACTACAAGCCAAGGATATTTACCAGAAGTATTAGTCTAGACATCTTATAGTTAATTTCTAATTTTCTTTCTGCCTTAGAAAATTATCCAAAGAAAAACTCTCATCACAAAATCTCTGATCAATCTCCTTTGTTCAAATGATCTCACTGCATTCAAGATTTTTACCCTCTTATTCAGAGCTGTTCAGAATGACCTGTTGCCATTTCAGATCTAACTTTTATGGCTTGTCATATTTCTGCATGAACTCTACACACTATTCATATTTCCCAAATATACCTCTTCCCTTCTCTGTTTTTCTTCTCCTTACAACCTCTGCTTTAATAGTACTTTTCAGAGACCACTCATTTATTGTCCTATCATCACTCACTTTCGTTGTCTAAGGTTAAATGCCACAAATTTCATGAAGATGCATCTACTCTGATCTTTTCAGCAAGAACTTGTCATTTCAGTCTCTAAACTTATAAAGCAATATAACTGCTTCTTAGAAAACGTATCTCATTTTTATACTTGTCAACATACATGGATGGCTATGTATGTGTATGTATATGTGTGTCTCTACATGTATTTTTGCTCCATTTTAATTTTAGAAGTTGTTCACAACTCTAGCAGAGTGCTTTGTACAAAGTATGCACTCAATAAATATTTTTGGACAAGATAAGTCTAATCTTACATTAGTCTAACTGATACCCTATCGTGTGGTGTGTTCCCTTAAAACATGAATTCTGTGCTTGCTCTATTGGTGTGTTCAGCTGCCTTTTATCTTGGTAAGTTATTTAAAGGTACCTCACTGTGCCTTCCCCTGTGAACTCATAAAGGATATTTATAGAAAGACTATACATGGTCAGAGTAAATATCATGCTTTTATGATGACATTATTGTACTGGAAATACCAATTTTAGTGCTGTTATACAACCTCCTATGGGAGACTTCCTTGAGCCTGGTGAGAAGGCAAACTGAGGTAGCAGATCGTTTTTTTTTTTTTTTATCATGTTACTAAAAACACTTTAAAATTTGTACACAACTGTGTGCATATTAGAATTACTTATTCTATATGCATATCTGTCTAACTCCCTTTCTTACCAAAGTTTATTATTTTATTTCTTGAGCCATATACTAGTGATTGAAGTGTGAGCAACAGAGTTGTGGTCCTTGGCCTCATACAATTTGTTGTCTTTGTGGGTAGAAAGAGTCTACTGAGTAAGCAGTTAGAATATGATAGGTGCTTAGTCAAGGAGGTCTTAGATGCTAGTTCTATGAGAATAGTGAGGGAAGGCGTACAATCCAATCTGTTAAGGTCAAGAAAGTCTTCCTGAAGAATCCATTTAGGGTAAAATCCCAGAACATTTCCATTTACTGATGAAAGTAAGAATGTGTAAATAGAACTTAATTTATAATGAAGATGATAGAAATAAATAAGGTGGGAAAAGCAACCAGGGATCAGTGAATGGGTTCAGGAAGATTAATACAAAGTTCAAGAGAATCAATAAATTATTGTGTGCGTTTTGTTGCTTGTTTTACAGAAGTAATGTTGGTGAATATATTGTTTCAACATTTACTTAGACAAAATTATTTTCAGAAATGTATTGCTAAACATTTTGGGGATAATATTTGCTCCTTTGAACATTTCACAGGTACTTCAAGGGAGTAGTAATTATCTCAGCGATATAAATAAAAAATTACATCAGCTCTACTTTAATGAGTATAGATTGATTCATAATAACATATTTTATTAAATTTGTTGGGTGACGTTGATTAATAAAATTATTATAGGTTTCAGGTGTCCAGTTCTCTACCATATTGCATTGAGTGTTCACCCCCCAAGGTCATGTCTCCTTCTGTCCCCATCTAATTGATTCCCTTGACCCTTATCTACTTTCTTGCTTCCCTGCTTTCCATCCTGTAGTCACCACACTGTTTGTTGTCTGTGTCTGTGAATTGTTGTTTGCTTGTCCTGTTTATTTGTTGCTTTCATTTTATATCCCACATATGAGTGAAATCATATGGTTCTCAATTTTTTGTCTGGCATATTTCGCTTAGCACGATAATCTCAAGATCCGTCCATGTTGTCGCAAATGGCACTATTTCACCTTTTTTATGGTTGAATGATATTCCATTATAGACATGTGTTATAAAGTAGCAATATTATAAAAAAATTATGATAATTTATAAATAGTCTATAATAATTGTGATTCATAATCATTCGCACAATGATTCCCAGAACTGCTGTTTAAAATTTATTGTATCTAAGAACAGTATCCCCATATGCATTAATATCAAAAGGCAACTGTCAACACATAGAATGATTGAATTCTTGAGTCATAGAATATAAAAATTTTAATATACTTTAGAATACAGATAACTCAGTGACATCCTGATCCCATTCTTCTGTTCATGGTTTTAATTCATATATGTAAATTTGCCTTCCTCCTTTCCTTTTATTTTCATCATCCTTTTTAAACAATTTTTATTAGCAGTCTCAAGTATATAGTACATTGGTTAGACCTTTATATAGTTTATGTAATAATCCTCCCTAATTGGGTTTCCACATAGCCATTACATCAATGCTAACTGCATTCCCTATGCTGTGCTCCCCATCCCCGTGACCACTATCAACTACTAATTTGTGCTTCTTTAACCCTTCACCTGTTTCTCCCAGTCCCCTAAACTCCCTCCCCTCTGATCATCACCAGATTGTTCTCTATATTTGTGAGCCTGTTTTTGATTCATTTGTTCTTTTTGTTCCTTAGATTCTACATACAAGTGAAACCAAATGGTATTTGTCTTTCTCTGTCTGACTTTTTGCATTCAACATAATAACCTCGAGGTATATCCATGTCATTGCAAGTGGTAGGATTTCATTTTTTTTAATGGCTGAGTAATGTTCCATTGTATATATGACTGATAACTTTTTTTCCAATTGTCCGTTGATGGGCGTTTAGGTTGCTTTCGTATCTTGGCTATTGTAAATAGTGCTGCCATGAACATATAGGGGTGCATACATCTTTACATTTTATTGTTTTGGTTTTCTTTGGATAAATACCCAGAAGTGCGATTGCTGTGTCAAAGGTATATCCATTGTTAATTTTTTGAGAAAACTACAGATTGGTTTCCATAGTGACTGAACCAATTTGCAATCCCACCAACAGTGTATGAGGATTCCCTATTCTCCACACCCTTGCCAACGCTTGTTATTCTTTGATTTATTGAAGATAGCCATTCTTCGATAAGGTGATATCTATGAGGTGATATCTCATTGTGGTTTTAATTTTCATTTCTCTGATGATTAGTGACCTTGAACATCTTTTCATATGTCTATTAGCCAGCTGTATTTCCTCTTTTGAGATATACCTTTGAGGTCTTCTGCCCATTTTTAAATTGGATTTGTTGTTGTTGTTGTTATTGATTTCTATGAGTTCTTTACATATTTTGAATATTAACCCTCATCCATGTATCATAAACGAATATTTTCTCCCATTCAGTGGTTGTCTTTTTGTTTTGTTGATGGTTTCCTTTGCTGGGCAAAACTTTTTAGTTTGATGTGTTCCCATTTGTTTATTTTTCTTTTTGTTTCCCTTGCCCGAGGCAATATGTCTGAAAAGAAATATCTAGCAGCAATATAAAGAGATTACTGCTCTAGTTTTCTTCTAGAAGTTTTATGGTTTCAGGTCTACATTTAAGTCTTTAAACCATTTTGAGTCTATTCTTATATACGATGTAAAAGGTGGCCCAGTTTCTTGTTTTTTTTGCATGTATTTGTCCAATTTTCCTAACACCATTTATTGAAGAGATGGCCTTTACCCCATTGTATATTCTTACCTCTTTTGTCATATATTAAGTGAGTGTATAGGCATGGATTTATTTCTGGGCTCTCTACTCTGTTCGATTGATCAATGTATCATTATCCTTTTTTTCCTTTACTATCACCTTTGCTTTTGAGCTTCTTCTCTTCCTCTTCATTATCACCCTTAGTAACTTTACTCATTAAACTAATATGCTGTTACTTAATAGGTAACAATCTTTGAGAAACGATGGTGTTCTAACACTTTAACACATTATTTCACATAATTATCACAATATTCCTATGAAATGTTATAACCAGGACTTAGCAGATGAAGAAAAACAAACCATGGTTTGCTTAAAATCCTCTCAGCTAGTAAGCAGAGGAATCAGGAACCACATTCATGTTTGAATTATTCAAAAATGTCTTCTCTTCACCCTTTGATACACAAATCCCTAAAGCACTTCACTATCAATATTGAGTGTTAATCTGATATCTCAGCTGTCAAGAAAAAAAAAAATAAAGCTCAGAGAATCTAGGATGGAATGGTAGAGAAAGTGTAATAGAGTGCCAAAATTTACTCTGAGCAGAACCATTAAATTTTCAGCTTTTTTCCTTGTCCCGAACTACCTACCATTCCAGTGAAAGCCATTGTCAAATATATGGACAACACAACAAACATATAATATTGAGAGAAACCTTACAATGGATAGTTATTGACTACAGGCAAGGGAGTTATCTACCAGCAGAGGTGATAGTGAGATATGGTTTTGGAAAAAAACAAACAAACAAAAAAACAGAACGATATAAATTTAGAAAAGAACTAAATCACATTATAACCCTTTTATTGCAGCCTAAAAAATCTCTGTTTGCTTAAGTAATCTTCAGCAAGTTTTAGAGGACTGTATGTTGAGACTGAATTTTTCATTGCAGTGAACTGGAATGCCAAAACTTAGGAGAGGGATGGCTGAAGGAGACATTGAAATGGGAGTGACATAGCTAAAACAGAAATATTTAATTGGAAAGATATTGAAGAACCAGCTAGCACCCTGGCTATTAAGACTGAAGAAGTGGCTTTATCTCAGAAGTGCAACATACTTAGAGTAGGCTGACATTAAATAAATACAATCATTTATTTATCCAAGTAGCATTTCATGAGAAGTCACTGCATGTCAGGCACCATTCTAGATGTTGTAGGTATGCAGTGGAGAAAATACAATGTAACCCTCATGAAGCTTATATTCTAGAGACAAAAACATGCAAGAGTAAATTAATGCATAATATACTGTATTGACAAGGGCTTTGAAGAAGAGGAAGTCAAACCAGGAGATCCGAAGTGAGAGATAATGCTACTTGAGATGCAGTGGTGGGTGATGCCTTCACTCATGTGGCAGTATTTGAGGATAGACTAAGGTCACATGGGGGAAGTGACGGTGAAAATGGATGCCGTTCTAGCCAGAGAGAGCTGAGTGAAAACTTCAGAAGGCAGAATGTGCTTGGTGCATTCAAGAGCTGGAAGAAAGCCATGTTATTCGAGGGAGAGGAGAATGGCAAAGGAAGTCAGGGGAATAAGTGGGAACTGAGTAAGTAGGAAAGAATTGGCCACAGTAAGGTAATAGTGCTTTAACAAAAGAGAAAATTCCTCAAAAGAATTTAGACACCTACATATCTATTACTGCCTGGTCTCAATTTTCCACTCCTCGAATCCCCAAATAACCCCCAGAAGGATGTATCCCTATCCTTTGCATCAGCACTTTTCAAATGTAAAGCTTAGGACAGGTGTATTATATACATTTGTGAGTGTGCTATTTTTTTATTTTAAAGCATCAAACATGGGTCTTTGTTTTAAGATTTTATTTTATTTTAAGATGAAGATTTTTGGTTAGCACTTCTACTTCTAAAAAACAGGTAATTTAAATCTACATCCTCTAGAATTAATAATCTAGTAAACTATATTTCAACCCTGGTTGATGTCCCCTGGATTGATGGGAAAATGCAGCTGATAATAGCTCCCTTTTATGTTTATTTCACTCAATTTCAACTGAGCATAGCATTATTTCACTATAAGATGTTCATTTTAATCAGGGTTTAATTTGAAAAAAAAAATCCTCCAATCAGTACTTTTACTTTTCTGTCCTTATCACCCCATGGAAGTGTCTGAGCTGTGTTGCATCTCAGTGAGATATCCTCAATATATTTACTTCTCCCCAGATTAGTTATCAGCATCCTGAACAGCAATGCTGTCTTGCCCTGATGGATACTGGTAAGCTGGATCTAGCTCCTTACACTTTCTCATTCATGTCCATATATTTGTGCTACGTCCTTGATACTTAGTGTGTGTATGCTTACTGTCTGAGGAAGGCACAATTAATGCACTTAATATTTGTGTTTTAAAATTTGTTATGATGTTAAGTTTCACTCTCAGTGACTCTAACTTGAACAAAAATCAGAAAAAAAACCCCATATTTATTCTCAAAACATATATTTTATGTTCCATGGGAAGATTGATTTTCTGCTTAGTCATAAAAATTGGTTGTTGGGTTTTAAGTTTGGAAATTACCTTCCCTAACTGCAGCAATTTTTTTCCAAAAAGGCAATAATAAAAACTGAACAATTTCTATTAAATTCAATTCAATAACGTATTCTTGAATGTCTCCTCTGTGCTATGCAATGTCCTATGCCCTTGGGATTGTGCAGTGTACAAAAGAGACAGAAATACCTGCCCTTTGGAGTTCATTTCCCAGCAGCGTAATTTCACTTGGTAAGACAACGGCATGAGAGTTTTAGAACGAAGTACTGAAAAGCAGCTTACGAAAATGATCAAGGTGTTTGCTTTATAAAAATTGGCGAAGCAGATTTTCTCAGCTTTTCCTTAGTCTGACAAACACTGTCGCACAAACGCTCATAAACAGAGATGTTGCACCAGGTCAATCTGACCATGTGCTATGAATCGATGTAGCGAGTGCAATCTAATCAGCCAGAAGTAGTTTAGAAAATCACTGATAGAAGGTAGCAGTTGTCATTAGCAAGTGTTAAAGAGCTTCCTACTTGGTGAATAATATGTGTTAAATACCTGACATAAAGCCTTTGCACTGTATTGTGAGGGTGAGGAGTACCCATAATCACCTAAATTAAGGTCGCGAAATACATTTTATATATAAACTTATGTGTCTGTAGCCCAGGTTACAATTCTAGAAAGTAACTCTCAGGCAGAGGATTAATTAGAATTCAGGAGGAAGGTAGAGCTTTGCAAGTTTTTGGTTATTGTTATATTATTATTATTATTATTTTTGGTTTGCATTGGCTAGGATTTGTATTTGACTGCCTATAATAGAGAACCCAAACAGTAGTGGCTTAATCAGGTGAGGGACTGTTATTCACACAACAAGGGAGTCTGGAAAAAGGAAATCCAGTGCCAACGCCATCAGTGACTTAAGCCCATCCATCTTTCTGTTCAACCATTCTTAGCATGTGGCTTTGTCCTCATACTTATCACTCATGTCTACAAGTTGTTTTTTTTCCATTTCCAGCATTGAATATTCATTCCAGGCAAGATGAAGTAAAACAATAAAAGGCAAAATTGATCTTGCTTTGTTTTAAAGAGAGTTTATGAGAGTTCTATCTGACCACTATATCTGTTGGTCAGGTCGTGATCTCATGAGCATCCCTATCCACAGGCTATTAGATTGAAGAGCATGATAATATCTGCAATGATATTCTGCTATTAAGGAGAACAATTCGTACTCTCTGGAATGTTTTGAGGTGGCCTGTGTCTTCAAGGATAGATTAATAAATAAATAAAACATACATAATTGTCATGGGAAAAATTAAAATGAGGGAAAAGGAGAGGAGAGTTGAGGAATGAAGTTGAGATTGTACATAGTGTAAAGCCTCATTGAAAAGTGATATTTGTTAAAGGTCTGACATGAGTGAAAAAGTAACCTGGGCCTGCATTTGAGGGAGGGGACTGTAGTTAGAGGATCAGCAGGTGATTTACATGTGTGCAAGTATTTTAAACTTGCCTCTTTATGAAGAAATTCATTAATTCTAATAGTTACGTGCATCACTGTTTTAGCAGAGCTGAATAATACCATTAACTTCTAAATACACACACACACACACACACACACACACACACGTACATATGTAAGTATGGCCACGGACAATTAGATATGGTCTATGCCTTTCATACTGCTATCATTCTAATAAAGTTATATTCTGTATTACACATAAGCACATGAAGGAGGAACTAGAGTGTAAATGCTATTTGTCAGACTATCATTTACCAACATTATAGGATTATAAAAGTAATAAAAGAGTGAAAGTTTTTTTCCCCATTCTTATCCAAGGGCTTTTGAAACTTGCACCAAAGTCTTCAATTCAAAGATAGGGAGCCTTTGATATGTTCCATTTTCCACTGCTTCCTACATGGCCTCTGGGCTACAAGTGATGGCAGTGATGGCACCCCTTTTTCTCCTTGCAGGTCTGCATGCCCTTCAGAGGGATCAAAGTACAGCTATTGTTGTCAGTTCTGTTCACCACAGGGAAAAAAAACTCCGGCCCTTTCTTCTTCAGTGTGTTCCTTGCTGAGATCCATAATGAAAACCCGCGTCTGCATTTGCTTTGTTAACTGTGCCTCACACAGACATTCCAGCTTTGATTTCATTTTTGTTTTGTTTTGTCTTTCATAATAATTTTTCTCAGTAAGATTTTAGCACATTCCTAAAAGGAATGAATTCAGACACTTATCTGGGTTTTTCTAAATAGTCCTCAGTATTCTCATTTCCATTCCATGGACCCTCACCTGGCGTATCTCTTTCCCCATACATCTGTGTAGCCTGTCCTCTCTCCTTTAGGCTTAAAAACTAACTCATTCTCCGAAGAAGTTAAAATGTCACTCCATTATCAAAAGTACAGACTTCCCAGTTATAAGGTATATAAGTACTGAGGATGTGACGTACAGCATGGTGACTGTATTGAACATTGCTATAGGTTGTATTTGACAATTGCTAAGAGTAAATCCTAAAAGTTCTCATCAAAAGAAAAAAAAACTTAAAATTTTCTTCTTTTTCTATCTGTGTCAGATGATGGATATTAACTACTAAAATTGTGTTAACCATTTTGTGATATATGTAAGTCAAGTCATTATGCTGTGTGCCTAAAACTGACACAGTGCTGTATGTCAAATAAATCTCGATAAACTGAAAGAAGAAAATAAGTCCTCCTTTATCTCAGCGACTGAAGACTTTACTCTGGGAGTTGGCCTGTGCAAATCCCAAATTGCTTAAAATAACAATATGAGTTTTGCAAATTGTAATGACTAAAAGGAGCTAAGCGAGGGCTTCTGAAATTCAGTCTTGGCCAACTAGTCTGTTCTGGGCCTCCTAGCCTACATCTACTTTTAGAAGAAACCTTTTTACTATTTTTCTCAAAGTCACTATATGGATGACTTTGGGTTATGTTGGGCTCTGGTTGGCCTCAAGACATCATTAATTTTAACTTTTCAGGAATCACTGCCCCCATTTTGCATTTAAAAATGACTCTAGGTAGACCAGACAAACCCTCGAACAGATTTATATACTAGGACTCTCAAACACCAGTCAGAGTACAAAAATTAGAGCACATCAGAGAAAATTAAAAATTGCCTCCAAGAAGGGTAAGCCAACTTCATGTCATTTTGAAGAAGTCCACCTGTGATAGAGCCTGTGTTCTGTGGAATTGGGCACTTACTTAAATATAAGAACTTTATGCTCAACTATTACTGATGCATTCTTAGCTAGTCTATATTTTAACCATTCAGAGACTCTTAATTTTAGAGCCAATAGTAAAGGTTTGGGGAAATTATGGAATGGTGATTCTTTACCAGCACCCAAAATCCCACCTAAACTGAAATTAAACTTTTTCATATAGCTTCTCTGACTGTTCAGTTTGAATCTTAGACAAATGTTATTTATCTAGATTACTTATGCTTGAGCTGAAGTCGTATAGACCAACTGAGTGGCAATTTGACCATCAACATCAAATAGCCTATTTCTTGGAATAACCTGGATTTCTAAGGGAAAACTCTATTGTTGCTCTTATTCAAATTTTGTAGTTACAATAGCCTGACCAAAAAAAACCTTTATTATGTATGCAGTGCATGGCAAGATAACCACCAGAAATGTCAAAATACTGACAAAAATAGAAGACTTGTAATTATACTTGTAGCACAAATTTGCAAAGTATCTCGAATTTTCAGTGTCCTATTCTCAGAAAATTGCAGGACTTTTGCACTTGAATAGATAATAGATGTACCACTAAAACAGGTTCTAAGAATCTGTATTTGATGCAAAGGAATATGTAGTATAGGTCAGTTAGTTCTTTTTAATTAATTAATTTTTTTTTATGGTGGCGTTGGTTAATGAAATCCAATAGGCTTCAGCTGTACATTTTAACTGTAAGGCATATCTATATTTACACTGTGTGTTCACCTCGTATAGTTAGATTTCTTTCTGTCAGTACACATTTGACCCCCTTCACCCCGTCTACTTCTCCCTGCCCCTCCCCCTACCCTTTGGTAACCACTAGTCTATAGTCCATGTCCACGAGTCTCTGTCTGTTTGTCCAGTTAGATTTTTTTAAGACCAAATTAAATATGTGATAGAGTCAACACATTTTATATAGAGAGTGAATGATTTTTTTGGTGCTAAAGCACCAATCAATTTCCTGGAGATTTAGTGTTCTAGGTATTTTCTTGAGCGTTTTCTTGAAAATGTATAATCATGTAAACATTTTTAGGGAATGATAGTACATCTAGATTTCACTATAATATAAACATATGTCACATATTATACAAAGCAATACAAATGCTTCTACAAGTCTCTAAGATAATTACATAATGAGACTTTGAAAATAAGGTGATAGTAGCATAGGTCAAGTTATGGGAAATACGCATGTTGCAGTTTTTTGATGTTTCATTTATAAAGTATTGCTCTGAAGGTTTAAATGTAGACTTTGAAATTTTGAGAAACCTTGAAAGAAATCAATGTGTTTGATAGCTGCTTTCAACTGTCCTTAAATCATGAGATTGATTAATCAAGTGAAGTAAACTCCATTGAAATGACACAAAAAGATTCGACTTTCCTCAGGTAAACTGGTTGTTCCACGCAAAGCCATTTTCCTAAGCTCGGAAAGTAGTTTGATTGACAACACTGTTTAGGTTTGTTTCTTTAATTACTATCTGGAAGTTCTGGACAATGTATGTGAAGTAAGGAAGGAGACATTTCATAATTACTTCTTCCTTTGCTCTTGATTAGCCCTCTAGTACAGGCCTGAGGGACTCTGGAGAATATAATTGGACCTGGCAAAGGACAGTTCACTCATCCATTCCTTTGTTCACTTAACAAATGCTCATGCTAGTCTCTGGAAAGCTCTTTTGTTACATTTCTCACATATCCTTTTTTTTTTATATGCCTCCTCTCTTACTAAAAAATGCTATTAATATGCATAAAGAATGAAATAAAACATCACTTCAAATATTAGTCCACAAAGTGCAATCATCCATCATTTTAGTGATATCTTAGAGCTGTCAAGAGAAGTTCAAGGGCGCTTCTTGCCATTTCTCTCTGCCGAAAAGAACATTGATATAATATACAAAGACATAACAGACATCGACTCATCAATGGTAGTTGTGGTTCTAATTCTGAAAGAAAGGATTAAAGTTAAATGTGCTTAGGAAAACTTTCTCTCCTCTTTGATCGTGCTCTTTCTATTTTATTAATGGGATGAGATTCAACCTAAGAGTGGGCCTCTGCCTTGGAAGGGCAAATGGGAACGAGAAAGTAGAAAACGTGTACTTCTTGCTTGTGTCTGACTTGACTCAAATATAATCTCTCTTTTTAAAAAGTCACGTGGGCTTATACATGAGTCCAGCTCCATAGGGTCAAAGGACCTTGACAGATTTGAAGCCAAAGTATATAATAGATACACAGATATAAGATATACATATTTGTGAAAATATCCTTTGTGTAAATGCACAAAGCGTGTGTGTATAGTGTGTTTCATAGTGGACACAGGGACCTGAGCAACAGTGTCAGTGGTGACTTAAAATTCTCATCTTAAAACTGTTGTGAATTCAAACACTTCTTTTATTTTTAATACACTAATGTTTTCTCTTGTGTAGGCATAACATCATTGCATATATTCTAGTGACTAGAAACATATAGAAAGCTTTTGATAGTTACTTAAGAGTCATCATGAATAAATACATCTGAAAGTAAATAAATCATTGACAATGTTGAACACAAAACTAAAATGTATTATGTTATAATTTGGACAAAGACTTTCCATTATTGTTAAAGCATTTCTTTAAATTAGATTTAGGTGGACATTGACTAATCCATTTCCTTTCTGGAGTCAGCTTGAACATTTTTTTAGACTCTGCTATTTAAATTAAGGCTGTCAGGAAATGTTGCCATAGTTACCTGCATCACGTTCACATGCAATAAAAGAATTTTTGAAAATGTTTCTTTCTTTGCTGTTATCACTGCATTTTGTACAGGGCAATGATATCTTTTGGGGTAATATGCATTTTACTACATCTATATGGAGCTCATTTATAACCCACTGAGGTCCTTCTAGTGTAATCTCCCACTTACTAGTGGCAGTCCCTGTTCAGTTCATCACCGTGGGGGCAGGGTAGAAAAAGAGTGCCACAGAAATCCGGAGGATGATTTGAATTTAGCCTTTCTTACAAGACAGATATGCAGAGCTCATTATTCCTCTTCTGTTGTTTTTAACTATCTTTGCTTTACTTATATTTTCTGTGATTCTCTCTCTATTAAGCAAAGACAGCCATCACAGACTCTTAAACTTCATTGTATTGATTGGAAAGATCAATACAGAGAATTTTGTTCCTCGAGCTATCCCTAAGTCTTTCTTCAGTGCCCTGCTAAGTTCAACCTCAGGGATACATAATACACATAAGTATTTTAAGATTCCTGGATATGGCGAATAGGTATCGCTATTTGATGGCTAAATTCACAGGTACAGATGATTAGTAGGTTATGTTTTGACAATCTTCAGTATAAATTCTTATCATTTGTGTATTTTGAATACCTTTTTAAACTTCTCTGAAATAATCGAATTTCTACTTTATCACATTTCTCCATGCTCTCATATGGAGAGTTATAATGAATACATTGTGCTTGATCAAACCGAAAACACAAGAGACTAATATTAAAGATTTTGCACGTCCTCTCTTTTGCAAACTTACTTTTAATCTCACATTTTCTGTCTTGCCCTAATCAGATGGAATACTCCTCAAAGGCTTGGACTACTAGCACGGGCTTCCTTTTCTCACTTATAGTGCAGTGAATTGCCTCTTATAATCAGAATTGCCATCAGGGACAATTCAAATGCAATGTCAACCATTAAAGTGTGTTCCATATTCTCTTCACTTCCTCTTTCACAGAGTGATAATATGGTTTAATAATATTATTCATAAATTTTTGTGGTATCAGTATTTGTGGAGAATTGGAGAATATCATCCAATCCCAGAACTAATGCAATGATAGCATGATGATTATTTGTATGGCAATGTCTAAAAAATTTTCACATGCATTAATAAATTTTACTACATTTATAGAGTATACCCACTTTTTACACATTTTACTGTGGAATTCATTTAGAACAGGTATTTTAATTATCTCCATTTTATGTGTATGAGAAACAAAGAATTAGACAGGAAGTCATCTACCTGAAAATATACAGTTGGTAAGTATCTGACCCCAAGTTAATTAGCAATAAAGCCCTAGCTCTTTCTCTTATACATTATGATTTCTCCTCTTTAATATCCACACCCAAATCTAGAAAAATACATATTTGTGTGTAGGATCCAAACGGGAACACAATGAGATAAGTCAGGTCTGTTTTTTTTTTGGGAGGGGGTTCTGATTTTATTTTAGGTTTTTTTTTTCTCATTTAAAAAGCATTATACTTTTATCAATTATTTTTCTAGGTGAATATTAAGATGCAAAATGTGCATTTATTCTAGTTTTCTAGTGTTTATGTTTTATAACATCAGTGTCTATAATCAGAGGATTAATTCTGACTCATCTCCTTTATTTTAGAAAAAAAAGGTTTGCTATTTTATTTAAAATATCATTGTCTTTTTTCTTTAAGGCAGAATCTTTTTGCTGAATTCAACCAATATAGAAAAAAGACAGATTGGCCCCAGAATATAGATGTTCAGAAATCCGACAGGCAATTTCCTGGAACAGTTCCAGCTCTGAGAGGTAAGCAAGCACACACGACATGCAGAATAAAAACAAAACTGAATGGTGGCAGAAAACAACTCAACCATAGCATGTAGTAAGTGCGCTGTATTAGTTATAGTCAACGGAAATTTCCAGAAAATAGGGTCTACGGCTTATTTAGTGAGGTGTCTTGTGATCTAATCTAACTCAATTACAAATAATTCATTTTTCCAAAACTAATTTGAAGTTTCTCTACCCAAAACTCATCAACAGAAATAGTTACTGTAGGCATTTTAGTGACTTTGGAAATCAGTCTATGAACTGAATTGCCTAATCAGGCATTATACTGAAAGTACATATTTTCTGAGCATGCATTGTGCATTATCACTAAAGTATGCCATTAGACCAGTGCTTCTTTTCCTTATATATATATGTTCATATATTATAATGTTTATACACATAGACTCCCTCTCTACATAAATTTATTTATTCCCCAGTAATATATAACAGAATTACACTTTTATTAATGTTAATATTAGTACCAGATTTGCTTAATGATGTACACGTGTTTATATGCTTTTTTTGCTTGATGATATATCAAATCCACACTTGGACTCATATATGCTTTAGTTAACAATGTATAAGAACTCAAAATTCTCCCATATCCTTACTAAAATAGGACGTCGTGACACTTTACACTGTTTAAAATGTGGAACACGACCTTTATTCTTTACTTTGCATTAAGACCTCCAATTCATTGAACTTACCATTTTTCTACTATTTTTCATAATCTGTTGCCCCCTATGACTTCATATCCCTCACCTAACCGAGATTTCATGGTCCATCACTCTAACAATTCTATCGCAAATTCCCTTAATTCTCTTCTTTTTCCCTCCATCATTCACACCTGGCAAAACTAAACTTTGCTAAACCTAGCTGTCTATCTACATTATAACTGAGCCAAAGCTGCAGAGCATTGACACAAACATGTCACAAAACTTGCAAGACTCACTTAACCTTTATAGACATAAGTTAAAAAAGGATGTTTAACAAATATTCTGCTTTACTCTCCTGGTAAATTCATTTTTCTATTCCCTAAATTATTTCTCACCATGTCTTAGTCTGTCTGGGCTACTATCCCAAAACATAGATTGGGTAGCTTATAAACAACAGGAATATGTTTCTCACAATTTGCAGGCCCAAAATATGATATTGGAATGTTGGCGTGGTCAGGTGAGAGCTATCTTCCTGGTTGTAGACTTCTTGTATCCTTGCGGGGAATGGGCTACATAGCTCTGTGTGCAGTCTCATTTTCTATAAGAGCTCTTATCCCACTTATGAGAGTCCCACTGTCATAACCTAGTCACCTCCAGAAGGCCCCACTTTCTAAGACCATCAAATTGGTATTAAGATGTCAACATATGAGTTTAGGGTGATACAAACATTCAGACTATAACATTCTATAATTTCTTTCTTCCAATTCCCTAAAAATCTCTACATTCCTCAATTTGAACTGTTGAATTTTCCATATGTCACTAAAAAAATAACTAAAATCAGTAAACAAAACAAAACAAAACACACCAATCTCATCTTTCTCACCAACTACACCAACCTACCTGCACCTGTAGAAAATATTCTTTGTTTGAGATTGACGTAACAGTAAAAGATTACTTCCTTCTCCCCAAAGTCAATGGAGTTGAGAATTAGATCCTACTTATTATCAAATTCTCTAAAATTTCAATCTTGTGTTTTCTCTTTCATATCAAAAATTTTCCATCTCTATTGTATTACTCTAATTGACACACAAACATGCTTTATACAAATATATTTAACACAGTCTCCTCTGAGCTCTCATTTTCTTCAGCTATTACCTCAATATCTTTCTCCTTTTAATAAGACTAAAGTCCCTAGAAAAAGTTGTCTATTTCTGCTTCTCAGTCTTCACTTCCAGATTTTTCTTCAAACAATTCCGATTTGGCTTTCATCCCTACTGGGAGTTCTAATTGGGGTTAGCATTGATGTATATTATGTCAAAGCCAATGGTAATAATTTGTCTTATTTAATAAACTTCAATTGCATTAGGCTACCCTTACTTGCTTGCATACAATTTTCTTCTCTGTGCCTCCATGACTTCTAATGTACTTGGTTTTATTTGCAAATCACTGGCCTTTCTTTCTTGTCTCCTTTGCTGACCTATAAGAACTCTAAATATTGGAGAGACTTAGGGTTCTAGCCTCAACCTCTTCTACTTATGTTCAACCTCGGGTCTCCTAAAATGACCACATCTTTGCTATTGGAGTAAAATATTACCACCACATCGGTTATTATCTAATACTAATGTTATATTATCTCAATCCAACCATCTTTCCTGAGCTTCAGGTGCACATATCACATTGGCTACATTAAATATCCATGTAGATGTATTATATCCTCATGATACAACATGGAAAAAATAATTGTGGATTCCCACCTCTCATTTCACTTCCTCCAAACTGTTTCATCTTACTAAGTAGCAAAAAATCCTCTTATTTTTTATAGAAGACATTTTTGATTTCCTTCTTTTTCTGAGAACTCATATACAATATCTAATACAACAACAACAAAACCCCTCTAAACTCTTTGGATATCATATATTATATAATAATATATGTAGTAGAAAATGGCTATTTCTCATCATAATCTCTTTACATCTTTCGCTGATGCCACCATCACTGCTTTACCTGGACTCTGCATCACCTTGTCAATGCCCTTACTGCATTTCCTCCTGAGCCCGTTAATCCATTCCACATAGCAACAAGGTTGATTTTTTAAGGCCTAAGGCAGTCCTTATCTTTCTCTTGTTTAAAGTTCTCCTTAATGTCTTTGCATCACACTTCAAAACCCTTTGCTTATCTTTCAAAACCCCCTCATGCTTAGCCTCTGCTAATCCTTCTCGTCCCAGAACCCTTCACAATAACTTTGCCATCACTACTCTTTCTGCTTAGAGCACTCTCTCACAGACTTCACTTAACCACGGCCTTTTTCATGGCCTTGATTTCAGCTAAAATGACAGCCTCTTAGAGAGTCCTTCTCCACAGTCCTGTCCCTACTTCTCATTCTTTAACTTATCACCACAATTTTACCTTCCTTAGATTCATTTTTATTGTGGACTAGAAATATATATTTGAGATTCTTTTTAGAGAATCGTAGTCAATCCTATCGGAAGAGTACAGAGAGGATTAAAAAAGAAATCTTTGCCTTGAGTCATCAGTAAAACAACATGTAATAGTCAATGTGGAGAACTTCGTTATTGAGCAGAAAAAGGAGATAAAAGACGTAGTAGAAAAATCAAAAGACGGGAGACATGGAAAGAATTTAAAGAAGTTGAATGTAGCTAATTGGTGTTGAGTGCTTCTGAGTAGTAAAGTAAGCAATTGAAAATGTCAGTTGGATTTGAAGATATATAAACTCTTTGTAAACTTATCAAGAAATGTTTTAGTGGAGTTGTATTGGTGGTAATTATGTTGGAATGTGTTGAATAGAGGGAAGGAAGCAGAAAAAGGCAACAGTATATATGAACAGCACTTTGAGGAATTTGTATATAAAGAGAGAGGCACATTGGGCTAAGAGCTGGGAAGATCATGGTACCAGAGATGAGATATTTTAAAAAATGAAACAGAAATTTTTGCCAGAAGGTGGAGAAATACCAGTCTTGAAGTGCTGAGGGGTATGTTGATATACTTTCCAATACATCAGAAAAAGAAAGAGGAGAACCGTTGAGATGATGGCAAACTGGCGCCTTCACTGGGTGAGTAGTCTGACTTACTTAAAGTGAGAAGTGGACGGGAATCCTTCAGAGCGGATGAGGCTATAAGGGTTTATCAAGAGAAAGGGGAATAAAGAGAGATGCAAGTACATTCAAGAAGGTTCGTGTGTTATGGAGATAGTGGTATGACGGAGCATCAGCAGGGAAGAATGCTCATGGGAGAAGAGATCTCCATTATTTTGAAAGTCTTTTAAAGAAATGTGGGCATATTGCCTCATCTCCAAAGAAAAATTTGGCTGGAAGGGTGGTTGACTCAGAAGCTGCAGAATGTACAGCCTACAGGAGCCTCCTACTCTGGCCATGTAGAAATATCAAGGTCTATAATCTCGTACTATTTTTAGTGCACCAGCTTTAAATGAAGTGAACAATGTGAAGATCACATTTAATTTGGTGCTATCATTTACTTAAAAAAAAATCTTTATTTTAAGTAAAACAATCCGTAAAAAAAACACTCCTCAAAATAATTTTCCAATATAGTCATGTCTAGTTGGCCACTTGCTCCAATATAGTTAATAATTTTTTTTTATTACAATGAAATGTTTTTGAAGGCATGCAATTTGATGGGAAGGGGAGGGGAAATAAGAGACCGAGTCCCAGGAAAAAAAGGCACAAGAGAAGTTCTTTGAAATCGGACAAATATATTACAATAGACTTGAAATGATCTAGTAAGCCAGTTATTATGATCTCTATTACATGGTCGCAGCAATTGAGGCTTACAGCCAGCCGTTCAGGATGAATCAAACTCATAATTACTAAGTGATGGAGACTAATTTTGAGCTCTTTTTTTTTTTTTTTATACGTTTTTGCCCAGTGTATTTTGCTTCTGTAGTATGCTGCTTCTTCATTGAGGCTTATATTATGAACCTGATTAGAACCTTTGCTGAGGACACAATTGTAGCCATCTGAGCATCCGGTGTTTTCTGTTGCACTGAGGTCTGTTTAAAGAGTTGGGAGCTGGAATCCTAATGCCAACTCTGACAGTCATTAACCATCAGCAGAGACTTTCATAGTTCCGTCATATAAGAAGTTACTATAGAACGAGAGACATTTTTTCATGTAATTGTAATCAGAGCAGCCACTCCACTGTGATTTTCAAAAAACATAAAATATGTTTTGATGGGAGTGAGAATGTTATATTCTATTTGTCTTTTTTTCATATGTCTGAGATCACATTGACATGTATTTGATTTTTTTTTTGAGGTACTTTATATCAGGAGAAGAAATGTTATATAGTGCATATTTATTATAGAAAGATTAGATAGCATAAAAATGTAAAAGAAACATTTTAAAGATATTATCTATCACCTATAATTTCGCTACCCGAACTCAACCTTAGTGTGCATGGCATTTTCTTATATTTCCTTGAGTCTTAACGTATTAATCTTTGCATTTATACATTCTTGACAGAAATAGTTATTGGGCATCTGCTTTGTACCAGACGTTGATTGAGGCCTAGGCAGAGCCTGCAGAATGTAGGATGGGCAAGGCCCCTGTCTTCAAAAAAAACCACTCTTTCTTAACAGACTAAAAGACTTGCAGCTGTACCACTTTTATTGAAACACTGTCTTCACTTGTTTTTAAGTGAAGACATATTCTCTTTCGGTTCTGCATTTACGTATTTGGAAACCCATTCTCAGTTGTCCCGCCAACTTCTCTCCTCTTCCTGACTGTACATTTCGACATGTTCCGGGCCTCAGACCATAGGCATATTATTTTTTTAATAACTGCCTTCATTATCAAAGTTTTTAATTTTAATCTTACAGTCTTAAATATATGCACATGATAATTCACATCAAGGATTAGGTTCCCAAACCAGATTTCTTCCATGAACTCAAAATTTGTGTATTCAGTTGGCTACTTGATACCTCCACTTGCATGAATAACGGATTTGTTAAGACTGGATTTCCAAAATCAGACTCCCTAACTCTCCCCTTCTGGCTCTCTTTTCCAGTATGATAACACCAATCACATTTATCCAAGTCAAATTCTTTGACTCCTCTTTCTCTTAAAATAACTAATCCATTGACAAATCATGTAATTCTATTTCCAACCTATACACAGAGAACTAATAAGAAACTATATTAAGCTTACAAGACAGGATTACTAAACAAAAATTAATTACTTTCCTATATACTCATAGTAAATATTAATATTTAAAATTAAAAAATAAATGATAGCACAAAAATATGAAACACTTGGGCATACATCCAAGAAAATACATACAGGATCTCTAAGTGCAAAACTATAAAAATGCAATAAAATAAAGATCTAAATAAGCACAGAAATATCATGGTCATAAATTGAAAGAGTCAATGTTGTTAAGGTATCAGTTTGTCCAAATTGATTCATAGATTAAACATAATCTAATCAAAATCCCAGGAACTATTTTGTAGATATTGACGAACTGTTTCTAAAGTTTACATAGAAAGACAAAAGACTTAAAACAACAAACACAGTTGTGAAGAAGAACAAAGTTGGAGGACTCACAATGCCTGACATCAAGATTTACTATAGAGCTACAGTAATTAAGATGATGTGGTATTGGTGAATGAACAGGCAGGTCAGTGGAACATAATAGACCATAAAGAGACCTACACACTTACAGTCCAGTGATCTTTGATGAAGGTAAAACAGGAATCAACGAGGAAGAATAGAATTTGCAATAAGCAATTCTGGAACAGTCAAATGCCTATATGCAAAACATGAAATCTTATAGCTTTCACAAAATTTAACTCAAAATAGATCATGACACTAAATGTAAACACAAAATGATAAAGCTTCCAGAATAAAATTTTGGAAAAAATCTACATAACTTTAGGTTTGGCAGTGAGATTTTCAAACTGCATCAAAAACAAGATCCACGAAAGAAAATCGATAAATTAGAATTTATTTAAAATGAGCGTGTGTGCACATACACATACACACACAACTTTTGCTCTGTGAAAGAAACTGTTAAGAGAACAAAAAGAAGCCATGATCTGGGAAAAAATAATTTTATAAAACACATATCTGATACTGGACTTGCATCCAAAATATACAAAGAATTCAAAACTCAACAATAAGAAGGACAACAATACAATTTAAAGAAAAAATGAGCAAAGCTCTGAATAGATACTTTGCCATAGAATATATACAGATGACGAAAAAGTACATGAAAATGTGATCAACATCGTTTGCTACCAGAGAGCTGAAAATTCAAACAGCTGTGAGATATCACTACATACCTATTTGAATGACCAAAACCAAAAAACTCACAATACCCTACTCTAAAAGCTAACATTACCAAATACTGACAAAAATGCAGAATAACAGAAACAGTGCTGATGGGAATGCAAAGTCAAATAGACACTATACACTATGGAAAACAATTTGGCAATTCTTATAATGTTAATGATAGCCTTCCCCCATGATCCAGCAATAGTGCTCCTATATAATTATTTACCCGGCTCATTTTAACACTTATGTCCTCCCAAATCACACATGGATGTATATTGGCTTTATTTTTGGTTATCTAAAGCTGAATGTGATCATGATGGTATGCTAGATTTATGCACTGTATGAAATTTGAATTCACAGAAGACTTCAGCCTGAGAGGCTAAGCTTAGTGAGGATATTAACTTACGAGTCAGGATTTTGGTTGACTCTTACTAGTTTAGCGTTGTCCTTTCAGAGTTTTGTCTCTAACCACTTATCCCTGTAGCTAAGACGTCAATACTGGTTGCCAAGCTAATTCATAGCCAAGCACTGCCCAAGTGCTGGGTGTATGCTAGCTTTCTATTTAGACTTTTGAGTATTACATTATTCAATTCCTGAGCCAAGTGCTTTAGCTCATGTTTGGGTTTTAAGTCATCTGTCTGATGTTAGCGTGTCTATATAAATTTAATCTCAACATGTTCCTAGACATGTTTATGATACTGCTTGTCGAGCTTCGGTTCTGTGAGCAATGGCATTTTCTCGAACAGTTCTCATAGAAATGTGCGCTATAGACTTTACTTTGTTAGTGTAATGGTTCAAGTAGTTTCATGAACCATCCAGTGAAATTTATGATTACTTATGGTAGTGTTCCAATGGAAAAAATATTCTAATTTTCCAAGAATTGATGTGCAAACAATTTTGTAAAGTAACAGTATAATTTGGAAAGTGCTTGTTTGGATTATAGTTCTCTATTCTATAATTTTAAAAAACACTTTTCTGGGCTATTTATAAGATTATACAGCATTATTTTTATTAATTTCTTTATTTCTGATCATTATGGTTTTTTACATAAAATTTAATCTTCCAATATGGGATAGATATTATAGTATATAATAAATTACTCCTTCACATAATAAAAAGCATAGTTGAACCATCTACAGTGTAGTTCTTATTTCTTTAGGAAGTAATGAAAAATATTTTTATAAAATTCTGGTAATTTAGTGATTAATGTTAGTTTACATGATAATACAGAATTTGTTTTGTGTCTAAACTCTATTATTATTGCTAGAACTGTTAGGAATAGTTCTTAAAGCATTGTTTTTCATTAAACAATGAAGTACAATAAAACACCAAACTGTATTCTTCAAAAGATTTGTTGAGAAGCACAAGGTAGAAAACAAAAATGCAACCAAATGATTCGTTCCATTTAATTTTTAATATTTGTTCACTCCTTGCTCTGAGTAAATATTTTTAGAATTGATGAGTGAAATAATAACTTCAGGTAAGGCATTAATGGCTGTTGCATTAAACTGAATGAGGAGACTTTATTGTAATCATCATTATCATCATCATCATCTTTATCTTAATATTCTAAACTTGCTGAAATAGTAGGTCTTACACACTCATTTTTTAGAGTGATTTTGCAAGTAAATCACACAGTTTTCAAAAGCATCACCACGTCTATTTAGGTCACTGCAAAGAGTACATGGTGAAGAACAATAACCCAGTGAAACCGGTCTGGGTAATTCAGTGAAAGCACTTTTGTGAGTGGATCTCTCGGCCCAATGAAAAGTTTCCAGAGATTTCAGATGACTCTGTCTCTGATCATTCTCTGTCTAAGATACAGTCTGTACAACCCTATTCTATGGAATGAGGCACAGAAGCCATCCTAGATATGTCTCGACGAGTCTAGCATAGGATTATAAAAATAATATTTTCAGAATACATCGAAAATGGTTTTATTATTTTTGTATGAAAAAATAGACATGCATGACATACTTCCCATAATCTAAAAAATATTGTGTTGATTTCATTATCCTAGCATTTTTAATATATGCTATTCATCTTGTCTAACGGCTTAATAATGTCTCTGAGCCTGAAATAGTTCATAACAGAGCATTAGGATATTAATTTAGATCAGACCTTTACAGCAGATTTTGCAATAGTTTTGAAATACATTTCACTGTATATCTAAGTTATCTTAAACATTACAGGAGTTTAAATATTATTGCAAAAATATTTTAAAAATTGAACATATGCATTGCAACAAAAATCAAATAATTGAATGCATTCATTGCAGAATGAGTTAATAATTGTCTTGATTCATAAGAATCTGTAGAATTTGTAACAATTTAGCTTTAAGTAGCTTTCCAGACTGAGAAGAAATCTTGCCTTTGAACTGTCTGAGGCAGGCCCTCTCAGTACACATAGAACAATTTTGAATCACAACAGAGTTAAAACAAACATGACTTGGCAATTGGTAAGCAATTTCTGGCCTTTGTATATGATCACACTACAGCAGATCTTGGAAATTATGACCAGCATTTATAACACGTGCACCTAGAGGGCACAGGAATTTCTATTCACCTCTTTTACACACCGCCCAGCTTCTAGCAGTAAAGTGTTTCAGCTGACCGTGTGTATACTCCATGCTCTCTCTGACTCTCAACATTCATTTAGATCCCAGCCCCCATGGTGGGTCTGAAAAGCAAGGATTGGAATTCAAAATGTCTTTTCTCGCTACAACACTTGATGATCAACTCACAAAATAATTGCTTATCAATCCCACTACCGTGGACACATTGCAGGACACATTTCGAGGTTTGGATTCCAACAAAAAACATATACCAGGGTATACAGCAACGATGTCTCAAAAATGAGCATTGAGGCCATTGCTAGCAGGCACAGAAGGGACAGCAGTATTTACTAAGAGACTCATTATCAGGAGAAATCAGTGCTCTGCTGCACAACAAGACAAAGTGCGTGTGGTGCCCAGGGGATCATCTGGACTGCCTCCTAGTATTTTCATGCGAGTGATCAAATTTAATGAATATTTATGACATACAGACAAAGCTACTCTTGCCTTCGAAATGGAAAGTTTAGTCACTCCCCAGAGAACCTCAGCTGGCCAGGAATCAGGCTGAGGACAAAGGGCCATATAATGGATTATGGAAAAGAATGTTCTAATTATATATACATATGTATATGTATATGTATATATAATTAACTATTATCCTTTATTTTTCCCTTGATCTTTTCCATATTATTTTTCTATATTGTTTTTATAAAGTGTGTTGCTGGCTGGTATCAAGAAGTTTTCTACATGGACCTGATATCAACGAGAGGTTGATACAATGGCTCATGGAGTTGGGTCTTACGTTTTTAGGGAGAAGTGAGAACAGTGGCTTCTGAGGAAAGATAGTTGCATGATTCGAAGTGAGAACATGTTTTTCTTGCTGATGTTGCTGACAACGGGAGAATCATAGATTTCGGTATTAATGAAAAAGTGCGTAAGATATTGAGAAGCCAGAAGGGAATAGTAGACTCTTGCAATCACAGGGGCACCAATTACTGTGGAATTCTGTGTTTTGTAGAAACTTGGAATGCTAAAATTACATACCCATGCCTCCCTTGCCGTTATGGTCCGGATGAACTTAAATTCGACTGTGGAAATAAATGAGGACCAGCCAAATGGGAAAAGCGAAGGCTGTTTACTCTGAGCTGTCTACAGCAACAGAGTCAGTCACTGTCACTTACTTGTTGGAGAGTCTCGAAAGAGAAGTGGGAATGCTTTATGGTAAAGAAAAGGGAACACTTCAGGTGTGCTTTAATCGGAGGCTGTTGGCACAGGAAGCCAAGGTGGGGTAAGTAGAAGCGGTGCACCCTATGTGATCGGTTAGAGGTACATATTTGGCTTTCTCTGGGTGGTCTTAAGTTGGGAATGGAGACAAAAACTAGGAGCTGTCAGTTATTAATCAAATACTGGACATTTGATCCAATTGTTATAGAAGTTGTGGTTTAGCTTCCTGGATAGTTACTAGAGATAGCAGTCTGACTTCTTCCAAATTCGATTTATAGGAGGCTGGCTTCCAGGGCTGTTATTGTAGTAAAATGTTGAATCCTGGGCAGGTCGCTGCAGGTTATGGATCATAGTTCTATTATTATATATGATCTGGCCTTTTTATATTTAGTTTTCACTACCAATTAAGTATATTCCTACAAGATTTTAAGGGCAGAAAGCAGTTAGAAGCCATTTTCCGCGGTAGTCGAAGGGTAGACTTCCTCGGCTATAAATTTTTGCAGTGGTCAGAGACCAGCCTCGCTATCCTGTTCCCAACTTCACGGCGTATGGCAGTCGCAATACCCCGCAGGGACCACAACCTCCTGACCTCTGTATGACACCCACAGAGTCTAGCATCTAAATCACAAACGTGAGCATAAGCGGTACGGAAAGAAATAAGATGTATTTTAAAAGCAATAATTGAAGGCAGCACTGAAAGGAAGATAAACTTTATAAAATGTATATACTCTATATGTGTGTATATAGAATATAGATGTATATAGTATATATCTCTCCATATATTATGTATAAATATGGAGGTATATAGTATCTAATCTCCCTATATAAATATATAGTATATGGAGTGAGAGAGCCAGTCCATGTTCATTTATGACTACAACAATAATAACGGGAGGGCAACGCATTTATTTGTAGAGAAACGTTGAAAATGATGAGATGAGTGGCGAAGAATGTGGAGCCTTCTTTTAAATTACACGTCCAAATGAATGACTAAGGTGAGTGACAGGGTCAGCACGCTAGCTAACCACCGCCGGCTACATCATTGACTCATTAGAACGAAAAATAGGAAGACGTTCGAATGTTGATACCGTTAACGTTGTGAACAGCATAAGCAGTTTGATGCTGTGTGCTCGCTCCGTCGTTGTGTGTCTGTTCTGCAGCGCAGTGTTTAGAGGGTTCTGTGTTTTCCTTTAGTGTGCGTTGGTTCTGTGCACCTGCTTTTACCCTTTGCTGCCGCCATGTGGTCATAGGAAGGAACAGCATAAACAGTTTCACTTCCCTTGTTTTTCAGGTTACTCATCAAAGAGAATTTAGAGAAATTCAATATTAGGCCACAATCTTAAGAAATAATTTTTAGTACAAGTAAAATAATAAGTCACAGATAATTTTCTCATGTTAAAATCTGCATATACACACAAATATGTATATGTAGACTTGTTTATACGTAATGTGTATATGTACAGATAATGTACCTCTGTATATATGTAATATATATTTTATATAAATATAAATATATTATACACAATGTATGTCTATAACACATGTGTACATTATATAAAATAGACATATAGATATTGACATATGTCTCACACATATATCTGTGTGTATCTATACAGATATTGGTGTATGTATTACACATCAATATCTGTGTACACAGAGAGCCATGTTATTTGTTATTCCTCATTTGTCAACCGTTTCACTTTCTCTTGGTCTATGAGAAATCATTGACAGCAGGAAAATGAATGAAGAGAGCATAATGTTCTTTACAGTGGAATCCCTGATTCTCGTTTTCCCATCCGCTCGAGCGAGCTATGGCTGTAACCAAAGAGACGTCCTTCTGCCCTTCGACCCCGCCCCTCCTTTCCAGCTATCTTTCCCATAGATCAGATTCATTAAGAGAAAAGCCACATTGTGTTATTCCATATGCGGAGCTACTGCTACGAATTATCAATGTCATTTATTTTTTCAAGAGGGTTCCAGCTTTAATGTTCTTACTTATAATCAGAGTCACTGTGGGATTCGAGTCGACGTGAGACAGTTTTAAGAGGGGAGATGTATTATAAACAATCACACCAAGACAGTCAGTTAAAATGGACTGCTCAGGCAATCGACAACATACAAATAGGCTACCTAGCAATGTGCTCACTTACGTTGTGACAGGCAAGGCTGGCTTCATGGACTTGTAACCTCTGCAGTCTCACAGGTAACTGCGATCACAGGATGCTTTTTAAATGCTCTGTTGTTGCTATCATGCAATTCTTAATAATTTTTGAACATGGGGCCTCACGTTTTATTTTTACTTGGATCTTGACAGTTATATAGACAATTCTAGGTACAGAACTTTTGAGTTATCATTCTGTATTTCATAAGGAAACTCAGCTATCTACTTCCTATTTTCTCTCAGCAAAAAGTCACACCTCTCCAAAACAAAGCATTCATAGACACTGTGTCTTACTCATACATTCACTCTAAAAACAGGTTGGAGATTCCTGAGTAAGTTAGTTACGTAAAATACTTATTTTTTCTTCTATGTACTAATCACCTATTTTCTTATAATTCTCCAATTTATTTTTACTTACTCCATATTATTTAAAAATATTCTTTTTTTAAAAAAATCATATACTAGTTTGATTGCATTGTACCTTTCCAATATGCAAAGATTTGGTTCCCATAGTTTAGTTAAGTAATACCAGTCCTCCAACAGTCTTGCTCAAATTTTAGCTATCATGATCTTTGCAATATGAAAAGTTGCATAACGCAGACCTCACTGTTAGCATTGCAGTCTACAAATCCTTACGCAAATAGCTGACACACTAATTGCATCACTCCTTTTAAAGCCTGTCAGTGATTGGTTGCTGCACATCTGTAATTCAGTTCACACTCTGAGAGCAACACATATATTGTGTTTTCTCCTTGTCTTTGAGTGAGAAACCCATGGGATGTTTTCCTAAAATGGATAACTAAAAGATAGAATTGGCCAACAAAGATAAAAGTGCAGAAAAAAAAGAAAGAAAAGAAGGAAAGAAAAGCAACTAATTCAAATAAACATAATGAAGTTATAGAAGAAATAACTGACCTTGGGCATGTTAACATTGCCACCATTGGAGAAATTTTAAACACACAACCAAAGAACGTAGTGAAGATGAACTTACTGATGTAAGTTTTCCCATTGATTATTAAGATCACCTTGTGGGTTTCAACTTGCTTAATTATTTTTATGATTCTTCAGTACCATGCAGCATGAGAACTGCCTATGTGTGTGTGTGTGTAGTATATTTTTATTATGTATTTCAACCTAATTTTTAATGAATAGTACTGATTATAAATACACTACATGGACCATCAATGCTATTAAGCCAAACGTACATTGCAGCACTTGAGAACATTTAAAATAGTATGAGCGCTAAACACTCCCATTTACTTCTCTCTAACACTCATTAAATTGCCAGTACGAAAACAGCCAAAGGTCACGAAGGTCAATGAGATGATAGAGACAGTTGCTCATCAATGTGAGGACATTACGAATGAATTTTGGTAACGGCCAGTAGTTAGGAGTTTGTGAACAGAAGAATCAATGCCGACTATGTCGGGTCCTTACAGGAGGAGAAGAGCTTTGAGGGCAGATGTCCCAGGAGACACTCCAGTCATAGAGCCAAGGAGGACAGATAAGAGTGGAGGATGGGGCTGAGAAGAGGATGAGTAGTTAAGGAGACATTCGTAGAAAAATGTGTCTAACTTCTTTCCTACTCTAACGTTGCAGTGCAACATGCAGTCGAGGATTTTCTCCATATGTTCTGTCTTAAAAAATGGAACCACTTGTTTGGAAGGAAATTGCAGATTTTAATGCAGGTTTGGGTGAGTCAGAGTAAAGCCCTCCATATTTGGCATTACAGAAGATGTGTGCCTACTTTCTGATTTCCTGTGCACCTTAAATTTACGCCCACCAGGTACCATGTGCCGTCCACGTGCATGGAGATCTTATTCTATATTCCCTTTTGAGAGTGAGGCATCCTGGGGGAAAGGAACGTGCTTAACACCTAGGCAATTAATTACTCTTTCATCTAAAATATGAACAAATGCCCGATGTTTATTTGAAATTTGAATAACTAACAGTTTACAAGAGTAGAACAAAGTTGAACAAATCAAAAAATTGAACCCGGAGGTAGCACATATCATTTAGAGATCTAGATTGTAACTTTCATGAAGAAAAGACCATGTCAATTTTATGAACATACTCTGAAGTTCTGGAACAGTGTCTGACAAATTATAGTCACTAAATATTTACTTAATGAATAAATGCAAACTATAGGGTAGGAAATAAATTACGTATTTTATCAGAGAGATTTAAATAACTAAGCCCCCAAATTAAAAAAAAAAACAGTTGGGGAATAAAAAAGAAACTGTGACTATTTTTAGAAAGCATAGATGATGAGAACATCAATAGAAAAATGTATGAGACATTGCAGGAAGTCTACAAAACATAAAGAGAATAAGGAAGAAAATATGAAGTAAAATGGAAGGTTTTTCCGAAAAGGTTAATGATTTCCTACTTCAAGTCCCCATAAACGGCAATAGAAAAAATGAAAAAATTATCAAAGAAACAATCCTGTAAAGTTTCTTGGTGCTATGGAAAAATAAATTGTCATTGAAAGGCTCAACCAGTGACAAACTAGACTGATACTTTCCTCCCTTCAAAACCCATTCACAAGTACAAATACATTCGTGAGGATTCGAGTCACTATTCTAAGCCTTGGAAAGCTTCTAGAAGGGAAAGGAAAACAGGCCAACAGAAGAAGGCAACTGTCACTGAAGAGGTATCAGGCTTTTTATCACCAGCGTAACGTAGTGGAAGACCACAAACCTGTTTTCACGCCTCTGAAGAAGTGTTTTTGAAATTAGATTTGTTTATCTGGTTAAATTATCAATCACTGAAAAACAAAATGATTTTCCTTTTACTCAGAAGAGCAAAAAGTCAGAAAAATCGATACATATATCTTCTTTTGAATAAGAAAACCTTTAAAGAGGAACTCCAGCAAAAAACTGAAAAATTAGGGACGTAGGAGAGAGAATATGCAACACGTTAGACTTTACCCAAAAGTGCAAAGAAAAATCAATCTTAGTATAGTAACTACTCCATGGATCAGAAAAAACAGTGAAGAGGGAAAGTTGAAAACAGAATGCTTAGGAATATAGAGTTAAAAAGGTGATTTACGCAGTAAGGAGGAAGATTAAAAGTGTGTTCTCCAGTGAAATACATATATACACTGACATAAGAAAAACATAAGACTTTTAAAACCTGAAAATTGTATTGAGGATTCACTCTAATTCTGCTTAACAGTGTTTAACATTTGTGATTAGTTATTCTAGTTTTATTAATGAAGGTTTTAGATTTCCATTGAATTCAATTATTGTATCCTGCTTTGAAATAATATGACTAATATGTGATTTTCAACTTTTAAAATTGTTGAGGTCCTTTGTTGACATTCAATCAATGTTCTCTCCTTTCATAGGGTGGAGCGCGTCCTTCATTTTCTTCCTGAGAAAGCAGTGGATTCAATCTTTTTGAAACATCTTATAAAGGAAACTTGAATTTGATAGTAATGCACTAGAATTTCAGTTTAGAAATTTTTTTCCTCACATTTTAGAACGTTGTTTCATTTTCTGCTAGATTCTAGTGTGACTTTTAAAAAATTCAGTTTAATTTTGAGTGGCTAATCCTTGATATGAGGACTTTCCCCCTCTTCCCGTGTGAAAGCTTGAGTGAGCTCATTGTCCTTTATTGTTCAAAATTCACGAATATATATCTTAACATCTTTTTGCATATCTTTGTGTATATGAATGTTTATTTTTTTTATTTTTAAACACCATACAAGAATGTGTATTCTTCAACTTGCTATTTTTACTCCAGTATGTTTGTGAATGTAGCTGTAGTTTTTTTTAGATATTTTTAGTTAAGTATTTTTTTCTGTAAGATAACTCTAAGAATTGCACTAAATGGATATACTCAATTTTCATAATCCACTCTCCTACTGAAAGATACTTAGGTTATTTATTTTTTATGTATTTGAAATTCTTTAACCTTTTTTTATTAGCTAATTAATTATTACCTTTTCAATAATAAAATGGTTTCTAATATAATTTGCTTTATATGAACTTAAAACCTCTTTAACTCTAATTTTCCTTAATACGTCTTATATTTCCTCCCTGAGCTAATTATCAATTTATTATCTCAGCTCCAAATTTTCGCTTGACTCTAAGCATTACCTCTACACGTTATCCGTAGAGGGCACTAAAGGGACATCATTGGTGACACAGGCCTTCTGGCTTCAATTCCCGTTGTCGTTTTCTTAGTGCTGTGGCACGGTCTCTGTGGGACATCCAGTGGTGTTCTCTTGCAGGCTCTTGGTGACTTTTAGATCTGCCAACTTACAATGACCAGAATCTGGCCAATCCCACAGCCAGTTACAGTCGCTTGCCAATTACAATGCCATCTTCCAGCACAGACACCTTGCACTCCAGATGCTTGATACTCAACGTATGCCTACTACCAATCTCGGCTCACCACACCCCAGGCCATTGTTTTCTTCTGGTGTGGTGGCTTTGGATCAGCTCTGACCCCAGAAATCCAGAAATCTTATCAGCGATCTCGTGGGCTGCATCTCTATATTCCCCATCAAGCTCTGAACTCCGTCCTGGTGCGGATCGACCCTTCTATATTTGTTCATTCGGGGGTGCGCTGCTTCAGCCTTAAGGTCTTTAATAGGCATCTGTCTATCTATCTTTAAACTTAGTCCCCTCTTCTACAGATTAGTAATTATTTATATGAAACTTCTATTTAAATTATGATGTGGCTCTATATCCTAATTGAATCCAGACTGATAAATCCCATTTTACTTTGGAGAATGGGGTTTGCATAATTTTATGCAATAATGTAAAACCTCCCAACTTTAAATAATGAATCTGTCAATGAGAAGTAAGCAGATGCCTTTAGCAGCTGTTCATGGTATTTTTGTTATAGTAGGTAATCTCTAAAGGTCAAGCCTTTAAAAATCTTAAGCTGTTCCTATAAATTAACAGAGTTACACTAAAATTATGAATAATGGCATTCATACATAAATGAAGAAAGATGTAATGATTTTTTTCATGCCAATACCCAGATATAACGTACCTATAGCTGCACTAAAGATGATTATACCTCCTTCACACTTTCTGTGGTTTCTTTCTTATACAGAAACCAGGCTTTACGATTACAACCCAGACCATGGCTAATTATTTTGTGTGGCTAATAGACTATTCCAAGTAAATGACTTTCTAATACCTGAAGTACATGATGTCGCACAAAGATCTGAATGAATATCACCCTATCTAGGGGTAAAAGTAACAGTGAGTGGAACAAACGTCTAAGGATATTAATTCAATTAATAAGAGTTGAAGGATTCAAACTCTTATAGTTTTCCGTTGAAGTAAACTATTTTGTTACTTTGGCTGACATAATGAATAATACAGCCCAAATTCTAGGGTAGCACAAACCAATTTGAATTCCGTAAGAGAACTAATTTTGAACAGTAGATTAGTTTTGGATTTTCTTTTTGTTATCCACAGAGTCCGTATCATTGATACAAGCTTGGAGAAATGAAAGTTTGGCTGTGTAAGACAGGGGATCTTTGGGACTTGCTTTCTCTGTCAGGCATGGACTGTATAAGGGCATTGTTCCAGGATATTTTTTATTCTTACAATTGTAGGTATGTTTGTTTTTGCCTTAGAGTTCTTTGATATTTATTGCCCCAAATCTTAAATATTTCTGAAATAGGCATTTTCTCAACAGGTGACTCACAAGTTATTCAAAGGCAAAACCATGTTGAAATCATGCTGATTGATGATAAAACAATCCTTGCTGGTCTTTCCTGCAGCTTTGGCTATTTGAAAACCGAAGTAGAAAACAATAAAAAATTTCCACAGTCCTTTTCTTTCCTAAAAAGAAAAGACTAATTATTCTATAACTATTTATCAAATAGTAACACAAATAAATTTTAATCTACTTAATTGATTGCTGACAGTTTTGTTTTTTTTTTTAACAAGCAAACCAATCAGTAACAGCTTTTTACTTTGAAAAGTCAAACAATTAGAAATGAACTCACTTTTCTAAGTAAACCTCTGAGTGGCACCCGATTGACAATTTTATCAGAGTTAGCATAGTTTGGCCAATGTCAGCCTCCTTAAGCTGTACTATTCCATCAATTCCTGACCACCGTGATTCCAAAACCTCCTTCACAGATGGGCAGCTCGCTCTTCTTAGAGAGGCTATGCCTGACCGCGTAGCCCCCTGGTGGTGGCTTTATCATCAGTTGGTGACAATATCATTGAATGAGTGAGTAGTAAATACCTCATGGGGTTCTTTTTTCAATGTTAGGACAGTCTTCCACCCAAACCGAAAAGCCTTTTAAAAATCCCAATCCAAGATTAGGTGGAATCAAACTCCGAAACATTTTAGTCGAGTTCATTTTGCTGTTCTTTCTTTCCTAAACATATCATTGTTGCTTGAATATAATTGAGATATTTTATTCCGTACACAATACCGTATAACCACTTCCCACAACAGAGCTTTTTCACTCAGAAAAATATTTAGAGAGCAGAATTAAAAGTGACTTGGCATTAACTGTTATTTTTCTTCTCAACATTTAAAGGTGTGTATATTTTCTTATTGTTTTAAACACAAAATGCATATGATTCCATTTGTCTTCATCTATGCATAAATATAGTGACTGTATAATGTGCATTACAGAAAATGTGCTCTTGGAAAATCAGGCTTCAGGGAAGCCTGGCTAGGTCTTCCTTTTCAAGGAATAGTTGAACCTTAAAAATGTTTTTTTGTGTGTGATAGAAAAATATTATTCAATTAAAACGAAAGGAAACTTCGATATCAGTGATGACTATAAAAGAAATATTATACAATAAGGAATACATTGCCAGCTCAGATTATTTGTGGCCCTATTCCATTCTTGCTGCCTTAGTTTTTATACTATGCATTATGAAGTTCACAGCCATTTTCTGCCTATAAATGAGAATATATGTGAAAACACAGCATGTAAGATATCAGGCATGCATATATTAAATCTGTCAGTTGCTGAAAAATAATAATATTCTTACTGCGGAAAATTGCCTTTAGGTTTGACTATGTTCAGCTCTGGCACAAAAATGTTATGCTCTAACTTAATAAAAAAAGTAAAGATGGTTATTTTGAAAACTACTAAAATTAGATTAAAGTCAATGTTTATCAAACATTATATAAGACCTCATGGCATTATCTTTTTATTAAATTGATGGCCATGTATTCAAAATCTTGGTTTAAAAAATATACTTATACCTATATAAGCATACTCAGATTTATTCAGTTAGTATCCCCTCTGTGTTTGGCTATTTATTCAGAGTTTAAGGTATGTATAAGAGAGACCTGAAATTCAATCTTGAGATTCAGAGAAGATTTTTTTCTTATGCAGTGGGTTACTTATATGCTATCTTTAAAGCTATTTTAAATTATAGAGGAAAAAGAAATGTTGTCAGATGTGGCAACAGCTTAGTTAAATTAGAGTCTCAGACAAATAAAAAAAATGTATATTTTTAGAATATATCCAAAATATTGCATAGGCATTGTTATACCAAATTATATTTTTTTAAAAAATAAATTTTAACTGAGTGTCTTATATTTTATCTGAAACTTTAGAAAAGAGGAGATCAGGACAGGTTGCTTCAGACAGAGGGAACAGTTAAACTAAGGCAAGAATATAAGAGAGATTGGGGCACATTTGCAGAACAAAAAGTAATTTACTGGTTCTTGAACCCTGGGTGCATGGATGGGGTGAAATTGGGATTAGCGCTAGAGAATACCTTCATTTTCCTATAGAGTATAGGAGTATATGCACTTATTATATTCTTACAGTTCCAGGATTACCCCAGAGATAAACGCTGACTTTTAATATAGTTAAATTATGAATATTGGCTTTATAATATCCTCAGCATATTTTAATGTTAATACACATTTAATATGTATTTTAATATGTATGTTTAATACATATTTAATAATCTCGGAGCTTTAAAAATAAGATAAGGGAAATTCAGGAAAAATTTTCGGTGTTCTTAAATTTTTCCAAATTCTTCATAAAAGCTGACAGAGTTACTAGGGTAGTAAAACTAAAACTCTATGGATATCTATAATGAAGATTAGTGATGAGGTTTTTCCAGAACCTCCCCAAGTGAAAATAAGATCAACATAATATGGAACTTCATTTGGAAGTAAGCTGAGGTAAGGAACAGGAATTTCTAAAAATTAAAGAAAACAAAAAATAATCAATAAGCACTCACTGAAATTTGTGGCAAGGCAATTTATCAAAAGCAGCTAAAAGTGTGAAGAGTTTTCACACATAAATTCACAGGAAAGTCTGAGATTTTAATTATGTTCTGAAGAGTCTTCAGAAGACTTCCTCATATGACCTTTTGTAACAAACCAACAATACTCCTTTCCTGGACAAAGCTGCTACTGAGTAGAAACGGTGAAGAATAGAATTCAAATTTACCAGTACAGAGATAAGAGGAGTTCAGAAAAGAGAAGATTCATCCAGAATTTGGTCAGGGAGACAGAGCCAGGAGATGACAGATAACGGCGGCCATGATTTCGAGCAGTTCTTATAAATAACAAAAGAGGAGAATCTCTATAGCTATGAATTTCAAAAAGTTATTCCAGCAAGTCTGCCTTTTAAAATAAGATAAACTTATTTTGTGTAAAAGTGTATAATAGAAATAATTGCTCTTAAGTCCCAAACAAGGTTATCAAGTACTCTGCTTCTAGTTATTGAGTTATCTATTTTTCTTTCTGTTTCCTGGTCAGTGATAGAAAACTTTTGTGAAGTAATATATTTCAGGTTCTTTTTCTATATTATATAAAGATAACACTTTTGTAACTTATTTTGTATCCTACAGATTTTATTCAAAACAATTTATTTATCCTGACTTTAATTTTTCATACTTTCTTTATTCATTCTGATTGATATTTTTGTTTCATAAACTACTCAGAAACACAACCACACACATTCTTTGGAAACTTTCCAAATAACAAACTTCATTTATTATGTACTGTTTCTCCCCCCCCCCCCAACGATTGCGTTATTTCCAAACTCTGAAGATACATTTATTAATGCTGGAAAATTTGAATAGCAATATCAGTTATACCATACTTATACATGGACCAAAAAAGATACTTATGCAGAAAATGACTATTGTTTACTAGTTAACATTTAATTTAATTTTTTGAAGTCATCATTAATCATGCATTAAAAGTATACAAAAATATGTCCATTAATGTAATTTATGGAGCTCTCTAAAACCTTTCAGTCAAATTCTATTATTGTGATCTGAGCTACTAGGAGAAATTCGCTAGATTTTATAGTTCAGGACAATACTGAAACTTTCAATTCTTTTATCTTTTTTATTTTAATTTTTTTTGTAGTCTTGTGAAGAATATTACAAAGAGTGAGGGATTTGTAATTTACTAGGAAGGATCTCAGCCAAGTGACACAAGGCAAATCATTCTCTTGTGATTAGAAAGAGCAAAGCATATTTTATTCACTAGTCCTTTGCCCCTATGTATTGACATTACAGGATTATAGTGTTCAAAATCGAGTTGGTAGTATTGTAAAGTATTTTGTTAAGCCATTTCTTGCAATTTTAGTCCCTGAGAAAGAATTTATATTTTGCCATGTTTTCTAAGCATGTTCTTTAAAATATAAGGCAAATATAAGTCTGCATTCAAAAGCCATTGTAACCAAAATATCAATCCGTAATTGCACTGAGAAATATCTTGCCGGAGATCTCAGGGCTAAGATCTGTGCTTTAATGGGAATTAGCAAAAATAGGCCTACTGAGCATTCCATGGTTTATCCTATTATTATTCTTTAAGACTTGCTTTATTGGTAACACTCTTATTTTCCTCTTTAATTCTCAACCAGATTTTTAATGATCTCAGATCCTCATTTTTGCTAATGAAGGCAACAAGCAAGGAAAATAAATTTCCCCATAATCCTTCACTCTAGCCCCTGGTGAATTGACTTTCTCTGTATTCATTGAAATGTGTTATCTCATTTATCTAGAAATGTCAATGGCTTGTAGAAGAGACTGCATCTGAATGTGACTTGGATAAACATGAGAGCCAATAACTCAAAGTAAATGTCTTTCCCTTTGCCCTATGGATATATTTATTAATATTAAATGACCTTTTACGTTTTGAGAACATTGAAGTCAAAGAAAACAGACAGATGCTGCATGGAGCATTTGAAAACAATAAAGAAAAACTAATGACAGCAAAGATATTATTTTGCTATCAAAAGTAAAGTCAGGGAGAAGAATGAATGAGAGAGAGAGAGAGAGAGAGAGAGAGAGAGAGAGAGAGAGAGAGAAGGAGAATGAGAGAGAACTATGTCCTAAGCACTATTCTAGTATAGAACATACTTGCATTTTATCTTTTAACCCTTGCTACCACCCCTTGAGGAAGTGTGGTTATAAAAAGCAGATCCTTAAAGGAAGTGTAGACTTAGAAGGTGTGGGATGGGAAACAATTAGTTCTTTGAAGGCAAGAAACACCTACGGCTTTCCTGTTATCTCTCAGATCCTGGGACAGATGAACGCAAAGCAGGGGGAGAGTGCGTTGTGGAAACTTGATGACAATCGAATGTAAAAAACAGTAGAGTGTGGCCTTCACTTCTTTTTGCCTTGATGATAACACAAACCAAGGGCAGAGCGACTCTGGTTCCAGGTCACCAAGCCCGTACTATTAGGACAAATTATGCGATTTTATATCTCTGTTGCTAGAATTAATCTTCTGCGCTGAGTCTTAGGTTGCTGAAGGCTAGATAAATAATTCATGAAAATTTGCAGAAATGAAGAGACAGTTCTCTGTGGTCCGTTTTACCCCCTTAGATAGCGCCACCAAATGAGATTCAATTCTGCATTGACAAACGTCAATGGTAGCTGTGCATTGAAGTAAAATTCAGGCACAAATAAAAAATAATCAAATAAGAGTTCTCTAAACAAAAGTTTATTTGAAGGATGTGGAAGGAAATTCGTACCATGAGAATACCCAAAGATTAGTAACACGCTAAAGGGAGCATAATTATGGGTGATAAAATTTAAGTAAAAGAAGTATACTTGTCCTTCTCCAATCATTAGGTCTAGCTACAGACATATAGTATTGCCTACATGCAAACTACCGGTCACCTCATTGGATCAGGTATACCTCATCACTCCTGGAATTCCACAAAGAAAATATGATTATTGGTGTACAACGCCTTTAGCACTAAACAATTATCTTAACTAACATCCACAGATTGTAGAGGTTAATAGAGTTTGATCCAAGTGTATCTTCAAAGATAAAAATCAAACAAGTAAGGACATTGATTTCACTTAGGCTACTTCAATAGGGAGATCACCCCAGATCTGAAGATGACAGTGTCTCACAGGGCGGTTTTGCCTTAGGCTTTAGAGGGAGGCTAGTAGAGAGGTCCAGGCAGTGTGCTGTAGAGTTGACATTGCTTTGCAACCAGAGGAAGTCCCACTATACAAGGGACAAACAGTTTTAACCACAGTAAGTCCATTCATCCGAACAAAGAATGGGGAATTTGGAGATCTGTCTGGCCTAGTCAGCAGATTCATGAAGGAAAAATGTCTGTGTTTGGCTTTGTTGCTGGCAAATGAGGAACTCATTGTGAGTCTTAAGGAAGTTCAGAGAAAGACTGACAAGTGAGTCTGATGTAAGTCATACGGTGAAAGGTGGCATGACTCTTTGCAGTAAGCCATTTCCCAGAAACACAGAATGGCAGTGGTGGAAAGGGTTGGAAAACAAGTAGTTGGGTATATTTCTTAACGATCACTGTTTTTTGGGGAGCACAGAGCTCTGGTAAAGTTGAATAGTATCAATATTCCTAAACTTAGGGCTGAGAAACAGGAGTAGGTTTGGAGGCCAGCCTTCAAGTGCCCGTCGGGAGTGGGTTGTGATAATGATGCTGCGGGCACCTCCCCTCATGCCCTTTTTAGGGGAAATGTCCCACTCTTGCTGCACGAAGCGAGACCAGACCACAATTTCAACTCAGCGTGGGCAGATGTTATCTGTTCTGTTCACGGTGGAGCAATCAATCCTCAGAGCAGCGTCTAGAATGTGCAAAGTGCTAAACACTAATTAAGTGGATAAATAAAGAAAAATTAAAGAACACGTGGGGTCCGAGAAAGCAGTCCCTCCTCAAAGGACGTAGTCCGTATTCTGATTCCAGTGATCTTGGTCGGTCCTGTCACTCACCTAATGAATCTTTACCCTACGAGATTTCCGAAGCGTGATAGGGGCACATCAGTGTAGCTGGGGAGCATCCTTCTTTCGTTTTCAGCTCCTCAAGGTGAACGTTTTACAGTTACCGTATCTTTTTCTTCCATCGCACGTAGCTGCTTGCTGTCATTTTATGATCAAAGTCAGTCTTCCACGCCTCTGCGTGTGCTAATGTGGCCCCAAAGACTCTCTTGACTCCACTTTGCTAATTTAGTCTACTTCTATAGAATGCCAGTTTCCATTTTCTGGAGGAATATATTAATTCAGTAGGTTCACTATGCACTAAGCAATTATTGGGCTATGTGTTCAATATACGGATGCATGCGCTATGTAGATGTTAGTCTCTGGCAATGTCTGACCTATTAGCCGTGAATGCAACTTAAATTAGAGCTGTGGCTTCCATAATCTACAGCAATTGTTTTTTTTTTTTTTAAATACACACTGGTTGACAGAATACAATAAAATTAACAATTGGAATCAACTAAAAGACTACATGTAAGCATTAAGCAATATGTATTGCAGGTGTCAAGGTAGTTGGTGGATTTGAGTCACTAAATATGACTGATGGACATATAGACATAATTACTTTTGATTTCTGTTTCTATAAGTTTGCACTCATTTGTATAATTTGTAGTCAAATGCGTACTATAGCAAACTATCTTTACATCTAATTTTCACATGAGACATTCTAGAAAAACATCATGATGTCAATAATGAGTATATATTTGTGCCATTTGGCTCCCGATGAGTATAAAATAAACCCTTGTTAAGATATTTCCTTCATGGTTTTCAAGCACAAGTCTCTAAGGCCAGTAGAGCTGCAAGAAAATATTTGCCAACAAAGTCCAAATTAATTATAAACAGGAGAATGGCGTATCCTTTGTGGATAATTTTCTATATTCTACAACTCTTGTGAAAGAGCCATGGAAGAAAACTGCTTGTTAATTGTACATTAAGAAATTATCCCCGAATCTTTGCTAATTTCTTTTTGACAGATTCTGACACGATTCCCACAGGTGTCAGAAAATGAGAGTCAAAAAGGAGATAATGTCACTTGGGTTCTCATAAATTTCTTCGCAATCGACACTTCCTTACATACTTCACTAGCTCTGTTTCATCTTCAGCATTAAAGAGGAACAGTAGGAAAATAAATGCATTGTGCTGCACTCTATGTTTGGCTTATAAAAATAAATTCTCACTTATGAGAGAGCGTTTTTCTGTCATCTACACAGAAGGGGGTAAGTGATCAAAATCTCGAGCAGGAAATACGTGGAAAAAAGTACTAATGAATGCCAGGTGTTTTAGAGTCATTTGTCTTAAATTATGCATGTCAATATAGTATCTATAAAAAATGCTTTTAGTAACATAACTATTCTACTCAGCACAGAAATAACACACTAACCAATTATCTATAATGACTAGACTACGAGGACAGAAAGATTTATAACCAGATAAACAAATTAATAAAAGCAAACTTATTTTTAACATAGTTGAAAGAACAAATTAAGACACTTGCACAGCAGAAAGATAATAAGCAGACAGATGATAGATGGGTTAGTGGGTGGGTGTATGGATGTATGGAAGGATGGATGGACGGATGGACGGATGGACAGGCATGCTAGATATGAGAGAGAGAGAGAGAGAGAGAGAGAGAGAGAGAGAGAGAGAGACTTGCAAGATTAGAATAAAGACACTTAAATGCAGTACTAAGTCCAACTCGGGCAGATCAAATTCATTCTTTTTTTATACTGGCTTCTCCTTGAACTCGAAATAGGAATTATATAGCAAAATATGACACTTTAAAAATTTTGACATTATAATAATGTGTCTTTCCTTAAGTTATCTAAATAGCTATTATGAATAAAAAATATCATGCTCATATTAAACAGATGATATTCAAGAACTTATATATATTTGTTTTATTTCAAATATAGCTCATTCTAAAAAGAATAAAGCAGTATTAAAAAAGGGAAGTTATTCAAATCACCAGTAGATGGCAGTAGAAGCTTATATTTTAACCTACTTTAAGGCTTGGCCTTCTATTCCAATACCGCACTGAAAAAAATGTTATATTTATCTTTAATCAGCAACATTCATCAAAGTTTAAAGTGAATATATATGTGTATGTATTTGAATACATATATTTACATATACATACACATACACATATGTATTAGTATATCTATATATTTATTGTATTAGAGATCATTTGCTGTGTAACAAATTATCTTAAAGTCAGGGGAAATATTTATTATTTCACACAGTTTCTTAGGGTCAGAACCCCAAGCATGGCTTAGCGGGGTGGTTCTGACCCAGTGTCTCTCATGAGTTGCACTTAAGTTGTCAGTCAGGGGCCGAGCAGTCTGTCTCCACACTCTTTCAGAGGTCTGATTACAAGAGGCTTCAGTTTCTTGCTATGTGGCCGTCGCCATAGGACTGTTCATGTGGCATGGGTGCTGGCCACCCATGACTGAGTGATGAATAGAAGAGAGAAAATGGGAGAGCAAGCAAGCAAGGATCCTGCCCCCCGCCCCCCAAATACCTCCAGTCTTTAAAACCTGACTTCAGAGTGACATACTATCATTTCTACTTACCTATTGGTCAATGGACCTATTCTGGTATAATTTGGGAGATAATTATGTCAGGATAATGTGAATACTAGGTAGGAATGGAGAGAGATGTCTTGGGGGGGTGGTTATACATTTATATTATCGCCTCTTCATACTCAGTGGTTTTTATTATGTTGAGTTTAATATTTCTATTTCTGTAATTGAAAATATTATTTTCCTATCTCAATATATTTTCTTTAATGTTCTTCCTCTCTCCCTCCCTTTTTCTTTCCTTCCTTCCTCCCTTCCTCCCTTCCTTCCTTTCTCCTACTCTGCCAACATCTATTATGACCTAAAAAGTAAAATGTGTATATAAGCATAATTATGTTTGAAAAACCTGATTTTTGACTGGTATATTATTAAAACGTTTGGAAACAGATTGTCAAAGAAAAAAGTGTTTATCAATTATTGATACAATAATATCTTGTCTTTACAGAGGGTGATATCTAGAATAAAAGCCCTCTTAGATTTCTAGTTTACTTTAGTTTACCCATCACAACTTTCATTTGCTGGGGAATGTATACCAAAGTCTCTTTAGAGTCTGAATAAGCTTGTTTATTAAGGAATAAAAGCAGCTTTTATGGATAAAGTGAGCATGTTAAAGTTAGGAGCGTAGGAGCAGAGATATAAAATTTTCAGTGTCGGTTCTACAAAAAACAGCTTAAATTTTTTTTTAAACAATACTGTGATAATGGCATAGTGATCAGATAAAGTCATAAACAGAAAGAGCGTAGAAAGAAGAGAAAGTCCTTAATTGTTAAGAAAAAAAATTCGAATTTTAAAAGTGCTTTCTGGTTTACGAGTTGTCTCCATCAGGGTTCAGTACAGGAAACCAAACCACTCTAGATGTTTTAACCAGAAAAATATTTAACCCCTAAGAGTTGATGCTTATAAATTGATTGTGGCTTGTCAAGAAGGGTCCTGTCTGGATCTGCCTGGAAGGACTCTCAGAACCTTTAAAACTCACCTCTACCTGAGACACATCTAAAAGGGGATCAGAAAACCACCACAGAAAATTCGGAGTTTCAAAGTTCACCACAGAATTTGTAATTTATCAGTATGAAAGATGGAATTACTGCAGCTGTTGATTCAATTGCCTCTAAACGCCTCTGAAGCTCTGGATTAGACCCTTCAGCGATACCACAGAACGTTCCCATACCTGCACAACCTTACAGAAAGGGAATATTCGAAAATAAGTACAAGAAACCTGTTCCGTTTTATTTGCGCGTTTTACATCTCATGCGAATGCATTGCAAACACCGGTTCCTGATACCCACTGAGAACACCCTCCTCTAAGAGCATCTGAGAAATACAGGGTTCATTTTCCAGATTCTGGAGGCTCTAGGAGGTGTCGAGCAGGGATGCTAAATGGCAGGTGGCCGTGTGCAGCACGCCCAGTGCGTCTGCTTCAAGGTGCAGAAGTGATGTGTTCTCTGCAGACCCTGTTCCATCATCTCACTTCCCTGCATTGCTCAAGGGTAGGTGTAGCAGACTCCACGTTTTTGTCACCACACTTTCGTAGTGAGCACACTCAATAAAAGTCCCCCCTTTTTTTTTCCTGTTGAAAAAAATAATAATTTCTCTCCTTGGAGAATGATCAGCTTACTCAAAGGGATAAACTAAGCCTGTAAGCCTAGAGGTTTTCTAGAAAATAGTCTCTTTTGAACAATATCTATCCCTGAAAAACACATAAAAATGAACATACACAGGTTACGTAGCATTCGTTATGAAATTATGATCATTAGTCGTTATAATAACCATTATAATGTTATCATTATACAGATGAGGGCACACAAGCTTAGAAACTTTGAACAACTTGCCTGATTATACTGTAACCAAACTAAACATCCACTATTATAATCCAGTTTTTATTCTATTGTGTAGGAATCATTAGTATATGTCCTATATAAAGACTTTCTGTCATACTGACAAGTTTAAATTACTTAATACGCATTAAATATAGTTTGAATGTCTTAGGGATCTAAAACTTTTTCTAAATGAAACTACCAATTGTGATTAAACTTTCCATGACTGAAAGAGGTGAGAATGAAAAGGGGAATGTGGATATGGAGGGGCAAGAAGCACAGGATTATGTTTATTTTTAATCCAAAGAATTTACTTTTAAGATACATCACTGTTTTAATAGGTGGGTTATTTTATCCCCAACTACACAGAATAGTAAGACGGTCCATGCTTTTGACTGCATGTAACAGATATGCAGCATCTTAATTAATTTAATGAGATCCGTTTTCCTACTGTAATAGCAGGTGCCAGGAAAATTAGTTCAGGGAGGGCATCTCCATCCTTTTCTACCATTTTCGCATACAATTATTTCCCCTCACAGTTGTCATCATCAGGCTGCTCCCCTCTGGTCATCCCATCTGTCCTCTAGGCAGGTGACCAGGAAAAGGGCAAATGATGTAGAGTAGAGTATAGGAGGTAAAGGTAGAAGTCAGACGAATCTGTCCTCTTTAAAAGAACGTGTCCGAAAGTCCTACTCAGCCACTTTGGCTCTTATTTCATTCACCAGAACTATATGTCGTGGCTACATGTTACATGTAAAAAAATATATCATCACCGAGGAAACTCTGAAGGAACGTAGAAATGAGTGTTATTTGATTTGGAATGGAGGGAGAATTTTAGTAAATTAATAACAGAAGTGATTATCCTAGGTAGCTTTCTAGAATCTTGAAAAACCAAATTTTAATTGAGTATGTTTCTGTAATAGTCAAGATTCTTATAATATGGGAAAAATAATAGATTTTTTGGAAGGCTGATAACACTGTCTGTAAAACTCTGCAAGTATTATGATGACTCCAAAAGATGCTTGTTAATCCACTATTATTGATTGATAATTATTAGAACAAAAAAAAATAAAAAATCAAACACTTAAAAGCCCCCAAAGCTATTGCCTAATTTTCATTCTGATAAAAATTTTTAATAAAGAGTGTCCATATTATACTATGCTAAATTTTCCTCTATAGTTTTCAGATAAAGAGGAATTTTTTTTTAACATAAAGGAAATACCTATTTCTAAAGAAAAACAGCTCCATTTTAGTGCTCGTTCAGGGCTCCATCTCAGTCCACATTTCTATGTGTGCTGTTATTGGAGGACAGGATCACACTGGCGAATGTACTGGCTATTCAAGCGTTTACCCAGAAATCAGACCCTCCACTGCTACAACACATTCTGTTGTCCAAAGCAAGTCGCATAGTCACGCTGAACATCAGAGAGAATACAAATGTAGACATGGAACCATCATAATGACTAAGATACATGCCTGACTTTTTAAAGCCACTATGCTAGAACTTCCCCGAGTATACGTGAACTACCTTTATTACAAGGTTGAAAAGCGAAGAGGGCTCTGAAGGAGGTACAGAAGGAGCGCTTATTGAGCACTTAGAAATTGCCTAATTAATTATCATGCAATACACACTCGATGTAGAAAATAATATTTATAAATTCAGCGATGCAGTCAGAGTACATTTGTGTCAATAGAAGTAAAATCCTTAGTACAAGAATGAAATAAGAGGCTCCATGGGCAATATTTTATTCAGTAATTTACCAATATTATTGAAAATGTTTTAAAGAATCGCACATTTGACATTGGATCGACATTGGGGCACATTGAACACGGAGAGAAACAAGGACCCTGGGTTCGTGGGGATAAATGTTGTGGGGAGGGTGTAAAGTGTGGTGATATAATGCCATAGGAGATGAAAATGGTGATCGTTTAGAAATTTACAGTGGAAACAAAAGAAAAATCTAAATTACACCTGAACAGGAATAGCATTCCCTAGTGAAAAGAACTAAAAGTGTACATTATGGCTTTCTATGTATCATTTACATTTTAATATACTAAGATATACACTATTATCTATATAGTTCTTATTTCTTAGGGCTTCAAAGAAAAGCCTCACTTTGTTTTTACATGAAGATTGAAATTGAAAGACCCTTCTCAGTGTTATTTATAATGTCCTAGTAATCTTTCATGGTTATTATGACCAAATTAGCAGAATTATGGAAGAAAAAACACCAAACGCTGATTTTACATTTTTCTATGGAGGTGTGTTACACATTTCATGTACACATGTCTGCAGATTGCAAGGAAATTGGGCCTAGTGAGTGAGGAAATATTTAAACAATTTATATAGGTATTTTGATTTGGAAAAAGAAATTTTGAATCATTCGACAGCAGAAATTATCATCTTAAAGTTTTAAGGAACTATCTTTCCTTCATTTATGCAAAATGAAATGGCCTTAACATGTAACAATAGAGATTTAAGTACATGCTAAGAAAACAATATTAACATCATGGTGAAAGCATGGATTAGCACCGAAGAACACATTGTAATTAGCCATGATAAGACTATGCCAAAAAACGTCTAATAAACAGGAATTATTATGGTATAATACGTCCAGAATGCATATACATATATAAAAATAATACACTTAGGAAAGCCAGTGGAAAATATTTGGGTTAAGATTGAAATAAGAAAAAAAGAAAAAAGAGAATACAAACAGAAAGATGTTGCTGTTTAAATATAACAGGCACTAACAAGAAACACAAAGTCATCTTATAATTATACTATCACTCAAATTGTTTCACAGGAGATTAGTGGCGGCCTGTAGGTACGGTCTAAAATGTTAAGTATATAAGAAGTAGATGAATCAAATAGGTATTGGTTGTATAAAATTTTATCAATAGAAGGATTAAAGTGAAACGAAAAATAAGTGGGAAGAGGAGAAGTGACAGAATCGTTAGAAATTTAGAATATCATTTTAGCTTATATTAACGAAAGAAAATAACAACTCAACATTGCTCAGCCATATGCTCAAGATTTAAGAAATTTTGTTAACATGGACAGAATATTACTTATCTGTAATTTCTTAAGTAAAGTGAACAGAATGTTACTCATCTGTAATTTCTTAAGGCAGATTTCATTTTATTAGAAATCTGATGTTTTCAGGCTGCTATTATTTTTGAGATTTGAAGTTTCCTGAAAAGAGATGGGCTAGATGTGTTTTTGACAAAGTCGAATTCGAATTAGAGATATGCAGACAGACATTATCATTAGAAATGGGAATTGAACTAGATGATCCTAAGAATAATTTTATGACCGTAGATTGTTAAGAAACTATGTCATGTGTTTTTTAACAATTAAATATGTATTTATGGAGGACAGTAAAATGAAATAATCCCTGGAAAAGTTTTTTTCAAATGTGTTATGAGCTACTATTGATTTTAGATTAAAAAAATAGCATGTTAATATTTAAATAGAGTGGTTTCAGATTTTTCACTGCTCTTCCAAACATACATTTTAAGTTTGATAATTTCTTTTCTACTATTCTACTATTACTACCAGGTCTCGCTAATCTTTCATTTATCGATTGCACTTGTCATAATCCATTCATCTCCTATACGTTAGCCAGAGTATACGACTTTATATGCAGCAGAATGCATGCGCTGCCTTGATTAAAAACTCATCAGCATCTCATTGTGTTTGGCATACAAGCAGATATTTACAAGCACTCGTGTGAAGCCCTTAGAGGTGTGTCTCTGCCTCACTTCTGTCATTTCTCGCTTTTGTTCGCTGTAGTCAAGTCACCCTGGCAAGCTTTTTACTTTCTATGTGAAATAAGCTCTTTCCTAGGGCACGTGTTCTCTCTTCTGCCTTTAAACATCATTCTCCAGGAGCTCGGCAGAGGGAACGCAGTCAGCATTAAGGTAATGGCTAGGTGGAGAGCCGGAGGAGCGAAGGAGCCATGAGGGGATCGTTTTATAAACTATATAAATGTCTAACCAATGTACTATATGTACACTTGAAACTAATAATATAAAATTAAAAAAAAAAACAGAGAACCAGGAAAAAAAAAACCCCAAACTGTTCTTCATCCCTTATTATTTGACAAATCTTTATCCTGCAAATGTCCCAAGTAGGTCCTTTATGAAATTTAATCTAAATGATCTGTTTCTTGTATTATCTTATAAGTTTGTATTTCTTTTGGAAACATTTTACATTTTCAAGTAAATATGTTTATATATTATTACTTATTTCCTCACAGAATCGATAGGATAGGCACTTTGGTACAAAAAGTGTGAGCACAGTCTTCTATTTAATAAATCTTTCAAATTATGACAGAAGAGGAATCTCAGCTCTGATGAGCAGAAGAGTTTTTATAGAAATAATTATGAGCTATGGATACAAAGTTTAAAAGAACTATTTGAAGACACTACAGGGTGAACAAAAGCCTCCAAAAACTGGAGTGGACTTCCCTCTAACCAAGGGCTTCATATTGTGGAGGTCATGCAGGTGTGTAGAACTCCCCCTCAAGGGCACCCTGCCCAAAGGTGGGTGGAAAGAAACTTAAGCAGAAAGTGTCAGGCACACTGGTGACAGGGTCAGAAAAATTGAGAGTGCCAATGTATATGGAAAATGAGAGAGATCTGAAAAAGAGGAAGAAACAATGCAGGAACCCAAGATATGAGTATAAACTCACCTCAGGTCTTAGTTGCGCATTGGGCTCTGCATGTGAAGATGAGATTTCAAGGAGTCTAGGAGCAAGCATCAGACAGAATGCTGAAATTCAGAAGTCAGTAACTCAGCTAGGAGACGCTTTGGAATGTGGATCTCACTGAGTCGGTGAGGAGGAGGATGTTTGAAAAGTCAAAGACTAAGGATCACTCTGGGAGTAATGACACAAAGGAAATGAACTCATCAAAACAAAGTCCACAAGTTCAAGATTATCCACTAGTTATTTATGTACTAGAATAAAACTCAGTACTAATATGAAGCAGAGAACAGAAATCCTTATAATGCATCTTCCACAGTGTCCAGATTTTATAAGTTCTGGAATTGGTTAAATGAAGCTACAGTGGTAGAGATTAGAATGTGGTTTCTAGGGTTAGGGGAATTATTAACTAGAAAAGGGTGTGGAGAACTTCTGGTAACGGCCATAATGTTCTTTGTATTAATTTGGGTATTGATTACATGGGTGTATTCGTCAAAATTCATTGAACATAGCAGTTAAAATCTACAAATTCAATTTATGTAAATCATACATAAAATTAATAAATTAATGAAAGTATCTTTTCCCATGGTATATAAATAATATTTGGAAATAACTTTGCATATTTGTTGTTCATAAATTATAGAAATAGTTAAAAATCATAATAATTTATGTAACAGTTACTAAGATTTCTCTAGTTTTTGCATTTCCCCCCCCCCTAAGGTTTTATGTACATGGTTCTCCAAAGAATTACTAACTTAAGTAATTCTTTGCTCTAATATTCCTGTACTCTGGCTTAGAGCAATACCACCATCTTCTCCCTTTGAGAGTTGGGTATGAATAGCATGAAGGTATGTCAATAAATACATTACGGATCAGTAATTCAGTGATTCTTACTCATGCTACGGTTCTGGATCACCGAACTACTAAACGTCAATTTTATAATAAACTGCCTTCTGCTCTCTGCTCATTTTTCTTTCTTCAGGGAGCGCCTCATATAACGTAATAATGGAAATTAAACCTATTTCAGCCTGGCACATACATTAAATATACACAGTCTATAAAACACACCATTATCAAAGGGGACCCATTAGAGTTAAAATCCTCCAGTTTAAAAAAAAGGAGAGACAGGAACTTCACAATTCTCTCCTCAAAAGGAGCAGCAGCATTGCCGTTCAGATCCAGTCTTCAAAATAAATCATGTACTTTTGATTTACATATTTGCTTTGACTGAGAAAATTTAAGGCTTGTCTTCTGTAAACAGAAATGCTGGGTGTGTTGTCTAAAGAAAAATTTGAGAAATATGTCACATAATAGAATCTGTCTTTTTAATAGTATTTGAGAATTTCATGTATGTAGTCTTTTTTTGAGCATTTTAGTTTTAATACAAAAAGCTATAAAGAATAACAAATTGGTTCATCACCCCATCTGTTTCACAAATAAATAACATTATGATACTTCTGGTAAAAGTACACTGGTGTGCATGTATTTATTAATCTTTTATTTTGACTCAAATCTACTGGGGGATAAAACTCCAGGATAAACATGAATGATTTTAATTTCTTGACATCCTTCTCCCTTAGAGTTGAAATGCATTTAGAAGTTCTTGGGTTTCACAGTTTTGTCTTTTTATAGAATAATAAACTTTAGAGATTAAAGATGATTTATACCAAAGCCTTATTTTTTATAGAAAGTGAAAACAGTATTCCAGCTCATAGCTAGTTAAGCAGAGTAAAATTGAGCTCCAACCGCACATTCCAATAACATACGTCTTGGGCACTGGACATTTAAGCATTTTCTTCTGTAATTTTCTATGCTTCAGGTTTTGCCTTTCTTGTGATATGCTCTGAGCGGATTCGAGCCTTAGCATAAATCTAGAACTAATTTACTTATGTGAGTTAACATTCTGACCTGAAACACATCTTCCCAGATGAAAGAGGGGAACAATTAGACATGGTTTATGCTGCATGAAATTTAAATAGAGATGCATCTAGAAACGTTTCCTTAGAGTTAGAAATCTGTATAATTTGTTCAAAGATTCATTTCTGCTAAGAAAACATTTTTATTTTAATTTTGTGTCTGCCGACCTGACTCTATTGCCAGCAACACAGAGCTTTCAAATTATAGACTTCAGTATTTTTAGGTACCTTTAGCATGGGCTTTCTAAAGTGTTATTCAAATCGCCTTCAATTCACCCCCTCTAATACTATTCTCTGAATTTTATTTTTTAGTTGTGATCAGGTGATTCTCCTTTATGAAGAATATGTTTAAATAGCATACATACATACAATGATTTGTATTTCACATAATAGAATGATTTGAGCAAAATTGTAACTCATCCTTTTCCATATCTTTACCAGTAGAACAGAGTTGTTTGGAGACAATATTTCTTTTAAGATTATGTTTCTTGAGACACTCTGAATGCATTTACCATTGTGAGTTAGGAATCGGGCCTTAGTCTACACCCCCAGTGGTTCTTCATAATTCGGTCATAATCACTGATATTTTTCCTAGGCTATGTAGCATGACAAATATTTCTTGCCATTAGATATGACACTATTTTATTCAGTAGTCATCAACAGACTCAGTTTACTCTGTATTCCATTTTTTTGCAACTCTAGTTCGTTGAATATTCTTTGTTGTTTTTTCCTGATACTGTGCCCTACATGCATGTCATTTTTTTTCCTGCTGTATTTAGATATTTAATGTTATTTCTTCCTTTCTACATTCTCTTTCTTGGCTAAGATGAACCACTTATTACAAAAATAAGGGTGGTCTCTTCAAGTGCAAAGATGTAGTATCTGAACCATCTTAGATTTTCCTTCAGAAAAAATAAAAGGAAAAGGATTGAAAAAGCTGTTTCTCTTTTGTTAATGTGAATTTTTTTTTTTGAATTAAGAAATTCCTGAGTTTTTTTCCATCTTGTTCTCTAAAGTGGTAGACCAATTACTCAGAAATGTATCTACTGCTAACATATATTTCATTCATACTTGTGGCTCATTTTTTATTTTATGAAAAAACGTTTGCTAAAGCCATAAACACTTTAAAGAAACATGATGGTTGATTTTTTTATGTATCAACATCTCTGGACAGCAGTACTGAGTTATTTGGTCAAACATTATTCTGCGAAGGTATTTTTTGGGTACGATTAACATTTTAACTGCTGTGGGACTTTGGGTAAAAGCACCTTCCATATGTGCTGGTCTCACCCTGTCAATTTAAAAGCTTTGATAGAACAAAGACTGAGCTTCCCAGAGTAAGAAGGAATTCTGCCAATAGATGTCTTGGTCTCTGCAACTCTTTCCTGGGCCTCTAGCCTGCCAGCCTAACATGCAGATTTCAGATTTATAAAGCCTCCACAATCATATGACCCAGTTCCTTAAAATTTCTCTGTCTCTTTCTCTCTATGTGTGTGTGTACACACAGACAAAATCCTGGAATGATAATGTTGAATGAGACCTTATGGAGATGTGTGATTAGTAGCTAGAAATGTAAAAATATTTAAACATAAACAATTTTAAAAAATTATATATTTTATGTATTCTGTACTATATACTATATGTGTTATATGACATCTGTTTGATGTACACTATATGCAGTATATATAGTACTATACATTTATGTTATATATTTATATTATATATTATATATGCTATATATTTATATTATATATACTATGTATACTGTATATATTTGATATATAGTAACTATCAAAATTTGTTGGTTTTACTTCTCTGGATAACCCTCACTAACACAAAATATTGCCAGTTTCACAGTCATTGAAGAAAAGGATTTACTCTAATAATACTTTCCTTAAAGCCAACTTTCCCAATCTTTCTATTTTTATAAAACGAGTATTATCTCACACACAAATAAGTATTCAAGTATTTTTATTTGTGTTGCAAAAATGACCTACAACTTCTTTTAAACCGAAAGCTTAAGTTTGAAACTGAAAATTGAGGTGTTTTTGTAGAATCCTCTTTTTTTCTTAAATGGCTTTGCTCCCTTCTTTTGATTTATTTTGCTCAGCCTCTGATGATAAAGGAGCTTTGCATTTCACCCAGGGACTCAAGAGAAAGTGTTATTAGCAGGAGTTTTCTATGAGAAAATTGCATCGAGTCCTATGGGTTTTCCAGATTTTGCTGGATTACAAATGGGGATTTTAGAAGGGTCGTGGGAAATAAACTACTCACACCCACAGTGGAGAATATTTGAGACATCTAAGAAGGAGGATCAAGACAATATTAATGTCACTTTCCCTTTCAGACATGCCTTTAGATTTTGCACTGAAGATAAGTGAGGAAAACGTGAAAATTGTAACGTCTTTTACTGTTTTGAAGAAATCTCATTATACGTGAATGCAATTTTCGAAATATTTGATGTAGCAGTAGGATGAAAAATTACCCAATTTTGATAAGATAAAAAATACAATATCAACTACAATGAACAGTTTTAAGAGGACATGTATACAGCTAATAGACTATTTAGCCTCTGGCACTTCCTCAAGTAATTGCTTGCTTTGCCCACACCATCATGCCTTGCGTTACCATTACTATTAGAATCATTAATTGCCTTTTTGCCTGTTTTAATTTGTATAGGTGTCATAGCAGTAATTAGATATCCTGCCCATTTTCCTACATAGCTGTCTCATTTTATTTCTTTAATTCTAATTTGAGAATTTACTATTATCCCATTTCGCCCAAGTCATATTCCTCTATTTAGCTAATCATAATTGATTGCAAAAGCACAGATTAATTTTTTCCATATTTCTTGCTACCCAACCCCATATCCCCGTAAGATCTCATTCAACATTATTTTTCAAAGATTGGTTCTTACTTCCAATTCTCAGAGTAAGCAAGCGCATAGAATCAAAGGAATCTATTATCAGAAAAGTCTCTGAGTCTACTATTCATTTTATTCATCTGATACTCAGCACGGGCTGTATAATTTGTGGAGTTCAGCACTGAGTTCAGCTTCTTGTCCAAGAAATTAAGAATTTCAAGACAGTGACTGCAGAACATTAAACTAATCGTAGAGTGCTTCTGAGCATAGTCCCTCTATAACTGGCGGGTTCATATGGGAAGCCATCTTGAACTCCTCCCATACCTTTACCAAGTGATTATTGGGCCTCAGTTTACATACTTCAGAGACAGAAAGTTCACTAGTTCTCAAAGCCATCCATTCCTGAGTTTACCATTTATGTCTGTTAGAGAGTTTGTCCTTCTCCTTTTAAAATAAGGATGCGGGTGGATGATGGCCCATGAGTTACTTCTGATATTTATTATTGTTATTGTTGAATACTTGCTTTCTCACATTTTTTCATGCATCTAGTGTTTCTAAGGCAAACATGCCAAAGAAACTAAAATTATCTGACCATCTCTTCACCTTTCACCCCTTTATTCCTTTCATCTTCTTTACCAAGTAGTTCTCTCTTCTAAAATGAGAGTGAACAACATCCCAGCAAATACCTCCAGTATGGGTTTTTAAAAGGCAATGAATAGGGTAAGAGATGACAGAGAAAGTAATATGATGCCATTCAACTTAATTGTTGCTGGGCACAAATTATTACGAGAATACATAGTGACCAAAATCTAGGCATTAATAGAAATTTCAAAGGAAAGGACTTCATTGCCAAAATACACTAGTATGAATGGATTTCTTATTTGCTGTTGTGTGAGCAATAAAATTAACCTCAGATATTCTTTTCGATGTATCCTTGATGAAATAACTAAGTGATTTATGTATTTTGTCTTGCTAATATTTTCACATTCGTCTTGTAGGCCGCTATGTGAACGAACTGCATTTAGCCACTTAGCAAAGGCACAGACTCACAGAAACAGAGGACAATGTGACGATTGCCAGAGGGGAGGGGCTTGGGAGTTGGATAAAAAAGGCGAAAGGATGAAGTACCAATTAGTAGTTACAAAGTAGTCATGGGGACAGAGGACAGCATAGGGAATGTAGTTAATAGTATTGTAATGGCCATGTGTAGAGCCAAATGGGTGACAGTAATCAGGAGGATCACCTCAAATACTTTATAAATGTCTAACCAACCTACTGTATACCTGAAACTAACATAAAAAGAAAATTTAAAAAAAGAAATTTTTATTCCATGTTTTTGTTAATCTCGTTATATATATTTATCCATTAAAAAAAATCTGATTTAAACGTAAACAGATAAATAAGAACTTTTGCTAGTGCTATTGAAGACAGCTTACTGAAATCATATGCTCTGTCTGAGAACGTTGAAGGAGAATGCAGAAGTGGTATTTAAACTGAGCTTTTAAAATGACTTGGGTTTGAAAAAGATATGAAAAAATGTATATACCAAATGAGAGCAACAGCATGCCATTCATTCATTTAATCAAGGAATAGTCACTGAGTACCTACCTTATGCCAGGTACCTGGGAGGCAAGAGTTGCAACACAGCCTAGAGAGATGCTGAAAATTCAGAGGATAACTGTGGTAGGAGCAATCAGGTTGGTGTTTGGGTCTGAAAGGTGTTGGTATGAATGAAAATGAGCGAATAGGTTGAGAACCGATTGTGCCAAGTTATGGAAATTGGATTTTACATCATATATAATGAAGTTTTTCAGCAGCGAGGTGGCAGGAACCATTTTACTTTTAGAAAGATAACCCTGACAGCTATATAGAGAGCGAGCTAGAGGGAGGGAGAAATGGGGTGGCAGTTAGGTGAGTTATGAGGCTGTTATTATAATCGTCCAGGTGAGAAATGACGAAGACCCAGGCCTAAGTGGTGACAGTTCGATGACGAAGATAGACTGAACGTGAGAGACATGTATGGGGGAAAATGGACAGTATTTGGTGACAAAGCATTTTACTGTCAATCATAGCAAAACTGCTTTATTATAAGAAATATATAATACAAAAACATATGCATTACTTATAACCAGATATTCATATTCTTGATATAATAATTATTTTGTTGAATTTGATCACTTTTGTATACCTCAAGTTTAAAGAAAATTTAGATTGACAATATTGATAATAGGACTAGAAAGGATTAATTCTTGCAAAACATAGAAATTTTAGAATTTGTGTTGGAGTCACTGTTTTCATTTTTTAGGGAGAAGACTGAGGTCCAGACAACAAATCTAGTTAATGACAGAACCCAGGTCTCCTGGCTCTGTTGATATGAGGTGTCAAAATGGCTTAAATCTTTTTATTCTATAAATGAGTATGTTCATGCATTTTTGGAATAATCTTTGTTCCTAATTTGTTAACACCTAGGACAACCCACTTTCAACTTTGCACGTAATCGTCCTGCAGTGTATGAGCAAACACATGCTTCAGGGAGAACAAAACCATTTCACTGTATTTTACTTTATTATTTTTGAGGGACTGTAGTAACATGATCAGCAGCTATCTTAGTACGTTATGAAGAAAATAGAATTATGCCATTCTTAGATATTTCGAAAAAAATTTAAAATAACGGTGCATATATATGTATACATATATGTATGTATATGTGTATATATATGTATATATGCACAATGGAATATTACTCAGCTGTAGGCAAGAATGAAATCTTGCCATCTGCACCAACATGGATGAACTTAGAGGGTATATGCCAAGTGAGATACCTCAGAGAAAGACAAATACCATATGATTTCACTTATATGTGGAATCTAAAGAAATAATAAATGAACAAATAAAACAGAAACAAACTCATAGATACAGCAAACAAATTAATGGTTACCAGATGGATAGGGGTTTGGGAGGATGAGTGAAAAAGATGGACGGGATTAAGAAGTATAAGTTGCCAGTTATAAAAAAAAGTCACAGGGATGTAAAGTATGGCATAGGGAATTATAGTCAACAATACTGTAATAATTATGTATAGTGTCAGATGGGTAATAGACTTGTTGGGGTGATCACTTTGTAAGGTATAGAAATGTCTAAACACTATGGTGTACACCTGAAACTAATATTGCATTAACTGTAATTGAAAAATAAATTTAAAAAAATCTAGATGATGTGACAAATTCAGCCAGCATCTAATATAGAAGTACCTAATAAACAAAACAGATTTTGAATGCTTTATGAGAAAAAAGAAAAGTACCAAAAATTTGGAACATATCCACACGCACAAAAAGAGATCAAACTAGTTTGTTTTGTTTGAGGTGATATTGAATGAAATAAATGGGAATATATCCATCTACTTGATTTTGTTTTTAAGTAATACTAGAAAGAATTACAAGTTATAAAGATTACTAGTTTTGATTGTAAGAGAGGATGAAGAAAAACAATGACTAGATGAATAAATACAGAGCAGTTCGAATGGAGATAACCTCAGATGAAGAAAATAATTGTCCAAGTTTCCGGATAAACATGTCCAGAGTTTTGACAGAGGCAAAACAAAGTACAATATGTATCTAGATGGAGAGAAATACACTCAGGCAAAATGTGTTAACCTTAGAGAAGAAGCAGAGAAGGTCTATTGCAGTCCACACGCTAACAGTTTTTTGGTAACTACAGTATATGCAATACAGCAGTCAATACAAGTTCATTCAGAAGCAGAACTTTCTGGCTCTGAGTGTACTCCAGTGGACAGTGCAGATCTGGTCTGCACTCCTTTGTGTTCAGGACAGAGTGAGGAATGATTCAGTGTGACCAGACTTCAGAGGTGGCTGTCCTACAACCTGAAGTTTTGGGAAATAGATATTTCTGCTCAGTGACTGGGCTGCATTGATATCAGAATTAATTTGGCCTCTAGAGGAGGTATGTTCTCTCTGGAAAAGTGTTTCGTAGAGGTGATTATCCCTCAAGTCCTTCATTAATCAACAAAATACCAATAAAGAGGGAAAATAAAAGTTGCTAAATTACTTATAATTCCTGAGTGAGGTATTTGAGCCACTGGAGGATTAATTTTTTAAAACTAATGACTTTCATGAAAGGACTCTGTTCATTAACAAAGAATTATGAAATTATCTCAGATTTGGAAGTTTGCTAATAATAGGAAAGCAAATGAAATTAAGAGGGTCTAGATAAAGTCATGTTTGTTTAATGTACATTTTATTTTATTCTTTTTAAAAAAATTGTAGATAGCACAGTTACATTTATTTACTGAGTACTCTTTTTGAGTTTACAAAAAAAAAAGAAAATGTCTCTGGGAGGGAACAAACACCCTGATATTGCACATTATATTATTTGCCACACAGATTCATGAAAGATGGAGAAAGAATTTTAAAGTTAAAAAAAAATACATAGTGTATATGTTTAAAGAATCAACAAAACTCACTGAAGGCAAAGTGAGTCATGGTGACTTTCCATTGTGTGCTCATTTATCTCTTTATTCATGTGGGTAGACTTTGGAAGTCTACTTTTGATATCATAGTTGGTGACAGTTTCAGGCTTTACAGACTTTTGACAGATGGAATCATGAATTTATTGATTCAATATTCTCAAACCTAACATACTGCAGATGCAGAAGTAACATAATAAGGGTTTATGACATGCTCAGAATTAGTTATGATATATTTGAGTATTTTAATCCTAAGTACATTTTGGATCTCAAATATTGTCATGGTCTGTTATAAAAGGATCTAAATTAATTAGATGAAAGCATCATCTGCCTATATGCAAATTTGGGGAGGGTGTTTCTAATTGACATGCCAAATTCCACACAGTGTAACTAAATTGCCACAGGAGATTTAAAGCAATTATCTGAGCAATCTGGTCAAGACGAATTTATAATTATCAACAAATATTTATAAAGTGTCCACTGAGTGCCTGGTTTAATATTAGTTGCTATAAATCTGTTAAAATTTCTGGAAGAAAATCTGATGATGAAGATTGAGATGGGAGAGAGGTTAGGGCAGGGGGTAAAATTCTCATCAAAGAATGAGATTCTAAGTCTTCAAGAAAAGATGAACTAGGATTTCAAAAAGAAAAAATCTTGTTTATATTTTTATTCATTATATCTTATGGCAATTCTACAATAAACATATACTTACATTAGGTTTTTAATGAGTCAATTAAGATATTTAAAAATTATTCTTTATTTTAAAAAAGGTTGCTGTATTATAAAGGCTTTTAGCCATATTTTCAGTTAACAAGTTAAATTTGGGGTGAGATACTCTCAGGAAAGAAAATAAAAAGAAAAAAGGTGATATGTGTCTTGATTTAGAAGGCTGAATGTCATTTTCACTTATGATGAGGTGGGGGTGGGATGGAGAGAGAAAGCCTCTGACAGCAAAAATTATTTTCTTCTTAAAAATTATTTGCCTTTACACATGGATTTATAAAATAAAATCTATACATTTCCACCACTTTTTCTTTGTAAACCAATTTATGTTCAGTAAGACAAAAATACGTTTTACATCAATAATCCAATTTATTGTAATGAGTCTTGAATGAAGTTCTTGCTAAGAAAAGCCATGTGATGGTGACTTAGTTCTATTCTATTTCATTCTTATAATAAATTTAAAAAATGCAAACATACACTACACTTATTTCATTACACACAAATCTCCAATGGTAAGCAACAATGCAGTTTTAAATGACTTTTTCTAGAATTGGAAGAAAGAAGCACAAGAGATAAAAAGAAAAATCCATGCTTAATAGAAATTAAGTAGTAGACACATAGGTCTACATTCTAAATACACAGGTATTTTGTTCTTCTAATTTTAAGTATTGAGTTTAATTTCAGATTATTTTTGAAAGGTCTGGATGTTAACTAACCAATTGTCACATGTACTTTAATTTATGAGTAAGCACAGCAACTCCTCTATTGTGGTAATCTGCATTTTTAGTTATCTCCTGAAGCTGGGTAGCTGAGGCTCATGAGTTGATAGGGTAACAAGCTTCTCTACATGTTACTATTGGCTATACTGTGAGAGAGTATGCACGTGAACTCTTCTATGTTGATCAGCAAAAGAACAGCATATTTCCAGCTTAATGGATCAAGTTGGCATTTCACCTATGACCATCCACTATTTAATGGCAGCTCAATCCTTAGTCCATAAAGATGGATACAAGATTGTATTATCAAAATATTGCCAATAAAATCATTTGGATGTATTTAGCACTATCAATTCACATTTATGTAGAGCACATACATATATATTTTTGGTTATATATGTGTTATATATTATATTTTTATATAAATTAAAATGACAGGAACCAATGATAAAATGTAATTAACTGGAACCCTTGGAAGTTGAGTCCAAAAATCAATGTGGTGGGAACTATAACAACCTAATCTAAACTAACTAACCCATTGAACTCACATTTATTGTGATTAATATTGAAGGGGAAAAGTAAGTCCAGAATTTTCAGAGCTCCTTATTTTCCAAGAGAACTCATAAATTTTGATGTGACATGTCCCTGCTTAAAAACAGTAAGAAAATGGTGCAGTCCAAATTCACACGTCTGTGGAAAAGACGAAAATAATTTTCAAGCCTCCAGGTTGTACTCAGAATGATGTGAAACACAGTGCCACTTGAATTAGTTATAACCTGCGATAGAAGTTGTAACTTCACACACACACACACACACACACACACACACACACATTAATTTTCATTTATCCAAAATGAAAATTGGTTTTTATTCTAAAACATTTTTGTTCTTTTTTATGCTTATTTCTGGATAGTATCTTAAATTGATGTTGGACCACATAGATCCATATTAAATAATTGTAAAACACATAGTAATCGACATATAATAAGTATTCTTATCTTTTAAGTCATCTACAATGGCAACATTTTTAAAGCAGGATAGAGAGGAAGGATGGAAAGTATAATGTATGTGGCTAAAGAAATGTTTAAAGAGTTATGGCTCTTCAAAAGCAGATTAATAAAAAAAGTTGTTTATTTTTTTTCTAGTGAAATCATTAAAATTATACATGTACAAGTTATTTTTGGTTTATTTTTGTTTATATTGTTTTTATTTCTTGTTATGCCGTTTTAATAAACACAATGAGAGATGTATCAGGAGAATAAAGATTTCTGGAAAAAGAAGAGAAGGTAGTATATGTGTAGGGAAGGAAAGAATCTACAAAAGTAAACTGGATAGAGCAGGTAAAAGGAAGACGTGACCTGCAGTGTATGGAAAAGGCCACCTGTGAAAAGGCATCTAGTCCCTACGAGCCATGGAGAGGCTCAGGAATTCAATGCTGGATGCATGGAAGGAGGACATGAGAAATGGGACCGGATTAGACTTTTCTTGAGGGTATTATTTGACACTGCCCAAGTCCCTTGTCCTCTTCCTCCTGGGTAGAATATGTGGCAGACAGACTCTGAACTCAGTAGTAGCACGAGCTCTGTCCATTAAGGTAACTAATAATAAAATCGATATAAATATATAGAACGGAAGAGAGAAGAGGAAGAAAAGAATAGTGTGAAATGCTCAATCCACAAAAGAGCTGCATAAACATGTTAGAGATATCAGAATAAACAAGGAGGTTAAGAGAGATTGTACCAGGAACACGGGATAAAGGGGCGGGGTGAAAAGAAAAAGAGTCTGTTGCTTTTCATTCACTATACATACTGCACTGGTATTGATTTGACCTTTTAAATATAATCTGCATAATTTTGGTTAAAATATTTAAAAACCAGTTCAGTATGTAAAAGTTAAAAAAAATGTGGGAACCCCTGATGAGAGTCAATGTGGTTAAAATGGGAAGCTGAATAAGAATATTCAGAAAAAAAGCAATGGAGTTAGCAAAATATGCTGGAGATTTCATTTTGCTGTCTACCTATTTTTAAGTCTTTTCAGGCATTTTAGTTTATTGTGTGTGTGATATCATTGTGAGCTATATATATATGTATGTGTGTATCTATATTTAAGTATATGTGTCTATTAACATATGTGGCTGGATATTATTATTTTCTTTTTCTCTTTTTTAATTTTTTTTTTTTTACCACTGTTCAGTAGAACATGTAGGAATGCCAACCATACATGTTAGCTTCTGGCAAGTTTGTGATACACTGGGCAGAGACAGCAGAAGTAGAGTACACGTCTTTTCTGGATTTTGATCTCCTAGGAGATTGGGCATCCTCAGGAATAAGTACAGTGGTTGTGGAAATAAACAACTTCCCCCATGATATCAATAGATTCTCTTAGGTTAGAGAAGGAGAACCTCCTCCATCCTGGGATGGATGGAGAAAATGAAAACAAGACAGGCAGATAGGCAAGCGCTGTTTTCTTCACAGCACCTCTCCTGAGAGACAGCAAGACTCTTGGTAATTAATTCTGTTGTACCCGAGCGTTTAGGGCCATATGCACAATTACGGAGATGAAGATTCGGTGACTAAAGTATGAGACAGAGGTATCAGAGAACAATTGGATCAGAAAAACAATACATATACAATTAAAAGTGAAGGTCATCAGTGCTGCTACCATTAGACTACCCAAGAGTGAAAATTGCAGAGAACATCATGATGGTGGTAAAATCCAGGAGCAAATATGGTTACATCTAGTAAAGCTGACTTTTAATTCTTGCTGTCAGCTTTGAAGAATGTAGACTCTTAGTCAGAAATCGAGTTGAGTTATATATATAAAAGTAACACTGCATATCTTATCTAGGTGAGATTTCTGACCTGGATTCCTGTTCGCTACACCTGCCTAAATCTAAATAAAAGTTGGCATGATGGATGCCGAAAGGGCAAGAAGGGTTGCCTCATGTTGTTCTAAGAATTAGTCTAATTCTGCCTGTCTTCTGGGCTTTGTTTTTTTTTGAAAGAAAATTTCTTTTACAACTCTGTTCTGCATTTGTTTTAGGGCTTGTTTAGGTAACCCCTGAAAGTTCTTTTATGCAGTTTTCTTATATGAGAAACTGATTTGTATTCAAGGACCCCGGCAATACTGTAGTTAGCGTATGCATACATTCTAGACCTTGGAAATGTGACACTTTCAAGTTTCTCTATTTAAATATTTACATCACTGCTGAATTTTTGGAAAGTGGCAGAGAGATACGTATAGAAGTAAGCTAAGTGAATTAAGCTAAGTATATTAATTTACTTATACTTAAGTAAATTATTGGTTTTATTTTATTGCATCCACACCTGATTTGAAAACTTGTAGAATAATGTTAACCTTTATAAAATGTATATTTCACATATATTAGTATATATTCAGATATGCTTATGTTTCAGATATTTTGAGATATTTAATAAGCAGAAGCACGGTCATAGACAGGCTTTAGCTAGTCTTGTTTTTAGCTATTTAGTTAAAAGTTTTCCTTTCTTCTTTTAAAGTATCTAAGATTGTGTTAGCAATGAGGAAATTTACTCTTCTTCATAAATGAAACACTGAATGACCAGAGGGAGAAGCACAGATACAAGAGACCCAAGATGAACAGAAAAAAAGGCTGAAGCAATACAATGGGTCATTTTCTGTTACCTAAAGTAAATTGACTGCCATACTAGATTATTTATTTATTGGTTGTTTTCAGACAATAATAAACCTGAAGACTAATGTTAGGAACAATGTATTTTATGATTCTCGTACTAAAGGCACAAGGTTACATTTAGAATATAAAAATGGCATTAATTAATATACAATTTTAGTACTAAAGTAGCGTTGCCTACTATACAAAATATATATTATTTCTAGCAAGTTTGGAAAATATAGACAACACGTTAGAATAAGTATTTATATTTTTTCAACCCAAGAGAATGAAGTGATTACCTCCAGAGATAGTATACAGAAAGAAACTACCTGAGGCTTAACAATTCTGGACAGAGATTTTCCAATGAAACTAAGAATTGACCATCAAATATATTAGGAACTTATGAGTGGGGTTTTTTTCCTTTCTATTTTTGTTGTCGTTTTCCACAGAAGTCACAATAAAGGAGAGTTACATTTAAGAAGGTGGGAGAGATTTTAAGTCTAAGTACTTATTTGACAAAATGTAGGTCATTAATGATTGCAAAAAGTACAATGTCACTTTTCAGTGATTGAGATGAATCTAGATTAAAACAGGCTACAAAGGATATGGAGACTTTAATTTGGTAATATAGAGGATTACATATAAAAACACTATGGTTACAAAATGCTTAGAAAAACTCAAAATTAACATTTTAAAAATAAATATCTGAATGTACAGAAAAAGTAGAGGCAGCATTAGAAGTCAAAAATAAAAGCAGAGTTGAAATACAGACTTATTTTCTCTTGTGAAAATCTAGAGGCTAGACTGTATAATCAGACAATTTTGATTTAACAAACAGTAAAAATAGGGTTAATTACCTTTATGTATTGAGAAGGCTTGGACCAAAATCCCTGCAAAACTAGAACACTGAATATAAAGAAAGAATAGAAACAATTCATTATTAAAAAAACAAAAACAAAAACTCTCATAGAAAGTTGTCATCTTTGGCTTATTTTCTAGGTGGATAAACAGTTTCTCCAAAGATTTGTAAGACCTGATATGTCCTCACACAAGATTGTGTTCAAATTTATGCTAATGAATTAACAGTGGAAATATAGTGGTCAGTTAGTTCTGAGTCACCTTTCTCTACCTGGAAACAATTCAATACTATAAAGAAAATATTTGTTATTTTTTTAAAAATTGGAAGTTTGAGGAAACCTCATATTATAATTTATATGTATGACATCCCAAATGAAATTAAGATAATCAGAGTATTCAGCAAGTCCCACAAGAAGTTGCAATAATATAGCAAAAAGCATGGCCTGTATGAAGGGTTCTCATAATGCTAGAGGTTTGAAATGGTTTTCTATAAGAAGAAACAACTCTGAATGGAAATTACAACTATTAAGGCTAATAGTGCATAAAAACTGTGGACTCTGAAGAGAGCAAGTACAAAAGTGCTTAGGGGAGCTCAAAGGAGAACAGAGAAAGCATGATGAATGAATGAATGAATGAATGGAATAAAATAAACTTCTTAAAGAAACTATTACTTGGAAGCAAAGGCTTTGCCACCTGGGGCCCCGCCTTTGAGCGAACTGAAGGAGGTCATAGTTGGCAATACAACACCCCTAAAACTGGTAAATTCTTAGAGGCATGGCCTCTCACGCACGTCAAATATTAATGGAAGGGTATGTCAGTGTGACTACAGAGGAGACAGTTCTCAATGTGGAAAAGATAGAGCGTGGCCTGAACATTTAACTGGCTCAATCCCATCTCAACAGGAAACTTTCGCGAATAGCTTGTGTAGAAAAATCCAATTCTTTCAAATATGTGTAGCAGAAAGAATTGGCATGACGTTTATAGAAAGACATTGAGAGAGCGAAAAGGGAGCTTATGTGAGAGAATGAGAAAGCTAGAGAGATAGCTACACTCTTTCCCAGCTGTTCTTTAGAGAGAGCTAAAATTTTCCCATGAAGACAAATTCATGTCATGGAAGGGCACAATATCTAGGAAAGATCATTCTAGAGTGAAAAGCAAGGCATGTTCTAGTAATAATATTAGGTATCGGAGGAGACGTCTCTTTCTTGTATTTAGAGGTGCACAATAATATAGCATTTTTCTATGCTAAAAGTGTCTTTAAGAGCATGAGATTTTTGCTAAAGGGTCAAGAAAGGATAATGGAAGCGTAAATTCTTGATGAGGTGAGAGAGAAAGCCACTCACATGTGGAAAGAGACTGATTATTGCAAAGATAAGTGACGCCTCTTAGGCAGAAATAGTAAAGAAGAAGGAAAACAAGTAGATATTGATATGTTCATAGACTAGCCCTGAGAAGATTGAAATGTTCCTGACAGTTTCTATTTTCACAGTGAAATATAAGGTAATTATCAGCTCAAATTGTGTATTTGATCACAATAAGAGATGAGGGATGTTCGAAGAATGAGGAGAAGGTAAAAATATTGTACAGAAAAGAGATGTGAACTGAATGATGCATCATTTAAAAAAAATGATGTCCAATAGCATGAGAAAGGGTATGAAAGGGTATGAAAAAAGCTCAAAAATACAATGTTTCTTATAGATGTTATAATACTCATAAAAATCATAAGTAGTACATAAATTAAAATTGGTGCTACCCCATACTCCCAAGGACACATCCTCTTGTATTCAGATAATTTCCTATTGTATCTAGATGGCAAATGTTAACAGTTGGAAGGTCTAGTCTTGGAAATATTTTTCTATAAATGCATTGAGATATGTGTATATGTACATATATATTACTTGTCTATCTCCCTGTCTATCATCTCTCTCTCTCTATCACCTATCCTCAATCTATCATCTATCTATCTATTATCTATCAGCTAATTTATGTTCTTTTACAAAAGTGGTATCTACTTTCCTTTGTATCCTCTTTTTTTTCAGTATATAAATCTATTTTATTCTTATAATGGCTCTATGGTACTTATAAAACAAATATATTATACATCATTTATGTACTTTCCTGCTTTTTAAAATTCAAATGATTGCCAGATTTACTACTTTAAAAATATATAATATGAGCAGTGTGCATGTATATTTATAAGCGCTGGTGGGAATAGGATTAGACTAATGTCACCTTCTAAAATCTGTTACATTTGTTTTTATGTAGTGTTTGTTTATTAGTGTTGCTTGTATATATTCCTTTAGTATACTTTTCTAGTATTTCCTGTGAAAATAATAGATATTTTCCTTAATTATGTTGGTTTGTGCATGATGTCTTATTTTTGTCTTAGCACATTTGTTATTTACTAATATTTGCTGATACCACCTAAAATTAGTTTATCAAAGTCTTCTTGAAAGTCTTAATAGAATTTAAGACCATATCCTGACCCCTGAGCCACCTTCTGGTAGTATGTGAGAAAGGTATGACTATAGGACTATTTAGAAATATTTGTTCCTATATTTCAAAAAGCAGAGCGGCAAAATATATTAATGTACATGACACATGCTATCAAATATATCAACATATATAACACACATATATACACATAAAAAACATGTTACCATTATTATGTATATAATTGGGTACATGAGACACAAAAGTGAATATAAATATGTGTGCACACACAGAATATCTCTGTGGCATACAGGAGAAACTGCCAAGGGTTATGGCTCTCATGAAGGACACTGAGATAGAAATACAGCTTATTTTAACTTTTCATCAACTGCTCTTTTAACCATTTGAATTTTTTACTATTACATGTTTGTATTTTTTCACTGGTAATTAAATAATTATAAATCATTTAAAACATAAAAGTAAAATTATGTGGATAGCTTTATACCCAATTCTGCCTTTGGAGAATGTTAAGTTCTTTAGTGTACGTTGCTAAGACTTTATTTAAACATAAAATGACTGTTAAAATATTACCAGTGAAAGAGAACTAATATTTTTAAAGTTCTGAATAATGCTGCATGATGTGCTAAGCATTTATAGATGTTAAAATGTTTAATCATCACATCCTGTCATCGACTTATGAAAGTGATGTTATTATCTCATGTTTTAAGAGAGCACACTTAACAAGACAAATAATTATTAAAGACTGAGTAGTTTCATTTATAGAGGCAGGATGTCAATTCTGTTCTCACCGATAGTAAAATAACACAGGTAGTATGATTAGATAACACTGAAAATATAGAAATAACATTAGATAGATGTGTAAAGAAAAAGAGAACGTATTTCAGAATAATCCTGTGTAAACAACAAATGAAGCTTATTCAGCAGGAGAGAAATCAGGGGGAGGAGAAAAATAACAAAGAACAAAAATAGAAGAAGTTAATTGCTGGAACTACTGAGTTTAAAAAGGCAAAAGAAACAGAAAACCATCTGGAAGCTGTCGTAGTTCTGTCTGTAATTCAAAAAAGAAGAAAGTGATAGCAAAGAAGAGGACAACGACAGGGAGACTTCCAGGTGGGAAGGATGTGAAATGACAGATGAAAATACATGAGGCAGAAGTAAAAGAGAACGTCACTAGAGATGCCTTTATTAATTTATAAACTTGCCGAGAACGATAAAAACAATCAGTCACTATCAGGATTGAATGGCCCATATGACAAATAGGTCAGAGGTGAATTATCATTTGAATAATGATAGCAATTCAAAAATATAGGTGATAATTTACCGTATAAACATAATGACTAAGCTATGGGTATAAAAATACAACAATTTGAACATGAGAGGCAATATTTTAAAAATACACAGATCCTATTGCTTTGTGTGTGTGTGCGTGTGTGTGTATGTTTGTGTGACAGCTGACAGTGAGTGAATAATGAAGGATTTCTATGAAGACATGAAAGTAAACGCAATCAACTTTATCAAGAAGTATGTCCGTATAAGTAAAAAAAAGGCAAGTTCACATATTGCTAAACCTATAAAAATAACCTAAGATGGCTAGGATGATTTCATATTTTGGAGTGCGAAAATTTAATATTTTAGAATTCACGAGAAGGAAAATAATAACCAGTAGGCTTGTAGGGTCTACTAACTCAAAATGGAATATTGTGATAATTTCTAGAAGTGAGATGAAAACGGCCATATTACCAGCACAGCTTGATGAGAGTGTATGTGTGACAGGAGACTTCACGCATAATTGGAAGTCCTAGAAAACGGCCTCTTTTAGATGTACCAGACCTTACCATGCATAAGGAACTTAGAACTGTTAGAAATAAAATTATGCATAATGGAAGATTAATTAGCAGATAAATCAGAACCCAATAAAGAGAAAGTGAATTTTGAGACTGTAAATGGAGGATGAGAGAGGTAGAGGAACTAAATTAGAAATGTTAATGTTGGTACTAAAATAAGAATAATAGATTTAAGAAGACAGGGACCTTCGTATATGAAAGAGAAAAAGAATAGTACAGTACTTTCAAAGAAAGATAGTCCCGAAGGAAGGGAAAGTGGAAAGCAGAGAGAGAAATAAATTTGAGACAGAAAATTTTATGCACAGGAAGAGGAAAAAATAAACATGTGGATGAAATATACATGAGCTTTTCAAAAGCAGCATAAAGAGAGAGAAACCAGCAAAGATCTAAAAGCTCAAATGAACCCTTCCTGTGAACAATCTCTATAGCCTATATCATCTTCTAAGAATTCTTCACATAGGCAATATCCAGTCATATTTCTGGAAAGGAAAGAAATCCCAACTATGAAAAACTGTGCAAAATACTTTTCTGAGGTGTAAGTCTTTTAATTGTGAAGGAAAATGAAGCCCCGTGTGAGCACAAACATGAGTTTAGAATGGTGAGTAGAGACAGATCTGACTGGCAGCCAGTAAAGCACTTCTCTCAGATGACTGTACCAGTGCCCATGATGGACTGAGCTTTTGTCAATACTTATTATTTTCTTTCTTAAAACAAATATTTATATTGGTGTAGAACACAAGTAAAGGTCTACAGGTAGTAATGGTCTTCAAATGACGGTATTATTTAAAATCGTCTGAATGTTAATATTATGTTTTAAGAACTGTGTTAAGAACTGTAAATAGATGAACTCATTTAGGTTCCAGGGTGAGCCAATTATTAAGTGTAAGTATTTGGATTTTAACCTCAGGAGACAGAAAGAGAAGCTATGCGTGTAGTCACTGCATCACACTATTTGGATAACCTTTAGTGGGAAGCCTGAAGTATATTCGAGAGACCAATAAAAAGACCATAATTGCAGAGTAGAGCCGGTCTTCAGTTAACAAATGGAAGTAGAGGAAGTATTTCCTGATATAATAATTTGGCAAATGGTGGAGAGACATAGCCGTGGAGAGGGAGTTGGTAGAAAGGGTGATGGACCGAGCTTAAGAACATGCAAAGCCACTTGGGACGTGCAGAACAGGATACCAGGGGGTCTACATTTCAAGAGCTGACTATTGAAAACAAAGATAAATGATATATTGGATTAGACATGAGCAGTTTCTTTAAGGAGAGTGAGCTTTGGATTTAACGGCCAGAAGTATCTCACTCAGGTTGATTCATGATTAGGTGCAGGCCAAAGTCTGAACTCCTTGTTCACCTTGCCCGTGATGGGTGCAATCCTAGGGTCTCCAGTCTCCAAGCCCAGGCCACCAAGGCTGGTAAAGTTATCTGTTTATGAGCGATACTGGAAAGAATATTTCATACATTTCTTAGACTATAACAACAATAAAGTAGTGAATGTAAAGACCATTTTACCTGAACGTAAACCATGTTATTTGAATGTCAGAGAACATATCACCTAAATATAAACCCAAGTTAAAAAAATTCAATTAGTTATTATATATTTATCGTTTTTTGTTAAAGCTTTCTGTCTTTTGTCAAACAAACATCTACTGAATGCCCAAGATGTGTCCAGTACTTTGATCAAAGAAGAAGATAAAATGGTGAACAAAAATAAACCATCACAGATCTTAGGACCTTAGAGGACTTCTAATTTAGTATGCGGACAGGAGACAGATATTGATCAAATACTCATACAGATAAATGTATAATTACAAAAGATATATGCACACTCAGTGAAGAAGAACATGAATCTGCGAGCACACGTTAACAATAGCAAAAACAAGAAGAAATGGATTCGCTTGGGGAAATCACAAAAACATCCTTGAGAAAATGATGTTTCTAGTGAGAGATGAAGAATTGAGAATTGTTAATTATGTATAAGTGGCTGGGAGGAAGTCATGGCACAACGTGCCAGGCAAAGGCATAAGTTATGCAGACTCTCGAATTGGATGGAACATGACTTTCCAGACATTTGAAGAATGCAGTCTTAGCTCGGGCGTGGATAGACTAGGTGTGTTTGAGATGTGAGTGAGGAGATAGAAATAGGTAGGCTCACGAGCCTGATGAGCTATGTTGAAAATTTTGATCTCTGTTCCCCAAAGCAGTTGGAAACTAACACAGGGTTTTAGAAAACAAAACAAACAAACAAACAAAACTGATGTGATTACATTTTTTAAAAAGGATAACTCTGACTTCAGTACAGATTGAAGGAGGGCAGGAGACTAATTAGAAGGCTATTATGCCAGCCCAGGCTGACGATAGTAACTTGGACCTCTGAGTTGGCAGAGTGATGGAGATAATTGGACAGTTTGAGATATGTCAATAAGAACTGGCATTCTGAATTCCATTTTAAGACTCTTCCAAATAGTTTTGATAACACATTGGTATTTTAAAATATTAATAATTTGAACTTTTTACATAAGTACATTTTTTTTTTGCTTATTTGGATAACAGCTCTAACAATCACAATACTAAGATTTAATTGTAGTTGTCTTTTCATTGCATCAAAATGAAAGTTGCACTTCTTTATATTTGTTTCACAAGTATTTCTTGATCATTAATCTCTCTTATCCTATCTTGATAAACCTCCAGTTTTCCCATTATTCATCCATATGACATCCTCTGGAGTATGATTGACACCATAGCTACTTCATATTTGCAATGGAATGTTTCATTTACATAACATTTATCCAACTTAATGAAACATTCCTGCACCCCTGAAACTGGCCTTCTACAAATAATAAATGTGTTGCTGGAAAATTTTGTCACCCTTTTCTTGTCATCACTCTCTTTTTCGTTTTACTGCAACATTTACCACTTCATAGCCCGTGCAATTTCGCTCTTCTGCCATGGAGACAGAGTGTACATTGCTCTGCTCTGGAATGACTACTGTCCCATTTAGCTAACTGCAGACAATTGGCTCATTTAGAAAACATTTTACCACCCAGGCAGAAATGGGTAACAAAGGCACTAAGGGCCTTTGGAGGTTTTTTTTTTTTTTTTTAAACTCCTAAGACATTTCTAGGAAACTTTGTAAAATTAGATCCAGATAATTTTCTTACAGTAAGAAACAGTTATTAATAAATAATCTTGTCCATGTCAGACGGAGGGTATTCATGAAAGAGCAGAGGATGCATAGTTATAGTACCTGTGTTCAGATTCTGACCCAAACCACTTTCTAGCATGTGAAGTTTAGAAAATCACAGTACTTTGCCTCTATTTCTTCATTGGTTGATGAGTACAATACTGTGCTCCTCCCCCTCAGGGTTATGGAGATGGATAAAGAAAATCATAGCCTTGTGAAATACTCCTTAAAAATTGGATTCCTCACCTTATGTGCATTTGGAGGTGTTAAGTCGTTCATGCTATTTTATGCAAAATTGTAAATTTTGTGCATTTCTCTGTACGAGGATTTATTAAATTCTCAAATTAATCCCTGGACATCTATCAAATATCAACTACTCGATCGTGTTAGGTGTTATCATCACGCATCATTACTGTCACCATTGAGAGTGGCCGGCCCAGCACAAGGAGCACAAACTTCGGAGCTGTGCCCACCTGGAGCTGACCCTGTCAGGTCACAGATGTACTCACCAGAAATAGTTTTGCTTCTTCATTCTTAAAATGAAACTTGTAACTTGTAAATAAATGAGGATTTACAGAGTAGGATTCAATTAACATAGTTCTTTTATTTCTCTCCTAGTAATTATTTAGCTAAGCGTTCTGAGTGGCATGTAATAGTAACAATTTAGAAGTGAGATTTTCTATATTAGGTGTTTTTCTTAATTAAGGGCTCTGTCTTATATAATTTAGTGATTAACAAGAGAACTTTATGGGACTTTTGATAGAATTATTTTTAAACTTGAATTGTTATTAGGTTCAAAATCAATCCCTGAAGTTAATATAAATTTACTTGGGAATGTGTGTGTGTGTGTGTGTGTGTGTGTGTGTGTCCTATATTTTGAGAACTCTGTCTCTAAACTGATTTTTTGTGTGTGAAATACCAACAAATTCTTGTCTTTTCATATAATGTAGTCAGTTTTCCCCCTAATGTCTAAAGAATGTTGGCCATATTCATATACAGAATCCTTTTCTAGAATAAAAACTCTTGTATTTTTCTCTGTTAATTTGTCAGTATAGTTCATTTACAAATTCATCATGACCGTTTGACTGCCATGTTATCCAGTAAATAATTTTCCGTCTTGAATAATTTAAGAAACCTTTTGAAAAAAAAATTCATAGCGAACATAACAGTACGTTGGGCTTGTGGGATTATGTGTCTAAGGAAGATGATAGTCACAGAAAAATCGAGTAGGTATGTTTATTTACCTAGTGTGTGTTAACATCAGTAGGACCATGTACTTGTAGAGCTGGAACGAAACTTAAAACTCATACTCTGGCTTTTTCATTAATCACGTAGAAGACAGTAATGGGTGCATTGCTAAGTATTCACAGGAGGCTGAGCCACATCTATCACGTGCATAGCATTTATGTATTGCTTAGTGTACGCTGAGCCCTGCACTTAGCCCATCAAATCATCTTATTTAGTTTTTGCCGCCACACTATGATAGTTTTATCCCCATTTTATAAAGAAACATGAGTTTCTAAAATCTTGTTAAGGAACGTGGTATAAGATTACAAAACTACTATTGGGTGGAATCTGGGTTCAAAGCCAGGTCTTTTCATTTTAAACTTGTGCTATTGAGTACTGTGCAGTATACTAACATCATGGTTATCGTATTCCACGACACCCCAGTTTCTGTCTACGGGATTTGTATTATAAACCAACTATATTTGGTTACGTATTTCATTCTACTTTATAGGCATGGATGGTAGCTCAAAGCTAATAAAGCATTAATGACGGTGGCATGGGTAACCGAAGGGCACTTTAGTGTTGCAATTTGCTATCTCCTGGTATTCAAGGACATGTGGCCAAAGTAATGGCTATATTTTCTTTCAAGTAGATCAAAGGGCCAAATAGAAAATAGCTTGAGTTCAGTAGTATTTATATGTATTACTTTTTAACCTAATATACCAAATCTTTTATTCACAAAGATTCTCTCACATGAATAAAATTATTTTATTTCCATTTTTTGGCTGAACATATAATAGCCTAACTGTTCAAATCCTGCTGGATTTGTTTTTATTGATTAAGCTTTTTACGTTTTATCTTCCATTAACAAATGAGTCTCTATCACTCATATATTTAAATGCATCCCCTCAAAATATGTTTATCGAATAAATTAAGTCATGAAATTTATTTGTCGTATCTATTAAATTATGATTTGTAAGCTCTTGTAAAGGAAGTCATCTTTATATTCTAACATTTAATGTGAATGGCTGCATATTCCTTAAATTAAAAGCACACTGATGAATAAATCCAACCAGCTCCGAGCCAAGTGCCTTTCCTTTCCTGGCTCTCTGCAACACACTTCCTCTTGTCTTTCAAGTACTCTTTCAAGTACAAGGACTCTTACCCTCTCCCAATCTCTCCTTGTTTTTTTCTCTTTCTCTTCTTCATGTATTCTCATTTTTCTATTCTATCAGTGTACAAACATCCTGTTACATGTCACTTGAAAACACTCAATACTCTCTATTGGCCTTAAATCCACTTCATTTACTTTTAAATGCAAAAATGTATTTTCAGTACTTGCTACTTCCACTTTTCTTCCTGATTCTCCCTTGAAACCCATCCAAATGTTTACAGCACAGCCACTCCTCTGAAACACCTGTCAAGTCGCTAATGGACTCCACCTGACACATCCACCGAGCAAATCCTCACTTCCTCCTGGTTGACACACAAGCAGTAGTTAAAAAGGATGAACGGATGATCTTTCTTTTCCAAACATTTTTTTTGACATTGTTATTTCAATTCTTTCTTTTTTTTACTTCTCTTCTGCCAATTTTTTTTTATCTCTCTGAGCTGAATGTATCGAAGAGTCCCTGGTCACTTTTTTCTATAGTCACATCCCTGGTACTAGCATTTAGTCTAAGCATTCTATATTAACCACATATCTATGTCTTTAAAATCTCTATCTCTCTGATTATTTGTGTGAACCACAAATTTGTTTACAAGCTACCTACTTCTCATAGAGATGTTTAATAGTCATCATAAACTTAACATATTCCCAAAACGAATTTGATCTCTTAGCTGTTCAGGCCACACTTGGAGTTATTTCTGATTCCCTTTTTCTCTTATAACCCACATCTAAATTTAAGAGCAAATTCTGTTTCTTTCTATCATCAGTGTGCATAATGCATCACTTTATTTAAAGCTCCCGTGGTTAACATCTTGTCCAAACTATCTTTATCTTTCACCTGCATTACTTACATAGTTTTCTACTTTATCCTTGCTCTCTATTTTTTTTCTTGCCTGATAGTATATTTTTTCAACCCATCTGTAAAAGGAATTCTTTTAAACATAGGTTACATTTGCTCCTCTGTTCAAACTATTCAGCTGTTCTGCATCCCACCCAAAATAGTCTTTATCATGGCCTGGCTGTCTTACCTTTTGACATTGTCTCCTGTTCGTTCCCCCAGTAAACTGTCTCCTCCCAACCACAGCATGATCTTGCTGATGCGTGAACGTGTTTGGTAAACTCCCTCTGCAGTGCTTTTATACGTGATGTCCTCTCTGCCTTAGGTGCTTTCTTCATATTTTTGCTCAAATATCTTTTTCTTAGTAAGGCCATACTCAATCATCCCATGTAAAATGTGACAAGACATGCTTCCTGACAGGCACTTCTTATTTTTCTGACTATTTTGTGCTTTATTTCCACTCAATGTATGTGCCAAAGGCAGGGAGATTTTATTTTTCTTCTTCACAGTACTATCACTAGAGTCTGGCACATAGTAGAACTCAAAAAATATTTGCTGCATGAATGAGTGAAGAATGAAGCCATTTGCTCCCATGCATACTGTTTTTCTGACCTGTTATATCAAACAGTGTGTTCTCAGTGAAATTTTGAGTAGTTGAGACTTATACCCTTTTGGCTCGCTCCTATATTGTTTCCTATTAAATTGATTATGATGCAATATCTTAGTCTTGGCTGCATCTCTTAATTGTGATCCTCTTTTCATTTTTAAACTAATTTTTTCTTCATTTCTTTGGCCTCAGACTTTATACTACTCCACAAATACTGCGACATGGATCATACCTATTATCTGTGATGGCCTTTATGGTTGTTTACTGACAAGAAGAGGTCACTACTCTCCCATCGTTTAGCAGAAACTGACTTCACACCCAACTACAGGAGTAGGTCTGAATTGATCTAAAATAAGCATGGTCAGTTTATTTATATTTTCACAGTGATTGCTTCAGTTAATGTAAGCCTAAGCCAATTTGCCTATGGCATTTACTTGGCAACTATGATTATTTTAGAATGAAGTTCAGAATACTGGCTGGAAATTCTGGCACACGGATAATCTCCTTCTGGGTAATGGGTTGGTGTTTATGAAGTCTGGTATTCCTGTTGCCTTTTAGTATTAGCTCAGGAATTACAACCAAATGATGTAATTAACAAATGGAGAAAAGCCGAAGAAATGAGCCATACCCTGATTAAACTGAACTTGAACTTTTTGTTCCTCGAGGAAATGAGTTTCCTGAATGCTTAAGCCAATAGCAGGTTGTTGTGTTTTTTTATTTGCTACTAAAAATTCCTATTAAAATATACTGTCCTGTTTCACCCTGTCAAAGCCAAGACCTAAATAACACCTATATTTACCTTTACAAATATAAGTTTTGTTGATGTTGTTTGTTTTCAGAAAGGGAAATTGGAAATCGGAATTTTAATTCACAATTCGTTTTTTTTCCAACAATAATCATGGTTAGTAACATCCATACTTAATCGTTTTCCCTCTCTGAAAGAAAAAATAACGTTTACAATTTTTAATATATTGGAGCCATCGAGAAACACATACCTGAGATTCATTTGAAGCATAGTACAGTCTCTTTTTAGTTAGAGCCAGGTACTATAGTACTGTGTGAGCAAGGCCAGGCTATTGGCTACTACTGAGTTGAAATGTCTAGACTCATTCTCTTTTTTGTTTGTTTTTAATCGAGGTAAAATATACACAACATAAACTGTGTCATCTTAACCATTCGTATATTAGATGCATTCACATTGTTTTGTAACTATTGGCAGCATCCACCTGCCGACCCCTTTTCATCTTGCAAAACTAAAAACTGTACCTATTAAACAATAACTCTCCATTTCCTCCTTCCCCCAGCCCCTGACCAGAGAAAATATGTACATATATATCTATATTCACCAATGCTAGAATAATTAAGTAAGTATGGCCAATTCATTTAATAAGCATTATTGGATAAACCTTATTTCATACTGTTTATGTAAAAATCTAAACAGAGATACAGAGATAAAGGAAACAGAGACAAAGTGAGAGAGAGGGAGAGGCCACTCGGACTAGAAAGTGTTTACTGAAATGTTCACATTGGTTTAGAAAGTGAGTTTCAAGTGATGTTTCCTTTCTTTTTTGTAAGCATCTCCATTGGGATTTTTTTTTTTTCAAAATAAGGTAGAATTTTTACAGCTGGAATAAAGTTATTTCCAAAAGAAAAACAAATTTGTTATGCATTTCCCATTGCTTAGATATTGAGGTGGTATTAAATCAAAGACAAAAAATATTTGAAATAGCTAAATGTCTCCAGCAGAGTGGAGAGTTAAGTATTGTTGCAGAGTGAAAGCTACATCCATGTGAGTGAAATTAATTTGTGCTCAGTTGTTGATAATGATTAGAAATTTACACAGAATTTAGATAAGAGAAAAATCAGTGTGGAGCAGAGCGTTGGAACTAAATTTCATGCAGAAAGTTAAGTTTTATCTTGTGACTTTTGATCTTGTAAACAGCGTTAACAAATGCAGGTGAAAAGACTAAGAATTAGAGTGATCTCAGAGGGACTAAGATTTGTGATAGATTTAATTTTAGGTCAAGTTTTAAGGACATGATAAATTGTAATTGTACAGCAAATGAAAATATTTTTTCAGTCTCTAAATTCCAAGAGTGAATATGTAGACAGAAACTGGAATAATTGCATGTCTGAAGAAGTTATCAAAACGTGTATCATCTCTTTCCTATGCTTGTTACATGTTGACATTTAGAAAAAAATGCCAGACGTTTAATTATTGTCATCTGATTAAATTAAATTAAATTAAATTAAATTAATTAAATTAAATAACAACATTTATTTTTCCAGATGTCAATCCTGCACATGTATATGATCTCAATATCAGGGTGTTAAATTTCCTTGAGATACCTATCATCGATGTTTGCTCTCTATTAGTTTTCCTTCTATTTGTTTTCCTTCTGTCTTCTCTGTATTGTAAAGGAGATAAAGTAAAAAAGATTTATGTCTGACTAAATTTTAGCATCTGCTCTATCCTCTCATTATATTCCTGTTCTAAATGTAGTGCTGTTGTTGAAAAATTGCCCTTGTCAGCAAGAAAAATTGCTTAGCAATATGATCTAATATATTTCTCTTGTTCTTAAGGCAGAAATCTTTCTAGTAACCATATTACATGGATGTGTTTCTTGTAATCTAATGAACATCTTATGAAACTACCACTAATTAGCAGAATATTTAATACTGGCCCAGTAATGGAGAATCTGCTTTTCTATCCTACAGATTCTAAGGAATATTGTCTCCTACATCACAGGTAACTGACAGTCAATGAGTGCTTAGAAAGGAAAGTTTGCATTAAACTCTGTGTTATTTGTGTCCTAACTGGTAAAACCAGGTCCTTAATGCAAAGGCCGATGAACCACATTCCTTACAAACAGATAAACAGACTGTCTACACAAAACAAGAGTCCCAGCCTTTCTTCTTTTAGCAGGGACAGTGAGTTTATTAAGAAGACCTGAAGTTCTTGGGTGTAGGCAGGGAAGGAAGTGATAATTTCGTTTTTTTTTTTTTTCCTTTGATGGCACAAGTAATACCATTGAGTCATTGAAGGTGGGTACCTACATAGAATGTGGGGTCTCCATAGCCCTGAGAGCTGACGCTGATGCTCTCCCAGAGGGCCAAGTGGCTATGGGGTTCAGGTGTATTGTCTTTCTGAATGTGGACAGTATATGATGTGCCCAGACACTGTTGCATCATTCTGAAGATTCCTCTATGACATCTGTACCTTTTTTGGGGTGTGTGTGTGGGGGGGGGTTGTCAGCCAGCCTTTGCCTTTGTACTGCTGCGCTCACAGTCTGAAAGAGCTGAATTAAGTACCACACACCATCTCACCATTAAGTGTTCCTTTTTCGTTGTTTAAACCTGCTAGTCAACTAGATAAGTAAGCAACATTTGAACAGGAGGTATGCAAATGTTGGAGGGCTGTCACGTGACTCCAACCAAAGTAACCTAACTAAAGAAGTGGGCAAATACTGAGCTTTTCCCCTTCTAGGTGAGTGTAATCTAAGACAGTACGCAGGAAGTCCGGGGAATCTCAAGTCCATGATATGGTAAATGAAATGACAAATGAATGGATACTATTAGTTTTTACTTAGAGCATAAAGAGCAAATAATTTTCTATCTTTCCAGTCCAAGGTGTCTTCTTTCTTTGTTTCAAGTGTACGGTAATGGTGCTCAGCCAAGGACCATCCTCATTAAGAACACATAGAATGATTTTGGCAAATTGCACATCTCTGCCGTGAGTGAGGGTGGAAAGAATTAGAACTTCCAAAGAAGTCAGTTGTTTGTAGAATGGCAAATTTCCTAGATTTTGTGACATCCACCTTCTGCTCATGTCACCTCCCAGGTGGGAATCCTGGTTCGAGATGGCTAGCTTAAAACACAACTAAATCTATAGGGATAGTTTAGAATTGTAAAAAAACAAACAATTAACAGCAACTTTTCTATCGACTGGCTTTGGTGCACCTTATTGTTCCTTTATAGCACCAGATTTATTGTAGCACTAAAAACTGATTTTATACTTTTGATTATAAATCGTCTCTTAGACGGCCAGACCAGCCCACATAAGAAAGTAGGGTGTTATAAAAGAAGCAGTCTTCCCAAAACATTTTATGAAATTATTTGCTTGAAAGCATTAAGTTCTGATGGTGAAGTGACAAACATTATAGCCTCATGTGAAACTGCCTACCTATTTACGAGTTAAGAGATGAGGAGAAAAGCTTATATGTGAGAATTTTTATTAGTGAATTTATCATTCTTGATATGCTTTTTGGTTATTATAGTAAATTGCTTTTAAAACTTAGTGTTATATATGTATTAAATTTCTTGGGGCTGACATTGGTTTATAAAATTATATCGGTTTCAAGTGTATAATTCAGTAATACATTATCTGTATATCGCATCACGTGTTCACCACCCAAAGTCAAATCTGCTTTCATCACCATGTACTTGACCCCTTTTACCCTTTTCTACCTCTTCCCTCCACCCTTTTCGTCTGGTAACCAATAAACTGTTGTCTGCGTCTGTAAGTTTTGGTCTGTTTGTCTTGTTCATTTGTTGCTTCCAGTTTTATATCTCACATACGAGTGAGATCATGTGGTTCTCGAATTTTGTGCCTGACTTATTTTGCTTAGCATGAGAATGTCGAGTTCCATCTCTGTTGTTGCTAATGGCAGCATTTCGTCTTTTCTGATGGCTGAGTAATATTTCATTTTATATATGTACCATATCTTTATCCAATCATCTATCATAAGACACTTCCATGTCTTGGCCACTGCAAATAATGCTGCAATGAATTCTGGGGTGCATATATCTTTAGAGATGAATGTTTTCAACTTTGGGGGAGGTCGGTACCCAGAAGAGGGGTTTCTGGTAGTGTGTATGGTAATTCTATCCTTAATTTTTTGAAGAACCTTTAGGCTGTTTCCATAGTGGCTGTACTAATTTCAATTCCCACCAGCAATTTATAAGAATTCCTTTTTCACCCACAACCTCTCCAACACTTATTACCCGTCTCGTTAATAATAGTCATTCTTACAGATGTAAGGTGGTATCTCATTGTGGTTTCGATTTGCATGTCCCTGATAGCTAGTGCTGTTGAGCATCATATGTCCATTGGCCATTTGTGTGTCTTCTTGGGAGAAATGAATGGGACTGTATCAAACTAAAAAGCTGCACAGAAAAAGAAGCCATCAACAAAACAAAGAGGCAGCCAAATGAGTGGGAGAAGACACTATGCCTCCGATAAGGAGCTAGTATCAAGAATATAGAAAGAGCTTTTATAACTCAACTGTAAAAAAAAAATCCAATTAGAAAGTGGGCAGAGGATATAAAACTGAGTTTTAGCAGAAAGTTATTTTGCGAGGCATGAATCTTTTTATTTTTTCAACTTAATTGAGATATTATTTACAAATAAAAATTGTATATATTTAGGTTGTACAATGTGGCGTTTTAGAGGTATAGAACGTGATGATTTAATTTACATACATATTGTGAAATGATTACCATCATCATGTTAATTGACATATTTATCACCTCACAGTTACTTTTGTGTGTGTGTGTGTGTGTGTGTGTGTGTATAGTGAGAACACTTGAGATCTACCCCTCAGCAAACTTCACATATACAATGCAGCATTATTAACTCTAATAGTATAGTATTATAATCCAAGATATTACTAATATTGTTAACAATAATTAATAGCATCACTAACTGTAACATTGTACTGTCGATCCTCAGATCTTACTCATAACTGACAGCTTGTACCGTTTTACCAACATCTCCCCATTTCTCCCACCTCCCAGCCCCGGTCTACCACCATTGTACTCTCTGCTTCTACGAGTTCAACATTTTTAGACTCAACATATAAAAACATTTTTATACATGGATCAAAATAGTATATAAACTAGTATATGCTAATGTGTGACAATGGTTCATTTTTAACTTCCCGTACATTTTCTACTCAAGTTACATACACATAGAAGTGACTTTAAGAATGCTTGCTTCCCTCTCAAGGAGGACTAGTTACATCAATTTCAGCGTTTATCCCAAAAACTATCTCAAAAGACATAATCTATTATTTTTTCAGCCTCACTGGAATCAAACTAGACATCAAATCGGACAAAGGACTCTCCTCAACTTGCAAAAGACTAAATGAAACATCTTCTATTTTAGCCAAACGCTTACCCAGGATATTGAGGAAAAAATTATGTATTTGTAATACCATCTATTATGACTTTGGAGCACAACTAAGAATATGTAGGAGAAATAAAGTTGCCCATTTATTTAAAAAATTAAAATAAAATAACACATTTATTAAATTTACGGATGTAAAGTCTACCAAATTGCAATCTAGACCAAGTCAAGTTATAATGCTTCATAGTATTAGACCATGTATTTGAGAAGAAAAATTGAGTGAGAAATTTGAAAGAACAGTTAAATTTACAGATACATGATATTATTGTGTATTATATATAGCTGATAAGTTGTATATTAAGTATATATATACACACACATATGTATCACAATCTAACTGCTATTTTCACACATATATCCATAACTGTTTTCTTGACCATGCAAAAACAGTCTTTAACATTAGCATTTAAAAACTCACAAAATCATAGTATGAAGAACTTGGCCTGCCATATAGACAGTTAATTAAATGCCAGCCTCTTATAGATGTTGAAAGGTGTGCAGGGATTTTTAAAAAGTTGACCAAATGTGAAAATAAGTTATAATAGACACTAATCATATTCCTTGAAACTTAAACAACGTGTAATGTAAGTTGGAGCACATAAAAAAATCGGGAAGGGAATTACAACTTAAAAAAAGTCTACTGTTACCAATAACTTGTTTGTTTACAATTACATATATTACTTGATGCATTTGTCACAGGCTTTACCTCCTCTCAGGCTTTCCAGTGGCTATGCAATCATGTTTTCCTTTCTCTCACTTGTCCTTGGATATACAATAATGCCCTTGCTGGCAGTGGCTGTGACCTTTAATTTGAATATCTTCAGGTTGAGCAAAGCATATTCCAATCCGCTCCTCGAGATCACGTCCCAGGGTCTCTCTGGATATTTGCTGCTGACGGTGGCACCTGTCAGTCATTGGCTTGCACCTTTCTGACAGTAATTCTTCCAGTGATTGGTGTACTTTACATATCAGGAGTGTGTTTCCATTAGTTTCTGTCTGTTTAGAAACCAAAAATAAATAAAGGCTTTGGAATAAGGAAAGGTTAGTTATGAATTGTGAACACATCCGTTAACAATGATATGCAATATTTGGCAAATGGCAGTTTTTCTGATCAACAGTATTGTTATCACCTAAGTATTTGTCCTGTAGCATCTTTATGAGGAATGGGGAAACTGATTAGCACACCATAAGGCTCAAGACATAACAGATTTCTATCTCCATTCCCTTTTCTTTCTCCTATATCTACCTTTTCTCCTTCTGTTCTATCTTCTGCTTTTTGAGTGAAGCGAATTATGTACTAATTAGCAAAAGAATATCAGAGATCGGAAGTATGGAAGGCGGCTTGGTGATGAAAGGGAGTGAACGCAGTGGCATTTAGTGGGTATGTTAAGGGCACGATGTAATAGAGGCCTGGATAAAGCAAGGGCCATGAAGATGGAAAGGCAAAAGGAAAACTGTAAGACAAAAATGCAGAGGTAGAAATAACAAGACCTGGGCGAGATTGAAATTTTAACAAGAGGTGTTTTATATGAGAGCGTAGCAGAAATGACTTACTACTATAACATTGAAAATTAGCAGACGAGTGTGTTGTACCTGTTTTTTCTTTTTTGGACAAATTTTTTAAAGGCAGGCAAGCACAATGTCTCTGTTCAGTGTGCTATGTTGTCCTCTGCCCTCGCACTGATACAATGGTGACTTAGACAAAGAAATTATCACCCTTATATTCTACTTCAGAGATTACCAAACGTCTTCTGTACAAGAACAGACAGCAAATATTTAGGCTTTGCTGGACGTGAGGTATTTTCTAGCACTAAAGCATACAAAGTCCACGTCTAATCATACCAACACTGTACATTTTCTAATAAGGTGTTATTTATGGGCACTAACATTTGGATTTTTAGAATTTTCCTGGAGGTGCCATCAAATGCTATTCTTCATTAAAAATTAAAAGAAACAGGATTAGCTCACAGACCGTACAAAGTGCAATGGATTGAGCAGGCAGCCCCAGTTACCTAATCAGGTGCTGCATTTCACATGAGAAGTCTAATTTAGCTTATGATGAGTTTGAGTGTTTTGGCACATACTTGTGAAGTTATCTAAAAAAAAATATTTGGAAGCGCTGAAGATGAAAAGCACAGGATTGACAGTCAAATGTATAGATTTAGATGTCAAGCACAAAAGGATTCAAACTGAGGAAGAGGAGATAAGTAAATTTTCATTAGAATTTTGGAAACCGACTGATTTGCATTCAAATTAAATTCAAAATAGATTCCAGGAAGGGGGGAAATCAGGCTAATATTTTACAGAGAAGAAAAAAAATACTTTTGTAAATAAGACATAATTTGATATAAAGCAATTCAGAGATCATAATGTTTAAAACAATTTTAAATTTATATCATCTTTTGCCTTCACTGTCTTAAAAACCACATGAAAAGATACCAAAAACATCAAAAGAGAAAAAAAAATAGCATCACCATGGGCTTCTACACACTCTGATCTATATTTTAGTCCTCAGAATAGAATTGAGAAAATCTAGGATATCATAAAATATTCTTGAAAAAGAATCAATTAACTTTTTACTATGTTTTTGAGAGTGAAATTACATCTTAATCTTTCTAATCAGTTCATTATAGATTTCTGAGTGATTTTTAATGATTTTATCGCTTTTTGAAATAGTTTCATATTTTTCAGCATCATATAATTATTTTTATTCTATTTTCCCACAAAGTGATATTATCCTTTCATAATGTTTATATAGTTTTGTGACTATGTTAGACACTTTCTCTTCCCTCTTTCTTTGTATACTAATGGTTTATAAATCTGTCAACTATCCATCAGTAACCATGTGGAGGGTGTAGTTTTTGTTAAATACGCAGAATCCTTTTGGATTATCAGTGGTGTCGTCATGTAGAGTTTAACCGAAGGTCAAAAAAAGTGATTTAAAAATCTTATTTTCTACCAATCTTTTCTTGACTGAGAGCTATCACTGTCAGAGGTAAAAACAAGATATTCTGTTCTCAATCACATCGTTTCTAATCTCAGTTGTCCCATCTGAGATGGTTTTGGGAAGCAATGGGGAGAATGAATAAAGACAGGAATTAAATAGAAATTGGAATAAAACTAATGTAAACAGTTAAACTGAACAGTATTTTATAGAAGCCATTAATAACAGTGAGTTATTTAAGATGGGCTTAGATTATAAAAGGAGAACATCATCTTCCATTTAAAAAGTCAGAGACACCAAGTTTTAAAGCTACGTTTTACTTGAATTTACATAGTAGGCTCTGCAGTTATCATGATAACTGAAGCCATGGGTGTGATTTGAGGCTTGAACCTCTTTGAGCCTAGCCTGGATGCACCTTTTCTGTAAAGGGCACACCATCTGTAAAAAGCCCTGAGGCCGTATTTCTAATCTTCCCTGACTTCTGCACTATTAGGACATTATATGTTCTGGAAAATTTAGTAGTTCTCTTGAAGACCTCAATATAAATCCACACTGACGCCAACACCTTTAGCTGAGAATCATGATTCTAGGTTTGCAGTCTGGACCTGAGCCAATGAAGTCTGATTTATGTCTAATTAGAGGTTTGGATTTCAGTTGCCAAAGAAAGCACAAATAAAAATGAATATACATCTGAACACTGCTTGGGAAAAATAAAATTCCAAAAGATATTTTAAAAAGCATTTTTAGTGGACAAATAAATCCTTTATGATTCAGTATATTTCTTTCTTTAAATATAAATTAATCATCGTTTCACCTCACTTTTTGTATAAATATTTAGATTACTGCCTAAAGTCTCTTATTTTAAGCATAGAGAGGCTTAGATAACACTTTGAGATTTACTACAATAAATCTATTTTCAATAAATTTGATTAATGATTGGCAATGATGGATAAAGGATTTATTTGTGAAATAAACACCTATATTGCTTCCAAGAAAATAATCTATAGGTATTCACAGAAGGATTTATTATATTTCCTTATGATGATAACTCATATTTGTTATTGAAATGTACCTTCCTATTGTATTTTAAATTCCCTGAGAAATTAGGATCAGCAGTATTAAGGTTCATTGTAGTGAGGGCACATTATTAGTTGTACAATGTTGAAACAAAAAATAAGTACAGGAAGATTTCATTTGGTCTATTAAAGTACTAATCATTTAGGAGGCAGACAAAATGATAATAGAACATTCACACTACCCTTGAGAGAGAAATATTTCATATCTTACAAGAAGCACTGCGCTTTTGCAGCTAGGCCAGATGATTTTACACCAGCAATTTTTTAATGTTAAATTTAAACTTACTTAATCTCAGGTCTAAAAAATGCCCCAAGAAAGAGACAAATGTAGATAAGGGTAAAAGGGGTCAAATATATGGTGACAGAAGGAAATTTAACTTAGGGTGGTGAACACTCACGGCAATATACATATGATGTATTATTGAATTGTACTCTTGGAACTTATCTAATTTTATGAACCAATGTCACCCCAATAAATTTAATTAAAACACCAAAATATTATTATTATTTTTTTTTTGTAAAGAGTGTTGACCTTTATTTAGTTTACAATATATGTGCCATACGTGTTTTAGGTTGTATATTATGCATGAAAACAAGAAATCTGAGTGAAAAGAGTTTTAGAAAAAGTAACAACATACTTCAGTGATGGTTAATTTTATCTGTTATCTTGGCTGAGCCTTCACAGACACAACCAGAAGGAAGAGAGAAGGTAGGAATTACCATGTAATATTTAAAACTCAGGAGATGGCATACCCAAAATTAGGACTTCCAGACTTATCTTCATGAATCAAAACATCTGACTAAAGTGAACTCTTATTACTGCATGGCTACATTCTTCTAGAGTAACTGATGGGTGTTCTTTTAAGAAGTGAAGGAAATTAAAATAGAGGGAACAGTGGACATGAGGTAGCATGGTTCATTCAGCTCAGTCAAATGTGTTAGGGTCAGAGGACAATGAGAGAGAGGAGATGACATTGGAGATAAGCGTATGTAAGAAGGTTATAGTTAGCCATATAACTGATACCCAAGCCATTGAATTTTATTCTTCAGAAAATGCGGAATCAGTAACAGAATTTTTAATGATTATCGCTAATATTTTATCCACTATGCCAAATAAGCAAAAACAATGACTCCAACTGTGCTCTTCAAAATAAATGGAAATAAGTAAGAATCATTTAAAATTTGTTTACTTCTCCTTATGTATTATAAAAATGTCTATATTTCTGATACTTCTGTGATGGAAATAATGAGTTAAATCTAAGATCAAACTTATTAGCTTAAAAATGAATGCTATGGTGCACTTGACATTAAAGAGTTTTTTTTGTTATTCTGAAATTTGAGTAAAATAGACATGTAAGTTTTAATCCTATGCAACAATAAGACGTATATCCTCCATCAAAGATCATTTTTATTCCCATGGTCTTTTGGCCAATCTCTAAATTACACACTCGTGGTTACTCTGTCATACAGAAATACTCAAAATATTTCTGAGATACTCTCTCTGGAGAGCACTAGATTCTTTATTAAACGATGATGGGTATTCAGGAAGTCTCAAAGTAAGTGTATAAGTCTAGATTCTCCAGAAAAAACAATATGATTTCTCTATCTCTCTATATAAATTTATTGTATATATATAAAGAGATTTATTATAAGAAATTGGCTCACATGTTTTTGAGGCTAAAAAATCTCAAGATCTGTAGTTGGCAAGCTAGGTACCTAGGAGCATCCATGGTCTAATTTCAGTCTGAGTCTGAAAGCTGAGAACCAGGGGAGTGAACGGCATAACTTAGTCCAAGCCAGAATGTGAAGGCAGGAGGAGCTTGTCATTCCAGCCTGAAAACAACTAAAAAGGTGAATTTTTCCTTCAACGAATTAGATGAGGCCCACCCATATCGGGGAGTGCAATCTGCTTTCCTCAGTCTGTCAATTCAAATGTTAGACTCATCAAAAATAGTTCCCAAACTGCACTTGCCTAGCACTTTGTACTGCAGCTTTGGATAAAGAGCTTTACAAAGGCATAGTGTTGCATATGTTAGTTAATTAAGCCAATCAATACATAAAAAATTTATTTCTATTCTCTATTGTAATTTTCCTTTCTCAGTCAAATAAATTACGGCTTTACATAGACCCTATTTCTGCAAATATCAGGACATGTACAAATGATATGTAACACTTGAAATTAACTATCACAGAAGGTATATTATGATTGCCTCTAAAATTCCTCTCAATCGAACTTCTTATTTACAAACATAATATACAATCTAAAATATTGTGGCACATTGTAGCAAACAGGTTAAGATAAGCAAAGGTCAATGTCCTATTCAGATATATTAAAAGTAGTAAAAATATACAAGTACAACTGATGCCATATAAACATTTATTTTTAATCCAATCTGCGGAATCACATAATTACTTCTCATAGTAGAAAAGCACTTGATAATGAATATTACTTAAAAGTAAGGATTGTGAGCTTTGAAAGCAAAGCTAACCAAGGTTTTAAAGTTATGGAATTTCTATTATTATGTGTGTAAACAGGGCTTAGTGGATCCAATCAGCATTAGAGGCAAGGATCTCTAGTTCTTCACCTTAGGCCAATTCTCTGGTCAATATAAAACCTAAGCTAACTGAGAAGGTAATTTCATATTATGCATTTCCATTGATTTGAAGTTTAAAACCATAAACAAATCATCTGTGGTGACAGAAGTCAAGATAATGGTTTCCTTTGTGAGATATTGACTGCAAAGGATATAAAGCACCTTTTGTGGTGCTGATAATACTATTTTTTGCCCTGTATGCTAGTTATTTGGTCACATAGATTTTGTTAGAATTCATTGAACTATGCATTTAGGTTTTGTAAAGTTGTCTTTATGTATAGTAGTCATCAATAAATGTAGAAGCAAATTGCTTTGATTGATAACTACAAACATATTATCTGGCTGGCTGCTTTCAGTTACTCACTCATGATTATTCTTATTTTAACATAGTTGTTTCCTTGTCGTGTAAGTATTTTAGAATGGAAAATTAAATTTAAATATCAAAATGATAGGCAAATCAATAGTAGTAATAACTGTGCTCAGAACACGTTTCTTTTAATAAAAAGTATTTGCAATATTTAAAATAATTTACTTAAAATAGATTAATATTGGCATTCTAATTTAAAATGCTTACGAAAGTTATTTAGAATGTGATTTTAAACAGTAAATTTAAAAATGATAGAATCATTGTATAAGCCGCATTTATAAACATTTAAGAAGCCCGAAGAGTCGCTATAGTTATAAATTGAATTTTTTAGTTTAACAAAAATATTTGTTTTTAAAAATACATGTTATTTAACATGAAATACTTCTAAAGCTAGAATACACTAAATTAATAAATATGGTATTTAAGCATTTATGTCAAAGAGTTAAAGACAACCAAGGACTAAACCAGTGATCCAACACAGTGAGGTTTATTTGTTTCCTGCAATAAGAAGGGAACTCCAAATTAACTGTGGAATCCCTCTCACTAAGGTGAAATAAAAAGGGTTTTTTGTTTTGTTTTTTTGAAAATGCAGACTTTCACTGAATGATTCTGAGGAGGCCATGGGTAGTGGAGGTCAACACTGGATTGATTGGTTGGTCTTTCTGAGCTGAGAGTAGGATCAGTTCTGGATTGATTGTTCCACTAGGTGGGAGGAGGTAAGCAGTAGGATAATTGTGATCCGTGTTCAAGGGTCATAATCAGTGAATGGGAGCTGGATGCATCGTTGGTGAGGAAGGAGTAGTGCCTCAGAGGCGGCTTATTATGACACTTCAGAACTGCAGCATGACTTTGGGAGAAATATAGTTTCCTGCTCACTTTGCAGTTGATTTTATGCAGTTTTTTAAAAATCACAATCAATTAATCAAGGTCAGGACTGATTTTCCTGTTTGCTGTATCACGCAGATTTTTTTTTTTTTTTTTTTACTATTTAGTTTCAGATGACTTTTTACTCTCACAATACTTACCTGTCTTTCTTTACTTTCTTTCCTCTCTTCCTTCTTTCTTCCTTCCTCTTTTCCTTCTGAAATTTTTTTCTCTGGCAGTGGGAGTGATTGGAGTTCCAGTAACTCTTCCTTCCTTCCTTCCTTCCTTCTTCCTTCCTTCTTCCTTCCTTCTCCTTCCTTCTTCCTTCCTTCCTTCCTTCTTCCTTCCTTCCTTCCTTCCTTCCTTCCTTCTTCCTTCCTTCCTTCCTTCCTCCTCCCTCCTTCTTCTTCCTTCCTTCCTTCCTTCCTTCCTTCCTTCCTTTCTTCCTTCCTCTTCCTTCCTTCCTTCCTTCCTTCCTTCCTTCCTTCCTTCCTTCCTTCCTTCCTTCCTTTTTCCTTCCTTCCTTTCTTCCTTCTTTCCTTCCTTCCTTCCTTTTTTGGGATGGATGATGGAAATTGCATGCACAAGCTTTCTTTCACCAACTTTACTTTCTTCTACAAAAGCAAAGCAGGTGACACACCAGACTACTATTTGTCATCTCCCCCAAATGTTGATGGGGTTCTGGGGAATCCAGGACAATGGTAGTTGATGAGAGTGGAACCAGAAAGTTAATTTTAGTTCTGAAAAGGAAAATTTATTTTTGGGCCCTGAAGAGCAAAAACAATTGTGGCTGAATGACTGACATTCACAGCTAAGGTTTTCACAAGCAGCAAAGAAGCCCTCCCTGCATTGAATTCTAATCAATTTGAAAGCAAACCATAGTAACATTCCAGGAGACTGAATCCTCAGGCTACCTTTGACCTGTGTCACTCAGAATTTTAATTTTTAAACTAAGATATAAGCAAAAACATGGACACACAGGGCTGTGAGTACAGAAACAGGGAGAGCGCACTTCACTGGAAAGGCTTGATGTTTTTTGGAGGGCAGGCTGTGTGGGAGAGGGGATGAAACCCAGTGCCTGCTGTGTGTCTTTCACTGGGTCCTCAGCCTCCATAAGTCAGAGGACAGCCCACAGCGAACAAGAGTTCTGAAGATGTGTCATACTGCCCACATTACAAAATTTTCCATTTACTAAACATTGACCAAATATAGCTGCAATACAGCATAAAGTTTCAACTCCTCTTATCAGCTTTAGATTCTAATTTTTTAAACTTTCCTGTGAACGAATTTTTTCAAATATTCCTAATGCAAGATGCTCTAACGGTTGAGATTTTAAGACTTTTCTAGTCTTTGAAGCAGCTTCTTAGCCGTATAGATGGCAATAGGTCTATTTAGCTATAACATATCGATTAACTTGTTCACCCATGTCCAGTGAGTAATCTGTACAGAGGTGGGTAATCCAAGTTGATGCAGTTAGAACTAAACATTAGCCATAGCAACACAATTTGCTTGGTCTCTTTCTCCTCTATCTTCCTATCTTCTTAACTCATCTCAATCTCCCTCATTTCCCACTAATGGTAGTTACTAAGAAGCAAGAGCGTAAGGCTGGACCTGCTGATGGCCATGTCCATGGTGTGCAGGAGAATATGCCAAGGATCAGAAGAAAAATAAGAATCAATAAAAAGTCAATTTATGAATGAAACGTATGTGAGTAGATCCTCATGAGTTTATTTGAACTTCAGGATCTGACTGTACCTGATGACAACCATCTCTGGAATTTTCAGAACTATGGGCTATTTATGCTACACGTTTTCAAGAACCATGTAAAATTGGGTTTTATTTACCTTATACCAGAAAGAATACTATTCACTGAAATGACTAAACATCACTAGATGACTCATGCTCTATGGTGGCTATTTTTTCACGCACCCACAAAACAAACACTTTTAAGAGAAGATAAAAAATACTTTGGTTCACATCCGCTTAAATACGTTTAAATTTCCTATAGTCAATTTCTTTAGGAAGCCAAAACTGAAGGTATTTGTAAAGTGCTCATTTTATGCAAACGACCACATTTGTCTCAAGAGGATTCAAATGTAAATAAGAAACAGACATTTTCCTCATGAAGGTAGTGTGTTATCTAAATCTCCCAAGAAACAGATGGATCCTATTAGAGAATTAGACCTGAAAGAGATTATTTGAAAGAAATGCCTCTGAAGGAAAGGAAAGAGGAGGAAAGAGTAGGTCTGACCCCTGTGAAGTTTTGAGAGGGACAGGAAAGGGACTGAGTAGGAAAAGTTATGGGAACCCCAAGTTGCCCATTAAAATAGTCCCACATCTTAGAGGAATGCGCCAGAGTCCTCAGTCATTGGCTGTGAGTGGCCTGACAGAAGTGTGGCTTTGGCTGGACCTCAGGTGGCTCCGAAGGGTTTCCAGCAACAGCTGCTAGTCAACTATGCTCCCTCTGCGGATTTGATGGGCACGTTTTCATAGCTGCACGTAAAACTAAAGGTAAGAATGAGCTCAAGGAAAGCATATGAATAAATTACAAAACCATGGTGTGGACACATAACACATACACAAAGAAAACGGAAATTAAATTTAAAACAGTAATTTATTAAGGGATTTACGAAAAGCTTCAAAGGAAGGAAAAGCACTATTAAACTGGGGCTTGAAGGATGGGCAGGATTTTCACAGCACGAGAAGTGGGAAAAATGGTTTGCCAAGCAAGGGGAGAGACCATTTGAAACACAGGCTGTGGGTGGACATTGGGAATTAGGTGAGACAGATTGAGAAGAATGTGTTATGTGGGTCAAGAAACTGTCAGGGGTTAATATGCAACCAAGAAACCCATAAGTTGAAAGAATTCTGTGAGGGGGCTGAATTTGTGTGTCACCAAAGAGGGTGGCTTAGACATGGAGAGACCGAGGAGGGGATAGAAGGCAACTCTGAGACGAGGGTGAGAGATGATGTAAAGACAGTGGGTGTGAGGTCAAGGTGAAGATCGTCAGTGTGGGGACAAACAAGAAGGAAGGAGAGCGATGAGTCACATTATTCAGGGCCCTTGTCTTGACAGATTGCCTAGATAGAGATAGTTTACAGAGAAAAGAAATTTAGGTTTTTACTCATCGAGTTTAAGACATGGTGTGCAGCATCTTGGATGGTCATTTTTTCATCCTAACCACCAGGATTTGAATCTAGGTTCCGCCACTTATTGTCTATGAGATCATGGCAGATGGCTCTCATAAATTCTGTGCCTCAGCTTCCTTCTATAAAAAGAAAATTAGAATAGTATCTACCTTTTGGAATTGTTCTGAGTATTAAATCATTGCAATGGCTATAGTTATTATTATGTTGTTATTATTTAATAAGATGCTCCATAGTCACTTATGTAATTGACAGTTTTTCCCAACATGACTCAAGCCAAAAGTAACCTTAGGTATGTGTCTTAATTTGTATAACTCTTTACATGGTTATAAATTGATCAAATGCTACTTTTTGCTGTGTGAATGATTCTGCTTCCTCAGTTCCTAAGCAGTTTTTTGATATGATATATTTCTGCCTTGCTCCGTAGCTGATACCCTCTGGAAACTCAGTTGGAATGGTTTAAAAATAAAGATAAATTCCTCAAATTAGAATATATAGCTGATTTTTTGAGAGAGAGAAAAAATACAGGCTGAACTCTTTTCCTCTCCACGTTCCTCCATGCTAACATGGCATATTTATAGCTCATTCTCACACATTCACACATATTAGGCAACACATTTTATCTCTTAGCTGGTTTTTTCTTTTCCTTTTTTTGGGGGGGGGATTTGTTTTTACTTCCCAATGAGAAATATAATTCTCATATTGTTATTTCTTGATTTTTAAATTTTAGACCTTATTTGCTTTTATTTGAGGCTAGGATATATTAGGGATACACACACACACTTAAATATATATATATTTATATAAATTTATATATATATATATCTCACATATGTAATCCATTATATGTTATTACATTTGTTATTACATTATGATACATGAAGATTCATTTCTCTTAACCGACCCTGCCATTTCCACTTCCCCAAGAGAGTTAATCTCCAGGTAATTCTATCAAATGTTAAGTATTACCATTGTTAAGAATATATAAATATCACTAATTATTGATCAAATGATACACTCTTTCCTTTCTTTAAAATTTGTTAAACTTAAAATTTTTTTCACTTGTTTTGTGATCTGTGTGCCTGAAATTTTCCCTGATTGAGTGACTTATACCTTTCCACTGCTTCCGAAGTCTCCCCTCCAGAGTTATCCGGCTCAATTCTGGACTATTTAGTCTCAAGCACTCACTGTTAATGACTTTCATTCTTAAACTCTCTTACAATGTATGCTTTGCTTCCCAGATAGCATATTTTTCTTTTTTTTCTTTTTTTTTTGCTTATATCTTTCTTTTATATATTATATATATATATTATATATATTATATAATATATATATATATACATATATATATATATAAAGTAGTCTCCAAAGAATTACCAGGAAATTAAAGAAAAGAGAAACTTATCTTTTTTCTGAGTATCTCCTTATTGAGCAGGTCCATCATCTATTGCTGCTTTTAAAGTCTCTAATATCATTTTGATTTTCATCTTAAAGATGTGATATCTCATATTGGTGTAGATTGGTGTTGACATTTTTCATTTGTGGTGTTGGGGAAGTTTTTGGCTACTTTAAACTTGAAGAAGGATGCTCTTCAGTGCTGGATAGTTTTGTGTTAGGGTGTCTGTGGTCAAAGCAATGTCACAACCACTTTCTACTGCATGGTAGAAGTGAGTGATCAAAATCTCCTTCTCCAGACAGGTGCTGGTTAGAGTCTGTCAGTGAGAGATACTCCAGGGTCAATTATACCCATTGGCCAGTTGTAAACTCTTGATTCAGGATTGCAAACATTAAAAACAGTAGCAGTGATCTACCTTTCCCAAGACTCCTGAGTTACAGTACCTTCCAGGCAAAGCTAGGAATTACCGACTTTGCCTGTTGAGACTGTGAGCAGTGGCTTCTCTTGAGGCTTTTAGATGCCAGATACTTTCTGAAAATCTACAGCTTCATTACTTGGGACCGTGGATGACGAAAGTGATTGGTCCCCAGGAGAATTCTGAGACTCAGAGTGAGTATGTGGAGATTCTTGGAGATTTCATCTCTTTTTATCCAGTTTCCTGTACCTTTGTGCTTCTAGCCCTTTTAAGAGCTGTGTTCACCTCTAATTTTCTGTGTCGAAAGCTTTTCTACTCGGAATACTATGAGCAGCTTCTCTTTTCTTGCGTACAGTTAGTGGAAGTAACTTCTTTTGCTATTTCCTGAATAATGTCCTCTTTTTGAAATTCTCTGCCTACACTCTTCTATTCCATTAATGGAATTCTTTTTAAAAAATTTTATTTAACTATTAGTTTCAGACAGATAGTACATTAGTTAGATATTTATATAGTTTATAAAACAATCCCTCTGATTGCTCTTTTTCTCCTCTGGCTCTCTACCTAGCCATTACCTTAATGCTGACTATATTTCTGATACCTTGGAATTCTTGTATTTATGTTCTTTATTGTTATTTTATCTCTTATGTTATGTTCTCGTTTCTTTACCTTTTACTTGTATACTTTGGAAGGTTTCTTGATGGTGTTCTTTCATCATTTACTAGTTGCTTATTTTACCTATAATATATTTCATTTCAAATAGATAGTTCTTGATCTCAGATCTTCGTAGCTTCTTATTCTTTTGTAAGTACCAAATCTTCTTCAGGAAATTTAATTGTTACAGTTTTCACTTCTGTTTGCCTTTTGTTTCCTGCATTGTGTTGTGTCATTTCATCCTTATAACTTTTTTCATTTTTTTATTTTTATTAGTGTCTCTAGTTGGGAGGCATTTCATACATGTTTGATGATCCTTAGATTCCCATTTGATAGTAAGAAAAGCTCCGTGGAAAATGCATTGCTGGGGCTGGTGAATGGATAGATTTTGACAAAAGCTGCTTAGTTACAAAGCTATTTTTTAAAGGACCCTTAATTGTCAACACCCAGAGAGCTTTTTTGGCACTTCTCAGTTTTGCTGAAGAATAATTTTCCACTCTCCCAAGGTGTCAGTACCAAGCTAGAAACATTCTGTGAGCAGGAAGGGGAAAGCCTGGGGTTCCATTGTTACATGTGCAAAACGTAATTAATCTCCTGTTTTCAATTCCATAACTCACTCCTTCCATCTGCGATGCCTAATGTGCCTGAAAGAGAAACAGAGATTGTCCAATTTCTATAAAGAATAAACTACTAGCCTCATGCGTGGGGGTGAGGCACTTTAGCCCAAACCCCTACAATGCCTGGTATTTGCAGTTCATTAATCCTATTTAGTATTTTCTTAAAAACTATAGTTTACCTCTTTTCTCAATGCCTATCTTTTCACCAACCTCTGTCTCTTTCCATCTTCCGAAAGGGTAGCTATTATCTCCTAATCACTGAAGTCACCTTTCACATTTTATTTAAGCTTATAGGTTTATATTTTTAAATTCTGTTTTGTTATTTTATGAAATTCTGTTATGTTATTGTCCATGTTTAGTTGGAAATCCCAGGGCCCATTATTTATTCCCTCTGATACACTGCCTTGCAGGGTTACTTCTGGGGATCAGTAGCGTAGGGTAGAGCAAGGACTAAATACAACAGAAGTTAAGTTTAGCAGGTAAATCCTTCTCCCATTTTTCCATTTCAGACCTAGTTGGTAAAAATACTCAGTTTTGCTGAATTTTTCTTTTTATTCTTATTCCAGAGGACAACTGGAGGTAAGGCAGCTGGGGGCAAGGCATATGGGATTAGTGTCTATTCTGTTGTGCTGGATTGTCTGGGCATAGTTCACTATGTGGTGCTATCATCCATTCTCACGGTGTATTCAAATGATGCTGAGACCGAAGCACGTCCAATCGCGTCTGTTCTCCATTCCCCTCCTGTATTAACACCTCTAGAACCACGGAGGCCTTACCTACCCCGCATCACCCTGCCATTTCTAGGTGGCTCTTGATGCCCCTTGTTGGGAGGTGTGGACTTTGGGCAGCAACTGTTGTCAAGAGTCAAAACAGGAAGTGAGGAGAGCTCTGCCTTTTTCAGGATTTCCCCTGGTGTGTTAGGATTTTGAACCTTCCCCTGGAATAAGGAACCTAAATCTCACCGCCTTACAATACTCTTCCCTGATTGGTTCATCGATAGTGGAAGAATAGAATTTTTACTTCCCCTTTCTTTTTCTTTTTCTAAAATGGGATTATATCTTGTTTTTTATATAGTTATGACTGAGAATAGTACTCTTTATTCTAAGCTGGCCAAGACTAGATTAAACATGTAAAAGGGGCTGAGAAATGTGAAAGAATATAATAAAATAACACACAGTAATGTAAAATACATTATTACACGCTTCTCATCATCTTATTAGACATTCTGTTGCATATTTCTATGTCTGACATGAGAGTCAGGGCAATCTGTGAGCATGTATCGCCTCCCCTAACAACCCAGTAATGCGTGGAAGCTTGCTTCCAGATTTTTCTTCACATTTGAATGTTCCATCAGGTCTTGTGGTTTATGAAAATTTGCCAACAATTTTGTGTTTTTGTTCTATTTAGATGGAGCATGGCAAGAGGTCAGAAGGCTAGGAGTGTGAGGCAAAGCTTGTTCTCTGGTTTTGCATTACATTTTAATTACATATAAATATCTTTTATTTTTAAGTTAGAAGCACATTATTTGGCATTTTAGTTGTATGATTAATTTGGACAATCCCTGAAGAATGCACCTCGACAGAAGAGACTCGGGGGAGAAGAGCAGAATTATCAATGTTCTCAAATCATTTCTCTACCATAGTGAAAGTCCATTAATTTTCTATAGTCTGTAGAGCAACTCCATTAAATTTCATTCCATTATACTCAGTTTTGGACCCCATTTTTATTCCATGTTGCTAATGTGCTACAGCTGAGTCACGTAGAAGGTAAATATAAGAAGGTCAGAAGTTCTTATACCTTAATTTTCTACAATTAATTGATGTAAAGAAATAAATAAAAACAGTTTCCCAGCTTGAAAACTTTTTATAAACCACTGTAGTATGCATCCAAAATATATATAATAGATTATATAGTGGTTATAGTGTACAATTTTAACTGTTAGTATTTTAAATGTATAAACACCAGGACATTTTTCACTTTCTACCTCTGTGCAATTTTAGTCCAAGTAAATTACATTTCTTTCTGTATTTTTTCCTTAACTATCTAGTGGGCAGAATGCCAATATCACAATTCACCTAAATAAAAAAAAAAACTTCCCTCTTCTTTGCTTCTTTTTTATACTTGGAATGAAGAAAAATCAGCCAGTTATAGTAACAAAATATTAGGAAATAAGTTTGACTATCTTAATAAGTTCCTAAAGGTTGTATTCAAATTAAAAATATTTTGGCATATATTATAGTGGAAAATACTTTTTATTTTATAGTGGAAAAAAAGATGAACCTCAGAGCCTGTCAAATGAGTTGATGTCTGGGCATTCCTACTTTCGTAATTACTGTATTTAAGTGTGTGCAATTATCAAGTCACAACCGAATATATATGAATATTTGACTTATATCAAGCACTGTCTTAAATAGTGTTCTTAAGATATTATGCAAAGAGGACCTACATTATTTATTAAAACTTTGAAATGTTATGTCTTTGACTATAACAAGGTACTATCATTTATTCACGGCTGTCAACTTTGGATTATTTCAAGGGTTAATTGTCCATTTTATGATTTGTTCGTGCCTTTCCCCATTTTCCTCTTCTTTTTCTCTGCCTGTTGGCCATCTTCCTATTTAATGGCACCTGATACGTGGCACGAAAAGGCAGTAGTGTCAGAAGAAATGCACCATGCCCCTATCGAATACCTCTATAGAAAGTTGAGCAGTACTAGAATTATTTTTGTAAATTGTCGTTGACTTAACCTGTAATAATTTGTTCTATGTCATCCTAATAATGACAATAAGTAAATTGTTTTCAAAAATAGGGATACATCTTGATAGACTAAAGCACTACTTGGAAAGCAAACTGTTTGTCACTTAAGATTGTACATGACAATTCAAAATGTGAGAAAGTAGCTATAGCACCCATATTACCTTATCCACATGTAAGAGTTTTAAAATAATTTCAGAATTATTTTATATATTAGGAAAAATTCTTGCTATAGCACAGAGAAGGAAAATATAATTATTCTTTATGGAATACAGATGCAGGGAATGAAGACAGATCATCTGGTCCTGCACCATTAAAAAGATAAATGAGAGAAAATATATACTAATAAAACAAAGGAAGATATATTTTCTTTGTATAGTTAAAAACATCCTCCCATAAATACATGAAAGGAACAAGGAACTAACTTACAAATTATTCTGAAACCCATTTAGGTATAGTTGCCTAAAATCAACTGATGAAAAATGTGGGAGTATTAAGAAGCTCGATATTATTTAAAATGTAGGAAACACAGCCGCCTGTGGTGGTTATTTGTCATTCTTTTGGTGGCACAGCCTCTAAGCCTGACATTTTGGGCGTTCTCCACTGTGTGAGTTGTGCTGGAATGCAGAGTGGGCCAGCTACTGGAGACCTGAAAATAATAGAAACTCATTTTCCCATCATCCCTTGCAGCAGAGGCATAAGCATTTGACCCGAAATGCACCAACAAGATGCATTCACCCCAGAATTAAACTGGGAGTCTAGTGAGCAAGTATGTGTGACCCAGGCACTCTCTCCAGGAAGTGGTTTCCTAGGTATACTGACAGCTCTGGTGTCCAGAAGTAGAACTGGCCATGCCAGTTACAGCATTTAGCATCTTATCTGTTGTGGCCATTATGTCCTCTGATGACTAATCACGGTGCAAATTTGGTATGTTTTTCCATTCTGTGTAACTTCAAACTTAACTTTCTAGTTATCCTTGCCATTACATAAACTAACCAAATCCATTTTTAGAAACGTTTATTCTAGAGTCAGAGAGAGATGGTTGTAGGTTGCTTGTAATTTCGATTCTTGATTCAAAATGGAATTAATAGCTATAGTAATATTAACAACATTAAAATAATTTAGCAAAATATGATAAAATATTGGTTTTATACTCGAATGAAGAATAATTAGCCAGTTATAGTAAGAAAATATTAGGAAATAAGTTTGACTATCTTCATAAGTTCTTAAAGAAAGCTGTATTCAAATAAAAAATATTTTAGCATATATTATAGTGGAAAATATTTTATATTTTACAGTGGAAAAAAGATGAATCTCCGAGCCAGTCAAATGAGTTGATGATATCTGTATTTCTACTTTCCAAAATGTGCTTTGGGTAAGTTTTTAACTCTTTGACTCTTGATTTTCTCTCTCATATGGAGGCTAAGAGAGATGCTATTTATATGATTGTTGGATCAGAAGTGATATTTCAAATGCTTATCACAGTGTCTAGAGTAGTAGTCTCCCACCTTTTGGCACCAGGGACCAGAGCTCCTATGAGAATCTAGTGCCTGATGATCTGAGGTGGAGCTGAGGCAGTGATGCTAGTGCTGGGGACCAGCTGCAAATACAGATGAAGCTTTGCTCCCATGTCAGCCACTCACCTCCTGTTGTGCGGCGCATTTCCTAACAGGCCAAGACTGGTACCAGCCCATGGCCCAGGGTTTGGAGATTCCTGGTCTAGAGCATGACTGGTGTCCATGCAATTATATCATGTGATATATTACTGGATATTAATAAGTTATTTTCTCAAATTGTTCTGCTTTGATGTGAATTTCAGTTCAAAATAGTTCTTAAATATATAAGTAGATCCTGAGCTGTCTTCTGTGTGTGGTACCTCTCGGTAATTACAGCTGGTGTCCTTGCTGATGGTTTGGTATCTCTACTGTATTGATGATTGTATATTTTCAATATTACCCTTGGTCATATAAAGAAAAGGATACTGATTAGAAATCTGTTTGGTTGTTTAAATTGTATAAAGCAAGAAAAATGCTTTTGTAAAGTATGACTCTTCATTCATGTTTGTGTTTGTATCTTTCTTGACCTACTGTGACAGACACTGTAGGCTGGCTCCCCTGCCTTAATTCTTCATTTTACTTGATTGCTTAAGCTTAAGTTAAAAAAAATCTGAGATAAAGATATACGTTATCTATTCCTAAACCTCAACCTTGCCTCTCCACATTGATTTTACATACCTTTTGATATAACACTAGTCTTTGATAATATCCTTGTTAGGTGGGCTGACAAGATGTTCTAGACTCAGCTTATATATTTTCTGCCCCATTTACATCCATATGTCTTTATTCACACTGGAGAGTCTAGCTTTCAAGAACAGACAGGATAACAGAATTAGAATTTCACATAATTACTCACTACATTTAATAATACCAATACTACTGTAATCATTGATTCAAAAAAGAACAGATATTTGTTCATATATACTCATTTCACCCCATTTTCCGATGATGTAAGAATATCATCGGAACATATAGACTGTACATAATAGTTTTTGTCTTAAAACCCTCATTAATTTTGTTACTAAAGGCACATTTTTATTTACTGTTCACAATAAGTCTTTATGTCACTGTCTGCCTAGTCACTTCATTTCTCCAAAATCTGAGCTCTACTAGGTTTCTCTTCTCAATGTCTATACCTTATATACTTGCAAACCAGTTCAGCTTAATAAAATCTTTCATTTACATTTCCATCAATCCTAAATATATTTGTTGTGGCACAACACGCTACTATTGAAAACACTGATAACGATTCCAGTGACGTTGTTGTTTTGTTCTGTGTTTTCATCTTACAAGAGTGATCTGCTCTTTTTACGTGAATGTTTAAATGATGTCTCTCTTGCTCTCTCTCTTCCTCTCCCTTTCTCCCTCCCTTCCATTATTTTTTCTCCTCCCTCCCCTCCCTCCCATCCTCCTCTACCTCCACCTCCTCCTTGTGTGTGTTGAGAAAGGAGGGCGTGGGTAGGAGTTGTCATTTTGGAAATTATATAGTTGTCTGTGGGCCCCTTATACAGAAGTCTTCTGAGGCCAGAACTCGTGAGAAGAGTCCCTGCTCTAGAACTGGGCTTGATAGTGTGAGTGGAGAGGACACCATCCTGCAAGAGCAGAGGATAAGTGGTGGCACTAAATGCTCAAAAGCAAGATGGATTTAGCAACCTGCAGGGGTCTGAGATGATAATCTATAAACGACGGCCTTCCTAGGACATAGTAATTGGCAGCCCCTGGCAATATTACTTATTTATAAAACAAAAAAAAAGCAAGAGTCAGTGAGCAAAATACTGATGCCCGCTGCTGTAATGGAAACACAGACCCTTCCAGATAGATTCCAGATCTAACTCATTCTCAGACCTAGAACTCACTGATCGAAAGGGAGGTCAAACTCTGGAGGAAGAGCCCTTCAATGTCATCACAAGTGTTTAAAATAAGTATCAGCCCAAGTCTTCCCCAAAGGGACCTAATTTTTTTTTTTTTTATATCAAAGTTACTGCACTTGAGGAAAAGGGAAACAGGACTCTTCTGAAAGCTGTGGGGTTCAGCTAACACAAAACACCATCATGGCCCCTCTCTATTTATTGTGGAGACAGAAATAAAGGCCACGTGATAAATGGCATGTGGTTACAAGTCCATCCCCTGGGTGTCTTGTGGATCTGCAGACCAAACTTGTGGTTATTTCTCTAGTCTATAAGTGCATGGTTGAGATGAACATGGTAGCTTGCAAAACTATCATAACGGTTTTCTGACCCAGGAAATGAAAGCCACCATGGTAAGAAAAGCCAGATGGAAGTCTCCAAAACAGGCCCCTCTAGCTAGAGAAGACAGGAAATCGGAATCAGTGCCATGTCCCGTGTGGAATGTCCGAGATTAGTTTCTTAAAGGATGCCACGTGCCTAGACTTCATCACGTTTTGTTTAATTCACCAGTGGAATCACTGCAAAAAAACAAATGGGTTTTAACAGAAGACAATGAACTGCCTATATATAATGAAGTCGTAATTCCAAAGGTGGCTGCCGTGGTGGGTGTGACATCTTTATTAGAAAAGATTTAATCAGCTCTGGAAATTGGTGTATAGCTAATGATCTGGGACATGCTATTTTCCATCTCCATTAAGAAAGCAGATCGGAACCAGTATGAATTTAGTGTCTTGCCCCAGAGCTATGATAACTTTTCTTTACATTTTAAAATAGATCTAAAGGAAGTTTGGCCACCTCGATGTTCCTTAGATCAGAATAGTTCACTCTGTTGGTGACTCCCATTAAGGGGACCTGTCAGATAGGAAGTAGCAGGTTCTTTCACTTCCCTGGGAAGATTCTGTGTAACAAAGTGTAGAAAGTAAATTTTGGGGTGACTCAGAAACTCGCCACATTGTGGAATCCTTAAAGGCTTCAATTATCTGAACGTGCCAGAACATTCCCTCAATGGAAGGATACGTTGTTACATTTCATCTTTCCTACCACTAATGGAGAGAAGAGCTCTCTTAGGCATTTTGGAGTAGAATAGAGCTCTTTTTGGAATACAGCTTGAACATATTTATTAGATGATTCAAGGTTGCCAATTTTTAGTAGACCCAGAGTAAGACAGTGCTCTGTAGGACGTCCAGGTTCTGGGACAAGCAAATTCTTTCACTCACTCATTTTATGTGATTAAAAGCAAAAGTGCTAGAGGTAAATCAGGATGTTGGATGGAGTTTCTGGAAAAAATAATGGGAGAATAGCAGTGACGACTCCTCCATTTCTGGAGACAGTTTGTGATTTATGTAGCAGAAAACCCGCAGAAAGCAGCAGTTTTTGACATGATCTAAGTCCCGGGAGAGATCACGCACCCTGACCGCAGGTCGGTGGGTGACTATGAGATCAAAGTGGACCCTGGTGAACCTGGTGTGTCAGACACGACAGATCCTATCTTGGGCAGTGTATTTTATTATGGAATCTATTTTATTATGGAAATGGGACCTTTGAAATGGAGTCTAACCGAATGTAGAGCATACAAGTAAGTGATAGATATAATTACGTGCTTTTGTAGAATAAATAAGTTGCCTGCTAAGGTTCGCATCAGAATGTCAGATAGTCACACTCCCACCTCCTCACTTCATTCTAGCTCTGAGAGCAAGTCTGAGGGATTTCTTTTTGTTTCTTTTTTCTACTCTTAGGAGAAATTAGGAAAGTAGGTTTCTAAAATAACTTTCCTTAGAACCTGAAAGCCTGGGTTTGGGAAGGTGTGAGGTTGGAATAGCAATGTTAAAGCTGGTGAATAAAGGAATATAATAGAGCGGTAAGGGGTAATCGATACGGTGTTCCATGGAGTTCATGAAGGAAAGTAGGGTGGTGGTCCTTATTCCTATTTTTCTTCCCCTTAATTTTGCCACTGTTCTGTCACCACCAATTAGTCATTGCCTCCTCTCAGGGGTTGTAAATATTGGGTGGAAGGGTTGTTTTGCATTGAGGGCGTAAGTACTTTTTATAACACTGATTATACGGGAGCATTCATTTCTGTGCTCAAGTTGAATAAATTGGATGAATAAGAACTCTTGGTTTACAACTTATTCACAACCTGTGGACTGCATACATGAAAGGTAAGTTCTTTGCGAATATTTTTCAGTATTATGTCTCAAAAACAACTGTGTTTCACGAAAAAGCAAAGAAATATATTCTCTTTGAAGAAGATACTTTCATAAAATAGTGCTTTATCTACCTTACAGAAAACTGGGATTTACTCCAGACAGATCATTCATCATTTTTCTTGGGCAATGCTAAGAGTTTAAAGAATGGCTAAATTTTGTTTCACCTGCCTAATGTAACTTTAAAAATATTTCAAGTTATTCAATGTACTTTAAAATTTCCGAGTATTTTAAACTTTAAAAATGTATTTCAGCGTTTATGAATCAACAATAATAGCACCTCAGGAAGTTATTGAACTATTTAAATATATTTTGTTTCATAAAATGTCCATTCTTTGCAATTACGAGTTTACTATCTAGTAGCCAAACGTAATTTAAAAAGTGTTACGTACACATAACTGGAACTCAAGTGTCTGTGGATTACGTGAGCAATATCAACACGAAACCCATGGACATTTGCCTACACCTTGTCATGGAGGTCATTTGTAGCCTTTATATCTCCTCACAAATATCTCTTTATTCTTCTTGTTCAAGGATTTTTTTGGAGCCTTGGGAGGTGTCCCATTTGCCTCTTACAAGTATACTTATTTTGCTAGGTGTTATGCTACCAGTCCCTACTGGTTTTGCATTCTTCAGCAGTATGCTACCTGGCAGAAATGGGGCCACGCTGAGGACTTCTGTCCTTATCGACATCGGCGCTCAGACACTATCGATGCTACATTAGGAAGCGCAGACTTTGACAAGTGCTGCCACTGCCCTGAGTACTAGGGTGTCTTCACTGCTGGTGCTGTGGCTGTTCCCCCTAGTAAACCCCAGAAACGGGTTGAAGTAGTAGGGTTTCCCATGCTGGTTCACTCTACCACTGGTGAAGTACAGGTGAATGCCTCTCTCTCTTTGGTGAAACATTCTCTCTCTTAGACTTAGAGAATTTCATAAGAAGTACTTACTGTGTCTTGTCTTAGATAGGTTTAAGCAATCTCTCCTATATTTTGTTTTATTTTACTTTATCATTGACCTATTTTCTATAGTTGCCAAGCATGAATCCATTAGGAGTTATGCTGTGATACAAACCTCAGCTTTTCTGACAAGTAATCCTTCCTCTGATCATTCTCTTAATGGAAAAGCTTCGGATTCAAGCAGATCATAATATATTTTTAAATTTGACTTTCAATCATTCAGTGAATGCTTAAAACCCCCACCGCAATTGTAATCAGTTTGCAGAAAGCATAACATTTTAGAACGTTCTCTTACTTTGAGTTCTTGTGATAACAGTACTGAATTGAAATGCCCTATTCCAAAAATGACAATATTGATTAAGAAAAAAATGGCATAAGGTAATAAAAATGGAAGACACCATACAAAAATAAATCAAAGGCTTTTATATCTTATACTGCAATTTGTTTCACACAAACAGATTTTGAAAATCAAATGAAGACTGCTTTGTCTATTATACATTTACCACCATTGAAAACCTTAACTTAATTGAAAATAGCAGCTTACATAAATTATGAAATATGTTGTAATGATTATAACAATTTATGCATTGATTATTTACTCATAATTACCATTTATAAAGCATATAAATTCCCTTTAAATAAAGAATTAAAAAGTATCATGCTATAAGACAAAATGAACAAAAAAAATAATTGCTAAGAAATCTATCTTGATCTGTAGACGGAATATGGAAAAACCTAACGTTAACATTTCTCTGAATGGCATTGACAAAAATAGCGTCAATCCAAGCACGTTTAGATACTCAGTTACTTAGGTCACTACCTGGAGTCAGGCTGAACTTTACAAGTTGAGGAGACATTCCTCCTCAAGATTTCCCTCCCATGAGGCGGCAGGTGGAAGTTTGGAGATTCCATACTTCTGAGCAGTTGGCTACGCATTTGAGAGATCCTGCTACACCCTGAGATTCAACAATTCACTAGAATGATGCACAGAATTTGCTGAGAGCGCTATACTTCCAAACGCAGTTTTAGTAGAGCAGAGAGAACACGAATTACAGCCCAAAGGAGAGATGCATAGGGCAAGGTCTATGTCCTACGTGTCCTCAAAAACCTGTCCCTCTCCTCTCATTTAAATATGTACCAATACAGAGTATTGTTTATCAGTGAAGCTCATCTGAGCTTTGGTATCTAGATATTTTTATTGGGGTTTTACTATGTAGATGTGATTGATTCAATCACTGGCCATATGATTAAACTCAGTCTCTATCCCTCTTTACTCCCTTGAGGTAGGACTGATATCAAGTGGCTCAAAGCCCATTCTAATCCCATGATTGGTCTTTCTGGCCTGACCCTATCTTGAGTCATTTCATTAACATAAATTATCGAGGACCCACCATGAGTCACCTTATTAATAGAAACAATTAGAGGACACTGTGAATAACAGTTGCTTCTGACATTTGAGAAATCCCAAAGGTTTAGAGCTTTCTTTTCCAGAACCAGAACAAAGCCAGAGAAATTATTTATTATCAATAAAAAGTCCATGCCATCTATTTAACACAGTAATTTAATATTGGAGAAGTAGAAAGGAACTCAATGAAAACTAGCTTTCCTACTTCACTCAGAGCAGTGAAATGGTGGTACTGTAGACTGTTATAAACACATATGTATATTGTTATATGATAAGTGAGATGGAAAATAATTTGTGAGTTTTATTGGAGAAGTGATGTATTATGGCTTACATTAAAACAAAACAAGCATTCAGGATGCTGGGATGAAGATTAAATTCCATGGCAACACAAGGGAGCCTAGGTAGGAGGTTATTAAATTATGTGAAAGATAGCTTGGCATAGAGCAGGGGTGTCGAAGGTGATGAGACATGGTAGATTCTGGAGATACCTTGAAGGTAGAACTATAAGTATTTGGTGATATAATAAATGTGAGTGTGAGGTTATTAAAAGCATAAAGGATGATCCAAAGATTTGTAATTGGAGCCAAAATATGCAATTGCTATTTATTTGAATAGAAGATTTGTGATAAAAATCAAGACTTGGGTGTTGGACATTTTACTAATTACTGTTAGATGATAATTAGATGTAGAGTTGTATGAATTTTTTAAAATATATGAGTACAGAGTATAAAATAAACCCAACTCTATACCATAAACAGGAATAAGGATACTATCAAAGGTACAAGGCTTTACATTGAAATCTCCATGTTCCTTCCATCTAAGTGAAATGCTATAAGCAAGTTACAAACAGAAAATGAATCAGAAGCCATAAAATTCTGTTTCTCTCTCTCTCTCTGTTTCTCTCTCTCTGTCTCTCTCTCTTGCTCTCTCTCTCTTGCTCTCTCTCTCTCTCTCTCTCTCTCTCTCTCTCTCTCTCTCTCTCACACACACACACACACACACACACACACAACACCCGCCCCTATCTTTTCTCCCTGACAAAGATCCAGATACTGTGAAGATCCAAAGATTCCATTTCCATTTCAGTAACCTTGGCAGTCCTTGATAAATGATGGCTGGTTAATGGAATTGTATACACCAAACTGTAGATTTAAGAAGTGAATTAAAACATCACTCAAGAAGATGGTTAATGAGATCGAGGATGTGTGAGTTCCCACTGTTGAAAAACTGATTCTGGGTAGATTCTTTTCAAGTGTGGGGTTTATGGGGAAAATGTTGCAAAAGTACGATCAGCATGTCATCCTGAAGACACAATGTTTTGTGTCGATTGAAAAACGTAACCGTGGAAGTGACCTACAGGGGAAACCTAAATAAATGAATAGCTGAATAATTAAATAAATGAGTGCATAAATAAATACTTTTAATTTAAAAAAGGCAAGTAGTAATAACAAAAATGAAAGCTCAAGATGATATGTTGAGGTAAAAAAGATGATAAGCTCACAACAGGATGAATTGTATGAACAATAAAACTGTAAAAAATATATATACCGATAGTGCTAAAAAAGAGAAATAGTATAAATAAAAATAGTGACACCACATTACTGCAAAAATTAATGGAAAAGGTAGTTATACCAAGAGCTGTCCTATGAAGAAAAGTTTTAAAATTACAATAATAATGACCCAATTCTACAATAACTGAGCCCTCAAAAGAACAAACATTAACCAAACACATACAAAACAAGTTAGAGGTCCATCTATAAGTGATCGAAAAGCATGATAAACTTCTAAGAAAAAAAATTTACAGAGGATTTTTTGTTAAAAAAGTAGTTTTGAAAACATATAAATACATACTCAGATATTAATGATTCAGAAAATTCATCATATATGCTTTACTTTTTAAAAAACAGGCAAATGTGTCATTGCAAATGGTAGGATTTTATTTTTTTAACGGCTGAGTAATATTCCATTGTATATATGAACCATAATGTCTTTATCTCATTGTCTGTTGATGGGCATTTAGGTGGCTTCCGTATCTTGGCTATTGTAAATTGTGTTGCCGTGAATATTGGAGTGCATTGATCTTTACGAATTATTGTTTGGGTTTTTTTTTGGATAAATACCCAAAAGTGCAATTGCTGGGTCAAAAGGTAGATCCATTTTAATTTTTTGAGGAACCTCCGTACTGTTTCCATAGCTGCTGTACCAATTTGCAATCCCACCAGCAATGTACAAGGGGTCCCTTTTCTCCGTATCCTTACCAACACTTGCCATTTTTTGATTTATTGATGATGGCCATTCTGACAGGCGTAAGGTGATATCTCATTGTGGTTTTCATTTGCATTTCTCTGATGATTAGAGATCTTGAGCATCTTTTCATATGCCTCTTAGCCATATTTCCTCTTTGGATGGACCAAGAGGTTATTATGCTGAGTGAAATAAGTCAGACAGAGACAGATAAATACTGTAGGATTTCACTTATATGTGACATCTAAGGAACAGAAGGAACAAACTTAACAAAATGAGACACACAAGTATAGTGGACAATTTGGTGATGAACAGAGGGGAGGGGGTTGAGAGGTTGGGAGAATGGGGTGAAGGGTTAAAGAAGTACAAATTAGTAGTTGATAGTTGGACATGAGGAGCAATGCACAGGGAATGCAGTTAGCATTAATCTGATGGCTAGGTGGAGGGTCAGGGAGGGAGGAAGCAATTGGGGGATCGTTTTATGAACATTATAGATGTCTAACCAAGTACTGTATACTTGTCACTAATTTAAATGAACAAATGTCTTTTAAAAAACAGGCAAACAAGTTATATATATGCATTCACCCACACATAAACACATGTATACATACAGTTGGCTGTAAGATGGATCAAAATTTACCCTTTAGGATTGGGTGTAGGGCATTGCAGTACAGTCCAAGTGATACTCAATATGTTTTTACAACTAAATTTCTATGAATTTCACACTAATCTTCGAAGTTAAAAAGCCAGGGCATCAATTGTGAGAGTATCATAATAACCTTAGCTCTAACCCTCAGTTTATATTAACACAGAGGTGGTTTGGGCGCAATGATTATTCATAGAGGCTTTTGAGTGAGACAAACATGTTTTAAATTCTAACTCCACCTCTTACTAGCTTTGTATCGTAAGATCTCCTGCAAATTTGGTCATTAAAACCCAAAATTTGGTAAATTACCATAAAATATCAAGATAATTCCCACCAATATCAGAATCAAATGTATGAATTTTTGTCAGGGATCTATTTCTTACGTGTTGAATCACATCTGTGTCATGTGACTTACTTATTTCCCCAGCCATTCTGAATGCCATTCTCATACGATCCATTTAATAAGGATGTGTTACTGTGTATGCCCAAATTTATGGTTTTTGGGAAAACTGCCACTTATTTACGATGGGCAACTCAGGTTGCATTGTAGCTTGTTTACACCTGGACAAGTATTTAGCTCTACTAAGTCCGAGTAGTAAGTCCTTTGGAAATGGGGAAAAGTTAACTGCAGAAGACAGAATCACTTAATTCCAAATACTTAAGGGTTTTCGTTATGCTGTGATTCACCTTCAGTGTCTTTCCAGGGCTCCATGGCATTCCTATCTGCCATTTAACTTCAGGTAGCATTGAATCCACCGAGTCATATGGCCCAAGAGGACCAGTGGCGTTCATGGCAGTCTAGAACTGAAGCAGATACTCTCTTCCTATGGGCCCCCTCAAAACTAGCTGCTTCTCAGGACTCAAAAATGGATTATGAGCATATGCCAAATGAGTATAGGTTGCCTCAAAAATGTAAAAAAGCCACAGGCGTTATTCGTTGTAGAGAGGACCAAATTTAGCAATTTGTTTTTCTTTTAGAAGAGCTATTTCAACATGTCTATACTAAGTGTCAGTAAACCACACCCAGCCTGTGGGCCAAACCCAGTCCATTGCCTATTTCTTAATGAACGTTTTATTAGAAAACTTAATTTTTACATATTATTTTTTACACTAATTTTTTACATATTGCCTATGGCTGTTTCATGTTACAATGGCTGAATTGAGTCATTGTGATAGAATTGTATGGCAAAGCCTAAAATATTTACCATTTGACCCTTTAAAAAATGATTTGCCCAATCCTGCCCAAGACCCTGGACACCTAGAAATTTTACTGAGTGACAGCTTATATTTTCTGGTATTTATTTCCTATATTCTTTCAATGCGTCTTACCAACGTGTCTATTGTAGTTGCTACTTCCTGCTCATAAGACTCCAATCTATATGATACTATCAATTTAATAAGCCATCTTGACATCCTGGAGAATGGAGGTACAATATAATTTCTTATGACGAGATTATGCAATGGCTTTGGGTCTGTTGATATAGCCCTAAACTACAATAGTGAAGGTGTACTGCGGGCCACACCAGCTGAAAGCAAGTTGTTTCTTATGATATTTATTCATAGATATAGAGGGAAACATGTTTTGTGTTCAGTAGCTTCACATCATATGTGCTGGAGGATGCGGTCAATTGTTCAAACAATGAAATCATATCTGGAGTAGAAACTGCAATTGAAGTTGTTACCTATTTAGGTTTATGATAAATAATTTGCTATTATCATCAAAAATATCTCTCTCGTCTGCACAGTTCAAATAAGCACATTAAATGTGAAGATAATAGGAAGTATTACCCTGTCTCTTTCAAGTCTTTGGTGGTGACACTAATATCTGCAATTTTTTCAGGAACACAGGTCTGCTTGGATTTACTATTTTGGTAGATTGAAGATGTTCTAGTGGCATCTATTGTATTTTCATTACAAAATTAGCCTCGTGACATGCATCAAGGAACTAATATAAAAATTTGACAATTCATATATACAGCTATTCCTATTAAGTATTTCAGAACTGTGATAATAGCAGGATTATCAGGATAAGGGTTGCATTCAACTCTCTGAGAGACAAAACAGATTGATAACCTAACCATCATCTACCCCAACTCTGACTGGTGACCATAGAAGTCTTTTAGTGTTTAAAAATCTGTGTAAGTTAGAGACGTATATAACAATCCCTGAAATATCTAATTATTTCCCATATATCCAGTACCCAGTGCTATGGGCTGAACTGTGAACCCCCAAAATTCATATGTTGAAGCCCTAATCCCACTGTGATGGTATTTAGAGATAAGGCCTTTGGGCGATGACTGGATTTATATGAGATTACAAGGTTGGGGCCCTCATGATGGGGTTAATACCATTATAAGACGAGACACCAGAGAACGTGCTTGCTCTCTCTGCCGTGTGAAGACACAGCTGGAAGGCAGCCATCTATAGAGAGCTCTCATCAGAAACGGGTCATGCTAGTTAGTACCCTGATCTTGAACTTCCAGTTTCCAGATTCGTGAGAAAATACATTTCTACTGTTTAACCACCTAAAATCTATAGGATCTTGTTACAGAAGCCCAAGCTAAGACAGATTTTGGTACTCAAAGAGGGGCACAGTTTTAACAAATACCTAAACATGTGAAAGCAGCTTTCAAACTGAGTAACAAGTAGAGGTGGGAAAGTTTTGAGGTGCCTGCTAGAAATATGGATGTTAAGAGCAATTCTTAACATCCATAACAAAATTAAGAAACATATTATCGGAAACTGAAGGAAAGGTGTATAGTAATAACGGGGCAAAGAACCTGCCTGAACTGCGTTCTAGTGTTTTATAGAAGGCAATTGAGAGTAATAATGTTGTATATTTAGCTGAGGATATTTTTAAGAAAAGTGTCGGAGTGCCTTGGTTCCTCCTGACTGCTTATAGCAAAATGTGAAAGGACACAATGATTTGAAGATAACAATTGTTAAATAAAAAGGAACCAGAAGGAAAAGACTGGCAAATTTTTCAGTTTCTTTATATTGCAAAAAAATGAGAAAGCATATTCTGAAAAGAACATCAAGGGTGTGACTACACTATCTATCATTCAATAAAGAATTTATGGGATTATAGGAGCAGAAGCACTGCCAGTGTGGACTGAAGGGAACAAAGATATGACAAAGTGAACAAAGGCTGTTGACTTCTTGGATTTGACAGGATGTGGTAGAACTATTTAACTGTGAACACACGCTAGTCTTTATCAAGAGGGAAAACTTATCCTGAAGGAGATTTAGAGATCATCAGGGTCACTACCTCAGTTTAAATAGAGATGAATATATGAGAAGGGCATCAAGTATATCCTGAAGAAACACATAAGTTGCATATCTAACAGCCACAGATAGAATTCAACAGGTAAGAAATATATCCCAGATAATCGAATCTACTAATGCATTTGACCACATGACTGTATCTCCATATGTGATGTATATATTGCACTCTACTAGCGATCATCTGGAAAAAATTATATATATGTATATATATAATTACTTTTATATTATACAAAAATGTACAAATATCATCTATGACAATAGAAATAAGAGCAGTACTTTTGTTAGATGAGTGACTGAAAAGTGATACCCTGAAAGTATTAATGAATCTACAGTTCAGAGTGAGATCAATGGAATTACTCCATATAGGAAATGAAGAAAAATGTTGGGAAATTGCCTATCATTACATAAAAATATATAGAATTGAATAATTTCTTCACCTATAAATAAAATTCATTTCAGGTATATTTAACACTTAGATGTAAAAGATAAGATAAGACATTTTTTACACTTTAGAATAACATAGCCTGGTAAGTAGATCAACCTCAGTAAGAGCCTAATGAATTTGATTAGATTAAAAATAAAAACTTTTTTCCAAATAATGCATTATTCCCACAGAAAACTGAAATCATGGTCTCTGGAAATATACTTGTAACATACGTAACTAATAATGGATGAATGTACAAATTGTATTTTTAAAAAGCCCAGCAAATGAATAAGAATAATTAAATGGAAAATGGTTTGTAAAGGTTTTTAACAATTCACAAAATGACTAAATAACATAAGAAAAGATGTTCAGCCTATGAATAATCACTAAAGTGAACTTAAACAAGAGTAAGACATAATTAAACATATAACAGATTGGAGAATATGTAAAATACGCCAACATCAAGTGTTGGTGAGAAAGTAGCTAAAGAAATATTCATCTTGGTGACAGTAAAAATTGGTACAACTACCTTCGAGAGCATTTAAAAAATATGTAATAAAAATAAAATAGGCATATGTTCAACTACACTTGCACAACAAGTATACGTTTACCTGGAAGATTATTCTGATGTTTATTGCAAAATTGTTTATGACTGTGAAAATTGCAAGCAGCTATAAAAATGATACAACCTAATCAGCATCCAGTGATTTTTTTTTTAATCCTCAGTTTTCAATCACAGATAGTGAGAAATTCAGGGATGAAATGTGCACTCAGACCGAGGAAACCCTAACATGGAATTGATGAACAGGTACTACGAATAGTAAAAAACACGCAGTCAATCTACACAGGCTCACATACATTTTTGGATAGATAATTGTAGAGGCTGGGCAAAATGAAACTTCTTAGTAAAACAGAGAATGTTTTTTCATTGTTAGAAACAGATTTTGGTTCTTTAAATTTATCACTCAAGAATTAAGAAATTAAGGCATTATAAATGTCAGAATAACAGTTTTAAAATTATGGCAGAAATTTTTACAGGTATATGTAATAAAACTTTTTATAAATAATATCACATCCTACCTTGTTAGGTTCTCGAACTTAACTTTGTGCTTTAGATCAACTGCTTCCTTTACTTCTGACATTTGAAACAAATGGAAATTAATAAACAGTAGCCAGTTGACACGCACAATATTTCTTTTCTATTCCATACAAATGTGGTTTGATATGACTTTCAATATAAAAGTCATTACGCTAAGTTTAAATCACATGCTCTTTATTTGAAAATAAAACTTTCAATCTATTTAAATAAAGGCCACAAATGTCAATAATTCTGAAAGTAAGAGTAATAGATTAAATGGTAGTGAAGCAAGAAGCTAGCAGACCACAAGTTAGAAATGATCATTAGATGTCACTTTCCCTAGCAGTTTTACTTTTAATACCACTATAAAATGAACAAAATACTGTTTCCACTTTAACATCATAGGTATAAAGTATTTACACTAATAGGACAATATACCAGCAGTGCCCATAGTTGCTGGTGTGACCTTAGAAGGAATTTTCTCATGGAAATTTAAATGTTTTACCAAATTTTTACGTGGTAATGAGTCTGAAATGACTAACAGCAAAGAGATCTTTGAGTATTTTTATTCTTTATCCCATATTTAAGAAGTGTTCTCTTATGAAAAGTGAAATTAAAAGACAACGATTGAAGAAGACTGTTCAAGAGTACTGGACCCATCACCCCTTTTTGAGCATTTTTTGGCATCTGGATCTTGCAACAGGAGGGGCAGAAGTGAAGTGGATTAGTGAGATCAGGACAATGTGGTGAGATGAAAAAACCAGGGGACTTAACGCACAGAAAACGTGATCCTAGCTGCTGTTTGATACTTCCTTGCTACGTAATTTCGCATATCGTTCGTCTTCTCTAAACTGAAATGCAGTAAAGTATTTTTTGCAGTAAAGTATTTTTTGATAAATGCAGTAAAGTATTGTTTGTCTTATCTCACAGGTTTTTCCAGATGATCACCATAGGGTTCAATGAAAATTTATATGAAAATGTCAGCATATTTTTAAAGCCGCACAGTGTTTTGTACAAATAGAAATTAATATTATAATTTCCGTCTCACCTATTTCTGGTGACATGACAAATACACAAAGAAAATTATACCTCAGGAACAAAGCTATTGAAGTTACCGATTCATTTTGCAATCCAATTAGACACGGGGGGAATTTATTTTAAATCATGTCAAGATGATTTTATTAAAGGGCAAACATATCATTAGAGTGATACATACATTTCATCAGGGCACTGAAGATCTGAGAAACAAGAATGTTTTGGGATGCTATTCTTTTGGATTTGATAGTCAATAGTTGGCACATTTGGTTTGGTAGATTCTATTAAACAGAGCAAGAAACAATTTGTTTTGAAATTCTTACTTAGCCATTTGTTATCTGTATCTTTGGGGGAAATTGGTAGATTTTTGAGTACAATGTTTTTAAATCTCTAAAATGGAGATGGAACATGAATAACAATAATACAGTATGAGAAGCTAACAATGAGTACTAATTACAGCAGGTAATGTAGTCAGTGCATTCTGCAGGGAATAATCATCAACAAAGTTGTTGTGAAGAGCGAAGAATATTTTACATATAGAACAGATTTACTATACTCTGATACTTGTATGTGGAGAAAAGACAGTCACATTTACTTTTATCAATTTGAAAAAAGAGAAGTATAGAATAGGAGTATTCCATTCTATTTGGCTTTGGAGTAAGTTGATAGGACTTGAATCTTACTCTGAAACAAATGAAGCTGCTTTAAGATAACTTCTGTAAGCCTCATTTTTCCCACTTCCAAACAATAAATAATAACAGCAGCTAGTAATGTTGCATGATCTTATAATATGGTTTTGTTAATATTGTCAAAATGATTCAAAATAAATATTTTGGTTTTATGTAAATTCGTGTCTTTTCTCAGGTCTAGATTGAAAACACTGGAAAGGGTCAAAGATTGATCAGTATTGTACTGAGTTTTGAGTTTGTATCTAGTTTTATTTTGGAAAGTTCTAAAATATAATTTTTTTTAATATGATGAATTCCTTAAAATGGGTGAAGTACTATTTAAAATCTATAGTGCTTCGTTTTCAGTTTCTTTTTGTACATTTGACTTTAAAAATAGACTTTTTATTTGCCAATTCATTCTTCAGTGATTTATTAAACTCATGTGAACAGCCATTTAAAAAAAATCTTTATGAATGATTAGAGAAACTGGAGGTAGAAATTAAGGTAGTTTTCAGCTTAGTATTGGTTCTTCCCTGTTTCAACTAAGATATTATTTTCAACAATTTATATCAATTATTAAAAATAGAGCACATGATACGTATCAAGGTGTATTTAGGCAACACTCAGTCATTTGAATATCTCAGCGGCCCAGGATCAAGTGTAGTCAAGAGATAAGCCCAACCAGACTTCTGGTCGCAGGTTTCACAATCGGGGAGCCACCTGGAGATTGAGCAATGACTCTTGGTCCGTGTGCCTAGGTGCACAGCACAGAGAGAGGCAGATTGACTCATTTGGCTAGTCAGGAAAAACCTCCTGAGAAGTGAAATCATGTTTATTTCACTTTCTAAATTAAAAAAAAAATTAGGTCCGAATGCATACGAGGTGCAGAATACTCTGCTGCGTGCTGTAAAAAACCTATTGAGAAGTAAATCAAATAGGGACCCGGTGTTTACCCTTGAATTTTACTTTAGCATTTGTGCAGATATGGGAAAAAAAAATATATTTAAAGGATGAGGACATGTAGGCAGTCAGGCAATCCTGGAAATAATTTCAGAGATGTTTCCTCTGGCCTGAAATGTGTACCAGAGTTTAGTGATTTGTCACTATTGATGCAGTAGGCTATTAGTCAAAGTGAAATGACCGAAGCATGATCAACAGAAAGATAGTTTCCAGGTTGGGAAACGCACTTCCCCGCATTATCCTTTCTTACATTTTTTTTTTTTTGTGTTGAAATAGGAAATATTCCAAAGCCTCATTCCTATGTTTTTCTCAGTCTCTGTGTGTGTATCCTGAAATCTATTTCCTATTTTGTATAATTGACTCCCTAGATTTAAAAAGTCAGGAGTTGGTTTTTTTTTTTTTTTTTGGCCAATGTGTCCTTCATTCATAAAACAAGGATTTATGACTTCTTATTTGTGAGATTCTGAGCCAGAAATGTAATGTTAAATAAGATACAACCTTTGTCCTGTCAAACTCAGTCTTATTATTTTTTTACTGGAGAGTAGAGAAAACAGGAAGTAAATTTGCCTTGGTTTGATTTCTGGCCCCACTACCTGGTTTCATGCAATCGATGCTCATTAAATCTTTCTGAGGCTCATTTTCTTCATCTGGAAATTAGGGATAACGCTATTAATAGCTGCGAAAGTAATGTTTGTAAAATTGCCTAGCAGGGGAGCACTTTTAGCATAGACTGCAACATCCTCACTAGGACAAATATCTAGTAGACACATTTCAGAAAAATTATATTTACTGATAAAATACTGAAATTGTTCTCATTAAAGACAAAAGTGAGAAAACAATGTCTACCATGCAGTATATTTCACATATCAAAATGCTACTCTAAGCCAGTGCGATAGGCAAAGTAGAAAATGTCAAGTAATTAAACCATGATTCCAAACTAATTCTTATATCAAGGGAGTAATAAAAGCTAATCTTCTCACAGATCCCAGTGGAAGTTTTCAGAGAACAGAAGGCATCCCAGCCTAGTCACAATTCTCAGTAAGCTCAGTTATTTCTCAAACTCATCTTCCAATTATTTCCTCACTTGCCGAATAAGTTAATTTGTGTCTCAAAAACAGTGCATCCCTGCAAGCATTTTCTCTACCTAATTCCTACAACAACACACAGCCTACTTTGATCACTTTTCTTAAGAGCTGGGCATTACAGAATACCAGCTGTTTCCTCCAAGTCTTACAAAGCGTTAATTGTGTATGCTCTGCTAGACTATCACACAGATGGTGTCTGAGAAGATAAGAATATCCTTGAGGTCATCTGCTCTAGGATATTGTTTATCAACGGTTATTGGTGAACATGATTCTCCACTCTCCCACTTTCCCTCCTACTGAAACTACACAGCCATCTTCCTACCCTCAAAAACAAACTTGGCAAAGAGATATCTATTAGATGAAAACCACTTTTGTGTGTGTGTATATATGATGAGTACAATCAGAGATCTACAAAACAGTAAAGATCTCAGTGAAGAGGTTATTCAGTGGATGAAGGTGGGCCTTTGTGAAAAATCATTCTCCACATGATGATATTTTAGTAATTGTGACATAGTCCTGAGGATCGTGAAATGTGTAGTAAGTCTATTATCTAATTTTCCTTGTTTTAATTCATTTGCCCAATCTTTGTCATTTTACAAAATTTGATTAGTAAATAACAAAAGTCTACTTATTACCTTGGAACTATTATATATACAAATTTTAACAAAACATCAACGGTTTTAATTATCATGAATGACAGCATATTTTTAACTAAGTATGCTCATAAGTGGTAAAAGGACTTTAAATGTTAGCTTTGGTAGCATATTTCATAAATGAAGAGTGTTCTTCTCCACTCCCTCTTAGAGAAGGCAGATGGAATTCTAGCCTAGTCACGATTCACAGTGAGCCCAGTTCGTCCTCAAACCCATTCTCCAATTATTTATATCTGTTTCAGGATTCTGAGGTAGCATGCTGACATACTTACTAAAATTTTAAAAGATAATGTAGCTTTTTAAAAAATCCCATTCTATGAAACATAAGGGAAAACCAACCAGATTTCTAATACTTATTGACCTTTGCCTGAAGTTATTAACATCCATTCTCTTATTTAATTCCCACAACAACCCCTTGAGGTATGGGCTATAATTTTTCCTACTTTACAGAAGAGGAGATTAAGGCTGATTGGATAAATGACTTGCCGGAGCTAGAGAAGCTAGTTAGTACCGAAGATGGGCATCACTATTCTATCTCCAATGCTTGCTCGCCTACAACCATATCCTACTGCCTGCTCTCAGAGATTTCCTTTGTGCTTTGTTTAAATTGAGGTTATGCCTTGGCCAACTGTAGAACTTGAATATGAGGCTATTGATATTCCTGTCAGTGACCGAGACCTCCTTTCGTTCTGTAGCGTATTGCATAGCATGAGTGTAAGAGTAGAGTTATATGAATGGAATAAAACAATTGTTCACTTAGAACACAAATAGATTGCCTTCCTTCTGGGCCCTATGTAAACATATGAAAGGATTTCCCTTCATAAAGTTTAAAAGTATCTGGCCTCTTCCATGTGATTTATGAAAACAGGCTGAATGAATTCTGAAAAACAAGTGATTTGAAAGCTTTTTATTTGCTTCTATGGGAACATAACAGAGAAGCCAGAAGCAAGCAAAATAAGTCTATTCTGTTGCTTATATACCGCAGATGCCCCTGAGGTGCCTTATAATAATGTTCTATGAATAATTCTGTCTTAACGACAGAAGCTTAATAAGAACAAATACTTCTCTTTTTAACATCGAGAATTGAAAGAATGTTCTTTGGTATTATATTCTAAAAAAATTAAATATTGAACAAGAGTGAATGATATTAAAGCTGAGTAAGAAATTAATATATTTTTCTATGTTGGATTATCGGCTTCAAAACAATTGTCCTCGCTAATCTTTTAACCTGCAGTATTTTTTAATTAGGTAAAATTATGCATTTGTAAGTCTCATGACTGGCTTTATTTATTCTATACTTCACACTCTAAGTAATATTAAATATTAAAAAAGAGTTGAGATATGAATAATATTTAATATTTTTCAATGTTCCTTTAATAGTGTAGGTAAAGGGAACTTTTTAAATGGAATTCTACTCAAACATATCCTAAATAAAATTGTTAAAATTAAACATAATTTGATGTTTTCTGTAAATGTCAAGATTAAGATAGCCGCAAAAATAATTAAAAAGTATGTAAAGCCAAATCTTCATTATCAGTGTAGCATTGTCTTTAATCTACTTCATAGTATCAATTTAATACATAAATCAAACATATTTAGTATTACTTCTGTCTTTACTTTTTGAAAATGAGATGACCACTTGAATATATTTAGGAAAATCCCCAATAGGAGTGGAGCTTAGTATCTAAAATACTTCAGGTGCTCAACTTTCCAGAAAAGGTAGACAATGAAATGCATCTAAATTCCCTGCCGTAATTTATCTTCTCCACTTCCCTTCAAGACACAGTGACGAGGCTGGGATACTCCAGCAGTTCTTTCTGCTGCTGTCAACAAACTGTGCACAGCCACTTGTCACAATCGTTTTTATTTATCCTTAGTCAACAGCTCGTAAGTAACTTTTTCATAAGACGCTAGAAATGAAATAAGGGAAGTATATCGGTAAAGTGGGAAGAGGCATACAGGGCGGAGGTGATCCTTTAGGGTCTGTGTGAGATAATCCATATCTCTACCACTTCTGTCTTAGGATCCTGAATAACACTGTGCATCTCAAGCCACATTACGGTATGTTCCCTATGCAGTGAAACACTGCAGTCTTGTGGATAGATGAGAATAAGAAACTGTTTAGACTGAATTATGGTGCAGGCATAGAGAACTGACATATCTTTGAGGCAAGATAGAGAATATGCATCACAATTCTTCTAGGAGAAAGCAAAGGTGTTTTTTTGTTTGCTGCTTATTGATTCCTGACAGTTTTATATCAGGTGTTAAGGAATACATGCTCCGCTCTAATAAAGAGAGCGCGTCTGACACACACATTTGAAACCCTCCTTATTAAGTTTATAATAATCCACTTTTATTTTATTTTTAAATACTTAAAAATGTTTTCAATTACAGAGGCATACAATATTATATTAGTTTCAGGTGTACAACGTGGTGATTAGACATGTTTATAGCTTATAAAGTGATCGTCCCAATAAATCTAGTACCCCTCTAGCATTATACAAAGCTATTATAATATTCTTGACTCTATTTCCTGTGTTATAAGTTTACATGCCGATGACTGTTGACTGTTCGTAACTATCAATTCGTACTTCTTAATCCCTTCCCATTTTTACTTACCACCTAAACTTGATCCAGTTTTATTTTTAAGAGCTATCTACATTTTTCGGTATCCAAATAGGCAGATTAAATGGTGATATTACAAGTATAATTACCTCTAAAAACTGTTAAATTTTAATGTGGTTCTAACACTATGATTACCCTGGAATATGCAACTGTTTTTTTTTTTTTTTTAATCCTTTGAAATGGAAGATAATTTCTGAGCGTATATTCTTGGCCCTTTAAATTAAAAAAAAAATCCTTATGCCAATGACCATGGAAACAATGAACGAATTCTATGTTTTCTCCAAATATTTATTCTAACTGCATGCCCAGAAGTTGAAGGATAACCATTCTACAGACTTGGGGTCCTTCTGTACTGACCTGAAATCTATTTATTATCATGCCACAATGTCTGCATGAGATTTGATAACAGGTTCCCTTCCTCAAGAGTGTGCAGACTCCACCTTCCTCGTAGAGCACACAGTGTTTTTAGTTCACATTTAGAGAAAGAGAAGGGTTCTAACTGTCTATCATAGCGCCTAGTCAGCCCTGTAATCACCAGACCTATAGTTTCCTTGGTTTACTGTCCGACAGGTGCCATCAACACTTTCTATGGTTAGATCATTTTGCCATATTCTGTTCTTTGTTGCCTCAGCCATCTGAGAATCTTATTATTTCCACTGAAAGTAAGAAACACTTTTTCAATGACATAAACTCCCATCTATATCCTCTGACCACACAGAGCAACTACTGAAAGTATGTTTTCTTATATCGCTATTTACCTCACCAATACAATTTTCAGAAAAGTGTCCTAAGCAGACTCTCAGGGGACATGGTAGGCTATGATTGAATGCGATTTAATGATACACCTCCTCTAACATTTCTAGCTCCTTTGATCATCACATTACATTATACAAATTAATTTTTAGCATCCAAATTCAATTTTACCATAGGTCAACATGAAGTCTAAGTGCTACTGAAGCAAACAGGTGAGTATCAGACTGCTTAAGATTCTAAGCTTTCTTTTATTGGACACTTTATCTACAAACGTGTCCTGATCCAATAGACTCAGAATGGTTACCCAATATAGTCTTCATGTATACTTGTGATTCTTTCTGTGTTTGGAGTATTTTGAGAAGTGCCAAGTAAATAGTATGAAACTGTTGGCTCCCATCATTAGTCAAACATGCAACTGGTTTCCCCCACATTTAGGAGCCTTGCCTTGACAAGCTAATGAAGTCTTACTTAGTGAAAGTACCACTCCCAAAAGCAAGTTTATGAGAAGCTGATCTGAGCACATAATCTTTATTTTTCCCTAATGTGTTAATCAGAAAATTTACTTTATCACTCTTGAGACAGAGTTTTTAATTTTAAGAAACTTATAGGACTGGACTATTTAAAATTTGGCTATATCAGCTATATTGGTTTATCTTGTTCAGGCTAATATAACAACAAAATACCATAGACTGGGTAGCTTAAATGACAAACATTTATTTTTCACCATTCTGGAGGTTAATAAGTCCAAAATCAAGGTGTCTGATGAGATGCAATTTTAATGGAAGAAATGGTTTTGTCTCCTTTTTGATTAAAGATTTGTCTCCCTGCTGCTGATTAAAACTTTTCTGTTGACTATGGCAAAAAACTCAAACTGAAAATCTTCATTACTCAGCTCTCCACATTTCCAACCTACCGCTTAGTCCTCACCACCCACCGTATTTTAGAGAAATTTGATTTTTCCTTTAAGGTAGGCTGTGCGATCATCTTGCCAATATTGTAGAACCTATTTTTACACGAGGTTTACACAAGGCACCCTAATGTTAACTGCTTCATTAGCCATAATGTGCTTTATTCAGATACTCTGAATGTTGATCTAACAGAATTTCATAACTGTCTGGTGCGTAATTTCTATTTCATTTCCCTCTGGTCATTTAAGTCCCACTTATGTTTGCTAAAGAAACCTACAATAAACAGTTGATTTGAGCAGAAACTACAAACATGTGCTTCAGTCCAGGAAACTAGTTGGTGATATTTAAACTTTGCTATAGTAAATACATTACTTACTGCCTATTATATCATCACAATGTGGAACTCAAAGAAGGCAATGCTACCGTGAAGACTAAGAATATCATCCAGGTTTTGAATGATTGCCTCACTGCTTTCAAAGCTGGTGTTCATGACAAGTCTCCATCTGTGGTTCTTAGTAGAGAACTGGTCATATAACAGTAACCTGCATACAGACTGAGGAGCACAAAGAACTATAGTTATGCCCAGTGCCACCAGCACCACACGAGTGACCTGATGAATGCCAAGCATGCCTGTGCTTCCCGGTACATAGGTGAACAAATGGAGACAGAGGTGAGAGTTTTCAGGGGCATGCCAGGATATCCTTATCCTGGATAAGGATTATAAAAAGGTATTGCTGAGGGAAAGAATCAAAGAGAAGACTATCACGGTGTGCACTGTGTCGTTTACAGCATCATGAAGGTTCCTCTTCCTCCTACTCCCATTAAGATTTTTCTATACAGCCCTCACTTGCTGCCTTCTCAAAGCTTATAAAACTTTTTCAAGGCTCTCGATGCTTTCCTCAAGCATCTTTTAGCTTTCCAATCCATTCCAACATTTTAGGTTTTTGTTCTGTTGCCATAACACCCGCTCCTAGCACCAAAATAGGTCTTAGTTATCTGTAGCTGTGGAAAACAAAGGTCTCGAAACATAGTGACTTCAAACAGAAAACATTGATTAAGATTTCTGTAGGTCAGAAATTCAGAAGCAGCTTAACTGAGTGATTTCGAGTCAAGGTCTCACATTTGGTCGTAATTAGAATGTTGATCAGGGCTGTAGTCATCGGAAAGATTGACTGGGACTTGAGTAGATGCTCTTACAAGATCACTCACGTGGCACTTGGCAGGAAACATCAGTTCTTTGCTAGCCTTCTCAGTCGGGCCCCTTGGTATGCTTATTGAGTGACCTCATGCCATGATGATTGGCTTTCCACAGAGTGAGTTATCTGAGAGAGAGAAAGGAGAATGCTACAATGACTTTCATGACTTAGTCTTCAAAATGATGCATAATTACTTACACCATATTTTATTCATTAGAACCTAATCACTGAGTCAGTACCTACATGAAAAGGAGGGAAATTAAGCTCCAGCTATTGATAGAAAGTGTCAAAGAATTTGTGGACATATTTTAAAACAACCAGAAGGCAGAAGGTAGAGTTTTTCATATATTCTGGACAATCCGAGTGCTATGGCAGGAATGTCAGAGGTGCCCCTGGATATAATGATGTGACCAAACTGACAAGGGGTTACTTTGGTTGGGAGGCGCCATATTGAAATGTGGGGCCTTGGAAACTAGACAGGAGAGTTTCATGGCAGGCAATTAGAATGGGCATTGAAAGATAAACACGGTTTCTCTACATTCAAGTCCTTACGAAGATTGCAAGTCCCTGAGATTGTTTCAATGTGCTTGTTTTAGGGAATATTCAGCTCATGGTAAAGAACATACATAAGCTTTCTCTTTTTCATCTTCGATTTCTCTTAAGCTCAGATGCATCACTGAATAAAAGATAAACACAGAAAAAAGAATAAAAATAAGGCACACAAAAAATGATATGAAGAACCAAAATCTGTTGGAATGAATAATGTATATATTGATATGATCTATCTTACATGGTCCATTTCTCCCACAAGTTTCATATGAACAGTGAAATAGCCAAGATTATATGGTTTAAGCAAAAATAGTGCAGTGACTACCAATACACATGGATAATAATCTGATGATAATACAAAAGCTAATCTAATGTACTGAGCTGAATATTTATGTGCTAGGTACTCTGATAAGCAATTTATATGCATTGCCTCATCTAATTATCCCCCAAATCACATGAGATTGAGCAACAAGGAAGCAATTATTTTCCTTCGGAGAATTACTTTCTAGACTAAGTTAATATACATTGATATGAATCCAACTCCTTTGAAGTTTGTGTGAGCACAGGGTTTTCTGATTTATTTTCTATTTACTCATTAATGTTTTAATTGATTTAAGGTCTTCTAATTATGTTGAGTGTTATTAAACATTATCTGCTTTTATGTTTACCAATCTACTTAAAAAATCTGATTTTCACCATTTCAGGCAATTAAAAATAAAACAATAATGTAAAACTTTTACACAGCGAGAATAGGAATATTTTACTTTTCTGGTGTTTAAACTGTGTGCTATCATACTATGTCTCTTAATTCAGATCCAGTTTTCCTTATGTAGACTAAATTAATTTTTCTTACTATTTTCAATTCATTAACTAAGGCTTAGGAGTTTACCTAAAGCAATGTCAGTGCCGTTTGTAAAAAGATTAATCTTTCTCTAACTCTAGAATATATAACACACATAAAAACCTTTGTAAACTTTAAAATATTATTCAAATGTAAATCACTGTCAAGGTATTAATCCAGCCATGCAGTGACGCAACTGAGGGATTATTGTTTTAATATCATTTTTTCTTATGATTGAAAATATATGCTAATTATAGACCTCGGAAAACATGAAAAAGGGACTCAGTGAAAAATATCTAGAAATTACCAAGGTTAACGATCTCCTTAGTGTTTCTGGTTTTATTCATAAGTAAGTACAAATATATACATATGTAGATTTTTATTAAAAATATTTTCCTGTACCATTAGTTATTTCTTTAAAACATAATTTTAAAAATTGTACAGTATTCTCAAAAACATACATGTTATGTTTAATTTAATTATTTTTCTGTTGTTGAAATTATAATTGAAAACATTTTAAACATAGTGAAGAATTAAAGGCGTTGATATCTGAGTGCAGTGGGATGTCTTCTTTACATATTCCTCCAGAGAATCCATCAGCCTTCGTTAAGACTGGTCCTCTAGTTCCCCAAAGTTCTGTTTTTCACTGGGAAAAGTTTTAATGTCTAGTAATTATAATAGTGCTATAATTGTACCTGAGGCATTTAATCATACACAATTCTACCCTCTTTGCCCAACTATATCTGAGTTCTCTTGTTTAGAAAAATATATATATATTTGTTCTCAGCATGGCTGAAGTAAAACTAGTGAAAAAAAGGTAAAATAAAAGAGCAAGTGGAAAGGTCCTGGAAAGTGAAACAGAAATTGCACCTGGATTTAGGGTTCTGGTTGCTGCTACTCCATGTCGAGCACTTAAATTAATATTGTGCCCTGGGGAAAGTCACTTAAATTTCCTAGACTTTGACGCCCTCACCTGATAATTTACCTCAAAGAGTAATTTTCACTCTGAAAATTTTAATTTTGTCCATAGAGGAAAAATGCCTTCGTATTTATATAATCTTGTTTCCAAGTGATATATCTGAAGTCAGTTAAAATATATACAGATTTCCATACCTGGCTAGCTTTACCACTGAGGTTTTTATAATTAGAGCCTGAGTTACTTGAGATGATTTATTGTCATACGTGGTTAGAGTTTATAGAATTTTCCTAAATGTAGTTTTTCTACAATTAAGTTTTTCTGCCTGTGCACTAAACTGAACAACCATTTTTGTACGTATTCAATAAATACTTATAACTTATTTTTCATGTGAACATTAGAATTTTTTCATCTCTAAAATAGTCCATTTACATTTATTAGAAGTATTTAGAAATTGTTAGCAATTTATTGGGGGAAGAAATATTTTGTTTTATAATGTTGAGTTCCACCTGGGTAGAAATTTTTTAAATTGCTCTGATAAACAGAATCTCTTAGAATCTTACATTTTCACTTCTTAGCAGATATGCTAAGCAAGAAGAGGCTCTTTCTGCCAGTGTGGTTTGGAAAAATAAATGGATCGGACTAGCCCAGCTTATGGTTTTATAGGCAGTGAAATGATACGGCACTTGTCCTAGCAGATATAAAATATATTCCTACAACATTAAACCGGTTGACATAGGCCTTATTAAATAAAAACTGAGATCAAATAAACAGAAATGAGAATCTACAAACCACAAGCTGACATTAATAGAAAAAGAATTAGATATTTAGAAATGAAACTGGGGCGATTGTTAAATACTTGGATCTAAAGCAAAGTTATATGCTTTTCCCCAAACTTTACACAGAATGAATTCAATATGAGTCAAAAATAAAATAAGAATATTTATAAAATGCAAAATAAAATACTCAAATCATCAGGGAAGATGTTTTTGATGTATTTTTGTAGTTATTACTATGTTATAAGATGATTTTCTTAGCAAAAAATGAAAATAAAAATTCATAAATAATAAAAGTAGTTTTGACAACAAAAGCTACTATAATCAAAATGCAACTGGGAAATCAAAGATAAAATAATAAAAACTAAAGAAAAGTGTATCACGGCTAGTACCACAGGTAAAAGATCAGTTTAATATTTTTAACAAATAAGGAGATTTTATGTATCAATATGAAAAGTTTGTGTGCTAAGAGAAAAATAACAGAATTTAAATAGATTAATTAGAAAAGAAAACATAGAAGGCAAATATGCATATAATGTATTTGACCACACTTGTAAACAAATAAAAAACAAACAAAAAAAATGAGATACGATTTTTACCTGCAAAGTTTCTATTCTAAATAATGTGTAACACTATCACAGACTATAGTGAAAAGCATAAACTGTCTTTTATCGTCAAAAGCCTTCAAAGTTCACAGCCTTTGTTTTAGCAATCCACTTCCTGAAATTTATCTTCACCTAGTAATGGACAATTGTGTAAAGCTGTGGTCATAAGGATGTATTGGGGAAGCTTACACCAGTGAAAAATTGGAAGCAGCTTACATGTTTTTCGGTGGGAGACTGGTTAAATTAATCACGTAAATTAGTGTGGTGACAGAAAAAAATCTAACTATGGAAGGTGAACATACAATGTAACACACAATGCAGTAACCAATGATGTCACCATAAAAAATAAATAAATTATTTAAAAGTGAGGCTATATTGGTCAAAACGATGACAATGAACTTATATATTCATTAACAAGCAGAAATGTATATAATATATAGTCGTATTATTTCAATTTTTAAATTTAACTTATTAATTGTACTTACAAAGAGCCCACAACCCTATCCACTTGTTTTCCCTAAATGACATTGCTGTGAATGCCACTTTGGGAAACTCCCAATCAGTGACTTTATACACACAAAGAAATACACTTACGAAAATATACAGATTTTCTGTCATTTTTTACAGTATAAGTAGCTGACAAAATTTTTCTATAAACCTGTTTAAATTAATGTGATCAGATAAAATGGTTATAACAGGTTATTTTGAAAAGAACTATTGTTATAAAGTCATTTATGTAAATTAGTAAAATATATTTACAATTTAGATCTATTGTAAGAAAATTAGACAAAATATTTAATTAGTAAATGTTGATTGATAGATGTATATGCATAGATATAAACTTTCATACACTACAGCCTGTTAATAAGTTGTCCTGGAACTTGAATAAAGATAAGCTTTTTACTGATGCTTCTAGAACTAAATATCTCTTAGATGTTGTTCAAAGTGAGAGTTAGCCTTATAGGAAATTTCACAGTGAATTGAACATTGTAAATGAGTTAAGTAATTGTATATCCATTTGTATGCCTTCTGACATTTTTCAAATCCTGCGTGGTAGTGTACAGTTTATATCTTTAAAAAAAAGCATTTCTGGAGTGTACTTGAAATTCATCGCTTGTGGTCATATCGGACAACTGAGCAGACTTAATAAGAGGACTTGCGAGTGCAAAAAGGAGTATAAAATCAGAGCCGTCCGAGGTCTATTTTTTTCATGATGGAAGAAGCAAGATGAGGGAAAAGCCCAGAAAAAAACGACAGGTTTTATTTTATGATGATAATTGTTTAAAAAGATGTCAACTATTTATTAAATCTGCTCTAAGTTATACCTTAAAGAGCCCTCAACTACCGTGTCTCTGACCTTTCAGAGTCCTTGTAGGTAAAATAGACCTTGTAGTCCTTGTAGGTAAAATAGACCTAAACTTCAGCAGTGCTACCTCCAAAGCCATTTTGCTGACTGTTTATTAAACATCATAGAAGTTTTGTTCTCCAAAGTGAGGCAGGGGAGTTACCTTAGGGATGACCCCCTCCCCCATCCAGGATGCGGCTCTGGAATTTCTCCTTTGTATCTCACTCAGCCCCTCCTTGTTTTGATTTCAAATGTGAGACCCCAGCATGAGAAACAAGCCCAGGCCAGGGGACAAAATAGATGGCTTGGGGCTGCCTCCTTCCCAGTCAAGTAAGTTAATTATAGAAATTATTACCTTTACTTATGAATACATTGTTTTATATTTTATCTAATGTAGGATGATTAAAATATATCATTTTAAATTTATCAGTGTCATATATGGGAAAAAGCCTGCCTAAGCCAATTTCTATTCTAAAGGAAATACAAAATAAGTTGTTTTTTAAAGACTAGGTTCTAAATTTGAGTCTTAGATATTGTGTATGCTGTATCTGAATATGTTCAACTGATATGCTGTGTTACATATTTAGGTTTAAGTATTTCATAGGAATTTTGAAATTAGATTTGTTGTGTGTGCCTAGGAGTGATTTTTGGTTTTCCTGTTTTTCTTAGGGACTTCGATATGACAGAATGATCTAAGTGAGTGAGTCATAATATATAATATTCTTTGCAGTAAAACAAGGCTGTATTATTTGAAGTCTGATTATTACATATCTTATTTCTAACAAATACAAAGTCTTGTGATAAATCTGATCTGCTACAAAAAATACTTTCAGTGTTAGTTTGCACATATCCAGGTAGTAGAAAACTTTAATTTAATAGTACATTCCATATGCTCTCTTTTTATATGTACATGAAAATCAGAGATAGTAAAAGTATCATCTTAAAACATAACATGAAGGCATAAGGCTAACGACAGATAAATGGCGGCCAGAGGAAATATAAAATTGATTCTGAATTTGGTTATGTACCCTGGGGATCTATGAAACATCACATTTTTAGTACACAAACATTTGGAAGAAAAAAAAAATTAACTCTCCTGAAGACCAAGAGCTCCTCATCCTTTAATAATGAATAGGAAAATGAACTTATGACTCTTCAGGATAGATACGAGACACCTTGCTTAAACCTCACTGCTGACAATCAATGTATCCCAAAATAGAGCTTCCACTTTTTGCTCAGTTCACTCATTCACATTTTGACAACTCCCACTTTGAAATGCACATTTCAGATGAGTTTCATACTCCCTACACTGTCTCCCATCACTACCCTACACAAGTAAACAAGCTTCCAACAAACTATCCTAGAAGTTGTCCAGATCCAGCAGTGGCTTCTGATACCAGGTATCCTTTGCTGAACCAGGGATATTTGAAAGTAGGCAGTTCCAAGGATGTCTCTTCCTCCATAATCTTCTGTGGCATTCCAAAGCAGACATTGGTCTTTTCTCCTCTTTCTTACTTTCTGATGTTTATGGCCTGTTATTATCTCTCGTCAACAGTGCACCTTGTAGTATGGAAGCTATTTGCTTTCCTATTGACCATCATCTTTTTGTACTAAAATTATAATTACTACCCAAATAATTATAAAACACTATCAGTCTAAAAATCATCAGTTAATATATTTTGAGTCTGAGCACACTGCTAATATTTATTAATGTCATTTATAAAAGGGAATTTGCTAGTTTTTTTCTGGCTTCTCTTCTGTTGTTAACTTATCTGTTTTAAAACACAAATATTAGTTAAGAATACAATTGATTGTCATATAAAGCTTTGTATCTCTAATTATGTTCACTTTCCCCTCGTGTCTGTTTTTGCCTAATATAGCTATTTGTGCTCTATGTTTGCTTGTTTGTTTTTCCCTTCTGTATCATCTTTCATGTCTTGAGTGAGCCTAGTAAAAACATAATGCCAAGTTTTTTTTCGTTTTTTACTTTTCCAGTTGTGATGTTTATCCAATTGTGATGGTCTAAAACAAGGCTTTAGACCATTTCTACGTAGTGTGACTCCTGCTAATCTTGGATGTGTGTGTGTGTGTGTGTGTGTGTGTGTGTGTGTGTGTGCGCGCGCGCGCGCACGCTTTCTGTTTACCTGACTTATTTTTGGGGGAAAATATTCATTTTCTTCTCTGTCTCCCAAATTCTCAAATTTTACCATTTATGTGTATATAGGATATCCTCAAAAACATAATTGGAAGTTAATCACTATTTCTTTCTTCCAACTCAGTAACATAAACCTCAGATTCAGTTAAAATGAGATCACTCTGTTGCCATTAATGCTATTGTTTTCCAGTATCTTAATTCCACACTTAAATTCTTTTCTGAATAGTCATTATTATTATATCTACTTTTGTCTGTGTTTAATTTCCTTCTTCCATATGAGCATTCTTTAGAAGTCACTTCATGAAAATCTGTTGCTGAAACATTCTTTAAGTTTTACTTTACAAAATTCAAACTTCTAGTTTGGCAGATTAGCTCCGAATTTGAAGAACTTTACTCAATTCTAGATTTTTTTACTTTCAAGTCTCCTACTCTGTATAATTACAATTATTTGTGTGCTTCTCCCTCACATTTCATTTTATTTTATTTTTTTCTTATTTCTTTTGGGTCTTTACCAGTTTCATTCCGATGTATCTAAGTTTAATTTTCTTCTATATCATGCTTGGAATTTATGAAGCTTTCTGAATTTGTTGCAATATGCCATCTTTTTATTGCATATTTCCTTCCTTACCTAATGTTATTTAGTCTTTCTTCTGAATATTTTACTTCTTCCATTTAAGATTACTTTTATATGAGCTCTTTTATAGTTTTTCCAACTCTTTATCTGTGATCTATTCTGAAAAAGTTTCCAGGTCTGTTTTCTAATGTTTTATTTCTTGCCTCCATTTATATCTAAACAATGCTAGCCTCTTTATTTATTTTTAAATTTTTAGTTATTGTATGTTTTATACCTAAAAATTGCATTTCTTGTTAAAATCTACCACTTAATGTTTTATTCTTTATCATTTTTTTGATTTCCTCTACTATTTTAAGTTAATTTATACATTTAACATTTTTCACCTGTAGTCAATATTTTTATTTTATGGAGTTGGACAAAGTTCTTATTTCTCTATTTCCTGTTTCCCCTGACTTTCTTTCGTGATGGTTTGTTTAACGTCTATTTTGTAACTCAGAATTTTGACCTTGTATTTCGTTGTTTTAATCTGCGAATATCCTGTGACATCCAGTATGAAGAATATATTTTGGCAATCCAGATGAAAGCAGATGATTTTGGAATTAATTGGTATAATACCACATTTTGATGCTAGTGTTCTAGCTTTTTATTCGAGTGATCACACAGATGGTATAATTTGAAACCCTAAACCCATATGGATAGGCCTGTAGTTTTGAATTTGTAGGAGAAACATTTTTTTTTTCTTCTCATCAAGATCTCAGGCAAGATAGACCTGTTTTAATCTCACTTCTCTTTTCCTGTAAGCAAGTTAATTTTTAATCCACCTTTAGTGATCGCAAAGCATTGTCATTCATACCTGTATGGCCATTAAATTATAAGCAAACTTTTTTACTTTCATTTCACCTCAACTACAATTTCCCAAGATTCCACTCTGGACCTTATTGTTATTATTGTTGTTATTATTATTATATTATTATTATTTTATTGTTATTGGTCCTTCCTCTGGAATCTTAAACTCTAAACATACTCTGCTGTTGTTTCAGCTTTTTCAATATATTATTTATGACAAACCAGTCTTTTGAAAGATATTTCTACATGGAGAGGTCTAATAACCTCTCTGTGCCTCACTTTCCTCATCTGTAAAGTAACACTCTTTCTTCAAATATTTTATAACCCAACAAAGATAGTGTGTGTAAAGCTGTAAGTCCTAGAGAATGGTTCTGATTAAAAGTCTAAAATGTACACCTTATTAAATGGTAATATGTCTCTTAGCAGACTTCAGCTGTGTCTTAATCTTTTCTTCACTCACTAACCAATTCTGTTTTCTTCTAGGACTTACTATTCTTTGTTATTTCATAGTTTGTATAATTTAATTGCTTATTGTCTAACACTGCTGGTAGAAAATCATCAGCGTTACTGCATAAAAAGCAATTGTTTGTTAATTGTATCCAAGTGCTTTATGAACAGAAAATGCTTATTTTTTTAAGTGTTTTGCATCCTAACATGATAGATGTTTTGTATAGATGTTTGCTATGCTTTACTCAGGTTTTAGTAAATTGAGGGTTTGGGTTTGACATGTAACATAATCCCTTCCACTGAAATAATAGCAAATAGCTATGGTTAGTATAGTAGTCTAGTTTTCAGGAGCATATTATTGACATTAATGCATCCATTTATACTTGAAAAAATGCCAAAGTAATAAAGCAAATTCTAGGTTAATGAAGGAAATTTCTGTGCCTAATTTTTTTTTGTATATCAGAGGACAATTTTTTTTATATACTATCAAAGGACAATTTCTTTTTATAATAAAAACATTTGACAATTTGACAAGTGTGAATTATTTGCCTGTCATGGAAATTATTTTTTCTTGTAATCAAGTCAAATATTTGTAGCAAATATATCTTAATATTTAAGCATAGTTTTAAATTCTTTACATTTGTAACCTAGATATAACTTAATTTCTGAAGTTAACACAATTGAGAAAAATATTTAAATTGCAATTTTAACTTTATTTTTTATGACATATCGCAGACCTATTTAAAAATTTTGACACAGATAATCTGCTAATTTATTTTGAATTTGATTAAATTTGATACCTATTAATTTACTTATAGTGAAATAATGGGAGTCTTTTGGTAAAGACAATGAATATCAAGAGAATGTACTGCCCAATTATTGATTTACTCATTTACCATAGAATTTTAGTCTTCTGTCATGAAGGATATTATCTGTTTTTAAACAAAAAAGGAAAATAATGAACTGACAGAAAGTTTAAACAAAATGGGAAAACCATTTTCACCAATTTCCAGCAAAAGCATTTGAATCTGTAAGCACTCATACTGCAGTTTAACCACCTACTGAATATAAAAAATCATAACAGGAACTCAGGCCTGTGATTTCAGTGTTTCTGAAGTACTCTGGAAATGCTCGTAACATCAGCATTTTATCTCTCTATCCATTTATGTATATACTTGTGCCTATGGGGAGATCTGATCCCTTACTTTCAAGGTGGGTTCGTTTTGTGGTGTGGAATATAAAACGACTGTCTGAGTTGCATATTTTACTCCTCCCGGAGGACAAAGCTAAGCTGATAAAAATCATATATCCTGTATTTTCAAGAATGCCATTTTTTGTTTGTTCTTCGTACAGAGTTGTGCACATATCTAAAAACAAAAAACTTGGCTATTGATTTTATTTTTATAAAGTGTGGCTTTTTAAAATGGTTTCTATTCTGCAATTCAATTTCCAGTTTGTTTTTGTTGTGACTTAAAATCGGTCAGCTAATGATATCCCATTACTGCTCATGTTGGTAGCAACAATGAAGATAGACCTAAATATTCTTTCCTTTTCATCGTTAATTAATAAATTAAATAAAATTCCAGGGAAGTGTAGAAAAAACTGCATTCAAATAAGAGATATATAATATTATTAAGATCGAGACTGCATATACCTTTAGACTTTATCTAGTTCCCTCAATGTTAGAATAATTTTAGACTTAAATTGATTTTCTGATGTTCTGATAAAGCGCTAATCAGTTTATCAGGTCTGTGGTCAGGCGGAAACCCATATCTATAATTAGACTTTCCTGTTTTTGCCTTACTTTTTGTGACACATCTAGTTTGAAGCTGAATGCAATCGCATTCACTTAAAACATGAATTTTGGATTGTTTTAGAAACCCACAGAGTGGCCTGGGAATATAGTTATTTCTGGCAGCGGACAAACCAACCTACAATTCCTGTCAGTATGGTGGTCATGGGAGAAATAACAAATGCCACGTGTAACACGACGTGTTTATATCCGCCTTGACATCTCTTCCAGCAAACCTGAACCTTCATAGAAATGATGCTGTTACCTCCACTCTTAGCTATTTCTTGGATTATTTTGGACACTATTAGCTGTAGGTCCTTTGGAAATTTGTCATTGCTTGCAAAATCTGGTGAAACAATACAGTTTATACCTAAATCTCCATTAAGAATATTTGTAAGCAATCTTTTAAATTTGTTATAAATAGCTCTAAGAAAATCCAGTTGTATATACCTGTTCTTTGTAAAAGATCTCAGAATTAAATGTTTAAAACTCAAAAGTTTTTAAACATGGTCAGAATTTTGGAAGCAAATAATTTCTAATAAAACTTTAGCAATACTTTATGAAAAAGTGTGTATATATATATATGTATATATATATATAACACTAGACTATAGTGTTTTGAGGGAAATCATTTTTATTGGTTTTTTATATCCCTAGTTTCAGGTTCTTCAGATTCCTAGACAAAGTTGCAAGAAAATAAAAGTATTTATTATATATTACAGGATTTGTTTCTCTTTACTGGTTTCTTCAAATTCCTTTTAAGCTCTGGTTTATTTTTGTGTTTGAGATAGGATGTTGAAGATTTCATTTATATTCATGAATTCATTTGCCACCTATGCATAAAGGTCTCTCAAACTTTTATCTGTACTCCAGATTTATTTTTGAGTTCCATGCCTATATAGCAAATGGACCCCTCCATCTTATCTCTAGATTATTTCATCCACTCTAGCCAAAACTCTACCCATTAATACGGAAACTGAGAGTGTTTCTCATCTTAGTGAAAGTATCTCTAACCAACTGTTGTTCACATCAGAAACCTTATAATCTTCATTACAATCTCCCTACAGAGTGAGTAGTCTTACTTATCATCAAGTTCACTGTTTAATTTACTAAATATCTCTCAAATAATTAACTTCTTTCTATTTGTACGTACCTCTACACTAATTCAATGTTTCATCAAGGCAGATCTCCTAAAGCAAATGGTCTTCTAATTAGTTCCCTCATACCTGTATGTCTCATTCGATAGGGTCTCTAAACTCATACCACAGAGATCACATCAAAAACGCAAAAGTGAGCATGCCAAAGCTCTTCTTTGACCTTCTTCTCATTGCCCATAAAATAAAATACCATCCAAACTAAGGTTTCAAAGTCTGTATCATTTGGCCAGTTTGAGTTTGTTTTCCATGGCTGTCTTTGTTTTAGTTACATCGTGCAGTTTCTCAAAAGTGCTGTGACTGATGCCTCTTGAAGTCTGTTATTTCTATCTAGATGGCACTTTTGCCCTTGTCTCTTGGTTAATTCCTACTTGACCTTCAGTTCATAGCTCAACATCACTTCCTCAAAGAAGCCCTCATTAAGCCTAGATCCCAGCTGATGTGGCCACATCGTTTCCCTGTGCTTTTCTCTCACAGTACTTAGCATGGTTTACAACTTCTAATTTGGCATTATTTAATTACTCTCTGCTTACCACACATGCTCATAGCTTTGTATGGCCTGGAATCATATCTATATTTTTTCTACCATCAAATTCTTAGCCATAATTAATTGTCTGTAAATCATGAGATATATTTTGACTGATAAATATTTTTCCTGAAAATAGTCTTGAGATTTTACTGATATGAATACCACTTACATTTTGGTATTCATAACATTTACGATAATGGTTCTGACACTGAGCATGTAGACGCCCATGTAACCTACAGAATTATCAATATTAGGTTACTTACGTGTGGTTGTACCAGGCCTGAGTATAATCAAATGCTTTCTCTTTTTCTTTCACGTCACCTCTTCCTAAAGTCACTGCATTATCCCTTTTATGTCAGTGTAGAACCCTGCGTCCCCATAAAAGTTATTCTGCACTTGATTCGTATCTTCCATTTAATTTCAAATTGAAATTTTTTTTTCGAAAGAAGAAAAAAAAGCTGAAGAAAAAAAGGAAGTTACAAATCGTGCATGCTATTTCTTGATTAATATTCTTGTGAGATATCCTCCTAAATAATCAGGTCCCAAACCAATTTTCTACCTGAGCTACACAGTCAGGTCACAGGAAGTGTCTTTAAAACTCGACTTCTGCCTCACAGAAGTGGAAAGAAGGCAGTGCATAGTGATACAGATTTGCTGCGCTGTTCAGCCGAGCTGTTTGGCAGGCAGTTTCCCATGAATATTATTAGCCTGCCCGTAAAAAGATGCATACCAAGTAATGGGCAAAACACTACCCACAATAAGATGAAAAGCCCTCATAGCTAGTGAACCTGACCACCTGACATTTGAATGTTTGGGAATTACCAACAGATTGCAGAAAGCAGGACAATAAGGATATTATGCTGCAGCTTAAGGAATTAGAGAGTTTAGTATTAACGTTGAGAGATGTTGAACTGAGCTTGGTGTTTGGCAAAAGATATATTTGAAGTTACAGTGAAATATGAAGTCTATGGAATTAGTGTACTATTTAGAAGCAGTATCAAGAACAAGTCTTAAAAGCCTTTCTCTGGAAAAATAGGTAACATATACTAAATGAGGCAGATTTATCTAATTATGTTCTTTCAAAAATAAAATCTTGAAGTGAAAGCGTATGTTCTTTATAGCATTTGATACATATTGTATAAAAACATTATTTTAATGATAAGTCAGGATTCTCAAAACAAAGGTAGATGCACATTTAATTTATAACTGAATTGCTTTCAAGAAAATTTATTTGTGCGATCTAATGCGAACTATATCTTAAACTATAAGGACTATTAAATAACTTGTCATCACAAGAAAAATAAGATTTAGACTTAAAATTTTAGGAATTCTGGATGAATAATAAACATGCAAGATCAGACTTAGATTAAGTTTATGTGTGATTTTTTAATACAAATATGCCAAGACAGGCTTTCTATATCTAATATTTTGTTACTGTGAACAGTTCCTAGGTCACTAATATTAAGCAAGGATATTAATTTTGAAGTAAATGGGTTTTTTTTTTTTTGGTTGTGAGGAAATCACTCATCTGTTGCTTATTGTAAACTTTAACTGTATCGTTGTCTAAAATGATTGCATATACTTCTAAGATTTAAAACGTCATGATCATTTTAGACAACTAAAGAAAAATTATGAACTCTGGGCAAAATATAAAACTACCTGAGGCCTCTGACGAGTGAATAAAAATACAGGGAAAATTCAGAAACAAGTTCAGCCTTCAAGGAAGTGACCACAGGATTCCATTTCCTGTTTTAGGGCATGGGTCACTAAAATAAGAACAGAATGTACAGCTGTATTTCTAGACAGAAGAACCAAGGATAGGTGCCTGGGGAATCAAGGTCAATAGCAAGAGACCCGGAAGCCCTGGGAAGGAGAGACCCAGAGAAACAAACTCCAAATTCTGTGTGTGAGTTTGTCAATTCTGTGTGCACGTGCAGGGGAAAAAGTAAAATCTGATTCTGAGCCCCTTTTAGTCCTATCTAGATTTTACTAGGCAAAAACATCAATTCCCTTCAGAATAATACAAAGTAAATGGGAATATCCACAATACAATGTTCACAATATCCAGGATACCATCCAAAATTACTTAACATGTAAAAAGCCAGGTAAACGACCATGTTTTCTCAATGAAACAAAATGCAAGCAGACACTAGTGTGACTCAGATGTTGATATAAATGAATTAAATACAGAAAACTGCATCAAAGAAATAGAACATATTTTTAGAATGGAAAAATGCCATCTCTAAAATAAAATATTGGTAGTCAGTGCTTAATGGCAAAAAAAAAAAAAAAAAAAAGTATCAGAGGAAGGGTTCCATAAGTTTGAAGATAGATTAACCGTGCAATAGCATCCATTTGGAAAAAGAGAAAAAGAATTAATGAATAAAATTGTCAGAGCCTCTGGGATGTGTGGAATATATTTTTTTTTCCTATAGGCTTTGACCCTTTTACTCATTCATTTATTTGCATATGGGTAATTTAAATGCCAAAAGAAGAAAAGTGATACTTGAACAACAACAACAAAATGTTTGTACAAATAATTGCTGAATATCCCCCAATTTGGAGAACACCACAGATTTACAAATTCAAGAAGCTTGGCAAATCTTCTTAGGATAAATTAGAACTCCACACACACACACACACACACACACACACACACACACGTCCCAAGTACATCAAAGTTAAACTACTAAAAACCAATGTTAAGAGAAATTCTTGAAATCAATTAGAAAAAAATTACAGATTAAATATAGAGGCACAGTGATTCTAATATGCTGTAACTTCTATGCAGAAATCATGGAGACCAAAAGACAGTGAAAAACATTCGTAACGTTAAAAGAAGAACAAAGTGAAATAAATTTAAATAAAGTAAATCTAAGAGAAACTTGCTGCCAGATCCATTCTATGAGAGAGAAATGTTAAATAGGACTGAATTAATTATTCAGGAGCGAAATTCTAATATTCAAGAATGAGTAATGAGCAATAAATGGCAAATATCTATGTAAATATAAATATAAATACATATATAAAACAAATACATACAAAACAATATGTATGAAATAAACAAACAAAAATATATGTGAAACTACCCAGTCAAAATAAATACTGACTTTTTAAAAATGTAACAGGTCAGTTCTGAAGGTGATATGGAAGCAAACATAAACAACTCAACAAAGTAAATATAAAGTAGATCAAAGCTGGAGGTGTCACATTACCTGACTTCAAGATATAAAGTTACAGAATAAAGATTCTGGATTCACAGAGTTTCTCTGAACGGGAACAGAGAGTAAATATATCAGAATTTGTAGGTCATGTATATGGTCTCTTCACCATTACTCAACTCTGCCATTGTATCATGAAAGCTGCATAGACAATACATAAACAAATGAGCTCGTTATGTTCTAATAAGCTTTTATTTTTTTAAAAAAGGCAACAAACCAATTTAATCACCCCACATTTAAAAAGGAGATATCATGTAAAACTGAAAGCAAGAAAGGAACAAGATAAACAGAGACTCATGGACATGGACAACAGTTTAGTGGTTACCGGAGGGAAAGAGGGGTAAAGGGAGGAATGTAAGAGTAAAGGGGGTCAAATATATGGTGACAAGGAATTTAACTTTGGGTGTTGAACACACAATGCAATATGTATATTAAATACTAGTGAATTGTACACTTGAAACTTATGTGATTTTATTAACCAGTGTCGTGCCAATAAATTAAGTAAATAAATAAAAATTAATTATTATAATTCTTCATTGAAGAACAAGAACATTTGATTTAATTTTAAATTATCACTATAGAAAGTGCAGAAAGTGATATAATATGGCAACTTTATTTTTTTGTTGAGTTCTCAATGATGGGGTACTACCATTTATCTCTGCCTTATGTCAGAGAAAGTTAAAATTACTGTGAAAGCTGATTTATCCTTAAAGGACTATAGTTAACATGAAGCTCAGCCTTGGAGATTCTAGGGTAAGGCAAGATTCACCTTGTCCTTCAGATCGTTGCTTTTATACAAACATGACATTTTGGTTGGAATTTGTGTTTGACAGCTCTATAATGTAATTTTCTAGAATGTGTTGAAGTGGAACCAAATGTCATTGACTTCATTCAGTAGATTTTCTGCCTGATAGAACATGGCATTACTATTCTATTTTTATAACCAGTGGGGGGAAAATGATTATTTTGATTTGTGACGTTCTTTTACACATAATTTTCCAGAAGATAAACATCATATATTAACCTGTACATATGTCCATGATTGAGCTTTGATCCATAAGAATTGCTACGTTTAGTTCCATTGTGGCATTTGTACTAAAAGTTAACAGGTAGTATTAGCTTAAGGAATATATGTGAGTGGTGGGAGAATTCTGTGGAATAATTTAAAGGATGTTCATGTAAAAGTCATCCATACGTATAGGGAATGAAAAAAGGATTTTATAATATGAACCCAATTTATAATTTGAGAGGAGAAATAAAATTGAGTTAAATATAAGTGCTAAGTTATAAAAATACACACACGCTTGGGTCTTGGGACCCAGTTCTGTCGAGGGAAAGCAAGCAGTGGTAAGGCCCAGGGCGTCAGTGCTCAGAAGTCTGACATAGCTCAAGGTGTATATCCAAATGGCACAGGGGTGTTTCTGAAGCTAACCTAGAAAAAAAAAAGGTTGTAGGTTTTGGGTCTTGTAATAAAGCAGCTTGCCAGACATAATTTTTTAAAAACTAGTTAACTAGAAATTAGGATTTTAATGTAAAATGGTACTCAACTTTCAATCGGATTAATCAAAATTGTCCTTGTAATTCTAGGGAAGCTGTGACTACTTGGAAAAGAGACTATTACTGGAATTATCATAATTGTTAAACCTTTTTCTAAGTACATTTTCCATCTTATTTTATTCCATCAATAAAAAGAGGGAACATACAAATTGCAGTTTTAATCTTTTTGGCACACTGAACATGGGAATAAAATATAATAAAATACATTATTAGGATAATAGAAACCTGAACCACAGTGAGTTTGTGGTTTCAAATGCATTAACCCTATTTTGTATTTGCTAGTGTCCCTTACCAATACTTTTCTCTACGAAGATATCATATATAGTTTAAAAAAAATCAGGATGCTGAAATGGTAGTTGGGTTATGTAAGAAAATGGAAACTTTAGAACTTTCGCAGAAAAAGCCCTCTTATGATATGATTGATTATTTTACTTACGAAGAACACAGATAAGATGTTAGAACAAAGAGTATTGTGAGTAAGGTACCAAACTATAACCTTTGGTTCCAGATTGTACACAGTCAAGTTATCTTTTTTTAGAAAAAAAAAATCATTAATTTTCCTTTGGTCTCCAGGAAGCTTAGACAAATGTGCTAAGAACCCCTTGGTACTTTTAAAGCCTACCTTAATCAGCAGCTAGCTAGTCATTGGAGGTTATTTGAAATGAAATAAACATAAACTTCTGGCCTGTGGGTCTTTTAAAGAGAATATAAAACATTCACTTTGCTTGAGTCAGAGCTCACTTTGCTACCTTCTTTTCACGAATGCATTATATAAAAATCTCCATTCCGAATTGCCCAGACCTCTGAAAATTGCCCGAGTTCCCTTCTCATGGTACATCCTCTCGCTTATTTTCAGCATGTGTACCATTTCCCTTCCTAAAACTGAGTCTCTCTGATTGCCATCTGTAGACTATTTTTTAAATTTGATTTTTAATTAAATGTATTGGGGCAATATTGGTTAATATAGTTGTATAAGGTTCAAGTGTACATTTCAATAATATGCCCTATGTGTATGTTGCATTGCATTGTGTGTTCACCATCCAAAGTAAAATTCCTCCATCACCATATATTTGACCTCCTTCACCCTTGTCTATCTCCACCCTTTCCCTCTGGCAACCACTAAACGTTGTCCATGGCCATGACTCTGTTTGTCTGTCTTGTGGTTTCTTCTTCTCAGTTTTTTGACAAAGAAACAAAATTAATTCAAAACAGATCAATTTTATTTCTAATCTTGCTGTAGTACATCAATCTGTTCAGTGGCTCCTTTTTCAGTTCTCTTGGTGTGATCTACGACTCAAGTCTTTCTCAATTGGTACTTCCCCTTCTTTGCTGGGAAGTCCTAAGACTTGACTGAGACTTTTATTAACCAACAGTCCTACTGCATGGGGTTTGCATGGGAGTTAAATGAGGTAATGCACATAGGAGCTTAATGTATTGCCTGGTACAAAGATTCCACAATGGTTTTATGCCCTCTGTTTATACCTAATGTTAGAAGACATTTTTTCATACAACAAACAATCTCGTGTTTAGATACTGCTTAAGGGAAATGAAAAATGTATGTCTACATAACCATATGCATGCAAGTCTTCATAGCAGCATTATACATAATAACCACATGCTAAAAATACCACATGTCCATCAACTGGTAATGCGTAAACAAAATGTGTATATCGGTTGCATAAATGTCTCCCCAAATCTATGTCGATTTGAAACCTTAGAATGTGATTTATTTGAAAATAAGGTCTTTGCTGATTAATTAGTTAAATGAGGTTTATAAATGAGGCTAGATTAAGTGAGTGCTCATCCAATGACTGGATCTTTCTTATACTAAGAGAAAACAGGAGACACAGAGACAAACAAGAAGAATGTCATATGGTGACAGAAAACAGATTGGAGTGGTGCTTTTCTAACCATGAAACACCAGGATGGCTGCAACCATCAGAAGTTAGGAAGAGGCAGGAAAGGATCTTCCCCTAGAACCTTCAGAGAGAGCAGAACTTTGGCATCACCTTGATTTTAAGCTTCTAGCCTCAAGAACTGTAAGAGTATAAATATTTGTTGTTTTCAGCCACCTAGGGCATGGTACTTTGTTATTGCAGCCCTGGGAAACCAATACGATTTGGTATAGTGGAACATTATTCAGGCATAAAATACATACACTACTGACATAGTAAAATAAACAAAAAAACTTTCGTGGCCAAAAGCTTTTCTATAAGAGAAGTTTTATCGAGGCAAATGACAGCTAGGAGAGGACCTAGTCCTGGACCATGAACTCTAAACCAGGGCTAGCGAAGACAGCATGTCCACCATCTGGAGCTGATGGGCTTTTTCTACACTTCGACAAGGGAGAAGAAAGATGTAAGTTCTGTTGAAAGAATTTATATCGCTGTCGATAAAAGGGATTGGAGAAGGTGAAACTGGGTTAATTCTGGGACAGGTGCAAGTCTACAAGGAAGAACTGCTCTGTTATTGGTTATGGTCAACAACCAGAAAGTTTATACATGAGTAAGAAGCGGAGGTGCCCAGGGGTCGGTGGCACGTGGCTATTTAGATAATTGTGGAAACAGCCATCTAGAAGTTTATTCGAGGTTTCAATATACATTCAGAAACATAAGCAGTCATTCCTTGGTTTTGCCCTGCAGTGCTTAGCTGATTCTCACTTGTCTCTTTCTACCACTCTCTGGCCTATTAATTTAATTTAGCACATCTCAGAATTTTCTCCTTGAAAAGTGTGGATGAATCACAAAATATATGTTTATAGAAACCAGACTCTAATGATCACATAATGCATGTTACTATTTGTGTGAAAAGTCTGCCTACAGAGGCAGAAAGCAGATTATTGGTTTCCTGGGTAGGTGGTCTGTGAGAAGCAAGGTTGTGTGCAAATCAACAGAAAAGATCTCTTTGAAGAGAGAGGAATATTTTCAAATGTAGTTGTTTTGATATTGCACAATTCTACAAATTTACTAATAATCATTGAATCATATACTTGCATTAGTAAATTTTATAGTATCTACATTATACCTCAATAATGTTCTATTTAATTTTAAAAAAAATGCAGCAAAAGAAAATGATGGAAGAGATTAAAATGAAAGAGTGGTGGCCCTTGAGAGTATAGACAAGAGTGATCGATGGATAGGGAAACGAAGAATCCGTATGTGTAGAATCTCTCTTTTTATCCTGGATGTACTTTCTGGTTTTCTTTTTTAATTCTTAAAAACACATGTTTTGTTTCTATGTGCATGTTGGAATTGGTGCTATAGGGGAGAATTTTTAAAGCAGCAGGGAATTAATAACAGAGTTTAAACGTTTGAATCTGATGATACAAGCAGATGACTCTAATCTCAGTGGTTTCCAGCCTGGAGCCTTCAGGTTTTTATAGCTCATGTAAATGAGTAATAGGTGCTATATCCTTAGACAACTTTTGATACGTAATAAGCATAATATAAATCATAATATTGTTTTAAAGGCTAACTTTTACAGTTTTATTTACTTATAAATGCAACGTTAACTTTATGTTATGACAGAATTTCTCTAGTGATCAGAATTTCTAAATGATATGTTTTGATTAACAGAAAAGTTATAATAAATTTATTACTTGACACATGCTACTGTTTAATCAGGAACTAGTGTTTTATATGAAAATAATGGAATGAGATTATGGAGCTAAATAATTTAGGAACAATTGATTTAATTTACATGCATGTCTCTTTTTTTCCAAATTTTTTCTTACTTAAAAGAGTAGTTTGTTATGGCTCTTAAGAAATCTGAGAAGTTACGTGTCTTTTTAGACCAATCGAATACACGTTGTATGATTTCTTGCATTTGATTTATTTTTGATTTAACCAATCTTGCATTTGATTTATTTTTGATTCTTGCATTTGATTTATTTTTGTTTCTTGCATTTGATTTATTTTTGATTTAACCAATCTTCTATATTCTTCAGTGCATTGGTTAATAATTACAAGAGGAATAATGGTTTTCTGTACAAAGCTTGCTTACTCGTGCTAATACTCAAACTGAGAAACGATGCCGGGTTGATGGTGCTTATCCACACAGCACTCATTGGTTCATGTGTCAGGTGTGCCAAACATATACAGAGGGGAAAGAGAACTGATGATTAACGAATACGGTGTTGGCAGCATACTTGTACCAAAAAGATTACAGAAATCGTTTATTAATATTTTACGACATTAAATATGAGCGTAACTAACAACATACAAATTTAATATATATTTTCAAGTATGTGAATGCAAGTATAGACCTGATTAATCTGCCTAAATAAAATGATTTCTGAACAATCTAAGCAATGTTTATATAACAAGATTTGTGTGAAAACTTGCAGAATACAAAATAAAGATAAAGCTTTTTCCATGGTCAGTGTTTTTCCCTTTAAAATGGAAAAATGTTATTTTTAGATACCACAATGTTACTGTTGTGCATAGTTTTTGTTATAGTAAGACTTACATGAAATATGCAGATAAATAAAAATATACAAATAAAAGGCAGTAATTTAGACAATATTAAATATTTTTATGAAGAAAATTTGAAATGAGTGTTATAGCGCTCAATAGAAAGAGAAATCGAGAGAGTGATTTGCCAATTTACCATATATCTTTTATTATTTTGGACATAGGCCTTCCATTTTTTATGTGCCAATTTTCTGTAAAATCTGGAGCTTAGTAAAATCTCTTACATGCGAGGAGATTGTTCCTGACGGTACTTAAAAGTGAAAAGTGAGCACACAGTAAGTCGGATAGATAAACAGATGGGCGTTCTTCCCGGTTATCAATGTTCATTTGAAAGCGTGATTTACATAAATCCACAATACTCTTTACTTTTCAAGCTTGTTGATATCATATGCTGATGTCCTTCAAATAGCTCCTTGATTCTTATTTATTTATTACTGCCCTCTTCCTCCAATACAGTCTGTGTGTTGGACCCAAATACACACTGTGCTCTATCATGTCCTTTTCAACTCTCTATTTTACATATATGAATATACAATAAATATATTTATGTCAGGCCAGTTCAACAAAAACTTAATTTAGTTTTATAAAGATATATATTGGTCAAATAGTATTAAATATGTATTAATACCATACATTATTATTTTAAGAAATTCAATTATAAGACATTATCTAAAATATTTAATAAAAATTTATAGTTCAATAAAATAGAAAAGCTGATATCAAATAGAAAAGCTGATATCATTAAAAATGTGTTTCCTCAAAACAATCACAGAATTACTGTATGATCTAGCAATTTCACTTCTGGACATTTACACACAAAAATCAAAAACACGGATCGAAACAAATATCTGTGTACCAATGTTCATAGCAGCTTATTCATAACAGCTAAAAAGTGAAAACAAATCAAAAATCAAGTGTCTATTTGTGAATGAATGAATAAACAAAATGCTAGGTGTAAAATATGTATATATTATTCAGCCTTAAAGGGAAATGAAAAATGAAAGAATGAAATATTACAACATGTTCGAAACATGAATGAAACTTGCGGATATTATGCTGAATGAAACAAGCCAGACACAAAAGGACAAATACTGCGTGATTCCACTTATGTAAGATACCTGGGATGGTCACGTTCTTAGAGGTAGAAAGTGGAACGGTGGGTACCAGAGGCGGGTGAGCAGAGAGAGTGAAGGGGAGTTACTGTTTTCTGGGTACCAGAGTTTCAGTGTGCGATGATGAAGAGTTCTGGAGATGGATGGTGGTGATGGTTGCACACCATGTGAATGTATTATCACTGAACTGAACACTTAAAATAGTTAAATAGTAAATTTTATTATGTATATTTTACCAGAATGGAAAGTTATGTTTATTCATCATCATGGGTTGTTCTTTCTTTTCACCTCCTGCTTCTTAAATCTTCCTCAGACTATATGATAAATATAAGTACAGGAATTATAGTATAGTGAGTATAGTGGATAAAATGGAGTTAGATGTAGGGAAGCTTTAACTGGAGAGCAGAAAGTTTTTAGATATTCTTCACTGAAGCAGGGCTTTCTTGCTTCATTTCCTCCATATTTCTTGTATGAACTAGGCTAACTAGAACAGAAAATGACAGATATGATGTTAGCGGTATTAGAAAAATCAGAGTCTTAAAATAGAACCTATTTTTGCCAAGAAATTTTCATGAGAAAGGCCAGCCACTCAGCACTAGATTACCATGTGATTTTTTATAACATTAACAACGTAATCTTTTTAAAATTTGTAAATTACATGCTATAATATTTAATGCTAAGTAAAGCTTTAAAAATATATGTTGCTGGGTGCCTTTTGGAAAAATTTTATTGATTTTTTTTCTTTTAATTTGGGAATAATCTATTACAATACAATTCGTCTCTGATTACTAGAGTGGCAGGGCCACCTGTACATATGAACAATATAATTAGAATAAATTAGATACAACAGTTGCTATAAATATAGGAAGGCAATCCCATAGAATCATTGTGTGAATAAAGTAGAAATTACAGGTTATCATAGGTCATATTTTACATAGCATTGAAAAACCTAAGGGTATTAGTATTCACAGTGAAAGGAAAGTTAATAAAACCACATGGCAATGTGATTATAGTCTATACATGGCTCATCTGATGGGTAGACAGCAGCTGCGTCCACCATTGGGGTGGTCCAGGACCTACACCACCTTTTTTCTCTGTGGAAAAGAGGACAAATGGCCAGTTAATCAACTGGCACTGAACAATTTTATAAACAATCTGCCTCTGTGTGTGCATGAATGAACAAGTCTGTAATTTTGGCTTGTTCCATTAAAATACAGCATTTTATAAAACAATATGACTTAGAAAGTATTTCCAAAAAGGACATAATAAGATTTAAAAATTATTACATGATCTCTAAGAAGTTCTCTTCTGGTGCAAAAATTCCATAACTTTCTGTTTTAGCTCAACAAGCTTTAGTGTTCTATACTTATTCATATACATAGAAATATGCTTTACATATATAAAAATACAGATTATAACAAACCACCTAGTTTGAGAAAGTTTATATATAATATTCTAGCTCGCTGTCACTATTTATTTAAAATTATACTCCTTCCTCAAACATACCCATTGTAATTGAGAAATTTCTCTACAATAATAAAACAGACAAAATAAAAACATAATAAAATATAGTTTAAAATAGGACATTTCTTAGAAACTGTCAGGCAGACAATGAACTGAGAAAACTATAAAAGAAATTAAATAAATGTAAACTATAGTTCATTCAAAGTAGTAATTTGCTTACTACTTTAAGTTGATTTCAATAAGAAATACTTCATTTTACAGTTCTTCACAGTATCACATGAGAACTCTCTGTCACTAACTTTACTAATATATGCCTTTATACATTTATTTCAAATTTTGGGGGTTGGGTCTTAGAAAACTGTTAAGAAGCAGTAAATCAAGACCTAAGGAAATTAATTCTAAAGACTGAATTAGTTCTGTTTGAAGGTTCTTATCATTCATTATTCACTGTGTTCCATACCTTATATTCTCTGCATTTAATTTTCTTTATTTTTTCCTCTACTTTTATTTTTGTCTTGATGGAATACATAAGTAGAAATTTTAAAAATGAGAACAATACTATTATCGCTCCCTCTTGATCCTTATTTTCCTCCTCCCAATCTTTAGCAATTACAATATAGGCTGTTTACGTTTTGAAATAAACTAGTAATAATCATCGTATATGTTAGTTTCATTGTTAAGACGTGAACGTCAAATGGCAAAAGTAGGCACAGCATATATTCTACAAGTGTGGTGCGCAACCCTTTTTCATATGCTTTTCTTTTCCACTTTCGAATTGGATAAATGCAACCATAGGTGTTTTGACAGCTAACTAAATGTGAATACGTGCAACTATATGCCAATGTATTACTATTTGTGGAAAATAAGTTAGGATCCATATAATTTGTACTGAAATCATTTTAATTTTGTCACTTATATGCACCTGATTTTATGATGTGTGTGAAACATTTAAAGGGAAATTTCCATTATGTGTGTGTTTGTGCATGTGTGTTGCTATGCATTTATAACCTATTCGAAAGCACGTTTTGATAGATTTCATATAATGTGAAATTGTGAGAAGCAAATTATGGTAGTTTGCAATTAAATTTGAAAGCCCTTACTTTTAAAAAATTATTTTAGTCTCTGTCTTTTATAAAATTGTTACGGAAAGAATATACTGGAGGGCTATTAGAATACTTACATGCATGAGAAAACGTATTATTCTTACTAAATTGATTTTGCATTATTTGAGTTAGTCACAGAGACCGTAATAATCTAGCTTTTTGAGTTATAATGGAAGATGTGACCCAGGGTGATATATACATATCAAAATATACCCTAAAATGAGCCTGAATTCAATATAATATCTTAGATTTCAAACAACCTCTACTTTAACTATATTCTTACATCCTGCATTTCCCTATATGGTTGATCATAAAATATATGGAACATGTAGGTATCATAAGGTAATCATAAAAAGAAGAACAGGATTTAAAATGGGATAGAATTAGGACAACAAAAATGGTGTAATAAAACTAAGTACAAACAAAGGATGGACCATAGATATGGTGCTAAGTTTTGGAAATTACAGTGAATGAGAAATTGAGCAGATTGAGAATGTATGTTAGCAACAAAATATATATGTATAAAATCATTTACCTTAAGATGGGAAATTTTTTTCTAGAAGTTACCAGTAAAAAGGATGCTATTGTAATTAGCAATTCCTTTAACGGTAGGAGGATTATAATTAACGTTAATGTTTTTCTTCAAACTTCCCTCAATAAAATGTTAATGAGACACATGATATTCAACAAAAACACTTCTATAAAAACTTGTGGCCAAATCTAAGCTCTCTGCTGGCTCGGTTAAATTATGATGTAAATGTTTACTGAATGTCTTTCAAACATTTCTTCATAAATTCCATAGTTTATAGCCTATATAATTTTATTATCAATAATTATTATTTTCTGACCTAATTTTGGTTAACTAGTTTCTGAAATTGCTTTTGGAAAACCACCCATTTGATTTGGATGGTGTTTCCCATCCTGCCATTCCCTGGGGAGACAGTGATTGGTCCTAACCAATCAGCATGTCACATTTCTTATGCTAAAAGTAGAGATTTACGAGAGGCAAACTTCCAAAGCAAAACTGTGAGATATTAGAGCATGTCTGCTGAGCATTTTAAGACAGAGTTATATTCTTCCCTTTTAAAGATAAATTTAGATATATATCTTTTTGATATATTGCCACCAATTTTATTACTACCATATGGCACCTGAAAATACATTGATCAATCTATATATCATTATCACCATCATCTATCTTATTTTTGTTCTTTGGAAAACCCCTCAAATAGGCCATTTTCCATTTCTATTGCCTGAAGATGTAGGCTAATGTGGTATCCTTCTGTTTACATTTATAATTTTAGTTGTTCCTGTAATAAGTAATGATTATGTCAATAAGAAAAAGGTTTGAGCAGTTGGAGAATGGGAACAAGAAAAATTATTTTTCCTTAAACCGCAAGTACTTTGTAGCATTTGACAACTTTGAGAATAATATATCAACTCTAGAATGAGATGCCAGAGAAGAACAAGAGATTTTTGTAGATATCACCTTGATGCATTTTGTATTTTAGAAAAATTGTACTGTAGGGAGAACTTGTTCTGCATTATTTTTCTATTCCAACAGATTGCAGGAGTTTTCACTTTAGGCAATAATGATTGAAATTAAATTTTCCTACATGTTTGTGAGCATGTTTTGCTTTACAGTTCTGATAATGACTAAAATGTTTCTTTTAGAAAATTGAAAAACTACAACATAGCCCTTTAAATAATATTGATTCAAAACCCTGGAAGATATAGGCAGCATTGTATAACATTTACCATTGTTTATAAAATATTTCTATAAATCACATATTCATTATATATATAATATTTTCCATTGAATTGAATACTCCAGATAGCATTTGAAAAGTGGGGTTTCATAAATGATCCCTTTGTTTATTAAGAATCTAATCGTTACCTTTTGCTAAGTTTTAAACAATGTTTAAAGGAAAAACTTTTAGTGTAGCTCACAATTATCTTCTTAGCTAAAGTATATATCTAATGTAAGAATAAAACGTTAAATCACACCAGTACCTCATTTTTCATTGTTGTTGATAACTCCACTTTCTAAACATTTCTTGTTCATAGGCTATTAGAGTAATCTCATTTTTGTTAACAGGAAGGCTATAGCTTCCATAAGAAAATACTGCTTTGACATAATTTGTTGTTGGTAGTTAGATAATTATTACTCTGTGTAATGGCTGTTTTCTAATTAAAATATGATTATTAGTTATCATCTCACTCTGAAACTGCTAGAGTCTTTAAAAATCTATTTGGATGACTATGAAGTAACTGAGGGACATGAAATTCCTACAGAAATGACCCACAGCAAAAGAGATGATCATTCTCTTAGCTAGTTTTATAGGATGATTTAGACATGGGCAACTGGGGGCTACTTACATTTTCTATGTTTTAGTTGACTTGGAAAATAGAAAAATAAGTAAAACCCCAATTTGTGGAGTTATTGTATTAAATTCATGATGTATTTAAACCTCTGATGTATTTAAATGCCTGGTGTGGAATAAGCACAAATTTTATGTGTAGATTTTTTATTGTATATATAATTGCCTATTATATATATATAATTGCCTATTATATATATATAATTTCCTATTATATATATAATTTCCTATTATATATATAATTTCATATTATATATATATATATAACACGATAGAAATATATGTTTAACAATTTCTTTCTCTCCAATTTAATTGATAGCATCTTCGATCCGCAAACTGTCATTTGTTTTTAACTGTCTTCTTTTTAAATGTATTAAAAGTCATGTGAAAAGCCTAACATAGACCCTGGAGCACAATAATAGCTCGATAAACGTTAGATTTAACACATCGCCTTCACTTGCTTTGTTTCTTGTGACTCAGTTCATCTAGTCAGCATAAAATGCGTTCTACGCTTAGTCCTGCCTAAAGACACATGCTCTACATGTTTCTCCAAGGTTTGCAAGAGGAAGGGTAATTCTCATTCATTTTCTCTGGGGTCGGGATCATCTTTCTTCCTCCTTCTCACGCACCATAACACTTCTTTCCGTCATGTGGTATAATTTCCAACATGTTCTAAATTTATTATTTCCTTTAACCAATATGCTGACCTCTTTCCCCAGGAAATCTTTCATAATTCATGGGCTGTTGATGCTTAACCGCAGCATTACAAATTGGGTAGTAAAACTATTATGAATATTAATAATTGGAGCAATTTTTTGTGCATATTTATTTCTAAAAGACTGGCAAGATCATTCAGTAATTCTGTTTTATACACTTATAGAAAGCATTCAGAGTCATTTGTTCAGATTTTTTCCTGAATGCTTTCTAGTCATTCCTAATTAATTTTAATTGTGACCAGAACGAGACATCTTTTCTGTTTAAAGAATGTTATTTACCACAAAAGTAGAGTATGAAACAACTGTTTGAAAAGAATGTAAAAATAAAGAATTATAGCATCATGCTATAATTAATAAGAAATTAATAATTTTAATTATTAATTAATTATTATTAATTAATAATAAGAAATTAATTTTTTGTTAACTTGTTTGGGTTTTGAAAACTAGCCTGCATGTCTTCTAGAAGTTGCTAGGCTTGAGAAAGGGTATAAGCTATGTTAAGGGTGTCTGTATACTGGAATCAGCTAGGTCTATTTGGGATTCTGGCTCTGTCTTTCCTAACTGGATGACCTTGTTCAAATTATTCAATTTTCCTGGACTTCGTTTCTCATATAGAATGAATATAATTTAGCTGCGCCCACTTTGGGAGATTTTATGTCTTTTTAAATTAAATTATGTTTGCAAAAGACAACACAATGCCCTGGCATATAGTAAGCACTTGTAACTCTGGAGTGATTACGTCAGCCAGGGGAAAACTTTGCTTGTTTCTCAATCTATCAATAACATTCCAGGCAGCTCTTTGGCCCGATGTTCTCCATAACTTGAATTCACTGGAGCCAAAATACATGCTATATGAAGTAAATGTTTGTATCATGTGTTACATGATATTATAAGATTAAATCAGATACAAATCTGATTGTATTAAATATGATTTGAGGAAATGAATGGTTTCAGTGTAATAATATTTCCCATTTAATAATCAATCTGTACATAAACTTAAGTTTTCTATGTAGTTTTATAGATCCTTACCTAAAAACTATTTACCTAACTTCAGAGTGCTAGTTAAAGAAAAAATTCACCGCACTTTTTAAAGCACTCTACAAACCAAAAGCTGATATTGATTTAAAGTACGAAGTAGAATAAATGGAAGAGAAAATATTTTTTTATATTTCCCAAAAGTCAACATCAAAAATCTTGAAACATCCCTGAGTGTCAAAAAATGTGTGTTGTGTGTGTGTGTGTGTGTGACCATGTGTACACACGTGCACGTATGTCTTTCTTCAAGACAGTGTTACTTGAAACGTAAGACAGTTTAGGGTCTATAAAAACAAAGGGGACAGTGATCAAACACTGGTACACAGCAGTGAAAATTCACATCGTCTCATAACTGGCCATCGACTCTGTCATTAGAATTTTTCCTGAACATTTTAAGTCTAGGAAATCTTTGTTTCAATTAAATATTACAGAGAAGTAAAACATAAAATTAGATAAAATTGGGACCGCAGTGCTTTAAGGTAGGGGTAATGTGGTGAGCATTCAAGTCTCCCAGTCTCTCCATTCTTCCCCCAGCCAAACACATCTGCAAACGCAGAACGAGGAGCTTAGCTGGCATGAAGCTGAGTTAAGCAGAATGATTCCAGATTCCTGTGAAAGTAGATTGCAAGCAGAGCGTTATACTTATTTACTTTGTTCCGAAGTTCTCTTTGACATATTTTTTATTGTGGTCCAGAGGGTTCCTCAGTTTATTATTGTCTGTCTAAGATGGCTATTTAAATCTTTTCAGTTTTTTAGAAACACACACACACACACACACACACACACACGCACACACAGTGACACAACCAGGAACACATAATTTGGGGCTTAATTGCTCTCCAATTTCTGTCTTGGATTTCTGAGGTTGTGCTGAGTTAACTGAGTTGAGAATATTGGTTAATTGGGAAATTTCCCAGGCCATTATTCTGTCTTAAAGGATAAGGCAATAGATCTCATCTTGAATTCCTGAAAATCCTAATTACTCTTTCTCCATACATTGTAAATCTCTGAGCGAGGGTGTATTTTTCTTATTTCATTTGGATGTCTCTGTAGTTCCTTGTTTAGTTTTTAATTACTTGACCAAATTCCCTCTGAGTATTTGGAGTCAGGTTTACTTTGTGCAGTTTAAAGGACTACACTTGTCTTAGAATGAATGACAAAATTGGACTAGATGGTCTCTAAAGTCTGTTTTAATACTAACATTTTATGCTTCTAAGTTTTTTATACTATATTCTTATTTATTGAGAAACAAAACAATACGAATATTCAAAACAATATTTTTAACGAATAAATCAATATTTTTCTATAAACCAATGTTGGTCATAAACTTTTTTCTGTGTGTGGGGAGATGATCCCTTTATCCAAGTTCTTAAAGAACAAACATATTTTGCTTTATAAGAATGTTTTTAACTATGCATAAATACCTTCCTATGTAATCTGATGTCCATAATATGAGATCGCCATCCATCACAGGGTGAAAGAAGAGAAATCTTTTTGCTCTCCTATATTTACATCTTCATTGCCTCAGCCACAGTCATAGTCTAATGAAGAAAATATTTTGGAAATCTATATTCTATGGTCTACTTTTCAGGGGTTAATGTACATTTTCATTTGTACACAAGGGAGTTAAACCCAACCCATGAAAACCAGACCCACATAAGCTAAGAGTAAACAAAAAGGTAAACACTTAATTCCAGCTGATAATATTCAAAATTTAGCTCTGCTGTTTAATAGCTGTTTCTTACCAAGCTACTTATTTCTTTTCGCTTCAGTTGTTCTATCCATAAACAGTTGTCATGACAAGATATATTTTAAAGGCCCCTCTCCCTCCAGAGGGAGAAAATAAGTTAATTAATATAATGTACTTAGGCTGTTTCCAGAACATAGTAAGCATTAAGTAAATATATAGCATTATTATCAACCCTTTGCCCATAGTGGATTAAGGATGTATGTTCTATGTGATAGATATGCAAAGAAATTATAGCTTATTTTCTGCAACTAATCTTTCTCATGTTACCCTTCCAATCCTTCATCCAAGTAATTATAGAAAAAAAACTAACACCTTAACTAGACTTCATAGTGCTACTTATAAACATGGTTTGTTTTTTTTTTTAATCTTTTTGATTTCCTCAGTCATGTCAGTAATCTGTAGTTTTCAATGTAGAGTCCTGTAACATATTTTGATACATTTATTCACAGTTACATTATGGTTTTGAAAGCCATAGTAAATAGCATTTTAAATTAAATTTTTAATTATTTATAGATATAGTATTTAGTTATTGTTATCATTATTGTCATATTTCATCATTGTTGATATCTGTGTCTTGATCTTTTGTGGTTCACCTAGGTAAATTAATTTTTTAGTTTTGAGAATTTTTTGTTAATATTTGAGAATTTTCTATGTAATTTTATTAACTGAATAAATAGCTAAAATTTTCCTTTCTGTGCATTTTAAATATGTTTATTTTTGCCATTTGTGTTGACTGGATTTCAGTACAATGAGGAATAGAAGTAATGATAACAGGTACTTTTGCCTTTTTTCTCTTAAAAGGGAGAAAAAAAATTTACATTGCACCATTAAGTACAACATTAACTTTAGCTTTTTTTTTTTTTTTTTTAATAGATGTTAGTATATCAGACTGAGGATATACTCTATTTCTAGTTTGCTGATGGTTTCATATTGATTGGGTGGTAAATTTTGCATTTTATGCAGCTTTTGTAGGAAAAACTAATTTTTCTGTTTTATTTATTAATGTGGTAAATTATATTGTTTTTCAATGCTAAAACACACCTTCGTTCCAGAAATAAATCCCACTTATATCTCTTTATATATTGATGGATTTTGTTTGCTAAAATGTTATTAGGATTTTGACCTCTTTGTAAGGGATATTGATGTGTAAACATTTTTCTTCTGGTGCCTGGTCAAGTTCATGTTGGTGATATATCGGCCTCTTCAAATAAGCTGGTAATTGTTCCCTTCTATTATTCAAAGATTTTACATGAACTTAGTATTAGTTTTCCATACATACTTAAAAGACAATCAGTGAAGCCATCTAGGCCTGAAATTTTCTTAAAGAGATGTCTTTCCTTCTCTTTAGTTTGATTTTAATTGTTTGCTTGCTTTTAACTTACAAATTAAAATTTTTTTTTGCTAGAAGTCTTGCTGTTTCAATTTTTTCATATGTTAATTTTGATGTTTGTTTTTTTAACAAAATGCCTATTTCATCTAAGTTGTTAACGATATTGATATTAAATTGTTAAGATTCTTTTTTATCTTGTCTTCTTGAAAGCAGTGTCTTTTGTAAAGGTCTTTTTCAATCCTGATAATAGAAAATAATTTGCTCTTTTTTTTCTAGTGACTTAAGGTGATGGATTATATCATTAATATTGGTCTTTTTTAAATATAAAAATTGCATTTACAACTAAAAGTTTTCCTTTAAACACTGCACCCTATAAATTTTAATTTTTTTGTGTTTAAATTTCTATTTGGTTTGAAATAACTTGTTTTTTCCTCTGATTTTCTTTTTTGACTTTGATTTATATAGAAGTATATATTTAAATTTTTTTGGATTTTTCTAGATACCCTATTGTTATTGATTTCTAATTTAATTCTCTTGTGCTCAGAGAATATGCTCTGTAAGATTTCCATCTTGTAAAATTTATTCAGGCTTATTTAATAGCCTAGCATCTGGTCTATCTTAGAAAATGATCAATATGCATTTGTAAAAATGTTATTCTGTAATTACCGCATGTTGTGGTCTATAAATATAAACTAGATATTTGCTATTGTTGTTCAAAATGTCTATATCGCTACTGAAATTTTTTCTACTCGTTCTGTCAGTTAACAGACCAGTGTTTAAAATCTCAGATTGTCATTGTATTTTAATTCTTTCAGATTTTTTCCTCATTAATTAGATTTTCTATCATAGACCTTTCACATTGAGGATTAGCTCTCCCTGATGGCTTTACATTTTAACGTTATGATGCATTCCTCTTTCGCCTTGATATTTTATATTTTAAATGGCACTTTGTATGATAGCAATATAATCACGCCAGCTTTCTTGCGCTTATTGTTAAAGAATATATTAGTTTATAATTGCATAGTGTGTACAGAAGTAACTGCATGTTGTCAGGGATGCGTAAGTAGGAAAATAAACAAATCCATACTAACCTACATATTACCCCCTTCACGTGCTGTTCTGCTCCACAAAAGCCATTCCCATGGCTTCTCCCATTTCTATTTTTTACCCCGTCTTATTCATTTTTGCTATAGTGTCTTTCCTCTCCAGGACATTTCCGCAAGTTAGGACTTTTTTCCTCTCTAAGCTGTTACACCCCCTGATATCCTTCCTTCACTCATGCTTATTATCATTTGCCGCCTCTTAATGTCATTTGAGTTGTATTTTTCTTTTTGGTCATCGTTAGGCTGCATGCTCTTTTTCTGTTAGGATACACATTTATTTTGCTTGTGTCCTTCTTTCCTCATAAAAGCTTAGGTAAAATATGTTTTGGGTTTTGGGCTCACTTACACTTAAGAGTTCCTCCTCGGAATTGTCTTTCGGATATGGAGAGAGGAACAGAGAACAGCAATAGGGCAATAAGATGGCAGTGGGTGTGCAGAATCAAAGAGGCACCATGGAAGAAAATCGCTCTGACAAACCGAGTTGAGTGGTAGAGACGATCTTAACCTGCTTCATAGCAGAACAGTGCTAATGGAATAATAGGTCAACAGAATTAGGACACTGAAAAGTATTTCCAGTCACTGGTAATAAGAAGAGTAGTGATAATTCCCTACACATCACATAGCATGTGCCCAGCGCTTTCTCAATGTTTCGCATGCAAGCTAATGATGTAGTTTTTATTGTTAACATTTTACACAGGAGGAAATGGAGAGATGGTAGGAGGAAGTCACATGACCCAGAACTCTTAGCTATGACAAGTTTTGGAACAAACATACATGTGTAGGACCCATCTTTCTTTGATTTGTGACAAATGCGACAGCAAGATCTCTAAACCTCTTAAATCTTCAAAAGCGAGATAGGCTGGCACAAGAGTTCTGATTTGTCCTGTTAACCTGACTGTGCCTTCGCTGTGTCTGTGTAAAGTGATGAAAGCGTTAGTTCTTGGTTAGTAATCCAGCATACTTTCCTGAAATAAAAGAGGCGATAAATAACCACTGTAAATGCCATTTATTCATTAGAATCCTACCCAGCAAAATATCTAGTCATTATCTCAATGACGAATATACTCCAATGTCTTCATGTATATCATAAAACATAATAAAGTGGATAATGGATATATTCTCCTTAATAATATGCTGCAATTTAAATTCCCATTTAATGACATGAATAGGTGCAGATTTCTATGCATAAAATAGGAAAATGTCAGATTGTAGTTCAACAAAGATCCGCATTATTATTTAAAGGAAAATTAATGAATCATCCAAAATAGCATATAATTTTTTTCACGTTTATTTTCTATTTGAATGATTTCTTTCTACTCCAAGAATGAAGCCAGTGCATCTTATATCTCTCAGCATAGTTTTCCACCAGAATGGTTATAAAATGCTTTTAACAAATTGCTATTTAGAGATAGTTTTTCATGATTCTGATGTGATAAGACTCTTCTGTTGCATTTTAAAATGAGCTATTAATAAGCTGAAAGTATAACATAAAAGCAGAAGTTTCCCATTCTTTAACACCAAAAATCTGACAGTATATAATATCAAAATCTTCCACAAAAAAAAAAATGCCCTAAAATGACAACCTAGTATAATAGAGTGACTGCATTTCAAAAAATAACATCAAACATAATGCTCACAAATCCCAAGTATTCTATGCCAAGGCATACTACTTCCTTCTGTTTATGTCTTAAATGGAACATTAAACACATATCTGTAAAAGATATCCATAGTATTTAGTCTAAGTAAAGATATTTTTTGAGAAGCATTATAAAATTGAGTGAAATCTATTGCTGTTCAGACGCCTAGAGTGAAATAGAGGTTGAAAGATTTCTATGACGTTTCTCTTCCATGTGAGGGTTAGTCATGTAAAGCCTGACTGAAGTTCTGTGGGAACATTTCATTGGTAGCTTCTTTTCTTTTTTATTTTCCTCCTTCCTTTAGAAGACCTTGAGAATTCAGGAATAATATAGTTCACCAAATCAGTGACGTATGTCATTTCTAAATTTTAAGAATTACTATATGTTTGTAAGTGCATTGGTATCCATGAAAATATAGGTTATATATAAGTGTATATTTCTGTTTTTAATTTCATTCTGATCATGAATATTTTCTTAGAAATATTTGTTCAACAAGACATGTGGTTATCAGCAAAAGAATGTATGTATTTCTAATTATTATTTTGAACATAATTGCTTGTGATTTGGAGGAAAAAAGGATTAATAATTCCCAAGTTATATTTGAAACCTGATGCATATGTACGTTAATAGAAAAGTACTTAAGATCTAATTAACTGTCAACTATGTTTTCTTTATCTCATATGAATACATATTTGTCAGCCTCAAGCATTCAGAAGTCATTTTTAAAGACTTTGTGAAAGTAACCTTTACTTTTAATTTTAATAGAGTCATATAATGCATAAGATTTAATGAGTTTTTCTCTGTGCTGTTTTATTTTGTGAATCTGGATTGCATTTTCTATACCAAAGATCAAATGAATAAAGATAAAAATGGAAAGGGGATATTTTCTTCCTCAAACTAAAAAGAATCAAACTGTTAGAATAGCAAATATAATTTTCATACTTCAAGCTTAGTCAATATGCCTGATAGCTAAGGAAGTGGGTTCTGTAATATTTCTGAAGTAGTAGTTAAGGAGACACTGTAGTGCACGCAATAAAAACTGTAATGCTTACTTCCAAAGATATTGTTTCTTTTTTTCATGTTCACCAATATCGTATGTAATTTCTTTTGCCTTCTTTACCAAAGGGGTAAACATGTTTGGAAGCTATTAAGAAAGACACAGCTTTATTTGTGAGTGGAGGCTGACAAACATGGTATGATACTAAGTACCTAACATTAAACTGAGGTGACAACTTTACTGTTAGGCCCCTTGAATCATATACTTTTTAAATAAGTAGTTATCAATATAAGAATGATTCACTATCATATATTACTGTGAATCCAATACCTTGTGAACTGATAATAACCAAAATCAAAATCAATGACAATCCTTACTAATGCAATAATGTAAGAAAGGGGGAAAAAAGATATATCAGTTGGAAAGGAAGACATAAAACTATTTTTGTTTGCAGATGACATGGTCATGTATTTCATCTGCAAATCTGAAAAAATTCAGAAAATCTGAAAAAAATTGCAGTTATAGCAAGGTTTCAAGATACAATACTAATATACAAAAGTTAATTGTTTTCCTGTGGACTAACAATGAACAAGTGGAATTTCAAATTTAAAGCATAGTACCATTTACATTAGCACTCAGAAATAGTAAATACTTAAATATAAGCATAACAAAATAAGTACAAGATCTATATGAAACACCTATGAAACTCTGATGAATAAAATCAAAGAACTTTATACATGGAGAACTATTTCAGGTTCATGTATAGAAAGCCTCAATATTGCCAAGATGTCAGTTTCTCCCAGTTTGATGTATAGATTTAAAGCAATACCAGTAAAATCCAGCAACTTATTTACGAATGTTGTCAAGTGCTTCTAAAGTTTATATTGAGAGACAAAATACACAGAAAATCAAATACAATAGTGAAGGAGAATTACAAAGCTAGAGGACTAATGTTACTTGACTTCAGGATTTACTATAAAGCTGTAGCAATCAAGGCAGTGTGGTATTGATGAAAGTATAGACAAATAGATCAATGGAACATAACAGTAAACCCGTAAGTAGGCCCTTATAAGCATAGTCAACTGAGTTTTGACAAAGGAGTAAAGGCAATGAAGAAAGTAGTTTCATTTCTAAAATTTGTAAGTTTTCTAGTTTTATTTCTATGATTAATTTCTAACTTTATCCCAATGTGTTTGGAGAAGAGACTTTTTATATGTATGCGTTAAATCTATTGAGACTTAATGTGTCACGTAACAAAGGTGTCTATCCTGGAAAATGTCCCATGTGCATTAGAGAAGAATATGTACACTGTCATTGTTGGGTAGAGTTCTGTATATGTCTATTAGATTCGGCTGGTTTATTGTATTGTTCTAGTCCTCAGTTAACTTCTCTATCTTGTCTGGTTGCTCTATCCATTAATGAAAATGGAATATTAAAGTCTCCATCTATTGTAGTATTTTTCTTCTTTCAATTGTCAAGTTTTCTTTATATTTTTTGAATATCTGTTATTAGATGCATAAATGTTTGTAGTTGTTATACCTTCTTGCTAGATTGAACATCTATCAACATATAATAACCTTTTTTTGTCTTGTAAACTTTTTTGATTTAAAGCCATTTTGTCTGGTATTAGTATAGCCATTCTTATTCTCTTTCAGTTACTTTGGGTGTAAAATATATTTTTTTATCCTTTCATGTCTTGGCTGTTTGTTTGCTTGTATCTAACTTGAGTTTCTTGTAGACAGCATATATTTGGATCATGGTACTTTATTTATTCTGCCTTTTGATTGGGGAGTTTAATTCATTTATATTTAAAGTCATCAATAAGAAGCGACTTGCTTCTGCCATTCTGTGATTTTTTTTTCCACATGTGTTAGCAATTTTTTGTGCCTCAATGCCTGCATTACTCTCTTCTTTTGTGCTTAGTTGATTTTTTTTGTATTAAAATATTTAATTTTCTCATTTCCTCTTGTGTATATTCTATAGCTATTTTTTGTTGTGGTTACCATGGAGATTACATTATCATTCTCAAGTTATAGCACTCTAATTTGAATTTATACCAGCTTAATTTTAATAATGTAAAATAACTCTGCCCCTAGATAGCTACATCTCCATTTTTCTTAGTTGCTGAAGTCACAAAATTCCACATTTACACATTGTATGTCCAAAAACGTAAACTAATAATCATTTAAATGTTATTAGTTCCTTAACTTATGCAGAAAAAATGTAGTTACAAACTAAAGTTCCAATGATACCAGGTTTTAGATATAATCATTTTTTGATTTTTTAATGTATTAGTTTCTTACATGATGTAGAAAACAAAAAAATAGAGTGACATGCTGCTATTACAATAATACTAGCCTTTGTAATAGCCCATGTATGTACTTTTCCTGAGATCTTTATTTCTTTATATGGTTTCACGGTACTGTCCAATGTCTTTTATTTCAATGGAAAACAATCTCTTTGGCATTTCTTTATCTGGTAAGGTCTTAATTTCTCCCTCACTTTAGAAGGACAGATTTTCCAGACAAAAGGTTCTTGGTTGACAATTTTATTCTCTTAGCACTTTGCGTCTATCAGCATCTATCAGTTCTCTTGCAAAATCTGTTGACAATCTCATTGAGGAACTCTTGTATGCGATGAATCACTTCTGTCTCGCTGCTGTTAGGATTCTTTTTTTCTTGGCTCTTGAAAGCTTGATTATAATGTGTTTTGGTGTGAGTCTCTTTTAACTTCATCTTTCTTTGAGTGTCGAGTTTTCTGAATGTTCATATTTATGTATTTCATCAAAGTGGCAAAGTTTCCAGCCATGATTTCTTCAAATATGTTCTTGGTACCTTCCTTTTTTTACATGGATCACCTTGATGGTGTCCCACGTGTACTCTAGGCTATTTTCACTAATATTTCCCTTGCTGTTTCCAAACTCAATAATTTCCATTTTCTTATCTTGAAGGTTCCTTTTCTGTCTGCTAAATCTGCCTTTGAATCCCAGTAGTCAAGTTTTCATTTTAGTTACTGTAATTTTCAGCTTCACGATTTCTTTTTGGTTCTATTTTTTTTTTGTTGTTGTTGTTGTTGCTATTTTCATTTTGTTCATTCATCTTTCTCTTGAATTTCTCCATCGTTTTTCAGTTCTTTGAGCACCTTTTAAGACTGTCTTCGGTTTTAAGGTGTTTGTCATATAGACCTGACATCAGGTCTTTTTCGGGCAGTTTCTTTTGATATTTTATCTGTTGGGTTATAGGTTCCTGTTTCTTTTTATCCCTTATGATAATTTCTTTAAAAAATGATTATTTCAATTTAATTATATTGTATATCAGATCAAGTTCTTTCCCTTCCCTAGAGTTTGTTGTATTTTCTTACTGATTTTTGATTTTGTTTTACCCTTCGAAGGCTATTTTTGAGCTCAGGATCATCTTGAGGTGTAGTGTTTCAGTCTTGTAAGGTCTTTTCCAAGCTACCCCCTTTCCGGGCATTTGTGGTGACTTTCTAATTTGTCCCGTATAAGTAGTTGCTTTGAAACCCTCATCTTTAATGTGTAGCTCTCAAAAGGGGAAAAACAAAAAAAGTAAAAGAATTAGAGAAAAGAATGCTAACCTTGAAATCCCTTGGAAGTGACTTCAGCGAGAGGCAGAGGTGATAGTAACATGGAGGGGGAGGTTTGACAATAATGGCTGTCTGGCCTTTTGTACCTCTGTGATCAGAAGCAGTAATCAACAATTAAAGCATAGATCTCGAAATTTTAAAGACAGGATCCTTTGCCCAATGCAACTTCTGCATACATGATTGCAGGGTGCTCCAGAAATACATGCAGAGGTGCCTGTTAAGGGCCTAACAGGTGGCGTTGGGTAGCTGCTACTGTGCTAAGACCTGGATTGACTGAAGTTAACTATAATTTTCTATCCAAGCTTTCCTGTGGAAGTGTACACCATCAATACACTCCAGAGCTTCAACCTAGTTACTACAGACAGATTCTATCCGTGCAATGGTTGTCTAGGTGTTGTACAGATTCCCAGTACTCCTACGATTCCATCCTTCCCGGGATCCTCCCTTTTTAATGAGCTAGACTGGTGTTTGACCAAACATCTGGGCGCCGTGGCCTAGCTAAATTGACATTTCACCAGCACAGATTCCAACAAAGAAAATTGCAGCATCGAAATCTGCTAACTGTTCTCTCAATCGTTTTGAAAGAGATTGGCATGTGTGGTCAGCTCGCATTCCCGTAATTTATTCATAAAACGAATGCAGAGGAAATGGATATTTTCTAGACACGGATGATAGCCTATCAAATTTCAAATAGAATTATTTAAAATTATACCCAAGGGGATCACCAGAATCTTAACATAGTATCTAGGTGGAGTAGATCAGTGGTCCTTTTTGGCACCAGGGCTGGGGCTCCTAGGAGAGTCTAATGCCTGATGATCTGACGGAGCTGCCACTGGGTTGTGGCTGCAAATACAGATGAAGATTTGCTTGCTGGGATGCCACTCACCTCCCGCTGGGGGGCCCACATGGCCCAGTACCAGTCTGCAGTCCAGGGTTGAGACCCCTGGAGTAGATTATTAAAGAAAAAGTAATTAAAGGGAGCAGGAAGCCAAAGAAAAAGACATTCCTGACTTGATCTATAAATAAGCACCTTGGAAAAAAAGTGTCATCTTTACTCTTCTGTCAGATCCAAAGGATAAGCAATAAATCTATAAAAGTACTGATTAAGAACTTTCTCTGCTCCCCTTATCTTTCCTTTCTCTCTTGGTCCATCCAGAAAGGTCAGAGATTATGAGAAGCCAAAAGAGGGAGGAGAGTTGGAAAAACTAGACAGAACTAAGAGGTCTTCTAGAAGTTTCTTGCCTCATACAAACTCCTATTTCATGCACAGAAGCAGCTACAGTCTAATATCACTTTGTAATCTTGAATAGTAAGTGATTAGATCTTAGGTACTAAATCAGCTCCAAATCTATGTCTTAAAATTATCATAAACCACTCTGTATTAATCATGAGGGACCAGAAAAGGCTTTTGAGTCTTTTTTTCAAGAGAAAAGAAAGAACTTACACTACTTTGTGCATTTGGAAGTTACAGTAGGAAAGAGAAAAAGCTTTCTGATTACATACTATGAGTCACTTATTCAACAAAAGATCCAAATTTAGATGAGAATATTTAAAAATCAGAGTTTATGTTGCCATAGTATATGATTTACAAATGCGCAAAATAACTGATACCAATAAAAAACAAGAAAGACATTAGAAAATAAAGCCATCAAATCAAAAGTTGAAAATAGGGAAAAAGGCTGTATTTATAAACCCTCACTCCCAAATCTTGCTAATTTTTGAAACTGAGTAAAACAGATCAAATATTTAAATCTTTTAAATGTTATTTTATTTGTTGAATTAGTTATATATCAGTTCCAAATACTTACCTATTTCTATATTTATTTGCCCTTCAAATCATAAAAAAAAAATTTTAATTTGTATTTTTAAATGGGATGATCATATGTGTCTGTATCTTTAAATAAATGAGACTAAATACTCTGTGAGGAAGTTCCAAAAGAGTTTTATGTTGGAAATAGCATGGTAAATTATATATAAAATCTTACTGATACTTATCACAGTGTACATTCACTTGTAATGAGTTATATGCCATGTAGGACAAGTAGGAAAAAACTATAAAAGAAAATGAAAAGAAAAATTGCATGGAATTTTGACAACAATACTTCTATAAACGAAATATGTAGAGCTCCTATACCATATAATGCTTACCTTGAAAGAGCATTATTGTATATAATCTCAATACTTTATGATATTATTAATTAACTTCTGTGTAATAGTTCATACATTATTGGGCACAAAGGATTGTTCATATAATTAAAAAAACAAACTATTTGAAGAAACATTTACAAGTTAGAAGAGATCTTCGCATTTGGAAATTTTTGGTTTTCCTGAACTTTATCCTTAAAGTCATCTTATAGCATCTCCTACGCTCTATCAGGATGTGATTATACTATCATGCTGTTAAGATAAATTATTCCTATCAGCTTCAGTGAATTCTTGCTTACCATTTTAATCTTCTTGATTTCCACCTTCAACGTGTGCGAAGTATCCAACAAGCTTAAAATTGATCAAGGTTACTAAATAAATAGTCTTTGGAGATGAGTGCCTCTGGGGACCTCAGATTCTGACAGGGGGAAAATAAAGTACCTCGGGTATTTGACAAGTGAACAGTCTCCGAATAAAATTCTCAGATGTGGAGCTGCTGGAAGACTACATCAACTGAAGATATCATTTTGATCTTAAGGTCGTTGTGATTACCTGCAGCCGACACAACCCTTGAAGTATTACTATGCGGCCGCATCACAGGAAACACAACAGTATTAAACTGGAAAGGAAAACCCTGCACTGTGTCCTTATCATTTCTACCACGGCACTCACTGTAATGAGCCTTACTGTGTAATTAGATATCTATCTGTTTTTCTCAGTAGACTGAAAGGCTTAGTATATCTATTTGGCTTAGCTAACAATCATTGGGTGCTGAATAATTGCATCCAAGGGAAAAAAAAGGATCTTATATGTCTCTTGTACATCCACAAAGAAGAGGGGTTATTACGAATCGATTCATTTAAAGGATATTCTAATGGGCTCAATATTTGAGTGCTAAACTTTTAACATGGCTAGACTGTCAGTGATCATGAGATTGGGCTCTTTCTCTTGCTTTTAATGGTCAAAATAGTAAAGACCAGCACTACTTATTTAGTAGCCCAGGGTGATTTCTCTACGAAGAAGTTTTCTATTCTCGCTTTTAGCACCAAGACAAAGGAGTCATGCTGTAATCTGAGAGGTCTAAGAGCGTGCTTCAGCCTGCTCTGTGGTAGACATCAGGAGCAAATTTTGCTATATTTGTTGCTTATTTTATATTTATTTGTTTGTTTGCTTGTTTGTTTGGTGCTGGCCTTGATGACATGGCTTTCTTGCCACTGAAGTGGTCATTTCTATTATTTCAATTTATATATTGGCGGTAAAGTTGGTATGGATGCAAGAAGAAGAACTCACTCAACTATATCTGTGACTTAATTATTTTTGTATTCTGGTATTAAACTTTGGTGCTAGAGCCTCAGCTAATAAGCCACTGCTTAGTTTGCTTTCCCATGGCTTACTTCCATTCATTGAAAGTCTATACTGGGGGAGAAGGTGGTTGGACTAATTTAGGTTTAGGCATTTCTGCATCTTCTAGCTCACTAATACTTCATAATATGTTGTTAATATGACATTTCAACTGCATCCTATCATTACTTGTATAAAACCTGTTTTCACATTGGTACCTCTTTCTCCATAGTAAGTGGGAGTTCTTTAATTTTCCTGGCTGCACTTTAAAGTATATAATTTTATGATTTTTATGTATATTAGAAAGTAACCTTATTCTATTGTACTCTTTTATACACCTTGAAAGAATTCAGCATGTTTTCATCTCCATAACAACCACGAATCTAATCAGGGAGAAAGTTTACCATCTTCGCCCATACTTGGAGATATTTGTTCCAGAAGGCATTCTCTCTCATTTTACTTTTTTTTCTCTTTGTGGGAAACTCATAAATTCAGCTCAACAGCTTAGCACTTCTTTTCCTCCTCTAGGTCCAGTTTCTCAGACAGATTCTCACAAATAAAATTTTTTTTAATCTCTTAAGGAAACGCAAAAATATTCAAATAAATAAGGGTACAGATTTCATTGAACAAGCCTGTTTCACTTTTAATTAATTATTAACTTACTTATTCTTAAGATTATTTTATTACATATTTGAATTCAATTTATAATAATTTAAAATATATGTGAGAAATGCAGTCAAATATTTAATATTAGAAAAGCTTGGGAAGATTTATGTTTTTACAACAGGTTGGTAAAAAAGTATTTGATCAATCCATGCACATAAAACTTATTTAAACTGTCCATTCAGCTGGAAGTTCTTTCCTGAGCTATGATTTTTTTTTTTTTAGAACAGGTTTTATGTCAAAATAATCTCTACAGCTCCACTAGCACATTCTTCAAAGTTTGTACTAAGAAATTCACTGTGATATCTTGAATGAGTAAATAAAATAAAATGTTTCATCTTTCCAAATAATCAAAATCACAAGATAACCACTGTGGGACAATTAAATGGCTTATATTATATGCATGTATATATACAATACACATATATATATATGTGTGTATGTTAAAAGTGACCAACTTGGTCACTTTATATATACGTATAACACGTATAGTATATACTATTATATTATATATACGTATATATACACATACACGTATATATATATATATATAAAGCATATATATAATGCAACATATGCCAACTTTTGCAAATTTAAAATTATCTAGCAGTACATATTTTTAAAACAGAATTAGGAAAATTAGAATTTAAAACCTTACTTAGGTCATTTCAATTTAATTTAATTTTTCAAAAAGCGATGAATATTTTAAAGCAAATATTTAAGTTGAAATGATATGCCCCCAGAAATTTTATTCTCAATTACCTGAATGATGTAGAACTATCTGGAAATCAATCAGGTATTTTATTTTTAAACTCGGAGGTGGGACAGCATGTGTAATTCAAAAACAAGGTATTTTGGGGAAACTACTGTTCAGTGAATCATTTTTATGATACAAAATATAATAAGCTAAGTATGCGTCAAAATCCATCTCTTTTACAAGGCTAGAACGATGGTATTAAAATTACACCGATCCTCATTACAATCCCAAGTTGGTCACTTTACATTCCTTTTTGCTCAGTTGATATGTGAATTCACAGTCATTGCCAGACTTCCATTTACTACCTTTCCCCCGTCTTTCATTATTAGTGTAAACAGAAAGCTAAAAAGAAAGCTAACGTGATAAACGTAGATATATAAAGAATATAGCAAGTAAAATGAAGTGTTGAAAGTAATATTCTTTGCATATTCTCCTATATCATAAATTAGAGAACGGATATTATTTTTGCATCTGTTTCCCTCTGATATTGTTCTAACACAACCCACATGGGAAATATGCTAACGAGATATTATTAAGCAATGATATAATCATGCAGAAATTTATAAAAATTGTAAAGTAAATTCAGGGTAAGCTCCTTATCTCAGTTCCTTTCTCAGGATTCAGGAGGTGGTAGAAAGCAGGAACTGTGATGAACGGGCTTCTGAGGTGAGGTATACTGTGGGAAATCTGGGCCTGACCCTATTCATTTTCCATTTGAGGGCCGTTATTCCCCAGAGCCTTTAGCTCATAAGCTCCCCAGCTAGAACAAAACTAATCCCTAAAAGGCTGGATGGAGATTTTCTAAATATCTGGAAATGTCCTAGAGCCCAGTATAGGCTTGGGAGAAATAATCTATATTATTATCAAGCATGATGGGCTAATCTGTCCTCCAAAAGACGATAGAGCAAGTCCTTGAGGAATTTCATTTTGTTCAACGTCATTTTTGTTGTAACATTGATGAGATGCCCATAAGGAACTAAGTCTTGTTTATATCAATTAGCCTGTGGTAGAATTGATTTCATTATATCTCGTTTCACTTCACTTCCAAGCACTTATTGACAATACTAAGTGAGAACTTACTTGTACTCTGTCTTTCCACGTCTTTAGCTATCAAAATCCATGGAGTCATTCTAATAATTGCTGCTAAACCAGGCAAAATAGATTTTAAGATAAAAAAAAAAAGTAAAGCAAGGCAATGAATCATATAGCCCCTCCACCTTTGGTGTTCGTTAAAATACTCATTGGATTTTTATTTTAAAAACAGAAGTCAATTTTACCATGCAAAACAGGACATGTTGTCAGGCTAGAAATAAGATAAAATTGTCTCAACTAATTTAAACTCGGTCTCATTGGTGTTGTTGTTGTTTTTTTTTTGTATGAAGATTGTAACAGTACTGTGTATAAATCAAAAACATTAAAAATTCATCCACAAGCCTCTGTCTTGAGCAGAGCGTATCGCCAATGATACTGCAACCAGATTATAGGAAGCACCTGGCAATTAGACCAAGTCTAGTATGTATCTACGGCAAGATTTGGTCAATGTCCTTTACTATTATCGGTTTAAAACAAAATAGAGATATTATCACCTGCAGTATGTTTTCCTCCAAAATTGGAAGAAAAAAATAACTAACACTTTTGAAATGGAGAGTACATCCCCATTAAAATTAAAGACACTTCGATCATCTTTTCAGATCATTTATTTGCATGATTCTTCCCATTTGCTCTATTGCAGAAATGCAATCGGTATAAAACAACTAACATTTCTAAGATATCTCTGCTTAGGTAGTCTTCTAGATGCACATTAGGTTTATTCACGTCTCTGAACTTAACAAAGATCTATGGGGCAGAAGGAAAGCTGATGCCATCTTCCTGGTGCTTTGCTCCTTTATCTCACAAGAAAAGCCTAGGAGGACATAGGTATCTCCCTATTTCAATTGCCACCTGCGCATGAACGTGTGAGAAACCTGCAGATCCAGGGCCAGCTTCCTGATTCTGGCTTTCTTAATCCCAGATCAATAGCTTCGGCCATGGCTCCCTGATTTTCGCTCATCTAGCCTTTCCAATCATGTTACAACAAAATTCCTAGATTAAATGTCTTTCTGTTTAAAGTCCTGAGAATAGTTTGGATTCTTAGTACAAAGCCTAAGTGATACAAGAAATAAAACGTATGAAATGTAGAATATAAATTAGTTTCTTATGCTCAACCAATTATAATTATTCTGCATATAAGCTACTTTTTACCTGTTGAACAGTCAGAGTTACCAGGCATGTAAACATAAAGGACAGTCTTTCTTTATTGTTCTGGTCTCATTGTTTTCCAGAGTTACAGCTCTGGAAAATTTATTCACAAATCATTAAGTGAACAATTTGAACATGTCTTCAACATTACCTTCCATAAGATCCATTCTCTTAGGATCAGCAAAATAAAAGAAAGAGATGATTAAAAGTTGCAGAGAAAAGAGTATTAAGGATATACCACTGAAACCTTTTTTATATTTTAAAAAACAACAGAAGAAAAGCCATGAAATCACTGATTAGAGTAGTTAAAGGAAACCTAAAACCAGAAACCACTGATAACATTCCTTAGTTGAAACTTTTGATGAATTTAGAAAAAAAAGATCAGCAGATTTAGAGAGAAACGGGATTGTCAAAGCTTTTGAACAATAACATCATGGAAAGCTCTACTCGGCAAAATCATTTAGACACAACCTGATTAAGAAGACACCATCTCCATTTTTTCCCCAATATCCACATATTACAATGAGAAAACTGTGTCACAGAGAAGATAGTTAACACCCCCAAGAACAGAAAGTTCTTAAGTGCCAGGGATATTGCTCAAAGACAAGAATCTGTCTGCCTTCACTATCCGTGGTCTTAACCACACTGAGTGCTGGCTTGCCCACCTAACTTTTTATTTCTTTCCTCAGTCTTCCTGGCAAATATATGTGACTCTCATTAGATGACAGCTTCTTTCTAAGTAGAGATAATTGAAGCAAACGTTATCCAGGTCAATTGTAGAGAAATTAGAGAAAGTTACATGGATAAGATGAACTGTGTCTCTGAAGCCATTACAAGTCAAACCCCAGGATTTTATGGTATCCATACAATACCCAAGTGAAACTTGCTTCTTTCAGACCTGGTTTCTTTAAAACTAGCCTCAAAGATTATGGTCCGGACATTTGGTATCCTTTTTTCCTTAAATATATAGATTTTTTACCCCTTTTTAGCTACTAGATTATGTAATGATCTTTGAATATAACAAAATGTACCAAGTAAGTTTTAAACATCTTCTCATCTGGTTTTCTTTAAAATGCATCAAAAAATGCATCATCCTGCCTACAGGATGGCTCTGTGTACCCTCATGCTATAAGTACAGCCAGGAAGGGATCTAATAGTTTTTGAGTGTTGCCCATAAGTGAGGCATGATATTCTCCTTTACAAATATTTTGTCACTTAAGCTAATCCACGTGTGAGGCAAAGTTTTAGCTTTCTTGTTTTATAAATAAAGACAATAAGTTTCACAAAGTTAGAAGAACTGACGAGGGCCATAGCCAGCCAGTTAATAATGAAGTTAGTGTTCAACTCCTGGTCTAATCCAAATACTTTTTTCTGCTACTGTTCTATATCATACGTGGAGGGCATGTGTATATAGGCGTTAAAATCACTGGTATTGAGTTAAAAAATGCTCCTCGGTTTCTCTAATATTATTAACATTGTTGAGAGGAACAGCTTTTCCCAGGTGTGTGCAGGATGCCATTGTGGTGGTGCCGTTCACAGACTCAGGCTGCCTCACTGGGCCACCACAGCTTTTCCAACACTTCAGGTCGCTCCCTCCACCATGGGTTTAGTCAGGGCATTGCTAGGAACTTTCTATCTTTAATGCACCAAGAGAATCACCTGCTGGCACGCGTCCCTAATATTTTGATCTGTTGTTTACACAAGTGAAAGGAACAGCCATGAAGGAGAATGCCAATTACATTTTTTTTATTGGTCTTTTCTTCACACATCTAACTTTCAGGCTAAAGGGAAAACAACTGGATCTGAAAACATCGAACTCGCATCAGAGTTCCGCATTTTCTTCCAATTACTGTTTACTTTCCTAAAATTCTGGTGATTCATATCCCTATTATGCACTGTTTACCAGTGTCTCTCCTTCATTCTAATATAATCTCTAACCACCATCCACGGTTTTCATTTTATTTACCTACTCCAAGTGCTGGGGATAGTTCCCCATTTTGCTTTATAGAATGGACATCGAATGAGATAACAAGTTTAAAGATATTTTCAAATTTACAGCTCCTTCGTCCATGTGGGAGAGGGACTTGTAGATGTCTAAACTAGAGGAAAATGTATTTTGTATTCCTCTTGTGCTGAGCAATTCCCTGCAGAATCCTGAACAATCAATTGTATATCACAGCAGTGAGACTAGTAATGCTCCTTCTATATCTGACATTTGGTTGATTATCTCAAAAATGGCCTTTGCATCACTGTCTTTACATTCTTGTTGACGAAACATTTGACAAAGTTTGTCCTGGTTCTATTTTTTTTTTCTTTTTCTCATTATTATTTAGATTAGGAACAAGAGATAACTTAAAATGTTTATAGCATTTACTTCTCTCATTTTCCCCCTTAATATCAGTAGTACATAATATTTCTCTTTTGTGGGTGATTTTTCCGAAATATATTTAAACTTGCGATGACTGTTTAATGTGATATGAAGTAAAGCATATTCTAGGTAATTTAAATTAGGCATTTGCACTAATCATTAATACTTTGGTTAATGCCCTCATGAGATCATTTATTTCCTCCTTTAATTAGAGCAGAAAAGATTGTTAAATTGGTAAAAAGTGCAAGTTCTTTCTGTGGCTTCTCTTAACATCTGTTTATAGTTCTATGTTAATGTTCCTTATTAGATTAGCTTTTCACTTCCCTTGACAATTCCAATAGGAAGTTCAGTATTATTCATGCAAACATATGTCATTTCATGTTTAAACAGAAAAATAGGCCTTTACAATACAAAATCCATTAATCGTAATGAGATGGATATAGCTAATGCTCTAAATATTAACTTGAATATTAAGTATTAAATTCAATATTAAGTAGTACTTAGCAAATATTAAATTATAGATGATTATACTATTTTATACAATTAATGTGTAATCTTTTAAAATATGTAAAATTGATGTTTCATAAATTACACATGAGCATTTGTTGTAAAATGCTTCTCGTCTGTATATGTGGTCAGCTCATATTATGCTTATGAAAATGCAAGGGAAATGGAATTCATTCAGTTATTAAATGCAATTTATTAGATAGCTTTTATTTTCCAGATACTCAGCTAGTGCTAGGAGTGAAATATTTTCTTGAGAAGGTGACAGTTTAACAGCGAAATTTGTAAACAAGTAAATATTTTCTATTGTTTTAGTAAATGATTGTAAATGCTTTCAAAGAGACACAGATACAAGCAGTAATTAATTCCACCTAAAAGAGTCATGGAAAATTGTCCAGGATTAATAACCGAGTGAAGCTGTGGAGAAGGCGAAGAGGGACATTTCTATAAGGGCCCAGAATCTAAGACACATAAAGCACGTCGTATAACTTCGGAAGAAGAATATGTCTGTATTAGCTTCCTAAGGCTGCTTTAGCAAAGTGCAACAAGATGAGTAGCTTAAAACAACAGCAATTTGCTCTCTTACATTTGTGGAGGCGTGAGGTCTGCAATCAAGGCAGGGCGTGTGCCCTTTGAAGCCTCGAAGGAAGAATCCTCCTTGCCTCTTCTAACTTCCCGTGTTGCCAGCAATCCTTGGTGTTCCTTGCCCTGTAGCTGAGTCACTCCAATCTCTGCTTCTGCCATCACAGGGCATCCTTCCTTCTGGGTCCTTGTCTTTTCTGTCTTTCAATCTTTTTATCCTTTTAAGTCACTGGATTTAGGCCCCACCCTAAATGGTTTTGTCTTAATTTGATCACCTCTGTATGGCTTTGTCTTAATTTGATCACCTCTGTAAAGACTCTAAAAACATCACATTCACAGGTACTGGAATGAGGATCTGAGCACAGCATTTTTGGGAGATGCAATTGAACCCATAACAGAACCCACCAAGGATATTTTGGAAACAAGTTCAAAGCAGCTGAGAAGACATAGTAACAAGTTTGGATTTGAGGCATTAAGGAGAGATCAAGGGTTTTAAACCAGATGTCTGCTAAGGTGCTAATTTTTATTCTAAAAAGCTAAATTTTGGATTTGGGCAAGATAAACTGGAAGGTGGAAAAGTACAGAATTGAGCTAAGAAAGGGCTTCCAAAACCAGGCAAGAAGACAAAAAGAAAATGGAAAAGATAGTGACGGTCAGGAATTTGTCAAATTAACACTTAAGTGGAGCACAGGGTGCCAGATACTAAATCCCAGTTTGACCACAGACTACAATGGACTTGAACTAGAGAACTTTGTTACTAACAAGTCCTGGAAGAAACACCTGTCATACTTCAAGGCGTCACTTAGGGAGCACACAGCAGACTGCAGACACCGAGGGAGACCTGGGACACATGCCTTTAATAGGGTTCATGGGTGAAAGAAACACTTCGATGCTCCCTAGCTCAGGCCAGATTGGTCAATTCAAACTGAAAGAGTGGGATTTGGGCAGGCCGCACGGGTCTTCTCTAAGACGGGCATAATGGGGAGGTTATAGCGGGCAGGGAGACTGTTGATCACAGATGCCATTGGGGAAGTCATATGAGGAAGTTACATTTGCTTGTGACTCCATGACTACTATCCGGGGCATAGGAAGGGGCAGGGTTGGTTTAAAGTCCCTGCAGGCAGATTGGCCAAAGGAAGTGGAGGCAGCAATGCGATGGCAGAGCTTCGCTAAATTCTTGACAGTAATGCCATGGGTGTGGGTTATGTGAAGAGGAAAGAAGCAAGTAATGCAAAAGTTTGTGGTTTGGGTGATTGGATGGAAGGGAATGTTCATTCACAGTGAGAGACTACAAGAAGAGTAGGTTTAGAGCAGGAAATATGGAAGAAGGAAATTAGTTTTAGTTTTCTATAATGAGATCTTGAGATTTAGAGATATATTAATAAAAAATTGTTCCACGGGCGGTTATAAATACCAACCTGGAGTACAGGGTTAGATGCTGAATGATGTCATCAGATATAAATGATTAAATCCTTGGGGATTCGATGATATTGCTCGTTTTACTGGGTAGAAGAAGAAGAGGAAAATAAAGACACAAGTCTTGGGAACTCAACATTATATTAAGTAACACATCCTAACTGTCATATATAAAACTTTAGTTAAACTTTATTTTACAGAATTAAACCAAATGAAATAAAACATTTATATCCCTTAGAACAGTGGCTGATATAAAAATGTTTCAGCAAATATATGCTAACGATATAATCACAATAATTATTATTGCTTAAATAAAATATGCTCATTTTCTCTAAATCTGACAGGATTTTAGGTACTTGACCATCACGTTTTTAATAAATAGAATCCTGCGTGAGACATTTGCCTTTTATCTCCCATTTACTTACTTATCTAATCATTATTACATTACGTTAGTATGGACTCAACAATGCCTTTGCTTCCTCACAGTACACGATGCTCCAGGCTCTTCTTATTTCCTCCCTCGTCCTAAAAACTGTCATTTCTCAGGTATCCCTGCTTCCTTTTATTATAGAATCGTATTGGAAACCAATTCTCAGTGCTGCCTGCGCTTATTGCTATAGGGATTTCATAGCTCCTACACCATCTCACAAGACAGCAACAAATTTTGTGTGAATACTATTGTGCATATACCATACCTATAAATATTTCTATACGTAATTATTTAAATCTGTATTAAGCAAAGCATGAGTTTATGTTTATATCTCCAACTCTGATCCGTTACCGCATAGATTATTTCAGTCTCCCTCCGAGTTTTTCTGTCATCTCTAAATCCAACAAGGAGAAATCTGAACCCCTCTATTTACCACCCATTTACATCATCGTTCAACTCCAGTGTGAATGTGAAATGGTATCAGGTTTATTAACCTGATACCTGTGGAAAACCACTATATCAAATAGGATAATGTGCATATGAACAATTCCTTTTGCCTTTAGTCTTATGTATGTTATCCACATCCAAAATTATTTGATATAGCACGCATGTTTCTCACATCCCTTTCAGTCATGTCATTTTATAACTTGTGCAGAATTTTAACAAAAATGATTTAAAAAGAATTCTGAAATCCACATACAAAGGTTAGTATTTTTTTAAAGAGAAAACTATTTATTAATAATGATTACATTTGAATGACTGTAATTGTAAAATGATGTTCTTTCAAAGGCAAAACAGATATATTTTAATTATCCCTAAACTTTGTTCATTTAGTATTACTTTGAAATTGTCTTTGTTAGGGTAAAAAATAATTGCGTGATTATTTCTATCAAGTAGGATTTATTCAAATTATATTTCAAAAAGTTGAAGATGGCTGTAGGGACTTGTTTCTTAAAATGTCTATACAACTGCATTTTTAGAGTTTACTACAACTAAAACTATAATGTCAACTATCTGGAGAAAAACAAAGCCATTTGTGATGTCTCTAGGCAAATTTTGTATACCCCATTTGTTTAGATTACCAGTCAACATTTTGGACAAACTAAACAAACTGAATCTTCTGAGATTGCACTACCAAATTAATCAAATAACAGCCCTATATGTAGAAAGATTTTTCCTAGTGAACCGCTTAGTCTTGTAATAGAAGGGAGAAAAAAATTCATGCTTTATCATTTCATAATATCTTTCAAGGTTCTTCCTAACAAGAATATTTCGAAATGAAATATAATATGATTCCAGGCATTTGAGCACACTGTGAGATTTGTTTCTCTCAGTAGCATAAAACTACTCCTTACAGTACCCATTTTTTGACATATGAGTCTGTTGAAATCTTACAAATTTCTTGAAAAGCAACATTCAGGATAAGAGGCTGGAAGAATTAAACTAAGGCATGGTGGGGGTGGGGTGGAAAATACGTCTGTAAAGCTGAGAAGATCTACATCCCAAACCGGATTACTTAACTAAATTGTTTGTGACTTTGAGCTCTCTCCTTACCTCTTTATGTCTCCAATTTTCCATTTGAAAGACGTTTGGCTTAGATGTTCTCTAATAAATGCTCTAATATTAGTGTGATGTGATTTTCTCTTAAAAAGTCACATGTGATATTCTCTGTTGCTCTAGTCACACTATAAAATACACATAACATATAACGTCGCTGCTCAGAACAAAATAGCATCAGAAAGCGGCTGAAAAAACAACAATATTCTTTTTGTTTTAAAATTATTTTCCCTGAAAACCTTCATGGAGATGAGCTGATTTTGTGAAACAATCATTGTAATTTGGATGTGGATCTGATTATTAATCAAAATCTTAATTATATCTAAGGCATCCCAATGACCTAAATATACGTTATTGGAATAACTTTTCTTTTCCCCGTGCAAACATTGTTCCATAAAGGTGTTTCAAAACAGCAGGCAGGTGTTGCTGAACAATTTAAAATCATTGACTCATAAGAGATTTGCTTCTGAGTCTGCTATTTATGACCCTGCAGTTCTAAGTATGACATATTCTTATTTTTCAAAGCTCAATTACGTAGAACATATAAGCATATATTTATAGCCTCTTGCTTAGGACCCAAGCTCTTCATCATCCTGCCCATGTCTATATCTCCAGTCCCACAGCCTGCTTTTCCTCAGAGTTAAACATGCGACAGCCCTTTCAAGCCACTCATGGCTGCCCAAACGAGACCTTCCATCAAACGCTTCCATATGCTATTCCTTTTGAATGCAATACCTTTATATTTTATGTCTTTATCTGGATGACTTCTAAATATTTATTTAACAGACTCACTTTCTCTCTGAATGCCCCTACTACTTTAGAGTTTAACTTAATTATCCTTTTTCTGATTCCAGGGTGGAATTGTATGCATACCTACCTCTATGCACAAAATGCATTGTGTATTGTTGAGCTGCAGAGTCTCTTCCTCTGGCTTGTGTTTTCTTAAGACCAGGGACGTGTGTTTTATTTTACTTAATACTACCAGCATCTAACCCATGGGGTAGTCACTCAGTAAACACCCTCTCATTGAATCAGTGAATAGCTAGCTAGCTTCTTAAAGGATGTGCACAAAAATATCCATCCAGGCCATTCACAATACACTTGGCCTTCACAAGTTGAAACAGGCCTTTTTGTGAAAGGTGCAAGGAATTAACTGATCAGTCTGATTCTGATTTAAATCTTTGTTATGACTCTCATTAGTAAGTTCACCTTGAACAAATCGCTTATGTTTTATAACACTCAGTTTCCTTATTTTAAATAATTGAGTGAAATTAACTACATCAAAATGTTGAGAGGTTTGGGTGAAAAAACAATGATCCTCACCATATTCAAGGTACAGAGTGAATACTGTCTATTCTTCATGTGCTCAATTTAAAGCTCAAATTATACTCTAAAAGATTTTCATAATAGAAGAGATTTATTCATAAGCCTATAATCGTGCAAAACCATCAGGCAATCAAGTCTTTAGATACTAATTTGTTTTATTTTATCTTAAAAGGGAGAACATCAGTAATTTTGCAAGTTAAGGGAATGACATTTTAAAGAAATTTTATTTGGTCTTAAATTAGAATATAACCACAAGAGTAAATGGATAAAACCAACAGATATAATGGCCATAGCAGACTATCCAGAAGACAATAGAGATAATTACTACCCTGGTGTCCAGGGAAAACTATTGGCATTCAACTTTCCACTGTGTTCCAATTCACATTTATCAAATTTACGTAGTAGATAAGAGTTAAAGTGGAACCCTGATTCTATAAAAAACTAGATAACTGATTACCTAAAAAATGATTAAAAATTTAAAAAGCTGATATCTTGACAGTATTGATATATTCTGAGAGATTATCTGCAGTTTATAGTGATTAAAATGCATATTATCGAGTCATACAATAACAAATTGAAGAAAGCAATTGACTATTTTGTTAACTGAAACATTAAATCAAAATACCAGATTGTGAAATGGAATTAAATTTTCTCCCGTTCTAGACCTTTCAATGATAGCTCTAATAATACTTGGTTGACTAGTTAGTGTCAGAATAATGTATGCAGTTAGATGTTAATATAAAAGTAAAAAAAAATTCTGAAATTGGGTTTTATGTTTTTGATTTTAAAAACTTTTAAACTAATACTCTGGATATTTAAAAGTAATTTCATGACATTACTAAATATTAGATAAATGAAAACTCAAGATCTCTTACAGAGCACAACGTCTATGGTATGCAAAGCCAAATCTGACCAAATTGATAAAAATGCAGCAAGTCAATTTGGAAAATATGAATACAAGAAAAATGCAGTCACTCCTTTGTTGATCTTCTTGTCTCATGGCTTTAAATACCTTCAATACTGGGAGGACTCAAAAATCTACACTTTCAACCCAACTCTCCTCTAAACCGTAGGCTCATATATTCATTCCACTGCTTACCCAATATCTTCTCCTGGATGATATCTCACATTTACCATGTCCAAAGCAGAATTTACCTCTAAATTTGCTGATCCTCCAGTCTTCTCAAGTTGAGTAGCAATATTTTCCTACCAGAAGTTTAGCCCCAATCTACCTCTGGGGTCATCTCAGACTCATCTCTGTATATAATATGCTATCAGTCAAGAACGCAGTCAGCTCTGCCTTCAAATACATCCACTGTCCAACCACTTCCCAACCCCTCTATGCTAACACTATAGTCAAAGCCACATGACCTCTCCTTTGAATCCTTACATTAGCCTTCTGATCAGTTTCCTGTCTTCTGCCTCGTACCACTGTAGTCTACTCTTAACAAAACAGGTGGGATGATCTGTAGTATATCAATTATATTATCACTTCTCTGTCCAAAAATATCAAATCCTACCAGTAATATACTTAAAATCACTGTAAGATCTATTTAGCTTGCCGCATTAAGAGAAAATGTACATCAGAGGAAGCCTGGGGAATCTCAGTAAGACAGGATTTATAGGGAAGAATTTATCGTGAGATTCTAAGGGAAGATTAGGAAAGCAAAGGTCCGTTTTTGATTAGACACTATTAATACACAGGGCACTTCAAGACATGAATAATTTACTTACTCACCTTCAGATCTTCATACAAACATCACATTCTCAGTGTTGTTTTCATGGCTACACTATTTTAACATTGCAAATCCCAACATAGAAATATCCTCTACCCCCTTTCTTCCCACATTTTTGTTCTCAATAACACATTGCACCATCTAACTTGTCAGATAGACTTTACATATTCTTTTTTTTTTTTTTATCATTTCTTTACTTGTACTAAGTTCTATGAAGGCAGGTATTTTTGTCTGCTTTGTTTATTGATGAGCCTAATGCCGAGAAAAATACTGAGCACAAAGTAGATGTCCAATAAAGGCATGTTCTAAGAAAACTGTGAGTAGCATATTGTTACTTTTGAAACTTAATCTCAATTGTGAATTTCAACGGGTTAAGATTACTCATTTTTCTACTTTAATGCCACTGTCTATAATCATTTAAACAATGACTGACTTTTGCCAGTATTATATTAATCTTGAAATTAGAATTTTAAAAAAAGCCCAAACGAGGCAAAACCCAACCAAAAATTTTTAAGGAGTTTAATATGAATTTCATGAAAGGGAATTTTAGGAGATGAAAGTACATAATAAGATTCAGAAAGTATTTTGATTGTTTTTTTTTTTGGATTTTGATAGACATAACAGATAGCATTTGGAGGGTTTAAGTTCAGTGATATTATCTGATATGTACATTAAAAATTAAAATTGACAGTTATGAAAAATATTTAAAAGAATGAGATTGGAAGACAAGGAAGACAGTTTTTAGGAGATTATTATAAATTATAATGATTCAAGATGATAAAAAGTTAAGAGATAATGAAGGCAATATCTAAGAACAGTGAAATGAGATTATTTCAGAGATTTTGGGGGCAGAATCTATATGGATTAGTTTATTAAAAATTAAATATGAACAATAAGAAAGAAGGGGCTACAGATGAATAGATCAGAGCTCTTAATCTAATTCCATATAAGGGGTACATAGAGGCACTCTGGTACTTCAGCTTAGGAGTGTGGTGTATGTGTGTGCGCGCGTGCGGGAGCATGCATGATGAAAGTATAAATTTTATTTCTGAAGAAGTGTCCATAAATGTCTTTATTTTTAAATGTAATGATGACTCAGAAAAGGCAAAGTACCATGTATAATATGTGAGAAATATTACATGAGGGAATAAACAAATGATATGTTGTTCAGCATAGAAAAGATAGAGATACAGGTAGTCAGATGATGATTGCTAGTGGATATAAATATTTGAGTTTCCTATAGGACAAGTGTCTTGAGAGACATGTCTACTAGCTAAAGGTAAATGCTAATATTAATCACATGAAGTATATAATGAAGACTAAAATTTGGCAATCGTTGACGTACATGAAATTTAAAACTCTATAGGACACCACAATTTATGGATATTTATTATGTTATATGTTAATCATAGAGTAGGTTTCAAAATTTAAGATTTCTGTTTTGAATTGAGGAAAATACCCTCTTTCAAGAATGGCATCAATATATCACAATGTATTACATTTTTAAAATACTTAAAAATAAAACACTTTCACCACAAAAGCTTAAATTATTGTTCAAAGCACAGTACTGATTTTATTTTCTCAGAATGATTACATATCTGTGATTTTAAAATGAACAAACTTTTTTATCTTTGATAAATTCTAACTAATCCCAAAATTCATAGCCTAATAAGAATGCAGGTATACATGTAAGTCATTAATAAGCATAATTCACATTATATAAGGCAAAGAAAAGGAGAAAAAAATAGTTTCCTAAGAGATGCCTGGGCTTTCAAGCGTGCATTACAACAACCCTGCGATCATGAAGACTTGAATAAGGCCTTTATTATGTCAAATAAAATACCATCCCAGAAAAATCAATATGAGCAAAATACTCATTAGCAGTGACAGAATCCTAGTGTAAATATCTTTAAATAAAACAGAAAAGGTCATCAAAAACAAGGAAAGAGAAGTTTCATTATTGTCCTACATAGATCACTTACTACATAGGTCAATTTCAAATTTTCTCCTGATCAAAATAAGGAAATTCATCTTAACTTTATTTTTCTACTCTTTGAAAACCTTATTCACATAAACAGTTAAAATGCTTCAGTTTTCAAATCCACTTTATTTTCGAGTCAGAAGTTCTTTGACTATAGTTCTTTTTTCCCTAATAGCTTTGAAACGAAATTTGCATATGATAAAATTCACCTTCTAAAGTGTACAATTCGGTAGTTTTGAGTATATTCACAGAGCTATGCCACCATTATCACTATCTAATTTTATAACATTTTATCGCCCCCAAAGGAAACCTTATGTAAGAGAAAACTGTCCCTGTTTCCCCTAATAACCACTCATCTACTTTCTGTCTTTACATTTCTCTATTCTAGATATATCATACAAATCTAATTGTACAATATTTATTTTTGTTGTGATTTGTTTCTTCATTTAACATATTTTCAAATTCTTTGTAGAACGTATCTATCCTTAATTCAGTTTATTGTCAAATCATGTTTTATTATATGGATGTACCATATTTTTTAATCCATTTATCAATTATGACTATTTGGCTTGATTCCATTTTTAGGTTATTATGAATAATAATGATTTGGACTTTGTATGAAAATTTTTCCTAGGCATATATTTTTGATTCTCTTGGTTTTATACTGAGCAATAGAACTGGTGAGTCATATGGCAACACTATATGTAAGTGTTGGGGGAACTACTAAACAATTTTCTAAAATGTTTTGTCAGTTTACATTTCCATCAGCAGTGTGTGAGGGTTCTAATTTCTCTACATCCTCACTAACACTTGTTTTCTTAGTTTTTTAAAATTAATTCTAGAGTATTAAGTAGTATTTCATTGAGTTTTTCTGTTTGTTTTTTTTATTTTGTTTTTTTTTTTGTAACTGAGGTATAATTAATATAACATTATATTAGTTTCAGATGTACAACATAATGATTCAGTATTTTTTATATCATGAAATGATCACCGTAGTAAGTCCAATGAATATCCACCACCATACATAGTTACAAATTATTCTTCTTGTGATGAGAACTTTTAAGATTTATTTTCTTAGTGACTTTCAAATATGTAATACACTATTATTAACTGTAGTCACAATATTGTACATTAATTATATCCTCATAACATATTCATAACTGGAAGTTTGTACCTTTTAACCCCCACCCCACTCCCAGTTCTGACAATCATCAGTCTGTTCTCTACATCTTTGAGTGTGGTTTTTTGTTGTTTTAGATTCCAGGTATAAATGAGAACATGTTTTACTTATTTTTTTGCCTGTCTAAACTTATCTCGCTCATCATAATCCCCTCAAGTTTCATCTATGTTGTTGAAAATGGTAAGATTTCATTCTTTGTATGGTGGAATAATAGTCCATTGTGTATTATAGCACCATTTCTTTTCCTATTTATTTATCAATGGGCACTTGGATTGTTTCCATATTTTGGATATTATAAACAATGATATGATGAACGTGCTATGCATATCTTTTTGAATTAGTGTTTTCATTTTTATCAAATAAATGCTCAGATTGGAATTACTGGATTACATATAATGGTTCTATTTTTGATTTTTGATTTACAAAATATGTAAAAGTTTTTATTTGCATGTCCCTAATGACTATTTATGTTGAGCATCTTTTCAGGTTTTTATAGGTTATTTGTTTTTTTCTTTGGAGGAATATCTGTTTAAAACTTTTCCCCATATTTGAGTTGACTTGTGTTTTACTGATCTGAAGTAGGTCTCTTGTAGACAGCATATGTATGGGTCTTGTTTTTATCCATTTAGCTACCTTATTATCTTTTGATTGGAACATTTAATCTATTTACATTTAAAGTGCTTATTGATAGATACATAGTTGTTAACATTTTATTATTCATATTTATGTTTTCTTCCCCTTCTTCTTAAACAAGTTCTTTTAATGTTTCTTGTAACACTGTCTTTGTGATGATTAATTCCTTTAGCTTTTTCCTGTCTGGGAAGCTCTTAACTCACCTTCATTTTAATTGATAGCTTTGATGAGTAGAGTAGTCTTGGTTTGTAGGTCATTACTTTTTTTTTTTAATCACTTTGAATATTTCCTGCCAATCCCTTCTAACTTGCAAAGTTTCTGTTGAGAAATCAGCTGACAGTCTTATGCGAGCTTCCTTGTAAGTAACTAGCTGCCTTATCTCTTGCTGCTTTTAGGATTTTCTCTTTCGGAAGAAAAAAGAGGGGAGAAAGAGAAAAAGAGAGGGAGAGGAGGAGGGAGAGAGAAAAGAAGGGAGAAAATAAAGGCAGAGAAGAAGAAAAGGAAATTAGTAAAAGAACACAGAAGCCAAACTGAATAAGTCTGTTATAACCAAAGGTGCAACAGTTGACCTCCCTAAAAATTAAATAAATACTGATGGTTTAGGGTTTTTTAATCTGTAGAATAAAATAAATATCCATGAGTTCATATTGATAATAGTAAATAATTAACTAAATTAATAGATGAGAAACTTATAGTAGAATTCCAGTTAACAAATGTAAAAGAGAGAAATAGAAATTCACCATTAGGCAAACATCTTAGTAACAATATGCAGACAAAATCCAGTTATAGATATTAATATTCGACAGAATAAGTTTGAAGAAAAACAATAAGTTTTAATCTCAAAGGTTCTTCCTCAAAATATTTGTTAAATAACAGAGAAAGATAGTAATTTTAGAGTTGTGAAATGTACCCAACTACCTTATTAGAGTGGTCAATTTAATGTCAGTAAAAGGCATACGTTTTTAATCTCATGATAGGATGCACGGAGAAGCTACAACCTCATTTTCACAGTATTGTTTTCAAAATCTGAAAAATTTTGCAGACACTATGCCATTTGATTCAGTTTTTGTGGCATTTTCAGGTTTCATGCATAATTTTGATGATGAAGAATAGGAAATTAATGCATTCCAGCAAAGGGAAGTTCATTTTATTTTTTAAAATTCACTTTTAACGTATAGCTGATATACAAACTTATATTGGTTATGTTAGTTTCAGATGTGCAATATAGTGATTTAGCATTTTTATACTTTACAATGTGATTCTCACTAATTATAGTAATCATCTGTCACTGTGTGTATTTCATATAATGAGATAACGAGAGGTCTAGCAGTGCCTAGGTGGTACGGATGGAATATGAATGAAAAATAGATATTAAATTATTATTTCCTTAGTACACTTTCATTTTAAACATTAGAAACACTTAGAATGAAAGTATTATATTCCTTGGTAAAAATCTTATGAAGAGTAGCATCAGAAGTCTTTAACCTCTTTTCGTTATGTGACGCATCACGAAGCAAATATCTTTCTTACGCCTTTCTGAGTTTATATAAGCTTCTGACATTTTATCCTTTGTGTTTTCAATGTCGTGAAACATTTTTGATCTTTCTAGGTGAAGCGTTTGCCAGCATCACTTCCTCTGTGACATCTTTATTCGTTCCATCACAACTGCTTTTTTTTTTTTTTTTTCATTTATTTCCATTTTTCATTTGACTGAGTTTATTTTGTCAGTCTGGCTGCATATCTAGGGTCCTCTCAACAGTGGCCTTGGCACCATTCCTACACTCATATACTCTCATTTATGTTTGATTTTAATTTCACTTTCAGCATTATCGCTTTTCATTTTTTTTTTGCTGCGCTTTCGTGTTAGTTGGCCAGTTCCCTTTTTTATTATCTGTGTTAGGAAAATGTCACATGAATTTATCACTGGGAGAGAAGGAGGCAACAGAACCGCATGCTTTGCTGACTGTGTGTAAACTGAGTAACATGCACATAGATCAATCCCTGTTAGACTTTGAAAAAAGTGACATAATTGGTCACAGATCATTATGCGTATTTATTACATACTTTGTGATTCATGGACTACATAGATAGCAGTAAAATTTGTACTTCACACAGTTATTCACTTAATAAGCCTTGATAACTGATATTTGAACCATATTGTTGGAAGACTGGTATTAGTGAATGAAAACCATGGACACTAAAATTCGTGCATATCATAATGATTTAAAGCAAGCTAATTCCTACAACAGAAAAGTATGGAAATACAATAAAAAGAATATTTTTATTAACTTTTCAATAGGTATTAAGAAACAAGATATCCATAAGATCTCAGGATGATAGGTACTTCTGGGCCTTTAGAGCGCAGAATGGATTTCGGAAGTGTAACATAATTAATATTTTGTCTTCCAATTACCTGCCTCTTGATGTTAACAAGATTATAATAGCATCAGGTATTACCAAACATGGTACATATTCAACCCAAAGAAATTAAAATGATGCGCATTTTTTAACTTAAAAAATTACGACTAAGACTAGAGTTGCCTACCACTGATTGACTAGAAAATGGTGCAATTCTAGTCCCATGAGTGAGAATACATAGACACTAACATCTTAATTCATCTTTCACTTTGGCATCACATAAATCATATCGCTCATAGTCAAAAATTTAACTTAAGGCATTGACCATATAGATTATTTTAAGTGTACAACCCCAGGTATGCATTTCTAATTCAATTTTTCGTTTTCTCTTCTCGGCGATCTACTTAGCCATGAAAAACACGGACATAATGGTAAAGTCTTCACATAATTCATGTCTTTAGTATTGAAAACCCTTGTCTTTTACATATCAGCTATCAAACAATAGATACATAAATGTTGTTTAAGAAAAAGAGTTGTTTCACTTTAAATATAGTATGATCAAACATGTGAAAGACATTGCGGCTTGGGTTAAACGCAACCTGATATACAATCACAGAAAACACTTATTGGAAAATTAACAAGCCAAAGCTCGAGAAGAGAGTACCAAGGTTCTTTGACCTTCCCATTCACCCACAGAGGGATGTACTATAGTCAGGAATTGCAACTGGACACTCAAAGGATTTACAATTGTAGGAATTTTACATCTTCACTCTTCTACTTATAACCTTTTCAACAGTTTATACGTAGACTACTGAGCCCAAGAAGGCAGGGTTTAGACTCTATCTCTTTAGATAGTTTTTCTTGAAAACACAGCTTCTAACACCTTTGGCACCTGAGAGAAATGATGGCCTCTGTACTCTGTGAGAGCGAGCCACTCTTTTTATGAGAGGAGTTGGTGGAAGTCTCATCCATTCTGACGGCAGGTGGTGGGACAGAATGGATCCAGCTATTTTTTTTTTTAATAAATTGAGGCAAAAGAGATATTAGAAAGCAGGAGAGATGCAAAAGCAGCTTCCTTTCCTTTAATCTTTTTTCTGTTCTCAGCATCACTTGGGCATCACCATTTATCCCTTTGACATGCCAAGAACTTGGCTCCCATAACCTTTCAAAAGTTTCAGCCTCAGGTGGTTGGTGCTCATTCATCAGAAATATGAACCCAAGACTTGAGGGATTAGCCTCTGAAATCTCGATGTACTTAAAGGATTTTAGTTACTGAATTTTGAATTTTGATCTGATAAATATTATACATTAAAATATATAGAGGGAATGGAAAGAGTGTGTGTGTGTGTGTGTGTGTGTGTGTGTGTGTGTGTGTGTGTGTGTGTGTTGGGTGCTGGGTGAGAGTAAGCTAAATCAACTTCCAAAATTAAAAGTAAAACTCAAAACCAAAACAAAAAAGTATAAAATGAATAAATAGCAACATTAGCATATTTAGAGATGTGGAAATTAGCACCATAGCATCACATAATTTATAAATGGAAGAGGAACACTGGACATATTTTTAACAAACATTACTGAATTATTTAACATTTCAAAGTAAATGCATGTTATACTTTGACACCTTGATAAAAATAAAAAATAAACTGATTTCAAAAACTGATTTCACACAATAATGTTTAATCACCCAATAACAAGAAATATGATATTAAATATTATAACCTTGAAGATATTTCCATTAAATTCAAGAGTAAGATACTGATGTCAGTTTTTGCTAATATTTTTAGCATTTTAGAGGTTTTAGCTAATATTACAAGGTAAGAAAATTTTTAAATTTGTACATTGTAAAAAAGTTGATAAAATTCAGGTTGTGAATTAGAATCAAGAGATTCTCTTTATAATTACCATCGACTAAACACAAGACAATTACAAATGCTTGTGCATGTAGTATCTTGGCCAGAGCTATTTATAATAACTACTTCAATTGAATTATGTATATTTTTGGAACTATACATGTTGAGTTTAACATAATACTTCTAGAAAAGACTATGCTATGATCTGGCATCGAAAGAAAGCTATTTTGTAAAAAAAAAAAAAAGTGGGAAAGATGGTGGGAATTTACATCTGATATAGTAAAATTGATATTTGTTATTTGAGAAATGTCAACAATTTTATGTTTCCTAGCAAGAAAAAAAATACACACACAATAGTTTATAGGGCCCGGAAAAAAAAGAGAATCTGTGTTATAGTTTGAAATTATATGTGAGTGAAAGGATTTGCCATTACAAGCTGTGTGGTATAACTAAAGACAAGAGACATTGCCAGCCCTTGGGAGTAGATTTGAAAAACAGCAAAGCAATGAGAGATTGATTTGACCAATTTATTATTTGTACATCATGCTCATCAAAGAAACTGACATTATCTTGTTAGAAAAGTCCTACTAATTTTAAACAGAGACTACTTAACTTACAGCAAAATGTGATTTATGTGAGAAAAAAATGAATTACAATTATTCAAAAGTAAAATGCTGATAAAGTCCTAGCATACTTCAACATGCCTAGAAAGTACACTGCTGAGCCTAAAAATACTAAAGATGTCAATACATCAGCAGAGTACAAAAACCATTTCCCCAGAAGAATAAGGCCATCTCCAATAATTTTATCGTGAGGGGAAAAACTGTTTGTATAAAAGCTGAAAATGAAGAGTGGGTAAATGTTATTAGGAATAGCCATAGTAAATATAATTAGAACTACGTCTATTTAATTGAATTTGTATTCAAATATTTTCCACAATGTAGTCATAGTAAATATAATTAGAACTATAATAATTTAATTTTGTATTTAAGTATTTCCCATAATGAAACTTTAGACTGAGATGATTGAAATGTCTATTTCTGTCTAATATTGAAGGATGGCAAAACAATATCCTTGGACAAGCTCATCAAGTAGAGAGGAAGAGAACACTACTGAATTCACCCATATTGCAAAGCCGGTCTCACCTCTTTTACATTTATTAAATTTATTGGGGTGACATTGCTTAATAAAATCACAAAGGTTTCAAGTGTGCAATTAAATAATACATCAGATGTCCATTGCATTGTGTATTCACCACCCAAAGTTAAATCTCCTCCCATCACCATATACTTGACCCCTTGACCCTTATCTACCTCTCCCTTCCTTCCTCTCTTCCCTCTGGTAACCACTAGCAACTCAAATTGAGCTGGGGGGGGGGGTAGGGGTGGCGGGGGAAGAAAGAAAGAAAAGAAAGCCAGAGCTTATAAAGGCATAAACCACAACTTGTAACAAAAGAAACTTTTACTATTGGCTGTCTAATATGGTGTAATGACTAGTTTAAAAAAAAATTGGTTAGGTCTGAGGTAAGCAAGTTCCAGGATGTGTTTCCATGGCAAGCATAAAAGCTTAAGTGATCAAACCTCATTAGATCCTCTATGCAAATGAAGGGTGCTGGCTGTTGAAGGGAATGGTCTTGTTTCAAGGTGAAGAGTGCAGATTGTTTGGTTGCCATGGTGAGGAGGAAGTAAAGTTCAGGATGTGGTTTCACTGCTGGTTCAGAATTCCAAAAGTTCATAGGTAAAATGAGCATAAGGCAAACTTCACTATGGCTCTTGGCTTCGTTTTAGTTTTTGTCACATAAATGGCACGATTATGACAATTTCCACTCAGAGTGTGCATGATTTTTTATACTGAAAACTATAAAGCTTTGCTCTAAAGAAACTGAAGAATACATCAGTAAATAAAGAGATAACCAAAATCAGATGTCACTTCATCCTTGCTAGAACAGGTATGTGAAATTGGAACTCATTCATTTTTCATGAAGTGAGAGGGAGTGTAAAGTATAATAACTTGGCTGTCCATGTATAGTTACCCCTCTCCACCCCCGCACACACACATACACACACACACACACACACACACACACACACACACACACACACACTCATTTGTACCCCATGAGCCAGCAATTCTACTCTTTATGGTTTGTTATGGGTTGAATTGTTTACCTCAAAAAAACAGTTGTGTTGAGATTCTGACTCCCAGTACCTCAGAATTTGACTTTATTAGAAATGTAGGTGTTGTAGGTACAATTAAGTCATACTGAGGTCATACTGGAGGACAGTGTGTTCCTAAGCCATTATGAGTGACATTCTTAAAGAATATTGGAGGCAGAGATTGGAGTAACTGCAAACCAAGTTATGCCAGACCTTGTCAGCAAACAACCAGAAGCTGAGAAGAGACAAGCAAGTTTTCCCCTATGGCTTTCAGAAAAAGTACGGTATTGCCAATGATACCTTGATTTTGGACTTCTGGTTATAGATCTGTGAGACAAAAAATGTCTGCTGTTTTAAGCCACCTAGGAAATGGTACTATGTTACAACAGCCCTAGAAAACAAATACAGTTTTTATCTAACAAAAACTAATATATGTCAGCAAACAGACATGAACAAGGATGTTTATGTCAGTTTTGTTCACAACAGACCTCAGAAAGAAAGTAATAAACAAAAGTTATGATCAGAAAAATTATCTTCTACAATATAATACTACCCATAAATAAGAAATAATGCATTATAGATACACTAATCAACATGGGCTGATCTCTAAAACTATATGTTAACTATTTCATGATCCCGTTGGTATGAACTTCAAGATTAGGCCTGAGGAAATTTTGGGGGGTGGTAAAAAAAATGTTCTCTGTCTTGAGTTCTGTTTCGTCCCCAGCTACCACTTCCTAGTTTTCTTGCACATTTCAGATTTTGTCTCCTTGGCTGCCTTCACTGGCCACCACATCCGTCACAGTGGTCTCTTCTGTTTCTAAAACTTGCTGAGCAGATTCATCTCAGAACCTCTGCTCCTACGAACCTGTCTGCCTGGATCCCTTTCCCTTAGGAGATCATATGGCTTTCTCACTTGCCACTTCCATCTCTACTGAAATACTCCACTTTTAAGAGGTCTTCCCTTACCACTCTGCCTGAAATAATCATTTTTCATCATTTTCTCCCTGCTTTATTTTTAGTCATAGAATTCATCAACACCTATAATTGTGTGTGTGTGTGTGTGTGTGTGTGTGTGTGTGTAAAGGATCTCTGTTTTTCTTTCCTGTCACACAATGAGTCCTCAATAATTGCTTAAATGACTAAACAAGTGAATAAGCTCAGTTGTTTATTAACTTCTAGAGAAGCCAAGGGATTATATTTAGCTTTTACATTCACTGGTTGTAAGGTAATCAGCATTTATAACTAACTCCATGGGCTGTGATGTTTATGTAGAACCCAGGAGGACGCAAGTAAAAATGGAACAAATTATTTCATGTTTTGTCTTTTTTTAAACCAAAAGTAGCACCTTTTTTGAAAGTAGTTATATAACACTTAAAAAAAAAAAAAAACTCCCACAGCACATAAGCCACCTAACAGAAAAATTAAGTAAGGTTGAAATTCATTAAATGGAGGCCTGGGAAAAAAAATTAATTTGATATTCTGTTCTAAAAGAGAGAAAACGATTTTTTCCTGTCACAAATGAGAACAAGCAGGAGGAGACATATTCATTTTGAATTAATATGCTAATTTCTGTTAATGTAAGACATTCATTGGTAACTTTAAAAAGAAAGGTATTCATGGATTAAAAATAGTAAAGGACAACCAGTTAAAACATTATAATGTAATATGCCTTTCATAACTTTAAAAATCATTGCATTAAGCATGCTATATATCACATAATATTAATAAATTATTGTTTTCAAGGAGATAAAAATATTAATAATATTTTCTTTATTAGTGTTACAATAATACTTGTAAAACATACTGAATAAAACATGAAATATAATACCATAGCACAAAAGGCACAGAAAAAAGGATAATTTATTATTCAAAGCATGTGTTGCTTGACAGATTGTTACCAGTAAATTTTAACCTTATTTGAAAATAAAAGAAGAAAAGACTATGACCATTAGATACACAGTGATGAGTGATTAAATTTAAAATATATTCACATCTTTTCACCATTAGAACTTTTATTGTTCCAATTTCTGGAGAGAGAAAACCTAGATGCTTCTCACTTACAGGTTATAGAGAGAAAACAGGAAAAGAATTTGTATATATATAGACACTAATTTGGAAAAATGAAAAATTAACAATTTTTTTACTACCATTATAGGTCAAAAGATATTGTAGTTAGTTTTATTTGTGTTTAAATTTATTGAGGTTAAATATATCACTATACACAAATTAGATGCTTTATTTATGGATTTGTATCCTATCAGTCATAATAATGTGATCTATGAACCCATGATTCTCTTTGCCATTTGTTAAAGTGTAAGTAGGTAGTGCATAGTATATGAACACATATCTCAGCTCCACATTGTGTGAACTTGAACAAATGAAACAGATCTCAGCTTCCTCATCTGTATAGGTAAGCACCCACAAGAAAAACATAACATACTTTAGTTCTTTTTAGGTTTAAATGCATACATCAATTATTTTATCAAAAATATATAAAAATATTATTATTCTTTGTTTTCTTTTATCTGACAGGGAAAAATTATCTTCTTAGCTTGGCACAATGCTTAGAAAAGAAAACGCATTTGTTAAATGTTTGTTTAATAAATGATTTATCAATGCTTTTGGTTGTATTTGCTCTCACCACATAGAAAATGTCAAAAGTTGGTTTCTGAATATTGTATATTAAATTGATCACACCATCCCTCCGGAAATTTTGAATTAACATAAAGCTAATGTTTGAATGCAAGGTATGACCTTTCTACTCAGTATAATTCCCAAGCATCAAGTTCATGGGTGTGATTCTCTTTACACCCCAATGCACATTCACACTGACACAATTCCTCTCTAAGTAAGCGTGAAGTCAGAAGAAGAATATCTTCAAAATGCAGACAAATGTCTTATCATTCACAATTCAAAAGTTTAAACATGACGAGGATTTGTAAATGTTTTAATATTTAACCCAGATATCTCCGAATAAACAAAATAATCATATAATAAACATAGAAATAAGTTGAAATACCAGGGTTTTTTTTAAAAAATTGAGCAATAAGCTATAATTTTAAAAACATTTATATATATTTTTTATATTTGAGCAAAAAAGAGCAAGCTATAATAATAATATCATTAATGGAATGGACATTTAGACATTAAAAAATCACTACTTATTCTCAACTTGTGTTAGCTCACTTAAAAACCTTAATTCCTTTTCAAGTAATCAGTATGTTCATGAGTGACCAATATCCTGAACTCTGATTCCATAGTCTATATGTCTTGTGTAATGGATGCTATTTAATGTTTAAACATTGAGAATGAAATAAACAAAAAGTTAAGCAAACAATTTTTATTACTTCGTAAGTGAAATGAGCTCATGGTAATTTTAAAAATAACCTCAATAGCAAATTTATATTCCTTATGTTCTTTTCACAATGGAAGTTTTTGACCTACTCATTCATGTGAATAATAATATCAATACAGGAAAATTTTATAACCAATATGATATACTCGATGAATACATTTCTCTTTATTTATTATGAGCAAAAAATGTCTAATGTTGTTACTAGATGTTCATATCAATTTAGTAAATACAGTAGTAATACCTTTAATTACTAAAAAAAAATTCCAATAGATGAAATAGTAGTAATAGAAAACTAGTAATATCAAATAAAATAATTAGACCCACCATCATCTGTACATAGTTTTCCTACAGGTTATTGGCTTTCTTTTTTATTTCACTCCCTATATAAAGTAAAACCGCACTTATTTTTCTGAAGATAAAATGGTGAAAATTTATAATATTAGCTGTCTATGTCAGACATGTTTAGAGAATACTTTCCTAGAAAGTATTACCTGCTATAATTTAAAAGTTACTAATAAGTCAAATATTATTTACAGAATTCCTAGAGGATTTTTTTGATGCTCTTTATATGAGAAAGCCACGTGAGGTGAGTCTGGCTAGCCCAGTTTCCTTTACAATGCTGTATTGTTTCTTATCAAATTCTAGGCTTTGTGGGGAAGGGCATCAAATATCAAAACTATTTATTAAGTCATTTTTGTGGTTGAACATCATGCTATATCCAGAATGTGATCAGAGATGTAACGGAGGTAACAGAGCCAAAAATGGAGTGAGGGCCTAAACAAAAGAAAAACGATCAGAATGAGACTTAGTTTCTTTACATTTACTAGTGAGATAATGACAACTTGTAACTGTTACATACATTCTTGTGAAATACTCTATTAGGATGGGAATGCAGGGTTGCTCTGTTTAAGTGACCAGAATGAGACAGAGACCAGAGTATATACTACACACTCCCTCTCTAAGGACATATGGCTATACCGTTTCAATTCCCAAGCAAGCTGGTCCGGGTGACTTGAGCTCCAAGTCAATTATATTACTTTTCACAGTTACTTTAACAGTTAGATTAAACATTTTTCCAAACAAAAGTATCCAATGGGATTTTGCTCCTTAGCTATTTAAACAGAAGGCAGATGACCATACTATAAAGGTGCATTGTGGAGCTTCTGCAAAGGATCTCCAAGATACCTGTCTCAGCTAGAATTCTACAGTTCCATAAAATTAAAAAGTATTAGGAAATACTTTCATATTTATATTTTGGCCAGAAAGTATGTTATTTTGTATGGACTTGTCATCATAATTATAAACTGGTTCAGAAAGCATATTATAAACTTCAGCAATTCCTAGCCTGAAAATATATAAGTGGAGAATTCCTTAGAGAATTTTGACTAATACATTTTCAGGTAGTGGGTCTTTTTATTATACTCATTTGTTTCTGTGCTAAATTTAATCTTTAGCGAAGGTAGAGTTTCAAGAATACAATTTGAACCAAGGAATTTTAGACCTTTTTTTCATAAGATTTTTTCGATCAATTTTTGAAGCATCATTGATTCAAAACTTGTGATAATAAAGAGAGGAATGAGTTAAAGTTTCTTTGTCTTAAGAAAAGTTTCTAAACAAACAAATGATGTTTGAAACTAACTGGATAGAGTGTTAGCTGTGCACTGTTAAGAGCATTTCAGTATTTTAAAACATCAATCTCAGAAAGTGTAGATTTGACAAGGATTTATAATAGATTATACTTGTCTTTAATAAAGCAAAGCACATTTTTGAGTGGATTCTAAAGGTTGACATAGTTTAAATAATGCATGTGAAATATAACTGTTTATAATTTTGTATGAATATTTGAGGTAAAATATCCATTGTGAACTGAATAGTGGTAAATCTTACTATATTACAATTGTATTTACAATTTACTAACTATAAATGTAAAATATAATTAAAATAATAAACAAACATAACAAAATACCTAAAAATCTAATTTCTATAGAAATATAGAATTGTTATCATTGTGAATTAATGTTTCACTAATATGTACATAGATAAAAATTAAAAAGAGAAAAATAAACTACTAGAAGTAAATTTTATTCTACTATATCAAACGTCTGAGGAAACAGGACAAGATTTTTTAAATGCCATTATTACCAAATATAACTTGATAAATTAAATTTTAGAAACAGACTCTTAGTAAATTGATTTTAATCTGTACAGAATGAAGTCTGAAATGGGCCAGATTCATAACATACTGATAATGTAATTCAAATTAGATCAAAGTTATTTCATTGAAGACTTTCAATAAATCTATTTATAAAATAATGAATTGATTGTAAGATAAGTAGCAGCATATCTTTCTGAGATATGCTAGAGATATTTGTATAGACAAGGGTTTGTTTTTTTCTTTCCTAATCAAGATATAATTTAACATGTCTATAATCACTTGATGAAGGAGACATCAAATGTCATACCTAATTACAAGGTAAGTTTTAAAGAAAGCCATATTCTAAATTCTTAAGAAAAACATGATGGTATAACTTAATTTAAATAAAAATTTGCATTTTACCTTATTCATACAAAACTGTTAAAAATATTATATGTCTGCATGTTCCAGAGTTTAAGAACAACAAAAATACCTCAGTGAATTAGAATGGGATTACTGGTGCACCTGTGCAAAATTACCATTTCTTTGATCTAATTTAGTCTTATCGTAGTTAAAAGGTGAAAGTTAATAATGAAAAGTTCTATAGAGGCTTATCTAAACAATTTTAAACAACATGCTAATTAATTATAGTTTAATAGTGTTGATAATTGTAAAACTACCTACCTGGCGTTGATTGCCAGTTTTTTATGTTGAGGGTAGGTATTCTGTATTTTTTCATAACCTGTATTGGTTAAGACAAACAGTAGCATTATTGGAGGGCTTGATATGCTCCATGTATTTGTAAATGCTTTCTTTTATTCTCACAAAAACTGAGAGCTAAAAATCCACAATCTACTCATGTAAAAACTGTGGCGAATAGTCAGGATATGAAATAATTCAGTTTGTTTTAAAAGGGTGCGGGAGTTTTGAAAAGAACGGTAGATTGGGGAGAATCATGGTGTTTTGTGGCATGAGTAGAATGACCAGACTTCTCCATCCAGCTAGGATAATCCTGGTTTACACCTATTAACTGAAGGCGATTGTTAATCATACCTCTTTCGTTCTCAAATGTCTTCCAGTTTGGGTGACAAATTGTATGATCACTGGAGCAATGCGGAACCATGACAGGCTTTTTAGTGGGATAATGACATGATGTGAGCAATGTTTTAGAAAGATTAATTTGAAAGAAATGTATAGAAAGGAATAAAGATAAGAAAGACCTGAAGCACAGAAACCAATTAGGTGCCTATTTCAATCGTCTCAGGAAATGCACTGAAAATCCGTACTAGGACAATGACAATTGAAAGAAAAGTATACATTACAAGCCAATGAAGCAATATTACAGATGTAAAATAAACAGGACTTGGATGCTAAGTACTTACGATGAGAGAGACTGAGGTATTAACAGTAATTACTGTTTGGATCCCGAATGACTAGAAATAGGCCAGTAACATGTGGAAGACACCATGACTGTGTTCTTGGTCTGGAAGTATGTTTATTTACTTATTTTTAGAGAAAGTGCTTCAATTATTATGAATGCTGACACTTATACTTTCCTGCAAATCATTCCACTTTAAGTTCTGTGATGCCAATTTATATTTGTCCGCAGGATTTCTAGCTGTAGAGGTCACTCTTATGTGTACAGCTGACTTTCAAAACCCGTATTAACATGAAAACCCATATGCCCTGATATTTTCACAATTGATTTTTCTCCCCTCTTTGTTTATATTATACTTCATAGCAAACTGCTCTCCCCCAGCCCAACGGTATTTTAAAAAGTTATTATGGTGTCTATCATATTTTCCCACGTGATCAACATTGTATATCATGTAGGTTAGAAAGCCTCCATTTGGGAGGCATCTTTGGAGTGAAATGGATTGTCTACTTCTCTTTATGCATCTATCAACTTCTTTATAGTTCTTCTAATTATAAAATAATACATCATATTATAATCCTATTTTAAAATCATTTTTCTCTTCTAGTATAAAAATAAGTCCCCTAACATGAGTGCGATCTTTTCTCTTTTTGTTATTACTGCATCCCCAGTGCCTATGACAGCACCTGGCCCGAAGAGTTGCTCAAAAAATCTTTCTGTAATGATTAAAATGATAAATCAAATAATAAAATCCCTCCTTTACATTTCATATCAAGCTCTTCTCTGAAGTCTGTAATTTGCTTATTTTAGCTTCATTTATTTGATAATATTAGTCAACCTAATTCATGGGTATATTTCAGGCAGATATAACTGTAAGTGTAGTTTAGAAGCTAATTCTATGATTTGTAAGCTAGTTTCTTTCATATTTGGGAATGGACTTAAATCATGGGTAAAGTCGAATTACTATCCAGTCATACATCTTTGTCAAAGTATTTTATGAAAACGTTAAGGTTGGAACAAATGCAATGAACATTTGTAGGAAAAAAATATGAACTTCCATAATAGATGAGGTGGAGAGTGTTGAGAATCCTCAGTCCTGGTTTAATTAGGATTGATTAAATGTTAAAATTATAATGAAACGAGGGAACCAAAACTATTAATTGAACACAGAGACAGATAATAAAGCAAGTTGTCTGAATTTAAACTGAGGAAGCCTCTCTGTGAAGTCACCTAAGATTGTTCTGGGCATATATTGTATAGCGAAGACAACCTTGTCACTTGCCTAGAGTAAATGTAAAAAACAGTGTGCCCCATAAAAAGGCCCGATTTGATGTAAAAATAAACAAATAACCAAACAAAACATCGCATTATGTGTGCACTGAGTTGTTGCTTAAGTCTAAGGCATCTGATTATTTAATGCTTTTTCATAAATTTTCTTTACTAGTTTCTCTTAATATTTTATGCTCAACAGTAAACATAGCCAATAGACATTAATCTTTAAGACTCATTTTAAAATGTGTTATTTCTCTTTGTTTAGAACTTTTAATTTCTTCCTTATATTTCACTGGCTAGTGAAACACTTTTATTTATTCATGTAAAATGTCCTCGTAGAACTATTTTCAGTAATTTAAGCAGCACTATGTAAAAGAAATAGTTTGGCTAAGGTTTTATAAAACAGGTTGGTAAGTGTATTGTTATTCATAATTGATATGCTTCATTGAGGATAATTTAGGTATAATTGTTTTAATCTATAATACCTAAATTGTATTCTAAATTTTTATTTTTATGATAATTACATTAGTTTAATCTCTGTTATTAGGTAAAACAATTGTACATAAGATTTAAATTCTATAGTACAGAAATATTTACCACAAGTTTTCTCTTATTAATAACTTACAGCTTCCTTACATATCTCAAATGGTGTCTGTTGATTGTTGCCTTCATAAAGCAAGATATAGTTCTTCCCTCTTTTTTTATCTGACAGAAAGGAATATCACATTGGTAGAAATTGAAGTTTTTCAGTTACTCTACTTCTCTGAAGCAAAACCACTCAACAAATACATTAAATTCAATTAAGAATTGCTAATGATTATATGCGTGGCAAACCACCCAACCTAAATATTACTATTTAGTTATTTTAAATGAGCATATAAACAGCCTCTATGTAATAGACAGATTTTGCACATCTATCTGAAAAATTGGGCATACGTTTTCTTAATTTTTTGAAATCTTACGAAGTGTGTTTGTGTCATTAACAACACAGTGATAAAGGGGAACTGAATATAGATCCATGTAAGACTGACAAGTATTGTTTTGTCAGTATTTTTCATGTAAATTTAGTTTAATATTTCTACTCTGCAGTCTCAATTTGAGGTACATATACTTAAGTTCTCCCAATTGACATCACTCTCTCCTACATTTATGATGGATAAGTATAAACTAAGAACCAATAAAATGCTCTATAGCGCAAGGTAAGACGTCTAAATCAGTGACAGGAGGCTGAAATGTATGAATCAAAGGGTATATTGCTTCCTCTCAGACAATAAAGTTTTTGACCACACTATTTCTAGATACATCAATTTTATTTCCAAACTATTAATAAAATATTAAATTAACCATCTGTGATATAATTAGGCATAATTAAAATTCTAGTAATCTTAAGACACTGCTTGATACAATAAGCATTTTAAATTACTAGAATGAAATAGAACAGGCTTGAAATAAATTTGCCAGATGAAGATGCTAATATTCTCACTGAAATAGTAAAAGAATATTTTACAAAATGTTGAATTCAGTGGAAAAATTTTCAGAGCTTCATTTTTATTGAGCTTCTCCTACTTGCTAGTTTTTCTTTTGGAAATGAGGATGTAGCAGTGAGCGGAAAAATTAAAAAGGCTGGACTATTATTTGGGGATAGACAAATGCATAAAAAAAAAATGCATGTTTCTAAATTGTGTATTTACCATGAACCAGAAATTCACATTCATTACGGTTATCAAACTTATAAATTCCAGTTGTCTTCTCTGAGGTGATTATGAGATAGTGATTAGAGAGAGAAATTAATTTTTAAAACTTTGAATAAAATCAGAATGAGCATCATGATAGAATTGTACAGTGGTTCAAAAGAAGGAAGAGTCAGAACAGTTTGCAAAGTAAGTAGTTTCATGAAAAAAAATAGCTTTCATTATACTCTTGAGGAATAGGTAGATTTTGAAAAAGTTAAAAGGTGTAGTGAATGACTACATTGCCAAATATATTCATGCATTCGTTTAGTAAATATATATTGAGTATACTTACAGACAGCTCTCTAAATACATAGAATGCAGGTATGAGTAAATTGGGTCTTATCCTTAATGAGCTAGCATTCAAGTGGGAGAAGACGTAATATGAATGAATGAATGAATGAGCAAATAAGATATTTTAGTAAGTCTATTAATGTAGCTTGTGAAGAAAAAGCAGTATAATGGTTAAGCATTGGTAGTAAAGTATTAGCAGACAGAAAAAGGCCACTCCATAGAGCTGAAGATTAAGATCTCACCCATAGGGAAATCTGGGAGAACAGAATTTGGGAAGAAGAAGCATCCATTATGAAGGCACTAAACTGGGTATGAATTTCATATGCTCAGTGAACAGCAAGAATGTTACAATGATTAAAACGATGCAGAAAAAGGAAGGAGTAGAATCTGACATTGGAGATTTGAGTAGAATCTGACATTGGAGATTTGGTGGAAGAACCTGTGAACAATGTTAAGTAATTTAAATTAAAAAGTATAATATATATAATTTTAGCAAAGAAGGACATAACGTGACATGTTTTTTAGAAGTAACTAGCTGATGTATGGAAAATGCATTTTAATGGAAGTAAGAGATTACATGAAGACATCAGTCAGGCAATTAGATAATAGACAATATATAATGTCTAACATCGGTGGCAGTAGGCCAGAGATGATGTTAGATTGATCTAAGGTATGTAGCGGTGACAAAATGAACTTACAAACTTTAGTGAAACTTGTGCCATCTGATTTTAATTGTGTGAGAGGTTAGAGAAGAATTAAGACAAAGCCAGGAGTTTTAACTTAATTTACTAGATGATAGTAACTCCTTGAAGGTTTTTTTGTTGTTGTTATTGGTAATAGTGATAGCATTTTATTGTTTCTTCTTCAATACAATAACTTGAGTTTTCTAAGCAAGTTGTCATGTGAGGTTTTATTGAAATTAAATTCCGTGAAGTTTGTCTATTTTTTTGAAAGTCCCGTGGATGATTGCTATATTCCCTGACTTGTTCTTAGTCAATACGTGATATCATTTTATCATCTCTTTGACTACCTTTATGATAACTGTTATTTTTTTGAGCTAAATGCTTATTATTCTATCCTGCCCCTCTAGTCCACCCTCAATGTGTATGTTGTCAGTTCCCTATTAAAGACACCCTTCAGAATGTGGAATCTCTCAAATTCTTCAATTTATGAAATTTAGTATATTGAATTCAACTTTCATTAAGAATTGGTTCTATACTATGAGCCAGAAATGGTCTAAGATTAGAGATCCTTTAATGAAATTCCTCATGGAGCTTATAGCGTAAGAAACAGGGTACATGCTTAAGTCTGTAATTATACATAATGTAATAAGAAGTAATAATTTTAAGAAATTAAAGATGCAATTGACCATAATGTTGGGACGCCTAATTAGAACTGCAGTGCAAATTAGTAGTTGAAGGATGGTCACAGGGATGAGGAGAGTGGCGTAGGGAATGTGGTCAGCAGTAATGTGATGGTTATGTGCAGAGCCAGAGGAGAGAAAGAGCAATCAGAGGGATCGTTTTTTTAAACTACATAAATGTCTAACCAATGTCCTATATACTTGAAACTAATAATAAATATAAAAATAAAATAAAATAAAATAAAAAATAAAATAAAATAAAAGACTACAAAGAATGGAATCAGAAATTCTTCCTAAAGAAAGTGACATCTAAGTCTGGATACAAAGAACTAAAAAGTTAACAACCAGGTTTTGAGCTTTAACTGATAGATGGGGGTGTTGTTCGATGAGAAAAGGAACGTAAAAGGAGAAGATTTCAGCACAATAGATGGATTTAATTTGGAACATGTATTTTAGATGCTTATGAATTATTTAATTGCAGTTGTTTAGTGAGGTCTGTGACTCTGAGCTCTGAATAGGGTCAACGAAATATAGAGGGCTGTGGAAGTAGTAGAGGAGAATTCCAAGACTGCGTAGAATAAAGGGGAAAAAAAGAGTGGCGATTCGATCCCTAAGAAACAATTCAGAAAGGAAGAGGAGGAGTAAAAAGAACAAAAGGAGGAAGGAAGGAAGGAAGGAAGGAAGGAAGGAAGGAAGGAAGGAAGGAAGGAAGGAAGGAAAGGAAATGAAAGGAAGGAGGAGGGAAGGAGAGAGAGGAGGAGGAGGAGGAGGAAGGGAGGGAGGCGGGGAGGGAGGGCAGAGAGAGAAAGGAAAGGACAAGAGAAGGAAAGCAAAGAAAAAAGAAAATAGAAGAAGCAAAGCTGAAAATGATCAGGCAATTTGTTTAAAACAGGAGGGTGTAATGTCACAGAAGCCAAATGAAGAATGTGTTTCAATGCCAGGAGTGGTCAACAGTGTTAAATGATTCTGAGAGTTCAGGGAAGAAAATGTGTCCTTGAGATTTATTGACCCTAACCAGAGCAGTTTCCAAAGAATATTTAGAGCAGACACTTTAAAGATGGCAGTATTTGGAGAATTAAAAGAGGAGAAAGTGGAGACTATCACTGGATTAACTTTTAAAAAGAAACTCTTCCTCTCTCATTCTAGTCCCTTCCATGAACCTTATGCACATTATATTTTCTATACTGGATTACTTTATAAACCATAAAACAACCAGCTCTTTCATGCTCTATTTTTTTTTGTTGTTGCACTTTTTCCCTCTGACTAAAATACTTTTTTTCTCTTCTGTGAAGCAATCCTTTGTTTCTCCGAAAAAGGAGTGATTGCACCCTAACTCCTTTTATCATACCTCAACAAAATAATTTTGAAATGCTAAGGGTTCTGCAAACTATGGTGGTAAAGTGAAGGATTTTCTGAGTTAGTCTTGGATTAATTCTGGTGTATTTCACTTATTTGATCTTTGACAATGGACAAATAAATTTATTTCTGTGTTCCCTCAACTGTAAATCTGTGACAGTAATAATAAACTCAAAGTGTCATAGCGGATTATAAGAGAAATACATTTCAAGGACTTAGCAGTGTTGGATGCAAAATATGTTCTCGTTTAATGCTAGTCCCCTCCTGCATAACTTTTCTTAGCACTCTAGATGAAGTTCCTTAGATATTTATTAAACATTTGTTTCATAATAACAATTTAGGACTAGCATGAATCTGGAAAGAAAGCAGGAGGACTTTGCAAAAACTAGACTGGCTCACTAGCTTATAAAAGCAAGAAGGCTAATTGCTGAAATGTAGCCATCTGGGCAAGTCATAATATTCAAAGGAGCAAGTAATTCACCATCATTTGTAGATAGATAGTATAGGATAACATGCATTTAACTAGCTGTTGCTTAATCAAGTGGATCAAGTATAGAAATAGAGACGATGGGTAGGCAATATTTTGAAATCCATAGATCAGATATTTTACCTCTGCGATCAGTGTCCACTGAAGGTAACTAGTGCTTCAGAATTAGTGTTAAAAGCAGAAATTCAGTTCCTAGTATGAACAACCATAAGGCTTGTACTCAACTGGGGTGATTCAAGGCATTTACCCTATTTTAGTACATATTATATTGTATTGTAATGGCTCAGATGGGTCTTATTTATGGTATTACATATTTTTTATTTTTTAATCTCTATATTCCAACATATCTGTTTCAGAGAAAGAAACTGATCTCTCTTGGTCGTATGGATAATTGAAGGGATATTTGGAAAGAACCAGCAAGGAAAAGGCTTGGTTCTGATTCTGGGTAAAGTGAGTAGGTAGAAATGAAATCTTTAACTGAGGATAGTGACTCATTACAGATGTCTAGAATGGAAGCCAAATTATTAACTCCAGTGTAATGCATCTGTGTCAGAATGAGAAAAAAGTTAACTTGGCTGAGGTCAATACAGGGAAACCTTATTTTGCCAGTCTAACTTAGGTGTATTTCAGAATGAACTCTAAGAGGATGAAGTTCATTTTACTTAATTCCAGATAAATATGAAACCTAGGAAATAAGTAAGCCTATTACAAGGATATCAATGGCATCTTTCATATAGAAAGCTAGAGAAGTCAGCCAGTGTATAACAAAGGTGTTTTGAGGGATTGATGTATGTGTAAATAAAAAAAAATCAACTCAGTCGCTGATATTTATCAATTAAGTTTAAGCTACTTATGCTGTTGTAAGAGACAAGCAAACCTCAAATCTCAGTGGCCTAAAACAAATTTAATTATAGTGACGTAAAACAACCAAGGTTTATTTCTTGTTTATACTTCATGTCCATCATGAGCAATTGTATTAGGGTTCCAGAGAAACAGAACCAAGAATCTAGATAGACAGATTGATGATAATAGATGATAGATAGATCAGTGATAGATGGATGATAGATAATTCTTTATAGGAATTGTTTCGCACAATTTTGGATACAAGGAAGTACCATAATCTGCTGTCTGCAAGCTGGAGAGCCAGGAAAACTTCTGGTGTAATTTAGTTCAAGTGCAAAGGCCTGAGAACTGAATGAGGGGTGGATAGAGGACAGCAAGGCAATAGTGTAAGTCCTAGTCTGAGCTCAAAGGCCCAAGAACCAGGAACGCTGATATCTGAATGTAGGAGAAGATGGATGTCCCAGCTCAAGCTGAGAAAGCGAATTTCCCTTCCTTCGACTTTTAGTTTTGCTGAGGCCGTCAATGAGATAATGATGCCTATGCACATTGGTGAGGGAGAGCTTTACTAAGTCTACTGATTCAAATACTAATATGTCCTAGAAACACCCTCATGGAGACACCCAGAAATAATATTTTATCAGTTATCTGGGCCTTCCTTTGCCCAGTCAGGGTGACATATAAAGTTAACTATCACAATCAGCAAAGGCTTCTCAGTTCACCATTGTCCCCGAGGAATCCAGGCAAACCGATCAGCCCCTATCACAAATGTTGCCTTTTTTTTTTTTTCTGATAGAGAGAAAGAAGATCTGCAGGTTCTTGCTAAATTCTCAGCCCAGTTCTACTCATAATTCTTTGCACTGAAGTGGACACACGAATCTACTCACACAGATCCACTTAAGACCACAAAGTGATTCAAACACATTCACATGAGGAAAGTTGAGATTATGCTGTCAGCAGCATTAATGAATACAGAAGTATGTAGGAAAATCCTAACCTGTTGTACAGAATTGTTTTCTATTTCTTTATTCGCTTTTTTACGTTTAAATATTTTCGGTATAATATTAATAAACAGAAACAGGCATTAAAGGCGTGATTCTGCAAGAAAAATAACGTTCAGTCCCTAGTGCTAGCTAATACCATTCTTGGGAACAAACTGGGACAGCTGCTCTGGCCCATATGTTCTAGAAAGATCTTATGTACAGGGAAGGCTAAAATGAACAAGGAAAAAGTCAGTAGTAATTGCTCACTTCACCAAACTCTGCTTCTCTTTCGGGATTTATCACTTGCTAACTTCGACATTTTACTAAATTTTACCTGTGATCTTTCATATGTGCTTCTAATATTTGATCTATGTTAATTATATCTGTGATCATTTTAGTCAGAATTATGACTTTATACATTTTAATACACAAGCTATTATTTATGTCTTACACACACACACATAGAGGCTGGACCATAATATGCAGCATCTTTTCTCATTGATGCACCTTGAAGTCTAGCAAGCAGCTATGATAGTTTGGGCGACATTACCTCTCCAGCTTTCCCCGTATACAGATTGTTCCCACTTATAACAGTGTATATCTTTATGCATTACACGCTTTCTGAACTAGAGATTTATAGCCATATTTGCAATGTTCTTTTAAATTCTGTGCTCAAAAAGTATACTATAAAATGTTACTATGCATACTTGTTTTCAAAAAGGCCATTATTTTGGTATTCCTAAAAAAATGTAGAAGTTTAAATAAAATACAGAAACCAGCTAATTCCAACAGTGATTTACAGATTCTAAGGGACAGTATGTTTTTAAAATGGTGAAATGCAAATATTATATTTCGAAAGTTTTGTAAGATTAACTCCAAACTATACTTGTTTTCACGTATTTGCTTAATACTTTAAATCCAACAATAAACATTAAGATTTTTTCCATTATAATTTTTTTTAACTTTAGTATTTATATCATTGTTTTGAAACACAAAACTCTGGGTTTACACTGCGGTACTCTGTATTCTAATATGCAATACTAACTTTGGCCAATAGATGCCGTAAGAGATCTCTTAAACACAAAAACTCCAAGTATTAAAATCATGTTTGAGCATCAGTATGTTCTTCAGTTATGCTTGTGAAAGAGCACATTTTTAGATTCCAAAGACTCTTAAGATTACTAAGTACGAAATTACATCTCCCAAACACTGACTATTAAAATAATAGAAAAAAGAAAAGAAAAACTTTCCCGAATTGCTTTTAAGAACAACAGAGGAGGCAGTGATACATCTAATCCACTTAAATGGACTTATTTCTAATTTCAATAAATCCAGCACAAACTATATTATAGAAATATTTCTCTAAAGTTAATTTAATCCTAGAATATAAGGTTGAGTTGTAAAGCATTTGCTTAATTAGCTGGTACTTTTAGATTTTTCTGAGTTTACTACAATTTCTATAACAAAACTATCAGCAGTGCACATTGAGCTCAATTAATGGAAATTATTTTAACTATTGTTTTCTACTATATTTTTAACATTAAAGTTTATAAGAGAAAAAAGATTACTCAGACATGTTATATAAATCTGAGAAAATCGAATTATGTGTTTTCTCTAAACATTTAGTTTACAAAAACTTATTCTCAGATTTTTTTCCTATTTTCCTAAGCCAAGGACTGAATGATTTTTTTATAGGCTATGTTCATAGCTGTCATCTTCCTAATGAGGCTATCCTAAATTGAATAGACACGTGCCCATATACAAACAATTTTAATTTATTCACTTACACTTATTACAAATAATTCTTAATTCTTCAATTCATTTGATACTCTCCTTGATGGAACAACACATTTTGACACCATTGCTATGAGCCTGAGAATTTCATTTATGGATGTATTGATAGAAAGACGTTTTATTGAAAGCGTATTTCATTGTTTTCAGACTAAGAGAGAAAAAAAGTAAATATTTTTACCAAGCCAAAACAGAAAGGCAAAATATAGCTCTGGGTAAAAATTAGAGTTGCATTGCCTGGGAGTCAGAGGATGTGTGTGTATAAAGGAGCTTTCAAACGTGGCAGATAAAAGTGCATAAAATACCGAAAACTAGATCAGATAACACAAACTTGAGTTTGGTAAATCTGTCTGTGAATGTTCATGTCACTCGATATGCTTAGATAAAAACCAGTTTTATTTTTCCCTTCAATTTAGAAGACAAAACTTAAAAAGTCAAAATATGTTTACATTAGAAAAAAATTTAGTTTATGGGTCTTTCACACTCAGCATCATGGTACATCCTTTGATTGCAGTCTACAGTGGTCTTTTGAGTGGCCCATCAGAGGTAAACTCTAAATCCCAATTCAAATTTGAATTTTACCCCAAATTATTAATGATGATTCTCGACAATAATAAACACTAGATTATTGACAATGATAAACAAATCTATTCCTTAAAACTCAATCTAGATCGTTCTGTTTAAAGCTGTAGGTTTTAGCTTTCCGATTAAGCAGCATTTACTGAAACATGTTCTATGTTTTTTCTATTTAATGTTACTGCCATACAGACAGACGTCAACCAATTTCTTGAACTTATAACTTTTATCATATTATACACTTGCCCAGGTTCTTGTGAAATTTGAAAAGCCCATTTACACAGTGGGGATTAAAGAATTTATATGTCCATTGATCTGAGAATTTGAAGGATAGAATAAAAAGTTATATCCAAATTTTAGCACAGTATTTCTGAAAAAGACCGCTAATCATTTATAAAATGTATCATTGTGATGGTACATTCATGATTAAAATTATAAAGTCTTTCTTAGTGTATCTTCTTGACTGTGAAAATACTAGTATGAAAAATACTGACTTTCATATTACTCATGATAGATATTACAATTTCTTATCCAAAACTAACACAATGCCTGCACTATGATAGTGAAAGGAAAAAATAAACATAATCTCATCTTTCCACATATATTGAGAGTTTTAAAAATTAAGCTAATTTAATCTTATGAAAACTGTGTAGTTGATTGCAAATCCCACTTAGATCAATAATGTGTATGTGTGTGTAACTCAATAGCATTCTTCATTCTGTAACTTTATCTATTAGCATTTACATTTTGACTCAGTTATCATAAATCTGCTGTCCACATTTTAAAGGAAACATATTTGAAAATCCTCTTCAGCCCATGCTTCCCCCCACCAACTCCACTAATATACAAAGAGTATTTAAGATGACAATTTTGGGTTAGCTAAGAAATTTAGACATAAGTGCATTATATAAAATTTCAATTAATAATGAATAACTGTGTTTCAATATCCCATAACATGACAGCTGTATCTCCAATAAATGTTTTATTAAAATAAAATAAAAGGTAGGTAATGAGAGAGAGAGAAAGGCCCAGAGGGATCAGTAAGTGGAAAGAAGGAAGAAAAAGAGTTAAGGAACATAAGGAAGAAAAACAAAGGAGAAAGTTAAAGAGAGGGAAATATATTTTTAAGTGTTAAATATTCAAATAATGTTGCAAAACAATGTACATTTAACATTTGGTACTGCTATTGAAAGGCTATAAAGCAAGAGCATAGATTTAATTTTAGAAATTCTTTTTTCATCAGAACTAATTGTTACATGCAGCACCCACTCTAAAAATATGATGTGCATATATGTATCAGAAGAAAGCGTAAACACGGATAAGCCCGTTTTACTGGAAAGTTGAGCTCTCTAACATAGAGACATTTTGTGCTTATGTTGTAATCTTACTACTTTCTTTAATTAAGAAAGGCTTAGTCATTTATGGCTGTGACTTTTTCCTGGCCCTGCTTTATTTTAATCCCCTAAAATTAAAAGTGAAATTACCTAGAAAAAAAGCAGTGAATATTTGCTTTTCAAAATAAGCATGTTCTTAATTCATAGCAAAGCTCATAATTGATTCAAAAAGAAATATTAACAAAGCACACATTGTTATTATCTTTAAAGTATTTACAATTCTAATGTACTACACAAAGGATTAGAATAATTATTATTCGAAAGGAGCATATGAAATTTGATGACACTACAAGAGTCCAAAAATAGAGAACCAGAAGGCAATATGATTAAAAAGTAAATCTTTCATACAAGTATAAATATACGCACACAAGACAACAACATAATGCGCTTCATAATTTTTGTGTATTAAATTCTAATATGTTCAGGTAAATTACCTAAATTGAAATCCTTAAGTAGATGTTGCTCATTCAGCTTTAAAAATATTTCCTTGAGTATAATTACTTAATATTTTTGTTATCTTTCCAATGGCAATTTACAACTACAAATCCATTTGATCACATTCTGCATGCCTTACACTTTATTGTTGCTTTACAATTACTTTAAATACCCTGACAGTAATTACATGTGTGATTATATGTGAGAATATTATAAATTGCTTATTTAAAAATAAGTGATGACTTTAATAGACCCATTCAGTCCTCTCTTAGTTTCATAGGGAAAACATTTTTTTGACCTCATTAGCCTCATCCTTGGTACTAGTCACTTGTCCCCTTTCTGCACTGCCCAAACTACTGGCCCTATGGTAGGTACCATTTCGCAGTCTTAGTAACCACATATGAATATATACCTCGGCTGATAGTTCTTAAGGTATTGCATGCTAATATAGAAATTTCCAAAGTTTTTAATTCTAGCAGAGAATTACAGAATCACAGATATGTATGGAACTTTAAAAAGAATTTAGTACAATCCCCAAATTTCACAAATGATAATTGTGATAAAAGAGTTTAAGTCACTTGGTCTTGTCACATAGCCATTTAGGACAGAACAAAACGTGGAATTTCCCAGGAGGGTTCAGTCCTCCCAAAACTTCTCAGCACGTGTGCATCGTCACATATACATGATAAAATTGTACGTTTCTTTTCTTTTGCTTTTATTCTTTACATATTTTTAAGACAGTGAGAAAATGGTCTGTTTTTTCTTTCCATATGTGAAACATAGGTTTGTTTTCCAGTTTCATCCATTAGGCTTGACTAGTGGTGACCAGAGGGAAGTGGGAGAGGAAGGAGGTAGATAAAGGTAAAGGAGTCAAATATTTGGTGACTGAAGGAAATCTAACTATGCGTGTTGAACACATAGTGCAATATATACATATGACATACTGTTGAATTGTACACTTGAAACTTATTGGATATTATTGATCAATATCACTCTAATATATTTTTTAATATTATGTCTGCCTTAATTGAGTGTATAGCCCAAAATAATCTTATTGCTAGAGTAAACTGAAAAATAGTGTCTGTTAAGCAACTTATGATATAGCTTTGGTGGAATTTCAAAGCGCACTCTATATTTTTTTCCACAGTGAACTTATAAGTCTTCTATGACATTTAGGCATGTTGGCATGAAGTAGAACAAAAGATCCCATGTGGCATTTCCAAAAGAAGCGTAACATGTGTACTTTGATCACCCTATGTACATGTTATTCGACTGGCACCATTTTAATTTTAACTGTAGCATGCCCATCTGCCTCCAGATGTCAACTTTCATCCCACCATGGTGTCTGAAACCATTATTAAGGTCACTTAGGGAATCGAGGTTCTTTTAGAATACATGTGTGTGTATGTATGTCTGTGTAATAAGCAGTTGCAAAAGGCATAGCACTTATTATTTATATACTTACATAAAATCAACAGTTGTCAGAGGAAAATAGAACATTGTAGTACTTGGATGTAATATGTCTAGATGTGTTGGATAGATGTTCCCAGGGAATTTAATATTTGGAAAAAAAAAAACCTGATTCATTCTGGAAGAAAGCTGAAAAGAAAGGTGATATAGATGTAAAGCAGAAAAAATTTGTCAGAAGCAAAAATACTATGTCCTTTTCTCAATTTCGCTCCTGTTTAAATGACTCTTAAGAAGGAATCTGGGTATATATGCCCAAAAAGTAAATATGTTTCCTCAAATAATTTCTTAAAACACTACAGAAAATCAAATTTATTATTTTTTTTTCTGATAGGAAAATAAGTATATTCATTTCAATAGAGTCCCCGAAGACTCTCAGGAATAGAACTCATGCAAAATTATATTAATCTCCAGGAATACAGTGACACATATCAGCATGTCTGCATTTTGATGGAAAACAATGTGTTGAGTGCTACAAAATTTCTTGAGAAAACTTTTTAGGACAAATGTTTTAGCCAACTTAAGACAATTTAAGCTTAATTTTACTTGCCTATTGCTTCTAACAAGTAAGTCCTAATGGCTGGAGGTGGGACATGTAGATAGTATGTGAATAAGGACCCTTTAGGATGATTGATAGGTCCAGCTCACTGTTTGTTTACAGGTTTAAGCTGTCAGGAATCTGGCCTGACAGCCCCACTTTCTCTAGCTGTCAAGGCCCTTAGAGCCTCCCTGGGACAAGAAACATCACATATACTGAGAGAACTGCTAAAGGCTATGAACCGCTTCCAGCATTCCCATCTTTCGTAGAATAACTGATATATTAGACATAATCAATATTGCAGAACCTCCAGGGTTCTGGCAGTGGAAGTTGAAGCTGAGAACTTTCACTTTTTCTCGTTACTAAATGATGGGTTTTTTTAGCCTTGGAATCTCCAAATCCACTCATATTTAATGAAATATTTAAACCATAAGAGCGAAAAGGGAGGGTTCTGCAGATTTTACCATAACACATATGAAGCCTGATACCTATACTGCACTCATATGACAAATTAAGAGAATATTATTTGCGGATGATGTCAAGCATCTCACGCTTGCACATTTTCTTTCCGTGCGCAAAGCATTTTCTTTTTTTTTTTCTCTCCAGAACAAGTTTCTGCTGCAGTGACTCCCTCTAGCAGTTGCGTGAACCGAGCAAAGGGAACGCACACCGCTCACATCCTTCCAATAAACAAATGGCAGGAGAGGGAAAGTTTGCTTAGAAAGATGAAAAGGATCGGGGATTTTTATTTTGATTTTTTGAGTGGTGGAATAGATTTATTCTATTTCCCCATCCATCCTCTCCTTCTGCCTGCCCAGCTTCTCCTCTCTGCCCCCTCCCCCGCCCATCTTCCTGCCACAGCTGTGGCGGCAGCGATCTTTGGGGTACACAGAAACGGCAGTCCCAGCGAAGGCACAGGCTCGGGCGACAACGACAGCCTTTAGTTTCTTCAAGACTGGTTTGGTGGTGGTGGATTGTAAAGCCCAATGATGCCCGCCCGTTGATCGTAAGCCTGGATTCCGTCTCGATTGTCTCGGCTGACCCTAACAAAAGCCCAGGCAAGGGGGCGGACCCACACCTCTCGGGGAGTTGATATGCAAAACAGTTACGTCAGCGGTGGGGGGTGGGGCGCGCCTGGTTGAGTGGCAGCAGCTCCCGCTTAGGGAGGAGGCGCGAGAATCAGCCTGGTTCAGTGACTGAGACAAACTGTAGGTGAGCGGAGCTGGTGCTGTCCACGGTGCTGAACCTGGGACGCTCGCGGACAGGTTGCTCCAGCCCCTCGAGGCAACGCCCTCTTGCACCCTCTGTGCCCCGCGGGACCGCTTCACCAGCAGGACTATATCAACTTGACAAAGGAGTGAGGTATCGGACGTGGGAGAGAGTCCTCTGCTTGCCACCTGGGCGCCCATTCAGGCGTGACTTTGGAGATTTCTATAGTTGTAAACCAAACTATTTACATCTTTCCTCAGCTAAGAGGATCTTTTTAGGTTTTTCTTCTTCTTCTTTTTTTTAATGACTGTTACTATCGTGATTTATATATCCACACCATTTAGGGATCTTTCTGGGAGACTTTTTGACTGTTAAAATAAGGTAAGAAAAATAATATTGTTATAAATGATTACAAATGGGGGAGTAATGCAGACAGAATTTAAAAGCAAGTTATGATAATTTTTAAAATTTGAAATGGGACTTTTGGCAATGAGTGGAATAATTATTTTAATAATTGCTATTACTGTTATTATTACAAGAACATCTATTGGTGATTATGCACTGAATTCTAGAGGGGAAGTTGAGGGCTTTGTGGGTTTTTTGTGTGAAGTTAATGTCATCATGTTACATCTTGTTTTATAAATATAAATATTTGTAGAGCAACATTTCCAGCATGTCTCAAAAAACCAGAACCCATTCAAGGCAAACCCCCAAGCATGTTAGTAAATTACATTAAATAAATTGACCAACAAGTTGTTTAAAACAAATGCAATCTTGAAAAAAAATACATATGTGTGGGCTAATCTCTGATTAGTTAATATTACCTCTGGTATCTAAAGCATAGACTACAAAGTGCAGAGCTTTCTTAGTTTTGGAGGGGAGGTGGTAGGGATAGAAGCATTTATACCACGCAGGGTTCATTTAGATATGCCATTAAGTAGTAGATCCAAATAAAACTTATGAAACTCAGTCTCAGAATTCTATGCCCCAAGGTCATGTGTATTTCTAAGTTGTGGGCTATTTGTTCTTCTATTGACTAGTAAATGTCACCCCTCCCATCCCCTTAGGTTATAGGTGGATACTAATGGGAAGCTCTGATTTAATAATACAGTTTTAGCTTCTATTATAGTTGCTACTGCTGTTTGTAATTGAATGGAAGTGGGAAGTGTGGGCTGAGAAAATATCTCGCTATTTCGGCAATGTTTAACCTCTTGCATGCTTAACAGAGAGCTTTTCTCTACTTAGGAGGTTTTCTTTTGAAGCTATGTTCCTTTTGTCAATTGGCAGTCTGTTCTGAGTGTATATGGAGAAATAATTCCATGCAGAAAACCACCAAACACTACTTCTCATGTGAACAATTATTAAATGATAGAAGTTAGCTGGTGCTCTGTATTTCTTATTACTTCTCAGACTTTACTTGACAGGCATGATGGTTTGTCTGATAAACAGAATTATGACCTTTCATTTATGTCATTCTGTAACATTAGATTAAATGTAAATGATGGCTGGAAACACTGGGGTGAGGTTTCCTTTACATTCCAGGGAGAGAGTTCAGGTTGTGACAAGATGTCCTATGTTAATAGGAATGGGTAAAATGTAAGCTGTTTGAGAGTTAATAGGTATCACTCAACTGACTAGGTAGGGCTCTGTTTTTCAGCAATTAAAGAGTACACTAAGTTTCAATATTTTGTATTTTTAATTATCACAAAAAATTTTTACTCTAGTTGCATTACACTTACAAGGATAAACTTTAGCTTTAGAGTTTATGATTTGAAATAATTCTTCTGGGTAGATTTTTTTTTCATTTTATTCACAGCACAGTCCTGCATGAGAGTGAGTGATTGTTAGAGAAATGTATATTACTGCAAACACTCGAGGTCAAACGTAAATCCTTTTAAGTGGTTCCCATGTTTTACCCTAAGCAGATGTTCTTTGTAGGATTTCTGTCAGTCATGTGATCTTATGTTAAATATTGTTACAAAATGTTTAAAGACTGTGGAAGTAGAGGACCCAAAAGGGATAGTGAGACACTGGGCTATGAATCTTATACAAAAATCTTCCTTTGAATATATAAGAATCATTTTTGCCTTTTATATATTTTGAAATTTTCTCTTTAAAACTAATTGTATTGGTATAAATACTCATACTGTTGAATTTCAAACACAATATGGCTTCTTATAAGTTCAATTTTATTTTTTCTTTATTGTATTGACACATCAACATATATTTTAATTTTACCACTTACTTGAAAGGCAGTGACATATATTAACACTACATTCACCCAAATGTATGACTATCTCGTTGACTTCTTTTTGCATAAAGTTTTCCAAAATGTCTTTGTTCAAGTACAGACATTGAGCCTGAACTACCAGCACCTGAAATTCTTTTAGATGAAGTTAATATTGTCACAGTGAGATTATTAAATGCTAAAATCAAAATATGCTATTGGTAATAATGAAATCAGTCAGAGATAGGTTCAATTGCAAATTTAAAATATTCAAAGCATTTTCCCTGATTTTTTTTTATGTACCTAGCTTTTATATGTTATTTCTGAAGAGGTAAAATTAGGTGATTATAATTACCCCAGAGTTAGCATCTGGGGAGCACTAGTTAGATATAGAATATTGCTCCTACTATAAACAAATAAAGTTGCCAACTTTGAAGACATCTATGAAAGATATTCAGATGTGGTGACCCTTCATTACTTCTTGCACCCCAAAGAAATGACCATGTTTTGGAATCATGACTTGCTTAATAAAGGTAAAATTTAAAGGAATACTCAATACCACAACAATGGATAGACTGCTAAAGCATTAATTCATTTTATTACATAGGCAGCACAAGTGTATGTCATACTTTTTTTTTTTTACTTCAAGGTGATGAACTTTTACAAAGCACATGGAAAAATTACTGAAATAATTTATGTCACATGACACACTTAAGTTTTTTTTTTCTTAATCGTTTCTCAGTTTCTTAAGGCACATTGATCTAGATAAGAAATGAAACTAAAAAAAAATGTTCTGGACAGATGCCTGTTTTTTCCTTACAAATAAGATGAATAACTACATGTGTTTGTTGGAATTTAAGATAAAGGTGAACAATTTGGGTTTTATTTAACCAAGATTACATAGTTTTTTTTCTTCTATTTGCTAACATGTACATTAGAGAAATACAGAAAGTATTAATAAGCCTGAACTGTGCTAAATAGTTTGAGTGAATTACTTATTTTATAGTAGCTTCTAAAGCTACTATAAAATATAGTAGCTACATTTAAGATATTAGGCAAGTAATAGTTTGTTGAGTTCTTCTGAATAATAACCATTTTCATATGTAATACTCATGTGTCAATGAGGCCAAAAGACCCTGAATAATGTGTTCCTATGAGTCTTTTATATTTATCCCAAATCACCCTACTAACTTTAATATTTTTTATTACTGACTATATTAGAAAATTCAAAAGACCCTCATGAACTAATAAGCTGGAAAAAAATACTTCCTATTGCTAAGGTTGTAATGGCTGTGTGACCAATTATCCTTTACCAAACAGACTTAATCACCTTCTGCTTCAGTACCTCCAAGTCCTCTGGGCATAGTTTCCTTAAGGTGAGCTGTAAGGTCCCCTGTGGAATATCCTAATTTTCCCATCCAGTTGGTCACCACACAACAAAACAATTGGTCCCTTTGTGCTTTCTCTTTGGGATTGAGAAAGTTAACATGATTATAATGGATAAGATAGTGCGTTTAATAATTCAGGATTCCAGGAATCCAATGAGTTTTCCAATGAGTTTTTTGAAAGAGGAAGAATTATACAATAGATAAACATTTGATATAACAAATGTGTGTGTGTGTGTGTGTGTGTGTGTGCGCGCACACGTGTGCACACACGTGTATAATTTTTGGTAGCTTTTACTCTACCAAAAACATGCAATGAGAATGATCTGGAACATTGGGCAAATGCTACTTAATGTAACAATAATGCACATAATAAGCTATAATACAGTAAATAATTTTAAGGGAAAATGTGTCTTCTAGTTATCTTTTTTTTTTTTTTAATTTAAGCTAGTATGCTTGAGCACACACCAGTTTTTTGGCATGAAAATGTCATTCAGGAATTCTCATGCTGATTGGCAAAGGAAGAGACAATTGGAAGTGAAAATTTGCCAGGAATAAGAAACAAAGTGGATGTGTGCATAATGAAAAGTTGCCTACATTGATTCTGAGAAAATATGAGTTCTGATAAAGAATTTGAAAGTTATTATCTCAAAAGGGACACTTCAGGTTTATTCTCTAAACATCTTTGGGTAATAAGTCATGTATTTCTAAGAAATAAATCCTGGATATCTATACACCTAAAACATTTTTATTCCTAGTTAATCATTGTTTTCATGTGTGGATGTGGTAAAATGTGGGAAGAGCAGCTTAACTCTGAACTTTCTTGCTTTAAAACCAAGTAATTAATATTAATTTAATGTGACTTTTGGTATCAAATTATGTAAATCTCTAAAGCAAAGTGGTTGCTTAGTGAGTTCATTTGCATGTCAATACAGAGAATATTTTTCCAACTCATAACTGGTTCATAGCACTGCCAGCAATTCTCAAGTACAATGGAAAAGATTTGAAAGTACTTTTTTTTATTGAGATTTATTTAAATAGATTCATTGCAATTGACAGTTAAGAGAAAATTACTTTAGTGGTATTTTTTCTCTCTGCGAGTATCACCACCAAAGTAACAATTAAAACATACATATGGTAGCAATTCAAACATACAACCTTGAACTACGTTTCCCAAAGATGATGAGAAAATGAAAATAATTTACCTTTCATAGTTGGACCATTTCCACCAAACGTATTAGACAGTGTTTTAATGATCACCAGGGACTTATTTTTCTAATTTCTAAAACCCTAAAAGTAAAGGTTCTTAATCTCATGAAGGGATAGATGGTCCCATGCACTCTGTGGTTATGTGTCCCTTTATCTCAAAGCCACAGTAATTGCTGTGACCTGGGTGTCCATTAGATTCTGAACTTGCCTCATTTAGGATCATGGAGGTGGTCGCATTCTTCCTTCCCAAAAAAGAGAACTAGTGAGTTGCTACTAGTAAACACATTTGCTATCTCGTGATAGATTGATTACCTGTTGATATTTGACCATAAAGTCTTCGAGTCTTGATTTGCTTACACATCTAGGAAGAGGAAGAAGACAGGAAAAACACCATTCAAAGTACTAGTATTTATAGGTATATATTTCATCCAATCAAATCATTTAACATTTAAATAACCATGTAAAAGTTCATGCTATCTTTATTTTAGATAAGGGAAAGAAGAAACTCAGATCAAAGCTCTCCACCCCTTCAGCCCATGGTCACGCAAGTAGAAATAGGTGGATTAATCAATTAAATGAAATTCATTCCTGTTTCACCTACACTGCCCTTTATAGCACCTCTATTTGAGTCACATATTCAACTGGGTTTTTTCTTATTTATAACTCTTTTCTATAATCCCCTCTTTGCTACATGTGAATACCTCTTATTATGTTCCCCATTTTTTCCCTTAATTATTGTCATATTCAAATCATTTCATAGCATATATTTTTTAGTAGACCCAATTAGAGTATACAATAACTGCCTTACGGAGTTTATTCTCTGTATTTAATGTTAAAAGGTGCTATCTATTCCATCTCATAGATTATTCAAAATATTAGCAGCAAGCAGTGTTTTCTTTTGTCTCTTAAACAGGATAAGAAACAATACAATAAACCGATTAATGCTTCCTAAGAGTTTGAGGGACTTTTTTCTCTAAAAACGTCCTACTGTACACCAAATTCAGATACAAATACATATTGGAATTGATCCCACTTCAGTTAATTAACATCTGTGTTATCAACTGCTACTCACATTTAAACCTTCAGGTTACTTAGTTACCAATATTTCGAATAGTCTAGGAGAACAAATGAGGTAACCAAAATAAAATTAGAAGTTTTTTGAAACAGTACAAAAAGAGGTAGTCTAGTGTGGGCTCTTGAATGCGTAGGAAAAGTTAAATACTTTATTGTTTCTGGTTTTGTTTGAGCTACAAAAGGAAATATTGACCACCAGTTGATTCTTGTTTTCATAGAGCATTTAGGCTGACTGTGTAGGAGAGTTGAGTGCTGGCGGCAGTAATTATAACACAGGTCCCCAATGGGCCACGGACTTGCATCAGATTCTCTAGGGAATCCTCATTATCCAAGTTTTCAGTGTCCTTATTAAGCAGATCCCAATGGAGAGATAAAAGTTTGGTTTGTGGAGAAAGTTTAACTTAAAAGTGGACAGGTTTATAGGGCTCTTTTAAACTATGTTACGTTTGAGCTAGCAATATCCAGTGTTTTACTTTTGAAATGAAGCTTGGTATAAACATTTTTATTCTTGAAATTTCTGTACTACTTTGTATACAATTCATTTACCTCACTGTTTCTCATTCTCTGTGGATCCCCATAGGAAGTTCATTCACTCTGATAGCTACAATCATTCTGTCTTCACAGATATCTACACAGACATCTTTGGCCCAGATTTAAACTCTATTAATATATTTACAAAGGTCTGCTAGACATTTTAACTCTGATTTCATGGTGGCAGCACAGACCTCATGAACTCATCATCTTCCCCTTGACATGGTTTTCTATATTAATTTTTCTTCTAGCCGGTTAATGACATGCTCTTTTTTTATTCACCTAGGTCTAAAAATTCATAGGTGTTTTAAATTTATATCATTCTTACTGTACTATATGTAGTGAGTCCCTAAGTTTAACATTACTTCCTTTGTCATGGAGCTTTATCGAGTTCTCCGTTTTCTCTTCATGCTTCTTATCAAGTTTACCCTGACCCAGACTGCCCCACCTCAGCTAGAATTATTTTGACATTCTCTGCATTGATCTCTCTAGTTCTCGTTTCTTTGACTGTAATAATAATTAATGATTACAGCTACTAAAATTTTTAATGATTCACAATATGCCATGCAAGGTTTTAAGTACTTTATAAACATCATTTCATTTTATATGCACAACATCTTATGAGGTAGATATCAAGAGACCAAAGCTTCAAGAGTTATGGTGCCCACGGAGCTGGGAGTCAGACCAATCTGTCTGAAGCCAGCTGCCTGATCATAATCAATGTGCTCTGCTGGTACAGACTTCAGACTTCTTCTAAATTCCTCTTGATTAAAGTGAGCTTTCAAATGTCACTGTGTTCGGAAATCATCAGTGAATCTCTAATTTTTACTGTATTAAGTCAAAATTCTCTGTCTGTTTTTGAAATCATTCTAATTGGTTCTACACCCTGCAAGTAATTAATCTGATTTTCAATTTGCTCATATGTGCAATGTACATAAATAAAACCGAGAAGGGTCAAAATGTAAAACATGATTCTTTCCCTCTACATAAACACAATGACCTGTGTTGTATTTTCAAGAACCCCAGCCTACACTCACTCCTCTGTTTCCAACCAAGTTTTCTGCAAGCACAAGTTTATATTGTGCTCACACATCCTTTTCAGAGTCTGTATCTTTTGTCGCAACAAGTGGCCTGTCAGTGTCACTGCGAATATCACCAAGATGTTCATTTTTTATATGTATGTATTTATTTTTTATTGTTGCATAAAAAAATCATAACTTTAGCGGCTTAAACATTTATTATCTCATGGTTTCCATGGGTCCCAAGTCTGGGGATTAGTTGGGTCCTCTGCTCAGGATCTCACATCAAGGTTTTAGCCAGGGCTGGGCTTTTATTTGAGGCTCAAGGTTCTCCAAGATCCCTGCCTCTTGACAGAATGTTTTTCATTGTAGCCCAGAATTCATGGAAGATTGTTTCTTCAAGGCCAGATAATAGTGTTGCTTCTGACTTATTCAGTCTCTGACCTCTATATCTGCTTTTAAAGTACTCACCTCCTTAGGTCAGATCCAGGTTGAATAATCTGCTTTTGATGTACATAAAGTCAACTGATTTGGAGCCTTAACTACATCTTAAAATCTATCCTCTTTGCCGTATAAAATAACACAACCCAGGAGCAATATGACATCACCTACGTAATATTCTGTTGGTCAAAAGCAAGTCACAAGTTCTGCCCCAACACACAAGGTAAGGTGATTAATGCCAAGAGTGTGGGTCGTTGGGGTTCATGTTAGAATTCTGCCTCGTACCTGGTTCAAGTTCTTCTCGAACCTCAGAGTCTTTCTTCACTGTCATAGCACCACTGAACTCACCTCTCTCCTCTTTAGCATTAATGACCTGAACAGTGTGACATTGCTTTTGGATCTCTTGATGTGTCGTAGGCTGTTTTTCCTAATTAATTTTAAATTCATTTTAAAAGAAAAGGCCTGGGAATTCTTTCCATATGTATAAAACTTTGTGGTTTAGAGTTAGTTTATATACATATTATTTTATTTAATTCTCATTAAAATGTATTCTTTTTTATGTTTGCTTCTATTATACAGTGTTTTAAACATATAAGGGCATATAATAACTTTGTATGGTGTTTTGTATATGTAAGAATATAATAGATTTCTGCTCATGGACTGATTAATGTTTCTAGATAATCTCTGTTTTCAAGTTTTTGCTTTTGGTCTCAGCCTAACTAAAAAACACACAAAGTGATTTTATTATCTTATTTTATGCAACATGGAATCTATTTGTGCAAATCAGAAATTTATATTTAATATTATGCTTTATAAATAGCATATAAGTTATATAGATGATGAAAATGTTATTAACATTTGCTATTTAGAAAGTGCAAGACCTTTACTTTATATTTACTTTGAAAGAAAAACACTTTAAAAAAATCATCTTCAAAAAAATATCACACATATAATACTAATAATTTTGTTCCTGTTTATTTGGTCTAAAATGGGTAACTAATTGGACAATTACTTTACTGACATTAATTATATAGGAAAACTTCATTGTACTTATATATTTAAAGTTCAAATACAATTAAAATAAATTTATCTTGACAAAAGCTAAAGAAACTTAACTAGTACATAAATTCAAATTTTAATTTTAATAAACAATATTTTTAAATTATTAAGATTATATTTATTATAAAATTAATAACTAATACAATACATATTGAGTAAGGACCTACTATGTTTCAGATGCCCTTTTGGGTGCTGGGGGTTGAGCAGGAATGACAAAGATAAAGTTCCCTCTTTACCCTTTCTATAAAAAGGCAGAAAATAAATAAGTCAATAAAGATGAAGGGTAATGTCTGGCATTGATAAGTGCCATGATGACGAGTAGGACAGGCAAAGGATTGAGAAGGGATGCGAATGCTACCTACGACAGAGGTTATCTCAGGTGCCACCCTCGTCATTCTGCAGGTGCAGTTTCTGTTAACATGACTAATTTCTGCTGTAAATAATGCCACGATAAACACGGGAGTGCAGATGACTCTTTGAGATCCTACTTCAATTCTTTGGGATAAATACCCAGCAGGGGAGTGATGGGTCATATGGTATTTCCATTTATTATTATTATTATTATTAATTATTATTATTTTCAATTTATTATAGTTTGGGTGACATTGGTCAAAAAAATACAGTAAGTTTCAGGTGTATGATTTAACAGTCAGTCATATATATTGCATTTTGTGTTCCCTTCCCGTAGTTAGATTTCTGTCACCACATATTTGACCCCTTTATACCCTTCTACCTCCCTCCTCCCCACTCCCTCCCACACCCTCTGGTAACCATTAGTCTGTTGTCCATGTCCGTAAGTCTCTGTTTGTCTTATTTGTTTGTTGCTTTTAGGTTTATGGCCCACCTATAAGTGATATCAAGTGGTTTTCAATTTTTTCTGTCGGGTTTATTTCGCTTAGCATGATTATCTCAAGGTCCATTTGTTTGCGACAACATGGGTGGACATTTTTAATTTTTAAAGGAAATTTACATACTGTTTTTCATAGTGGCTGTATCAATTTACATTCCTACCAACAGAGCACAAAGTTCTAATTTTTCTGCATTCTCACACATTATTATTATTATTATTATTAATTATTATTATTATCATTTGATGCTAGCCATCCTAACAGATGTGAAGCAGTATCTCATTGTGGTTTTGCTTTGCATTTCTCTAATTAGTAATGTTGAGCAACGTTCCATGTATCTGTTAGCTATTTGCATGTATTGTCTGGAGTATTTCTCTTATTCTTGAATGTCAAATTATTGGCAAAACCCAAAAGGCTCCGTCGTGAAAAAATGGATTATTTGTGATTTTCACATTAATAAAAATTAGCTTCTCTCTTTATTTGGCAGTACAATATATTTAACATACGTTATTTAGATGAATTTTTATTTTCATCTGCAAATATACTTTCCAGAGCCTGTTACCTCTAAATTCTGGGACTTGAAGCGAATTTCTGAAAATTAGTTTGTACTCTTTGTGCACTGCAGTTTATTTGTTCAGAACTTCATAGTACTTCATAGAATACTTAAGAGCTGTAAAATCTATGGTCCTTTGATGCCGTGATCCAGTGAGCTGGTATTTATATCAAACGTTCCATTATCCCAGATGCTGTGGCATTCTTAGGGAACGAGAAATGCTTAGAATGCCTTTTGGTTTTGTGCACATGCTTGAGAAACCACAGTGTTTATTAGTTATTTTGGAATTACATTCTTTTTACAAAAACAGTTACATCATGGGGCTATGTAAGGAAGAATCAAAAGAAAATGAATGCAATAAAAATACATACACAACTTTAAAAAGTACATGCAACAATTAGATGCACAATATCTCAGTCCTTTGGCAGAGTCTCAAAAGTTAGTGCACAAAATGTAAGGCTTGAAAGAGCTTGCACAAGTTGTGCCAATGCTTTGGCTGAATAATTTCTTTTGGTGGCATTTCTCATGAAGCCATAATTAATTCAGCTAAAAAAAAATTAAAAGTTGAGGAGGAAAATTTCTAGAAAATGTTCTGCATGTTAAGTCTACATATTTACAATTGATGACAATAAAGATTTCCAATCAATATCCTCTACAACTGTTCACTTTCTTTTGGCAAGTGTCCTATTTCCCTCCACGTCCTGAGGCCTGAGGAAGGTGAAAGGCTTGCCTTGAGTTTGTTTCCCTTCTTTGTACAAATAGAACAACTTAATTGATAATGTCTGGAGTAGAACCGTGTGCCCAGCTGTGGAAACTGCTCGGGATGCTAACATTCAACTGGACTTCTTATTAATTATATATGTTTTGTTGAACATCTCGGTTAGTTAACGACTGTCTAAAATTCAGTAAAGGGAGCTCAAAAAAGCATTAAGGATATTTTGATTCTAGCTTTCTAATGTCACCCTGCTCATCCTCAAAAATAGTCTTATGTATGTATAGGAAATAAAGATATTTTTACTTGCAAAATAACCTTTCTGAAATTGTGAAATTCATGACTATTTAACTAGAGGTATCACAATTTCTCTCCAAATTTCTTTGTCTTATTCATTACAGAAGGCACATGGGTTTGATTTATAAATTGCCAAAGCACTATGAAGACCCCACTCTGTGATAATGTTTGTACTGCCCCAGTTTTGAGATCTTAGCACAGGGTTCTTGATGCAGAAAAGAGAACGTGAAAAGTAGATGCCTAGTATTCAAGAGACGTATATAAAATATCATTAAGCTCAAATTAAATCTGTGATAGTCATAATTTATCAGGCCATGTCCTAAAATGTTGCTGGTTTGCTTAAATACTCTGGACTTAAACATCGGTTTCTGTTCTTACCCAAGCGACTGTAGTAGCATCCTCGCAAACTTTCAAAAACCAGCAGAAAACTAAGAACATCAGTCCTCAGAAACCTAATATCTTTAGTGAGCAACTTCATGCTAAGGGCCATGTCCCATATTTATATACCCTATACATCTGAAAGTATCAGCTCTCTCAGGTTTTTTTTTTTAATTGATAGTGTTATTCCGTCCTGATTTAGACTAAATTAATAGATTCTTCCCTTGCATTATGACATTTTGGAATAATTGCCTTTACATAGGACACTGAAATTCAATAGTGGCATATATGACTTATTGAGATGATAGTAAATTTGCAATTTAGTAATATATATTCTTTCCTGTTGGTGGACATGCACATTTATATGAACACCAAGCAATCTATGAACTTTTGAAATGTGTATTTGAAATTCAAAGTTTTTATCATTATAAAATTTCCCCAAAAGTTGAAGTACTTAGTAAAATCTCCGGATTGTTCTTAAAATTAGAAATCACTATTATTATGTTATTTTCTATAATGATTATATCAGTCCATTCAAGCTAGTAATGTTCAAAATATTTTACCATGGTGTTGCATATTATGATGTTGTTAATTTAACAACGAAAATTACAATTTTCAGCTTTTTATTTACATTTACTCATTAGTGAATGTGACTTTTTAATACGTTTCTTAGAAATAACTCCGTTGTCAATTTTCTTTAATGTCCCTTGACCATTAATCTAAGAGAACCTTAACTTGATTTTACAGAATTAATAAAAATTAAATTCAATAATAATAATAATAATAATGTTCATAATCATTTATTGAGCAATTATTAGGCTCTCAGGCACTGCTCTAGATACCATGTAAGTTATTTCACTAAAACTTTAGAACAGTGTTTGAGGTAGAATCGAGGCTGAGCCCAGGCTTTCCGGGGAGACTGAAGGCCACACCGTCACTGACGGGAAGCTCACGTGGGCCTTGCAAGCTCAAAAGGCCCCAATGCTGCAAGGCTATGTAGTCAAACCCTGACATTTTAGTTTCATATTTTCCATACGAGCTTTTTTGTTGTTGTTGTTATTGTTGTTTTTGCCCATTCTAAATAAAATAAAACTACATTAAGCTCAGTATGCTTTTCTAAAAAGCACTTGGGTTTCTTAAGTATTTAAGTATTTCTTCAAAGTGACTCATCTCTTGAGTATGTAGAATTCTGAACAATGGCATATTATTCCAAAGCAATCCTTCTTATCCGTTATTTTTTAATTAAGAAATTCTAAATTGCAGCAAAAAGCAAAAGCACCATAAATTAAAACTTCCCTTCATTTAGAGGGGAAATAAAACTAATTTTATTAATGCAATTTTATCTTTATTTTCCTTTCAAGTCTGACCACTAAATGGTGAAATCTCATCAGCTCTTCTATTTATGGCATATTTCAAATATTTATCTTAGAAACACATGTTAAACTGAGCATAATATTGAAACTGATGAATTAAGTAAAATAATAAGGTAGCATTTATACCAGGAACAAAATATTTTTAAAAATCATCTTATTTTCTTAAAAAACATTCAGATTTACTGTACTTATATCAATGTAAATAAAATATATAGACAAATTGAATGAATCTGCATTAACTTTTCGGTAACAGGAATCTTTATTATTATCTAATTCAATAATGAGAAGCTAAGATTATGCCGTTTCATTTTAATTGGAATTAGGCTTAAAACGTTTTGATTTGACTTTGCAGAATTTTTCCTCACACAAGCTTGGGGAGAACACCGTCAAACATTGTTTTTGTTCATTTGTTTGTTTATACATGTTCTTTTAAGGCTGAGTACTAAATATGAACTCCTAAAAGTTTACTCCTTGTAATCATTAAAGCTCTTAAATTCATTTTAAATTATATAAGCTATATGTGTTTATAAAATGGTTCGGCAGATTATTCCTTTTTGAAATACAAGTGAATAATGTCTGATTCAGGAAACCAAAGTATGGTAATAAATCACGTGAACTTCGAGAACATTTATATTATTTTTTTGAGCTACATTGTAGAATCTTTTTACATGTTTGAGATGAACACAATTACCTTTTCGGAGGTGAGCTACATATATGACATTTTATTTGTGATAGTAAATAATTTTAATCATGGTTACCTTGAAATATTTAATTTTACTAATGTATAATATATATCCTCTAAAACCTTTAAAATCATTTAGAATTATCATACCTACTAACAGTCAGATATGTACATTTCAATAGAGTATTATATTGATGTGTTTAAAGTTGAAGATCCACGTGAATCATATATATACTACATGTAATGTTTGAAAATGCAATATAGCTCCAAATTCAAGACTTAAAAATTTTAGGGTGGCATATTTATTAAATTAAAAAATATGAATAGAACGTTTTATTTATTTTGGATTAGGTTCAAAGATATTTTAATGATAAATTTTTAAATGATAATTTTGGACATTGAGAGAAGAATTTGTTGCCCATGGTGGAAGAGTCTAATTTGTTCACGAACTTACCTAATATGAAAAAGTCTGACAGCCTCAATATTAATATATTTATTTATTAAATATTGGTCAGTCATCTGCTATTTCTAGGTAACACAGATTATGATGTAACTAATGAAGGTGAGTCAGTCAGCCACATAGGAATGCCTGTTATTTACCCACGTGGTCTATATAGTTAGAATATTAATTTTATAAATAAAGATGAATAAGATACAGATCGGTTAAGGAAACAATACAAACAATAAGAAATGCCTCTAGACTACCTCTTCATTGAGAGGAGGACAGTGAATTGATCTCAAGTAGAATTTTAACTTAAATTGCGTACAGAAATGTGAATCCAATTTGGAATTTTTCACTCTATTTTGTATTTTCTCACAGCAATAGAGTGAGTGTATAATTTTTTTGCTCCAAATAAATCTTACAGCTTTTATTACAAAACATGCTTAGAAAACCAAGCATCCAAGAACTGTTATAGATTTAAAATCCATTATTCGCCTGTTGTGAAAACAGCTTCTTGTGAAATGTTTCTTAATGTTAGACTTGATCGGCATTATTTGAAAAGCAATGTTTCTGTGTTAATCTAGTGAGTGTTACCTAAAAAGAAATAGATAAATTTAGAAACGAATTATTAGATAAGAGTATTTACAACATTTGAAACAGTATAAATTGGAGAACAAGTGAGACCACATTTAGGAAAAATCTAGGGAAAAGTGGTGATTAAATGTAATGGGATGTCCTCCTTGGATCTCAGGAAAGAAAACAGTCACTAGGTGAAATTAGCTCACAGTACTAAGTATAGCATTCACTTAGCAATGATGTATTGGTATTGGTTTATTAATTGTTATAAACATGTCATATTCATATAAAATGTTTACAAAGACGATGTCAGGTATTGGGTAAATGGTTACTGTTTAGCATATGGTGTAAGAACTATCTTTGCAACTTTTCTATAAATCTAAAACTTATAAAAATATCACAATATTTTTAAATGAGTGAGAAAGACAATGGGATAATAAGGCTACCTGAGCTATAGATGTGCTACTGATTTTTTCTGCAATCTAATTTTATGGTGTACAGAAAATCACAGATTTGAATGTTTTTAATTTTCTTTATAAGTAGCATAAAAATTATGACAAAGAAATAATAAGAAATTTACCCTAGAAAGGAAATTCTATATTCGATCCTTAGAATATGTTCACCTCAAAGCTTCACACATATTTCAGTTAACGAACAACAGTTATCTAGTGTGAAATTTGTCTATATAGATAGATCAAAAATAGATACGTACATACATGCATGCATACATACATGTAGATATTGGTAGAGATGACATAGATCTATAAATATCTGCATTCAAGCGTTAGAAAGGAAATAACATTGGGCACTTAATGGTTAAGGTCTGGTTTCAAAAATCGTTATGATTTTCTTCATTATTGTTCTATATAAATAAAAAACCATCATAACCAGATATCTTTTAGTAATAAAAGAACACCAACATCTTAAACACTGCAGTGCCATTATAAAATTTTTTAGTCTGTTTATCTGTTCCTATGTTAAAATACAGCATAAACGATTATTTGAAGGTATGTTCATAGAGATTTCGTGAGAAAATAGTCCACTTAAAAAAAATCACTTGTTCAAAAGTTTAGGAAATTCAAGGTGGTTTTACCACCAGCCTTGGAGAATCATAATACACATTAGGATATCATAAGCTTTACAGTCCTAAAGGTCCTGCACTGTATTAGAAATGATTATTTTGTACCATTTTCTAATTCCCTGTACCATCTGTGCATACGAAAAGAGTATGCCGACTTATCCTCTTCAAGCTAGCATGGTCATGTGAATTGTCTGGCCAGTGAAGGGAGAGAAGCCACAATAAGGGTGCGTCCTATCTGGAATATTTAAGAGCCAGTGTCTGATTCTTTTATTTATTTATTCATTTATTTATTTACTCCACAAAGAGACTCTCTTGCCAATTCTACGTGGATATAGAGCACAGGCAAAAAATGCTTTTTTAAATTTATTCATCAGTTCTTTTATTTATTTATTCATTTATTTATTTACTCCACAAAGAGACTCTCTTGCCAATTCTACGTGGATATAAGCACAGGCAAAAAATGCTTTTTAAAAACGTAATCATTATACTTTTTACAAATACAGGTTCCTGAGATTTGGAAGTGATTGTTGTGTTACCTAGACCTTCTTGACTATAAATACTGTATAAAAACCTCTATAAACATATTTTTATAGATCTTTTGAAAATTAAGTTTTATTTTTATCGTACCTTCTGGTAATATGCTATAGTCATTTTTCTTAAATCTTTCTAAATAGGTATTTTGATTTTTACTTCTAAAATCCATTAAAAAGTTGTGACAATTATATTTTCCCTTTCATTATTTGTTAAAGAATAAATTCTCATGTTTTACATGTTTATAATTATCTTTATATGTAAAATGCATGCTCATATGGATTTGCATTTGTGATTTTTGTTTTTGTTTTTTGTGTGTGTATGTACTGGTACTGGGTATGTGCTTATTCAAAATGTTTTTGTATAGTATAGAAACAGGTTTCTTTTTCAATTTTTGAGGATTATCACTTCTTAATTTACAATCTATAGTGATAATTGTGTGTGAATAGCTTTACATTCTAAAATAAGCACTTTTATGAGCATTTTTATAAGATGATTACCAAACCAAAAAAAAATTAGATATTTTATAATAACAATTTAGCAAACCAGATTACTATAATATCTGTATATGAGATTTTACTTAATTCTTTTGCTTTTCTGTATTGGTTCCTTGGTATAATATGCATACACTGTTTTCTTATTCATCATTATATTTGTCAAATCATATTTTCAAAATGACCATGATGTTATTGATGTTTACAACCTTATCACAAGGAAGCACAACTTTGGATTTGATGTCATCCTCTGGATCTGACAAGGTTGTTTAAAAAATTAAGTTGAGTTTAATTCCATACTAATCACACACACTGAGTGATTATATGCCACATAGCATACTCTGACACATTAGATTGTAATGAATGGAATACAGCTTATATAGTAACCTAGAAATAAATTTTCATTTGGAATAGCCTTGTGGGAGAAAAGTTCAAATTAAATCCTCTTAGTGCATTAAAATGCAAATATAAGAAGGCAATCCAATTGAGTACATTGATAATGGAACGTATAACACAAATGGAAATGCCTCCCAAATAATTAAGTTATAGCTATATAAATCACTGATGTGTGCATTTGAATTTCGTTCCTTTCGTGCATGCTTGAAAGTTCATTAACTTTGGATCACATTTGAATACGTTTTGTTTATCTCTCACAGACCAGTCACTAAACGAGTCCCTTTTCCCACTGAGACCCATGAAGGCCCTTCAGCCCTCTTCGCTGCCTTCACAATACTATAACAAAAGCTGTCATCTCTGTCCGCTTTGTTTTAGAGTAATTATGGAAGCGCTGAACTTGGGGCATCACCCCAGGAGTTTCTTTCGTTTTATTTTATTAAATTTATCGGGGTGACATTGGTTAATAAAATTATTTCAAGTGTAAATAATTCTGACCCCAAAATATACAATATCATCAGAGCAGTAATCTTCATACTCCAGTTATGTAATCTTGAGAGGATACAAAAAAAAAAAAAACTTTAGGGAAAATTCTGCTTACAATCTATGTAAAAGCATGCTTCTCCTGTGTGTGTGCATGTGTGTGTGTGTGTGTGCGTGTGTGTGTGCGTGTGCGTGTAGTCAAGTCACCTTAGCTGTTGAGATTTAAGATTCTAAGCTTTAGCCTTTTGAATCAGTGTGATTACTTAAAGATTCAGGTACTCAAGAAAGTACAATTGATAACAATTATGGGGGCCAAGGAACTATTTCAGTTAAGTGAAAAAATGGAAAGAAAATAATATGCTCTGGACACTTAAGTTCATAATGATGTCAATTATGTGTGTAATTAGAAAGGAGCACTAACAAGTATATTCCCCACTAAATATATGTAGGGTTGTCTTTGGTACAATTTCCGATCTTGGAAAAAAGTCATCTGCTTTCAAATTTAAATTATATAGAGAACACTGGTAATATAAATTCATAAACAATTTTGAAACAAAATTGAAATAAATCAAATTTAATTTAAATTTAGAAAGCATATATAAATGTCTCAATAAAAATCAAGCTAGTCAATAACTTAAAAGTTATCTTTTAATTATTGTAATTTAATATTTTAGAAACAAAATGACTGAATTAAATAGATATTTCAGGTTATTACTTATGAAAAGTAAGTGTTGAATTTTTCTCATTGTTAAATAACTCCAGACATTATATTTGAGATATTACATGATGATAACAATTAGATAAGTATTTTAAGGACAAAGTGGTTGATTTTCTCATAAAAAATCAGCCCACTCAGAGTCGTCATGATTTAAGAGCCCAACGTGTGTTAAAGCAAATTGTTAGGTATTACAAATACATTATCTTATTTAATTCATACAATGTCCTCATAAGAAGAAATGAGAGGAGATAGAAGAGAGTTTAAATTATCTGATTAAAGTCACGTTGCTAATAATTGACAAAAGTCAAAATAAAGTTTATGCAGGTATTTATGCATATGACTAAAATGGTTGTTCTTTTATCTTCTACTTTGGAAAAAATTTGGAATTTATGAATTACTGCATCACATTTTCTCTTAGCTTCTCAAGGACATTGTTCCAAGGAGTCTCCCTTCTCTTCCAGCCTCATCAGTTTGTTTTTCTCTGCTAGATTATTCATCAGCATGGAAGAATGTTGCAATCTTCCCATCTTTAAACTCAAAAACAAGCAAAACTCTTCAGGCTCTGATCCTTCAGCTATCATTCCATTTCTCTCCTAGGTTTTACAGCAAAATTCCTTGAAAAGCAATTTCAACTCACTCTCTGGAATTTCTCTCTTCAAATATGTCCTGTCTTGTTCCCACCCTACTAATCCAGGAAATCTAGTCCTTTTGAGGTCACAATGTCCTGTGCATTACTAAATACATTGTTGAGTTTTTAGTTCTGTTTGCTTGAACTATTTGACGATTTACTGTACTGTGTCATCACCCTTCAAACATTTTCTTCACTTGCCAATTTCTCCACCTAGTCTCTCTTCAGATATCTCTCAAATATCTTGGCTCTTTTTTCTTCCATATGCAATTTAAAATTAGCTTATCAAATTCTATAAAAACCCTACTGGAATTTTGAGTAGAATCATATTGATTCTATAGCTCAGTTTGAGGATCATTGATATATTTATGATAGAATTCTCTTCTCCAAAATATAGTCAATGTCATCATTTATTTAGTATTGTTTAATGTTTTCAATTAAATACTTTAATTTATTCTATAAAGGGCTTTTGTGTATTTTAATAGACTCTTTAAATGTTAATTGAAAAATACATTTCTAACTGAATTTTGTGCCCTAAATTGTGTGTTACATGTTAATTTTTCTTTTGGTTTAGCAAACTTTATTTATTTTAAGAACAAAAATGCATTTGGAACTTTCTGTATAAACAATCACATCATGAAATACAAGTAAAGTTTTGCCCAAACTTTCCAATCATAGATTTTTAAAAAAATTTCTTAACTGCACTAACTCGGACTCTAATACAATCCCAGATATGATAATAGTAAATACTTTTTTTTTTCTGCTGCCTTATTAAGGATTATTTCAATAAATATAATATTCTTAATATTTTTATGTTAAATTTTTTTTTAGATAGATGTCCTTTTTAAGGGCAAGTAGTTTGTTTCTATTCTTAGTTTGCTAAGAGTTTTTTTTTTTTTTTAATCATGCATTATCTCAAGTTTAATCAAGGGAATTATACCTGCATGTGCTAAGGTGAGCTCCAATATCCCTACCACCATCCTTTAATCTGTAAATGTTTTTAGCTACAATATATACTAATCAATTTAATTAATACAGTTAATTACTTAATTGAAGTTCTGTAACTCTGAAGTGTTCTTTTCATTGTACTGTGGTTTCCCAAAATACTGCTTTAGATTCAGATTAGAAGCAGGATTGTTGGACTACATATGTTACTTAGTACATTTAAAGAGAGAGAAGGTTTAAGTTATATTTAGTTATATTTATATATTCTATGTGTGTCTGTATGTGTGAAGATGTATAAAGTGTATATATACTTTTCATCATTTCCGCCCTTGTAATGCTGTTCTTGGCTATCAGAGACTTAAGCAAAATTTTGAGTTTGCATCTGGTCTTGTTTCCTGCTTTGCTTTTTGTACCCCACTTTTCCCATCACCTTCTGAGTGTTCACTGGAACAGAGAATCACCTTGTTTCTAGGCTTCTATGGTCGCTGACACATATTTTGAACATCCATGATTCCTAGATGAGATTTTTGTCCTTTTTGAAAATTTTCTGTTGATTCATTTTACATGTTAACAAATATATGAACTTATGATGTAGCCATTATATTTACTTTTCGACCATAATATACTAATCTAATCAAAATTAGTAACACGTCTGGAGAATAAAAGCAAAAGTTTGTTCTTTAAATTGCGAAAGCCATCGTATACATGTCGAACTCCCCCAGATGTTATTCGTTCAAGCTGGTTTTCTTAAAAACATAAATAATTCAAATGTCTACTGCCAAGGAAAGACAACTACCTCAATTCATTGGTTAATAAACATTTATTGTTACAAACTCTAAACTAGTAATTGGAGCAAAAAAAAATGCAAAAAACACAGTTCCATTTAGAGTTTCTAATGTAGTGAGGAGACATTAGATTTCAGATGTGGTTACAGATGTTATAAATGCTTAGATATATGTGTCTATGATGTGTGGCTAATAGCTACTGTATTCATCAATGTCTAGCTGATGTTCTGTGCCCCTAAAACAGAAGCCATAGCCTCACTATGATTTCTGTGAGTGATCACCCAGACCCTATAGCATATTGGATGAATAGACCGTCTTTAGGCTTTAAATAGTGGACTTCGCTAAGCTGTAATTCAGACAATGTCAGTGAGAGATTTGGCATGTGTGAACAATTAAATATGCATATTGAAAATTTGAGGTACATATTATAATTATTCATTATGCAGAAAAGATCCACCATCTTTTGTTTACTTTTTGCTCGGGGTAGTGTGATAACTATTGATCTGTAGCCAACATAGAGCTGAGAAAGTTAAAGTATATTTTAAATGTGTTTTTCTCATTATTTAATATATATTTTAAAAGTCTTATTTTACTTAGTACCTGCTATATGCAACTAGGTTGCCCGTATTTATTTATAGCAGTCTATTTTAAAGTTGAAGCACAAATCTATTTATTCCTTAATATGTTCTTTTAAAAACTAGAAATCGCTGTTAAATACATTTAAGAAATCCTGCATACCATAGCTTCCTCTTGGCGTTTTCAATATGCATTATCATATTGAAGTCTCTGAAAAGTCTTTTATATAATTATTTTTATCCTAGCTTTCCTAAATTTTATTTGACCCTCTAAATCTATTTCTTTATAAATCCAACTAATACATCGCTAGTGTTCTGTGGAGTGCACTTTGGAAAATATAGCTTTACATAGATGTGTGTGTGTATGTGTATAATTTTGCAATAATATAAATTGGATTAGAGTGTGTGTGTGTATAATTTCGCAATAATATTATAAATTGGATTAGTGTGTGTGTGTGTGTGTGTGTGTGTGTGTGTGTGTGTGTGTGTGTAAATGGTTACATTCGCAAGCTGGATTTTCTGGTATAGAGTTACAGCCTTTTTCTAATTGATTTCTCTCATCGATGTAGTCTACTGAGATAGAATCCAGTCTAGGTTCATGAGGTCAGTAGTCTAACCAAGTCTCCCTCTCAATCCCAGCCCATTTGGCAGAAATCTTCATATCCACAACTCCTCCAAATTGGTAGATATGAATCTTAAATTTGACACACTCTTAGTAAATAATTGGATTTGCTGATGTATTTACCTCAAAAGTAATCATCATAGACATGTTATTCCCCCAGATTATCTTCAGTTCTTCTCTTTTTTTGCTTACAACTGGGATCTCATCATCACCCAAGCCCATTTAGTTACAACAATTACTAAACACCTCATAGAAAGATGTAGTTACCTGAGGGGAGGTGTGAGGGGTAGTTTTTGGCTTAGGCCATGTTCTTTCTGAGATACTATGTGTTTGTTAGAGTGGAAAACTATAACAGGCAATCACATTTATTAATCTGGGAAGAGAAGATCTGTGATGGATTTTGATTTAGAAAAGATAACCCTCTAATTGCAATCACGAGAGTGCATGGAAAGCCCGTAGAGGGTGAAAGATGAAGACCTTCAAGAGAAAGTGTCTACCATTACAAGTATATAAAGAGGAACAAGAGGATATAAAAGAGATTTTGAACACCCTTTCAGATTAAGTAGTAGAAAATCCATGAGGTTTATTGCCATACAGTAAAATGGAGATATTGTTTGAAGATGAAGGACATGACCATTTATTTAACAAAATATCCAAGGACTCATACTATGTCCCAGGCACTGGGCTAGCACTGGACTACAATCAGAAACAAGGCAGGTGTGATCCCTGACGTCACAGAGCTTGAAATATATAATGATACCCAAGTACTTAGGGAAAGCCAAGGCAGATAATAAAGTACGTAAACATTTTCATTAAATTTAACAACAATGAGTATGTAAAGACACAGTGAGATGACTTTTTGTGAAACAGTGGTGGAAGAGGCCATAGTGAAATGAGTTGAACTGTAAGCCATTTATTTCATATCATAAGTAGAACCTGAAATACACCAAAATATTGAACATCATTGACTCTGGGCTGTGGAGTTACAAGTCATCTTTATTGCATTTTTTTACTCTTAGGTTTTTTATAAATGCCCACAATGAAGAGACATCCTTTTTATAATAAGAAAAAAATATTTTGTAAAAAAGAAAAAAATAAACTATTCTGTTTAATAATTATTATTAATTACATTTTAAATATAAATAAAATGAAAGTATAATATTTCTTTGAATAATAATATGGTAAACATAAAGAGCTTAATGAAATGATTCAAACAAATAATAACATTAACAAAATTTGAATAAATCCTTTTGAGGTCTTCATTATTCTGATTGGCTCCATAATGATCTCATTAAGTAGATAATTCCTAACACTGAACTTGTACTATGCTGACAACACACATCCACCAAAAAACTAGAGCTTCTGGAAGTTTTTAAAAAGTGGAGCATAAGGCATTAATTTATGTAGCTTTCAAGTTGGCGCATGCTAATGCTTGCCTTCAAATGTATAATAGCTTCAATTCCCACCAGTTTAGCAGCTGACTTGATTATGTACCTGAATCCTCCAGGAAATGGAAGAAACAGTAATAACAAGCCCAGTTAACAAGAGAAGAAAAGGGAGGCCAGGCTGGCTGTCTAAGTTTCCCGTGTTAACACTGATGATAGATATCGGCGGTGGTAAACACAGCCATTCCATGAGATTGAGCTGTGAACATTTATGGGAAATGAGATCAGCAGTCATGATTCCATTCTATTAAAACAACTCCTCTGAGACCTTTGCAGGATAAAACCTTTGTTGTTTTCTCTTCCTATGAGCATTTGAAAGGCACGATGGAATTAACTATCTCAGGTGCTAAGTGAGAAAGGGTTAAATGATTAACTTCTCCTAATGTCATTGCATTGTTTAAAAAATACACTTAGAAACCAATGGGCTACTACATTCTTTTTTTTTCTTTTGATATATTTTTTTAAAAATCACAACATTTTTGAAATATTCTCAGGTGGTCTCCCACATCACTTAACAGAAAAGTGTGTGTAATTGCCAGCCTCAAGGTCATTAACCAATTGCGGATTCACATACACCTTGCAAGACGAGAAACTTCACGGGCAGTGTAATCATATATTTTAATACTGAATACTTTTCATTCCTGGGTAAACCTCTGGGTCCTTCGACTAAAATTATTCTCCTCCAGCACATTTTCACCAAGCCCCCATGGCCTGAGATGTCATCACGCTGAAATGTTCCAGGATTTTTCTTATTCTTCCACATCTTATGATGCTGGGGTCCTAAGACAGATGTGAGAGAAAATAAACTGTACAGGAAAAAAGAGAGAATAATGGGAACTGTGGATTAGAAATCAGAATTTTGAGCTTCAAAAACCAGGTCCCCTGGTTGGCACAAAGGCAGGAAAACAATTTCAGCGATTTACCCAACGAAGCACAAAGTGGGGGCCAGATCCCCGGCCCCCAGCTCTCAGGATTAGGTGTGCTTTTAGTGCAAGCACAATGAGTCCAGTTCCTTAGAGAGGTAAAGCAAGTCAGAGAACCTCAGAGAACTACTGATGGGGCAAGAACCCCGACAGAGAAGCAGGAGGTAAATACACCTTACAATCTTTGTCCATTATATTTTCGAACTGCTTACTTAATGTTCCTTTCTAGTAGAAACAGAGGAAATGAAGCATCTCTTTATGGCACCAATGATCACAAATTTAGGAAGGTTCGTAATTTCAAAGGAACTACTTATGACGGAGGTTTATGTCTTTACCTTTCAAATAATTATCGAGTCTACCAGATGTCTAGCACCAGCTGAGACTCTATCCTAGCCTGAGAGAAGGGCTCTATTTTAAAGTGTTTAAATATTATCGATGTTTACATTAAAAGAAGATGTTACACAGAACGCTTTAAAAAAGAGATGGATGTGAGAAGGAGGAAGAAAAAGAAGGAAAGGAAGCACAGAGAGTTGAAGAAAAAAGCCAACACAGCACATGTCTACCTCTCCTGCTTCGTGTCCCGTAGAAAACATGAGTAGGAACCATAGAGCTGAGATTTATTTAGGGTGACCTTTTAACTTTCTGTCTGTGTGACCTTGGGAAAGGAACTTCCCTGTCGTGCCTCAGTTGCTCAGTTGTACGTTGCAGAGCAGACAGACTTTCATTATTCCCTTACTTTCGGTGTTTTTGAGAACCACAAGTATTTTTAAAAGCTCAAATGCATATGAAAATCCTTATAAGTTCAACACTCTAAGCTTCTGAACAAATATTAGCATTATGAGACTACCACTTCTCTGCTACACGTTGAAATGATTTCGATATATTTCTAATAATTAAACAAAAGTCAGACTTTTTCAAAATTGATTACAGTCACTTAAGAGCATATGAGAGTTCACAGGTTGACAATCTTTGGCAGCCAAACAACTTCCTTTTCTGGAAGATAAGATGGAATCGTTTCTTCCCGGAGAGCAGACGGCAAAATCCAAAAAAGAAATATAAATACCTACAATTTTCTTGATTGCAACTTCTCCTTCATGTTCTGAAGATTATTTTATATGTCACCTATAGCAAAGGTGTCTTATTGCCAAACTCTGAAAAGCAATTTGGAGGGTAGATATTTTTGATGCCGCGAAATTTTATCTCGGGTGGAAAGATTAGATTTTAAAAATTCTAAAGTGTGCAATATTTTGCTTCTAATGGAGCACTGTAGTCTCCATATTTTTTTATGGCCCTTAGCCCTATAAATGAGGTAGTTAAATGGATAGAACTCTTCCTGTCACTGCTTAGATCAAGAACAAAACCAATATTCAGACACTGAAGTCCCGTGCACAGTTTCATCAAAGAAGCAAAATAATCACCCACAAATATTTTTGTAGGCCTTGTTATGCAAGTTTCATGCATATGCTTTGAGGTTAATCTATTTCTTACACACGTATAGCACACAGCATAATGCTGTTTTTTTCACAAGTGTAGGGATTATTCCACCGGTCTCGGAATCACCCACAATGCCTGTTTAAAATGCAGGTTTGTGCATCTCATCTAAGAACCCTGGAATCAGGAGATTTCTTTGGTTGGACCTGGGAACTCCAACAATCATTGTCTATCCTAAAATCTCTTGTCTGTTCAAATCTGATAATTGTGGTTGTAGTGTAAGGTCTGTTGGAAGGCAAAGACTCGGAGAGTCAGCAAGGTAGAAATAGCATAGAGTGGGGTCAGTACAGACACTTCTAGGCCCTCTCGTTGTGCCTGAAATTTTGACTTTCATTCACATTCTGCTTGTGTCCTTCCAGCTGAGGGAATCTTCTCTCAGTTAGAAGCCCCTGCTGCTGTCGGTACTCTCCAATCCTGTGGAATAATTTTATATCATTGTGACATTCGATTACTATATCTCAGTAAAGAGAGTTGAATGGTTTAGCCTCATCCTTCAGAGAACCAGAGTACCTTTTTGGGAACGTGACATCAATATAAAATGATGCCGCCAGATGGCCAGTTTTAGAGAAGTCAATGAACTTGTCCCTAAGTGCCAAAGGGTCCCCACATTCTAAAATTGAGTTGTTTTGATATTGAACAATTGTGATTTTGTTATAGCCACAATCCATATATTTTCACTATGTGAGTTCAATCAAATACTGTAGTGGATTCATTCATTAAATATAAAATCCTAACAAAGTTTCATTAGCCCAAAAAACACAGAACATCCCAATCTTCCTAATGAGATTATGTCCCATGATCACTGAAATTACCAGATGAGAGGTGAGATTATAATTATTTAATTTAAGGGGTGACTGTGTAATTTGTGTTCTTGCTTGTTTATCTACATTCTTACTTCTAATGGGGTTATATTTTGGTTAGCTCAGCAGTCAATAGTATAAAAACCCATTGGACTATTGCACTTATGGTGCATTTAATGCAACTTATATTTAAGTCAAATGCATGTTTTCATAGGCTATAAATTGTTGGGCAAGAAAATGTCATTCTCTAAAATAATAGCTGTATACAAGTAATTTGCTTTTTCATTTAATATTATTCACATATCTAATAAGCAATGTGGCTTAAAGGTGCCACCATTAGGATTTACATGCATATATTGACATGGAATAATATGTATGTGTAAGGAAATAAATCATGTAGATAAGCATAGAATTAGATTTTTCCATAATCATAGACCGTATGGAATACTTCATCTCATATCTGTATTATGGAAATGTTGATAAGGTCAACTGATAAGGAGGGCATTTAAAAGGTATATAGCCAGTGCCTATTGCCTAGTGAATTGATAACTAATTAGAATTTCTTGATTTGGGGTCACCGTAACAAGGACCAAAATCATTTATCGGTGTGATCATATTAACCAAATAACTCCACATCAGTCTAAGTGGATTGTTGTTGTTATTTTTATGACATTAAATTATTCATAAAATCTAACGTAAATCCTGCAATCATGCAATTAATAAACAAATGTTTGCTATTGTTATTATATTGTTTTAAGTCTGTAGGCCTTGACATAACTGCAAGGGCTTTTTCTGTAGTTCTCTTGAGCTAATGCACCTGATATAAATGTAAAAATCTAGGAAGAAAAAAACCGCATTTACTTGCAGCTTTTTATATTTTTATGTAGTCTATCAGTCATTTCAAAAATATGATTGTAACGATAATAAGCTTCTGTTTACATAGGTCATAGATATTTAGTTCACACAGTTTTCCTAATCAGTTGCATAGAAAGTGCTTACAATGTTCAAGCTTGATTGAGCTTCTTTTAAAAGACTGTAATTTTCAAACACATAACCTATGTATTATGCACTTGATGAGGGTAAATTTATAGTTATGATGAAACATTTCATACAGGTAGTACTAAACTTATGAATATAGGAATATTCCACCTTCTTAAGAGTGAACTCATACAGACGGTGAAAAAATAAGATAAAGTGAAAGTTTTTCAAAGACCGAACACAGATGATTTTTTTCTAAACTCTTTGTCAAGTGTTCAGAGATAGCAGAATACAATCATTTTACAAGACCTTCGGCATGTTGCTTAAAATGGCAGGGCGATTTCAGAAAATGAAAAATGTTCAATACCTGTGTGGACTTTATTCCTCTAGGTTCTTAGAATTCTATTGCTTCATATTTGTAATCTCACTGTATTGTCTTCATAAAATATATTTATAGTGCTAGCATGTTGCCCCTCACAAAGGGCGCATTTTAAATCTTGTGATGAGTAAATTTGAAGGAATCGATAGTTTTGTTTGATCAAGCTCTTCTTCTCTCCCTTCATAGCAGATGTATCTCTGAGTATTATCTCCAAGGCTATAAAATTTGGAAAATTGTGTTTTATTGGTGGTTTAAATTTATCATTTGCATAAGATAGTTATACAAAATGGGTTATGTAATGTACATGAAATTGTTACTTGATTTATATGTCATAGCATTTTTTTCTTTTTGTCTTTATTTCATTTAGTTTTCAACATGGAGCCAAGCGATCATTCTCTTAATACTGTCATGATACAGGTCAAGGCCAATTTTGAAAAGTTTCACAATGACACAGCATTGTTTTAAGTCTCTTCTCTGGGGCAGACTGTAAATAATATTCTCTTGATAGTTTTGATTATGATGTGGTTATTGATTACCATGCTTCAATTAAGAATTTGCTATGTTACATCAAGGGTACCATCAAGATTGGTTTTTTTACCCCACTTATTTTTATAAAGAATATGGAAACTTGCTGAGATTTATTTGGAAATATCAAACTTCAGCTGAGTTCTCTGGGAGACATTTTCTCAAAACTTAAAATACACATATGTTGCAATCACTTGTGATAATAAGTTACCACTACAATATCCAAAGCATGATACTCCGTGTGAGCTGTGCATTTGAACAAATGAATTAAATATGAAAACAGATAAAATAAGCCATGAAGTATTGAAGCTATATTTAACTTGAAGATGACGTACTGCCAAAATGTAACCAATCTCTTGTATATAAAGTCATTTTCATAATGAGAAAAAAGATATAATTTACAAATATTTTTACAGAAATATGCATACTGAATAACCACATTGTTAGATTAGAATAAAAGAAATGTCAGCAGCTCTATCCTCTTTTCCTAATCTACATTTTTCAGGTATTTTACAATATTTGGATAATTCTATGGAGTTACTTGATTATAATCTACAATAGATCTTGAAAAGAACTCTAAGTATTAGGAAAGTTTTTTGTCTAGACGTATTCCTATACATATGATTAGAAATAATCTAGACATATTACTTGAAGTATTTAGTGAAGTACTATCAGAATTCAGCTCACCATTCTGACTCTTTTTCTCATCTGTAAAAAATGACTTCATATTATATAAATTCCAAGTATCTTTCACATTTAAAATTCTAGTTTTTTATGGTTAATGAGATTAGATTAATGTTGGCATTGTTAAATTTAGCATATTAATTATTTGCTCTGTAGTTTTTAAAAATCAGCACAACTAGAAGGATATGTTTTAAAAATTAATTTTATAAAAATATCCTTAGTGCATGATTTAATTATCAGGGTTGTAGATCCAATAAATTCATTATTTTCAAATGTTACTATTAATTTTCTATAACTAAACATTTCTGTTAGCATATGAATTTGAATATATATTCTTTAAAGATTTAACTATATATAGAAATGATATATAACTATAAAACTATATAAATATATAGTTATCTATATATAACTATATACAGTTATATCCATAAATAGATATAGTTATATCCATATAATATAAATATAGTTATAACTTTATAGTATATATATGCATTTTATATTCACATTTCTATTTTTATAAGCTTATGAAAGCAAAAAGTAATTGTCCACTTTTATCATGAAAATATATAGTGAAAATTCTATGATCTAAGTAAATTTTAAAAAAACAAATGGTTGCTAGATATGTGTGCTCATTAAATTTTGCAAATGTTATTTTCCTAAGAATCATTTATTTTATTTTCATTATGATTTTATTTTCCTGCAATATGTTTATGCTCTGACTTGGGTTTTACTTAAATGTCCCAGCCTGACCCCAGGGCAAAGTCAGCAGTGATGATTTAATGAGCCCTGCTGTGGTGATGCCCAAGCTGGACCAGGGATCCCACACACACAGTAGCATAGACGGGCCTCAGAAACTTATTTTCCAGAGGGAGAAAAATAGTGCCACCCACTGGTCATTATAATCATGCTATAAGAATAATTTGTTTTTAATTCTTAAAGACTTATACTTCTTTTTTAGATATAACCAATAAATAGTTAACATTTGGTCTATTCTTCCAAATCTAATAGCTACAGCTAGTTATCTTTTGAGGCTATTCCTAAGCACAAAACATATAACAGTAACAACAGATATTATATAAAAAGGAATAGATAAAATATAAAAAGGAAACTCAAGGAGGCATAAGTTTGTGGAGGCATCAGTTCCAAAAGCCAAGGATACACAGATAAGCAGGTAAGGCCACCTGGAGAATTTGCTCTGCTGAGTTAATGTGAAAGAAATCTTTCTATGAAAATTTGTGGAAAGCGCCAGACCAAAGTGTTTGAATCCAGGGACTGGGGTAGTATTGATTTGAGATGGAGCATAAATGTTGGTCAGTGCTGTAACTTGAAGTTCTATGTTGAGAGAGGTGCCTATTTAAAACCCCTGTGATCGGGCAAGCAGACAGCAAACTTGATGACTGACTGCAATGCTCTCTCCATAGTGACATGGGAGAAGTCTAAAACTGCCACAGTAACTCAGGAGGTAAGGTGAAACACAAACAAACACCCAGCCCCTCTTAGGCACGCACGCACACGCACAGCTACCAATACCACAAATGAATAAGTAAATACATCATTGAAGATCATGTTCCGAAGACATACGATTAAAGAAAAAGTCTGGATTTTAAAAATAAATGCATTTATCGTCATCAAATAAGTGAAAGAATATATAATGTCTAAAAATAACAAGATGCTATTAAATAAAATCAAAATACATTAAATAAAGATAACTTGGATATTTTCAAAAGACAAAACAATTTGGAATCCTGACAAAAATAATTAAAGACATTTAAATAAAAGTTAAATGGAGAGGGGTACACATTAGATTATATATAGAAAGAAAAAATGACGAATTGTGAAATACTACTAAGAAATCATCAAGAAGTAGGTGTTAGGGGGAAAAAAAGAAATTTCACAAGGAGGTTATTAACTATCATGAGAAAAGAACGCACAGCTCACAAAGGAACACATTAGAGCAACCGCAGATTTCTCATCAAATTAGTACATGCCACACGGCATTCGAAAGTGTTGGAGATGAGAACCACCAACTTGGAATTACTTACCTATCAGAAACGTTATTTAATATTTAGAGCCAGATGAGGTTTTAAGACACCAAGAGCAAGCACATTTATTTCTTATTGACCCATATTGAAAAACTATAGAAAAGTTTACCTCAATGTAAAACTAAACCATTAGAAATATAGAGCGTATAAGAAAAGTGGCAAATACAGAAGTTAACTTTTGACTTAAAATATAACTGAGTTTCTCTTTAAAGATCTTATGTTTTCAAAATGTGTTTAAAGCTTAAGATTTTTTTGTTGTTGTTTAGAGTAAAGATACATTGAATATTTTAGACAATAGAAGCCCATCTTTAGCTTCTAAATAAAGTGAGAAAAAGAGAATATTGAAATATATCAATCCAATAGAAGGTATGAATTGAAGCAAAAAGATCAAAGATATACAGTGGCTAAACTACAATACAACACACACACACACACACACACACACACACACACACACACCCCTAATTGTAAAAATATGATAAATATATACCAGCAATCTTAATGAATGTAAAAGGTTACATTCACTAATTAAATACATTTTCATGATGGTTAGAAAAACCTTCATATGCTGCTCAGATAGGACATACCTAAAGCAAACCGCACCAAAGGATTAAAAATAAATGCAAATCAAATATGAATCACAAGCTCTGATGAAGAACTTTGGTTGCTCATTGAAAATGGATATGGAAGAGAGAGCATCAAAGATTCACTTACTGAATATTAAGAATTGTTATCAAACTCTAGTAATTACAATTTACAGTATCTGCATAGGAATATAGGTTAATGGAATCAAATAGGGAATTTAAAAACATAACCACATTCAAAAACCCAATATTTAACTAAGGTAGACTTATAAATCGGGTGAACTGTAAATAGAATAAAACTAAAAATAAATAAAAATATAAGTAAAATTAAATTTTTTTCAAAATCTTTTAAAATCAATGAAAGAAACTAACATGAAAGACTTTAGATGAAAATATAAGAATATTTTTGCAAAGGGGAGGTGTTTTTCTTAAACATTAGTTTTTATCACAAACCATTATACAACTCAATGAATCGTATACATAATTAATAATTATATATATAATATTAAAAGTAAAAATAGAGAATGTAATTAAAATTTTATTTTTAAAAAAAGTAAGAATTTCAGAAGCCAAAGTTGAAGAGAAGCCGTGTCCCGTGAGCTAGTTTCCATCCATGCTTTATAAGCAATTCTGCTCCTTAAGGGTTGTTGGTCTCCGTTATTTTGTGTTTACTGTAGGACAATCTGGGCTGAGTTAAGTTTGCAGCTTACTTTTCAAGGAAAGTAATGAAATAAAAAGCACATAGTGTGTTTGAGGGGTTTTCCAGTTAGTAATCACTATTTTCTTGGGTGTTCTCTGGGTGTTCGAGAACCCATTTTGTAGTGGATGCCCTTATTAAAGAAATTTGAGAGGCATTACTCTTAGCCTCCAGCTGCAAGGAATCATTATGGTCATTTCTGATTCTAATCCCAGGAGAGGAGAAAGGGAGATAAATTTACTAGCAAACTAGAACCCAGTCAGTTCTCTTGGGAGTTTATATTCATTACCCAGAGAAGAAGAATAGAGAATCAAAGCTGAGAGAGAGAGAGAGAGAGAGAGAGAGAGAGAGAGAGAGAGAGAGAGAGAGAGAGAGAGAGAGAGAGAACAAAAGGAAGAAAGGATATAAGGAAAGGAGAGAAGAAAGAAAAGAAAAGAAAAAAATATGGTTGTTAGGGTGACCGGATTTTGCAGAATGACAAGGGTCTTGAAGCAGGCCATCTGTGTGCTGGATAATGCTACTAAATTTTTGTTACCTGCCTTCTGTCTAGAGACAGTATCTTGATGGAGTTGCATTAAATTTCATGTTATATTTGCCCTACATTTAATTGAAAAGAGTTATTCCAAAGGACCTCATGTGCGAGATTCTCAGAGATCACACTTGTACCTGTACCTTGTCTTCATTTTCTTGTAGAAGCATTTGTTTCAAAAGCTTTATAATCTAGAAAAGTGTTGCCTTTGCTAACATATCTAGTCTACATAAATTATTGTATTTTTTTGTTGTTGATAGATTGTTATTAAGAATGTGAAAACACATAGTATACTTGTGCCTGGAGCATGGTAAATATTCAATAACTACTTTTTAGTGTCATAAGACATTGTTAGTGCCTTTTGTTTTTCACCTCTTGTCACTGTTCTTTCTTTCTAAATATGATGACATTTGTTGTTTTTTTTTAATTAACCTTTTACCTGTAGTTTATTTTCAAATTTGAAACACTGGTATAAAAAAATGCAAATTCTCTTATGTCACTTGCTGAAAGCTAATTCATATTTTGCTGTGGTTTTGCTCATGACTTGTGTTTTGATCATTGGCCACCATTGGCCGTAGAACTAGATGGGACAATTCTCTTTAATTCCTCTTAGAAACGTTTTGAAATGTTTAACTATTCTTGTCTATTTTGGTTCAAATTAGTAGGCATGCCCTTGCTGTTAGTTGATTTATCTGAAGTTTATCTATATACCTGGTTACTTTCCAATTTCCATATTTTGCATGAAAACATGGAAGTTTCAATTCTGAGAAACTTTGTGAGGATCCTCAGAGCAGAACTAGGTAACATTAATCTATTTTCCCTCTTTTCCCGTTACACCAAGGTGGCCCAGATATCTCCTTTTGGAGAGGCATGGGGTCGTTCTGGAAAATATCCTTGGTCCCAATAGTTTTACTTTCAACCATGTATGCCATCCTAAGAGTATCCCCACATGGTTCTAAATATGAACTAGAATACCTCTGAGATTCATTGACCTGAGGGAATAGACAATTTTCCCCATGACTATTCAGTTTTAAATACAGAGAAAAATTAAGTTGTTCTCTGTGCAGTACTTCCTTGTTAAACCGTGGCAGATTTTTTTTTTTTTCCTAGTAAAATAAATGTAGTCTCAGGTTTGAAGAACATAGGCTACTAGAAACCTTGGTATGGAATAGGTCGAATATAAAATCTGTCTTACACTGACAACGTTGCAATGATTTTTTTAAATAGCAAATAAAATCTGTAACATAGTACCTTTGGGATTTTAGGCAGAGTCAATCCTAAGAGCTGCATTCTTCTTTAATTTACATTTTAAGTGCTCATCATGGTAGATGGCAATGAATTCAGAAGACAGAACCTATAATGATTTGCTCTTCTCTTGAACCAGGGCAATATCTTCAAGGTCATGCAATATATTGTTATTATTTATAAGCTTTAAAGAATATTTTTTTCCACATTATATCAGACAAACATCACAATTCAGATAAAATTAGAGTTATAGATCTTTCACACCAACCATATAGGAAATAGCTACTCTTTAGCTAACATTTTGCAGTGTTCAATAAGTTATATCCATAGTGTTTAGAAGAAAAGAAAAACAAAGATCAGTGTGATTGGTTAGTTTTTAGTTTGCATAGTTATTTTCAGTTGGCATTTACTTTGAAATATAAGTATGTTCCTTAAATTTTTCTTGAATAGATGATCGAAAAAATGTGTATAAAGAAAAAAATGAACTTTATCATTCTGATTAAAGTTTTCTTCTACGAATTTAACATGCTAAACCTGTGGTATATCTGCTTTAAGAGATCAGGTGAGTGAAAGAAAGTAGGAAAAGAGACTGGATTTGGATGGCTAGAAAGATGGAAATAATCATGAGAATATTGCGTGATTGAAACGAAAGGGAGAAACGGTCAAGCAAACAGGTCATTTCCATGAGAGTAGTTTTCTGTGGATTAGTTGGTAGAAGCTGGATTACACTGGGTTCAGAAATGCAATGCAAGTGTGAAGAAAATGAGTTTATGAGCACAGCCACAAGTAGAATCCGTGGCTTTTGGCTTTTACACTATCGTTCTTACTACTAAAGCATGCTACTACTGCTCAGCGTTAAAAATGCGCTTGGTACAGATTTTAAAAGTATATATTTTCTGTTCATCATCAACCATAAGTAGAAAAAGTACCTGTTTCATGTCAGATTTCTATAAAAATAAGGTCAAACTCAGAAATTCAACATGTGTAGTAAGACGCATTCAAAAATATAGGAAGGATATGGAAGTCACGTCACTGTTTGTTTGTTTGTTTGTTTTTGGCCTGGTAGACACATGGTAGAGAAAACTAAGTGCAGCATCCTGAGATATATCACGGGATATATAATAGGGCCCTATTAGAAGATGATTTTAACCAGTCATTTTACACCATGTTATAAACCACAGCTTTCAGCAAGGTGGGAGACTGGTGGTCAGTTACATGTACATAACAAATAATAATACAGAATATAAAGATTAAATTCATTTTAAAATAATTCATATTATTCATATTATTCACTGTAAATTCACATATAATTCATATTATTTACTGTAAAGAAGAAACTGACAGCAGATAACTTAATAAATTATCTACAAATAATTAAATAAAGTTTATTTTTTAATATTGTCCATTGAAGATCACCATTAAAATGGACATTTGGATTTAATTTAATTTCAGGCTACACATAATGTGCCTTTTGACTGTTGAATCATGAATGTATTATAAAGTAAACTCTGGAGATCTTTTCTGAGAGCCTGACTTTGAGTCTCTATATTCTGTGTTCTATTTTCTGCCTACATTTGAGGCACTAGTGTAAACAATTTGAAGTTCAACCTATTGTAAGTTTACAAAATTTAATGAAATTCTTTGGTTAAGTCAGCAAGGCTCAAGTTTCATTCTGTTTCATAGTTGTCAAAAGTGCTTGTACGTATTTATATATGTATGTGTGTATCTATATATTATGTATATTGTATTATACATACATATGTATATAACTATAAATGTCTATATGGTTATATAAGTATCTTTCACAAGTTGTTTATATATTTATGTTATATAAATATATATAAAACTTCTGTATAACTAATTATATAAGCACAATATTAACCACCTATACATAACTTTAACATAACTATATATAACTATTTTCCCAGTGAAGATCATTGTGATGGAAAAAAACGTATAAGCAAAAAATTTTCCAAAAATTCTATTTAAATAACATGATTCTATAAATATGGTGACACTGATGTCCTCTCAATGGACATTTGGAAACTAGTGAGTGGTAAATATGAGGTTGTTGGAGCTCACAGAGGTATAGATTCTACACAATGTCTTAGACACTAAAACATTTGTACATGTGTTCCTTTTTTTTTTTCCATTGTGAATGGATTCTAGTCAGGCACGTTGCAGAATTAAAAAAAAAATACTCAGAATCAAGATAGCTGTATTCTGGGCCCACTTCTATTTTAATCATAGGTACACCTTTTATTCCCACTGAATCTCATTTTCCTCACCTATAAATAGAGTGGGTTGCACTAGGGCTCTAATAGAATGTCAATTCTGTTATTTGTGTTCTATATTGTACTTAACTATTTAAAAATATTTTTAATGTACTAGAGTAGTTAATATAACTGTACCATAAATAGTTGTGTATGCAAAGATGGTTTTGGAAAGCCTAACATCCTTTTCATAATGTGGGATCTTCATTTGTTTAAAGCAGAGTATATGCATTATTTTAAAAAATTAAATAAAATTCTGCATAATACTTTCTTCCAATGCAAGCTCAAAATATGCTTTTTATGCTGCAGACCCTCTAAAATGGCAATGAATATATTTTATCTATATTGAGCTGCTTCTTTCGGCTTCAGATTAAGCTGACTCTTGAAAGGTATAATTGATGACAATCCAGACAATTTTGTTCATCCAAATTAATGACTCAGATGTCATTGAAATTAAAGTTCCTCCTTCTTTGAAAGAGTGAAAATAATTTAATGATCATAATTCTCATTATTTGGCACTTTTAATTTTATTCTTATCCCTGATGTTGGGGGCGGGGGAAGTGTACTGCCTATTTTATAGTCCTTCAACAGCATTACATTTAAAAGTCTTGGACGCTTTCACAATATGAACCAATACATCATATAATTAAGAACTGAAGAAACTTTTATGTTTGATAGTGGTCCCGTATAGATTTGAAAGACCTTATCCATGCAGCCTGGATATAGTAGTCAGAGTCAACACTCTCATCATCACCGTTTCTCCTGTATCATCATTTATCTCGATCTAAAGAAAATGTAAAGAGAAGTTTCTCTCTTTCAGTAGTATTCAGTCTGAAAAATTAGATGTTTTTTCTCATAAAGGCTTTCTCTTTATGTCTGTATCATTCCGTGTGTTTTAAAAGTACAATTACGTAACAGGACAATGGACTATATTTGGATTAAGTCTTGAGTTTAGATACCAGTTGTGACAATAACCAGCTTTCTAAACTTGAACACTATCTTGATGTTTCTCTTTCTCTGTATATCAGTTTATTGCAAACAGTGACACCAATCAGAAAATATTTTGGGATAATTAAATACCACACGGTATCATCCCAGTATGTATAATGGTATATATGTGACCTTTTTTTTTTTTCCTTTGCTGTTCTCTCTTGTGGTTATACAACATGAAAGCAGTGACTCTTAGGTTTTGTTCTGTTCTGTTCTTAAATTAGAAGAGAATATGAAGATAGTACATTGATTGGGAGAATCCACTGCCCGCAATGAAACTGCATTCTTTGGGGAATAGTTTTTCTACGGGAAATATTACATTCAAACTCATCCACGGAGTTCAAAGTAGTGAGTGTGAAGTTAGAGTAGGTCAAAAGGTAAAAATAGTTGCTACAACTAAGTTGCCTGATGGATTTAAGAGAAGTTCTCCCACCCTTCCCATTTCAGATAAACCAAAGAATAAACAAACAAACAAACAAACAAACAAACAAAAAAACCCTGTCCTTGACGAAAGAGGCTTTTCCAAATCAAATTCCCATAGAAAGCCCAATTTTGATCAGGTGTTTTTAAAAAAATAGCTCTTTGTGACAACTGCAACTTAATGCTAGCTTGATTTCGGTCAGTTTTAATGAATTTTTTTCAATTACATGTAGAATAGTAAGAATCTCCATGTGTACCTATTATTTCAAATTAATTACTTATCACCTTTAATTAATTTATTTACTTATTTATCTAAAAAATATTTATTGAGCTCACGCTGTGTGCCAGGTACTGCTCTAATTCACACAAGCGTTTAACAAAGCCCTTTCTTTATGGATCAACATACTAGTTGGATACAGAGAAGAAGCAAACAAACCAGTAAAAATATAGCAGGCCCAGTGATATGAGCTGTGACTTCCTGTCATTTCACTCCAATAAAAATGTCCATCTATCATTTTTCTAAAATTATCATTTCACTATTTTTATTTTCTCTGCCTCATAGCAGCATTTAATCTTCTATTTCAACTAAACCTGCCCGAGAGCTTAGTCTTTGTATCCCTCCTTTCTAACTTCTTTTCTTTTCATACAGTGATTAAGTGATGTATAAGAACCCTAAACAGGTATCTCTACTCTACATCTCTTCGTTAAATGCGTTTCCTATATCCCAATACCCATTTAATATCTGCAGTTGGACTACCAAAGGACATCTTAAAAAACAAATTCTATTTTTTCTTCAAACCTGTTCTTCCCATATCCCCCACTAAGTCTGCTTAGAGGAAATGCTGTTACAGGTACTAGACCACGTAGGGTCATAAATCCTACTTGCAAATGGGATCCAAGTACGACTCTTGGGTTTTGCTTAGTTATATGGCATGACACAGGTGGTCTAGAAGTTAGTTTCTCTGTCTCACAGAATTATAGGATATCAATTAGAAGAAAGCAGTAGTGATCATCATTCAGACCACCTCCCTGTTACAGAACAGAGTAAAGAGAGGTCTGTGGAAGTTAAGAAACTGCTAGTTGGTGACAGAACCAATTCAGTGTACTTTCTTCTTTATCTGTATAAAGATAGTAGCGTTTCTTTAATCAACAAACACAGTGCAAGTGAAAAAGTCACATGCGGGAGATATGTTAAATTTGCAGCAGTGAGCCACAAAAGTCTGTGTAAGATTGACAGGGAAGGTTTCACAAAGGAAGTAACTGGAACTATCTTGAAAAGCCTGTAATAGTTTTTCAGGAGTGAGTGAGAGCTGGTGAGGGTGCTCCAGATGAAATCCTCAGGGTCCTTGACTTCTCTGCAGCGCTTGATAATGTTGATAATGTTGGGGATGTGCTTCGCCTTGATATTCTTTGCATTTATAGGCACAATATCGCAGCTTCCTTCCCAGTCTGGAAGGCTACATTCTGTTCCTAAAGCAATACCTTACACTCTTAGTTTGTTTTCCCAAGGGATTAAAAGTAAGATTCTAGAGAATGTGTAAACAAATCAAAATCCCTCAAATTGATTCTACTAAAACAAAGGAAGTACTCTAAACCCTAGCACCATAAGCTGCAAGATACAGGGTGTACATGCGCATTTTGTTTTCTCAAAGTTAATAATGAGATTGTTTTTTGATGCTTCCACGTAAATGTTGGGGTTACAAGGAAAAGTCATAGGATTATTATTGCGCCATCTGTTCTAGCTGGTTTGTTTTAGTCACATGCTTTTCGGTGTTCTTACTGAGTTGTCAACAAACTGCCAATTAATTATGATAACCTAACAGAGTGTCAGAGGTTACCATATTGAGAAAGTGAGCTCACCAGCCAGTATATTATAGCATTGATTACTGCTGATTTATAAAAATTTCCAGAGCGCCTTCTGTAAATGAGTGAACTTTTAAAGACCTAGTAATGACATGTTTGCATGCTGTGGCTGAAGAGAACTAGGAGGACGATAATTATATCCATCCAACCTTTTTGTTTAGGTTGCTCTTGAGAAATAGGTGATTGGATTTAATTATTTTTCTTTATGATATTTCAATGGGGACACTTTCCCAAGGTAGCCATTCACATAAGATGAGCACAGAAACTAGTCTTTGTATTTTGCCTTGTCTAACACTACATTGCTGAACTCAAATGTCTATCTGTAATAGAAATCAGAGTTCTTGGAAAAAAAAAAATGTATCCAACTTCTAACATTAGTTCTCTTTCACTTTATCTGTGATACCAAGTAAACCACTTCAGCGTATGATAGCTTTTGCTGAGGTAAAGCATTTATGTTGTATCTTTATTTTTGTAAAACTTTGAAGAAGTTTTAGACTTGAAAATTATGAGACTATCAATAAAAAATTAATCATGGTTAACAATATAAAAGAAGTTGATTAAAATAGTACAAATAATTGAATATACTGCACAGAAGATTTTTACACTGTTATTTTGATCAACTTTTAGCGAAATTTCTTAAAGCAGATATTCCTAGCCCGTTGCCTTTTTGTCAGAGAAAATATTTAGGTAGATAATTAATCTAATTGTCAATGTGTGAGAGTTTACTCATCTAAGATTTATGAAATTTTTGGTCATTTATGAAAAATGAATTGCTCATTTGCTCTATATCTTACTGTAGATACAGTGTTTACGTATTTATGCATTTGGCCACAAAATGTATGTATATATACAACATGCCTCCTTTGTGAGTTAAGATTGTATGCAAGTGTGTTTTGTGTGTGTGTACAAAGCAAGTGAAAGAGAGGAAGAGAGAGAGAAGGAGGGAAAAAGAGAGAGCACAGAGAGATCCTTACATGAGTACTTTTGGGAACTTCTCAACCTCACATTTACCGGAGTCATAACGGGACAGACTGGTCACGCCTTTTCCTTTCTTTTCCTTATTGACAACAAGCATAATTGAACTTGAGGAATAGGTTTGCTTGGAAAAGGACTAGCATTTATATGGTAATAAATTTATGCCATTTTACAATTTTAATGGTATATGCAAAACCGTAGAACCGTGTTAACAGTCATAGGAATTTTAGTTTAAAGCACTTAGGAAGCAATTTTCTTGGAGGAGCCCTTTTAGATACTATTGGGAAAATGCATGCATAACTCAGTGTAACCCATCTGCATACTTTCCGTTAAGTACCTATCATAGAGGACTCTCTTATTAACCTCTCACCAATCTTTGCCAATGAATTATAGCTATGGCTTTATTAAGTTTTGTTTATCAAACATACTCAAAGAGGAATTCAATATTTTTAAATATGTTGATAATTGTATTCTGTGTTGGTGCTTAGAAAATTAGCTATGGTTTAATATATTTTAAAAATTTTCTTTCAATCTGCTTTTATTTATTTTTTCCTCAATACATTTTTAATTGTCTCCTGTGTTTCTACTTATTTAATGCTGAAATAAGTGAAAAACACTCAGTATTTTTTATGATCGAGGGGATCATCATTTATATTTGGAGATGCATTCTTACTATGAAGGCAGTTGGCAATTGCTGATAGTTTTGATTAGATCCGTGTAGATTCTTTGTGCCTTTTAATACTTCTTGATACATTTCTTTAATGTAGAATGCATTTCCTGATTACTTGCAATGTTAATTTTCACAGGTGAAAAGCAATAAGGATGTTTAAATGCTGGTCAACTGTTTTGGTTCTCGGATTCATGTTTTTGGAGTCAGAAGGAAGGCCAACCAAAGAAGCAGGATACGTCCTTAAATCCTATCAACCTCAAATAAGATTGCGACACAAGGTATAGTCACCATTATAAATTCTCTCATGTGACTAGCAATTAGTAACCAAACTATTAGTTGTCTGGTTTATTATTCACTCTGGAGTACTTATTTCAGTGATGCTTTCAGAATATGATTTTTGGATGATAAATGTGCATTTGAAAACTTAAAATGGTAGCAATTTTGGAAATTTACAATTTTGAGAATGAAATACTGCTTGACAAAATATAGATCTGGCTCATTAATAAATATATTAATAAAGTTAAAAAACAATAGTAACAGATTTATAAAAATGTAAATATGTTGACAATCAACTAGATAGTTTCTATTATTTCCATATTAGTTTTAAGTTTAGAACTTTTTAACTAAAACAAAAGTGTTATGATCTTAAATTTGCCATAAAGATAAACAAAAAGGATGTCTATACTATGTAGAATTATATAGGTTGGTAAAGGATTTGTTTTTATAGAAATCATTAGACATTTTAATTTTATCAAAAATTATAATTTGGGGTTTTCTAATGTTGAGGAATAATTTCTTTATGGTAAATATTCTCAAGTATAAAATAAATTTATATTTAGACATTCTTTAAATTATATAGATCATATGCTTACAATAAATTAAGCTAGTCCTTTTATTTCAATAAAAGATCATGACACAGAAATTACATACTCAAGTAAATCTTTTTTAATGAAACAAAGTTTTATAATACATTTTCATTTTAATAGAAAGTAGAGAAAAGACAAAAATAACATGATAAATATGGGAGAAAATATATATTTTTAATTTCTTACACTTTTGAACACTTTTGAAATAAATATAGCTATATGAATTTTTCTCATATTCAATATATGCCATTGACATTTATACTGTACATATTTTTGCTGAAATTCCTTCATAATATTATAGTACTTTGATAAAATAACTATCCTTTACTGGGATTTTTATGTGGCAGACACTGGCTAAGATCTTAAGTGTATTATTTTATCTTGAAAACTACCTTATGAAGCTGCTCCTATTTTCATTTTATAAACGAGAAATCAACATTCGTAGAAATTTTAAGGGATTTTTAGAATGCATACATTTATTAAATATATTAATTGTCTCAGGATAACATGCAGGGTTTGTTTGATAGCCAGAAGAAAGAAAATAAAATGTAAAAGTATGTTTTAATGCCAAATATCATTGTAGAAATTCAGTCACATATAAAAGTAAATAAGTTTTTAAACTTTCTAGTCTGGGTAAATACAATTGGAAAATTGGCCTTGTTCTACTTCTTTTGATTGTCAGTCACATCTCCTACCTCATGGACTAATAATCAGTTTTATCCCAGCCCAAAGTTTAGAAAAAATAATTCCTTTTTGAATGCTCTCATAACATATTATTAATACAACATATTGGCTCATACTACTACACACCCAGTGAATATTTATTCTGTGCTGTGTGTCTGCCCTAAGTTATACGTCTCAAGGTCACAAACTGCCTTTCTAATCCTTTCGTTTCTTTGCCATGAACATGGTAGATACTGCTTAATTAAATCTCTGTGAGTCTTTACTTCTAGTTGAAGTAATACACGATTGCTTGTCTTTAAAAGCAGAAAGGCAGAGAACCTCATGGTGGTACATAACTTTCAAATAACTTGGGGCAGAGTTAAAATGAAGCTGTAAAAGGCATATTTTAAGTGCGTGTGCATGTGTGTATGCTTGTGCATGTGAAGATACATATTTAACAGGAATAAAGAAACACCCTGAGCTGTGCAAGCCCCTGCAAAACCCCACTGGACACTTCCTACTTATACTCAGCCCCCAACCTGACCACCAGGAGCTACCTTCCCTTCCCCAAGACCTTGAAGCTTAATCTCATTATAGCCTCCATATTTGTTTGTATCAGTCACTCTTTGGATTCCAGAAATGCCTGGTCATCCTTTTTCCACTGATACTCATTCCAATTAAGCTCTTTGCCACTTTATGGGTGAAGCTTCCCCAGACCATAATTGAAAGCGGAACAGCCATAAACGTGTCCTATCTCCCCTTTTTGATTTGTTTGACTCATAACCGTTCTCATAACCATTCTCAAGATATATATTTCAGTTATATATTCGTTCGTTGGATGTTGTCTTGTAAACTACTGTTCATCTTGCTGTGCATCAGCACCTAGAACAGTGTTGGGCACACGGTAAATACTCAACAAATATATATGGATGAAATGACTCCAACTGCTGACTAAAATATGTCTGAAATCAAGATGATGTATATATTCGTATCACAGAGTTAATTACCTATTGTTGCATTATATAGTTAGTCATAGTTAAGTGATATATAATTATTATGTAGTCGATTATAATTAATAAATTAGGCATAATTTTACTTTCTATCATTTATCAGAGTAAAATAAACAGCAATACTTAAAACAATTTTATCTAAATTATATTAATAACATTACATAAATTATTTCCTTTTATTTTAAAAGCTGTATGCTTTATTTACATTGCAAAAAGTATAACTGTCTATATGTTTGTAAGACTGAGGGAATGCATACCATGATTTCCATGTGGATTAGGTTTCACTGTTATTAAATGAAAAGTACCTTGATCTTGAGTTCTGAGTAGCCGTTTTCCGTATTTTCCCCAGAGCACTGTTAGCACTTTGAATCTGAACAAATATATGTATAAAAGTCATTTTTACCAAATGTTTGTGGGCCAACTGTATAACAAATCTTCTTTTGGGAACAAAAAAGTGAAATGTGAGACATACTTGTGAAATAGACATATTATAGATTTAAATATAAATGTGTATGTACATATTCATGAGGTTTGCAAATATACGTACACATAAATGTGATTGAAAATATATTTGTGTCTCAACATAAACATGAATAACATATAAATGTACTATGCTAATTGTAGATATCTTAATTATAGTCCACAGTATGTGTCAGAGAGAGCTGATCATGTGTCTCATAAATGTGTTTATACAACAAGCATTTATGGAATATCAAGTGTAGGAATTTATTAGCACTGTAGTATTGTAATATACAATTATCAAATTCAAATCCCAAAGTAGTTCTTTATTTATTATTATTTTAAAATAAACAGTGCATGCTTAGATGGTGCTAAGTGCTTTCACATACATTAATTGTTGTAACTTAATTCTATAGTAATTCTGGGATGCAGAGAATCGTATTTCTTTTACCCAAATGATATTATTATAACCCAGAGAGGTAAAGTGACTTTCCCAAGCACGAGAGGGAACAGACACAATCAAGAGATCAGGAAGAAGATAAAAGCAAAGGTAGACCAGAGATGGGGAAAAAGGATCAGGAAAAAAGTAAAGATGATGATGAAGATAAAGCAACATCCTACTGACTTCAAGGAGAAACCTCTAATATTCTTCCAGATTGTTCCTTCGGCCCTTCCATAAGCACGAACACAGTATTTCCATGTTCCTTTCTTGGCTGGGCTGAAATGAAGGTCTCCTGAAGGCTGTTGCAGCCTGGTTTAGGCCAACTTCTCAGTGAGGATTCATTAGGAAGCGATAGTTACCACTGTAACTGCTGATCTCTAGCTAGAAATTTGGCTGTGAGTGTCGTGTTGTAAGTATCCATCTCTGCGTGCCTGTATGATAAAGTCCCCAGAAGTCTCTCAAATTTTGAGCCATCAGTGGAATTGGTATACTCAAAACGCCTGTACAGAACTTAACAGCGTCACCATGCTTTTAGTATCTATTAGGTTTATACTATACATTGGGTCATTAATTATATGAGTATTCCCATGTGGTGAGTGGTTTTGTTGCTATTTTATAGATGAGGAAACCAGGGTTCACAAATGTTTAGTATTTGTTTAATAGCACGTATTGAGAACGTTAGGAAACAGGATTTTGGATTTAATAAACAGGATATAAAACAATACAAGTTACACAATGAGTACTTTTTATGGTAACTTCACCTATGTGCCATACATTTCCTAGTCTTTCATTCCAATCACATGATAATAAGGCAGAATTTTATAGCTTGGTCCCTTTGTGGTCAGATGGACTTTGTGTCCAGTTCTGGCTAATGTGTTGCAAGAAACGCCATGGAATGACTGGGCTGAACAATTCTTTACAATTGAAAAATCTGAACTCTCTTTCTCCTCTAGCATGGCAAACAGCATCTGTCCAAAGTAGTGGCTACTTAATCATCCTAAGAGTCTAAATAACTAGGATGAGTAAAACACCTGGACAATTAGTGATTGTCTCAAATGTGAAAGGAAGGGAAAATACCTAAGTTTTAAATCACTGAAATTTGGATTTGTTAGTTATTTCTCGAACATAGTCATTCCTCACCACTAATGACAGAAATAGAACTTAAACTCATATCATATCACCTAACCACAAACCCTGGGCTTCTTTTTCTGTATCGTCTTGGCTTTCTGCTTAACTTCTGTTCTTTGGGCTTTTCTTACTCTTTTTTATCCATTATTCCTCCCCCCCCCGTCATAATTTCTCATTATAATTTAACCTCCAGCTATATTTATAACCTTATAATATGTATGTACTAATATTTCAGCTTATTACCATATACCCTAAAGGATTGATTATCAATCCTGTTAGGGTTTATATGTTATCGCACATCCTTTTTTCTTACCTACAGCAGTGATTACACTGTTTCATTGTTTGCCGAGGATGATAATCAAAGTCAGGCTTGGGGGGAAAATCTTAGGACAGTAGGAGTGTTCTTTGAGTATATCTAGTGGGACCACTGATAGACCTTAACATGCTGACATCTTTATGTGATGAGAGAATGCTATGTCCAGCTTTATAATGCAGAGATATGCCTGCAAACCGAAATTGCCTTATGATTTCTTTACTTCCTAAATCAAGTTGTTTGTCTGTGAGAGAGTAGTTACTGTGCAAATAGGCTAAAGATTTCGCATGATTTAGTAAGTCCAGAGAGTGTTACTATGCACTGTAGCGCAGTATAATTCAAAAAAAGTCATTTGTGGGAGGTGACTTTTCCTTTTAGTATTAAAAAAAAAAAAGATAGTTGTGGATTAGTGAAGAGTAGCAAGAGAAAACTCTACGAAAAGAGACAAATACATTAAACGACACATTAAAACCATTGCCACTTAGAGGCTGGGAACCTTTAGGCAAACCCAGGAGCATTACTTCCTGACTGAGGAAAAGTTGTGCCATTCTTTCTAAAATATCTGACTGCTTGCAGCATTTCAAGGGAAGTCCCTTTAAATGTTAATATATTTTGTAGCATTCGGAAACAATCTGGACCACTGTTTGAGAGCAAAAACTGTGGCAGTGATGGCAGTGAAAGGAATAACAGCCAAAAAAATAACTAATTAAATGTTAAGGAATATACTAATTATTATATTGCTATATTGTTCCAAATATATCATAATGGCTGAATATGAGTAATTAATCTCAAATGTTTTCTAAGCAAGGAAATTATGTTTGGAAAATAAGGACATTTTTGAAATTTTTTTCCCCAGGAATGAAATCCCAGTATTAACTGACCCATTCCCATCCTCATTTTGAGATTGAAATTATTGAAAAATAATTTAATAAAATCAAAGTGCACATAATAGTTTCAAATTTCTTTTTATGCCTAGGAGGAACAAATCTGAGAAATTTCATGAGTTTTCGTAAAAACTTTAAGAAGTCTAAGCAAAAATCAAAACAAAGATATTTGTTAAACTCTTTCATTAGAAATGTTCTGAACTTGCATTACCGATGATGAAGATGCTTTCTTAGTGTTATAATTCTCATTCTGAATGCCTGAAAGGGACTCTCTTTATATAATGATGAATCCGTTGACAAGAGATTATTCTTTGAGCTCCACTGTCCCATCTCCCCAAATCCAACAGATAGGAAAATGTGTAAGTAAGCCTCGCTTCAGTGAGTGACCGTGTTGTAAAGAACCGTGAATGGTTTGAGATATTTTCTCTTCTCAAGCTAATATGTTATCCTGCCTCACATAGTTTCATGAAAAGTGACAAATGACACAAGACTCCTGGGTCAGAGATAAAGAATGATTTACTGTTCATAGTAGCCACAGTGTCAGCATTTAAGCTAGTTCCCAGAGCCCAGGTTCCACAGGGCAGTGTAGAGAGGGCCGATTACAACAGCACACACTGTAGGCTAAGTTACACAAGATCTACAATTTGAAGGATGCCAGCTACGTTGTATGGACCACAGCATTTTTGTTCTTTGCACCAAAGAAAGACACTTTCCTTTATCATACTGGACAGTAAGTAGTCCTGCTCTTTGCTCTGAATGGAGATAAAATCTCTGTTTTCTAAGGCTGTAGACACACTTGCCCTTGGGTCCAGAAGGAGTCATTATTTTTATGTTCCAAGGTTATTTGCTATATGAATATCCTTGAACACATTGTCCAAAGCAAATGGCAGTTGGTGTTTCTGCTCATGAGCAGAGAAGAAACACAAGGGACCCATGGAGGATTATCTCTCAATACGTGTTGAAAGTACCATCATTAACAGGTCAGAATTGACATTAAGTAGGTCTGTCTAATGCCAAAACTAAATGTTGTGCATGTTTAAAATAGATTTGAAAACCAATTACAAGATTAGAGCTTCATCTTACTTTTTACTTAATTAACTTTGTCCTTTCAAAACTTTTCAAAAAACAAAAAAGTTTTGTTGCCTTTGTACATGTTGCTTGCATGTTAATTCTTTGGGACAATTAGCATGCAGTAGACTGAATCACTTTGCTTAATAAAATAAGTCAATAAAGGGATATGGTTGAGTTCTAAAATCCTCAAGATAGGGACCTATTATAGAAAATTGTTGTTTGATCCCTTTGAGAATGAATTTTCAAAGCAGTACTATTACTACAGATGTGTAAGGTGGTATGCAAAAAGGATGCTCCTTTGTAACTTTTGACCCTAAATTAAAGTATTTTGATTAAAGCTTTTAGTAGTTATAACTTGAAAAAAATAGAGCTGCTTTCCATTGAAGATTTGAAATTTTGAAATGTTAAAAATGTAATGCATTAGCATTCTATTTACATCTATTTAACAAAATATGACAAAGCGGTCAAATAAAATCAAATGTATTAAGTACATTAGAGCCAAACTTGTCAGGATTCTACAAAACTTTTTTACTGCTCCAGCCTTGGGCAGACTTTATTGTGTCCGCTATCCAATTGTGAATTTTTAAGTGACTTCAGTCACAGAGTTTCCCCATACCCAACTCAATAATTGAAAACAAAATAATTATCTCCATACTTGAAAAAAAATATGGCTTTATTTCTGTTTTTCCCTGAGAAGTCATTGATCCTTTTACTTATAAGATGCACCAGACCAGACTATTAAGACCTAGGTTCAGTTAAACAGTTTTTTCTTGACTGTTCATTTTCTTTTGATTGACTTTCCAAAGCCTTCTTGTTTTTAAACATAGTTGTATTTTCTCACCATTTCTGTGGAAAAGATAGTGCTAGATCATATCAGTTTGCTGAAGAAAAACAGGCTATTAACTCACTCTTATCTATACTAATTAAGAACATTATGCTAACTTCTATTCAAAATATAAAAGTATGTTTTTTTAAATAGGTGAATTAAATAAAAATACATTTATCTAGTCATTAATTATTAATATGTTGGAATGCTATCATTTGCTTTCACTACTTCAATGTATAAATTCATTATAAGTTGTCCTGTACATTTTCCATTATTAAAATTCTATTGTGAATTCAATTAGCAAATCTTTATATTATAAATGAAAGAAAATATCCTGATCTATGAGCTTTACATTTAGCATGTTTAAGAGATACAAACCCTGTAGTTTATAAACCACAGTTGAAAAGAGTGATATTATTTTTAACTAATATAACACTACTTATTTCTGACATCGATTTCCCTGTATTTGAACAGAGAGTGTTTTTAGAGCTATAAGATAGTAGAAAATATTCAATAAAAATTTTAAAAATATAATACAGATGCGAAAACAGAAGGCCCAGAAAGCGAAGTTCTTTGATGAGGATCACACAGTTAGGTACTGCTCAGGTATGATTCATTTCCTATCTTCCAAAACCATTCTGTTTTCTTTTTCCACACTGTCCCCCTAAATTAACACTTTTCTTGAAATTCAGTTTTTATCAACAAAAAAGTATATTCACTCATTTCATTTTCTCCACAAGTATTCATTAATTAAGTGCTACACACAAGTACTGAGCAAGGTAATTCCAATTGAGTTCTTAAATACACATATTTAATTGCCAGTGATTTTGGGGGAAGCAAACATCTCAAATTAATTGATTGAAAACACAACTCAAGACCTTATTTAAAAGTGCAGCAAGGGCACCATCCTTCAGAGAGAGCCAGTGTACAGTTTGCTTTACAGGGCCTAAGCCGCAGGAAAATAAATAGGGGTGACTAAGTATAAAAAACATGCTTACTTAAGACATTGAATTAGTCACCAGGCTGACGAAGGTAATAGCGAGTTTGTGAGCTGTATGGGTTAAGCAAAGAGCCCATCTAAGGATGATGCTGTCAATCCTCATTCTACCAATGGTAGAAATATCCAACGAAAAATGCTTTATTTATCGTACTATTAGAAATATATGTTTTGAGTGTTATAAACATTTTTTCTTAATCATACAAAGGTTTAGGAAATTCTGGAAGGGAATTATGTATATCTCATTTTTATTTTTCCAAAATTTTAGAATAAAATTTTAAATACATAGCAAATTTGAATGAATTTTACAGTAAACACCCATATATCCAAGATCTAAACATTTTACTATCCTTGTTTTTAAATAAATATGTGTATATATTTGTGTGTATATATACACATCCCTCTTTCCATTTATTGACCTACTTATTTTTTTACTTAAATTTATATTATAGACATTAACTCTTCTTTATTAAAGACTTTGATATATATCAGTGATTAGAGTTTAATATTTATTTAGTATTTTTTCTTTTGATATACATTTTACATACAACAGAAAAGCCAGGTCTGTGTTTTTATTCTTTGAATTTTTGGCAAAAGTGTACACTTGTATAGCAGACATCGAACTGTAGCTCTATCAATTTATAGAATGCCATCGTCTCCTAAGAAATTTCCCTCATGCTTATTTACTATCAATTTCTGCCCCTGTTCCATCTGAGGCTGCCAATGTTCTGATATTTTTCGCCATAATATGAAGAAAATAAAAAGAGGCCACATTTGGGCAGAAGTTTTAAATGCTAAATAATAATTAAAAGCTATAACTCTAACACAAATTAGATATGACTGAAATAATGCTATATTTTATCACAATATACCTGAAGTTATCTATGTATATGTATTTATATCATGTGTGTATATTCAGAATTACATATATTATTTTAAAACATATTTACTTCACTTATATTTCATTGCTAAAAAAATAGAAATTCATCTACTGCAGTTAGTTTATGAGCCACTAAAATTAATCAGTCACACCCAATTTAAGATCTAAAGCAGTATTTCCCTAGTTTATCATCTCTATAACTCACTTCTCTGAGAAGATTAATGATATGCAAACCAGAAATGGCAGAAATAACATTGAAAAGAAGATATTAAAACTCCAATCAGGAAAGGACAGGGTAAAAGAATATATAACTATTGTAATGAATACAAATTTCTCTTGTTTTATCACATTATATTACAGTTTTAACATCTTAAAAATAAACTAATATTTTATCTTTGAAGAATAAGAAGGTAAAAGCTATTCATTTCTACTGAGTTCTACATTCCTGTCGGCACTATAAGCTGTCATGAGTCTTAATACAGGTTCAACAATATGTCACTCATTGTATCAATTCCATTTCATCAGATGAATAGTGGTTGCTTTTTATATTTTTGTATTTATGTTTTATTTTAGATTTATTGATATTTAAGAGACAGGTGTGAATATTTTTTCCCTCACACTAAGCTTGTTCATATTTAAGCGATATTATATTGAAAAGAATCTAAGGCTACATTGCTTGTCCACAGAACTATTTCTTTCTTATGAAGAAGAAATACATTAATCAAATATTAGAGATATGAGGGCAAGAGTATGAATGACTACACCAGATTGTTAGTTTTCATCCCATTTTTAAGCTTAGCTTTAAGGTTCATGGACGTGAACAAGATATGATACAGAAAAGTTAAAGGAAAGAAGAAGGATGAGCAGAAAGCCCTCTTGATTTTGCTCCCACCACACCTAATTTATGATTTTATATATAGTTTGATTCATAAAATTTTGTATAAAATATTTCCGTTGCTTAATAAAATTTAAAATATTGGAATGGATGATCTTAATTACTTAGTGATTTTGTGAATTATGGTTTAGCTAGTTCCAAAAATCAAATTTACCCCCAAAAGATTAAGACTAGCTACAACAAGATACAGACTTTTTTTAAAATTGAGAACAATGCTAAAATCTTTGCATAAGCTAAATTAAACATTTTGGAAGCATAATTGCATTGATTTAGACATTTTTTACAAAAGTGTCAATCAAAGTAAAAGTTGAAATGCGTCTTATCTGTCTATAAGTCTAATATCTTCAATTTGCTAATGAAAAACTTAGGTCCTAATTTTTATGTGCCCAAGTTGCTAAAATCAAATGGCGATAGATTTGGGAATAAAACTCCAGTTTTCTAACAACATATTAAGAATATCTTTTCTGATATGTTTGTTTAAAACATTCTAGCAAAGGCCTTACATACATGTACAAATATTTCCTTCACTCGCCTGTTTCTACCAATTCTCCTGGGTTTAGAGATCCTTTTTAGAAACTTTTTCTTCAACACTGGATATTTCAAATAACTATGTGTTCTCAAAAAACAAAAGGAATACCTTTAATTCTCACTGCAAAATCACAGCCATTATTTAAGTTCTTCATTATAATAAAACGCATCCCCTTTAAACATAAATAGCATTGGGTTTCTTCCTATAGTTCCAACCTTATTTTCTGCCCAGAGTCCCTCTCTTTGGTAAACTGTTCCTCAAGATCTTACAATTTTTCCTTATGATTGATATAATAAAGTCTCATTGACTCCTGAGAAGTCTATATTCATTGTCCCTGAACACATTATTTCTGTGAAATGTTCTGCTGAAAATGGATTGTAACCACCAAGTCATTTAAAGCAAACTGCATATTATGCTCCTTTGGAAATCCACAATGCACAAGCGCATATTAAAGTCTGAGAAATATCCTAAACTTTGCTTAACCTAGAATTTCCCAACTAAATAGACTAGAGAAAACTTTGAACACCTTCTGATCTGGGAAATACAATTTGGGAAACTCTGCTCCAATGGCTTTTAAAATCAATCCTGCTGTACACATCAACTGACTTTGACTTCCATTGAAACTAACAATCTTAAAGATCTGACATAATATCATTATATAGCTATAAGTAATAACGTATTATAAATCAATTTGGTGCTTTTTAGTCAATCTCTACTTCTCTATTTTAAGGTATTTTTTTTTTTTTAGAAAAAGAATGTTGATGTTAGATTTTAAGAATTGCGATACAGGATTTAAGTTACTTGCTGATTTTTAAAACACCATTCCTCAAAGTTTGCTATCAGTAACTAACGTTAATACATCATCAAAGACAAATGTTGAGATGCATCAATTTTTCAATTTTTATTGGGGTAATTTAGATATGGTAAAGTACATGGATCATCATGGTACATTTAAATACATGTGTCCATATGTATACAATCACAGCTTCACTACTCAGATTATTATATCCAAAAAGTGCCTTGCCACGTCTAAACAATACTATCTTTTGAAGGTAATCATTAATGTATATTTTTCACCATAAATTGGGTTTGCTCTAAACTTCATATAAATGAGATCCTACTGTAGGTCTTTACATATGATTTGCTTGCTAAACACTGTGTCTACAGTACTGTTGAAGGTAGCGGAAATATTGTTTTTATTATAATGTCCTATTACATGAATTCGCAATTGGTTATGCGTTCTCTTATTGATGGATATTTGAATTCTTTTCATTTTGGACTATTAAGACATTTTCGTATACTCATTTTTGTTGGACATACACACTTACATCTCTTGGAGTGTAATCGTAAGATCATAAGATTGGTATATGTTTAGCTTTAATAGATAATTCCAAAGAGTTTTCCAAAGTGTTTGTGCCAGCATATTTGGTTTTGTAAAATATTCAGAATGGCTCTTAGAATTATTTTATTTCTAGATTTGTTTTGTCTACCGAGATGGAAAGAAATGAGATGTACGCAGCTGTTATTGCTGCTGTTGACAAATGTTGAGCAAAACAGTTATAGATTAAACAAATGAATACCCATCTTTCAAGAGAAAAAATACTAAAATTAAGGCTCTAAAATTTCTTAATAAGTCCCTTTTTGAAAGTTTAATACAATGTGGATTTATATGCAATATCTGATTCAGAAAAAGGATCCTTCTTCAATTATAAATTTACTCTACTGATAAACAAATCATAAAAGTTTATAATTTAAGTTCTTCTCTAATATATTTTCTTCTTTTGACGTGTAAGGAAACAGTGATTATCTTATAGCTTTTTATACATAACATAAATGACAAAGCTCCTAATAAGTTATTTAAACCAAAATAGCTTCTCAAGTACGGTATTTCATTTTTATAGTCTTTAAAATAAAGTACTTGAAGAAGCTTCCTTCTCTCCTCAGTCCCTGCTAGGACTGAATTAAACATTTTATTTTTGTAATGTTTGCTGATAATTAGGAAAAGATTTTGCTATAGAAAACTTAATTTCTCTGAAAGAGAGCTTTCCTCTGGAAAGTATAACACTTTGTATCAGAGAATTTTGGGATTTCTCAACTGACATCTGACTCCTTATTTGTAGTCTTCAGGGTGGTCCAGATTTTTCAGAAACGCAAAATCAGCTAAGAATCTAAGAAGAGTAAAACAATGACAAAATCAACAAAGCAAAACAAACAGAAAAGCACTGCCCTGCTTCAGTGGTTTTGATTTGTGTTCATTGGAAAACCAGTCTTGTTTGGTCATGTTTTCCCACCTGGACTTCGAGTACAATACGATGCTAAGTGATTAACCAATCACTTTATAACTATCTCATTTTTCTCATAATCTTATATCTATTAATTCTAGAGACTTGCTCAACTTGGCAGTTTATTGAAATTACCTGAGCGTATCAGGTACAAGCCCTTATGGCGCTGAAACACACAGGCTCAGCTATCTTTTGAATTATGTGCCAACTGCTGGAATTACCAAGTTTCTAAATGAAGCTCATGTCGTTTTTTTGTTTGTTTGTTTGTTTTGTTTTTTTAACTTATCAAACTGTAGAAAATGACTGTCTTCATCGGCTTTGGCTGCTGTAACAAAAATACCATAGATGGGGTGGCTTAGGTGACAGATAGGTATTTGTCACAATTCTGAAGGCTGGGAAGTCAACAGCATGCCAGTAGGTGTGCTGTCTGGTGAAAGCTCTCTGACTGGTTCGCAGATGGCAGCCTTCTTGCCGTGTCAAGAGAGGTCCAAGAGAGGGCTAGAGGAAGCAGACTGTGTCGTGTGTCCTCTTACAGGAGCACCAATCCCATTGATGAGGGCTCCATCCTCGGCACTTAGCTACCTCTCAAAGGCTGCACCTCCAAGCGCCATTGCGTTTGGGATTAGGCATCAACAGATGAATATTGGGAAACATAAACATTCAGTCCACAGCAATGATCTCAGATTGACCCATTTCCACATTGGGTTATTACTGGCATCAGAAATGTAAGCCAGGTGGAATGATTGCTGGTAACAAAATGACCATCTGCTGGGGATTTTCTCTCTTACTGGTTATAAATCATAACAGATACTACTGACTTTCAACAGAAAGCGTATATTTAGTGTCTTCATGATAAAACGCTACATAAATGTGCAAAAAAAAAAGATTTTGTATTTCTGTTAAACTTATTTTGTTTTAATGATTTAAGAATATGCCAAGAAGAATTGCAGGTATAAACTGACTCTAAGGGTCTCTAAAGCAGTGGTAATACATTTTGACTGCATGTTAGAATCTAGAAGCAAATATATTTCTGGTCCATTCCCTTAGAAAATTAAAACAGAACTGCTGGGATTGAGCTCTGAACATTACATATATATATATATATAAGTTCGGGGATCGTTCTAAATGTGCAGTTAGGGTAAATAACCACTATACTAATTCTTAGAATTCTGTCTCAAAGAGTTAAATATTAAATAGCCATAAGAATATTTATTTCAAAGAATATTTGTTTCAAGGAATATTTGTTTCAAAAACAATATTAAATATTTTCAATTTAGAAATTATTAACAAGTCATATAATAAGACTATATAAAGAAGGAATATAGAATTCTAGAATATATACAGATTTTTCAATATTTCTAAATTTTAAAAATATCTATGCCTCATATACATATATCTGTATGAAATATACATATATGTATAAAATATACATGTATATGTACAAAATATACATATATGCATAACATATATATAACTTAAATGTGACTAACAAAGAAAAATGTTTTCATATAAAAGGAAACCCACTTTGGTGAAAACTTTATGCTGGTTGTAAATTTTTTTTTACTGCTATAGTTGTTGGAAGATCAAAAGTAATAATAATGCAACAACATTAAGCAGATAGAATGTAAATGTGTGACGTATGAAGTGGTGTTGACTATAATATATATATGTATGTGAATGTGTGTGTGTGTGTGTGTGTGTGTATACACACACACACACACACACATAATATTAGCAGTGGAAAATTACACCTGTATCTGTTCAGCCATAAGCAAGTTCTGGAAGAACGAACCCCAAACAAATAATAAAAACAATTTTCAGAGGGAATGTTTGAATCATCTTTTTAATTGCCAGGTTGTCTGGGGAAAGATGATTACAAACTTTTAATGACATCTTATGTAGAAAGAAGTCCCAGAAGGAGCCAACACCTGTGTTCAGGCCAGGTAGGGTCTGTTTATAGTTAAGAAAATATATTTGGTTTAAGCCACAACTGATAGAAGTTGAAGATTATAAAGCGAGATTTGTATTTAAGACTTAGCTATTCGAAATCTCGATTATCAATATACTTTTATTTAGATATGTATTAGTGCAGAGATTTCAACAGTATATAGTACTTACACATTCAAAGTGATAGATGCTGTATCAAGCAAAAATCTTGAGGTAAATTCTGGGTAGAGTGGAAGTGCATAGGATAGTCATTCAGTCTGGTCTCAGGGAATGGGGTAAGTGAAGAAAAAACTTAGCTGAATCTTGAAATAAAAAATGTTGCTGTTACTTAGTAAAACAAAGGGGCAAAAGTGTTCTAAGTAGGAGGAAAGACATACTCAAAGACTCAGAGACTGAGTTTAATATTTTCAAGGATTAAATGTTTTCAACGTGTAGGAAAATAAGAGGCAGTTACTCAGCTTAAAGAGATGAGAAGCGAAGAGGTAAAGGAGGTACCATAAAAGATAGTAAAACTTTTGGGTATTATTCTAGGAATTACAAGGAGCCAACGAAAAGATTCAAAAGGAAGAAATAATACAAGTTTTAATTTTATACCTTATATGTTAATAAATATTTTGGTAAATTTTAATGAAACATTATTTTGTAAAGAAGCAAACTGTTACCATTCTTCAGTTAATCATACTTTAGAAAGGCTAGCTATTCTGCACAATAATCTGAAGTACAAATTGCACTGTAATTTAGGTAGAAGCTAAGCCTTCTTGAAAATTAACAATAATACTACAAACCCACTCACTTAAGGCAGTGGTTCAGAAACTGTGGTCCTAAGATCAACCCTATCAGCATCCCATGGAAACGTGTTAGAAATGTGAATTCCCAGATCCCACTCAGATCTACTAAATCAACCTTCTTGATAATTCTGATTCAGGATAAAATTTGAGAATGACTGCCTTAAGGGAAAAGCATGAGTTAAAATGTTCAGTTTTCTTTATTTGAAGATTTAAACATAAAAATAGATTCCTTTTTACCCCCCCAAATTAAATAAAAATTTCTAATAATAGTATCTACAAATTTTAATTATCAGTGTTCCTTCTTTTAACAGAAGGTAGTTGGCTTACAATATATTATGTCTTTGGGCATGTTAAAAATGATCTAGTTTGCCAGACGATTGTGTTTTTTTGATGGAATACTTTCAAATATGACAGTTGAAGTCATTCGCTTTATAGTAAGTTACTTTGAGTAACTTGCAAGCACCTATAAGTAGATAAAACTCTTCATTGAAGATTTGAATACACACTATTTTTGTACTAAAATGTATGTCCTTATAGCTTTCAATTACTGGTGCTAATTCAGGCAGCACTGTGGAATATTCATAAAATCATTAGTATTCTTTCCTCAGAAAAGCCTTTGAAATAGTTGAAGATGACTGTCATTCCCTAAAAATGCTCCATTCCTCAAGCCAAAAATCTCCAGTTCTGTTAGCCATTATTCATATGACTTGACATCAAGTCCCTGTGCCTTCTTAATGACTCTGTTAATGCAGCCCATTGTGTTCCTTCTCTGTGAAGGGTGATGCCTGGAACACACTCTGTTCTCACGGGTGATCTCCCCACAACTAAGCTCAAACTTCCTTCTGGATATGACATTTGTATCAAAGTACTTAAGTTATCAATGACAAATTAGTTGTTTCCTTTCCCTTTATTTCCATCTTATTAAAGATGATTCACATTGGGACTTCAGAATCTGTAAACTAAAATCTTTAAAAAATGTTTTTGTTTTTTAGTTTCTTTTTTTTTTTTTTTTGAAGAGGGGAAGAGTGATTTTTTTTTTCTACCATGTTGTTAAGTCAGGCAATTTTATTGTGAATTCAGTGGACTGTGTGTATTGAGAGTTAAACCAGTATCTTCCCTTTACTTTTTTATTAAAGATCAAAAATCCCTGTTTTATTCTTTTTTTTCCCACCGCAATTCATGTTATCCTCAAATCTATATGTCATCTTGTATATATTTATCTAAGACAATGCCCACAATTTAGAAAATGTTGATATAATTGTAGATATTGCAAGTGTGAATGATTATGAATGAAGTAGAGGCAAGGACACTTCGTTGTTCTAGAATCAACCATGCCGTTCAGCATTCCATAATGACATTATAAAACCAAAGTGTGCAATACTTTCCTGAAGCGGAGATCTACTCTCTCTCTCCTTGTGATCACTTTGAAAAGGGGAAATAAAAAATTATTATATGTTGATTTCCACTTAATCAATCCATTCTACTTTCTATAGCCTCAGCCCCTGTGTGTATCAGGCCTGTCATTCAGGGCTTTTGAAAATTCGTTTGGAAATAATTTAAAGTCTTCCTTCTCTGATTGATAAATATGGGCTTTTATTTATTTTTTTTTTTAGAGGAGGGGGAGTGGGGGGATGAAATTCATTTAAACCATGAAATCTGAACTATATCGAAACAGGGATATTCAGCCTTTATAATCCCTTTAGTCTTCCTGGGCTTTTACCTGTTACCAATATTTTTCTAAGGTTTTATTGTCTTTGTGGAAACCAAACAAAGCAAAAGCAAACTAAAGATTTTTTTTTTTCTTCATGGCAGTCATCAAGATAACAGACTTGTTATTTGCTTTTTCCCCCAAATGCAAGTAAAAGTATAATCCAATAAATAGCCAAAGAGATTTATGTTCAGCTAACTTTCATTAATTGGAATAATCTTACATAAGCCACTCTAAGAAATTATCATGGCAGTGTTTCAGTTAGGCAGAATTTGAATTACTTTTTTTTTTTTCATTCGGAGATAAGGTAGTCACCATGGTGAAAAGCATGGAGATCTGCAGAGTTCTGAAATTTCTGATTTCCTCAGATTTGGTCATCAGTAAAGTCCTCATAGATACAAATAAAAAATTTTCTATCAGAAGTGAATTATCACTTTAAAACATTCAAAAAATAGTCTTCTTGGTAATTCACAAGATATATGGTATTATTTATATACTCGAATTTAACCAAATATTTAGAGACTTTATTTCATTTAACCATAGAACATTGCTAAAATACTCACTTCATCTTTTAAAATCTAAAATTATGTTATTATTTTCCTAAAGGGAAGTGTTTGTTGAATGCAGAGGAATAAAGTTTTGAGCTCTTTGAAAAAAGATAAAAATCTATGACTCTCAGATCAATAAACATTTTGAAAGACATAGGAAAACCAGAAGAGGAAAATAACCACCCCCCAGGCAAAATACATTTGGATTAAACCCCAAAGATTGCCATAAATTCAGCATTTAAAAAAAAGTCATAAAAAGAGATTTACATTTCAGAGAGTATCAATTTTCAAAAGCATCCCATAGAGATATAATGCTTTAAAAAAATAATAGCATGCTACATATTTATTATGGTAGAACTGAAAGTTTTATAAATACCTTATATATTGTTAATGTTACCAGTGGAATACTAGGTCAGGACATAAATGAATAAACAAATTCCACGATCAAAATTGAAGTTACAGAAAGAACAGCATAAATAAGTGGGGGAGGGGTGGTTCTCAGAGGAAATGGGAAAAGGAGGGAGAGAGGTGGAGATAATGTAAAAAAAAAAAAAAAAAAATTCTGAGGGTTTTTTGCCCTTCATCTATGTTACAAAATTTTGGATTTAGTCTGGTGCCTTGAGAAATTAGATACGTAAAGCATGTATTTTGGTAATGATTGAGTAAAGAACACGTTAAATGTATTAAACTTTAAGGGAGAGAGGGAAAAGAATATGAAATATTATATCTAGCATCTACATTGACAGTGCCCTGAGGCTAATGGCTCATTCAGATTCAGAGACCACCTGCTTAACATGCTGTCATTTTTTGCAAAACAGTGATTACATTTACTTTTTTTTTGTTTTTACCTTGCTTCAAGAGTCCCTACTTAATGTAACTATGACAGTTTGTGATGTAAATTAAATTCTGAAATTTTGTAGAACAAAATCACATAGCATGAGTTGAATAGTTCAAAGGTATGAACTTCAAGGCTGTGTATTTTAGTATTCAGGAGACCGAATCCTTGGAGGGAGAATGAAACATCATCCAAGTGACAGAACTATTCATTGGCAAGGCCACCATGACAGGGCAGGAGTTGTGGGTGCCACATCCCATACCACACAAATACTATCACCTTTCTTTTCCTCATCCTCCCCTGATAATTTGTCCAGTTAATGCATCTCATGCTTTAGTGCCTGGCCAATGATCATATACAGCAGATACACTTAAGAGATACAGAGATATAGAGATAGAGAGAGATAGAGATAGAGAGAGATAGGGATAGAGATAGAGATATACAGATAGATAGAGATACAGTTTTGAAGATACAGTTAGCCATAGATATAGATGGAGATATATGAAAGATTATACTGGCTAATATAATTGGAAGAAACTAAAATGAATGTATTTGATTTTTGTTCAAAATTGTTAAAAACAGGATTTTTCAAATTTCCTAATATTAAAGCTAAAATTAACCTTGTTATTAGTATTAATTTTATTTCCTTTAATAATATTAAGAATTTTTTTATCTATTGGATACATGGTGCCACACGTTTTGTAAACTTGATTTCTAAGAGGTTTACATATTTGTTATTTTAAAGCAGTTTGTTTCGATAACATTTTAAATTTAGAAATTTTAGTGCTCTATTTTATTTTATTATCAGTTTGAAGTATAGAGTAATTGGATAAACATTTATATAGTTTATGAAACAATCCCCCTGATTTCTCTATCTTCCCTCTGGCTCTACACACAGCCATCACATTGCTGCTGTCTGCTGACTGCATTCCCATCCCAGGACCATTTATCAGCTACTAATCTGCTTCTTTCACTCTTCACCACTTTCTTCTGAGCCCCCACTCCACGCTCCTCTCTGTTTGTGAATCTGTTCTCAATGAGTGTGTACTTCTTGTTCCTTAGATTCCGCATGTAAGTGAAATCACGTGGTATTTATCTTTCTCTGTCGGACTTATTTCACTCAGCATAATAACCTCTAGGCCGATCCATGTCATTGCGAATGGTAGGATTTCATTTTATTTTTTTTTATGGCTGAGTAACATCCCTTTGTATATATGAACCATAACTTCTTCATCCAATCATCTGTTGATGGGCATTTAGGTTACTCTCATATCTTGGCTATTGGAAATACTGCTGTCATGAACACAGGGGTGCGTACATCTTTACAAGTTATTGTTTTGGTTTTCTTTGTATAAATGCCCAGAAGTGCAATGACTGGGTCAAAATATATTAAAATATTACTTGAAAGTGTATGAAGTTTATCTAGATAATTGTAATTAATTTTGTAATTAATTTTTGTCATGGATTCTCCTATTGGTTCATCTATATTTTCAGTCGACACTCTTGTCGACTAAAATGAAATCTCTTCCCTAAAGTTGTGATGTTTTGAATTAGCTCATTAATTACTTTCAGTAAAGCTCTGCTATCTTACACAAGCTAATTGAATGAAAGCACGTGTCTATCTGACACAAAACTTTGTTCACTTAAAGGGAGGCAATATTTTATATCCTAAAGCGAAATTATCTCCGTTTTTATTGTGCTTTGATGAAGTGACGTATATAACATTCATGCCTGAGAGGATTAGAATGTGTCATGTGGTCGTGACTGCTCATTGGATTTTATGATTTCAACATTTTAAAGACTTTCATTACACTTGCTTAGCCATTAAAATCAAGATAGTCATCAAGTAAATGTTAGTAGCCATATGTTCTCTGTATGTTTTCAATAGAACTATATTAATTCAATATTGCAAAAGATCATGTCCACACATTCTGTTCAAAGTGTAAAAAAGGATAAAATGGCATATTCTCTCTGACGCGAATATCCTTATAACAAGCTTTTTTTCCAGACAAATGTCTCACAAAACACTTGCCTTTGAGTAAGCACTAAAAACTGTCAGCAGCTTTTACTGATATCACTCATTTAGCAGGCTTATAAAAATCTCACTGTAGGGTGTCTTCAGAATTATCATTATATCTGTATTCGATATTGATTTACTTTGCAGTATGTACTGAAGCATTGCTTCAGTGGTTAGTTTCTGAGTGTGTTTGGATGTCGTATGAAGTTGAACAAGTGAAAGTACATTTCACTTTGCCTCAAAAAAAAAGGAGAAAAGAAAAGAAAAAAAAATGTATTATGTATCCTGGGCTTGAGTAGGTATGATTTAAATTTAATAAAATATGTGGATTTGTGTGTTTAATATGCTGTGAACCCTGAGCTCTCACAGTTAATGTGTTGATGTCCCGGGTTTGCAAATTCAAAAGATTCTGGGAACTAAATAAGTGATGTAAATGAATGATTGGACGTGATGAGTAATATAAGAAACTAGATTGCTTAGAGGAAAAAGAGAGCGTTAAACACCTTCTTTCTTATTGAATTTGAAAATATAAAAAACTTAATTGTTTCTCCTGAAATTTGGACAAAGAATAAATCAAATAAAATGAAAAATAAGCAATTTATAAAGTACAAGCAGAAATTAATATAGTAGAGAGAAATTCATGGAATAAGAAAAGATTCTGAAAATCTGTTTCCTTAACTTATTAATAAAATATATAATCCCTTTTTAAGCCTGACCAGTGAAATATGCCAATAATTATAAGGAATATCAGGAGAAACACAAAGAATCATACGCAATTCTTACTGCAATCCGATCGTGGCAGTTTGAAAATTTAGACAACATTCATGATATCTTAGAATAATGCAGATTTTCCAAATCAGCTCAAATGACAGTAGAAAACGTTTCCAACTACTATAAAAGAGATTGGAAAGGAGATTAGGGAACAATGCTGAGGAAGGGACCAGGACCAGATGGCCCCACAGCTGAGCTGTCTATTTGACTCCTTAACGATTTAACTTTTAAAAGCCAGAAAATGCCAATGGTATTACAATAATTCATCTTTTTAAATTTTGGTGTGAAATATCTTGATTTTAGAATGTTGAAATTAATTCACCTTTTAAAAATCTGGGCTCAAAATATTTTGCAAATATATTGGTCATTTGTTAGAAATGTATCATTAAGCAGGCTGCTTATTGGTTACTGAACTCTGTTTAGAAATCTTTGAAGTGTGTATTCTTATAAATCCTTCTGCCTGAGAAACTGTGTGTGTGTGTGTGTATGTAGAGAGAGAGAAAGAGAGAGAGAGAGAAAGAAATAGAAGAGGATTAAGTAATTACTTTTCTAGTTCTATTTTCATATTATCTACATGTTTTTTTAGTTCATAGTATCTATGGACAACATAATTCCATACTGTAAATGAATTCTTTTTTACCAAATTAGTATGTTAGCTCTATGGCATTGTTACATAATAAAGGGAATTTTTATTTTGCAGTGCCTCCTTAGAAATGAAGGAAGAATCTAACAACTTTTATATTGCCTGATGCCCTTGAGAAAAGTGTGAGATTTGTTTCCCACCTTTATCTATATACATATATATTTGCCTTTGGGCGGCAAAGACAAAAAAAAAAAATGGCTGTGTTTTATTTGCCAGATATTGTTTGATTTATCTTTTGGGTCCTGTTCACCGACAGAGAGAATCACTTTACAAATTGGCCCTTGACTAAGCAAATGCCAGGCCAGGAATAAATAAGAATTAAATTGTTCTGACTGGATACGTGCCCCTGATCTGCTTCGTTAGCACAGGGCCTTCCCCCAGTGGCCCTGTGAACTCCTAGTTTCGCTCTGATCCATGACACTGTGTCAGATGTGATCTGCTCTACTGGAGACTTTGCTCGTTAAGAGCATTTTGGTGCCGCTGACCCAGGAAAACTCTGGTTTTGTGTAAACTCCAACATGGCAGGCCCTTGAGATGTTGGCATTAGATGAGGAGTGATTCAATATTCATCTCTGAAAGAATTAGAATGTCTTGGAAAGTGGAGATTATTTAGAGGGCGGGGATAAAAATACGCTCTAAAATTAACTTTTCAGCTTAATCCACCTAATGTTACATTCGATCTTGGAATCTTAATTAAAAAAAAAAATCCCATGGACGTAATTCACGTGGATTAATTTTGTATTAAACAACAAGGCTGCTTTGTGCTTAGTTCACAACGTTTTTAAATTTTGGCAATTTAAATGCCTTAGGACCCTTTTAGGCCATTTATTTAGAACTTTCAGTTAAACAAGTTGTGCTAGAAACTCCATTTAGTCTACTGCACAAATTTGTCAAATTCATACTAAAAACTTCAATGAAAGATGACGCGTGAAAATTTGGAAGCATGTACAATTTTAATTTAAAAATCTTTATACTCAAAGTAAAAAGTAATAATTTAGATACAAGATAATGAAATGTATCACACAAAAAACTGTTAAACTTGGAAAAATGGATTGTTTTATAATTAATTTTAGGGGAAATATCAATTTATGGTACGTGGAATGAACCACTAGAATAAACCTCTCCTGCAGAATTTTCTTGATTGGTGCCTTACTTCAGTACTCATAGAGCAATGAATAGCAGATTCCCAATCCTCCGCTCTCTTTTAATTTGTGATTATAGAATTTTGTGCACAGAGGGGAAATACCTCTTTAAAACCCTCGAGCAATTAGCCTATCCCCTGCAGCATGAGATTTATTTGTTCATGCCCATATTAGGACACACATTAAATACATTCAGAATAAATTCTTCCACCATCTGCCATAAAAATGAATATAATAAAACATGTAAGTAAAATTATCTCTAAAGAGGATTGAAATAAATTATATCTGAAAGGGTGTGGGAAACTGACACAAATAATCTCAGTATTATTTTGTTTAAAGAGATGTTACTGAATGATGAACAAGATATTTATAAGTTCACGTCGAACAGCACAGATAAATGTTATTTTGGGGGAGAGTGGTATAGTTTTCAGGATTGCAATTTGTGTCATTTTACTTTTAGAAAAAAGTTATGATACTTCAGGAGTGTATACATTGCCTTTTCCATCAATTAATATCATCTTTGGCCTCCTATAATCTTTAATTATTATTTTCTTAAGGTGTACACTATAATCTGTCTCTTCACCCAATCTGTCGTGTTTCTAAAACCAACAACAGTTTCTGGCTTCTCATACCACACACTAGCATTACATCAAATCAAAGTATCCTTTATTGTCCTACAAGTGCTTCCCAACTTGATGGCATTGCATGTTCATATTAGGTAATTTTTCTTCTATTCTTTCATTTTTCTCAAATAAATTAAGCTTTTATAACTTCTGCTCGCATTCTCATTTCTATAATTTTTCTCTTTGGAAATTAAAGTACTTCGAAGTTGCCCAACTCTTATGCTGAAGAATGTATGATAATTCACCAATTAAATGGTAATTGTACCATATCTAGATATTTACTCATGTCATTTTAGGGGCAATTAAATATGAATAGCTTTATTCTATTTTTATTTGTATTGGATTTTTAAAAATTTATAAATATATGTAATAGTACAAAATATATAACGATATTCTGGGCTCTTAACCACTTAAAGAGACATTGACATTTTCCAGATTGGTTTCACATTTCTTTTGTTCAAAATAGGGAAGGGAACCCCCAAACCCTCTGTTCATTTCTATATTCTTCTCCGCCTCATCTCCAGAAGTCATATTCCTATACTGTAATGCGACTACCTCTCTGAGAACACAAGTCTATATACCCAGAAGGAGACACGTTGAGTTCTGTTAGTCGTGGAATTCATCTTGGATGACGTTCATTGTATGAATTCAGTCGTAATCTCGACTTGTTCTACCTGAAAGCTAAATTAGAAAGTTAACCACCACCTCCAATACCTTGTGTAAAACTGTATGAGAAAGGTAGATTAGTTAATATGAAAGAAAATTGGTTGCTGTTTATAATAGGCACAGAATAGAGAAAGGCAGAAAACACAGACATTTTCTATAGTTTGTAATTGAGCACATTATCAATTTTTATGTTTTCTGGAACCTTCAATAATACCTCAGCCATCAGAGTTCTGTTATTGTTATATTCCCCAGTAGGATGGCCTCAAATTTCTTTTCTGAAGTTCTTGAGTTCTTTGTGATTTTTTTTTTCTGTATCAGCTTGCTATAACCTTCCATCATTATTTACCAATGCATGTGAAAATATTATGTTAGTCCAAAGGATTTTCCGAGTTCAAAAGATATGCCTTGTGCCCATAATCCAGTTTTTTGATAATTGTAATCAATCTCCCAGTTTTCATCTTGTTCCTATTGCATGAAGATATATAGTTGTCAAGTGAAAGGTTAGACATCCAATTCAATGGAAGAATTTTTTGTGCCTCAGTGGGAAGATTCTGCCCTTGAATTCTAAAGTAGCATAACTTGAAGTTGGAGAATGAGTGAGTGAAAATTTGAGAGTCTCTTATTAAGTGAAATAGTGAGAAATACCTCTCCCTTGTATTCTGGGTTATGGCAGAACAGCATCATGTATTGCTTACCAATTTATAGCATCTATCTCATCCTGTACCATTAATTCACAAGCCACTGTTTCTACTAGCTGGCAACATCACTAAGTACTCAAAGAAATACACTATTACACCGATCTGTAAAGGGATTTACTTCTGTGCATTGGTGTTTGTGATGAGACCAGTTAATTCCATAGTCATGTTGAGCACTTATCTTACATGACAATTAGTTCTCTGGTCCAGAAGTAATATTGTCTGGGATATACGGCAGTACATAAAGCATTTGGTGAATTCGAAGAAGATGACAATTTTGGAAATACTGCTGACAAGAAAGGTAAATCCATACCAGATTACTGCCAATTCTAGTGTGGAAAATAATGGCCAGCTCCATGATACAATGTGACCAATGGGATCAACTTGCCGCAGGCTGGTCCCTGTAGGTATAGGTGCCATAACAGAGATTTAGTGTTGATCTCTGCTGTTGGCATAGCCACAGTACTTTTTTAAGAGTGCCAGTGATCAACTCACTAGTGCCTTTATAAAGACACTCTGGCCTTTTAGGGGACACCATTAAAGAACCTAAATATGTAGTTAAAGATAAGTCTATTCTAATCATTCTATTCTAATTTAATCTTTTGCACTATATCAAGGAAGTTTAGAACTCTCAACATTATTTAATGTAAAGTACTACTGAGTTTTCTGGTTTTGGTCAGTAAATCAAGCCAAAGGATCAACTATCATATTCTGAAACTAGCCTAATAATCCAGAATACTCACAGTCTCACCTACGTTGAAAAATATCATCTAATCTAAAGACATTTTCATTTCTATCTAGTTCATTACTCTTAGAATTCATCCCCACACGTTCTCCACATTTTTGCTGCTATAAATTGTCAATCTCTTACCATTATTTTGGTTTGTTAGTTACTTCCTCCTCAGTCAGATTTTGTACTTGTTCACTCTAGGGCATGCTGGTTCTGATGCTAAAGGGTAGGAATGGGACACAAATATTGGAAGAGACATGGAGGAGTTAAAAATTCAACTTGTGTTGTAATTCTGCAATCTATAAAATCAGATTCTGAAACTAATTTCTGGCTACATTCGCCCTGTGTTTACACAATATAAGCTATTATTTTAGGGTAGTTCTATCACCTCTTTGGTTATCTCGTCTGAGTACATGGAGCTTTTACAGTATAATTTTCTCCATTTATTCCAGGATAGCCGCCGCTCCAACCTCATTTTTATATTTCTTTTCCCCATCATAATGTTGTAGCTGAGCAACTACTTCATCCACTGAAGACTTGCCTTCAACTGGCACCTTATTCCACATGATATCAGGTGATAATTTAAGTATCCATTTGCCTCACAGCTGAGAAACCAAGAGCTTAGAGATCGTGTATGTTTTATAACGGGCCTTAGCAAACCTATTGAAGCTTTGCCTAAAGATAATACACATCATCTTTCTTCTAGTGAAAAGCAAATCATCCTTCCCTCTACTCTGGAAAGAAACGGTATCTCTAAATTCCAAAACTGTGCACTAGATGAACATCTTTGATAAGATAATTCAGAAAAAGAAGGCAGTTGGTGCCTTATTCATAAATTGTTCAGAACCATCAGAAACCTATAGAGAACTGTGTCACAGCCATAGCTTTTGAGATTTTAGCTACACAAAGTATTCTTGGATTTAACATCCCAGTTGTGGCTTCCGGCTTTTACTCCTCCAGACTTCCCAATTATTTTGCAAGCTTCTGCTACATATTCAAGTATTCGTACTTAAAATACCAAAAAGAGTTTCTGCCCTTTGCTATAGTACATGTCTTAAGTTGGTTTCCTGGAAAGAGAAGTGGGGATAGAGATTTTGGTTCAGGTATCCAATTATTCCACTCTCTTGGGAAAACCATCTTGAAGTAATGAGGACGCAGGATCCAACAGGGTAAGACATTAAACTACAATGAAATTGCAAAAGAGATCTCGGCGAATCCCACAGGGAGTTCTGTAGCTGGGAGGTCTTCCAGGCGTGACTCAATTTGAGACAAATATGGTGGCCTTGTAACCCTGTCATTAACAAGTCTCCACATGTGGCTCTTCCTGTAGAGAGCGTGCAGCATGCACATGGGTGTCTCCTCCTTGCCCTAGTGGGAAATGAGCAGGCATAGGAATGAGAATGAATGAAACATCCATGCTTTCAGCTGTGCCGTTAGTTATAACTTATCTATGACTCAGGACACTGGTGTCTTCTGCCAGCCGCCATAAAACTGTGGCAGACAAACTGGTTAGCTGGCAAGTCCTGTAAATTCTCACGTACTTCATAATTCTTGACATCAGAAAGCTATTGGTTCTGTCACTACAGCTGACTCTCACACCCATGAACCTGATGACCAGACCCTGCACCATGCATCTGTCTGTTGTTTCTGCCCCAGATCATCATGGGGATGATAGCTGGATACTAGAACGCCAATTCTGGCCATCTCAGCTGTCTCAACACTCAGTGTCACCACATTGCTTTCTGGTAGCAATAGCATCAGGAAGGTGACCTCTGCCTCAACAATCAGGTTCCAGATTTCATGCAAGTGAATCCAATTGAGAAAGCGCAATTCTCGCTCAAACCATCATGGAAGAGGAAGTTCGAGAAATATAAATGTTACCTCTTCAGTCTATACAATAAAGAATAGGATGGGAGGTTACCAGTATATAGGCTACATCCTATGTACACCTGGCAAGATTTTGTTTTTGATTCTACTGGACATTAACAATATCTTTGGCCAGAGCCAAATTTTATGTTAATATCTTGCCCAGAATGTTTCTAAGTGCAGAGAGTGCGTATTTAAAACCTGCTCTGTGGGCTTGTGGTTAATATTATATGTTTTAGAGATTCCCCCAATCCCCCAGAAATAAATCAGAGACAGTTGCCTTCTTTTCTTCTTGTTCCGGTGTCTCTAGTCAGATTTTCACTAAGGGTAAAGCCCACTGAAAGTGCAGAGATTTTTGCAGTCATCACAGATAGACACCAATTTTCAGAAGCTCAAGGTTTCACCTCCTGCTCATGTGGGCAATACATCTCAAGCTCCAAAATTGCTGTAGCAAGCAGCTTGCGAGATGTGCAGTATTGGTTTTGACGCTTGCAACTTGATTTTCACTTTTCTTTTTTTCTAGTACCTTTTGTTTCTTTCTTGAAAGCTCAGGTATGCATTTCAATCAAAACGTATTTTTTTCCTCAAATTTCTGTATTCTTGGAGTGTGTGTGTGTGTGTGTGTGTGTATGTGTGTGTGTGTTTCTAATAGATCTGAGCCTAGGCGCCACATTATGCCTATTTTAATCATTTCACCCCACTTAGCATTACATGGTATATATTTCTTTCTTCTTATTTGTTTATGGACGCTAATTTTTGTCTGCTAGGAAATTGGTAATTTACCCTTAATTTTCCCTTTAAAAATGTTTTCTTGATTTCATTATTAGATTATTTGATGTCAGACTTCAGTAATAACTCTCTTGATCAGCTTTGGAGCATTTTCACTTAGATTTGGGACAGATGGAGGAAGGCTGTGATGTAATCTCTGAAAAGTTTCTTTTGGAATATGAACTCCTTGGCAATGTTCTGCTGAGACAATTTCCCATATACCTAAAAACGAAAATAATGGTTTCATTTTATTAAATTAGTATTTTTGTTAATTTCTGATGCTGGTCATTTAGCCATAATGAGAGATAAACAAAGAAAATGTATTATATGACTTGCTTACAAGAAATTCATAATGATAAGGTAGACACTAATTGCAATAATTAAGCAATGAATGCATAGCAGGAGGAACAATTAAGTCTGTTTTACTTTATGGAACGTAATACTAATAATTAAGGTTATATATGTATGTTAATCTATATATGTTAATTCAACAGATATTTATTAAGCCCTTGATACACAGTGTCATTGATAGTCCATATTGAAATTTATAGTCTTTACTGAAAAAATTCTTTGGTCACAGCTGTAAAACGTATGGATCAATTTAAGAATGGACAGAAAACTCACATTAAAAAGAAATAAAATTTAGCAATTATTACTAAGAATACCATCACTTGAACAATAATAAATACCCAAAGAAAACTACAAAACCATGGTTATAAAAAAATAATAAATGCTACTTAGGAAAGGAGAAATGATAAATCTATAAATTACTAAGTAGTGAGCAATATGCTTGTGCCTGGGGAATTACTTGAAGTCACTAAAGGCATAATTTAGAATTACCTAAAATTGGAAAGTAGCTATGTGTAATCAGCTGACTTTGGAAGGCTAATTGTGCTGAACTGATTTAATTTCCTTTTATAGTAGAATAAAAGTTTTCATAAGCAGGAACAACTGAGATAGAAATATAAGTAAAAAGTTAGATTTTTGCATATAAGACTTTCTCATTGACAAGCTGAAAAATATAAAAGGCATTTTATTTTCTTTTAAAATTCCTTAGCTCAAGGTCTCAAAACCATCTAGAGATAACATCTGCATTCCTTTGGAAAAATCTTGGAAATATTACAAATATTTCCTGATTAATCCTATCTTTTTTCTGTAAAAGAGCAGTAGAGCAAAAATATTCAATATTACATGCAAGTATACCAAAATAAATAGAATTTTTATTTAGACCCATTAATTTTTCCCTAATTTTATCCATTACATATTATCTTGACAAAATTAATTCACTAATATAAACTAGTTAATGCTGTCAGCAAGTATTTATTTTTTATATTTGCTATTTTCGTCAATTATTTTCTACATGTTTTTAAATTGGAAGGATATTTTCCAAGTACAGCTGCTTTGGTCCTATGTTTTTCTGCTTCCTAGATACTTGTTGATGTAAATTTTTTCTATTTTTGCAAGGATTAAAGATATATCACAGAAAAATATAATGTAGTTGCCTTTATATACACAGCTTTACTGTGATGTTTGCAATTTAATCGATTAGATAATTTATTTAAACAAAGAATCAAGGAATAGATGAGTTTCCTAAGATGGTCAATGTAAAATACATTTTTTAATCAAAATAATATCATTATATTGAGTTTATATTCATACGAACACACACACAGAGTATTGTGATGATTAACACCAATTTATTAATAGCATGTTAGTCATGGTTCTATACATATATATGTGTATATATTTAAATATATACATATATTTAAAGAGACTTATTACATGAAATTGGCTCACCCAGTTACAGAGGCTGATAAGTCCCAAGATATGCAGAGTAAGTCAGCAAGCTAGAGATCTGGGAGAGCCAATGATGTCACAGCAGTCAGAGGCCGAAGGCCTGAGTATCAGAACTAATGATGTAATATCTACAGTCCAAATGTCAGAAGACTTGAGAACAGGAGGAACCCATGTTTCAGCTGGAGTCTAGAAGGAAGAGAAAACCATGTCCCAGATCTAAGAAAGTCAGGCAGGAGAAATCTTGTCGTCTTCAGAGAAGGTCATCCTTTGTGTTCTCGTCGGGCCTTGGCCTGATTGGGAGGGGCCCACCCACAATGGGGAGGCATTCTACTGCACTGGGTCTCCTGATTCAACTGTTAATCTCATCCAGAAACACCTTCACAGACACACCCAGAATAATGTGTGAACAACTGTCTGGGCTCCCTGTGGCCCAGCCAAGTTGCACATAAAATTAACCATCATATGTACCAGATGTTGATAATAAAAGTGTATCCCTTCTAGCAACAAGCCCCAGATGCAATCAGAAAAACGTCATCCAAAGGTTAGCTTTCATCAAGAATTCTTCATCAGTATATTACATCTCTATTCTAAGAAAAACAAATGGCCTGAGAATGAGGAGAAAGGCATATGAGATAATAAAAAACTGTTTGAAGAAATTTCAGTTGCAAGACCAAAAGAAGGAGGATGAAAATGCTAATGGGGAAATAGCTGAACAATTGTAAAAATTAAGGAAAAAAGATAGAAAAATGTAAGTAAGATAATATCAGGCAAGAGAAAGGGAAATGTATTCCTTAGCTATTTTTTAAATAGATTTATGTAATAAAACATGGATTTAGAAAGTTTACATAGCCTCCCTGAGAGGAAGAATACTTTCAAGAAAACTAGATAGAATTCAGACAAGAAAACATTTTGGTGATGGAGGAACGTAATTTGAGGGCCCTTGACAACATCTGTAAGAAGAGAATCATAAGTAAGCTCTTATAGTTGTTATTATTGCATGTCTTTAGATAACATGAAAAAATTTTAAAATGTTATTGTATGTGGGCAAAAAAAATCTCAGTTGTCTAAAGTCTGTAAGTGAAAATATATGCAGGAGTTTCTTGAATAATACTCATCTTATTCAATGTCCTTTGGTTATTAAGTTGATGAGCAAAAAAAAAAAAAAAAAAAAATAGCTTCCTGTCCAGGGCCATGACCTGTGTGGAGTTTTCATGTGCTGCCCATGAGTCAGTGTTTTTTTTTCACCCCCAGGTACTTTGGTTTCCCGCCACATCCCAGAGATGTGCATGTGAGTTGAACGGGTGTGTTTAAATTGTCCCAGTCTGAGTGATTGTGGGTGTGTGGGGTGCACCCTGCGATGGAAGGACATCCTGTCCAGGGTAGTTCCCACCTCGAGCCCTGAGCTGGTGGGATCTGCTCTGGCCACTGCAATCCTGAACTGAAATAAACGAGTTGGAAAAGATGATCTTACTTGCTCTTATCATCTTTTTAACATGTATGTAGAGTTTACATTTATTGCCGTGTTTAATATTCGAAGGGCTTCAGGTCTTTATTCAGAAGTTTGGTGATATTTTTGTGACCAGAAATATGCCACTGGAACTTAACTTTTGTTTATGTCAGTTAGCCTATTGTAAATTGATTTAGTTACATGTCATTTGACATAAAGTCACAGTTTCCAAGAACCTATCAGTGATGCTAAGGGAAGACTTACTCTGGTTTTAACTTGATTTTACCTTACTCATTAATTGCAAAAGGGTACAAAAGGATGACAACAAAGATAATCTTTAATATTTAGTTATAATAATTCACAATCAATTTCAAAATAATGTCTTATTTAGAAGATATATAAAAATGGATATGAAATTATGGGAAATGTCAGATGTGTGAATGTAAATGTTCCAAGAATATAAAAGAGAAAAAATGTAGATGTTTATTATATGCACTTGAAGGCAGAAAAGCAAATAGACTCTGTTGGATAGGAAAGAAGATTCAAATTTCTTTGAGGAAATTTTAATAGAAATTGAACTAAGCAAAATGCAACATGAACATCCTGAATGTCTGCAAAAGCAGACACTTAAGAATTCCTAATTCTGTATAAATAGACTGCCTGGCTAGTGTATATTCACATTTGAAAGACTGCTCAGCTACTCTTTAGAAATTCAAGTCATGGAGAACAGTAAATTCATGATAATAAAATAATAATTTCTATTTGCTTAATCTATAGTAAAAATATCACTAACTTTATATCAGTGTTGCTAATCAGAAATAACATGCCATATATAAATTAGAAAGATATTTAGATTTCATACATATAATTCAGATAGTTTAGAAAACATTTCTTAAGTAAGTATTAGAATACAAAATAACTACCAATCAGCTCTCACAATAGTGAGTCATTTATCGGTTTGTTAATTAAAATATGTTATTAAGAGAGATGCTCTCATTACCTTCACCATTTCAGCTTTTAAGGCAATTAAAACACAGAAAATTAAAACGTTAAACTTGTAAATAGGTATCGTACTTACTAAACTGAGGAATTATTCCTGTAATTGATGACATCTTTAACCATAATCTCATTTTGTTAATATTACTATATCATGTCAGTTGTTCGCCCCTATCTGCTTGTTCATGAGTGATATCCAGGTTAGGCACGCTTTATAAGAATGTGACTTATCCAATTGCGGGATACCCCATGCTCAGCCAGGCTGCATGGGTTTAAACTATGTCGTTCCTATCTTGAGACTTACTTTTTGAACAAGGGGCCTTGCATTTTTATGTTGCACTAAACCCCGCTGACAGTATAGCTGATGTGGTCCCCAGGCCACAAAACTTCATTTATTTTGGGGCGTCCTGGGGTCAGCACCTCCCTTGTGCTCTCTCTGCTGCTTCTGTCTTTCCGTAAAAAGCTCAAATGGGACAAAGGATATTGTCCCTTGATGCCGCTAATATCAGCTCTCGACACTCTGGGTGCCTGAAACATCTTGTCTGTTGACCTGGAAAGGAGAATAATGACTCCTTGCACACGTCACCTGTATTCCACAGCAGAGCCTCAGAAAAATTTCCCATGTAAACAAGCGTCTTTTAAATTCATTACTTCCTCTGCCTCTCTTCCACAGCGATGAGGAAGACTTGGTCACATTTCCTCCGTTATCACAGTGACTGCTCTTTTGCCTTTCATCGTTTCTATATTCCTCATCCTTATCCTTTCTTTATCCTCTTCTCGTGTGTTTTCTTCTTCTTCTTCTTCTTCTTTTTTTATTGTGGCATCTTTTTGCCTTATTTTTAATCAGAACCTTTCATTTACTTCCAGCAAATAAACAAGCAAGCAAAATAACTCAAAACCACCAAAGATATATATATCATATATATATATATATGATATCATCTTATATATATATGCTATCTATATATATGACATATATATAAGATATTATATATATGACATATATAAGATATAAGATATATATCATATGTATATAAGATATATATATATATATTAAACTCATGTGAAATAAATGGTTAGAAATGGAAGAACATTGCTCATCTTCCTTCTTCAGAAATACTCAAGGCCCAATTCAGATGTTGAAAAGTTACTTTGTTACAGAGGCATAAATTGAATTTTAATTCCCTAAATAAATATAAACCAGTAGTTAGCTTATGAGTATTTAAAAGGGGAGTGTGTCAGCTCTCTGGAGTGTTTATGACAGAAACAGTGTGTAATTTTCTTTCCTTTCTTTTCTTTTTTTATGTAACAATGCGTTGGTACCGAGCAACAAATATCACTCAAGTCGACTCGTTCCACTTGATAAAAATGGGCACACGCCCTTACTCTGATAGAGGTGCTGTAACAAAACGCCACAAACCGGGTGACTTAAAACAACAGAAATATATTGTCTAGCAGAACTGGAGGCTAAATGACTGAGATCAAGGTATGAGCAGACTTGCTTCCTCCTGAGTCCTGCGAAGGAAAATTTGTGCCAGACCTTGCTCCTTTCTCTGGAGGTTTGCTGGCAGTCTTCGGTGTTCTTCGTTATTGGTATTCTCTCTCTGTAGCTTTATATCATATTCCTTCTATACATGTGCGTATCCAAATTTCCCCCTTTCCTAAGCACACTAGTCATATTGGTTTAGGGCCCACCCGACGACCTCATTTAAACGAATTACCTCTGTAAAGGTTACATTCTAAGGTATAGAGCTTAGGATTCTAATATATCTCTTTTTGAGAGATACGTTTCAATCTATAACAGATGTCAACAGAAATAAGAGGGGAAGGAACATTGGAAGAAAAAAGTAAAGATTTTTAATACCTTATTATGATGTGAATTGGTGCTTATTTTTTAAAAAAATGTTAATGGAAAATAATATAGTTTTACAAATATGAAGTGAAATATACATCCTTTCTGTTCTCTGATTTATAATTTTGATTCTGAGAAACTGGATATATCTATATTGAGGCAAGAATATCTCTGTCAGGAATTTCATTACATTTAGATAATTATCAATAGAAGACCACTTATCTGTCATAATGTTTAAATATGATGGAATCTGTTGAAAAGTGGTCTTAAATAAATCCTTTTTTTCATGACAAAGGTGTTGAACAAGATCCATGACAGATCTCATGATGCAGTATTTTATAAACTGTAGAAATAGGTAATAAGTTTTCAAAAGAAAAATGATAACAATTAAATATCAATTTGGAATTCAACAGTGTAATAGGAGGAAGTCCTATGGACCTAACAAGAACAAAAGCAAGGACAAAGCTGGTTTAAGAAATAAAACACGACTGTTACAATCCGTGCCAACTGAGAAACTCCAGATCAAGGAGAAAGGCTTTTCGAAAGCGAAATTAGTCCAGATGGGATGGAGTAGACTTACAAACTTGGATAGCCTATGGCTACACATTGTAATTTTACTTCGTTTGCCACATCGAAAACCAATGGTTTAAAACAATTGCTTTACAGCCATCAGTTTAAAATGAAGTAATTTCACATCAAAAAAAGAAGAAAAATTATAATTAATTATCACATTTTTCAATATTGATATTATAAAAGGATGTTTTGAATTGTAAATATTTTGGGAAAAGCAGCCAGAGGGGTATTTCTATCACATTATAGTATTTTTTTTTTTTTTAGGGTTTAGTGTCTCAATGTAGCCAAACAGGATATTAGCCACCTGACAATTTCTTTTATGACTGAAGACTCTACATGATAGCTCTAGAATCTTTTGCTTTACAGTCATTGTCTCACTGAGAATGTCATAGTGTTATATAGCTTTGCTAAATAGCCTATCCCATCCTGTCTTTTTTGGTGAGAGGACAGCTCATAGGAAGGAACAAGGCTTGTTAAAATCTAACATGATGGCAGATGTAACTCAGATCCGAAAATGACCAACATCAGAATGCAAAAATTGAAGTAAATGGATGTTACCCTAATAAAAAAAAATCTGTGACAGTGTGAATGGGACATAGATAATATTATGGTAAGTGAAATAAGTCAGACAGAGCGGAACTAAGACAATATGACTTCACTTGTATGTGAATTTAGAAAAAAAAACAGACAAAAAACAAACAAGAAACAAATCTATATAATAATAATAATAATAAAAAATCTATTCTTTGCCAGATAAAAAGAAGGTGGGATGGGCAACGGTGAAGAGGATTAGAAAGTACAAACTGCCAGTGATAAAAGTAGTCATCGTCATGTAAGGTGCAGCATAGGGAATACAGGCAATAATTTAGTAATAAATATGAATAGTGACACTGTTTGTTTCTTCTATATATCAGGTAGATCACTACAACTCCCAGCTCTGAAAAAGTGGCCTATGAGGAATGTGTTCTGTGTGACACATTGGCAGAATCCCCCTCATCACCAAAGGCGGGTGCTCCGGGGGTGACGACTGTGTGGGTCATGTGCACCCTTCTGTCGTAGTTGGGTTGTGTCTTCTGTAGATACTCTAATGGGGGGCCAGGCCATGGATGTGGCTGTCAGGTATGCTGGTGCTCTTTCCCTGGAGCAGGGGCTGTTTTTTGGGGGGTGGGGGAGAGGGTGGGGAGGTGCTGGCCTTCAACAAGGCTACCCGCCAGATGAGGTGGGATTGGTTCCTCTTGACAGGGGCGCCTGTGCCTGCTTAGGCTGCCCATCACGTGTGACACAGTGGTCAGGGCAGGGGCACTAGGTAGGGAATCTAGTGCCAGCTGAGGTCACTTGCCAAAAGTGGTGGTGTGGGCGCCCCTTGAGATGGGCTCCAGCCAGGGCTGGGCAAGTAGTGTTGAAATAGACAATGTCAAAAATGGTGCCTACCAGTTCCAGGCCAGCTAGCTGAAAGGAAAATTAAACACACACACACACACACACACACACACACACACACACACACACAAATTGGTGGCCACCAGCACTTCCATCCCCATAGAAAGTTCTAACAGATCCCTGCTCCTCTGGCACTCGTCCTAAATTTAGTCAATATGGCTTCTTCCTATGTGACCCGGACACTTTTTAAGCTGCTACCTCCAGGCTGGGATGCAGAGTGAGTGAGTTTATGTGCGAGCCCTTTAAGATGCTGTATCTTGGTTTCCTACAGCCCTTTGACTTTGCTGGATATAAACACCATTAGTGTTCAAAGCCAGATAGTATGGAGCCTCTTCTTTCTGGTGCAGGTCTACCAGGCTGAAGAGCCTGATGTGAGGCTGGGACCCTTTGTTCCGCAGGAGGGACCTCTGAAACCGTGACACCACTCCTGATTGTACACTGCGTCAGGGGTGTGGGGCCTGGGTACACGTGTCTCTGCTTCTCTCCATCTCTATGTGGCTTTTCTTAATATCTTTAGTTGTCGCAAATTTGCTCTGCTCCTCTTCATGACGTTCTCAGAGACAGTTAACTGTTCTATAAGCAGTTGTGGTTTGAATGTGTTCATGGAAAGCGGTGACATCACGGTCGTCCTCCTCTGTTATCTTGACCTTTCCTTGCAACTATAATTTTTAAGGGAATTATGAGATGAAAGACATTTAGAGACAAGAAAAACTAGCAGAACAGAAAATTATTAACTGAATTCCACATGAACACAAGCTAAGTGATTGTAATCTTCAATTGTGGTGTATTTTTATTCCATATTTTCAATACAATTTTGAGAGAAATGATACTAAATGGCTCTTATGAAGAATTTATTTAAAGCTATGGTAGATGAAGCACGTTGAATGGATGTGCCCCTTTAAAGTGGAATCCAAGGAAGTCTGTAGTTTAACAAGTCCCAAGGGACTCATGCACATAAAATTTGAGAAATTTGATTTTTTTCCCCAGACCTATGACCTTTATGCAATAGTCAGACATCTGTGGATAAGTTTCAAATCTCTTAACCTTGATCTTCTTTGCAGGTCATCACTCTCCATAGACCACTTAAATTTGAATCATAACCTTGCCTTGTCTTCCTTATGTTTATAGACATAACCCACTCTTGTTTGAATTATAAATTATGTTTTTTATAGACTACTATTAGCATTCCTATTTCACTGTGACTTTTCCTGAACTTCGTAATTGTGCACTGACTTGGTGGACTAATATGATATTATGGTAATCTGAACCAGAATGTGGTTTTCACATTGTACTCGAAAATGGTGATATTGAATAGACATGAAAAATAACAATAATTGAAATTATTTTTATTTCAATGTTCTTCTCAATTTCCAATATAAGGCTATAATTTAGAGCTTTAAATTTAACAAGATTATTCTATTTCAATTCAATTTTTATTTGACTCTGAAATAAGTTTAAACTGCTTTAACACAACAGTAGCACTAATATGTAAGAATATATAAGTTCTACTATATGTGATGTTCTGTTGCTAATATTTCAGTAATGAGAACTGAAAAAATTGACTATTAATAAGTATCAGAAATTTATACATGTCTCCTGGGTTTTTCTCTTTTCTTTCTTCACTTCTGTTGTATCACAAATATTAGCCACTCAAAGGCTTTGGGATTTAAATACCAAATAGTTTTAGATTATCTGACTTCTGATACTTTCTCAGACTTTTAGAAATGTTGACTATTATTTAAAAGATATGGATGTGGCTTTCCAACTATTTAATAAGTTTAAATGTGATAAGATTTCTAACTATTTTTTGGAAGATTTCCTTAATTATTTTGAGGTGTTATTTGTTTTCTTAAATTAGAAATTGATTGAATTACACCTGTTCAAAGAACAAAGAATTAGTGAACTTGCTTTCTAATACAATTAATTATGTTTGTTGTTTTTGATGTAATTATGAATTATATAATTAAAAGCCTATAGGTGGATTGATTTGGTTTTTTCCCTTCTAATTGAGTGAATATATCACACCTTCTTTTAATTATTTGTTGACTCAAAGGAAATAGTATATCTTCCTTGTATTACTAGAAATCTAAATTTAAATTGTATGTCAATATAAAAAAAAATCTAATTGAATAGATACCAGTTGAAAATCTAAAGTTGATCAAATTGATCTTACTTTTGGAAAACTAGCATATAGGTCTGATCTATTTCTCTGTCACTTGATATCCTTGCTTTTTTTTTTAGGGCCAATGATTCAGACACAACTTCTATATTTCCCAACCTAGCCTTGCTCCTAACTCTTGGAAATGGGCTTGTTTCCTTACCACTTACATCAAAGAATGGATAGTATAGGTTCCTCGTCTCTCACTATCCACATATACTTCATTACCTACACTAATTCTCAAAGTCATATGTGTGTGTGTGTGTACACCTTATCTAATCTATAACTATAAATGGAATTAAGTAATGTTACACAAACATATGCAAATTGTTAAATACTAAAATTTTCTCATAATGTCACACTATTTCAGAGGACACCTGTGGCATTCTGCCTTGCCATTGCCAATATCATGGCATTATATCTTTCAAATATAAAAGCGTGTTGAATATAAAATGTATTAAATATAAAAAATGTATTGAATATAAAGCTAACTTTTAAAGAGCAATTATTGGAATGTTTAATAAACTTATGGGTGCATTTTTATCATCTCTTTAAGCATAATTATCCAATTAGTTGTAAATATATTTAAGTTTACACAGTGGTCTATGCAAATAAAAAACATTAAAATAATAGAAAATTATTAATACTTAATTTAAAAAAATTAGTTTTTGACAGTATGAAAAATTTGGTAAATTATTCCTAGATACGTTTTTGCTTTAATTTTAGCTCAGGAGAGGTTTTTGTTTGTTTTTTTTCCAATCATTTAATGGCAGAGGATATGGAGAGCTTATCAGGATAGCAACCATCTATGAGTAGAGCTCTTGAGGGAAATCTAGATTAAAAATAAATAAGCAGAGGGAAAGCTTTTAAAATCCTACTAGAAAGCTATGATTTAGTGAAATGAGGTTCCTGGAATTTAAATTAGATAAAAATAGAAACTGCCTGTCAGGAGCTTTTAGCCTTAGTGCTAATTGGGCAGGTGGGCCACACACTCCAGCTGGCTCTTCCACCCCCTCAGGACCTATTTGCAACCTGCAGCACGTAGGTTTTTTTTTATATTAAGCAGCCGTTTAAATTCTATGCTGCTGCAGACACACAATATCAAATGTCTTCATGTATCAATATGTTTACCTCTATGATAATGAAATTAATAGCAGATGTTTTAAGTTAAGGCCTTTTATTAGTTTGTTGAAATTTGCCATTAAGATACATTTCCTTTTCCTTTAATTTATTAGAAAATATTTCCGATAGACAATAACATAGAAGAATAAACCCCTCTGAATCCAACACTGAAGTAAGAAGATATTAAAAGTTTTGTTTACGTCCTCTTGGACCTCTTCCCAATCACATTCTTTTCCTGACCACCTCTTCAAAAGTAAATGTTTTCTTGAATTCATGTTAATCACTCTCAATATATTTTAATAAGTTTAATATATATGGATAGGTTAATAAACAAAAATAGTGATTTTACATGTCATAAAATGTTCTATATTTATAACATATTTTATTTATAGTGATTCCAATAGCTTTAATCTATTTATTTCTTCTATAATTAATGTTCCATTTACAAATTTTCACATTCACCATATGAAGGCTATTTTCTTTTTTTTTCTTATTACAAACAGTACTGCTGGAAGCATTCTTGTACATTTTTTCAACTGTCTATATCAGAAATTATTTTCGGACACATTATCAAAAATGAGCTTGCTCTCTCATGAATATCTGCATATCCAAATGGAGTTGATATTTACAAAGGAGTCTAGAAATGCATTACTGATTTTCTCAAACAACTTTTCTGATCATTTGGTGAAAACCATCTACATCAATTTCCAGTTTCTTTGGTGGACCCATTCAGATTTGTCTTCTAATTCTCTAATTCTCTTCAGTTTGGTACTGTTCAACTTGTTAACTGGTTAGGTTATTTTGAATTATCCTAGTCATTGTATTTTAAAGCGTCCCATATTCATAATTCTCTATATTTTCTTGAATACTTTTAATTTATATTCTATATCCAGTAATCCTGATGTTTGAAATTTGAGGCAGCATATTTAATCTATTTTTGCTTCCACTGATGTTCACATGTGTTTTTTGTTTGGATTAAGATTATGTTCTGTTTATTTCTGTTTTGGGAACCTTGTAAAACATGAATTGAGGGCACAAATGACCAGAGATGAAAACTTCTCATCTGGAAAGGATCTTAAGGCACTACCAAAGTAGAAATGCTCTGAGTTTATTTCTTGAGGTTTTATGGCCGTATCAACAGTATGAATTTGTACTCTAATTACCGTTGATGAAGAGAACATATTCCTATCACTAGAGCTCAGGCTCGAAATGACATACCCCTTATTGCCACCATTTGCCCAAAGCGTTATTTTTTTAAAAAAATTTATGGACATGTATGGATGTATCTCTCTCGTTTGAATTCCATATAAGACAGTTAATTAAAGCATATTCTTTAAATACCTGTTATCATATTCTGGTGAAATAAATTATCTATTTTATTGTTATCTATACGTATATCTATTTATACATATATGTATGTATGTGTCATCTGTCTGTCTAATATCGATCATCTATTTGTTATTTATCTGTCTACCTATCATCCATCTAAATTTCGCCCATCTGACTACTATTTTTCATTCTCATTCTCTACATCTTTCCTTTGTTGTCAACCATTTTATTTTGATAAACTAATTTTATTTGTATGTATTCCTGAAAAATGTATCTTGCTCTCCTTCTGAGTTTTGTATTCACATAAAGAGTAATATTGCCTTTGTCCTTGTGTCATTGATTTTTTCACTTACTACTTTGTTTCTGGGATCTTTTCGTGTCATTTTATTATAACTTCTATTGTCAGATCCCTAACATTTACAAATCGATTCTCCTTGGAATGATATCAGTTGTTACCCATACAGACCTTTTACCGGAAAGATTTCTGCAATGGTCACCCTTCCACCCTATGCCTTAAGGAACTCGTCAGCATTGCTAAGCTTTATAATGTATGGTTTGCAGGGAAATTGTTTCTGCTTGATTTTAATTTTACATTTTTTAAAACTTTTTTTCTAATACGCAAAATATTTATTTCCTGAATAAGTAGTAGAAATCATCTGCAAAGGCATTTGGATTTGGGTCTTTGGAAATAGAGATTTTGATGGCCATTTCAAACATTTTTGTTTCGTTTTTGTGATTTTAAAAATAAATTTGTTTCTCAATGCACATTTTTATTCCCCTGGTTATTTCATTTGCCCTTTTTCTTTTTCAGAAATGTATCATTTACATCTAATATAATTATAAAGACTTACTAGAAATACTGTTTAAATGCCATTAACATTTAATCTCAGTTGCCTGTATTTCTAATTTTTTATACCACATTCTGTTTACTCTTAACATTTTACCTTTATTTTTTAATTCAGTCTTGAAAAAAGTTTGCCTCAGAGATCTAATTAATCTTATAAAAAGAAAATTTCAGTTTAAATGTACATATCCCTCATTTCTTTTTGTTCTCTCTCTCCCTTGATGTCAATCCTTCTTTAGTTTTCTTTATGCTTTTTTTATCTTTTACCCTCTTAAGTTTAATACATGGTTTGCATTTTATAACCTTTCTTGTTTTCCGATAAAGATATAAATTTCCCACAAATGTTATCTTTCCATAACTCTGTGAATTTTGTCATGCAGGACTTTTATTTGCTTCAATCTAAATAATTCAGAATTATTTTAAGATTTCCTGTTTAATCAAAGGATTATATGGCAATCTGTTATTTAGGTTATCGGATGCTAATTTCAGCATCCTTTTGACATAATTCTGATACTACTGAATATTATCTTAATAAAATTATATGTATAATTTGCCCATTGTTTTTTTGAAACTTCCCTTATAGCCTAATACATATGTAATTTTTGTAAATTTACAAATGTGCTTTAAATTGAGTCTATTTTTCTTTAGTAAACAGAGTTCTTTATCTTGAGCTAATTGATTTTAGAACTCATAGCTCAGATTATTCTTTGCTTGAATTTTCAGTTTCTAGAAAGTTGAAAACTGCAACACTGATTGTTGATTTGTGTATTTATTTGTGTGTATATAGATTTGTCTATATATTTGTGTGTATATATACACATATGTATGTCTCTATCTCTCTATTAAATCATTATTTAATATAATAATTTACATATTAATTCACTGTTGTCTGTTATTAAGTGAATATATATTAATGATCATTATATCTTCTTATTCTATAGTTTCTATTAAGACTATGATTTTTTCTAATTCTTTTATCAAATTTTTATATGCATTATTTTACATGCTGTTTTCTAATGCAATAAATGTGTACATAGATATACATTTTTGTCCTTTAAGTGCTTATGAAGACAGCATATTTTTAGACCTTATTTTTATACCCATCAGAGTTTTCAATGGTGAATTTAAACAATTTACAATTATAATTATTACTATTATATTTGGTTTGGTTTGCACTATGTGCCATATATATTTATTATATGTTTTTACTGTACTTTTATGTTCTATTCTTATTTTCTACTTCATTTTATAGATATGATTTCCTTTAATTTGTCTAAATGTTAAAGTTTGTTTTTATCATTATCATGGATGACTTAACACAGCAATTAGATTTTATCTCTTCATTGATTTATTAACTTCCTTAACGTTTATATCTTCCTACAGAAGGACAGATATTTTAGATTAAATTCACTTTATTTTGTTTCCTACTGCCCCTTCTCCCAAAACACACCAAGTTATTATTGTCTATATCTTTCCCTTTACTTTAACTTGGAACTAGTTTTTCTTATTATTTTCTATTTTTATTCTGTTATTTAGGCAACAGTATGCTTGGTGTTATGAAGTTATTTTTATGTCATATTCTCCTGTACTTTTCTCTCTTCTTAATAACGTATTTTCTCTACGAGTGCTCTTCAAAGTGAAAAGGGAAAGTTTTACTGAAACGGTGAAGAACTCTGCTGAATTATTGACAACCCAAAATATCAAAACCATTTTTATTCTTTTCGTGCCTAAGGGTATTTTGTTATGAAGTCACAAATAAATGTTGAAAGTACTTTTATTTAATAATATAAATACCATTGTCTTATTACAAGCATATTGCTTGAGATGTCTGAGGTTGATAATTTTTTTTCCTTTACTTGCGTCTGCTCTTTCTTTTTGGAATTAATATATATATATATATATATTTTTTTTTTGTCATCGGTCTCTTTAAATTTCACTCTATGCAAATAGTTGGGGTTTTTTTTAATGTCCTAATCAGTATTTTACCATTTTTATTTATAGATTATTTATATAGTGTGGATAATTTCATTTTTTAAATCTTTCCTATTTCTATTTTTAGGTTTCTATATTTCTGGAATTTCTATTAGTTGATGGCACTACTACATAGAGGCTCTGTATCACTTTAGCTTCACTGATGTGTTTTTTAAATGTCTTTTCAGGATTCTTTGCCTGAATTCAATCTTATACTTTATTAATCAATCTATGTCATTCATCTTTTCACTTATTCTCATATTTATTATTTCTACTGTTATATTTTTCATGTTTGATATTTCCACTTAGTGTTTCATGACATTTCCTTTGCTAACATATTTTAAGCATACTCATCATGCTTACGTACAAATTATAATTATTTCAAATGGTTTATGTTGTCTGTTTTGTTTTCTTATTTCTCTTCTGTAGTAATTGTATTTTGAGGTGTCCCGTTGTTTTGATCTGCAAGATGGTGTTCCAGTAGGCAGATCAGCTTTTCAGGTTGGAAAGGGCAGGTAGTCAGACATTGCTCCCATTCGATTCAAGGGAAAGTAAGAGAAGTGGCCGCAGGGTTAGCATCCTTAGGCACCAAAGAACCATCTCTGATCTTCCAGTTGCTACAAATGTCCCACAAGCTTCTGTACTGAGTTTACCTTTTAACTCTCTGAAAGAAACATGCATCTTTGAAACAAACGATGCCCTTAGACTGTAATTCATAAATCCTTGTTATTTTGAAATAGAGTAAGTAGAGAGATACATAGGCAAGACTGTATAACCGGCCAGTACAGTCCAGCTGGGGGTTTGGGCTTCACTGAACATATCCTGTTGACAGTGGGCTTTGAGGTTTTTGCTACATAGTGTGTTACAGTGTCAATGGAAAAGGCATTTATAAGGTATTTGGGTTGGGTAGGTGGAGAGGTAAGAACAAATCTCCAAAGGTTTCTTTTAATCTGATCTCCAACCACTTTTCCTCAGTCTCCTACACTATCATGATGACAATCTTTGATCTTCAATAGTTTTTCACATTTTTGATTATAGTTCCTTACTTACATGTTTTAATCTTGCTTTTATAGATTTTTTTTCTCCCAAAGAATTAGCAGGTAATATAAGTTTAAATTTTTTCCCCAATCTACTTCACGAGTTTTAGTATTATGCCGACATCTCAGTTCCAACATTTCAGTTTGCACTGTCCCCAAATCTTTTGTCTGCCTTCTCCACAGAGGACACACTGAGCAACACCAATGTCCTCTGTCTCAGCATGAGCTGACAGTTGACATTTCCAGCTACCGCTTGATTTGGAATCCCGTAACTCTGAAAGGATGGCTTTTTTAGAATATCTAGTTCATAATATTACCATGACTCAACAGCTTGAACGCTTTTTCACTACTCATTATTGTTTTCTTATTTACATTTCTGTCTTTATTTTCTTGATGACTTTCAACCCTTGATGACTTGAAATCTATAAAAACTGTGGAAAGAGAATGAGATACTTATAGATTGAGTAAGGTTTTAATGATCAAATTTAAATGTTTGCACATGTATGTGTGTGTAATACTATGCGTACTTATAAAGTCTTTGGATTTTCCTAAAGGGACAAAAAATACCGACAATAGTGGGGAAATCAGAGGTATTACTGACCATCCAAACTGTATCTTTGTCTATAATATTCTACTGAGTGTTGCTCATGTAAACTATTCAGAGATTTTATTTTTTCTGTATCTTGCATATGTTTTAATCTTGAGAATATAAGTTTGTTGAGGGAGGAGGCTTTGATATCCACAATTATAAACAGGAAGCGATATCAGCAAAATGGAGGGCTGAAAGGTGCCAATGCTTACCTCCCCACAAATGACAAAAACAATAAAAACTACAAACTGATGAAAATAGCTCTGGGAAAGCTTGGATCTAATGAAGAAAGAAGCAGACAGACACCCTATGGAGCTCAAAACCTGGCTAAGACCTCATAGAAAAACACAGGAAGCATTTTACCTACATCACCCCGCCCCCCCCAATCCATAGCAGCTTGACACCAAGAGAGATGCCTCGGAAGATCATTACCCCATGGGGAAGAGCAGAGCAGGAGAACCCCAGCAAGCCTCACGCTAAAGGTGTTTGCAGCTTTTGCTACTAAAGACCTCCACGGTCTTCACCACCACGGAGCCCAGCGGATGAAGCAGCCCACAGTCTCTGCTTCTGCATCTCTTCTCTGTAGCCGGTGCTGTCTCTGCGGCGAGACCTCCTCTCAGAGTCCCCACTCACTGCTGTCGGGGATGGAGTGCCACAGTGTCTAGCTATGCATGAGACAGGAGCTGCCGCTGCTCTGCACCCTGCCCTGGGGTTCTACGTCAAGGCTTTGATTTGCTGTTTACTGGGGCTGCACCCCTGCGGCTCTGCGTTCCGCCTTCTGGGTCCCAAGCTGGGCTATGACCCACCATCACCTTGTTCATGCTACTGCAGCTCCGCGACTCACCACTAGGGTTCTAAGTTGCCGCTTTGTTCCACCATCGCTAGGGAGGAGCTGGGGCTGTTCTTCCAATATCCCAGGGCCTAAGCTGTGCCTTTGACCTGCGATCACCAGGCTGTGGCGCTGCAGTCCTGTGCCCTGTCCCCAGGTTTTTTAGCTGACAGTAGGGCTGAGCTGCTACTCATTCTCTAAGTGCCCTTTGGAACTACAGTCAGGTTGACGGAGCATCCCGAGAGCATGCTGCTACTGCCCACTGTCCCCCTGAGAACTGCAAAATAAAACCACAATGAGATATCCTTATTTTTCATGCTCCAAAAAACACACTGCCAAAATTTTACAATAATTGGCATGTTTATTTAATTTATATGTCTCTTTACCAAATAGTTTGAGCTATAATATTTGAGCGTAAATTTTCTTCTAGAAATAGTAGAGAACTTTCTTGGATATAGATTTATGTAATTCTTATGTCTAAAAATTATATAGTCGAGCTATGCTTAACTATTCAGTTTCAACCAAAGGATGAAATATTTTAAAATCTGGTGACTTTGCACAACCTAATACTCTTTTCCCCAGCAAATTATTTTGCCATTCCTTAATTCTTAGCTCAAGCAACACCTTCACAATGAATTCTCCCTTTGCTCCATACTCAGCATTGACAACTGCTTCTTCCATTTTTATTTCCATGTCATCCTATAAATTCTTTATCATTGTTTGTAATTAATAGCTGTCAGTCGCCCAGATAGAATTTGAACTCCTGAGATCAGGTGGTTATGTTATGCATAGTTAATCCCTATCTTGTAGCACAGTGCTGGCTCTGTATATATGTCAAAGAAGCCTGTATATTCCAAACTAAACTACTCAAGGAGTGACTAGTTCAGGATGTCAATACCTTATTAAAGTAGTAATATGATCAGGAGAAGATTAATACCTTCCAATATATTTTGAATTTCTTCACACGATAATGAGATGAACAGGTAAATGATCTGAACCCAGTTAGGATGTGTACTATCAATATTAAAAATACAGCTACCCCTAAATTCTTTTAGAAAAAATATGAATAGTATTTCAAAAAATAAATAGGTATTTCCTTTAAATGTCTCCAAATTTATGCTGGACATCTTTCACAATGAAATATTATCTACAATGCACAGTTAAAATTATTTTTAAACTATTTGTCATCTTATTTAATTTAATTTTATTTATTGCCTTTGTTAATCTCTATCATGTTGTCTGCAAGGATATATTTGTTCATTTTTACCACTAAGCTGGATTCCATGGAGTCTATTTATGTAATTAATATAACACTTTAAGGTTCTTCCAAGAAATGATATAGTACAAAGTAAAACATGAATGGTTTGCTATTATTTAGCTTTGGTACGTGGCCAAAATATATATTTTTATTTTAAGACAAGATCACTTTATCAGAAAATCTTTGGAAGAAATATTTAAATTGAATTATTCTAAGAGACTGGCATTCCGCTATTACAAACAAAAGCTTAAGATTTCCTAAGTTAAAAGTTGTTCATATATATCATGTGGACAGTGTAACAAATCTCTCTGATCACTTAAGATGGCTCACATAATGAAATAATCACAATTTTCTTCTTAATATTTTCTCACTTAAAAAATATCATTTAAAACAGTTCGTAAAATAAAATTGTTGAAAATATATATTGCCAGGTGGATAATGGAACATTTTAGTCACAGTCATGTGAGCAAATTTAAAATGTTACTTTCAAAATCCTAAATAATATATATTCTCTACTGACAGGGTTCTAATATGAGTTTGGCAGTAAATGGATAGTTTATTCTTGCTTTTCTTACTTCTCATGTCTATTTCCATTCTTTTCAGTCCATTAAATTAATTGCTATTTTCTTGTCTTTAAGTACATTCTTTTAAACATTTCTACTTTGAGGAATATTGAAGGATATTTTCATTGGTGATTTATAAGTACATACCATTGTGTAAACAGAGAATTCGATTTTAAGAAACAAATAAATATGATATCAGTGAGTGTTAAGCCTACTTGACCGTAGTTACAATTGCTGACATCAGTATTACTACAGATTTATGGTGGCAAAACTTAATTAGGATTTCAACGATATCAAGCTGTTCTACTCACCTACACTCACCAAAAGCAGTCCATTTAAAATCTATTCTGTCCCTTCAGATTTCTGACAAACCAATCTCCTCTACCACTCGACCCACATTTTCTATTCCATAAAGAAAATAAATCACAGATTGAACATGTTTAATTCATCGCATCATCCTGCAAACCTCCTGCATCAGTGACCACCCCTTCCTGTGCCCATCTGTCATATTAGAGGAACTGGTTTTCCTTCTATCTAAATTTGCTCCCATTCGTGTTCTGTATCACGTGTACTATTTCAATATCTTTCTAAAATCAGTCACCTCGTTTCCTCCTTTTATTTACTCCTCTCCATTTGTACTCTCTCTTATCATTTCTACATTCTCAATTCTCAGTGACATAAATATTATAAAACTAAACACAGTAAAGCAAACAGACAAATGGAAAAACCAACCAACAAACACAACACCTCTACGAACTTTACCCTCCAGATGTACACCATCTAGTCATGTTTTTCCTGTTCCATTTTTACCACTGTATACATTTCTCAATAGCTCTGTTCTTCCTTGAATAACTTCAATTTTATTTACGATTTTACTTCAATTTACTTCCACTTTTTACTTCCAAAATACCACCAAAAATGTGGGTTTTTTTGAAGTCAGTGATTCTGTTTCAATGTATCTAATGGATATTGTCTTTAACATAATTATGCTTGATCTGCTAGAAAAACTTTATGCTATTGAAAATTTCCTTCCTACATAATATATCTTCTGGGATTTCATGATTCCGTTTATTCTTGGTTTTCTCCCTTATATAACGTGTCCTTCCATTCTCTTTGGTTGAGTAATTCAACTCTATATTTTTCTTATATTATTTTCAATACCCAGTTCTAGATTACTCAGCTCTCTTATATGTTCTCCAGATGCAGTACTGATGATTTACACCTAGGCTAGTTGATTTCTAAATTGATGTGTCTTACTGAGCTCTCTCCCATGAGTTCCAGACATTTTAATCATCTGTCTACATTGCATCCTCAGAGTGATAGTCAAAGCAAAGTCAAAGTCGGATATCGAACCCATCAAAATTTCAGACTCTTTAGCTCTGAAGAGACACGGTAGACAAAGCTTATTGTAAATGATCAACTAGAATGATAGAGACAGCAGGAAGATGAGAAAGATGTTATTAGGTTTCCAAGTAGAAATCTCAAAAATACAGTTGAATATATGAGTCTGGAGTTCAAAAGTAAAGATTAGCTGGAGTTATAAATTTTAGAGTCCTCAGAGAAAGGATGACACTAATGTCAGAAGACTGGTGAAGATCACCGTAGGAGTGAGATATATGGAAGAGAGATAAGGGTTCAATATCTAGGAAACTAATATATCGAAATTGAGGATATGAGGGGGAATTAGTAAAGGAGCTGGAACAGGGGTAACCGAACAGCAAGAGAAGAATGTAGAGTAGGGCGGCACTAGAAGACAGGTGAAGAAGTGATAAAACTGTTTTATTTATTTGCTTTGTTGGTCCATTTTCCTCATTATGGAGGTAACTCCATCCTTCTAATGGCTCAGACCTTTGAAATCACTCTCGTCTTTTTCTCCCACATGATATTTATTCTATCAGAAAATATTGCCAGCTTTAACTGATATTCCCGCTCTACAGCTACCACGCTGTTCTATGTCATTATCGCCTCTCACTTAGATTGCTGTCTGGCCCACTTTACTGGTCCCTCTAATTTTGTCCTTGCCCTGTTCATCCTGTTCTCAATAGCCAGAATGATTCTATTGAAGTGTAATTCAGATAAGATTATTCCTCTAAGAAGAAATTTTCAATATCTTTTTTTCAGCTCTCTCAGTGTTAAACACAGAGATCTAAGGAATGCCTCTAGTCCTAATTTACCTACTTCTATGGCTTCCTGATTGTACTTCCTGCTAAACTGCCCTGACTCAGTCCTGTCCAGTCACAGGTCTCTTTGGTATTTTTGACGATGTCAAGAACTCTTGTACCTCAGGAAAACTGCAATTGTTTTTCTCTGCTTGGATCATCCTCTCATCTCATTCAGAATTTTAGTCAAACATAATGTTATTATTGTAAACCCCTGTTTACAATGAAAATAAGTCCTAGCTTCTAAATAGGACTCACCATCCTCATGTAGGACATTCCATATCTACAGATTTTTTCTCTCTTATCCATCCCTGGTAACCTATTGCCTGGAGTAGTACCTGGCACAGAAAAGTACTACATACATATCTATTGAAAGAATGAATAACTAAATGAATAAGCGATGGCAAAGGAGATTTTTTTTTTCATTTACAAACACCTCCCAAAAATTTCAGCCTGTTTGTCCTCTAATTATGAAAGGCAAATATATTTTTAAAACATGTAATTAATATTTAAATTTTAGTTTAAGTTACAACAGTTGCTTTAAATTAAAAAGAAATCAGGACGGAAAAATCAATTAACAAAGGATAGTGCAGAATTCAAACAAGAGGGCTAGGTGAGTTAAGATAAGAGAATTAGAACACAAAGTGTTAATGTCTAATAGAATTATACATTGCACTAGCTGGTTCAATAAATATACATTTGCCAATATGCATTTTCATCCTCAAAATCTGACTCTGGGATTAATGCTCACGGCAAGAGAAATTCTTCATATTTTTTACTATGTTATTAATGTTATCAAAATTTATTGGCATTAATACAATTCTGCAGTTCAGTATTCACATATAATGGTCACTTTTTATTAGAAGCATATTTCAAAATTATTTTTAGTGTGAAACCCTAAAACTTTTAGACAAAGTAAACTGTGCTTGAATATTAATTGAGAAGTCATAGAGTGCACAATTTCTACTTAAAAACTTGAAAGCAAGCTAATTCTTTTGGGTTGCCTGGTAACTAATAAGGAGTATGTCAAATTGAAAGACAGGTCTGACTGAAGCAGCCTTTCCGTAAATAATAGAATTGTTGTCAACTTTCACCTTCGAAAAGTGAGATAGAGACCAATTCTAAGTTAAAAGGAAGGAAAGACAGTTTAAATATCTTTTGTGTATTTTGGTGAATTCTCCACAGTTTCCCTTTAACTTTTTCCCTCACTAACAACTTATGATTAATGTAGAAATTTTGAAAGCAAATTCCAAAGACATCATTCATAATCAGTTTGAAGTAAGTGGAATGGCCTAAGGCATTCAAAAGACATGAGAATTTATTATTCATCAACTGTTTGTTCATTTATTTATAAATTCATATTCATATACTGGTTTCTTAGAGAAATTTCTTTCCACTAAGAATCATTACTACTCTAATAAAAGATTTGACATAAGTATTTGTTAAGGTGAGAATTGCGTTACATGACTCCTGGGTATATGTACAACAAAACATTTAGACAAGTCTTTAGTTATAGTGATATTTATAACAGGCTGTTAATCACATACAGATTTTGACCTATTTCTGTTTTAATTCCAGCAGGAAAGAAGTCAAGAAAGTTCAAGAATCAAAGGTAAGGAATGATTGCTTTCAGATTATAGTCTCATAAATATCTGTTCGGTATAGGATAAATTTAAAAGGTTTGATGCAACTTTGAAAATATAGTTAAAATGAGAAAACAGGGAGAATTCAAAATCTTCAATGTGATCAAAGCCATGGTGAGCCCTTTGGGAATTCTCTGTTGAAATTGCCTTTCGTCTTATAGTGCCTTTGGACTCTTCAACACATTTTTTTGTTGTTGTTTAATTTCTTTAATTGTTCCTCCATCAAGCATTCTTCATAAGAGTTGGTGTTCTAGCACATCTATGACTTCAGCAGAGGAACTTTTTCAAAATTATCTCATGAAGAACCAGTTATTGAGTCACTGTTATCTCATTTTCATTTATTTCTATGAAAAAGTGAGAAAATTTTATTTAGATATTAAAACTCATTGACAGCTTTTAGTGTGGCATAGTCAACTCTAGTCAGACATAGAGACACATTTTTCCCCATGAAGACATTCTTAAATTTTGTCATTTACTCACTGAGATAACAAATTATCCTAAATAGATTGTAATCTTTCAACAAAAGGTTTCCATCAACAGGGCTCCTTATCGTAACCGTGCAACTACACAGATTTTTCTGGGGTTAATCCTCTGGCTTCTTGGTTTGGGTAGAGATCCCCTGCCCATCTATCCCTTCTTGAAGGTGTTTTAGTCTCAGGCCTAACTATGGAGGAAGCACAAGTGTCCTGTCTCTCTTTTCTTTTCTTTTTTAATTTTGCATAGGAAGAAATGTTTGTTAGTTTTTTTAGAGTTCACAAAAGTAAAAAAGAAAACATAACTTTGTAGAAGTTACATGTAACATGATGAAAGCACAGTTCAACTTCTGAGGGTCTTTAGAGTGATGAAACCAATCTTGTGTACTAATAACAAGTTTAAATATAATCCTTTATGCACATTTCTCTACAATTCATATTTGGACATCTGTATGTACCTATATTAGTGAAGAATTTAAAAAGACCTACTTTTTTTTATATTGCTAGGTGTATTTCATTCAAATGAATTATGTAAGACTGCCCTTTCTGGGATTCTCAAATTATTGGTGTTCTTTTTCAGCAAACTAAAGTATGCCTTGTTATTTTATATGTAAAATCATTTCACTTATTTATCTTCATAACACTCCTGTTAACTCAAAGTTTTATGCTTTTGTGTTACAAAAGGGAATTTCTGTTCCAACATGTGTTAGATGATGTTCATTCAAATGATGTAAGCATTGTAAGCAAACTGAGTGCACATCTTCCTTCGCCAAAGGGCCCTGGAGTTTCAGATTAATCTTAAATCATATTTATAATCTTGTTATAGTAGTGATAAGTTTAGTGTCGCTTTCTTCTTGATGCTTTATTACTTTGGGATACATAAACCATACCTTCTGAAGTGGTAGGAATTATTTTCCAACTGTCATCTAGGAAGATTTTTTTTTTTTTAGAATGTAATACAATTTTTAAGATGATGCTTGTCACTGCTTTCACTGTTATTGGCTGACACTTGGTTCAGAAGTCTCACATTGTAGGTTGTAGACTACTGAATTGTAAGGAAATCCGAGGTACACGGTTACATCAGGACTTGTTGCCTAGCTCTGCTTAGAAGAACTCTACATTTTTCTTGACTATGTATGGGAATCATCTTGAAATATTATCTTACTGAAAATTTTGAATGACTATTTTAAAATGTTTTTAAATGTCATATTAAGAGAAAAAAATGAGCCATCAAAGCAATAATTTGCCCATTGGTAGATGATAAAAAATCTGAAAAGTATATAGTGTACAATTCTTGGTAACTAACTGTTGAAATGTGAGCTGTGTATTCACTTGATGTTACCAATTCCCAACTAGGAATTCTCTGGACTTTCTGATTAATTGGTAACCTCATTTGCAGATCATGTTTATTACGTTATGAGGAATGTATGCAGAGGAAGTCGTTAATCTTCTAATTTCCTGCCTTCTGTGACTCTCTGTTTATAAGAACAGTCCCAACCTCATGATACCAGTGACCTGAAATTACATTAATGTACAAAGCACTCCAATGAAAATTGATCCCTCTTTCCTCTGTGCACATAGATATATGGATTGAAATGTTTAAAAACTTCCAGTTCAATCTCATTGATTATTTGACATTCACACATGCTCTTATTCTAATATTATTTTGAAGTACCATAAAAATCCATATTTTTACATATTCTAAAATTATATTTATATGGAATTCAACTGACAAAATGAATTTGGGTTCAATAATTAATATACTGTTGGATTCTCAATTGATTTTTGTGTTTAGATTATCTATTGTTAAATGAGTTAGGACCTAATCTATTTAGTACACAATTCTGAGGATTACAATTGTTTAAGATAGACTTACTTAAAGTTGCATTGATGATTATAGCAGGGAAATGAAGGCAGTCCCACCATTTTGAAAGGATTATCAAATAACTATTCAGGAAATATTTCACACTGTTCTCTGTGACATTATGGATATGTTAAAATGGAGTACATTTTGTTTTTAAAATCCATTGAGGATTTTGTAAGTATTATTAGGAAATAATTTCCTTTGAAGAATATTATTATGGCAAGTTTGCACATGGTTATGCTGTAGCATGCACTTGAATATCAGCTTTATCCTCACTCTGTCATTTTAATACTCAAACATGCATTATTAGGTAGGATTTATAATTCAAACATGCCAGCATTTTAAAAAATCACATGCAAAGTAAACAATTCAAATCACCATGATCATTTTGTTATATTTCAAATTGGGTCATATTTTATTTAACCAATTACAGATTTACATAGGTAAATTTAACATACTGTTATTAGCAACACTTCACTTGATTTATCTTGATTTTATATAAATATGAATATTTAACACTTATGAGTATTTCTTTATCACCCGTTCTTCTGCTAAGTGCTTTCCATGTGTTATCATATATAACCCTTTGAAGAATTTTATTTACCAAAAAATGAATAAATTTTACTGTCAATCTGTCTACAAATGGTTATCTAACATTTTGGTGTATGTGATTGTAAAAATGTTTACATATATTTGTATTTCTGCAAAAAGCAAAAACCCTTTAGTATTCTTTTCTTAGAAGTGTTAATGAATATTCTTTTTTCTCAAATATTTGCAAACACTTTGTGGTAGATGTTGTGAATTGGTTCACTAACAGCCATTTCAAACAACAATTAGCATGCTTTTTTTTTTTTTTTTTAACAGACTTTTTACTGAGTCTGGTCAATTAAAAGCTACATTTCCCAGGTTGCCTTGCAGTGAGACTTCTAGATGTGTTTTAGACTTCTGCTATCAGATTCAATCAAACATGTCCTTTTATACTTTTATAAAACTTTTATTGGAAAACAAGCACGGTTTTGAGATAACTTTTCTTTCATGGATAATGGCAAAGGGGGTGTAGATTTGCACCCAGTGGGCTCGGTGACAGCTTCCTTATGTCGTTACTCCTGGTAATGGCAGAGGCAGTAAACTCTTTGATGTTCCACTTGTGTGGTAGGGTTTTAGAAGTTATTTCTAAAAGTTCAGTATACAGCCTTTTCCTTCAATCCGTGAGCTACTTTCTATGTCCTTTAAAAAATCTCCTTTACTAAATAGTGAAGATTCTATTGTTTGTAACAAAGAGCCTTGATCAATGCATTAGTCCATTCTAGAACTACCACAACGAGGGATCTGGTATGGAAAAAGTAAGCAGCTAAGGGATTATCAGAGATATATGTAGCAGATTTCTGAGAAAGAATTCTGGGAGCAAACCTACCTGCAAGGCTCATGCAGGCAATGACAGCCAGTAGGTACAAGGTGTTAAGCTCCAGTTATAGAACAAACACATGCTTGTTCAGCCACATGTTAAAATCACGTGGTCCCATCTAGCTTGCAAGCAAAATGGGAGGAAATTCTTAAGTCAGATGAAATGATGGTTCATATAGTCACTTATTTAGAATTTTGTGTTGAGCATCAGCTATGTGCCAAACACAGTTATGGGCACTGGACCCAACCGGAAAAAATATTCTGCCTTCCTGAATCTTAGATTGCAGCTCTTAGGAAATCTGTCCACACCACAGGATAGTAGCTATTTTCCAAAAACACAGCTAAAATCCAATAAAAGCACAGGCAGCTTTTCTTCTCTGCTCCTCCTCCGATCATCCCCTTTCTCTGGCCCCGTCTGATACTTCGAGAGACATGGGTGCTAGAGGATGGTAGAGGCAGAAGAGTTAACAGAAACTGATAAATTAGAATCAGCATGAGACAAGGATAAAGGCTTCTCCTGTGAGGTTAAACTGTTGCTACCTTTAAATTATTCCCCAAGCCTTTCAAGCCTTCCAGGAGAAATAATTCCTGATTCTGCAAAACGTGTCTCTTAATCTCGCTCCTAAACCCACTTCCCTGTGGTTCAGAATCATGGAAATGAGATAGCAATTTTCATGATGTAATTCTCATAAATCCTCAGTGGGAAAGGGCTCCATGTCATATATTGGTCTTCGTCCACAGTTTTTCCTCTCAGGGAAATGAAGCAGTGATGTTTTAATGGGATGGCTAAGAATACAGCAGTGGAGTTTATGATTTACTTCAAAGGTAGCATTACTTGTCTTGGTTTTCTATGTGGCAATCTTTTATTATGTAAATTGCTCTCCCCTTGTATGCATGGTAGAACATTATTATTCCATTATAATTTTTTAATAAATAATTTTTCTTATTAAGAAAAATCTCAGTATGGAGAATGTTCTGTAAATTACATCTGCTGTTAAAATATTACAGAATATTATAAACTACATGCTATATATGTTATATCATATAATATACCATCTATCCAGTAAATAATGTAATAATAACTATATTAAGTGTTTACGTGCATGACTTGCTTTCTGTTGGTGTGTGTATTTGGTTTTTTGTTGTTGTTATTGCTGTGTTTGCTGTAAAGAATTAAAAGAAAAGCTAATATTTATTAGTCTTTTGCCATGTACCATACATCTATTTATTTACTTTTTCAGCTTATCTATTAAATATTATATATGACTCACAATTTTTGTAAACTTATATATAAGTAAAATACTTAGAATAAATTTACATATTCATATATACACTTAGATATGTTAAGATATAAAATTACTTTCCATTTTTGGAAAGCTATTGTGTGTATTACACACACACATACACACACACAAAACCAAGTTTCTTTATCATTAAAATCAGGACTTATCCAGTTTTTATGTCTTCTAAGAGCTTGGCAGGTGCATTATTTATAAAAGTTATTTAAAAAACATTTGTGAATAAATAATGAATGAAAGAATATATATTCACTTATAGCATAGTTCCTATTAAAGCATTTAATTATGAAAAATGATTTAGACTATTTCTAAGTAGAAATGTGAGACATATTTTTCTAAAAAGTAATTACTTTTATCAGAGTTATATATTTAAACAGTAAGAAAGATATTCCCTTTCAGTCATTCTTTTGAATGTATAATCTAGAAAAACAATGTGGTATAGTCTATTATTAACTTTTTACATTTATTACCATACATAAAATTTTCATTTAATCATAAGAGTTAAGGTTTGCAAATGTGGAAGCACACATTTTCATTATAAATTAAAAAAATGAATTGGTATCTGAATCTTATGTTATGCTTAGATAAATTTTTAATGAGTAATATACATAAAGTGATCAGTGAAAACTGATTTTATTTTTTAAGAAGCTTTAAGTAGTGCCAAAATTCCATTTTCCCCAATTGAGGAAAAATGTGTGCCATATCATAAAAAAATATCAAATTTTAGATGCAGAGAGAAAAAGCGTTCTCCATGGCTGACTGACAAAGTCAAATTTACAGGCCAAAAAAATAATTTGAATAGTCATAATCGAAGGGTTATGGAACCAACAATAGAAGTTGTTTAAATTTTGATTAGGTGAAAGCTATTTAGATACCAGTGGATTAATTATAGCCATCCAATAAATAATATGTGGACAATTTAGACTTTTAACTGATTATTTACTTGTTTCTGTGTTTTATAATTAATTTTATTCAGTATAGAATAGATGGGGATTGTTAGCGAAGAAGACAGATTTATCTAGATTGAAAGGAAAGAACGGAAAAATGTCACACCCTCCATGTAAAGTATTAACTGTGGATCTTTAAGAGAACAGAACCTGGATCTGAACTCATTTAGAATGTTTTCTGGAACTGGAGAAGAATTATTGAGTTAGTTTTATATTTATGTTTTAAAATTAAATAAATATAAAACTACTAGGCCCAAAACACTACACAAGGAAATATACAGGTGGACAAAAAAGGTAAACAGGCTTCAGTATCAACCATGGTGAAGCGAGAAATAAACTGTCTTTATGATTTCCGCGAGGTACTAAAATATATCAGCAAGGGCAACGTATAATTACTCACGAATTTACTTTACCCAGTCTGTTGCAAGATAAGAAAACAATTATTCACAAATGAAGCAATTATTTCATTACTGTCACCAATTAATTATACTAATTGTTAATAGGATTTTTAGAAATTGAGTGGAAAACAATATTCTAACAACTTTGGTTCAACCTACACTAACTTGTGTAGTCTTGCTTAATGCATGTTCTAAAATGCCCCCTTCTAAAATTTGTGGGTCCTGGACTAAGACAACAAATAAAACACACCACCCACCCACACACTTTGGTTTGATATGTGTGTGTGTGTGTGTGTGTGTGTGTGTGTATTTAAGAAACTTTTTCTGAATAATGATTCAAAATGTGATATATATATAAAGAGATTTTATATATGTTTTCATGTACATACATATATAATATTAATATGTTTAATATTAAATGTATATATATATTATATTTTTTTTCTTTTTTTTTTTGTGAAGTGGCCTATGCAGGTTTTAGAGGTAGACCTGTGGCCACTGTTAAGTAATTCTGGGGTCTAATCACCCTGAGCAAAGTCCAGAAGAGAGCAAGGCCCAAACTTGGACTTCACCCGTGTACTGTTCGCCTTGCCAAGGGGGTGGGGGAGGTGGTAACAGGAGGGCCAGAGGGGGTGGCTGAAGCAAGGGCTCAAATCAGGAACCCAATTGCCTGGTCGCAGTCAGTACCTGGTCCCAGGTATAATGAGTTGAAAAATACCACACGAAAGGTATAAGGCAGAAAAATGTGCATTAGGGGGAAGCTTAGAAAAAGGGGCTATATTTGGAAAACAATGGCTTACATGGGATAACACCACATTTTGGAAAACTTGAGCATTTCATGCACTTGTTATCAAATTTATATCTATTAAGGAAAAGTGCTATTCACTATTGCCTCATTCTCTAATGTATTGTACATGTTGACCTCATCCTCTTTTGATCCTGTTATGCTGACTTAGTAAGAGGTCCGCCGGACATATGAAAATAAATAGCTAAAAGGTATATAAAATCATGTGTCTTTTAGTACACCACTGGTGGGGATGTTCTAAGATTAGCCTGCTTTAAACTGCTTTTCAAAACGGCAATGAAAACCATACGCTGGGTCGCAGGGCCTCCTTACATATCTAACACAACTTCCCCTTTACATGGTCATCTCTTAGGCAGGAGACATCTTTTCTAATAGCTTGAGTATGATATAATAGAATTCAAAAATATCGGGAGGCACTGTCAGAGAAAAAATGCTTCTACTCTTATTTTAGGGCTCTCAGTTTTCAGTGAATATTTCTGGGGGGAAAAAAAAAGCAAGGTCAGGTAGAGATGTTACAAAGAGTTGAGCTATTGTCTGGTCATTCTGCAAAGATCATGCTGGCAGGGAATCTACAAGATGACAGCATACAGCCCATCTGGCATGTGGTCTGCACGCCACAGGCTCTATGATCTCAATCACAGCAGGGAGAAAATGCTCCAGCAACCAGACGGGCACTCGCGAGGGCTGCCTTGAAAGGAAAATTACTAGAGAATAAAAAGAAAGAGAACTTTCACCCTCTTCATCCAGATTTCTTAAAACTTTACTTTTAAGCCATTTAACTAAGTTATTAAGCCTGTGTTCAATCTGCAGCGTGAGCTTCTTCCTTGAAATTTATCAGGACGGTTATAGGACTTGATGAACTCACAAAACCAGTATTAGCCAGGGATACTGATATACTGATGATTAGATGTAGATGATTCCCCCCCCCCCCCGGAAGATGCTAAAATGGGTCAGAAAAAATAGCTTTAACTCTAAGACTACTTCCGAATTGGAAAATCCATTCCAATTTTCTTTCACCTCCCAAATTATGCCCAGCCATATTTTGTGAACCGTATTTTATCTGAAGTTCTGTATTGACATTATATAACATTCTAAACATATCCAAAAATAGGCCAAACCTCAAATATAATTATAAATCTCATTCTTATTTGAAGCCTGGGGAAGCCATTAAAGAAATTTAATCTAAAGCCACATGTGAGTTAAAATCCAAAGATAATAAAGTCCAAATGAATAAAAACTAAAAAAAAATAAAAAAAATCCATTATCTGGCCCCTTTAAATCCAAAGAAAATAGAATTTTCTCCATTTGTTATCCTGGGCAGCCTGAGCCCTATGGGACGTCAGTGCCCAGTTGTAAGGCGACTCCTTTCCGTACCCGCAGCCTGGGCATCTGTTTTCCATTGGGTTGGTATCGTTCTCATACGCTCAGAATCTCAATTAGATCATTACTGAGCCTAATGTGCCTGTCTTTCAGAGAGTCCAAAGATGATCACGGTCCATATTCTTATCCAAGACATTTTGTAAAGAAGCTCATTTCTAGAATGCAGATGAAGTTGTTTCCCTCGGAATTATGTTTTTAGAATCTAGGATTTAGGTTTGGCAAAGACCAAAACAGAACCTCAGAGCTATCTGAAAAATGAAGCGAGCGCATGAAAATATGCCCTATTTCAGTCACTCTGGGATGCCAGTTAGTCTACGCCAGTTGCTCATCTACATTCACTTTGAAAGTAATTTCAACCAGAACACTCTCATCAGGAAGTTAATTATGGCAGAGGCTTTGCTATATCTGGGAGAAAAGATATCTCTTACGAACCCTCTTACCTTTCTCAGGTACTGGCTTTGGAGACAGGATCATGTCCTTTTGAAGTTTGGAAATATACAATAGAAACAATTTTAGCAAGTCTTAATTTACATAGTTTTCTTTTTTTCTCCAGCATATTCAAATCTTTTAATTTCCTGGCTTAACTGAATTTCTCTTCAAAGCAGAGCCTTTGGAAAGATTTATGTGCTAATACCTTACGGCGAGTACATTCCTAGGAGAAATAAAGAACAAGTAGAAGGAAAAGGAGTGTTGGAGAGCCACAAATGCAGTGCTCTGCAAAGCCACTCATCACACTTTGTGATAAGCTGTTTGTTTATTCTCACAGGACATCCTCAATGCAACCATACAAAGCTGCTCTACCTTCAAATAGTCCATCCGGTGAAAGAAGGGAGAATGTCTTATCTGAATTTATTCATTGACCTCCATATCTGTTGGACAAAGCCCGTCAGACAGGCACTAAGTGTCCCACATTTTTGGTTTTTGTATGTGCACGTGATGAGCTGGATCAGGCGCCTCAGGGCGCAATGTGTGGTGCAGCATGACACATTACTGGAGCGTGTGCACGGGGAACAGAGAATAAGGGAAGTTGCTAAGGGCTATAGCAGTGGCAACTGGTTCCATACCTGAAGAAGATGTAGTTGTTGTTTCAGTCATTAATTTGGGAAATAAATCAAATAGGCAGAGATCAAGAGTCATAAAGAAAACTGAATCTAGTATCTTTCCCCTTTCCTGGAGCCCTGTGTTTCTGGCCCACCAATGCTGTATGAATGTGGACATTTTTAGGGACCAAGCCTCCATCATCTTTTGTGGACCAGTATTCACAGTGCCTGGCCAGAAGAGGCTCGTTATAGTGCCTGGTCACTGTGGAACTATTCAGACCAATGAATCCTAGGAAGTTTGCCTTCTATTTCATTTCTAGCATCACTCTCAGAAGATGCCTAACTTTAACCTGTCATTAATATTTCAGAGAGTTTGCACCAAGAGCAAGTGAGGGCAATAGGCCATGAGTTCCGCAAGTCGCTTTCATGAATATTTTGAGTGGTGCTTTTAGCTGATATTTTTCACGCGATAATAGATGACTCTATTGTTTTATTTTCCTACTATTTGTCTTCTCTTTTTAGAAAAGCCATTGGTAACCTGTTTATAAAGTTGATCTTTTTCCTTTTCTACCAGGTAAAAAATAATTATTTCCTGGATTTAAATGCCTTGCTCCTTTTACCATCCTTTTGTTTCTGCTCAGACCTTTTTTTTTTTCCTTTTATCTTTTCTTTTTTTTTTTTTTTTTTTTACTATTTCTATTCACCACATTCTGAGTTCGCCAAATGCATCCATTGTTCAAACGAATCTTGTGTACCTTCATTTCTTGGCTCAGATAATCCCACCCATGAGATACTGCCATCTAACCACAGCATGAACAGAATTTATCATCTTCATCTGCCTTTTTACCATATGTCTCTTCTTTTGCTGCTTTCTTTTATTGTCACAATTCCACAGATTTATCAAACATGCTCTCTCAAGACACAGCAAATTTCTGGACAACTAAATAAATGTAACTCCATCACTTAAAAATATTTTGTTACTTTTCAAATCTCAGGCATGTGGATTAACTATGAATTCAAGCCTAGTTCTTCCAGTCTTTTGTGAGCTCTGAATGCAAAATGAAATTTGAGGCATCAAACCTAAGCTTGGCAATAATAATTTAAAACTAGAACGTCTTTAGTATTATGTAGCATGCTTAGAAGTATGAGTCATTCCCTGTAGAAAAAGTTGAAAATTACAATGCAAACAACAAATGAAACTGGAAGACTCCCTTTTCCATACGATTGGATTCTTGCTTCAGTTAAATCTGGGGCTTTTGACTGTCCTAGGGAATGTCCTGCCCCCAAATAGTGCCTTTTGGTTTCTGAGATCCACATGGATTCTACTTTTCTTAAATCCAGAATGCCTACTATCATTGCCAAGGTCAGTGCATTTTTGCTTAACCTGGTGTTTACAGAGACATATTTATATGTCTTTTTAAAGAAACGCTCATGAATAAGTTCTTCAAAAGCTTCAATGATCAGTCAAGGAAGAAAAATAAATCATAACTGTCTAATTTAAGACTGTTAACAACCTAAAACTTATTTACATGACCTAATTCAAGCCTGTATGGAAATAAACAAATAAAAAGACTCTTGTTTCCTAATGTGTAAAGTAAGGCCATGTGACTTGATCGCAACATGTAAAACCTAAATCATGGAGAGTAGCAAGTAATTTTAAGAAGGAAGGAAGGAAGGAAGGAAGGAAGGAAGGAAGGAAGGAAGAAGGAAGGAAGGGTGGAAGGAAGGAAGGAAGGAAGGAAGGAAGGAAGGAAGGAAGAAAGGAAGAAGGAAGAAAGAGAAAGAAAGAAAGAAAGAAAGAAAGAAAGAAGAAAGAAAGAAAAGAAGAAAGAAAGAAAGATGAAAGAGAGAGACAGAGAGAGAGAGAGAGAGAGAGAGACAGAGAGAGAGAGAGAGAGACAGAGAGAGACAGAGAGAGAGAGGAAGCAAGCAAACTCATGAAATAGTTTACCTGTGATCTATTTTAGCTTGTGATCTACTAGTAAACAAAACAAAATGACATGGGGTGAGAAATATTACAACAGAATAAATAAAACTCTAGAGAGGAATAGCAAATAGCAGATTTTAGGAAGGCTTTTGGAAGACTGAGATTTGATATGGTGCTTGAAAATTGGGCACGGCTTGGGAAATACTTATAAAAGGGACACATGTTCCAAGTAAATGACACAACTTAAACTAAATATAGGAGTTAAAGGAGTAAAATGATAAGTACAGGTTCATTGAGAGGGCTGAACAGAGATTAGACTGGAAACACAGGAGGAATTATATCTCCAAATGTTTAGGAAAATATGATTTTAAATATTCTATCCTGCTGTTGACCCATATGTCAAGCCATATGTTTTGGTTTTACCTTGGAAAATCTGGTCTCTGGACTAGGGGCCAATTTATGGGGATCTTATTCCAGAAATTCAAGTCAGATGTTTTGGTATATAAGCCAGGGCGAGCCTGCAGATGGAAATCTTTGTGGCTTGGTAGTAAAAAGAGTGATAGCTCAGCACAGGTCAAGTAGCACAGGTCAAGTATGGCATTGGATGTCTGGCATAAGAGTTTTCTTAATTCTGAACCCTCAGTCTTAGAGACACCATTGTACCCTCGTTTTCACTGTTATGTATATTTCCCATAACACTATAGTCAAGTAGAAGACAATGAAACAGATGTGTGCTTCCTTCTTGGGGACTTCTATAAACTGTTCTAGTGTTCCTGGCTTTTATTGTGCTATATAACATTCCTCAAAATCTAATTAGCTCAAACACAGAGTTACCATATGAGCCAGCAACACAACTTCTAGGTATATATCCAAGATAAATAAAAACATAAGTCCAGACAAAACTTGTACACAAATGTTCACAGCAGCATTACTCATTATATCGAAAAATTTGAAACAATCCAAATGTTCGTCATCTGATAAATGAATGAACAAATTTGGTATAACACAATGGAATACTTGTAATAAAAAGAAATGAAGTGATGATATGCACTACAGCATGGATGGATGAAACTGGAAAACATTACACTAAGTGAAAGAAGTCAGACGGAAAGGTCATATATGATATGGTTGCAACTTGTATGAAATGTCCAGAATTAGCAAATCTATCAATAGAGAAAGTATACTAGCAGAGAGAATAAAGGAGAGCTGTGATAATTAACAATGTTCTTGGTGGCCAGGTGAATGAGTGAAAGCTGACAGACCTGACCTGGCTTTTCATCTTTGACTCATTCACTGTCTCTGTGACCATGTGGCAGAGCTGGTATGACCAGGCAGGCATCTCAGCTCTTGAATGCCTGTTGTTATCACCTCTTTCATGAATAAGACTTTTAATCCTTTTTTTTTTTTTTTTTTTTTTTTTAAGTAAACTATGTTAGTGTTTCCCAGGACAGGAGGGGTTAGAGGAAATATGGAGAGTGACCACTAGTGGGTATGGAGTTTCTTTTTGGAGTGATAAAAATGGTCTAAAGTTAGATTGTAGTGATGGCTGTAAAACCATGCGAATGCACTAGAAGTCATTACATTCTACACTTAAATTGGTGAGCTGTGCGGTCTACGAATTGTTTCTCAGATGTTTCTGTCATTTTTTCTCCTTAGCGTAACAATCATATTATCATGGAAGACTATACAGCCTACTTAACTTCTCTATGATCATTAGCAATAATGCATCACCACCTCAGGGTGCTTTGACAAATGTATAACTTTATGGGTGTACAAAGACATTAGGAAAAGGAGAAAAGAGGTTAAGATATTCTGCATGATACAACCTTGTTATATTGAAATAGTGTTTGTTGTCTCCTAAACTTCTAAGTTCAGTACGCTGAACTCTATAAAAAGCAAATTAACCTATGAGTAGAAACAAAGTACCAGGAAATGGTTCCGAATCACCACTTATGTTTATATCCTGTACTAGTAAATAGATAAGAACACTGTCAAAAGATAGAATAGGTTCTATTTCTTAAAACAAAACAAAACAAAAGCAAACAAAAACAAAGAAAATTTGCTTAAAATTGCACATCAAAAGCTGAACTCCGACAATTGCAAGCTACTCTTTATTTTATATCTTGCCATTACTTCGCTTAATTTGTAGAAAACTAGTCAGAAGTAAATCGAGTTGAAAAATTACTTATGTAAACTACATAGGAAGAAAAGCAAAGTACTAAATGATATTGAGATCTTTATGCATGCACAGAATAATTTAGGAAAAAAATCATTTTTGTGTATAGTAGTTTTGTTTTTTTATATTTATGCTGCCTATTAGCTTCACGTCGATGAGTTAATGCTTTTAAATATTATTAATTATATATTAAGATGTATTATTTTCTCTTACCTTATCTACTGGTAATTTAAAGGGCAATCAGAGTTCATCTAACCTTGAAATATGAACCCAAGGAGTGGTTTTTGGTGTGGCATATTTTATAATTGTAGCCTTTTGTATTATGCACGTTTCTACTGAAACAATTATTTTATTTATTCTGTGCTTTTGCCTTTTCATAGCACCGCTGCATTTCATTATCAATTAAGGTCATGTTTTGGTTCACTCCGAGTACACTCCTTTGCCCCTACCCCAGATCCTTGCATGCTATTAATAGTGCCAACTCTGGTTAACATTTACATCAGCCTTGAGAGGAGATGTTACAGTGAAGTGCAAATTAAAGCCTGCTAAGATGCTACTGCCAACAATTATACTGGGGCGCAAGTACATTTTTCATTTATTTCAATGGGTCAGATTAACAAGACTACATGCCACATTATCATAAAAGGTGAACCAGGCTGTCAGTTCTGATTATTGTTAAAGAAATGGCATTTCTAAGAAGGCTGCACAAAAACAGAACACGTCTATTGCTATATGGTTTAAATGTATATGATTATTGGACCCTTTTTGTAGGCTCTTAGAAGCCTTGTCAATCAAAGGTCAATTTTTTTATTTCCTCTTTTTATTTATTTTTTGTCTTTTCAATTTAATTTCTCTATCAAATCCCTTTATGTAAGCTAAAAAAGAATAGAAGAGAAAATTCTTTCATTTCAATAGCTTCTTGAGTAACTAAGCTTATATGTTTAATTTGAAATACCACAATGCAAATTGCTATCCTAGAGGAGGATGTATAAATCAGGCCCATGTTTAGGCAATTGATCCTCCATATTAAATGTTAAGAAAAAGAATGACCTAAAGATGCTAAAAGAGATCAGAGGCTATCATTTTTTTCTACCTTGTTCCTTGTCTTTGGACAATGATGTCTGTCTCCTGGAACACAGATGAAAATTGTATTTAATAACTCATTGTTTATTCCTATATGATATGAACAAACAGTGATTTTGTTGTTTCTATAGTACAAAAACGTCAAATAAGATCTTTCTGTTCCAGTTAGGAGACTAATACCTGTGTTATAAACCATCTCTACAGTAAAAAGAAGTTAAGAATAAGTTTCCGATCGAATCTTCTTTACGTAAGGAAATAAACAAATTGCAGGTCTATAATTTGATGTATACCATATCATTAAATGTTACCAATCCCCCCCAAATTCCTCTCACTAGCAGCTTCAAAGTTTAACCACAATTACGCCTTCTGAAAACAAGTTTAATTTTATATTTTAACTGTACATAAATAAGATAATTTAATTATTTGTGCTCATCATTTGGCTAAGATATTTACGCACATGATAGTTGAGGCTGTAGTTTGTTCACTCTTATTGTTATAGAGGATGCCACTGTACTAATATACCACGATGTGCTTCCCCACATACTGTTAACCAGAATTGGGTAATATAGGCAGGGATTCATATCCAATTTTGCCTATCTTTTGAGCCTGTACAATTTCTACTATACTTTGAAAATCAGTTTAATATGGTGAAATACAGTATTCCAAGCATTACCAAGTTACCATAAGGAGATATATACAACCACAAGACAGTATTTACCAAACCACAGAAAGTATTTTAGTCCTAACATTTTTCTTAAAAGTCTAAGTATTTAAAAAGTAGTGCTCTTATATATTTTATTGTACATTTATCTATGTGGTAATTTTCATTTGAAAAATATACTTTCTTGATTTGGGGGTATATAATACTTACATATACTATCATAATTTATATCCCCTCCATATAAGTAAGTTCAGAATATTTAGAGGTAAAATTATCTTCTTTAATTTTCTTTATAATGATTAATATGTTATCAACAACTGATGAACTCCTCTTGGTTAATTGTGGGCCTTACAAGTTACAGATAAATCTCTCAGAGCCTAACCACTGAAAATAAGATTTTAGTATCAAAAAGTCAAAATATCCAGGCTGAAATGGGATATTAGCAGATGACTTATGCATCTATTTTTTTAATTAAAAATATTTACTTATTCAATTATTAAAAGACTTAGGCAATCCCTTTCTGGACCCATGTTTTTGCCACTGTGCAGTATTTGAAAAAAAAATCTGCCATAAAAATAGAAAATTGTGATAGTGAAAAAGGTCCATAGGAATTAAATAATTGTCAAAGCAGGAAATGCTGCTTGAAAAAACAAGAACAATATAAAAGAAATTGTATTGACTTTTTATTAAAACATTTAGAACAACGAATAACACTGGGACTTAGGAAATATAATTTCTTTCTTGTTACCAAAACAATAATAGTTCTAATTCTTGAATAATTATTCCATTGTGGAAACATAAGACAGTTGACATTTCACCATAATTTTTTACTTGTATAGTAACAACATATAAAATTTCCTTACAAGAAACACAGAGGACATTGTCTAATTTTTATATAATTTACTCATTTATCTAGTTCCCCCTTTTTAAGCATCATAATGCCAAGGTATTTACCAGTTAATTTAAAACTGAGGTCAAATTTTTATTTTAATTCAACTATGACCCCAGTTTGCTTTCATTTGTCTCTGTATTTACAGGAGATCTAGGCCTTTAATTATATTTAAAATAAAACAGAGAAAACGTTTTCTACATTTATTAAGATATAAATGTTATCAGTAATAAAATTAAATGTGGTGTAATGAAAATTGCAGGAATCTCCTCAGATATATAAATTGTATATAAATGTAGCCCTTACATTAGGACATTATAGCATCTCACTATGTTTTATGGTCCTTATTTACAGTATTCAAAAATAAAACCCTGTTAAATTTGATGAACGTTTGTAATGCTTAAGATGTATATGTAGTGGCCACTAGTTAATTCTGTATGTGTGTGGTGTGTATGTGTGTGTGGGGGGGGGTGTCACCCACTTCCTAGAAGTTTTTCTTAGAATGGTTACTGAGCCTCTCTCTGCCTTAGCGGAGAGAGGTAAATAGATAGGTAAACGGTACCTATCCCATAGTGTCATAGTGAGGAATAAATGCGATGATGTACATAGAAAGGAGTTAGTATTGTGCCTGGCCCTTATTGCCAATGTCAGTTTCCTCAATTTACTGCAACAGATGAGGCGAAGGAGCTGGAAGAGGAAAGCACTGATGTTTGTAGTAGAATCCTCCCCCAATCCCCTTTTCTCTCCTTCCCCCTCCCGCCCCGTTTCTTCATCAGCTTTACATTCCTCTTAAACTCTGATGTTTGGAGGATTCCACTCGTATCTCACGGTCTTCCTAGTTAACTCAGTCTCTCTGGCAATGTTATTAATCATATGTTTTTATCTAACATTCATCTATTTAATAAAGCATTAACTAAGGAAATAATACAGAGAGGAGGTGACTACCAACGATAAGAGTAATAAAACATGACTCATTAAAGTTATGGTTTAAACTAAAGTCGGAAAATAAATCTATAAGCAGGGGTTGTTATGGTAACATTAAACATGAACATAAGAGCCTTACCTGTTCAGTGAATGGAATGCTTCTGTGTGAAATTTATATTTAAAGCTGTATAAAGAATATAGGGGGAATGTACTTAATGTAATAAAGGCCGTATGTGACAAGTCCACAGCTAATACTCTACTTCATGGTAAATAACTGACAGCTTTTTCTCTAACAGGAACAGGACAAGGATGTCCACTGTCAGCACTTTTATTCAGCATAGTACTAGAAATCCTAGCCAGAAAAATTTGGCAAGAAAAAAGGAATAAAAACATCCAAATCAGACAAGAAGCAGAAAAATTAACAGTATTTGCAGATAATGTGCTATCTATATATTCTGGACTCTGCTTTGTAATATTTCATTCTCCTTGGAGAGATTTGAATTCCTACCTCTGCATGAAACCAAGGCACGTCTGGCATTTCTGATTCCCTTAGAGTGGGCCATTGTTTGGTTAACGTTTCAGCCAAATAACCAAGCAAACTGTTAGAGCCCTTTCTAACTCTACTGGTTAGAGCTGCAACCTTAAATACATCCTTGACGAGCTCATGCCAATAATTCAGCCCGATTCAACTTTATATTTCTTCCACCATGATCCTACACCCTTAGAACCCATTCCCATACCACGCTCTCCTCATTTCTGTCTATGTAAATGAGAAAACTCAAGTTGTTCTTTTGGACTGTAGTACACCTCCTGTGTGTCACGCTTTGTATTGCTCATTTAAGGGTCTGCTGGAACAGGAGTCTAGTTATACTCTAGAAGCAAAGAGTAGTGTTGGAGGTGGGTACTGAAGAGCTAGGGAGAGCTTTTTCACTAGCAAGGAAGATGCATCGGAATTTAGGCTCGGTGAATAGGATTGTCGACAAAGTACTTATCATTCCATAGTTAACAGATGAAAAACATCGACTGCATTTAAATAACTGATAAGGCAGGAGAACAAGTTATGGACATACCTAGTAAAACTTTCTAGCCTCTAGAGCCTCTATATTGTGGTTGGATTATGGAGGACTTATAGGACGTCACCACTAATCTGATACTTGAAATATGAGTACTAGTTAACCATGGGATGATAAGCTGATTTTGATGTATATCTCTTCCTCTAAAATTATTTTAAAACACTACTTTTGTGTTAGTATGTTAGTTACAGCTGTGCAATTGAGTAGATATTCTTATTAGTTTAAAGTTGTATGTAAAATTATAAAATATCCATCTTTTTTAGTTTATACTAGAAGTGGTCTAAATGTGGAATTTTTGCATACCATCAATTTAGGTACAGTATTTCTATATAAAATATTAAATTTCTTAATCAAACAAAATAATAATTTATTTTGTACAAAAGTAGTGGGTTCTTACTATTGGTTCTTTCTAGTACTTGGTTTCTTCTCTCTTGCAATATGATAAAGTTATGATTACCTTTATAATCTAAAGAATGTGCTCGATGGTTAGGCAGTTTCTCCTTATATTTCTCTGAACCACCACAATATCTGAAATGATCCCTCCTATCAAGTACAGAATTTTAAGTAAAAAATAGAGGACAAAGGAGTTTAATTCATTTGTCTTACTCTGCATCAAAGCAGTAAAAATGAGATGCTTCTGGCTGTGACATGAATGCAGTAAGAATACTGGTTTGGGTGTAAAAATAACCCTGGGCTTGATTCTTGATGCTAACTTAACAATAAGTAACTATCATTTCTTGAAGTACTGAACATGTATGCCCGCACTTATTGAATGTTATACACGCACAAACACTGTACAAAGGTACAGACGCACAAGCAGCCACAGGCAATGTACCCTTATCCAAAGGAGTCTGGTGTGTATGTTTTGCAGTTGACAGCTCACAACATATATATATTCTGAGAAAGAACTAAAGCTCATAGAAACAATGCAATGCGTCTTAGATCTAATGGCCAGCATGTGACTAAGTTGTGATTCAAATTCATGACTGCTTTGCTCTTAACTACTATTTAACATTGCTTCCTTTTCATAGTCTTTACTAGTGGCTAAATGCCTCTGCAGTTTTACTTCATATATATAGTGTTCTTTATACAAGAGGGAGTCATACCAATTGCCTTATAAGCGTGTCATCAGAAATGAATGTGATAAACAAACACACACATAAAATACTGATTTTTTTTCCTCCTTAAATGGAATAGAACATTTTAAATATTTTTGAATGGATTTCAATCTTGCATTGTATTTCAGATATAAAGAATTTGCGAAGGAGTTTTCCTTTTTTAAAAAAAAACAAGTAAATGTGATAGACATATAAAATGCAGTAATCAGTTCCTGGCTTATAATATGTGGATAATAATTGGTAATTGCTATTCTTATTTCTTTATTATGATGAAACTAAATCAAAATTACAAAGTCTCAAGACTTCTTGTCATTATTGTTGTTTGGATTTTTTTTGGAAATCAAATTAAAAACCACATTTGCCCATCCACTTAGTTTAAAATACGTCGTTCTAATAGATCTGAATCAATGAGATATCAAATATCATTGTTTCTACATAATTGTGTGCTACTTTTAGTAATCCATTTCCAACACTTACAGTTTTAATACTTTGACAGCATTCCCAGGCACATTCTCTCTCTCTCTCCCTCTCTCTCTCTTTCTCTCTCTCTCTCTCTCCCTCTCCCTCTCCCTCTCCCTCTCCCTCTCTCTCTTGGTGTTTCCTTATTTTATACCACTGTTTGTGATTCCTGTGATTCCTATTTTGTATACTTTCACAACCCCTGTAACATAGTTTAAAATTATGATTATTTCTATATAAAAGAATAGCATTATTTTAATAATATGAATTCTCAATCTCTCATTAGATTAGAAAGTTCAACATACAGAGGTAATTTTGCAAGCACCCATGAATACCACCTTAGCTTTACTATTTTATTTCACCGAAGTTGAGTTTATATATAATATAAATACACACACACACACACACACACACACACACACTTTCAGTTTTTTTAAGACTTTAAGTGATACAATAAAAGGGAAAACATTGACTCTTCAGTTTTAAAGCAGAAACTATTCCACCTTTAGATACTTGCGTCTTTGTGCCTGATGGGCATGAGTGTAAGGAAGCACAGAGATTTTGGCTATTGCTGCCAGGAGTTAAACCTCTTGACATCTGTTCTCCTGATAGCCCCTAAGCAAAAGAACTTCAGATCCGGTATATCAGATCAGCTCATCACAAACAATTTTAATCTTCAATTGTCTGGTTCAGGCTGACCTTACGATGCCTGAAAAATCCAGCAAAAAATATTACTTGTGCTTTAACATCTACTTGTGTTTTACCGGAAAAATCAGAGCTGAATTTGACCTCTGAAACTTTTCTGACTTTTGACCAGATTAGAGATGATTTTGATGGTTTTCACGTTGATTGTCTAAGGAAGAATGATGAGAAATGTGCTCTTTATATCATTATTTCACGTAGGCAATTAAATTTATAAAAATTATGGATTATACATAAATTTTAATTTCTAAAATTAAGATATAATTGAGGCATAAATGAAATTTTTTGATGATCATGATAATTCAGCCACATTACATGTCTTAATCAAATGATCATTTGTGCAAACATAAGACATTGTGATTTTCCCAGAAGAGAGTGATTCTCTTCTTATTAACTTTTTTAGACAATCTGTTTGCTGATGAGTCAAATATCTTAGCGACACCATGAAGTGTTTACTATCCATTGTTAATTAGAAAGAGATTTACTATAACAAAAGGAGATAATTTCAAAGTGAGTTTATTTTCTCATCAATATCAATATATATTACCAGCTTAAAGTTAATATTCTTATTTTTAATGTTTAATTTTATGTTCAGGCGGTTTATTTTCTTTCACTATTTAAATAGATCAGGTATTTTATAACTTTTGGTATACATGACATAACATTTATCCATCTAGTCAGATAATATATTCTTTATGACAGCATATAATTTTTTATTGTTTTATTTTTTTCCTAAAACTATGGAGGCCAGAAGAGATAGAATATTGAAAAAATGTTTTTCATGTTAACCCTTCAAAAGCAAATGTAATTTTACATCTCTCTGAGCAATTATTTTTTAATGTCTATCTTGGATTATATATCCTATTGGAAGATTCATCTAGTTATATAACATTGTGGTAGAAAATTTAGTGATAAGAAGTCACAAAACTCTATGATTTGTGGAATACTGCATTTTAAAAATAGTGTAATTCACATAAAAATTGCAGATATTTTACCTAAAAAAAATAAAGCCAGGATTAAGACTGAAAAAGCCACAGATCATCCACCAACTTATCTAAATATTATTTAAAAGAATATGTTTGAGACTTGGGGATGGAATTGTTTTCAGGTACATTATGCTAGAGAGTAATTTTTCTACAAAATAAGTCAATGTAATATTTATTTTTAAATACATCTGTGAAGAAGAAGCAATATAAATATAAATTTAGAGTATAATATTTATTATAGTTATTTCCATTTAACAATTAGAGTGTTATATTTTTATTTAATAATATACTGAAAAGTACTTATTTCACTTATATTGGTAAAATTTGAATTTACAGATTATTTTCTAGCATGACATTCCTTTTTGTAGTTAACTTATTTATCAACATTTGCCCTCTTAGCTGAAGATCATTTGTTAATTTTTTAAAAATAAGTCTTAAGCTTCGAAAGCAATGGTATATTGCCCTATAGCACTTTTGTTAGAAGGTTTAATCATTGGAAAATTTAACTATCATTTTTTAAATATATATATTTCTTTTAAAGAAAATCATTTTTTGTTTAATAAATAAATATAATAGTACATATTTCTTTTTCCCAGAATAAAAAAATGCATATCTATTACTCAGCTTGTTAACCCTTCCAAAGCAAATTTAATTTTACATCTCTCTGAGCAATTTATTTTGTATAGGAGAAGCCAATGGCCTAACTATTTAGCCCCATTTGCATGAATGAGTAAATTGACTGCATTGACTGGTTACTGATCCAAAAGCACTTCAAACAAATGTTCTTTCAGTGACCTATATTGAATTTTACTGTGAAGAAAGATTGTCCTGGACATTTGTGTAAAATGACAAGACTTTATTTGAGGCTAGTGCCATCGAGATGAAGACTATTGTAAGAGGATAGAGAGATTGAACTCAACTCCACTGTGACAAAAGGTGGGAGGATTTTAACTGGTGGAGTAAGGTAACTGAAAAGCATGGGAGGTCCCCCTTTAACAGAGAAGTTGGCCAATGTGATTAAGCCACCTGCATGAGCTAATTGTTGCTTATCAAGTTAGGCTCCTACCATCCCACTGGGAGATAGGGATACTCTCTTGATGACTACATTTCAAATAAATGGCCCTCAGGTCCTTAAGAAAGACATCTTGACATCTTGGGTTGTAAAAGATGTATGTCTCAAAAGAAAAGAGAAAAAAATTATAATTGAAAGTTCGTAAAGTAAATGCTGCAGGAGAATGGAGGTCAGAGACCTATAGTCAGGAAAAAAATCTGGCTAAAATTTAGCAAAGCTGAGTGAGGGTTAAGGCCATCTTGGTCACCAAGATGGGTGGTGGAAAGTTTTAGGCAAAGAGTGGACAGTCGCCTCCTCTGAGTAGCTTTAGATAAAGAATCAACACAGGCATCCAACTCTGTTTTTTGCATTGTTCTAACTGGAGTTCTCTCAGGCCACTGTTGCTTATTCTTAACTCTTGGGGTGGTGCACACCCTGTGATCTACACTCACATTCACACACTTACATGTACACACATATGCACACACACATTAAATGAAGAGACTTAAACAACTTTGTCCTTTATAGTAAGATACATTTAACTTACCTTCAACTGAAAGAAATATTTATTGTATGTAGCATATATACAATAATTATTACATATATACTACTATACATGCAGAAACATTTAGGATTTCACATAGGTTGCTCAAGTTCTTTAGGACTGATATTAGATATGTATTCATCCCATATTCCCTACCTAATACCTTAGGTAAGTTAATCTTTTGTCAGTTGTATCGATTTATGCTACATATCTTAAGGTACATTCTGAAAACAATAAGGAAATATCTCTTAAATTATAAAAATTTTATATGAAAAGTGAATTATGTTTAATTCATCAAATAACTTATGTGATGAAAATTGTTTCTAAATATATTTGCTTTTCTAATCTCTGAGGACCTTATTTATTACAAATAATTCTAGAAATTTAATTTACACTATTTGCTTCTCAACAAGGTAATGGCAAAAAGTTAAATAAAATATTGTAAAACTATAAAATAAAAACAATATACATCTGTCTGACTTATCCTGTGAAAAATCTAATTAGCATCTGTTTTGACTGTACTCATAAATTTTATTGGAGTGGTGATTTCACACTTTAAATATAATTGCCTACTGAAATGTGGTACATATTTTTAACTATAAAAATAAAATTCCCCTGTCATAACATCTATCTCAAGAGAATAATTTTTGCGATGTTAAAAACATTTTCTAATTAGCAATAGATATTCTCCTGAAAGTACAGATGGATTTCTTATTTATAATCAAACCTTCAAGGCATGCAAAAATATAGCCATATAGTGTAATAATTGTAGGAAGCAAATAAAGTCAGCAGATTTATCAAACAGTAACCTGGCCCACTGGATCCAAAGAGGAGAGAACATATACCAGGAGATACATAATAGGATGCATTTGGAGGTAAGGAAAAAAATACAATGCTCCAGGCCAAGTCTATTGAATGATTTTAAATATGATCAGGTTTAAATATTAGAAGGAAATATTTTAGCATCTATGTAGAGCATAGGTTAAACAAAGGAGACAGAAAAAGCAGATGGGGGGTCTTGTGAGAAATATGAATGCATCAATTATGGCAATAGCAATGATGTTTCAGCAGAGGGGGAGGTTTAAGATAATGTGAAAAAGTTAGAGTCAGTGGCTAAAATCTGGATGCGAGAGGAAAAGAAGAGAAGCAATAGATGACTTGCAAGCGTCTGGATATTTACCATGCATTGTGAAGGTGAATCCTGAATGAAAAGCAAGTCTGGAGAGTAAAACGATTTTACTGGTGGACAACCTTAGTTTAAGGCACCTGTAGACTGCCTACTGAATGGAGGAAGGTAATGGAAGATAGTTCCTTCTTAAAATGTGGTTTGGCCATGTGCAGGGTATATATATATACTCTGTATATATATATTACCTTGTTCAACTTATTTAATATATTTGAGTCTCATTTCCTTGACGTACACTGGAGATTGTCATTGCTATTTCATACGATTATTCTCGAAATTGAAATTATTAGCAAAAGTTACCTTCTCTTAGTGCCAACCTTTACCTGTCCAACATTTGAGATCTTAGTTAACCAATAATTCTGTTACTGCATTAATTCCAGTATCCTTCTGTTTCACTAATATCTGTGTGGGTGACTGTAGTTTAAAAATACCAGGCATTTTTGTTCTCTTCTGTTTTGATTTTTAGAATGCAGCAGACCTGAAAATTCTGATAGGTGACCTGATGAGCGGTGTGGGTCCCCAGAGAGTTATTTAGGCTTACTCAGACAGAAGTAGTGTGTTTTCATTAGATATTAAGGGAATGTAAATCCAGTCACCAAAAAAAAAAAAAAAAGCCCACTGAAATTAATAAATACTTTGGGTAACTGTCAACATGTTTAGGGATATAGAGAATATAAAATTTTAATTCATTAACAACTTAGTGGTCTGTATCCTAATTTATATTGTTGATGTGATGTAGTATCTTTTGCACAGAAGTACCGAAGCTAAGCGCTAATTATTGCCTTTTTAGGTGCTGAGAAATGAATAAATCTATCCATCTGCTTAAGGCTGATAAGAACAGTCTTCTCTTTACATACATTCATTCAGAAAATATCTGTCACCTAAAAGAGATAGGTGATACATAAAAATTTAACACCTTAATAGCAAATCAAGTACAGGCTCTAGTGTCAGACAGTCTGACTTAGAATCCTGATTCTATTGCTTCCTTACTGTGTGAAGTTGGGCAAATCACTTCCTTTCTCAATTTTTTTTATGTGTAAGAGAAAATAAATCTAGATATATCTGAAAGAGTGACTCTGAGTAACCAAATGCTGTGCATTTTACAGTATGCACGATCTTAGGCAGTTTACCTGGCATAAGATGTTACTATTCCATCATCATCATTTTAAACTTAAGAGTAGGAATTTTCCTTCTGAAACTTGCTTCTTATCATAGTAGCCATCTTTTAATAACCTGTAATTTTATTGCACAAATTACTAATATTTGAGTTAATTATATATTCCAAATACAACATCTTAGACAAACATACATAATGAACACCCCTCCATACACACACACACACACACACACACACAAATTCACAAAAGCTGCAAATCAGGTAAAAGTAATTTTGATGTTAGTTTTATTCACTACCACTCTTCCTTATTTCAGTCTACACAAAAAGATATTCCATTAAAGGTATTCTTAATTCAAAAGCCATTTCCTTAAAAAAGTCTTTCTGGGATGAATGAACCTGTGACAAAGTTCTATAATTGCACTGTTTTAAAGCCTGTTCTCAATATGCACGAAAAGCAAAAAAAAAGTATTGTCCCATTTACTTCGGATTAATTTAGCTTATGATTAAAAATTATATAAAGGTAAAATTAGTTTTCTACTTTTGAGGACATGTATTTTCAGTTACATATTATCGAATTTTTCAAAGATGATGCACTACTCATTTTATGTCTCATAAATAGCTGTCGAATATTTATCTTTGTCCTTTTTTGGTTGATTTGTTGCCATTCCGTAATAAACTCATAAGGCTTACAATTTTTTAACTGAATCATAGTCTCTTAAGAGCCGAAGGAAAGTTTAATAAAAACATCACGATCCTTTCAATTTGTAGATCGCCATATCACTGAATTATTGAAAACGAATACTGAAAAGTGCACTTTAAAAAAGTCTTCATTTACATTTGACATTGAATGACCACGTGATAAATAAGGCATTGTCTTTATAAAACAAAAGACAACAAACACACACGCCACTTATTGAAACAAAGGCCTCACACTTTCCTCTCCAAAACAGAATTCTCCCTCTTCCTGCTGCTCTCTCCTTCCCCATGCTCAGTCAAATCTTGCAATCCAACTCTGACTCTTTCCTTTCGCTCAACCACTCCCTCAGAAAACCTTAGTCTTCATATTCAAAATATACTCAAAGCTCCAGGTGGCCATGCAGCCCCTGTTTCTACTGGGTTATTTTTATTTATTTTTTTCATCCAGGCCAATATTACCTCTACTGAGAAGATTATCCCAGTTGGTCTTCTTGTGCTTGCACTTTGTTTCCTTCAAACTCAATCCAGCAACCAGAATGATTCAGCTACAATCACTCCTCTGTTCTGCTCAAGCCACTCTCTGGCCCTCTACGTCACCTCGCACAAAAGCCAGATAACTTAAAATGACTCACAGGGCCCTGCAGGACATGTTCCTGCCTCTTGCCTCTCTGACCTGCACCTTGCTTTCTTTTCCTTCGGGTTCCTTCTGCCATGCCATGCCCCTTGCTGCTCCCTAAACAACACATCAGGCAGTCTCCTTCTGGAGTTTGGGCGCTTCACCCTCCCTTCTGTCTGAGACATTCTTTCCCCAGGGGTCCATATGGTTCCTTCCCTATATCCTCCACGTCCATGCTTATAGGTCATCTATTTGAGGTAGACCTTGACTCTCCCCTTGGACACTGAAACTTCCCATTCTGCAAGCACTTACTCTCTTCTACTCCTGCTTTCTCTTTCTTGATGGCCTCCTCACCATATTTACCCTGTTTATTGTCTGCCTTTCTCACTAAAACGTGAGGTACCTGAGGATAGGGATTCTCTCAGTTCGAACCATGCTGTCCGCCCTGTTTATAGAATATTAGTGTATAATAAATCTTTGATAAATATTTTTAATATAGAGGCTTGCCTTGCAATCATATCTTAAAATATCTGATCGAATACAGGAAGAGGTTCCTCCAAATAAGTACCTTCCAGCAGAAATATTGAGCTGACCAAGTGGTAGAAAGGGGATGGGGAGTTAAGAGTTGGGACACTTGGTGCTGTAGGTACTGAAGTGATTTCACAACTTCCACATTCCTGCTCCTCTAGGACCTCAGTCCTTTCTGCTTTCCCAAAGTTCTATTATTATCCTAGGGATACAATTGATTATGGATTATGAAATAACATTGGTTATTCAATAGGTGTCAGAAAAACCAATACACTATGTGAACTAATTTACAGTGAAACAAAATGCAAAATTATCCAAAATTAAAACATGGTATTTCCAGTTTGAATATCTTACTAGCCTTCTCATTTTTACATCTTTATGGTATTTCCAAATCAACAACAAAATAATAAGTTTTTCTAGGAAACTCGTGTTGGGGATTTGGTCCACATCTGGAGATTTTTATCACAAAGTCTATTTCCATTCACACACTTCTGGGACCTCTTTGTTGATATCCTGCTAGTAGCTATAAATTTTGATCTCTAGGTCATGGAGACAGCAAGTTTGGACCTGAACATCTAACACCTAACTAGAGAGGGTAATTATTTGGTGGCCATGACTCATTTTAAAACAGTGTTTTATCTCACGTATTTCATTCACTGGAAGGAGTTCAAGGGGTGAGCATTGATTCGGTCCATTTCTAACAAAGGTTCTAATACTTCATAGAGAATTGAGCTAAAAATATTTACACAGGAAAAACAAGATTATGCTTTAGGATGAAAGCTAAATAGCCTTTTAGTATAGTATCTATGTTCTTATCATCTTATCATCATATCTAATTAATTATAGTTCCCATTGTATTTCGTAATGAGTTGTAATGGAAACAAATTTACGTAATGGTAATAATTTCTATGTATATAAGTTAATGTTAAATTTATAAAAGAAGAATTGATATATTTTATTATATTTTTGCTTATATCACCATATTTTTAAAATATATCCTTTTTAAAAGGTACTATTATTTAATAGTCATTCATATTTTTAAATGTTTAAAATTGAACTAGCTTTATTGATCATGCTTCTTAATGCCATTTACTTTGACAATACATCAAAGGACCTAAAAATAAAATTGAGTGGCTTTTATTTCAGGAGTATTTAGTTTAAAAAAAAAAAGTGCATTTTGTATATAGTCTAAAATATCTTTGTCCCCCAAAACAGCATAATTTATTATCATGTTATGATATGATCACTTAGAAATTGCTTTAAGATTGTTTGTATAGTCTAATTTCCTATAATAGAGTCAACTGAACAAGAGACCAGCATCAGGAATCTGAATAGAAACCACTAGACTGTGTAGTATCTGAATTTTTTTTTTTACTTTGAGCCTTTAAATTTTAATTAAAGTTATGGGAATAGCTTCTCCAAAGTTATCTTCTGTATATCTATTTATTGAATGTAACTTTAAAAATGACTTTATTCAGGTATAATTATATTATAGGTGTTGTATGAATGTTTTTTTTTTTTATGACATGTATGAACCACTATAAAATCTTACAGAGTAGTTTCACTGCCCTGAAATTTCTTTGTGTTCTGCTTAGTCATCCCTCTTCTCTAATACCTGAGAACCTTTTTAAAACTGTCTCCATACTGTTGCCTTTACTGGAATGTCATATAGTTAGAATACAGTATGCAGCCTTTTTAAACTGGTTTCTTTCAGTTAGTATATGCATTTAAGTTTTCTCCATATTCTTCTATGGCTTGATAGCTCATTTCTTTTTAGCACAGAATAATATTTTACTGTCTGGATGTGCTACATTTTATTTATCCACACACCTAATGAGGGACATATTTGTTTGGCAATTACGAGTAAAGCTCCTATAAACATTTACGTGCGCGTTTTGTTCTATGAGTTTTATGACGTATTCACACGTACAAGCACCACCAACATAATCAAGAAATATATGAATATATATCTATCGTTGTCTATATCTATAGCAATATATATATTTTATCTGTATACATGTATGTGAAAGTTATTATTATTTCCTATTTTAATGCACACATCTGTGTTTTAAGTCCTGTTTAGCACCCTGTAATCACCACCAAAAACGTGATGCTGAATAAATCCACTACCCCGTAATACTCCCTAATGCCTGTCCTCTATAATCAAATCTTCTCCACTCAATCTCTGCAAACCACTGATCTGTTTCTGTCTCTATTTTTGCCTTTTCCAGAGTAACATATAAATGGATTCATGCAGTATGTAATCTTTTGAGATTAGACTAGCATCTTTATCTGATCCATTTGATACCAATTAAGTAACATTTGTTTTTGTTAGAGCACGTGTATGAAAGTTCATTTATAGTCAGCCATATTTTTTTTTAAGCTTTGATTCTTTGGCTATGCTTTGACTGGTATTGGAAACATGATAAGCTACATTCATGAAATGTAAAACTGGCTGTACTATTTTTAACAATATCTTAATTGAAAAGACTGAGATATTTTCCTCAAAACACTAAACACTTACATCTAATTTAAATATTATATTTCCATGGCATATTGATTATTTGGTATATAGTTGGCTGACCTTTTCTACTCCCTCCTCAGTTTATTCAGAGGGAAGAAGCTTTCCATGTGCTAGTTTATCTTTTTGAGAAGTCAATTGCAACCTTAGGCTTTCTTGCCTTGGATCTCCTGAGAAACATTATGAGACCTGAGGTCTGTTTATTTCTTCTAGCTTTAATTGTAAGGTTAAATGTGGCAGAAAGTGCCCTTTTCCAGATGTCCGTTTTATTTCTCAAGTTGTGAAAACTGTTTAAAGGTTAGCAGAATCAGCGATTCAAGTGGAATACACCCTTGGCATAGGGGCGTGAAGGTCATTGCCACATTCCACAAAATGATTATAGTTTCCCATCAGACACTTTTCAATCTGATCCACTTGCTATCAGAAAAGTCAATATTTGCATTCTGTTGAATATGCATGACCACTAGTGTTTGAAGAAAGGGCTACTTGATATATGCACTTCTATGATTATCTTGTTTGCATTCACAAAAAATTATCTGAAAATCCTCTAATGATTCAAAGACTTGCTGTAAGGAGTTATTTCATTATTGGAATTAGTTCTGCTGCAACTTTATATTTAACTGACTTAGTATCTTATATTGCTTAATTTAAAATAAATCACCAGAACAGGGAAAAAATTAAAATATCTGAGAAATAATTTCTTTGTTCATAAGTGTTGGATGTATATGTAGAAAGGTGTTTTCAAAATTTTCATCATATTGCTAATTTTTTTTGAATCTCAAAAGTACATGCATTGAAGGAGCTGGTTTTTTCCTGAGGGTTTCTCATATTTTCATAAACCCAATTAGCTTTCATTGAAAATTACAGTGTGGCAGTTTTTCATTGATAAATAATTTCCCAAGCTATATTTTCTATTGACTTCCTTCTTTTTGAGATAGGTGCATGCCTTTGAGAAGTATTAACTCTTAGTAAAATTTATTTACACGTCTTCTGGATTTGTTGTTGTTTCGCTCTGTATCACCTTTTGGTTTGTAAATGATTGATCTTCTGTTTTCTATGATCCTGTCAACTTAAATGTAATGGGGACGCCATTGTCTGCTTGGCTATCTGTGACCCATTTTAACCCTCACGTTGTGGTTTGTAGGCTATGAAAACAAACAAACAAAAAATCTTGCTAATTACCTCATGAGACTGAACTTCATCCTTGGGATCCTATCTACCTATTTCCATTTCCATCTTGTGAAATCAAAGAAAATGCTGCAGATACTGACGGCCTCTTTCGACTCTCATGTTTCCTCTGTTGCTCATTTAGTGGTTTTTGAGTTTAATCATTTATTCTCTCACAATAAAATTTGCAGTGCCTCTTCGTATCTTCAGTTTGACATTTCAAACTGAAATGACTTAGAGTAAGGTTCTTTCTTCTCTGAGACTCACTCTCCAAATATAAAACGATGAAGTTGGACCAGGGATAACTTTAATTTGATAATGATTCAGTAGTCTGAGTCTTATCTCTCAAATTCAAGCCAAAGGTAGCAAATTTCTTGCTTGGGGGCATTTTAATTAAAGGTATCTCAGATATGAAGTCCTTCTGATAAATTTCAGCCTGCAAGTTAGAATTTGTTAAAACCACTGAGTGGGAATATTCCTCCTGATTCTGTCTTTCTCTGTTAGCTTTGGTAAACTCAGTGGATTCTTTTTTTACATAGTACTTAAATTGTTACTTAAGAATTATAAACCTACTGTTATATTTAGAAAGTTTCTTTTCCCTTCCCTAGCATTCCAAAATATCTTTCTCACTCCTTTGTTAACTGTTTCTAAAAACCTACTAGACGAGATGCATTTATTTGGATTCCAGAAGTGCTATTGTGGAGACAGACAAATAACAACCTTCACCACAACAAAACCTGAGTGAGCCATGTTAACCTAAAAATAAAAGTACCAAATTGAGAGGCAACAAGTGTTTATTTGAGATCCCAAAGAATACTTAATGGGGAATCACCGATTCAAGCAGAAACCAGAAAGTGTTCTGATTAGGAGGTGAAGGCAAGGGATTTTTTAGGATAAAAGGAAGGGGAAAATTACATGAATACAAGGAAGAAATTTTATTGGCATTATAAAGAAGGAATTTCTATAGGTGCAAATATGGTGATACGTTTTCTTCTAATGGGCTAGATTCTCTAAATTCTTTTTAGGCAGTCAAAGGGGGAGATAACGAGCTCTTATTGAGTCTTTTGAGGTCTTGATTATATTTAGCTCGAAATAGTTTACATGCCAAATAGCACATTCTGGGGGAGATTTGTTTTGAACCCCTTCGAGTGGGAGATTCAGAAAATGTGTGTCACTGTTGGAATTACTACAGGTCTAGACTCCTCCTTCCATAGAGCATCAAAGTTATCTTGAAAGCAGAGGGCAACTGAGTCCTGGGCCCCTGCTGCCTGTGTGACTGAGCCAACAGACCACACTGGAGTTGGGATCTTTAGAATAAGCATTTTTGTCAGAGCACCAGTGATCACCTTCGAAAACTGCCTCACCTTCTCAGTCGGGCTTAGGGTACTTAAGGGGAAATCTGGGCATCATTCTAGGGGCTCAGTGGTGGTTCTGGGGGGCTCTGCTATGCTTCACGGGGCCATTCTTCTGGCACTGTGGTGCTCCGGTGGCCTTAGCGACCCAGGAACAATGATGGGACAGTCTGGAAAGAATGCTAGACCAGAAGGATTGTGATCAGTAAGCGTAGAGGCATTCCTCATAAGTTTCGGGGCAACTTCCTACGGCAGGGGACGTTCCAAGCTCTGGGTCAAGCCGCTGGGGACAATCTATCGTTAAGCTATAGGGCAAGGACAAGTGAAGCCGGGAACATGGTGATGAGGCTTCTCCCAGGGGCCCAACTGGGCCCTTCTTCAACTTCACAACTTTTACTTTTCAAACATCCTAGTTTTAGGATTTATACTTCAGGTCTTATCATCTGTGGCAGTTTCCCCAAACTTCAAGTTTTAATTAAATCTCATCCTTGTTTTCAGCAGTTATTTGAGAAAGAATCGCTAAAGGCTGGTAGGAGCCATAAATGTCACTAAGGGTGCCTGCAGCCCCCTTCTTCCCAGCCTCCTTGTCTCTGTCACTTCATGCCTTCTCCTTTTCAGAAGGCTGTTGTAAAAAATTTGACCTGCGCTCTAAATTTAGTCATCTCCTTCTGGAAAATAAATTTTAAATAAAGGTGTCCCTATATTTGAAAATATTTTCAAATTCCTCAATTATCAATTTGCAAAACATCGAATCTGTACATTTATTTCTCTAATTCCTTTTATTATTTATTCTTTAAACACATATTATTGTTTAGTGCGTATTATCGTCTTTGGTAAGCACAGTTTACAATTGTTAGGGATCTCATTCTCTCTCAAAGACCTTGTATTCTGAGACAAAGAGGTTTTCAAACAGAACAGCATAAGTTAATTATTTTAGGTGTAAAAGTCTGTGTGAGAATAGAAGGAGTAGAGTCACGTTTGCCAGGGAAAAAAACATAAAAAGCTTTTTATAAAGAGGTGACAAATAAATTGTAACAGTTACACAAGATAATACTAGGTGGTCAGGGGAAGGAGTTTCATGGAGGACATTGCATCTCAGTGAAAGCGTATTAAAAAATGTCTGTTTTATATGATTAAGTCTATATTATTTAAATTATTGGGTATACATGGAATGCAGATATGTGGAAAATAGAAATATTTCGTATGCAAATATTATATAAACTTATTTTTTCCTCCAATAATTTTAATGTCACTTAATTTATGAAAAGAATGTATAATGTACCATCAAAAACTAAGTACTGCAGTGTTAAGTGCTTATATAATGGTATATAAATATTCAAATATATAGGTATGTTCAAAGTTAAATTTACCTGTAGCACCAAGACATTAGCTAGTCTTTATTTCAAAGAAGTTTTGAGTCAGTTACATATTTAAGAAAGTTATTTTATTCGTAAACAAATTCATTTCTGTCAACAATGAAAATGTGTGGTGGAACCATGCAATTTTAATAGATAGAGTAATTGAGTAAAGCAAAAATTTATCTTATGAGTAATATAAAGTTTTCAAAAAAAAGTACCCTATTTCTTAAAGTGAGTCATAACTAACATCATTTTTTCATTAAGTTTCTAGAATGTTAACATTCTTGCCAGTGAGACTGAAGGATCTCAAACTATACTTTCTTATTTTATAATGACATATAAAAAAACAAAAAATCTAATCAATTCTGAGGGCATTTTTGACTTTCGAGTAAAGTAATATTGGATAAACATAAGAATCACTTGGAAAACATATTAAAAAGAAGAGAAAGAGAGAAGAGAGACTTAATTCCAATACTTGAGATTTAATTTAATAGTTCTGAGTGGGACCAAGAGATCTGAATTTTTAAAAGCTATCTTGTATTTCTGATATTGAGTCAAATTTGCAGAACCCCTGTTATAATAGTAAACACACACAAATATTTTCACTGTATTCTTAGATAGTAGGAGAAATACACATTGATTACTGTTAGATTAATTGTGATCATTTAGAAATGCTGAGGATCTGGAAACTAAAGTCAATTAAAAATGATAAATAGCATTGTATAAACCTGATTCTAAAGTAAATAAGATGATTTCTAGTGTACTTTTTAAAATTCCTCCTTATCAAGTTTTACCTGCAAATTGTTGGAAGAATAAAATAATGTATAACATTCATGCTGAGGTGCTGACTATTGATATAATATCTGTAATATAAATGGAATTAAGCATGTATGAAAAGTCAAAAAAAAAAGTAAAGTGAATCCTATAGCAGAAAAAGAAAAAAAAGCAAAGATCTATGGTAGATGAGCTTGAAAGCATAGAATCCTAATTACTTATTAATTGATTTCCTTTACATATTACTTGGTTAAAAAAAGTCTTGGTAATTTTTACTCCAGAATTTTTTTTTTTAATGTATGGAAAAACACAAATTTGAAATCGCATGATATGGAACGTAGAATAAAAGTTAAAGTTTCTTTGCAATATTATAGAATATTACAATATTTAGTATAATTCTTTTAAACGTTATGCTGAAAGTGTTCTAGGAAATGTGTTTATTAGATAAGAAAGTAAAATGATTTCAACTTTATATATTGTCTTGAAAAAAAGTAAAAGATAATAGAGAGAAACAATTTTATATGAGAGTTGACTATAAACTCATTTTGCAAGGAGGTTTTCTGCAGATACGTGTCAATGACATGAGGTAAATATTTTTAAGCCATAACACAATTTCGTACTCTTTGATTTCAAGACATTTGTTTTGCATGCCCCAAGGTTATCTTTGTGAAAGACGTAATGCTGAAAACCAAATTGATACTCTATCTCACATTTTTTGATGTATAAATGAGTGTCCTAGATTCTAATTTTAATCATCTCTCTACCATTTTCATGAAATATATATATTTAAAACTCTCCAAAAGAAGACACATATTTCACATTAATGCTAAAATAGCAAGTACATATCTCCAACCACAGACAGAAGTACTAAAAAATTTCCACTTCTAATGGATATGTGGTACATTTTGATGCATGGTTTCCATAATAGTTCATTCTTCCCATCCTGTAAAAACCTTATTGAAAGTGTTTTTTTCCTCCCATTTAATCCTGATTTGTTAGTGCATTGATGGCAAAAACTAATGTTTCTTAACTCCTTTAATTAACTTATGACCTGTTCTAATAATTTCCTCTCTTTTTTAAGATTAAAATACCAAAGCATAGTATTTGAGTAAAATTTGAATAATATAACATTGTAGAAGCTTCTAAAACCTGGGAATGCACTATGTATTTTTACAGTAATTTAATGCACAACGAAGTATCTTTTTGATCACAATGTAGTATCTTATTCAGTGTTATAGTATAGTTAATATGTTCTAAGCAAAATCAAATTGTTAAGAATGTCAAAAGAATACTACACAAAACTAACAAGTAGTTCATGAATATTTTTTAATGAAGTAATGAGTGAAGAAACTGACAGTTTCTTTTGTAGCTTTTCTTAATTTATTGTCACAATGGACCACAGTAAAATAAAAAAGACCATAATTACTTATGCAGATAAATGAACACTATATTTCCATGTCACATGCTAACTCAAATATTATTTAAATATTCATGTATTCAAAGAGGTGGTCATTTATAGGTATATGAATATTTTTTCCTAAACAAAATAATATGTAATACAAATATGGCCATGAGTACACAAAAAAAGAGTGAGTAGAATTCAGGAAAATGACAGAAGTGGGAGAACATTGTTTTTTTCTTAGTACAACTTTGTTCCCTTGTTAGTAACTCTGTGGCAGAAAAATGTCAATTATGTAGAGAGAACTCTTTTGTTTCTAATTGCTAAGTGCTTCTTTATTCTTACAACAGACGTTTTTTACAATTTGGATATCAACTTCTTATAAATAACTTTTGTAGGAGGAGTATGCTCTGAGGTGAGACTGTAATTACATATCCTTCTCGAAAGAAAAAGAAGTATAAGGGCATATCACTAGGGTAAAAGATAAATAGATGGTAGATAGATAGATGATAGATAGATAGATAGATAGATAGATAGATAGATAGATGATAGATAGATGATAGATAGATAGATAGATAGATAGATAGATAGATAGATAGATGACAGATGATAGATATATAGATAGATAAAGTTTAGTAGTATAAGTATTATTCAGTGTAAGTTACCTACACCTCCAGAATTAAATAATTAATTTTAAATAATGTCATGAGAATACAAAAGTTTTACATTTTTGGTTGTAGCACATCCAAAGGCAAAAAGCTTTGCTAGATAATTTCTGAAAGTTTTTTCACTATGCTGATTTCTTATTGGAAAGTTACTATAAAATACAAGATTATTATTACAACAGTAAAGCATTTCATTATCTTTTTAATGGATCTCATTTCTAGTTTAGAATGTGTGCTGTGCATAACAGTCAATTTCAATGGCGGAAACTTGGATTTTATATCTGTATTTTAGTAAGGAGATAACACATATGATTTAGTTAATGGTCTCATCACATTTTTTCTATACTGACTTTTTAGAAAATATGTATCTTAGAACTATAAAGTACTTTTTTGTTTTTTTTGTTTTCGGCAAAAAAAGAGCAAAATTTTCATACATGCTAAGTTTCGCAAAAATTAGTTGAAGAAAGTACAACCACTTTATGCTTATCATTAGACCCCTTTTTGTTCCTTTTTTTATGAAGAAAGGATCTGTCTTGAATAAATTTATAGAACAAGCTATAGTGTAAAAATATCATTCACTTTCCTATAATTTTCGCATGATATAGATGATGAGAGAAAAAAGATTTCAAAGATTACAAGAAAACAAAAGAGATAATGAAAATGTAGGCGGGAATTATAATGAGCAACAAAAGAGACAAATGGGAGAGAAAAAAACCCGCTATGTTTAGGAATAAAGGAAACAAAAAAGAGGTGCTATCATGTAACTTATCATTTGTTTTTGGTCTTAGGCAGCTGCTATTTCTTTCCTAATATTTCTTTTTAAATCCATCTGCCTCTTGATAATTTATTCAGTTCTTTAAACTTACTACTACTACTACTACTACTTTCTACTTCTTCTTCTTCTTCTCTTCTTCTTCTTCTTCTCTTCTTCTTCTTCTCTCTTCTTCTTCTTCTTCTTCTTCTTCTCTTCCTCTTCCTCTTCCTCTTCCTCTTCCTCTCCTCTTCCTCTTCTCCTCCTCCCTCTCCTCCTCCTCCTCCTCCTCCTCCTCCTCTTCCTCCTCCCTCCTCCTCCTCTCCCCCTCCTCCTCTCCTCCTCCTCCTTCTCCTCTTCCTCTTTCTCCTCCTCCTCCTCCTTCTTTTTTGAATTTTGTTTGGTGGTAAATAATTCAAATTTAGATAATGTTTTGAGCTTCAGATTTAAAAAGGCATCTGTATGAAATCATTCTTTAAGAAATAAATTCCTTAGCTCTGTCCTCCAGTAGGACTAGAAACAATCACTTGTATAGTAAGACTGAAAATACAAACAGCTCATATGTTTTTAGGTACCATTCCTCACTAATATGGGTCAGAGATCCTTTTTAAATTATTATTAAATGTATTGAGGTGACATTGGTTAATAAAATTATATAGGTTTCAAGTGTACAATACAATAATATGCCATACGTATATTATACTGTGTTCACCCACCAAAGTTGAATTTCCTTGAGAAATGGCGATTCAAGGTCTGGGCAGTAGTGAAAGCACAATTATTACAGAAAGCAGAGAAACGCTCAGATACCACAGGTAATGTCCGAAGAACATAAATGTTAATTGTATCCCCCTGTACAATTTCACATAATTTAAGTTTCAAAAAGAATAATTATGGAAATGAATTATATAAAAAATTCTTGAATACAAAATGATTCATAAAGACTACGGAGATTTTTTTAAGGCAAGTTAATAAAAATAGAAAAAAAAAAAAATTAGAGGATCATTTCTCAAGCCCCAAAGTAATTACTAAATTGAGTAAAGGTCATTAGTGTGTTCTATATTTCAGTCTTATCTCGTCTTATCTTGTAGCATATATAAAGAATATTTATTTCTCTCTCATGTATATTTACCCCAATCTGCAGATTCAGTTCAGATCTATCTCATGTGTTTCACGTTCTTCTCATGGTGAAAGGCAGGAGTGAAAAAATATAAGCACAGTTGGGCAAGGACATTTAAAGCATCTATTTTCATCTCATCCACTGACATTTATGGAATAAAGCAAGCTACATGTTCAGTTCAGATCCCACAAGAAGGAATGAGTAATTCACCCATTTAAAAATTGCCACTGATTAGATCAATATAATTTATAATCTGAATATTTGTTGGACATCAGGATATTCATATACAATATTACAATATAGATTACCTTATTTATTCCAAAAGAAAAATAATATACCTATTCATGAAAAGATATTTCAGTCACCATTTAAATGATAAAATGGAATCCTCAGTAATGAAACAACTTAGTGTTTTGATCTTCTATTAGGCAATAAATACACATATTACCTGCATATAAATCTTGCCCAAAAAAGTAATTAACTGAAATTTAATTATTATAAAACAATAGACAAATCTAGAATGTAAAATATTCTAGATGACAGGTGTCATATATTCGTCAAAACACTCACTAAAAGACAGAGGTGCTAGTCTTGAGGAAAAGAAACTAAGGAGCCATACAGCCAAATGCAAGGTATGAAGCTTGGTTAGATGCCAGACCAAAAAACAAAATCAGAGATAAAATGAAATCATAAGATAACAACTTACAGATAGTCCATGGAGTACATAATATCAATTGTATTTAGTGTTACAAGAATGCTATGTAGAGGATCATCCTTATTCTTAGGAGATTTTTAGTGATGTTCATAACATCTGTAGATAACTTTAAATGCAAAGAAAGAGACAGAGAGGGAAGGGAAGAGAAGGAAGAAAGGAAGAGGCAAATGTGAAATTTAAAACTCTTCTTAGATTGTGAATAATAAATGAAACATTATAAGTGATGCATAATCTTTCATGAAAATAAAACATATCGATCAACTTACTGTGATTATTTAGACAAAAGAATAAGTGTCTCAAAATAGCCACAAATGTTCAGTAAAAAAAAAAAAAATTATTGAGGGATTTTTTTTAAATTAAGTTTATTGGGGTAACATTGGTTAATACAATTATATAATTTTGGGGTGTACATTATCATTTGACATACGTATATTCTATTGTGTTTACCACCCAAAGTCCAGTTTCCTTCAACTACCATATATTGCCCACTTCACCCTCCCCCTGTCCCCCTATATTTGACCCCTTTGACTCGCCTACTTACCCCCTTCTCCACCACCTCTAGCCTCTGGTAACCACTGGTCTACATGTCCATGAGTCTGTCTGTTTGTTTGTCCTGATCATGTGTTGCTTTTAGGTTTATAGCCCACATATAAGTGATATCATATGATTTTCAACTTTTTTTGCCTGGCTAATTTCACTTAGCATGATTATCTCAAGATTCCGTGTTGTTCCAAATGCAGTATTACATCTCTTCTTATGGCTGAATAATATTCCACTGTATATATGTACCACAGCTTCTGTAGCCAGTCATCTATCGTAGGACACTTCAGTTGCTTCCATGTCCTGGCCACTGTGAATAATGCTGCCATGAACATTGGTGTGCAGATATCTTTTTGGATATGGGTTTTCAAGTCTTTGGGGTAAATATCCAGTAGAGGGATCGCTGGATCATATGGTAGATCAGTTCTTAGTTTTTTGAGGAACCTCCCTTCTGTTTTCCATAGTGGCTGTACCAACTTGCAGTCCCACCAGCAGTATGAAGATTTATTGAAGGTTATTTGAATACTTAATAAAATATTAGCATTTTATAATAAGCAATATAAAGTATATGCATATACATTTGAACATTTTCTACTCTAATATACTTAAATGAAACATTTAATATTCTAGAAAGTTTATCATGATTCATATATTGTTAATAAGAACTCTTATTTATTTTCAATGGCTGTCATATACAAACTATACTAAACAGGCTCAATAGGTTGACTTTGGCTATCTACATTTTAAAGAAAAGTGGAAAGGCCAATACTATTAGTTTTATTTTATACCAGCAGGATAATAACAGGAGCAATAAATGGATTCTGCATTGTTATGATAACATCAAAATAACTTAGAAATTTTATATGGTAATCCCTACGGTGATATAAATGGATATGTAAATATCACAGATTCTCAGTCCCTAACTGGGATATTAAAGAATTTTATATTAGTGGAACTTCCTGTTCAGTCTAATTCCAGTTTGGTAAGGTGTGGCCCATGATAAAGAAATGATGGATTCATTTATGATTGGGACTTGATAACTTTAGGAGTTTTTGAATGCCCTTCTCTGAATGAATAAAATGAAATAGCCATAATAGTCACCATGGAAAATAGAAAAGATTGTGTCCATTTCCAGAGAAAATTGGTTATTTGGATAGCAATAAAGGTTGAACCATAGAAACTTAGGCTTGATGAATTTATAATTCTCAGATACAGAAGACATTCGTCTTCTGTTTCACAGGTCCCTTGGGTTTAACTAGACTCATGCAAATTTCTCAAACCTATCTGCACTATTAAATCATCTGATAAATATTAAAAAACTATTTATCCCTGGGTTCTGCACCAAGAAGTTTTGAAATTTTGAAACAGCTTATCCCATTCTTCCTTTATCAGCCTTTATGCATATTTTGAATTAATCATCTCTGAATACAAAGATGATCAAATAGAAGCCTTTATAATTGGATGTAGTGAACAAAGCAAGATATAGCAATGCCTCTTTTTCCCGTAATCTCCCATCTTTATTCCAAAGGAGAATATCTGAGTTTTCCAGTTGAGTTGAATGTGGGTAAAGATGAAATGCATAGAAGTAATCAGTGATTTAATATGGCCACTGCCTTTATCTCATTGTTCAGTGGTAGAAATTAGGTCGAATACAAATTACACAGTTAAGATCCCCAGCCCCACTCTTGCCCTCAGAAGCGAGGCCCCCTCTTCAGTGGTCTAACTCCTCTAACGCTACTACGAATCGAGTACTTTGCATATTACTGAATTATTCTGGACACTCTTTTTGAACATTTTTAATAATTGCTCTGTAACAGTCATAAAACTAAGGCATAAAACTAATGAGATTTCCATATAAACTCATTTCATCTTCAGTATAACCTTATGGATTACATATAAATATAATGTACCATATTACTTAGATTGCTAATGAACAATTCATCATTGCTAGTGAAAAATCTGAAGCACAATTTTGTTGATTTCAATATCCAGTATTTTGAAATGTTTTCTTTTTCCATATATTAACTATCCCTCTTAATGTTGTATTATTTGTAAGTTAAATGTATTACTTTTAGTTTCTCTTGCACATGTTGTCAAAATATTTAACAGAATAAGGCCTATCATAGAGCCCAGAAATACCTTTACAGACACCATAGCTTCATTTGACATGATTTGAATATGCCCAAATCAACTTTCTTTGTCATGGTTACATCTGGGCCGCTAAAACCTTCACAAAACATAACTTTCCCTAAGTAATAATGAGACACTTTAGCAAATGGTTCCCTGACTTTGTATGGCTAACAATAGGATTTGAAAAATACTAATTAGAGAGAATGATCAGAGACTGAAGAAATAGGTAAGGACCATACAAGCAAGGTTTTTTTTTTCAGGTCATATTAAGGAAATACCAATTTCTTATGCTCAATGAGAAGCCATTAAAGACAAAATTTTAAGCAGTATATTTAGTTGGCATAAGAGAGAAAGAATTGTGATTAGGTTTGCATTTTGTACAAACAACTGTTGCTGAGTGTTGGGGAATATTTTGGATGGTGCTAACAGAGAAGCTATTAAAATATTAGAAATACATGTGAGAGTGACAGTAACTGTATTAACTATTTCTGATAATGGAAGTACCTCAAACATAGAAGTTTAAAATGAAACACATTTGTATCTATTTCTGTGAGTCAGAAGACTGGGCAGAGCTTAATTGGATTCTCTACTTCTGGATCTCTTATCTGCAAAACGTCAACCAAGGCTGGAGTTTCATCTCAAACCTCAGCTGGGGAAAGATCCACTTACAAACTCACTTGATTGTCGACAACACTTAGTTTCCTGAGGGGTCAGAGTCCTGTTCAACTAAGGACCTAGTTTCCTTGCTGGCTGTTGACCAGAAGCTGCCATCTTTAATTCCTTGCCACATGGTTCCCTCTAGAGAGCAGCTCACATGGGAACTTGCTTCAGCAAAGCCAGCAAGAGAGAGTCTGATAGTGAGACAGATGTCAGAATCATATGGCATAGCAATGCATTTCTCATGTACGAATGTTAAGAAGTAAGTTTTCTCCCACAAACAAGCAGAGAGCAGGGATAGGAAGGGGGCAGATAGGAGAAACTATACAAGTGAGTGAATACAAGCAGGCAGGGATCATTGAGGACCATCTTAGAATCTACACTACAGTAACTTGGACTTGATATAGTTACTAGCGATGGAAAGAAGGATAGAAAGATTTTCGAGATAATTAAAAAGCGTCAACTTGGTAATAAATTGTATAGGTAAAGGGGTAGGAGAATGATTTCAAAAATAACAATTAGTGAAAGAAAGGTGTTAGTATTCACTGATACTAAATTAGTGTTAATTTATATTATTGTTTATTTGGACTTGCACGATCTATAACTAGGGTTTTTTTTTTCCTACTGTTTGTGTAAAAATAATGACTGTTACTGATTTTTTTATGTTGTGATATTTAAACTAAGAAAATTTATAGTTTTCAAAGAGGAAATCTATATTATTGATTTACATATTTTCCCCAGGAATATTGAGGCAATCACAATTCTTATTCCATGTTTCAGACCACATCATAACAGTGTATTCGTGTATGAGGATGGTTCTCTTGGTTCATTAGAAAGAGTAGTAACGGATGTAGTTAATTGGTACATCTTAAATCATCCAGGATTATATTAAATATGTTAAAGTCTGTAAACATAGCTTAGAAACATGAGGTTTGTAAAATTAATTTCTGATATCTTAAAGGTGAACTATATGAAGTTTCTGATATTTCACAGTTTGTGACCCTTTGAAAAGGGTATTTTTATATGGTTCAGTGTGACACCACACTCTCAGAGATGATCACCACCTGTTATCAAATCTATTATCTGAATTGAGAACTTTATCTTATGAAATCTCTAGCCTGATCATTTTACATGAATAAAATATAAAAAAAATATTTAATATTTACCATTGCTTTTATGATATTATGGTAGTCATTGATATCTGCCTTACTAGGAAATTATCATTTCCTAGTAAAATAATTCATAGGCCCAGGTGGAATAGTCATTTCTTAATGATGAGCCAGATCTCTTCTTCTGTAATTACATTGCTTACAGAGAGTACACAAATGAAATAAAATCCATACCAGGTATTAACTTTAATTTCTACATGATTCACTTGAATTTCATTGTTCAAATATAACTGATACAGCCAGATTTGCTTAGAATATCATTACTATACAATCATCTATTGAAATTATATTATTATTTCTTCGTTTCAGAAGCTGTAGCCTAAATATTTCATGCTTTTCCATGGGGATTTTATTTCTAATATTGTTTTTAACGACCTTTTTTCTTTAAACTAAGATTAAAATGTTGCACTTTTTAGAAAACTTCTACTTAGTGGTCCAGCCTGAGAGAGTTTTGTGTGGGATAGAAAAAAATCCGTTTTTCACTGCGAATGCCTCCTCTATAAGGCAACATTTTGCTTTTTTTCCTTCTAGTCCAATCTTGACACCAGACCCCTGAAAATGTAAATAATATATTTTATGAGAATTAAATCTTTTATAAAAATTTATATCTTGAAGGAAATGCAATAAGCTCTAATAAAACAGCATCGCATTTCAAACCATTAGAGTTCATAAAATCTGTATTATTTCATCGCTCTATTCTTCCTAAACCTAAATTCAGTGCTTTTCAGAATCAATTAAGATTTGTCCATCTTGCGAATTTAGAAAATTTCCAATCCTAGAAAATATTGTTACTGATATAGTAAACATAAACTTGCTAAATAGATAGAATAAGTTCTGTGATTATAAATCCTCAGAGTTTTAAAAATCTATTCTTATTTGATAATTCTTCCTACCAGGCTTCAGGCCCTCATTATCTCCATCTGGACTATTTTAATAGTGGGAAACAGTCTTTTTCTCCATCAAAAACATCCTCTACATTAATGCAACTGCTCTTAATTTTTCAAAATCACATAATTTCTCTGAATTCTCATCAAATCCAGTTCAAATTACATAGCTCAGAACACGTGTGCTTCTACCGGTCTCTTCAGCTCATAAACTCATGTTCTGCGTTGAAACCTTACTACAGGAATAGTAAACTGATTGCATTTTTCAAATACATGCCATACCCTTTATCTCCTCTGGTCCTCCCTTTTTTCCTTTCTGTATTATCATCACCCGCTATTCCTTACTTTCCCTTTCTTTTTTTTTTTTTTTTTTTTTAAGTTCGGGCTCATGAATCAATTTCTCTAAAAAAAGCCCTTACTCATCCTGACACTAATTTCTCTCTCCTGTTTCTCTACAGCATGCTGTAAGACATCTGTATTAGCAGGTGTTATCATTCTTAGTTGTACTGGAAATAAAACTGTGCCAATTTGTTGTATTTTAGCTTCGATGACATAGAGGAAAGGGTTACTTTAGATTTTGAGAAATATGTCGTACCACTGCACTGTTCACCCTTGAGCCTAACTTCCTACTCAGTGGAAAGCCTAATAACTTGATTCCTTCCAAAACAAAACTACCTAAATTGATGTTTTGATCTCTGTGTGCTCCCTAACAAATTCTGCTGTTACTATCTAATTCTTTCGCGTGATTCTAGAGACTGATTTCTGTCTTCACTTCAAAGTCTTAACGTTCATTTTTACCTCTCCCCAAATGCTGAAAATTGCAACCAAGTAGTGTTGGTTCTTCCTTTATCGTTTATCTGTTTGTTTTTTTGGAATGGTGATTCATCATTTGGGTCCTATCCTATACTGCCCTACGGATAATAAATATAATCTTTATTATTATCATTTCACTCTACTTTCCAAATGGTTGACTCACCACTGCTCTAAGGTAAGGTTTTGATATTAGGGAGATGATTTTCATATGATGTAGTGACCATTTCTCAGACTTCCACTGCTTGTTCCACCTCATCAACATCTTTATCAGCGGTACCCCTATGACAAGTTGTTCCTTTTCATGTCTCCAACTATTTGTTATTTTGCTGTTTTGAAATATGTCCTCTTTGTATGTTACTTTGTCATCTATTAGAGGCTGAGTTTCTTGAAAGAAGTGTGATATTTAATTCTATTTTTTTCTTATAGCTATGGTTTTAGCCCACCTCTCCCATGAATAAATACAGCCCAAACACATTAATATATTTTCTTTTAAATGCATTCATTTCTAAATAAAATCCAAATGAAGTATATCTATACATTTGTAACTGTGTTATTGTATATTTTTAGGTTACAGAGAAAATGCTCCTGATGTTTCTGTATAGCATAAAAATTCTAACAGAAAATGAACTAGAGAAATATTTTGGAAGCTGAAACATCAGCAATTCAGCAAAGTAGTGTTAGTGTAACCAGATAAATAATGTTAGTTCCAATGCTAGGGCAGACAAGGCAATTTGAAAAATATAGGAACGCAAAACAGTAATGTAGCAGAAAATATATGATTTAAACTTACTTGTCCATATATAATAAATCACATGACAGAGCAGATGAACTGAGAGTGGTATTCTCTGTTAATACTCAGTATGGAGTACTTTTTTCACATGTAGTTGGACCTATACTTTCAAAAAATGAAGCCCCCTTTCCCTTGGACCTCATACAGAAGATGTCAATCAATATGGCAAAAAGCTTCATAGCCAACCCATAACTTTCTAGTCCTTAGACATTTCTCTTGAAGAAAATTGTGTGTGTGTGTGTGTGTGTTTACATTGTGTGTGTTGTGGGTGTTGGTAAGAGGCATAATAATAGTCTTTGCTTATTTGAAGTCTGATATGACAAAAGTGACTTTTTCTCTCTCATAATATCCAAAGGGTTAATAACTAGAGCTAAAATGAATATATTTGACTCTATACAAACCAAATATTAGTATGAAATTTGAATAACCAGTAGGCTAGAGATGGCTTAGCAGGCAACTCACAGTGTCGCTTGTCACAACAGGTGTTGTGAACATCTATGCAAACATAGATGGCATGATTGCTTGGCTAAAATGTCTTTGAGGAGATTAAAATATCAAATGAATGATTGTCTTAGAATGTCTCTGAGTTCCTTTGTAAACCCCAGATTATCTATTTATTTGTAGAATCTTCTTCCCAAATTGCTAGCTTAAGTATTCAGTGGAGAGATTTCTAAGTTTCTGCTATGAGAAAAATCGCATGTTTTCTTTTATATTTTTTCATATAGGTAATATATAGTACTGCATACATGAAATCATGCGATTTATGAATACACTCCTTTTGTGCTACATGTGATTTTTAATCTCCTTTATAGATTATATTTTGTTCCTGATTTTAGAGGGAATGTTTTCAGTTTTTCACCAGAAGCATAATATTAGCTGAGAGTTTGATGTGTATGGCCTTTATTATGTTGAGGTACTTTCTGCTATACCCATTTTATTAAGTGTTCTGATCATAAATAGATGCTGTATCTTGTCAAATGCTTTTTATGCATCTATTGATACTATCGTATCATTTTTATCCTTTGCTTTTTTTATGTTGTATATTTCATTGATTGATTTGTGCACATTAAATCCATCCTTGGTCTCCTGGAATGAACCCATTTGATCGCGTGGTATCTTCTTTTTAATATATTGTTGTATTCAGTTTACTAGTATTTCATTTAGGATTTTTGCATCAGTATTCATCAGAGATATTGGTCTATAGTTTTCTTCTTTCGTGTTATTCTTACTAGGTTTTGGCATCAGGGTACTTTGGGCCTCATAATATGTGTTAGGAATTTTGCTTAGATTGTATCACTCATTTCAACAGCAAAAATGACACTTTTTCAAAAAGAGTCCGTTTTCATTTTATACTTGTGTTTGATATTATTCAGTTGCTTAACTAATAATAAAGGTATATTTCTTCTTCAACCATTTTTTCCTTAACATTTTCAATGCCAGGCATTGAATTTTGCTTGTATAATATTATTTAACTTTAAGAACAACACATTTTACAGATAAGAAAACTCTTGTGCAGGATAATAAAATAATTATTATAGCTGCATAATTAATAGGAAAGGAATCAAGGTGTTTTAAAAGTCTAAATACAACTAACTCTTGTTGTTAACAACAACAATATATTTAAAGCAAACAAACAACAACAAAGAAAGAAGCATTTATTTTCTTTAAAAATCCATAAGCACAGAAGATTTTAAAGACAAACTCTTGGTAAAATTTATTTTCAGCATAAAATGTTTTCTTTACTAAGATTTTCTGAAAGAAGATATTTCTTTAAAGTTTAACTTTTGTTTTTCCAAATAGATATGAATCAGGAAGCTCTTTGAAACAACTCTTCCAATAATTAATGATTTTAAAAAGAAAATTTAACTTACTTTACACAGTGACTCAAAAAAATAGTTTGAGCATGTTTTTTATCTGTTTGTTATATCTTTATATTTTTCCTATTATATCTTTACTTCATTTAATAAATCAACATTCCCACCAGCAGTGTATAGTATTCCTTGTGTAAATTGGTACAGCCACTATGGAAAATAGTATAGAGGTTCCATAAAAAATTAAGAGTAGAATTTCTCTATGACCCAGCAATCCCTCTTCTCAATGCCTACCCCCAAAATTGAAAATATTTATTTGTAAAGATTCATGCATCCTGATGTTCATCGCAGCATTATTCACGGTGGCCAAGACATGGAAACAACTGAAGTGCCCTGTGTTAGATGATTGAATAAAGAAAAGAGACTATCACTAGTCATAAGAAAAGATGAAATATTGCCATTTGTGATAGTACGGATGGATCTTGAGATAATCATTCTAAACAAAACAAATCAGACAGAAAAGATTGAGAAACATACAATTTCACTCATGTGCGGGTATAAAACTTCAAGCAACAGATGAACAAGACAACAAACAAAAGGCCATAGACACAGACAGTAGTTTAGTGGTTGCCATAGGGAAATGAAAGGTGGAGAGCAGGTGGATAACGATACAGGTGATCAAAGACATGGTGGCAAAAGGAAATTTGACTGAGTGATGAATACACAATGCAATTTACAGGTGATATACTATTGAATGGTACACTTGAAACCTAAATATTTTTATTAACCAATGCCACCCCAATAAATTTAATAATTAAAAAATCACTTACAAACTTACTTTATGTAATTGAATATTTATCTCCCTTAGATCTAGGGCGTCTCGCTTTATATCTTTCCTCTTCTTAAGAACTCTTTTTTTTTTTGTATCTTTAATTTCTTTTTTTAACTTTTTTCTTTCCTTCCCTTCTCTCTCTTTTTCTATTTGGTTTACTTTTTAGTGTTAATTTTTTGTTGTTGTTGAGGAAAGTATTGATTTCGTTGAGGGTATATGGATCCAGGCTACTTGTTTTGTATCTAGTTCAATAAACCTTCAATATGATTCAAAATTTTATAATTTGGAGCTTCTCAGCAGCATGTAACAGGTGTGCGTCAAACCCTCTCTAATATCTGTGACTCCAGCCCAGAAAATTTTAAGGTGAATGTTAATTACATGACTATCTAAGCTAAACTAAATTCAAGCTAAATACTTTACTTCAAGTTCCTATATTTGGGTAATGCTGTAACATCGTATAAGAATTTGTGTGTGAAATATAAATCAAATTATTAAATTAGTCAATTTTATGTAAAACTGTTGTTTATAAAAATAAAATTGTGAAGTGATTAAGCAACAGCTTAAGTTTTAAAATAGCTTTTCTGTGTCACTTGCAGAAGAGTTCAGAAACTTGAAAATTGAAATGCAAATGTGCGTGTATACGATAATATATTTTTGAAATTAATGCAATAATTATATTAAACCATTTAGAGGAAAGTCAAAAGAGGGACTACTAGAACATACTGTTTTATTATGTTTTAATGATGTAATCATGATATTCAGAGAACAGTTTTTAGAATACAGAGGAGAAAGCAGGAGAAGCATAGAAAATGAGTCAGTCATATTATTTTTATGTAGAGAGGTTTAGCAGGTTTGTTGTAACAAGGTAGTTGTGACTAAGTCCATCTTGCGTTAAAAATTTCCACTGAACACATGGATCCTTTTACATGTCAACAACAAGTTCATCATCAATTTGCATTAGCTGAACCATTATTTTATAAAGATGGAAGAGATGTATCCAAAAAGAAGATACCCCAAGATAAGAAAGAGGTTCTATAGTTTGCTAGGCCAGCCATAGCAAAGTATTGTAGACTAAGTGGCTTACACAACTGGCATTTATTTTTCCACAGTCCTGGAGACATGAAGTTCGAGATCTGGCTTATGGGTAGCCATCTTTTTATGTCTTCACGTTGTTTTCCCATTATCCATTATTGTATCCAAATTTCTTTCTTATGAGAGCACCAGTCATATTGGAATAGGGTCACCTAACGACCTCATTTTGACATAATCACCTCTGTAAAGACTCTACGTCCAAAAAGGTCACATTCAATGTATTGGGAGTTAGGACTTCAATGTTAATTTTTTGGAGGGATACAATTCAGCTAATAACGGGTTCTTTTTATATATATATATTTTTAAGTGCTTATGAAAATGTCTTTAGAGAAGATTTCCAGAGTAATTTATTTAGTGTTTCTTTTAAACTCAGTTGTACAAAGTGAGGATTTAGTGAAGCCTGAATGGACAGCTGGAGGTTAACAAAATCAAGATGGATATTCCCAAATTGTAGAGCTATAAGGCAAATATCTATTAACTAAAATTTAGGCTTTCTCAATCCCATTTATCTGATCAATATGAATTAGAGAAAATACATATGATTTTTTTGTTATAGCTCCATAGTTCCTACCTGAAGATTTTATTGCAGTTCAGTTATCTCTTTGACGATAAGAAAAATTATACACACACAATAAAAAATTTACACATACACTTACACCTATACTAAAATATATTAAGTCCCAGGTGTTCTGCATAGCACCTACTTAATCTAAAACCCTGCCTTAATTAATAAACTAGTATATGGAAACTTTATAAACTATGATAGATTTTCTACAGTCTACTGATAATTGGTGAAAAGAGAAACATTATTTTAAAGGCATCTAAGTTGAATTTCTGAAGGTACTTACCAGAAACTACAATCCTCATCACTTCTCACCCCATAATGCATCAGCTCAGTGCTGCATGAACAATTGCCGGAAAGTGCTCTGTTCAGTATTAAACAAGTTGTGAATTATCACTTTCTGAGTCATTTAAATATCTTTTCTGAGGAGAACAGGAAGCAAAAAAAAAAAAAAAAAAAAAAAAAGGCATCTACAGAGGATATGTAGGTCACATTCCTTCCAGATTCATTTATACTGGGTATAGCAAATTCATGTCTCAGGACAAATCCCATCTAGTCTTCTTAGAGATTCTGGCCTACCTCATAGTTTGTTTAAAAAATAATAATTAAATGAAAATTACATCACAAGTAAAATATAAGAGACACCAATTAATATTCAGTCTTTCTCTAGTCTAGACAAAAATTCCATCTATAGTCCAACCTGAAGTTACCAAAACTCTTTGAGCCTCCCTTGGGATAAAATGAGTTTGCTAGATGATCTAAATCCCTAAAATATGTAAAGGTAGACCTCTTCTCTGATCCTGTGAATTCGGAGCACTTAAAAAAGTATCTAACAGGTAGTAATGTACCTGAGATTCTGAATACAATTTTAAAAGGGATCATGAATGTTCAGTGGAAATTAAGCAGAGTGGGCCCATTAGAGATATGTGAGATTAAGGTATAATAAAAATTTCAGCATTCACATCAATAAAAGTGTTTTAGAAAAAAATATTCAAAACAATTTTTATGCTTGCTGATAAGTTCTCCTTTACATATAACAATACTTTAGGGAATATCCTAAGAATTTTACATCAACTCTGAAAGCTTCCTTATTAATTAGATAAGCATTATCTTGCTATAGGAAAAAATGAAGCAATGTAATGCTTCATTGATGAACCAGCAATTAAAGAGGCTCTTATTTGTTAAAAGAAAGTATTATATTTTTTAGGAACTCAGAAAAAAATGCTTTCTGAGGAATTTTGACCATATGGGTGTAAAATTTGGAAGTATTTTATTCTAAAATGTAACTTTTTAACTAGAAGCCAAAAATCATGTTTCAGGAATTTCTATTACTATCATGCTGCTTCCTAGAAGGCAAACACAGGAAGTTATTAATATTTATAGACTAAGAATGAAGCAAACATTATAAATTAAATATTACCTGTTTTTCACAGAAGAGCACAATAAACTGACCAAAAATTCCATAGATGATTCTTTATGGTAACAGAAAAAGAAAAACCACAGGGGATCTTTAAAATAGTTAACCTTTGATATTACTGAGTCTCCCGCTTTACTACATGTAGAGCCTGAGATTTATTGAAGTAAATTATAAATAACTACTCCTAGAATTTTAGCTAAAACTGTATTCTTTATTTCAATGTAATGTAGCTTCACTGTATTATGTGATTTTGAGAGAAAAGCCATAACAATCTATGTGTAATTTGTAAACCGTGTTTAAAGAGTTGCTGCAAATCTCTGTAGAATCTAATAGAGAATTTGATAAATTGGTTGTTAATTAAATAATCAAAAACCAATATCACTGAGCTGAAGTGTGAAGATGTCATTTTCTGCTACAGGTGAAATCTAACTTGAAATTTTCCACCTTAGTCAGAAGGCTGCTAAACCAGAACATACTCTCAGACATATTCTTCAAATTGCAATAAAACCTACCTTCAATGCAGTGTCTTTATTTAATATTCATTATATTTCAGGGTCGCATTTCAATGCAATAGAGGCCTAAATCATTGCAAGTGTGAGTAGTTATTATTTAACATTTATAAAGTTTAAATAAAACTAGAGAAAAAAAGGATATTACTTAAAAATTATTCTTTATTATCTTTCTCCTGAAATTCTTTGTTCCAGTAATACAAATCTATGTATAATTCAGAATTCATGGAGATATATTATTAAATGCAAGTGCTCTCATAAGATCACTATTACAACCAATTTCCAAAGTCTTTTAATAGATTCAGAAATTATTTAAATCACAGCTCAGTATATTTTACAATTACACATGAGTCAAGCATGAGCAGGAAAAAATGCCTTTTGTATTTGCTAAACATAGCAGTATTGTATTAATACTTGGGCAAGGCGATTCATTGATGATAACAATAATAATAAGTATGCACATTATTTTGAAAACAATAATAGCTGGGTAAACTTTTGTGAAAAAGTGAATTTTAAAAACTCTTTCTGCTGAATTGCATCAATTTCTCACAAAAGGTCAGATGGTAGAAACAAAAAGCATACGATGTACAGAAATCCCGTATTTTGTTATGATTTTCTTTATATGAGTGTTTTGTTTCCTTAATATAATATTTCACTTTTTTTAAACTGGAGATTTGTTTAAAGGCAATTAAACTATCTAAGAAGTAACCAAGGTGACTTTAGTATTTTAGTTTCAGCAAGCGTTATATCTGATAAATAACGGCCAATGAGACTAGTTGTGCATGCTTTATTATATCTTCTTTCAATTCAAAATCAACCTCTTAAAAATACTCTTCTTGTGAGCATATATAATACATGGGGCATTTAAAAATATGTCACTTTAATGAACATTTTTGTGTCTTTAGGGTAACTATATGAACTTGCTAGAACAAAGGAGATATTCTATTTTACAGTTATTTGATCTCCATTTACAAGAACGTACAAGGAAACAAAACAATCATTACCGTGGTCTTCAGGTGTTCTGCATAACATTTTACTTAATTTCATTTAAACTACAGCAAATTTGCGAGGTGGTTATTGCATTCCCTCTCCGCTAGTAGTAAATTGGAGCTAAATGTAATGCAGCTAGCAAGTGGCATAGTGAAAATTTAAACATAATTCTAATCCCAAGGCCTGTGCTACCTCTGTGGTAATACCTATCACTAGAAATATTGTGAACACTCACAGACACACACACACCCAATTCCTCCCTTGAAGTTTCTTTGTTAATTGAAATGTTCTTTCACTGGGTTCTAAATGTTTTTGATAGTAAAATTTACATATCTTCAAACACTATTTCAACTAATTATTTGTGGACAGTAATCAACCAATGCTTATTAATTACATATATACTCATACAAATGCATATTACTATTATTGGTATGATTCAGTTTCTAAAGAATGTCTACCCATAATTATAATAATAGGGATCTAGATGAAAGGGAAAATGGATTCTGATATCAAAATTACAAATCCAGCATATAAAAATTTTACATCAATTTTCTTCAACTGAAAAATGAATGTGCTCAAGTGCCTTGAGAAATAAAAGTTCTGTGGACATGCCTGAAATTGCACTTGTGATTATCTAAATAATAGTGGTTTAAAGAGTAATAAGGGCTGTTAATAATCTGTCTCAGTGACAAAATCAAACTTAATTCATGATGCCTGACTAAGAAGAACTAAAAGGACAGGGCATCAAGTTATAAAATTAAATGACACATTTCACAGTAAAGGTAATAATAAAAGATGCTATTCTACAATGCCTATAATTCCACTTTCAAATGGGCAGTATGGGTAATTCTTCCTAAATTCATAAGAAAGTACAAATTGGAGTGTTTCTTCTATGGAAGGTTACTGTAGAAGAAAAGATATTTATTAGCTCTCAAGAAGGAAACAGCCTTGGCTAACATAGCAAGCAGAAAAAAAAGTCTAATTTATATAAAAAATCATTATACATTGAGGACATTGCTAGGTTCTGAGACAAAATATTTTAAAAAGCAAGTGGGGTTCTATCCTCATGGAGCTTACTGTCTATTTAGAAATGTTTATGTAAATCATCAAATTTTATTCTGTAACTTTCTTTTACATAGTATTATAAAAGTTTTTAAATTAGAGAGTAGGGGACACAAAGAATTTATTAGATTTTACTCATATTGACTTTTTCTGTGAATTTTTGGAATTATGTTTTTATAAGAAATTCTATTGCAATAAATATACAACACGTAACATAAAATATTATAACAACGGTCACCAATATTACTGTATTTAGCATAAGTAAAATGCTAAACTTCGACCTAGTTGTTTGAGAATTAATTTGCTTAAAATTACATAAGTTCACCCAATTTGGGCAACTGAGAAAATTACATAATTGCAATGTCTGTTTTATGAATTTTAACAATTATTATAGTGGAATTAGGTCATGTAATAAAGATAATAATGATACAATTGTTAATTGAAGTTGGTATTAAAGACATCTTTTTTATTAAAATTCAGGTACTATCTGGTTTTTACAATTTTAATAAAGCTAAATTGCTACCACATTTCAACTTCAGAGATGATATTGTTCTGTTCTATGGAGAAATCTTTTGCTAATGGTCAGTTTGAGGAATGAAAAGAGAGATTCCAAAGTTAAGAGAATTTCATTTTAGTGTGAGATGACATCTATTCAATAAAGAGAGGATGATCTTCAGAATTCAATATATATGTATTTTTAAATACATTTTATTTCCTTTCAGAATAAAGTGAAGTATTTAACACATTATTTATTTGCTTATTACCTCTGTGAGGCCACGATTACCAGTTAAGTTAGTAAGTATGCAATACTACTGTTTTAAATTTTAAGATCTATTTTAATCGAAGTTATCTCTTCAAGTTCACTTTCCTTTTCAAAATAAAGAACAAAATCAAACAAATGAAAAGCATATATAGTCAAGAGTATATATGAGGAAACTTCAACAATTGATTACATTTAACGATAATTTAAATTTAAAGTTTTTATATTCACTTATAAAAGATCTCACGGTATTCCCTGATTTATTTTCACTGTGGCTCATGATTCTTTCCAGTCTTGGACTGATAACTTAGCTTTTCCATTCGTAACTGAACCTTATAAAATATATTTGCTTTAAATTGTCTCCTAGGGGTCTTCTTACTATTTCAAAGCATATCAGGCTTGTATTTGTTTGAAAGCAGATATTTTAGCAAAAGGTTCACTTCTATCTTTTTTTTTCCCCATGTCTGTCTTGAAAGAAATAACAAGCATTGACATACATGGGAGTATTATAGTTAAGAAATTTGAAAGAGATTAGTACACACACACACACACACACACACACACACACACACAAAAACATTTATTTATATATATTTCATTGCTTAAAATATATTAAAATTCTGTCTACTTCTGTTTTAGCATACCAATAAATGCTGATAAAGCAACTAAAGTAACTGAACACTCAAGTGTTGAAGCATTTTTATTTAATTACATTGCAGATAATAAATGTATATCTGTCTAACTTTGCTTGATTTGGTGTTTTAATGTATTTTTAGTTTGGAGTCTGGGGATATTTTGAAATGCTAGCTTTGTAATGCTGAATATACAAGAAGCCAGAATTGGTCTTCTGTGTAAACTGCTTCCTTGATGTAAATTTAAAGCATAGTTCATTCTTCTAGGCAACCAAGACACCACTTAGTGAATTACTGTTTGTGTTAAAGGCTAATTCAATAGCACACCTCTGAATTAGCTTTCTCAGACAGCCAATTCTCACCCAATAAATTGTAGGGCACAGAACTCTGGAGGGTAGAATCATTATTAAAAAAAATAATCTCCAACATCATTTATATACCAAGAAAATCTTCAATCTAAATATGTGATATTTCTCACAAATATGTTACTTTTTGTTAATAGATATCATTGACATTGTTAAGATATATTAATTTAAAAGCTTGACTGAATTTCTTCCCATTGTTACCATTATCTTAATCAATTGTTGTTACAACTTCTGTTATGTGCAGATCTAGATAACATTAAGTGAAGAATTATTTACCTCAAGTGTGTTATAACCATCTGATGTAGAATACCATTAGTTGTAAGACTTTATTTTGGTGCTACAAAAACATAAAACAGAAATTCCTGTGAATTAAATTATTACATCTGTGTTGAAATGTGGTAAATGTGCATCTTAGAATCAATGAGATGAATATATTTTTTGAAAGTTATGTCTTTGCCAACAATGATATAATAAACATTCTGGTCACCCTGCATAAAATAATAGATTTGAGTAAATATCCAGTAGAGGGATCGAATTCTACACTTGAAACTTATTGGATTTTGTTTATCAATGTCAACATAATAAATAAAAAATAGTAATTATTATTAAAACATAAGAAAATAAAATACAATCGTTTTATAAGAGTAAAATTTCAAGCTCTATTACAAGATTTGTGCTTCCAGCCAAAATGAAGAATCAGGAAAAGAATTCAACTTTCTATTTGAAAAAAAAAAAAAAACCATCAGGCAAAATATATGAAACACTTTCTTAGGGCATTGGAATTCAGAGAACAAAAGACAATGATCTCTGAAAGACAGACAGTCGACAATGTGAGAACTGTGCTTGCCCCAGACCAAGGCACATGGAAAGGGATCTTAGAGAGTCCGACAGTCCCTTGGAATGGACTCAGCTGGAGTCTGGGACACTTAGTATAAGGGAGTTCAAAGAGCAAGGAGAGAACTGGACGAGAGAGAGCTGCACAGAGAAAAATCTGTCCATCTGGACATATGCAGAAATTTGTTCTTGAGGCTCCAGCTGAGATCTGAACAACAGAAGCATATGAGACAATTCTCTGTGCTGAGAAAAAGGAGAACCTGAAGGAATGAAAGGGAACCATTCCTGAAACTCGCACAAGACTAGGAGTAGTTCCTTTGTCCACCATCCAAAGTAGACTATTTCGCAATTCAAGAAGTGAAGCATTGGATAGAGTTTTCAAACGTGTCTTGCCTGAATAGTAAGCCAAATTTAGCAGTGGATGTAACAAAGCTTAAAAGCCAGTTGCAAAAGAATCAAATTGTTTCCAAGTAACTTAATTCTCTTCCATAAGAAAAAAAAATCATTAATATTTATAGAAATACAAGAATATCAAGCACTCAAGATGATAAAATTGACAAGGCTTTTTATGTAATTCACTATTAGAATTCACCCAGATATGCAAAGAATCAGGGAAGTATAACACTCAGTGAAAAGAAATATCCATAAATTAAAACCAACCCATGACAGAGATGATAGAAGTAGTAGACAAGGACATTACGAGAGATTATAACTGTATTCCATAAATTCAGGAAACTAGAGGAAACCTTTAATGCATTCATTGAAATGTAGAAGATATAACTAAAACCCAGATTGAATTTCTGAAACCTGCAATGTCTGATGTGAAAAATACAATGGCGGGATTAAAAGCAAACCAGGCACTGCAGAAGAAAAGATTGCTAACATCGAAAACATACTGATAAACTATTCGAAACATAGCAAAGAAAGCAATAAGAGTTAAACAAATTAAAAGAGCATGAGCAAGCTGTAGAGCAACTTGAAGCAGCCTGCTACAGTACATGTAATTGAAGTCCTGGAAATATGATCTCTGAAAATAATTATATCTCTGAAAATTATTTTTCAAGTTTGTTAAAAAATATAAACTAACATATCCATGAAGTTCAACAATTCCTAAAGGCTGGAAACTAAAGATAAGTGTGTAGGCATGTCAAAAATCATGCTTTAATGTATAACTTTTAATGTACAAATTTTACAGGACAATTTAAATTGTATACTTTAAATATGTGTAATTAAATGTACATCACTTATATCTCACCAAAGCTATTCAAATTTTAAAAATGATAATTGTATATAATGATTATCTTAAATCTGTTATTTCATATTGCAAGACTCATTCTATTTTGCTGGCCTTCGCTCTTTCCACACGTCTCTCTTATCCCTTTAGTAGCTATCAGAGGCATATTTTCATGCATTAAGAAGCAAGGAAACAAGAAAACAAGACTTTTTGCAGTCTGGCATGTATTCTCATTCGTAATATTCTATAAGCTTAAGAAACTCACCTGGGTGGGAGGAGCAAAGACAAGAATATACCAAAGCATATTTCTTATTCTGAGGCCGATATTAGAGTGTCAGTATTACAATGATGATCTAAAATGGAAAAAACAATATAAGTTTTGCAAAAGTCTAATATTTAATTTGCATTAATTCAAAAGTATGATGGTATAGAATAAATATTTATTCACAGTTTATGAATTATATTTATTCACAGAACTGAAAATTGAAAAACTAAATTGCTAAACACTCATCAATCCCAACCAAGTATTTCTAGAGCTTTTTAAAAATAATGTGCTTTTATAGTCAAAGATATCATTATATCTTCACACATCAGTTTATAAAAATCTAATTTGCTTTTGTTAATTTTGTTAAATTTGTTATACATTTTATGTAACCAGTTCTTTTCTCACAGATATTTTTCACTATAAAACCAGTACTGTGACAACTGCCCTTCTGCCTACATTACTGCGGCTCACCATTTTTTCCTAAACATAGATTAAAAGAAAATATTGCTTAGTTTTAGTCTTTATGTATATAATTTTTGCTGTCATACCACATTACTCTAATAAACAGTACCAATCTGAACAAACATCAGTATTTGAGACATTCCATTTTAAATACATTTTCTTCAGAACTTAATGGTAAGAACTTTAAAAATTTTAGCCAACCAGAAGGGTGAAAAATCATCCATTTTGCATTATTTTGCATGCTTTTATTAGAGAGTCCAAGCTTTTTTCACATTGACTTGTGTTTATTCTTCTATGAAGTGGTTAGTCAGTACATTTCATCTTTTTCCACTGAATTATGTTATCATTTGTTTACAGTAATGATTTATATATTATAGATGCTAATTATTTCTGCTATATCCTGTTGTACATATTTTTCCTCTTTTCATATATTTTGAAATACAGAAAGAAATATCCAAATTTTATTTGATAAAATTTATCAACATCTTCCTTTTTTTGTTTTTAAATTAAACTTATTGGGGTTACACTGGTTAATAAAATTACATAGGTTTCAAGTGTACAATTTTATATACATCACATGTATATTGAATTGTGTATTCACCACCCAAATTCAAATCTTCTGTCACCATTTATTTGCCCCCGTTTACCTTTTCTACCTCCTTCTTTCTTCATTTCTTCCAGTAACCACTAAACTGTTTTCTGTGTCTATGGGGTTTTTTTATTTGTCTTGTTCATTTATTGCTTTCAGTTTTACATCAGTATCTTCATTTTTAAAATGGGGTGATTGGATAAGACTTTTATACATTTTAATATTTTATTTAATTTCTAATATATATTTTATATTTTCTATTAAAAGGCGTAGTCATTTTCTGTGTCATACATCAATTTTACATATTTTATTTGTCTATCTTTTCTTCCATTCTTATTTTTTGGTAGACCATTTATACATTTACATCTATTTACTTTTGAAGTTCATTCATTTCTATTTTGCTATCATTCTTTCCTTAGTTCTACTTTAATCAGTTGGCCATTAGTAACCTAAATCAAATGCAAATTTCAGCGAATAGGAGATTTTATTTTTATTTCTTTATCATAACAAAGTAGGTGACTGGTACGATCACTTCACTATGACATCAATCCCTTATGCTCTTTTTCTTTCTTTCTCTGCCATCGTTAGAACATGATTCTCATTCTCACAGTTTCAATGCTCATGTACTTCCAGTCATCATCTGTGTTTCAAGAATGAGGAAGAGTAAGGACCGAGGGTTTATTTTGTTGGTCAAAACTTTTAATTTTTTTACATTTCTCTTATTATTAATCAGAATCATGTCACATGACCCCCATTCTCACCCCCTAGATTTAAGAGTTATAGATACCGAATATCCTAAGCTGAACTCTTTGTGCACTCCAAATGCAGAATGTGTTTGCAGAACAGGCCAATCCTTTTGAGCCAAGTTGCTAGTGTGTCCTCTGCTCATTGTATATCTTACGGACATTCCCTTTTAATGCATTTTCTTTTTCAGTTTTTATTTGTTACATTAAATACTTAAATTAATTTCAAGATTATGTAAAGATTAAATTTTTGTGTATGTGAAGTATCGAAGTCCTCTAAGTATTCCTATATAATGTTATTGTTTTGCATCGATTTCTCAAAATTCTAATTTTGGCTTTTACTTTAATTTAGTACAAAAATTTATTTTAAGCATTTTTTTTAATTTACATTACTTCTTGGGTGTTATTCTTTTATTATTATTTAACCTTTTACTGCCTTGAGATCAAATAATGTGGTATGGAGGAGTCTACTTACTGAAATTAGCTAGGATATCTTTTGTATTTAGATACATAATTAATTTTTGTAACTGTTTCTTAAATATAAAAGAAGCATTTGCCTTCTCTACAGACAAAACCAACCTTAAATTTAAATGTAGTTTTTGAAAGTGTTACCAGTACCAAGTTTTATATCTTACAATTATATAGAAAACATTTGAAAGTCATTGGAAAAAAAACCAAACCAAACACAAAAAACCTCTCTGTGAGATAATTACAGTGTTTGAGTTACATGAAGTGAAGCAATTTTGTTGTTGTTCCCTTTGGATTTAAAATATTTCAACCCAATTTTTGAAAAGATGTATTTGATATTTCTGTGGTGGCTGAAAATTGTTCAATTTTATTAAAAAAAACACAAAATGATTGTTAATTGATTCTTTCAAGGCCAAATTAACCTATCTACTTAAAAAAAAGTATTTCAGTTCTGTGAAATATATGACTAATTTGTGAATTAACTTCAGATGAACACATACAGCTTGCAAGTTAGCAGGTCTATATCATGAAATTTTATTTTATAATGATCTAATCTTAACAAGATTTAGATGATGTAATTGTAAAGTTGACAGAAAGATTTAACAGTCCTATTCTTTATGTTGTGGACTAGAATTGAATCCACAGACTCACGCATTGTACAGTAGAGTACACATCTTCTAAATATAGAGAACAAATGGCCATATTTTTTCAGTATACTTTAAAGACCTACTTAGATTTCCTGTGATAATACATTCTTAAGGAGAGAGGGGGAATTAAAATAATCCTTTGATCAGCCATCAGCCTTCAGGGCCTTCAGGCAGAAAACCTAAATCATTTCTGAGTGTCTTATATTATTGAAGATAAGGAACCTTGCCTCAAGCCAATAGTAAATGGTCATACAATTTAATGGATGCTTAATTCTCTATAAAGCCATCATATTTTTGTACGTGGTTATGTTTTTAATAAAAAGATAGTTCTCAAAGTTATGATCATAATGGCTAAACTTGAGTACATCATGACATTTTCAAAACCAGTTAACAGAGATGTTCCACTTACCTGACCTGGTAGAAACTAAAACATAGCAATTAACACTGATCATTTTATTACTGAGCTTAGTACCATGCCTAAGCATTTTTTACAAATTTGTCTTAAAAAAAATGAATTTAATCAATTTGTTGATTTTTAAAATGAACCTAAGATCTTAACTATATTTATTTTTAAAGCCAGGTGACATCCCTTCCCTGCTTAAGACTGTTTGAATGCAAAGAAGAGATGATTTCTTACACTTTCTAAGTAGCTATCTGACCTCCAAAATGAAACTAGAAGTTTTAGATTTTCCTCATAGCTTTGATTAAAAACACTAAGCAGTATTTTTTTTCTTATTATTATATGATGAGTTAAACTATTTTTAATGACCTCAAACTGGTCCGTAATGATCACTTGAAAATCGCTACATCACATTCTACCTTCTTTTCCTTATCGAGATTTTTATCTTCTCTCTCACTTTACAATAAGGTCAAAAGAGAACTATTGATTGTGTCTGACAAATGTCAAAAGTCTTTTCCATCAAAAAGAAGAGACGAGAACAATATCTAAAAGTCTGATCAAAGCTAGTAACATGAATGGTGTCACATTAAAAGGGAAGACACATTATTTCACCACTTTCAACTCTTAAACACCCTTAGTTATTTGTCAAGTTTTATTATAGTTCTGTAAAGCTTTCTTTTTTCAGAGATTATTTTAAATTTAATGTTCTTTCAAGAGGCTCATATTTGTATTACTTTCAATGAGTAAACATATAATAGCCTGAAGGCTATGTAGTTCAACTAAATAAAGAATCTGAATTTGATTGTAGGTACATTTAAATCTTCTATCCATATAATTGAGTTGAGAATGATGTTAAGACATTTCCAGGAAAGTCATTATTTTCCTACTACTATTATTCTAAAAAAATAGATAATCTTATTTTAAAAACAAAACTACATTCCCATGTAAGGACATATAATATATGAAAACTCACAGATACAAACAAGATAAATTTAAAATGTATTTAAATAATATTGCAGAATAATGTGCTGTAAGATTCTTTAGCCAAAAGCTATGCATCTTAACATGTTTTGGTATGTGATTCTTAAACCTTATTTATACTATTATTTCTAAAGTAGCTAATAGATATAATGACTTAAATATTAAAAACTAAGTTTATTTTGAAGATATGCCTTCAACTCAGGATTACTCAGCAGACATTTAATGTCTAACATCGCAGACTTCTGCTTCTGAGACGAAAAATAATGCAAAAGAATATTGCTGTTATTCAAAATAGCTGAGAAAATCAGTTTTAAAAACTAATCAGGGCTATGAGGATGCATTCAGAAATCTTAGTAAAATTAAACCCCGTGAAGTGACAAGCCCCCCTGGGAGAGAAGGAAGCTAGGTTTGCTTTCATCTCTAGTGGAGTGGATGAGGGAGGAGGATTCATCAGAGAACAGAGTAAGGAGAACCAAGCCAAAACTAAAATACAGTAATAGTGGCAGTAGTAGTAATGGTGGTGGTAGTAGCAGTAGTAGTAGTAGTAGTAGTAGTAGTAGTAGTAATAATAATAATAATAATAATAATAATAATAATAATAATAATAATATTGGCCCAGTGTTGTCTGGCTTGATGGTTTAGAATCCTGAAGGGCCCTAGCCTCCAGGCGAGTTTTCATCAACCTGACAACCCTTTCCAAAGCCTCCACTTTGAGCCAAAGTTGTAATCAAAAGGTGAAAGACAGAGCAGAAGAATGGATAGAGAGAACTTTCCTGAGACATAGGGAGCCGACTGAAAGCTGAAGGCAGGATGAGGGTAACCAAGCTGCGGGCCTTCTGGGCCTCTAGTAATTAGGAGGCGGTGGCTGTTAAACACTGAGGGGAGGCCAGAATAATTCAGATAAACTTTTTACAAGTAAACATTTTGATCTTTGGGAAATATTAGGCGTGACTGTTACAAGGCAAGGTAGCAGACGAATTAAAAACGATGCCTTGGAAGCACGCACGTTGTCTTCTCAGAGGCTGAAACACTGTAGCCTAAGGGCAGTGGCAGGATAGGAGAGTCGAGAGGAATTTTTCCAAGGCTTTCCAGGCTTTCACGAAATGTAGGGCCCACAGCACGTCATGGGTGGGCTCAGGACATCAGGGCAGAGGAGAGAGGGAGAAAGAAAACTTGAATATCTGAAAGCCAGAAGCAGGCGTAGATGGCAAATAGAATTCTTCATTAAACCGAATAGCCGAGAGCTGAACCTCCCAGGGTTTGGAGTGTTGGCCCTGTGCTGTAAATCAAAAAGAGGCTAAGACAATGTTCTTGGTACTAAGATCCCAAGCTCTGGCGAAGGCAATGTGCCTTATTCATCCTGAACTCAGTCTAACCAAAGCAGTAGCCTCTCCCGAACTTCTCAACAACAGATTTATTGACACAGAGCCTCACATTATCATCCTGACAGAGAAGCAGTGCGCCAGTGTCTCACTCTTGCCTTAATTTTTCAAAATAATGAGATATGAAAAGGAGCCATAAAATGCAATAGCCTCAAATAGATGAAACCATTAATAGAAGCAAATGTACAGATTGCCTAGATGTTAGAATTATCACAGAATTTTTAAAAGCCTGTGACAAATACTTTAAAAGATATAGCAGAAAAGAAAACATGAGTGAGCAGATGAAGAATTGAAGCAGAGAATGGTAACTATTAAATAAAAATCCAAATGGAATGTTAGAAAAAACACTTCAGGAAAAAAAAGAAGACACAGGGGAGGAATCAGGGAACTTGAATACTGATTTTAAAAATAGTCTAAACTGAAATACGTGTAGAGAATACAGAATAATAGTAACTATAGACAGAACATTTGACATCTGTGAGACAATAATAGCCTACATAAGTAAACTGGACTCTAAGAAGGAAAAAGAAAGATTGGAACAGGAAAAATAATCGAAGACGTAATTGCTAAGATTGTCAAAATTTGGTAAAATACGCGACTTATAGAATTGAGAATAGAAATAAAAATTTTGCAGGAAAAAAAAAAAAAGTAGCCATACCCAGGGATATCAAAGTCAAATTGAAGAAAATCAGTACAAAGAAAAAATTTGTAAAAACCATGTGTAGACCGAGTCGTAGCTCCCTAACAATCTCTATTCTACATCCTGGTCCCCAGAACCAGTGAGTATATAACCTTGCATGGCAAAAGAGACTTTGCAGATGTGATTAAGTACAGGTTATAAATATGGGAAAATAATCCTGAATTATAAAGGAAATAGAAAGACAAAAGTGTGAGAGTCAGAAGGGGAACAGAGAGCAGAGAAGCAGCTGAGGTTTGAAAGCACTATATTGCTGATGAAGGTGAAGGAAGAAACACAAGCCAAGGAATACAAGAAGCTGAAAAAGATTCTTCCTTAGAACCTCTGGAAGAAACGCAGTACCACTGATGCTTGATTTTAGACCAATAAGACCATTTCAGACTTCTAACTTTCAGAACTGTGAATAAATTTGTGTCATTAAGCCACCCAATTTGTGGTCATTTGCAACAGCATCAATAGGGAAATAATATAAGTGGATAGAGGAAAAAGCTATGGATCACACTAAAAACCAATAAGAAAAATGGCTAACTTCTCAACAAAAAGAAGGGTTATTGGAATATGATAGGACTTTTTAAAAGGTTAAATAAATATAAGTGAATGAAAATCCAACAATTAATTAAACTGTCTACCTAAAATTTAATTTCTAGCAAAGATATCCCTCAAAAATTGAAGATTTAAAAAAAAGCCTTTCAGAAAGAAACTTAAAAAAAATTCTTCAGCAGATCTGCACTATAAAGATTACTAAAGCAATATTTTCACATTAATAATTTTCTGTCTTTTTTGTAAGAATTGCTTGAAATATATTCTAGTTTGTAGCCATAATCATCATTAGCTATTTATAATAAATTCAATGTGAAAGCAAGAAAAACACATATTATATATTAATAATTAATTTTGAGTAAAATAAATGCAAAAGTATTGGAATGAGCATTTATGTCTATGTATTTTCTATATATTTTATGCACATTTATATGGTTATACGACATCTATGCTAAAATGTTTTAACACATTTGTCATCTATAGTTTAAAAAATAAAGTTAGCTTTTCATTGTATAAAAACAAGTGAATTTTAACTTTCAGTAGAGCCTAAGTGACTATGATGTGTTTAATGAACTTTTATAGGTAAATTTTTAACAATACAAAGTAAGGCTCAGCAATCACATTAAGTGTATCAGCAGAAATTAATGTATGGTTTTGTGATATGTATTGGAGAAAAATTTCTTAGACAGAAAAGCTAAAAGGTAATCCATTGGTCCTTGAGCATTCTTGTGTATGCTCTGTAATTCCACATCCATTATGTATATTAAGTAGTAAGACATGAACCATTTCTCCTCACTTATATCCTATGTTCCTGGTGGTACGTGGGACTCAAGAAAGGTTACACATATCTAAAGTATAATATCAAAAACTATTTTCTCCATAGTTACATTAATATAATTTTTATTTATTTATTTGTATTTATGTCCTTGTAAGAATGGAAATCAACTCAAGTTGTTTAAGTAATAACAAGAACAAAAAGAATTGAGAATTGAGCTTGTCTCAGGAAACCACCCAAAGACATGATGTAGAACTATACTTAACCAAAAAATGGGGACGGGAAACAGGATCCATAGAGTCATTATATGTCCAGATAGTATTTTCGTTTTCACTGTCTACTGCCTCAGCAGAAAGCTCTCCACATACAGCACTGATAAGTCCACATTCTCCAAGTCTGCGTGTTAGAATTCCTTGACCACAGACAGAAACTTACTTTTACTCCCAAATTAGAGCCAGAGAAAAGTCTAAACAACAGAGTTTGGCTTGGGTGTCCTTTCCCTTCATTAAATTAGTTGTAGTCAAGGGGTGCACATTCTTTTTTGAGGCCTTTGTGAAATGTCACATTGTATAGACCATATCATGTTATACACATATTAAAAACAAAACAAATCAATAACAAAATAAGTGATTTTCTATTTTATCTAGGCTCGGAACATTGATTCTTCTTTAAGAGTTCCAGCAAATGTAGAGCTCAAAATTCAAAAACTAGTTACAACTGTACATAAAAAAATACAGTTAGAAAACTTACTCCTCTTTTCAGAGGTACATACTAAAACACTAGCAGGCAAACAAATGAAATGACTCACTACATTCTACTTCGGGGATCCTGCCAAAGTTAATTCTAACATGATTAATAGCCAGCGGTGAGGATATTTTTACTCATTGTTGTGAATTTGCAATTAAAAATATTTTAAGTTTAAAATGAAAATAAAATAAAAAATAAAAGAATGGATCCTAGTCGTTTAAACTGCTTGATCATTTCAGGTTCTTCAAAATGATGGAGATTCAGTTACAGTTAATATTTCAAAAATATGCAACTAATTTAAACTCACTCTCTGATATCATCAAATATCTGAGATTCAATAAATATTCTGTACTAGATAATTCAGTTTTAAAAGCACACCCACTTTAAGAGAGTAAAATAACATCGTAGTAGTAGTGCTTTGAGGCGGAGGACAGGAAAATGACCTTTTCTCTGTCCTATCTTCAGTATCCAGTGGCCTGCTAACTAACTGACAAAGACAGATTAAGAGGAGAAAAAAGTTTATACATATGCATACTGTGCACAGTGGAGCTGACAAAAGTAGCTAGCTGGTTAAACGATTAAAGTTAGAAATTTATACACCTAGTATAGAAGGGAAAAGAAGAAGCGAAGAAAATGCTCCTTTAGGAAGACGGATGGGTTTTCAGGAGAACCAAATGGGCATCAGAAAGTTTCTGTAATATTGGTCTATACAGGTGAATAGTCTTTCCATCTTCTTCAAGACTTTGTGGTAGGTTTATTCTTCTTCTTGGAAGTAAACCTGCCTTGAGGAGTGAATTTATGGTAGCCTCATTTCCCAAGAGCTGCTGATTTGGGTCAGATAAGGGATGTTCAGAGAAGGCTTCTTTCCACATCTGTTGAATCTCACATGTCTTCAGCTTAAAATAATTTTCATTACCAACTCTGGGGTTCCCAGGAAGCCCACTGAAACTAACAAAAACATAGTTAAAATATCAACTGTGTCATATTAATTTTTTAAAAATTTATTTTAGTAAAAAATTAAATCTAATGGGGCAGTTCTAAAACAGAAGAGGAACTCTCCACCACCAGGGCCCAAGGGGGAAAATTATATAAAGAATGTGGAAGCAAAAGAAAATTATTTGATTGGCTATAGCTTAAAGACTGGTTGGCTGTTTGTGATTGGTTGTGCTTAGTGCGGTGATTTTGTAAACTTGACATTCACAGGCTTAAATTTTGAATCGTTCATGTAGTCTGCCACGCCATTAGAGCCACATTGGTATAATGGCCTCTTTGTTTAATTAATTTTACAACATAAGTGATATGCATTCACTCACTAGAGTTCTATATTATTTAATAATTTTGTTAAACTTTATATCTTCTGAAGTCATATTAATAGAAGGAGGTGGATAAAGGATAGCAATTAATGGATTCAAAATTAGTCACTTATGACAGAAAGTTCATAAGTCACCAGACAAAATTGTAGCATAAAATTTATAGATGTCCTTTTAAAAATAGGTTAATTAATTAATAAATTATACCAGTTTATAACTAGTTCTAACAAAAGAATCTGAAGTATGGTACACAGTGTACAAAAATAAATATATAGTAAGTCTATAAAGAAACTATTATTCTATCCATATGTAATATTGGCAGCATTGATCAGAACAGGAAAAGATGATAAGCAAATTTTTTAAATTAAAATTATAATGTAAAGTGGTATGAAATATTCTAAAAATGTCTCTCTCTCTCTTTGTCTCTGTTTATGGAATTGAGAAAGAAGAAATTGATGGGGATAAAATTCTCCCTCAAATAAGGAGATCTAAAAATTACGATTTCATCATTTGACTTAGGGTAAATTCTACAAAGAAAATATTCTAGATCTACATAGTCTAGTGTTTGGCTCTGGAAAATAGTGTTAAGAGTTTCCACTCCTTGACTAATCAGATAGCCTTCGTCTTTTCTAGATTATTTTAACAGCAAAGATAACAATTTTCACGAAAGAGTGATAGTTCTAAAAACAATTAAAAGCATTACCTGAAATAAATGCTGTGAAAATACAGGACTATGCTAACTTCCCTAACTCTACCACAAGTGTTTGAGCATTTTCTGCATCATTTCCCAGGTGTTAGCATCATATCTAGGATGCGTAGTCACTTTTGTTACCTTACCTGTTTGGTCCCACCATGGTTAAGCTAAGGAACAAACAGAGAAATAAGCAAGTGTATAGGAGGGGAAAAAAATAATTTTCCCTTTATCCTTGCACACACTCTGTAATAAGAGACAGATTAATAGGAGAAAAACAAACAGAAGTTTAATAATATGTATATATCCAATACACATAGGAGAGACCTATAAAAACTGAAGCAACTCACTGAATGATCCAAATCATTACCTTAAATACCATGTCAGCTAAAAACAAAAATGTTGGGCCAGTTATAAAACATATAACACATTTTCACAAAACACCTTTAGAAGTTAAGATCCATGTAGAGCTTAATTCACAAATAGTTAATCTGATCTGTAGTATAAATGGTGTGGACCCTAGAAGGACCAGGCAGGTTATAAAATTTTCCCCTTTTTTTGGCCAATGGCCCAAACAAATAAAACTAAAATGATACAAATCAGTTACACACAGTTAAAGATGTAGTGGTTATGATGGGAAAAATGCAACAGAAAACTTAAAAGACTTCTGGAAATTGGTGGAAGTAATAGTCTTAGCACACTATTTGATAATTTTCTGTAATGTTTTTTAAAAGTGCCATTCACTTTAATAAGAAAATCTTTAAAAAAAACTTGAGCAGAATAAATGAGTACAAATTTATATTTAACCAAATCATGTTAAAATTACGAAAACAACGAGAACACCTTAAAAATAACAACTGTAATACTCTAAGCATGTTTCTCATCAGCATCAAAAGAAGTTAAAGTAAACTACTGATAGCTAGCCATAATAAAACTCAGATGATATTTTGATCTCAACAATATTTAGTCTTCAAATCCATGAGCATAGAATATCTTTCTGTTTATATAGGTCATTATAAATTTCTTTAAGCTATATGTTGCATTTTCCAATGTATAAAAGGTTTGTACCTTCTCAGTTAATTTTATCCATAGATACTTTAGTTTGCATGCTATTATGAATGGAACGGTCTTCATAATTTTTGTTTTTATTTTGGATTATTTATAGCTTGTTTATAAAAACACCATGATTTTTCCTTTTATTGAATTTGTTGAATTTGTATATTAACTCGAAGTTTTTTCATAGGGTCTTTAGCATATTTATACATAAGATCATGTCACATGTAAAATAAAAAATAGTTTTACTTCTTCATTAATTTAAATTTTTTATTCCATTCCCAATCAGTCCCCCAATAGTTCTGTCTAGAACTTCCAATACAGTTTTTAAGACTGGTGAATTTGGGCATCCATGACTTGATTCTGATGTTGGGGAATACCTTTCGGTCATCAGCTTAAGTTAGCAGTGTGTTTTTCATAAATGGCCTTTATGAGGTTGAGGAAATTTTCTTCTATTCTTAGTTTATTAAGTGTTTTTATCATGATAACATGTTGGATTTTATAAAAAAATTTTTTTTACATCAATTGAGATGATCATCTTTTCCCTTTCCTTATTCTATTGAATATGGTGAATTATATTGATTGATTTTCATGTTGAAAAATCCTTGAATTCCTGGAGCAAATTCCACTTTGTCATGGTATATAATCCTCTTAATATTGGATTTGTTTTATTTTGTTAAAGACTTTTACATCTATAGTCATAAGGGATATGGGTCTATAATTTCCTGTTCTTGTGATGACTTTTTCTGGACTTCATGTTAAAGTAATGCTGGTTTCCTAAAATGAGTTAGGATGTGTTTTTTTCCTCTTCTACTTTGAAAAGTTCAAGAAAAATTGGGGATTTTTTTCTTAAATAATTTGCATATATAACGAGCAAATTCACTTGGCCTTGGGCATTTTTTATGGGAGGACTTTGATTACTGATTCAATCTCTTGTTCGTTCGGTAATCCTTTTATTTCAGTAATATGGTAGTAATTACACAACCAGCAACTGATGGAGCCATCTTTCAAATCCAGGCAGTAAGACTCCAAGTCCAATCAATACTCCAAACCACTAGTGAGCAAATGAGATTTTTAAAAAAGTTACCAGTTCTTTTATGACTAAGATTCCCTTGAAAAATTTTTTTCCAAATTACTATATTTCCAACCCTACCTTCTAAATATATTTTTTTCCCTCTTACAACACATTTACTCACATGTTCACCTATCATTTTATGTAGATGGCTATTACCTTCAGATTCTTAGGCTTTCTACTAAGCTCAGGTTAAATTTCCAATTGTCTATAATACATGTCTACTATATATTCCACTGGAATTATAAAACTCAGTATAAACAAAATCCAGGCAGAAATGTCATGGTTAATAGCTCAAACAGACATGGAACTCTGTACTTTCTGCTTAGTTTGGCTATGATAATGCTAAAAACAGTTTATCAATTAAAAGCATGAAAAAGAAAGCATTAAAAACATGTTCATAAAGAAAAACAATTTTCAAAAAAAAAGAAACATGTTAAAATAATTTATTGAAGTAGATTTTAAAATTAAAACTTTTATATTGTAAAAGCAATATTCTTCTTCTAACAGTCATTTATTCCCATGGTTGTAACATCTCTCCCTCAATTCTCTATTAGCCACATGATGGTCTGACTTGAACAATCAGCATTGTATTGAATCTCAAATCTGCGCTTCTAGTACAATGTCTGACTTCTACTTATACATTTTTATTTAAGTTTTAATATGTTTTATCATTGTGTGAAAATATCTACATTACTTGAGAATAATCTATCTACTTCTTTAAATTTTGATAAAAAAAGATATTTTTAAAGTTTTGGATTTACTCCAAAGCCTGAAATATTTTAAACCTCACAGATGATTTAGCATATGTCTTTTATCTCATTGAATAGAAAGTGCATTTTTTTATGTCTGCTAATTGATTTATTTTCCTATTTATTCTATGAATCAAGATCATTCATAGGGGAGAGTGACAGCTCACTATTAAGTGGTAGCTGAGCTACTAACTAAAAAAAAAAGAAAATGCATTTTTTCTCTAAATATTACTCAAAACATTTACAGAACTAAAAGATTTTAGAACAAATATTTTACTTTTAATAATCAAAGTAATCTAAAAAAAGAGTTAAATATGATATATTCACCTATGATCCATCACATTGTCTATCAATCAATCCACTAACCTGTCTATAATGTCAAAACATTTCCAGTTACTAATGGAAACTATTAGCAAGTGAGATTTCTTTGGCTCCCATCCCATTTTTATGAAATAAATAAATCACTCAGATGATGAAAGTATTTTTATCTGTTAATGTCTGTAACCATAAATACTACTTCAAGTCCTCAGTGGGCTTGAGGTATTAAGTTAAAAGAGAAACCTTGGATCCTAGGTGAGACATGGAAAGCATAAAATAAATGATTAGGAAAAAATCTTTCTGTACTTTCCTATCAAGGTCACAGGCTGACGTTGGAAAGAGTTTTGAGAGCGCATCTTAAGCTCATTCTATGTTCTGTTGTCATCGTTAAAATGATCATACTGCAGTTGAAAACATCAAATAAGAAGTAACCATTGACATTAATTAATGATCTCAAATCATCCCACTTTTTGAAATGACATCAAAAGTCATCTGCACTGGCAAAAAAATGTATTTGCATTAAAAAGAAAATATCGTGTCGAATACAATTTTTTATGCCTTTTTCATATTCACTTTTTAAGAGATAAATCTGATAGAGCTACATGAATGCGCCTGCAGAAGTCTAACGAATTGTTTGAAATAATGGGGAAGAAAGCTCCAAATTCACTGAACTACAGATGTGTGACAATTCCACTTTCTTTCACACCGGACATACTTTCAGTAAAGCAGCCTTGTTTTGAGCGACTTCACAAGGTAGTAGCAAGACATACATGCCCCAGTCATTAAAGGCCATACTGTGTCCATACTGTGTTCCATCTTCTGCGGACATTGGCGAATGTACTTGAACTTCCACTTACCATGAAGTTCGTGATGACCGAATGTGTTTTGTTAGAGTTTATGGTGTGCAACAGGAAGTCATATTTTGGATTTACTATAGTTTTAAAGTTTTTCCATATGTGGGTAGCAAAATACCACAAAATTATTATACTTACTTCTAAATCAAAATATGTAACCATATAAATGTGAGACTTATTTTTTTTGCAGATGAGGGAAATGCTTATATAGTAAATACTCTTGGAAATTTTAGGTGTATTATTTGGAAACACCCATTTTAATACTCCTATAAATACATTCTGGTGGATTAAAACTAGAGTTGCCCAACATTGTTCTTTAATATAGCTGGGGCTATTTCTAGAGTATGAAAATATTTAAATTAGATAATTTAAATATTATCATTAGTATATGATTGTTGAATGCAGGTGAGGTTTAAATATTAGACATTCTAGAGAAACCTTACTAAATGTATGTCTCAGATATTAGCTCTTTTTAGAAACTATGTTTGGCCAAACATTCTCAACTAGAAAGATTGTTTGAAAGAGTAAATAGAAAGATGGCTAATTAGTTCCCCCTTATTTTGCCATTTGCATATCAGGCCTAAAGCGATTGCAACCTGGTTGAGGCCAGACAAATATGGAATGGAAAAGCAAAGACTACAATCTTGTTCTGTGACCGGAAATGTGTTGTTCTTAACAAATCAAAGTTAAATAATACTTACATCTTGTTCTTTACTACTGTATATTGTTATGGGCCATCTCAGATAGCTTTGCACTCTAAATCAACTACGTTTATTGCCACTCTAACCGTTAGAGGAAATTAGCTCATCAAAATCTGGTTCTTCTCTCCCTCTGCTGTTAGTGTTTTAAATCCAGTCTCAGTCTGTTTCATAGCCTGTGTATCCCTATATCAGCCTTCTGAACTCCTAATCCATTCCTTGAACATAAGCTCAGTTGTGATGTGATATATTGTCCATGAGGTCTTCCCCGATATTATTCATCTCCTTTGTGCCCCTCAACGAGCTCCCAAATCTTTGCCTCTCTACTTGGGCACTCTCAAATCCTGTCTCATGCCCTTCGTGAGCCACTGGAAAAAGTGTCAATGACTACTCCTTTTGTTCATCCTGTAGCGATTAATACAGCACCTAGAACATAAAAGTAATTACATTTTATTAATGTTTATTTCTATCTAGATCCACTTTATTTTAAGTACCTGTTTGATAAAGTGCATATAATATGAATCACTTGAAGAGAATTTCATCATGATTGAGAATCTGAAAAGAACATCTTTTAAAATTACATAAAATTACTTTTGCTTTATGACGGTGTCTTTAATTTTTTAATGTTTCAATGCTTTGTTTTCTATCTTTTTTTAGAGGAATTTTTATGAAGCTCTGATGTGCTTGTTCAATTTATAGCCCTCCTGTGGGAACAAATGTTATTTTATCAAGGTAGAAGCTATAAGGATATAAGTTCTTGATTAAAATTCATTTAGTGTGTTATCGGACTGAATATACATAAAAGAAATATTTCACATGTAGATCAGATTAAATTGATTTAATCTCAGCTGAAACTTAAGCATTAGTCATGGATAATTACTATCAGAAAGGATATGTTCTAACTATTCATTTACATAATATGAGCTTTCTGGATTGTATATGAATTAATTAATTTTTTTTTAATTGCGGCAGTTACGCACAACACACAGCTTCTAGTTAATGTAAAATAGTTCATTGACTTATACAAAATAGCCAATATCCTAATATAAATCTCCAACTGGAGTATAGGAGTTAGAAGAAAAATTTAAGAGAGAATCTGGGAAAGATGCTCACTAACCTAGATATACTAGAAATGACCTCATTTTATGACAGAGCATTCCTCCCTGAAAAGAAAATTGTACTGATTTTATTAGCCAGATTAATTTGTGACTAAATGTAAAATGATCAGACTTTCTCGATAAACATTAAACTCATCTTTGATAATAAAAAATAAATTAAAATTTTTCTTGATAAATCTTAAACTCTTTATTTGATAGCAAGAAACTATTTGTTAGTAAGATAGTAACAAAATAAAGGAAATGAGCTATAAAATTACACAAGATAAAACTATGTGAGTCAAATTTCACTGTTAAAATAACAGCCTCGTTTTGTATCCCTGTAAACATTAGATCAGCAATGGCATAAGTAGTAGTATAAGAATGAAAAGATTTTTCACATTTAAATCAGTCAGGTATAACTGACATAATTTTTGACCTTCTTTTTTAATGTATATAGCATTGAACATTAAAAAGCAATAGTGGTCTACAGCCATGCCACCTTGAGCATGCCCAATCTCAACTGATCTTGGAAGCTAAGCAGGGTTGGGCTTGGTTAGTACATGGATGGGAGACCACCTTGGAAGACCAGGTGCTGTAGGTGTAAATAATAATAATAATAATAATAATAATAATAATAATGCATAATGTAAAAATAGGAAAACTTGCCCAGTGCATATCTGCCCTTGCTAATCATTAATTTTTCTATTTCTTTTTCTTATTTCTTCCTAATTCTTAACACTTACATTGTTTTTATGGTTTTAATCATATCATGAACTTCTTTCCCACTTAAGAGCTTCAATAATTGTTTACCTACTATTTTTCTTTGTGTTATTTTATTTTAATTATAAATTAGAATTTCATTAAGTTAAAGGCCCTAAAGTGTTCCAGGAAGTAATGATATCATCATCACCTGTAGACAGCAATAACAATTCGGGCTTATAACTCAGATCTATAAAATCAGAAACTCTAAAGTAAGGGGAGACAAAAATCTATGTTTTAACAATTTGTATAGGCCATCCTATTTCATGCTAACTTCAATAACTACTTCATTAACTATATTTTCCAAATATTGAAAAGCTTTATTCAATAAATTATATGATTCTAAACTTTTTCTTTTAAATTTTATAGAATGTTTTATCAACAATTGAAATGTGGTATCAAAGATTACGACTATTTGAACATTGTTTTCAGCAAGATTTATTTCAATTTATATTGCTAGTAAACATATAAATTAGCTTTTAAATTATGTTCATAGTGTTGGTCCTTTCTTGGTAATTTTAATTTTGCTAACTTTCATTTGGAAAATGTGCATATCTATGCAAAAAGTGCTGCATGGGTTTCATTTAAAAAACAAGATTGATTGTTTAAATACTTTTTCATTTGTGTATGTCTGCAAATAAGTTTCTAAAAGTAATACTGATAATCACAACTAATACTTGAATAGACTTTGATATGTGCCAAGCCCTTTCATCTTGATAACCCTATGAAGAGACACTCGTATTATTCCTGCTTCACAGATCAGGAAACTGAGTTACAGATGTGTTAACCTACCCAAGGTCCTTTGCTTGCAGCTGGTAGAGCTGTGATTTAAGCTCTGGATCAGAATCCACGTTCTTAATAGCTATAATGCAGTTATGTAGAGAGATGAGTTTATACTACTTAAAATAATCCCTGTAATTTAAGTTTATAACTTCTCGAATCTTTTCTTCCTTTTTTTGCAATATATAGGCGTCATTGATGATAAATAAATATATATATATACACATGATTCATCTATATATGTGTATATACATATTATATCTGTGTGTATATGAATATATGTGTATAGCTCTCTCTATATATACTTATATACATATATAGTTTACATATATGTGTGTGTGCATATATATAGTTTACTGACATTTTTTTTTCCTAGTAAGATAAAGTTCTCAAAGGAGAAAAGCCAGTGCTACCCACAAAAAGCGTAGGGATTGAAGTTGTTTGGTTTTAGTACAACTGCTGGATCGATCTATACTTTTCTTATGGCAGTGGATGAATAAGTAACAAGAAAATCAAACCATTCATGATTTATTAATTCAGTCATGAAATACATAAGTGATCATCAAGTGAAAAAGGACAAACCAAGGAAAGATCAGCTATTGAGAAGTTTCAAGACACTATTTTTCACTCATATCTCCTAGTATTTCCTGTCTTATCTACATACATTCCCTTTCTCCTATGCAGAATTCTGTTTTTGTAAAGCTGACATTTATTAAACATTGACTACCTGCCAGGGATGTGCTTCTGTGGATTATTAAAGGTAGTAATTTTTACAAATCTAGGAAATGGTCTATATATATTATCTTCATATTACAGATGGGGCAACTTGGCACAGAGAAATGACATCAAAGGATATAAAGCTAGTAAGTGATAGAGCCAGAATTTGAGCTCAGGCATTTTAACTTTAGAGACCTTGTCCGTAAGGACCACACCACTCCTTAGGGAGGGAGAAGAGAGCTCAAGGAGAGGAGGGAGAGTAAGGAAGAATATTGAGGGTATCTACGAAAACGTTCATCTGCCAAGTTCCTTTTCCGCTGAGCACAACAGCTGTACCCTGGTTATACTATATTTCTCTTATGTTCTTTTGTTTGAAACTTTGACACGAAGGCTATTATTTGGGCATATGAATCCAAACGATATTCTATTCTTTATCCTCAGGATTTCACATCCAGGATGGGCCTTTGGGATCTTGTGAAAATAAGTACTGTGGTTTGGGAAGGCACTGTGTTATCAGCAGAGAGACGGGGCAAGCCGAATGTGCCTGCATGAACCTTTGCAAACGGCACTACAAACCCGTGTGCGGCTCTGATGGAGAATTCTACGAGAACCACTGTGAAGTGCACAGAGCTGCTTGCCTGAAGAAACAAAAGATCACCATTGTGCATAACGAAGACTGCTTCTTCAAAGGCAAGAGCCGGGTGCACCTAAAGTGTCACCTTCCTCTATTTCCTTTTTACCAACTAGAGCCTTTAAGTTTAAACTCTAACACCAGTTTATATCAGCAAATGTTTGAAAGGAAGAGGGGGAAAAAATGAGCTTAATTACACCCATCAGCAGCGAATGTATAGACATTTACATGGAAACAATTCTGCATCTCAGTTACGAGAAGAAGCTGGCCAAAATATGACTCAAAATTTAATATAGCTTACAGCATTGTACCATATGGCTTCCCAATCATGCAGGTATCTTAGGGACACAGGGTGACTGGCCAACTCAGTCGGCAGGCCAAATCTACCCAGTGAAAATCACCCGGGGTGTGACTGAGGAAACAGTGAGTGCCAAGCCCTGCTGTGATAACATCTCATTTCCTCCTGATTAAAAAGGATGCTTTCAGTTTGCGCCACATAATTCAAATTATATGGAATCCATAAATGCCCGTCGAAATAACTATGAAGAACTCCTACTAAACTCAATTAGTCAATGGGAGATGACCATTATTTAAAATTTTAAGTATTGGTATTTACTTTCATAGGACTCAAAACCATTTGGTCTTTGTTCATGAAAAAGTATTGCTGAATTAAATAATTTGACAAATTATTTTAATATGTTATATAAATACATCATTGAACAGCTTTAAAGTCATTTGTTGACTTAGAAACATACTTAGTATTTGTTTTCTCATTTATGCTGGAGAGAACATTTGCTCATTAATAGTCATAACCAAACTAAAATTCTAAAGCGTTAAATATATGGGACTTTCATTATGCTAACAGGTCAGTGATTGATATACCTGATTTCTAATCTTTGGCTCCGTCCCAATTTTTCAGAATATTCTTATTCAGGTACACCTTCAAAACTTGTTTGATGTTTTAATTTTTACCTAAAATTACCTCGAATATGTTATTACATTTAAATTTGCTCACCAGTTAAGGTAAAATGACTGTTTAAAAAAATTGTCCTTTTTTAAACTTGATAGTATAAAGTATCATCTCCAAGGTGATAAAAAAAAAAATGATACACAGAGATTTTCAATGACTTAAATGCAATGCTGTGTCATTATTTTGGCTACTAGAAGCTGTTCGATATAAGTGAAGTCAAATTATAAAAGTAGTTTCCTTAGCAGAGAGAACTTCGTGCCCCAAGTACATGCACAGAGGATTTTATATGAGATTCTCTTCCTTTATAGTGAGACTGGCAGCTACTCTGGTTTTCAGTTCAGTTTATTCTCCTCTCCTATCAAATCTTTTTATAAATAAGTAAAATTGATTCTATTAAAGCTCATAAAAGAGTATTTTTTTCTGTCATTTTGACCTGTGATGGTACGGTGGAAGTGTTTTGTTCTCCAATGCATGTTATCGTAAAACTTCATAAATAATATAGTAAGTCTTGTCCAGAACACCAGGGAATTGTTTATGTGGAAATGCATGATATAAAATACCATGTGGGAAAGGAATCTGGGGTATTTAATGTTTTACTTTATTGCTGGATTCTTAGGCATAACGCGACTCAATATGTAAGTCAGCATGGAGACAGATGTACTGACTAAGAATGTGACCTACCTTATGAGTTCCTAAACAGTCATTTTAAAACTTTTGTTCTTTAGGCTTATACTAGACATGTTTATTAGAGCTATGATTGCTTCAAAATACTTTCTCATCATATATCTAGTAAAAATTCCATTTATAAACCATAGCGCATTTTCCAGAGTTGAAGGCCTGCATCGTTGTGACGATTAAATTATTTTTTGTGTTCGTGACTTATATTTTCTGTGGAATTTCAGCAATTTATACTGTTTCCGATAATGGCACACAGGAAGAGCCAAATCAAAATTTTAGGTTCTAGAACTGCTAAAAACTTATGTTTAATAGTTTAAGGAAAAGATCAAAACAAACAAAATAATAGGAATGATGTTTCCTCCCTAGGAAAATAAAAAAAAAAAAGTTTGCTACTTTTAGATTTAACAAGAGGCGATTATGAAAACCTTTGACTGGGAGTCAACAAAGGCCAAGTTCAGGTTACAGCTTGTTCTTGTAATTTTGTTGGACAGCCACACCATTTGTTTAGGGATTGTCCCTGGGGGTCTGCATTACAAAAGGAGAGCAACAGTGAGAGTGGAACCCGGAAAGCCTAAGAAATGTTTTCTCTAGAATTTTCCAAAAAATTGTTAACTTCTGCTTTAAAAGATTACTAGTGCCTTAAAATTTTAAAAAATATTTGCAGATCTTTACTATTCTGTATCTTCTTGGCTACGGTGGTGAATACCAGGACCAACGCATGAGGTAAACTTAAGCAGAACACATGCACCAATGCACAAATTGATACAAGTAAAATAGGAAATCCGAGTAAGATCACCGGACAGTATCAAAGTTAACATCCTGGTGATGATACTGTGCTATAGTTTCGCAAAATGTTACCAATACTAGAAACGAGGTAAAAGGTACATGGAGTCTCTCTGTGTTCTTTCTTATAACTGCACGTGGCTCTACAATTATCTCAAAATAAAATAGTATAATAAAAAAAAAGTCTTGGAAAAATATTATCAAATACTTAAAATGATTGTAAAGAAAGTAGGATTTGTATTATCCATTGGTTATTTGAACTTTAAGGTAAGTCTACGTGTTTCACATATTGAATTTATCAGATTTATTTTTGGCATTAATATTGAACATTAAAATAGATTGTATTTGTATAATCGTGTATATTGATTGTTTTAAAAATAAGATTAGAGCTCACATTGAAAACATATATATCTATAATTATATTTATATCTCTATATATCTATATTTAACTATCTATAATTATCTGTCTTCCTATTATTTGTGTTAAATATTTAAATCCTTCTGTAGTATGCTCAGAATTTACTATTACTTACTCTTAAATATAGACATAAATTCACTAAGAATTATCTTTATGATTTATGATTTGTGGAACTGTAGATAAAACACATATCTATGAGTATAATGTTTCTAATTTATTTCTATTCACATTTATCTGATTACAAAGAAACAGATATTGTAGTATTTGTTTCGTGACATCAAATACTTTATGAGGATACTTAACATAGCATAAAAGTTTCTATTTTTATGTGATGCCTAGCTCTTTATTGTGATGACAGTTTCACCTTAAAGTCATTTCTCATCCCCACTCCCACCCTCAAAGGGCTTTCTAACTGCTGCAATCCATATCATTTATAACAGGTATAATTTCCTCTCACCCAGACACCAGGTCTGTCTGTCATACAAAGCAGAATTTAGTTACTCAGGAGTATAGATGTTGGCTGGAGGAAGAAACTCAAGATATAACCTATGCCAAAATGAATAGGGAATTAAACCTTTTATGAGCAAGTCAATTGAACACAAACCCTTTTGCCATTTACTGTGCCGAGAATAAAACTGCCATTAAGGCAAATGTTCTGTACATTTAAATGTGTATCACAAACAATAACGACTTGGGAAATATGGTTTTTATGGCTATGTATGTGCTATTTGAATGAGATTTGACATTGTGTTCCTTTTCCTTGGTATAATCTAGAGAGACATTTATGTTCCATTTTTTAATTGGTTCTTTCATCCAAACATTTTTCTTTCTTTCTTTTCTTTCTTTTTTCTTTTTCTTTCTTTTCTTTCTTTTTCTTTCTTTCTTTCTTTCTTTCTTTCTTTCTTTTTTTTTTTTTTTTTTTTTGCTAAAGTTGGAGCTTGTAGAACTTAGGCTAGAAAACTAGGCTGTCAATAATACTTTTATTTATTTGTTTATTCATGTTTTGTTTATGGGAAATGTTCAATTTTTAAAAATTTATTTATTTTATGATGATAACACTGGTTAATGAAATTCAGTAAGTTTTGAGTGTACGATTCAACAGTAAGGCATTGCGTGTTTGCCTCCCATAGATATTTTGTAATACATCCGTAAGTGCCCTGTGCTAATCCACATGTGCTTTTAGATTGCTATATTTTATTTTTTTGGAAAAGAACACCTTTGTAAAGTTTCTATTTTATGTGTAAACAGTCTTTTATGCCAATTCATGAAAAATAGTATATAAATTTTGGTAAATGATCCCTAGATGTTTGTTTGTCTATTTTTTTTTGTTTTGTTTTTTTAGTCAATATTAACCAAATGGAACACTAAGGGGGTGGTGACATTAATAATTTGAACAACTATAATGTATTGTAACTATTTTAAGGCCGGAATCCTGACACTCAGAAGCTCTAGTTCCCACAACATCAGAACCTATTTGATTAATTCCTTTAATTTCTGTATGTCTATATTAAACTTTTCTGAATCCGTTGATGTGAAATTATCAGAGTTGTGTTATCTTTTTACAATTCACTTCCCACTTAGCATTTTTTATTTTCTCAATTGCAGTTGACATTTAATGTTAATTTATATTACTAACAGGTATACAACATAGTGGTTAGGCACATTTGTACAATTCGCTAAGTGATCCCCCAATTAGCCTAGTACCTACCTAGCATCATACATAGTTGTTCAATACTGACTATATTCCCTATACTGTACATTGCATCTTGTGACTATTTTGTAGCTACCGATTTGTACCTCTTGATTCCTTTACCTTTTTCACCCAGTACCCCAGCATCCCTCTCACCTGGGAGCCATCAGTTTGTTCTTTTCATCTATGAATCCGTTTCTGTTTGTTTGTTTGTTTTGTTCTTTAGATTCCACATGCAAGTGAAATCCTGCGGTGTTTGTCTTTCTCTATCTGACTTACTTCACTTAGCACAGTTAATATGGAATCTAAGTTAATTATATAGTTTTGTTGCTATTTTATTTTCTAATAAAAATGGGAAATACAGAATTCCATGTATTTTCCATTATGTAACATGTTTTAAGAATCACTGTACTGTGTACCCTCATAAATCCGTTTGTTGTTAAAATCATACTAGATATTTGTTTCTCCTAATTTTTGAAAACTCTGTTAAAGATTTTGTAAACATTACATATTTATGTGTCTGCCTTCCATTTATAGATAGATAGTGATAAATTACTGATAGATTTTACATATACCACAAAAAAAGTTCACGAGAGGAAGATTTAGATATTAAGACTCTTCAACAAATATTTCAAAAATATAACTAGAAAGTGAAAGAAAGAGAAAGAGAATACCGGTAAATAATAATAATAATTAATTTCAATTGTTATTTATTTCATAAATATTATATCATCATTTCATCACACTAAAAGCCAATGTAATATGGAGACAGCAACAAGCCTAAGGTATTAAAAATGACCTGCCAACATTCCTACAGCAAATTCATGCTATTAGGGCAGGAACAAGGGATTCTTTCTTCTCTTTTAGTGCATATATGCTCCAAATAGTTCTGCTTAAGTCTTAAATACCATAATATCTTCCTTGCCTGTGATTTTAAAAATTTACTTTTAATAGTAATTTCCATGTGAATATTAAACAATCTTGTTCACTATGACATTTGTAAGAATTAACTACTAATGCATTTAGTACGGTTCTTGGCCACTAGAACTCACTAACACAATTACTAGCTTCAAGACTGGAACTGTAATAACTGTCAACATTCAATTACAATAAATTTTCAAACTCGAGTCTGTGAAGCCACACATACTTTCTTTTAGATTTAGAGTAGGTTATAATCGTGCATTAAAAAAACTCTGCTTAAATTATTACAGAACTAAATTTCCCAGATTATAATAGGCTACATTTATGATAGTAAGCTTTCTGATTGTGGGTAAGACTACTTAAAAAGTCACTAATTCAAGTTTAAAAATATATTATTATTAGTTTCTTATTACACATTTGAAAAATTATCTTATAGTTACCTTTCTCATAGATTTATTGTAGGGCACTTTTGCTTATTTTATTCTATTTACTCTATATTTATTTAGCAGAATAAATTCTATTTAAAAATATTTCTATTTATTCTATTTAATTAATAGAATGATAAAATCTTATACTATTTAGTTCATGAATGGAATAGCTATTAGACCTAGACCAATGTTATTTTACTCCCCTAACATTCCACCCAAAAAAAGAACTTTAGAGACTAAGTTGATGTCATTGCGTTTAATTTTTGTCTAATTTTCCCCTTTTGGGACATATATGAACTAAATTTAATTTTCAGATACATGAATAGTCTTATCTTGTTTTTGTACATTTGCATGTTACATCTGTTTTCTTCGGTTTCAAGTTATAAAATAAATATTTTAGTTGAATATTTATTTCATATTTTCTATGGCATATGAATATTTCATTAATAGTTATAAGTACAATATTCAATAGTGACAGGAAAAATGAGAACATTGATTTAAATAATTTGTCTTTTATCTCGAGACTGTTTAAATATTGTATCAGTCATTACTTCTCACTGACACCTTCACTTGTCATGTTTATTTTCTTAATATCTTATTTTCAAATGCTGAATGTAATATTTCTGTAACTCACTAAATGAAGAACATATTTTACAGCTACAATTTTTTTTAACATAGTTGATTTCTTCTCTTTAATATTTGTTAGCAAAAACAGGATGATAAAAAGTTTTCCATTGATTACTCTCAGCATATGCAATCGGGGATCAAATGTTCTATCGAATGCATTTGAAAATGATTCTCTATTAATGTGATTTACATTTCACTCTTAAATTATTTTCTGAAGGGTGCCTACAGATATTTTAAAGATCATTTGAAAATCTACTAATGGCAAAAATTTAAAACCAATTGGGAAAAGTGAGAACCTTTGCATGTGGTTATTATTCAGATAGTCATGTGAGAAAAAAAATTGGAGAGAATTGTATTAGGTAAAGGAGATTTGGCACTTGCTAGCACAATAAAATGCATAGGCACTTAACGATGTGGTTCTTTTGATACCGTTAAGCAAAGCATAAAGAACTTCTTCTATTCAACTCAAAATTTTTCAGTCAATGCATAATATGCAATGAGTTTGTTTTTAGTTCAAGAAACCACATCATCAACTTTGTGGTTACAACAGAGCTTCAACTTACTGGTTGATGTGTGCTCAGGCAGATGTGATACATTTCGTGTGTTCCCTTATATGATAATCACTTTAAATACTTATTTCTATGTGTTCCTCTAATTAATATACAAATTTCCAGTGATTTGTATAATGTCCTTCTGAAGCCCTTCCCCTCAAATTCTGGATATGAGTTATGCTTACATTTTGTCAGTACTTTTTCTTCACCACATCTAAAAAGCTTACAAGTGGCCAAATTTCTTAAATACATTTGCCTCTCAGAGCAGTTTGCACTAAAGTCCATGATATGTCGAAACAATATTGAACCACAATTTGATTTTAGTTTTAACATGTATCCTAGCTAATACATTTATCTCCAAATTTCCTCAGAAATATAATATACAAAATAACTTATAAGGAAAAGACAGTAACAGGTTGACCTAGTATAACACTTCGTAGTAATAATGGAGATTTCTAAATGGAAATGATCACTTTGTTTATTTCTACCACAAATCAATAATGACTTTCAAAATTCATACTAACTTAACATAGAGATATAATTTTAAAAGTAGAAACAGTAAATTGAAACAACTGATACTGTTTGAAAAGTTACTTCCCAGAGATTTAGAATAAAATTAGATCCCAGATTAGGTCTTCCTTCACGATTATCCTTCATGTAAATCATAACTATGACTCAAAAATATATAGATGAAAGTGTGAAAATATATCTGGGTAACACTTAAGGATAGGGACAACAATTTGATTACCATTAGGTGATAGAACCAGGAAGATTAAAATATGGCAGGTAGCCAAATTATACTTCAGAGTTGATGTCAGAATAATAAATTAAGGTTCTTGGTGGAGTCATAGAAAAATAACTAAAATTGTTTTACTTATAGAGCAGTTAAATAGAAAAAAATTGCCAAGGCTCTGTGTATGTATGTTTATTTATATTTGACTAGAATTCATTAGTGCAAAAAAACAAGGTGGAAGTTATAAGGTCAGTTAGAACCTTATTACAGTCGCCCATAAAAGAGACAGAGATAGTGGTGATTTGAACCAAGGTGACAGAAGTGTCATGGTGGCACAAAGTTACCTGTCTGTCTTAAGCGATTTGCTGTGGGTTGGCATGGAGTTTATGGAATTTAAATATAAGTAAGCCAAAACAATAATCTGAGGAGACATTTACTGAAATGTGAAACATTGGAGGACTCATACCTTTGGATGTGTATGTGAAAAGAATATTCATACATATGCATATGCATTTAAGGTTAGTTAAATTTGAATCTTTTTCTGGACAAGCAAGAGAAGATGTCATATGTGCTATTGGATATGAGTCAGAAAATCCAAGGAGAGTTTGGAGCAGCATACACACCTTTAGAAGTTATGAGTATATCAATGAAGAGACAAGGCAAGAGACTCTAGTGGAGATAAACTAGAGAAAATGAGTTCACATTGGGAGGCAGAGAGCTGAGGATAGAACTTCGTCGTACTTCAACCTTCAGCAGTCAGGAGATGGGCGGAGAGCAAGCAAAGGAAACAGATACATAGTGATACAGGAGGAAAACTAAGAGTGTAGATACACAGAAGCTAAGTGACAAAGTTTTTCATGAAGGACAAAATAATGAGTCGAATTACATATCGCTGAAATTAAGTATGACAACGATTGGGAAATGACCATTGACCTGGAAAGATTAAGGCCATGGTTGACCTCGGTAAGAGTAGGTAAGAGTGAGAATAGAAGCTGAGGAAGCGAGATAGCAAACACAGGTAGTTTATTGAAAGAGTATTTCTCTAAAGATGAGCAGATAAATGTGAGAAATATAGTGCAAATAGATGTATCTATCTATCTATCTATCTATCTATCTATCTATCTATCTATCATCTATATATTTGGACATATATCCTTGCATATATAGATACATGTAGATATGTAGATGATATAGATGATATAAATATAGATATAGATATATGTATCATGATCAAGAGGGAGACCTATGGATGGAAATAATGAAACAGAGAGAGGAAATTTTATAAGGCAAGAAGAAGAGAAGCCATTTAATTGCCAGAGCAGTGCATGGATTGGCTAGAGAGAATACAATCCGATGAACAAAGGGCAGACTTGGATTTAGAGGAGAGCATGCATTCTTCATCCGTTAAACAGAAGGGAGCAAAAATAAGCACTTTCAGGTGCAAGTAGATGGACATATTTTCTGATAGAAAAGTTTGTTGTTCTCATCTGGTTGCTAATATTTTTGAAATGAAAGAAGAAGTGAAGCATCAGTGAAAATGACAGAGAAGAAGGTTATGGGATTTGAGGAGAAGCAAAAAAAGAAAAAAGGTTGTGAAATAATAAACAAGGAGAAAGAGAAATGACTATAGGAGTGTAGTAGAATTTCTAATCGTTTTCGAAGAGCTCTGTGGCATCTCTGCTTATAAATTTAAACTGAGAATAGTTTTTATGGTCATGTACTTTTCTATAAATATAGTCAGCTGCTTAGATTAAGGCATTGAGATGAAGAATTGGGTTTAACCAGGATTTTTATTTTCCCAGAAAAGAATTATAGATAAAGAAGGAATTCAAAGCCATATTTTCCATATCTCTCAGGGGCAGTATGATTATGTTATCTCTCCTTAATTATGTATACCTACCCTGCTATCCATAGATCTCCTGGTGGGTATCTTTTGCCTCAGCTTGCATATAGACTAAAATAGATTCCCCAAACATCTCTACATCCTGAAAATTATATTACATATTTTGGCTTAACTTCCTAATGCTAACATTCAGTTTACATCTGTGCCTTTTGGTTAAAATGTTCAATAATGAAATCTGTTTCAATGAGTTAGCCAGGCCCCATCTTTCCAAATTATTTGGAAAGGATAGAAGCCTATATTTGCTGTTTTATTTCAATGGCTCTCCAACTCTGATCAAGTAGCAGTCACAATGATGGGTATGGGATGCTAGCTAGCTAGCTAGCTAGCTAGCTAGATAGATAGATAATAGATAGATAGATGATAGATGGATAGTTAGATAGATAGTTAGATAGCTAGCTAGCTAGCTAGATAGATAGATAATAGATAGATGATAGATGGATAGTTAGATAGATAATGGATGGACAGATGTATGAATGGATGGATAGATGGATGGATGGATGGATGGATAGATAGAAATAGATACACACAAACATTTTAAGAAAAAAAGGACTATTGGCAGATAAGTCTCAAAAAAGAGTGTGGATGGGCAATTAACTTGAAATTTATCTAACATAATATCGCTTTATTATTGATTCTATAGGCAATTAATTCCATAAGTCAGTGTTATAGAGAATAGCCATTGCGTTGAGGTTGCATTTTACAAATGAAACGCTTCATTTGATTAAGCAAATTATAGGAAAGTTTGAGGCAGCTGTAACATTTTCTAACAGTTCTACATTTAAACATACTTTATTTATTTTATATGTTTTAATTAATCTGGCTCCCAATAATGTTAGAATATAGAGAGACTTTATGCGAATGCTTCCAGGGTTGTTAGTACTTAATTATTAAAAAAAAAAAGAAAAGAAAAGAAAGAAAATGCTATTAAAAATTGAGAAAGATACATGAACATTGATTAATCTAGTTGAGCATGGTATAACGAATTGAAAGGAACAATATTATGTATGGTGATTAATTTTATAAATGCTCAAAATTTTATTGTCTGCCTGTCGAAAGTCTTCAGGTAATAATTCATGTAAAGCATCTAAAGAAATAAAATATATGCATTTGTATACCACAATAGGTATGCATGAGCAAGTATGCTCTCTTTTAACTGTTCAGTGATGATTATTTATTGAAAATAATCCTGTGGCAGATCCATCTTAAGTCTCTATTTAGAGATGATGACATACATAGTTCTTACTTTTGCCAGCCGGGTAGAAATGAATAGCTAAACTAATCATATAACGACCATTGGTATTTTGTTCCCATTGCCAGAACAACCTCATATTAGGCTAGACTGGCAAATGTACATGATATTCAGGTATATTTAACACATTCTATGTCAAAACAAACTCATCTACCCTTTGTTTAGTGAAACATTTTTTTTGTCCGTTGTGTAAGTGCTACGTTACATATAGTTGTTACTTAGGACATTTAGTTTTTTCTCTTGGCAATTTATTATTACTAAGTATGAGGTCCAAATTAATTGAGGAGAGCAGAGATTCCTGAGAACCATATTCAGCAAGAAATGAGACAAATAAGAAAACAACAACAGGGAATTGAAACTGAAAACGAATGTATGAAGAACTAATTTCACCTCGTCATGCGTGTTGACTCCTGCAGCTTTGACAGGCACTTCGTATTGTTTTATTTATTATTTTTATTTATTTTTTATTATAGTGACATTGCTGAATGAAATTCAGTAAGTTTCAGGTGTGCAATTTAACAGTAAGGCATATATATATTGTACTCCGTGTTCACCGCCCACAGTTAGATTTCTTTCTGTCACTGCGTAGTTGACCCCTAAAAGGAGTTTTCATACATTGCTGGTGGGACTGCGGATTGGTGCATATTGTTTTCATAAGCAAGCAGTGATTATAAGAATTTATATCTTCGACCTTACTAGGTTTGTTCTTGTAACATAGGCAATGAGGCTTATTCACTCTATTTTCAGATAAGTGATGGTATCAGGTAAGGTGTAGTGATGTAATGTATGCTGAATGTCAAGAGTACACGTAAAAGCCCAGAGAACCCGATGTCATGCGTGGCACACGAAACTACTCATTTGCATTGTCTCTATCTGGTCACTGGACGTTCATCCACTCTCGAACTATCACAGGGTATTACCATTAGAGCTCTAGCTTTGAGGCGGAGTTGCTATTCCTTATCTAAACCCATAATTTATTTTGAGTATCCCAACACTTACTTATATTCAAAACAGATACATGCGTGTAAATTAATTATATAAGAGAATGAAACTAATTATTGTTGACTTTTCGCTCGGAAATTACTATAGGCCTACAGCAACTGTACTTTTAGTGAAATGTAAAAGAACACGTAGGTTGGTATGGGGTGTTGTTTTCCAGCATTCAGAATAATAACTATGGCATTTAGCTGCGATGTCAGTCTACAAAACATAAGAGTGCGTTTGGGGGGTTTAATTAAATTTATGTCAAAATTACTTTCAAATCCCGGGGAAAATATGCTTGAGTAATATAGCACGTGTTTTGTCCTTTAAAATTTTTAACAAGTGGAAACGTTTACATGACACATTGGCACAATCTCCATAGCTCGGAAGAAACAGCTCGCATACAACCTAGCAACAGTTTTGTTCATTAATTCCACAATAAATATGCACATCGGCTCTTGTGCAGATTTGTCACTGCTGCGTTGACATGTACTGGAAGCAGCAGGGGTGGAAGTGAGTTTCATTTAAACGGATTTATAAATCTAGGAAGGAAAGAGCATGCGGGCCCTTTCTATGTAATGCCAATTATTTCGACATCGTATCACTACCCGAAGTTAAATACATAAGTGAAAACCGTATCTAGACATCCAGACATTATCTTATAAGCAATAGGGAGTGTAAGGTGGCTGTATTTGACTGTAGTTCATCCTAAATAGGTAAAAAATCTACTCGGAAAAACAGAAGGTGGTTTGTGACTTAGAGGCAAAGCCTCTGCTCACTTGTCCCCCTCCCCCAGTCCTCTGAAGCCACCCCCGCAGGAGTCATTATGTTGCTCTCTGAGACTTGAAAGCAGTGGCCCTGACAGAATTAAGTCATTACACTGTGGCTTCCGGGCAAGGCCAAGGCATTGACCCCATTTACAACTTGATCTTCTGACCCTGCTTTTGAAAAGAAGCTCAGGAGGACCGAACTGTTAAGTGCATAAAAAGCAACCTCTATTCCAACCTTATTTTCAATCAAATTAGAGTAAACGGATTACTTTGAGCCATTGCCTTGAGCTATTTAAAACGTTTATCTTCGTTTTCCAAGGTACTTAACCCGAATCTCTTTGTCTTTGCCATTCTACTGCTGTTTTTTTTTTCCTAACTCCTGGATATTGGCTTACTTCGTCTCCACACCAGTGGCTAGGAATGAAAGAAAAGCAATGGTTGTTATTAATAATGTCAGTGAACGTTCATAGGATTTGACTATAGCTAGTTTCTTGTTGTTTTCTTGGGGCAGTTAGAAAGGTGTTTTTCCTCAGGACACTCGAGTCTCTTTTCCATTTTTCTGTCGCAAAATCTGTCTTTTATACTGACTCAGTACGGAAGTTTTGACTCTGAGCTTATCACAGGTTTGCACATGTTGGGTTCTAATTGCAGAATTGTTATGCCAAAATCATAGGTTAAAACGTTGTCCAAATCAGGTTTCTCAGAAGCTCCTGGGCTCAGCCACAGTCCAGGAAGGAAAAAAGCTTCTCTCACAAACCTGTTTGTTCCTCCTTCTCTTGTGCTTGGTTGTGCTTTGAACACTCTTGTCTTCAATAATCATGTTCCCTGGATTTGAATATCGGTGGCGAACGCGATAGTCTTCGTTTGTACTTGCCTGTGCATCCCAAGTCTTTACATCAACAGAAGAAATGATGTTTTGTTGGATTTTCGCATTACCGTAGCGGTGTATGTAGTCGTAATCTTTCAAAATAAACATGGCTCATGTGTTTTCACTCATACATACACAGTAGTGACCTTTTATCCTCAGCTTTGCTTTCTAGTCTCAGTTCCCCTGAGGTCAACAATGTCCGAAACTATTACATGGAAACTTCTAGAAATAAACAACGCAGAGTTTTAAATTGCCAGCCATTCTGAGTAACGGGATGGAATCTCTCGACATCCACTCCATCCCACCCATGACATGAATCATCCCTGTGTCCAGCAGTTTTAACGCTATAGATGTCCCCCACCCATTAGCTACTTTGTGGTTGTCTTGATCATTAGTCAGGCTGCGACAGCATTGTAGTGTTCAAATGACCCTTATTTTACTTACTAATGACCCCAAAATACAAGAGTAGTAATGCTGGCAATATGAATATGCCGAAGAGTAGCTATAAGTGCTTCCCTTAAGTGAAAAGATAAAAATTCTCACCGAGTAAGGACAGGAAAAAAAAAAAACACTCATGCGCTGAGGTTGCAAAGATTTAAGATAAGAAGAATTTTCTATCTGCGAAATGGTGAAGAGGAAAAAGAAATTTGTGCTAGTTTGCTGAGAGTGAGAGACCAGAATCACTCAACTCTTATTACAGCACACTGCTCTGTATTATTATTATTATTAGCTATTGTTAATCTCTTACTGTGCCTAATTTATAAATTAAACTTTATCATAGGGATGAATAATAGAAAAAAAGTAGTAAAAATAGGTTTGGGTACAATCCGGAGTTTCAGGCATCCACTGGGGGTCTAGGCACATACCCCCACAGATAAAGGGATGACTAGAATAACAAGAGCCCATTCAAGACTCCTTCCTGAACACAGAATGTCTGTGATGTAGTACTAACATCTCAAAGTAAACATAAAATGCTGTTCTTTTAACCAGGCATCACGTTTTATACATGAAGATGCAGATACGTTATTGTCCGTCGGTTGTCTCTGGCAATTGCATATAAATTAAATTATTTTAAAAATTAAAAGCAGCTGTAATGTGGAAGAACATCTATGGCTTATTTGACAAAATAATTGTTTTTCCTAATTTATGATAAAGTGAATTTTTATATATCAGGTTTGTTAAAGCACAGTCTCACCTAATTGCTCATTACTGTGATACACATATAATAAATGTATAATGGTAGGCAAGTATCAAGTAATTCGTATATATAAACTTAAAAATAGTTATACGTACGTACATATGTACATACGTTTATATGAAACTTCAGTATTTACAGTAACATTAGTAATCTTAATTTTCCCAGATAGTTTAACAATAAAGATTGTTAAGCTGACATGACTCAATTCTTGACTGGCTGAGGATGCGGTGATTTTACCATAAAATAACATATTATATAAACAGGAATAGTAATGTTGGTATTTATAGTCAAATCATTACGACTTTTAACATTTTTTTCTTTATTAAGTGAAAATGTATGTGCATTTTTTAGAGTTTTGTTGAGTTTGTTTTTCTAAGAATAGCATGAAAGCATCCTTATTGAATGTGTCCTGACACCTTAAAAAAATAATTTTACATAAATTAAACACTATCAGTATTGCTTTGCATAAATTATTTAGAATAAAGTGTGAACAATACATTTTTCTTTTCTAAGAAAAAGATGAATGTGATATTTTAAATAATTAGCTCTCGGCACTAATTAATAATGGGTAAAATTTTGAAGCAATAAACTTTGTATTTGTAATTATCGAATCTTAAAGCACTTGAATAAATTAAGTTGTGAGCCACTTCAAGAAATGATACCCTCGAATCCTTCACTGTCTTTTAAGACAGAAAATCATCATGCTTAAGTTATGCTACTGCAGTTTCATACTAATATTGATATTTATATGCCAACACCTACGAATTTGACAGAATTCATCAGATTTTTTTTTAACTTGGGAATCTCTATGTTATCAAATGTGGAAATTCTAGTGAAAGTTGAAAGAAGTTATTTTTGAAAGTTTTGGAATTTTAGTTTGTAGGAAAAAAAAAATGAGAGTTTAGTCCCATACAGAATTATTCTAATGCATTTTAATATGTTCAAGGAGATTTTTCTTTTTCCTGGTTTTTCTCTGCTAGTTAGGCTCTTGAATTTTTCTAGTAATACTGATTCTGTCACTGGCATAACTTTGTGTTTTACCTTTTACTATCTTCACATGATCGAAGCAAAGACTGAAGTCTTAGAAGATAACTTAGGGGTCCAGAGTAGCACAGGAGGAAATTGGGGGGCTGAGGATGTGCAGTGTCTGAATTTTGGTTAATTAGTGGTTGATCTCTGCAGCTTATACTTTTGGAGAAAAAAGACTAAATACACGTTGGGAAAATTCACATCCTCTTTCACCAGGAGAGACTTATTTCCTATACCGAAACATCAAAAAATTTTCCATGGACTTTAGTAAAATGCTGTTGTCTAATTTGGGGGAAAATCCAATGTGACTTCTGTAATTGAGCTATCTGCCTTTTGATAAGAATTTTTTAAAAATGTCTTTAGGTACTATATGTAAGAGTCATGTTGGATGATTGCAATAATTTTTTAAAAAACACATTTTACTAAAATTGTTACAATAGAGTGTTTCAATAAGCAATACTTAAAATGAAGGGGTAAAAAAATGAAAATGATTTCATGCATAATACTTGAAGAAATGAATGAAAAATAGTATTTTTCATTTTTCATCTTTTAAAGGACAAAGGTGTAATGGTTTTTGAGAGATCTAGAAAAGGAAGCTTTGGTCAAATTATCTTTTAATGCCAGAAGGAAATGAAAATTATATTTGAATAGGACACTTGGGGCCAGTCACATCAATAGTGTCTTTTAAAATCTGTTAAAAGTGATGGCATGTAAAATGAGGAGAGAAATTTATAGAAGACTTAATAACCTGATCAAAAGAAGAAAAAGAAATGAACGAACTACATGAAAAAAGAAACTTGTCGATATCCTGTAGGAATAAGATCGTAAAAGACATCACAAAAGAAATCCTGAAAAGGTGTTTAATATAGTCGACTGTCAACTCTCACTAGAATAGCCTAACTTTGCTGATTAATTAGACCTCATCATTCAGACATAAAAGTTTAGTATTGTTGGGCAGTACTAAAGAGAGTAGCAAGGAATGAGTACACACACAAAACTTATTCTTTTGAAAATTATTTTTACAAAGAAAATCTTTATATTTTAATCCGTTCATCTTTACTTTAACCGATGACCCAAATTCACTTAAAAAAAGAAAAAAAACACAGAATCACTGCTATATTCAAATTGTGTCCTGTTGTATTCTTCTGTCTTTTAAATATGTTTACGTTTCCTTGCATGACCTTTCAAAAAGATCATGTATAAAAAAACGAAAATACTTCTTTCTACCACTGTAGCAAACAGAGAAAGATGAGTTGGCTAAGCCTTGTTGGTACATGAAGCCATCCATACCTGTGGGAACAATCTTCGCTTAGTAAACTTAGATGAAAAAAACGCTTATTTATTAGATGAGACAGTATATGATTTTATACATTAAACTGATTTTACAGTTTTACGAAGCTTATTAAAAACTAAGCAGAACCCTCTCATCACTCTCCCTAACCCCTCCCTCCTTGCGACATTTATGTCCGTTGTCATCGGCACGGAGCCACAGTGAGTGCGTTGCTACGTAAAGGCCCAGACATGCCCTCTTTGTGCCCTGATGCCTCCACTCCTCCCCCATCTGCACTTCGTTCAACTCTCATATGTCACCTTGTCACGGGACACACTTTATGAAATGCTTTCGTATATTTTTTTCTTCAAAATACTTATCATTACCATACATATTATTAGCAATGTATGTCTTCCATTTTGGGGTTTTTTTTTGGCAGGTTTCCTATTAAAATGTAAACTCAAGGAAGGATGTTGTCATTTTTGTAGACCATCTTTGCTCAGTCTAGAATTGAGGTAGCAGTTCCGTAAATATGTGATAAGTAAAGGGAAGAGTGAATATTCAAAAATGTCTCTTAGATGTCTCAAAAGATGACGCTACAAGTGGGTTAGAAAGACAGTTACAGATTATAAGTAAAGGGCTGATTTCTAAAGAGGTAACTTAAACAATACAGATAGTCTGAAATATGATTAGCTATTTGATTTTTTTACAATGACAATTAGTGTCAGCTAACAAAATGCCCAGACGGGTACCACGGTTTTACTGTTTTGATGTGTTAGCATCTTCTCAGGCTCTTAGGCATCCGCAGACACCTTTTCTAATGGCTTAGTGTCTACACACTGCTTTCCTGATGAAGGGTTTTCTGTTCTTTGAGAATCCAGGTTATTATCTACTTCTTTGGTTATTTCTGTTGCTCTTCGTGCTTTGTTTATTACGTGCATTTCTGCTATAATTTCCAAAAGTGTCGTTAACATGATCTGCTTGTTCACCTACTATTTACAGCTGAGGTTTCCTAAGGCCTCACTCTTGCAGCCCTGGGTTTAGAACTTTGATGGTGCTGCTGGGAACATGTTCTTTAAAGACACATTCTGTTATGTGCAGTTTGCTAGGTGTTTTCACCACAAACCTCTGGCCACATCAGAAAAAAGGGGTTGACTTGTCCTCGGCTTATTTACTTGTAAACATATACAGTCCTGCACTTCATAATGATGTTTTAATCAACAACGAACAGCATGTGCAACGGTGGTCCCTTAATGTTATAACGGAGCTGGAAAATATTTATTGCCACTGATGTGGTAGCCATTGGAGTGCAATTTGTTGCTCACATGTTCGTGGCGATGCTGGTGTAAACAAGCCTGCTTTCCTGCCAGCCGTATAAAAGTACAGCACACGTATCATGTACAGTACATAGGAATAGATAATGATAATAAAGGACTCTGTCGCGGATTTATGTATTTAGTATGCTCTGCTTTTTATTGTTCTTTTAGAACGTACTGTTAGTATTTACCAAGAAAAGAGTTTGCTGTAAAATAGTATGCTGTGTGATGCCAGCAGCCGCCTCATCCATGCATCTCCTGTTTACCAAGTCCCTTGACGCATCACTTTCTCCTGTGCTTGGTTTAATCTTGCTTTATTTTATGCAGTAACATGCTGTACAGGCTTGTAGCAATAATAGGCTATGCCATACAGCCTAGGTGTGTAGTGCGCTATACCACTCATAAGTGCATAAGTGCACTCTGTGCTGTTTGCACGAGGAAATTGCCTGATTCCCTTCTCAGAAGGCATCACGACGCATGTCTTAAAAGGTTTTACTGCCGTTAATCTAATAGCGCATATCTATTATCTGTGTTTCCCTGTTTCTCCCTATAGAGAAATGTTCCATGAAGTCAGGGACATTATTTGATCTTTTATCACCATATCCTCAAATCTTAGAACAATATCTGACACACAGCAGATGTTAAGTAAATAAGTACTAGCTTAAACACCTGAATGAATAGGAAAGATCAGTTTCCTGGAAGTTCTGTGACTGCAGAGGACATCAAGCTTTTAATAATATTTATGCGTGTATGTAGCTGTCAAGCTTTGAGATTATAAGCGACAAAAACAATCCAGTTAATTGGATTAAGCAGGAAGTGGTGCATACAATTAAAATTTCAAGGGTAAAGTGCATTGGCTATAGGGGCTCAAATCCTAGCAAATGAACCCTCCGCGTCCACGTCCTGCCTCTGCTCGCCTCTGCATCAGCTCTCCTCTCAGGAAGACATTTTCTCATGAGTCCACCGCACCCTGTGGCTTACTTTTTCCCAGGATCCTTTTCGATGAGAATCGTTTCTTTTTCACACGAACTTCCATTGAAATCCTGCAATTTACGCAGTCGGGTCACGTGCCCATCCCAATCCTTTGCCCGCCGCGTCTACTCCCTATGCCAGGCCTGCTTCAAACACTGAAGGTGGAATGACTCCATCCAAGAGGATGGAGAGTAAAGGCAGTATCTTTAAAAGAAAATTGCAGTGCTGCTATCTGAAAGCAAGGTAAGGGCGTGGCTAGAGACTGAGCAGCGATGGCTACCTCACTGAGGAAGGCACACAGCTGGCAAATACGCCTGCGGAAAGATGCTCAATGTCATATTTTATTTGGAAACGACAAATATTAACAACAATTAGGTACGAATACACATCTCTTAGAACAGCTAAAGAAAATCCCCCCAAACTGACAATACCAAATGGTTATAAAAATGTGACAGTTGGAGGTTTCTTACAAAGCTGAACATAATCTTACCAAATCATTCAGCAACTGCATTCCTAGGTATTTGTCCGGTTGAGTTGAAAACTTAAATCTACAACAAACAAACAAACAAACAAAAAACACCTATACACAAATTTTTATAGCGGTTTTATTCATATTTAGCCCAAACTGGAAGCTACTAAGATGTCCTTCAGTAAGTGAATGGATGAACAGTGGCATATTCCTCTAATAAATACATATATACATAATAAAATATAAATATAACATAAATAAAAATTTCATGCATTATTTATAATAGTAGATTTAATTTACATATTATAGCATATAATATAATTTACCTGTAATTTATTAAATATTTTCATATATCACGATACATGATATATGTGTTTATACATTTATTTATATATTTAAATGTATTATTTAGTTATATATCTATGTGTTTATTTACAAATATTTATTCATTTACGATGTTCATATAATATTGATATATACAAAACTATGTAACATGGTATATGCATATAAATAAATACAATAGAAATGAGCAATAAAAATGCAAAAGGAAACGAAAGAAACTTAAATGTATAATGTTAAGTGAAACAAAATGGTCTGAAAAGGCTACATAGCATATTAGTTTCACCCTATGGCATTCGGGAAAAGGCAAAAGGACTGAGACAGTAAAAAAGAAGGGAGTTTGCTAAAGGTTTAACGAGGAGAAGAGGGAAGGATGGGTTGATACGTCAAGGGATTTCAGAACCCTGGAAATATTTTGTATGAGACCGTTACGATGAATACATGACATTATGTATTTATCAAAACCCCAGAACTACCCAACACAAAAAGCGATCCTTAATAGAAACTATACTGTAGTCAATAATGTATCACTATCAGTTCATTGAGTGTACCCAATGCACCAAGGTTTTGATAACGAAGAGAACTTGTGGGGATTGTTGGGTAGATGGGCCTCTCCGCACTATCTGCTCAATTGTTTTATAAACATAAACTTTTGTAAATATTAGTCCATTCATTAAAAGTAAAACAGCTTTTCACTATAACAAGTTACAGGAATCTTGCCACAAAGAATTTAGGTATTTTAGTGACCTGATATTAAAAAAATCTGTTAATTACTTTAAAATATATATACCATTAGAATGTATAAATTTCTTAGTATTTCCCTAATTACCTATTCCAAATAAATTAAATTGAATTAAATATATAATTTAGTCTTTCAATAATATTTTTATTTCATAAACAGTATGATCCAGTTAATTTTAAGCGTTTAGTGTCTTCTTTATTTTAAAGATACATAATATTTGTATATAACTACTATTTTGAAAAGATTTGTATATTGGATATGTCAATGGGATCCTTAAACATCTAAGGAAAAAAAATACATTTCACAGTGTATTATTTATCACTTTGCTTATGCTTTTACACCGGAATTAAGAATGTAGAGTGTAAATATACAAAATAAAGTTCTCTATAATCCAAAAGTTCTTAAGGGATTAAAAATACAATTTTTTTTTGCTTTTTTTAATAAAAATTATTTCTATGAAATTTTATACCTGCATAACTAGCTAATAGAAAAGTGTAATAGTTCTTTCAGGTTTTAAATATTAAAATTTTCTTGTATTATTAGCTTTTATAGCTGCGGCATTATTAAATGAAAACTCCGTTTTATATATTGTAATCATTATTATTTATTGAGAAATGAAAACTAATTCCTAATAGTACATAAAACAAAATTGAAAATATGAACTTTCCCAGTTGCATTAATCTGCTTTAATAGTGATAATTTGGAAGTTTGTGTGGCAGAGCAGGAAATACCATTCTAGCATTTAAATTAAAAATTCCATATAAAGCATTAATATACTAGTGAAGGACAATTAAGATAAGTATTACCTCATAACAGAGGTTAACATGCACATTTTAGGAAATAAGATAATAATATTAGTTTGAAGCCTAAGGAATTGCTAATATTCTACCATTTTCACCTATAAAGCAACATTCTGTATGTTTCAATCCAGCATCTAATCTATCACTTTTATCATTAATCAAGGAATGGACTAGTTCAGGGAGTAAAACAATGAGGATTCAAAAAAAAGATACCCATGGAATTTTGGCACTAATTTTGAGAGTTTGGCATTATTATGGAATTCAGAGGTCATGTCTAAAATATTAAGGCTAACCTGATACTTGATACATTAATTATCTAGTCAAGTACTGATTCTATGTATCAACTGTGTATATTTTCATCACTATATAATGGAGGAAGAAACTATTACTTTTGTAATTTAGATGGCGACCTTGTGTCTGATAAAGCCCAATACTGTCATCTATCTAAAGGGAAATAAGATAGGAAGGAAAAACAGCAGAATGCTCCTCTAGATTTTTATTTGTGATACACCAGAAAGTATAAGCTTTGAAGTCCAGAATACTAGTTCTGCATCCCACCACAGCCACTCAGAAGCCAGTGGTCCTCTGGTCAATGATTAGGACGTGAAAAATATGCATGACATGTAAAAACAATTCTAATACTCGTTAGTGAGAGTTTATCACCAGAACATATAAGCGTCTTTATCACAGTGGTTTGTACAGTGGTTGGTACAGAGTGAAGTGCACTGTAAAATAACTTAAAATAATTAACTTTATCATTTTATTTTCTGCTTCTAGCTATATTTCTGCTCCCACATATTATATAGTATCACAGTTACAACTGCTGTGGACTGGGTCTGAAGCAACTCCAGAAAAAAAATCTATGTAAATTTAGCTTTCTATTTCTCTAGTTGAAATAGCTCTGGACTTAAAATCAGAAGTTGGAGCTCAATTTCTGTCCCTGCTACTTACTAACATGTGGCGAGACTTGCAACTTAATTGAACTTCTCAGTTAAATGTGAATCACAAATGTCACTTTAAAGCTGGTTCCAAATAAAGACACCCGGCACATAATAGCTTTTAAAAAATTAATACTTCTTTGAAGCTAGAAAGAACTGTAACAATAGATTTTTTTTCTTATTCATTTAGAAGAAAGGTCATTTCTAATATAATTTTGAAGTATAGTAATAGAAGACACTGTAGCTAAGTGGTTAAGAGAATGGGTTACTGGGGTTGGTTGGTGTGCTTCTGTTACATGTCAGCTATGAGACCTTGGGCAAGCCAGCCAAAAGTTCGACCTGAATTTTCTTATCTGCAAAACAGAGATCAAAAAAACTGTAGCTCACAAAGCATAGTGCTTGTCACGTGGTAAGTACCCTGTACACGCAAGCTATCATAATGATTGATTTCTCTAAGCACTGATTTACTTTTGACAAGTACTGATATGGCCATAAGACATTGACTAAATAATGTGCACATTGCTGAAGGAAATAATTTCCTGTCTTTTAAAAGCTTCACGTACAAGGTGGGATATAGTATATAAATATGCACCATTTGTGAGGTGCGTGTATGTCTACATAAATACATTTTGAAGAAGCATGTATATCTTTGTCCACAGGCAGACACATAGAGATGACTAAGAACAGTGATTTTTTTTAAAGTTGTTCAAATACTGCATTAAAATGGACATTGAGAGTAGTTTAGTAGTTATGTGAGTGTGAAGAAGAATTCTGATTTTTTTAAAGCCAGGACTAATAACTTTATAGTGTGGTGGAGACGAAATGATACCCTGGAGTCAGGGAGGCCTGACATAAGTCTATCTTCTACCTCTTATTGTGTTTCTTTATCCAGAAACTCATCTCAGACTTAACTTTCCTTATCCATGCATTTAACATGGAGTTAGATAAATGGCAATATCTTTTTCATGTAAAATTCTAAAACTTAGAACTATATACTTCTAACTTTAATAATTTTATAATATAGGCTATAAAAAAAGAATGAAAAAGAAAAACATACTTTTGCTTATTTGTTTGTTTCATGGATAGAATTTAAGCTCTACAGGTATTCCCTAGGAAAGTCTAACCTTAAGTCTGCAGAAGAAAAAGTTAGTTTTACCCTCCAGTTTGGAACATGACCCTTTAGAGAATGGGAATAAAAATAATTAATAAAAATTACCGATATCAATTTAGAGCACTGAAAATTTGTAAGGGTGATTTTTAGAGATTGCTGCTGATATTGTAATCAGCAGTGTGCTGTGCACATTTTTTTTTCTGTTTTAACTGGCTTTATATAGCTACTTAGAAACTACCCTGTTAACAGAGAATGCAATAACTATCCAATGTTAAGAAATAGTTTTGAATTACCTGATAAGAAAACAAAAGTCTATACCTGCTTACTTTTTACCAAACAAAAGACATTTAGTGATTTTCCCCCCAAATTGTGCTATTTAATTGGAAATAATGTGGGAGCATTTTCATGATTCTAGTAGCTTAGATGTTAAGAATTATGTGATGGCTTTCGCTTACACTGATGACAACATTAGAAAAATGAAGCAAAACCCAATTCAAAGAATTATGGTAAGCTGGCAAGTTTAAATTATTAGAATGGAATGCAGAACTTGAAAACAATCTTTCCAGTGTTAAAAGCTAATTATGACTTAGAAGTTCCATTATCTGTCTTACATTTGAAACAACTGCTAAATGGATCATTTCTTTGTTATTTCGCCGTTCCAGCTTCTCTTTGATAAAGGTCCTTGCCATACAAACGGAACATAAAGATTTTATTGGTCCCTAATGATGCCAACTACAGCTGTACAATCATCATTTTAGCGTCCAAGCTCTGTCTGCTCTTAGATCTGCTGCCACTTGATCACAATTGTAGAAGTATCTTTAAGTGTATTTGCTTAACCAGATGGTAAATAGCTCTACAGGGAATACATTCATCTCTTTTTTTACTGTATGACTAAGTGTTAAAAAAAGAAATTTTATCTCTGGTGGGAAAACACAGACTTTTATCATACTAAAACTAGTTTTTCTTGTTTTTTTTTGTTTTTTGTTTTTTGCAAAAAAACAGATATGAATATCCACACTGTAAGAATACAACATTATGACAAACATATTTTTTTTTCTGTTTTTAATGTTAATTTAATTTTATTATTAGTTTTAAGTATACAGTACCTTGGTTAGGCATTTACATAGTTTATGAAACTATCCCTCTGATTAATCTATCTTCTCTCCGGCTCTACACCTAGCCATGGTATTACTGCTGACCGTGTTCCCTATGCCATGCTCCCCATCCCCATAACGATCTGTTACCTTCTAATTGCACTTCTTTAACCCTTCACCTCTTTCTCCCAGCTCTCCAAACCCTTCCCCTCTAGCCATGCCCAGATTGTCCTCTGTAGTCTGTTTTCGATTAGTTCTTTCTGTTTCTTAGATTCCATATATAAGTGAAATCATACGGTATTTATCTATCTCTGTCTGAGTTGTTTCTCTTAGAATAATAACCTTTAGGTCCATCCATATCATTGCGAATGGTAGGATTTCTTTTTTTTCTTTTTTTTTTTTTTTTACGGTTAAGTAATATCCCATCGTATATATGAATCATACTTCTTCAATCGTCTGTGGAGGGCACTTAGGTGGCTTCCATATCTTGGTTATTGCAAATAGTGCTGTCATGGACATAGGGATGCATGGATCTGTATGAATTGTTATTTTGGTTTTCTTTGGATAAATACCCAGAAATGCAATTGCTGGGTCAAAAAGTCTATCCATTTTTAATTTTTTGAGGAACTTCCAGACTATTTTCATAGTGCCTGTACCAATTTGTAATCCCACCAATGATGTATGAGGGTTTTCTTTCCTCCGCATCCTCACTAACACTTGTTCTTTGAGTTATTGAACATAGTCATACTGACAGGTGTGAGGTGATATCTCATTGTGGTTTTCATTTGCATTTCTCTGCTGATTCGTGACCTTGAGCATCTTTTCATATGACTATTGGCCATCTGTATTTCCACTTTGGAGAAATATCTATTCAGGTCTTCTACCCATTTTTTAATTGGATTGTTTGTTTTTTGTTGTTGTTGTTGTTGAGTTGTATGAATTTTTATATATATTTTGGATATTAACCCCTTATCAAATTTAGCATAAGTGAATATCTTCTCCCATTTAGTGGGTTGTCTTTGTTTTGCTGATGGTTTCCTTTGTCATGGAAAAACTTTTTAGTTTGATGTAGTCCCATTTCCATTTTTTGTTTGTTGGTTTCCCTTGCCTGAGGACATATGTCCAAAAAGAAATTACTAGTAGCAATATCAGAGAGATTATGGTATGGCAAACATTTTTACAATTTGCACATGAATACTTGAATAGTTCTTTTAATGAAAAGTTAAGTAAAACATAAAGTATTGGTACAAAATGTTATGCAATTCCTAACACTATTTAAAAGAAAACCTGAAGAATTTTCACTTCTGCTCTCCTACTGTGAATTTAAATTATCAGAATATCAGATCTAAAAGTCATAATATTCAGAAGTATTTCAATTCCATATATATAATTAATGATATCTCACATGTGTAATAGTTAGCAAATGAATTTATAGTGTGAGATGAGAATTGTTAATAGTTTATACGAAATGCTTGGAATTAATTTTGGGTTAATTCTTCCACTTTGAAAAGCTGCGAGAATATGTGGATAGATATATTTAATCTATATTTGAATCTATAGACTTCCACAGGGTATATATTTAGAGATCAGCTAGGATTACAATTTCTATGTCCAAGATAAAACGATGGTGGTGTCCGAGAGTAAAGAGTGTAAACTGAGAAGACGTTAACAAAATATTAAATAAACTTACAAATTTTTGTCCTTGTTTTTCAAAACCAGGACGAATAAAAGTATAGTGTAAGGGCAAGAGGGAATGCATCTTGAATTGTTCTGACAACTAAAATAATGTGACCATCGATTTGTATCTCTGCTTGTATGGCACTGTCACTAGAAAGTAAACAAATGAAAGCAGGTTTAAGTCGAAGACTTGGTAGAAAATTAGAAAGTTTATTAAAGCTACACTATCAGTTATAGTTGGTCATTCAAATGGCCTCTTTGATGGCAGAAAGTTGTGTTGGAGAGAAAGATTAATATCATTAGCCTCAAGAGTTGTGAAGGGTGTGAGTAGTGGATCAGTAGAAAAAGAAAGAGCTATATCTCTTTTATCTTCTTTATAGTTGTAAAAATATCTGTAATCATTAGAACACATTCAAATTTCTGTAACGTTACCTAAAGCAATCCTTTAAAAGTTGGGCATAATGAAATCCAAGATGGGATAAGTTGTGCAACATTAGTATTCTTCTAATTTAATTATAATTATGAGTAATAGAAAGATAAAATAATTTTTAAAAATTTTCCCCAAATACAGATAAAACATCTATGATTTATTGATTTCTAACTATATGTCAATGAATCTCATTTTGCTTAAAATTCAAAATATCATCATAGCCTAGGTGGGATTATCCACATTTTACTTTTGAGAGGTTATTTTATTTCTAGGGATAATACCTACTTAGACAAGCTCTAATTACTCTGATAACTAGAGAAATAGGAGAACTGGAGATTTGAAATCAAATGTGTAAACCATCTTTTATTATTATTTTTATTATTTATTATTATATTACTATATGAGGAATAGTATATTATAATACTATACTAGTAGTTATTACTATCAAATTACTTCTCTTATCAAGTGAATTTTTTTTGACATTGTTCTGATATGCCTGCAAATAGAATAGCATTTTCGTCTTTAAAGAGAACAGAGCTTTCTGAATCTTCTAAATCCTATTATTGGTATAAAAAAGATCAATAGCTAAACTTAAAAAAGTAAAATTCTAAACTAAGGAGTAAATTCATCAGGAATGGCATAGAAAGAACAAAGTCAATTGAAAAGGGATTTTTTTTTTTTACCAAATAAAACAAATGAGGGTCAAAATAGTATAAAGAGTGAATAAATTAATTCAGAAGCAACAAGGGACAAAATTGATACCTGAAAACCCAAATGCTAACAATGTCATAGTTAATGAAGATGAAAAATCAAATTGCTTAAAGTAATTAGGAAACCATAACGTTTTAGACAGACTAGAATATCAGTTTCCAGGGGAGGAAGATTAGAAACACTAGCCATTTTGCCCATGAATCAGCGTTTTCAGGGTTACTACTTGATACCAATTGCTTTGCAGTTAAAGACATAGTGTCCATTTGAATGTTCAATCAAAAGAGAAAGAGAAATAGGAAAAGAGAGAACAGAGGATGAACATTAATATTTATGTAATAATTAATTAATATTTCTTCAAACAGGTGCCTACCTATGCTTTTTAATAACTGAATTTTGTAACTCATTTTACTGGTTCCAAAGTATTTCCATATATTTTTTCTCATTTTATGGAAAATAAAGGAAATAGAATAGATACATCATTCTTGAGATGATTCGTTTCACGTTACTAATTAATAGAGAAATAAAGACATCTACTAATGTCCATTCAAACTTGAATTTGTAATAATTGACATCATCTTACATCTAAAATTCAGTATAACATCAATGTACAACTTACTAAAGTACACCGCTAGGTACCAATCAGGCAAATTGTAGCATGTGAACTTCCTTAGCTTTACACTTTAGTGCAGTTCCTCGAAACTGATTTTTTAAATTTCCATTCACTGACACAAAGAGCAAAGATGAATAAAAACGGAGATGTATTAATTTTGTAAACATTACATCATTTAGTACCATATCAGACAGCTGGAATCTTTTCTCTATACCTGTGTTATTGGCATTGACTTTCTGATCTGCTATGTTTTTTTCTTTTTTAATTATGAGATCATATTATAAAACATGGATATCCATTATAATGGAAATAAACAACTAAAGTTTTTAATTTCCTATTATTAAAAAAATATGGATATTAGAGATAGAAAAGTATGAAGGATGAAAAATATTAAAGAGAAGGCCTCTGTGAAAATGTGAGCAAAGATGGCTGGTATTTATAAACCATTTAACTCCCTAGTATTTTTCAACTACCCGGATTACAATTATGTACATCAGAAATGGGAACAGAAACAATTCGTTTACATGTAAGTGAATTTACTTACATTTCCAATGAAGTTATCATACTCCTATTAGACCATATTCTTTTTATGCTTCTCTAGAGTGTTCAAGGATAAATATAAATTATCATTGCTTTAGATTTCTGTAACCAAATCATATTCAAATGATTCCAGTGCATTATAATAGGATAGAACTTTCCATTTTTCAACATAACCAAGTATTGTTTAAAAAGAACATTTAGACCTCCTCTAGCTGATAAATGATCATAAATTGCTATTTAAAGCTTTGAAAAAACTAGGCTCGTAGACTGCTAGTTGACAAAAATATTTGAAAGTACTTTCATTCCTCTTAGTTATAAACGTAAAAAACTCACTTATATATATTTATCTGCACATCTATAAATAAATTCCTAAGTACTAATACAATATCAGAAATCCAAATAACAATATCTGTTGTAAAAAGGCATGATATTCTTCATTTTGTGAAAATATGTATTTAAAGATGACAACATACTGTATACAAAGATGATTCATAAAGAAATCCTAAGTTAATTTTATAAAGGAAATATAAATCACCAATTATTTAATTTAGTGTTATAAAATTATTATTTCCCAGTATTTATGGCTTACAAACCTTTTTCTGTCTTATTTGACCCTTCGGTAAAGGGTACAATAGTTTAAACATATAGAACATAAAACAAAAAAATGCATGGAGAAATACATATATATTTAGTACTCTTTTTGAGTCATTTTTTTGTCCATATAGACAAACAAAGTGATAACAAAGTGACTAAATATATGAAGCCAAAAACATTTAATAAGCTTGCCTAGATTTTGTGCATTATTATTTGGCTAGAGTCATAAAATGAGGCAGAGACAGCATCAAATCATAACTTAATTTTAATCAAATCATAGGTGTTAATTTTATCTGCCTAACACATAAAAATTACTAAAATCCAAATATGTATTAAATACAATTTCACATTTATGTCACCCATTATCCATTTGAATGTGTATTATATTTGAATAAATATAGCATTTAATTTAATAAAAACTTCAGTTAAATTTCTGACAAAACCCATTCCTACATATCTCCCAGGATAAAAATGCAAAATAACTACACATAATATCAATACAAATTCATTAACCAAGTATGCTACTCTCTGTAACAAATATCTAAATCAGTTTTTATACAACACAGTAAAATGTTATGTATTGCACCAGGTAGACCACGATGTTTATCAAATTTAAATGGGCTCTGCTCCGTGTTGTAACTCAGGGACCCAGGCTTTTTCCATCTTGGGCCTTTGTTCTATGTAAGTTCCTATAGGTTCTTTCTACTGAGTCAGTGAATGAAGAAAGAATAAAGATCTCTCCTAGGAGATTTTAATAATCTAAGCTCAAAATGGCACTCATTACTCTGACACATCGCTTTGACCAGACTCAGTCACTTGGCTGCATCTCACATCAACAGAAGCTCGAAACGCAGCCTACTTATATGCATAGTAGGAAAGCAAATGAGTTTGGTGAATATTAGTCTGTACTGTACCATAAAGCTGTAATGTACATACAACTTTAACTGTTTTAGTACAACTTCCACCTGGACTTTGGTTATGTCAATCAGTTAATAGGAAAGAAAAGAGAAGAAAATACAAACTTCAGTGGATTTAGTACATAGGAACTAGATGAGTCTTGATACCTTGACAAGGTATATTCTTTCTAAACTTAAGTGTCTTCAACTGTTGAATGAATGAATGATTATAGGTATTATCCCTACTAAAATTTTCCTGCAGGTTATTAATTGTAGATAATGTCTTATCAAAACTAGTCTTAGGAAGAAAATAAATTAAATTGGAAGGTTGATGGTTGGATACTTCACCAATAAATGCAATTGCTCAATTTTAATCCTATATGCATTAATGTAGAAAAAGACTAAACTAAATCCTAGAAAATATTAAGAGAGATGTATCTTAAAAATATCTTAAAGCTGCTATAGTTATCATTAAGGATACAATAGCAAAGGATGAAAAAGTCTGAGAAGCATTTGAGATTGGGGAAGTAAGGAGCCAATAGTATAAACAGAATAGACAGATGACAACTGATAAAAATATAGATGATAGATGATAGATAGATAGATAGATAGATAGAAGATAGATAGATGGATATAGATAGATAGATAGGTAGATGATAGATAGATAGAGGGTAGATACATATAACACAGAGTCCCAGAAATAGAAGAAAACACTAAGTTATGAAACAAATCAATTGGTCCAAAAATGTGCCTGAATTTTGATCAGATGAGGTTGGCAATAGTGTGTGAAGTAGCATTAATTTTTTGGTGTTGTTTCTGTTCTTGCTATTTTTTTTCCTTTTTTTTTTTTTTTTTTCCTGGTGTGGTCAGAAGTCAGAATGCTTAATTTATTTGTGCTTAAGTAACTGTCTGATACCCTTAAAAACATGCAACATTAATTTAGGTTAAATGACTCTCAGCCTTGCTAATGCTATTATGGGATTTGGGATTTGAGAATTTGCTACACAGACTTTCTTCAGAATCACTAGATATTGTATTACCTGTAAATTACCAAACCAATAAAATGTCAGCAGTCATAAATTTACTTATTTTAAAGCTTAAGTTGAACGAACTTGAGAAATACGTTTAAAGACTAAAATTTTAAGCAATGCTATAATCTTTGCAGGTATAGCTTATATCAGGATTATTGTGTTGACAACCAACCCAGGGATTTCTGAATTGCTATATAAATATTTGTAATGTATTTCAATATCAGATGTAGCATGCATATAATCTAAAACTGAGTGCACTCTTTTTTTTCTGCATTAGAAATATAACTATATAATATACTACAAAGGTTGTGGCCTTTCAGAATATACTGAGCTTTATGATAAATGAATTATTAAAATTGACTTTCAGATGATGTACTCATTTGTTGTCTATTTCACAGTCTATTCATATCTCTTAAAGTATTCAAATATGACTGAAGACTATAGAAGATATTTACCTTAATGCTTCTTATTTATTGAAATAAAAAATTTTCTCCTAATATAAAGCAATTTTGATCAACTACCCACCAATATCAGAATTAGAGGACTTTTTTTTACTTATCTCTTTCCCAAAATTAGATAGTAGTTTCCTTAAAAAGAGAATTTTTTTAGTTATTACCATTTGCTTCGTGCCCAACCTAAGAGCTGGTATATAATACATTTTTTATAAATAATTGTTGATTAAAGAAAAAACAAAAACCAGAACTGCTTAGGACTTCTAGCTAATTAGTTGTTATTTTTAAATTATTTTGATAACTCTCCATATCATTCCTTTGATACTTTTTTGTATTGCTATGACAGTAGAATTATGTGACAGCAGTTGTGACTGTAACTATTCCAAACTAAGGGTTCTTGCCAAAAGGCACACACACACACACACACACACACACACACACACACACACACACACACACACAGAGCACAGAAACAAAACAAGAAAAGAAGCAAACAAAAGTATTAGCAATGCAATGATTTTTTTTTTTCGCTGTCATTTTGTTTTTGCCATTGTGTATACTTTTGGGGTGCTTCATTCATTTTTAGTTTTCAAAATGCAGTTATTGAGGAAATAAATGGCTCAGGGTCTTTTCCTGCTTATTTGTGTTCTTATTCTCCAATTAACATAAATCTGAATCAAATATGATTTTTATCCCCATTTCATTTTTTTATTTCCAGTTAATAACAATTTCAATGACAGATTTTCTTTTAGTGTGTGTCTAAATGTATTATTTTTAGACAACTTTATACCTTTAAAGTTATGATATTAAATAACTTTGTTGATAATATCTGCCATTTTAATTTGAACATTTTGGGGAGTAGCTATCAGTCAAAATTGCCCACCAGTGGTAATTTATATCATTACACTTATCATTCTCCTTCAATCATAGAAAGTATTCAAATATTTCAAATTGAGATGAGCAATAAAGGCTATCGCAGCATAATTTATCTAAAACTTTCTCCTGAATTTGCAGAAATTGAAATTGGGCAATTGCTGAGACCTCAAAACATGGCAAAGATCAGTTTTCGATTAAAAAAAAAAAATAGGTAGTCATCTCATTTAACTGAGCTAGACTTTTCTGTCTTATTACTATCTTGGAAGACGGACGGCCTTAACATTAAATTGACCTATTAATTGTAAATTAAAATCTGTAGTTTCCACTTATTACAGCTTCTCTTAAGCACTGAAATTAATTTGAAATCAAAAGGAAATATAACCCAAATTTTAGTCTTGAATTCTACCTGAGTTTGTCAACAACTAGATATACCAAGTCGAAATATGTATCTTTTTTATTGTAGTTATTTTGTAAAATTATAATTGAGTGAGTGGTTTTCATAATATACTATTTCTCGCTCATTAAAAAAGTGCTTAGTAACCTGCAGAGACAGGAAGACCTTTGTTGATATTCTGATATTTTCAGAATGTTTTTGTCATAGATATAATAATTTCTTACATTTATGTAGTATAGGATGTAAAGTTGGTAAGAACCTAAAGCAGTGGAGGCATAATAAATGCTCTAGAGATTTTTAATTGAAATGGAAATAAATGTAGTATTATCTAAATATCTAAAATAAAGGATCCTTTATTAAAAATATTTTCATTTATAAATTTATCTCATTCCTGAAAAATTAGATTTTACATAAGAGATATATCAAATGAAAGACCAGTTCGATTACATGGCATAAGTTTAAGTAAAACAAATATTTGGATTATATTGTTTAAACTATGTTTCTCTGCTCTTATACTTTCAACAGAAGGTGAGCTCCATTCCATATTATATTTCACACTGTTATGCAACCAATTTTTTTTCTTAAGAAGCAGAGCAGAGGATGGTAAAAGAAAAGAGGCTCAGCTCTAAAAGTGATCGTGGGCCCATGGTACGGATCTCTCGCCTCAGCCTTTCGCATCTGCTCTCTCATCTAATCTTTGCTTGCATGGTTGTTGAGAAGATGCTGGATGTAGTTCCTATCTTTCTTCCTCTATAGGCAAGATGTTTTTTAACTCTGTCTTCACTCAGAGTTGTTTTCTCTATCTTTGATGTATCTAGTTTGAAAATTATTCGCGTGGGTTTAGTTTTGTTTTGTTTTGTTTTTTGTTTTGTTTTGTTTTGTTTGTTTTGCATTTATTCTGCTTGGCATTCTCTGAGCTTTCCAGATCTGATGTCTGATATTATTTGGGAGGACATTCTCGGTCATTAATATTTTAAATATTTATCTGTTCCTTTTTCTCCATCTGGTATTCCCATTATGTGAATATTATTCCTTTTATAGTTGTTCCACAATCTTTGGCTATGCCGTTCTTTTCTTTTTGTTTTTTTCTTCTCGTTTTTTTTTTTTTTTTCTCCCCACTCTGCCTCTGTCTTCGGTTTTTGAGAATTCTACTGGTGGATCTTTTATCTCAAAGATTCTTTCCTCAGCCACATCCAGTCTACTAATAAGCCCATCAAAGGCATTCTTCATTTCTGTTCCAGTGTTTTTCATCTCTAGAATTTCTTTGGTTCTATTTAAAACTTTTCGTCTCTGCTTACATTACTCATCAGTTCTTGCATATTGTCAACTGTAGCCATTAGAGCCCTTAGCATATTAATCATAGATGTTTTTAATTCCTAGTCTGATAATTCCAACATCCCTGTCATGCGTGGTTATGATACTTACTCCATCTCTTCGAATTGTGTTTTTTGCCTTTTAGTATGCTATGTAAATTTTCATGATAACCAGGAGTGATATACTTGATAAAAGAAACTACTATACTTGGGCCTGTAGTACTAGGGTGGTAAGGCCTGGGGTGAGGGAGAATGAGGGTGAGAAGCATTTTATAATCTTACAATTAGGTCTCTTTCTTCATTTGTGCTTGTACCATTGGGCTGCAAACTTCCTTTGTGCTTCTTAGTTCTCCCCTCTTACTTAGGTGAGACAGGGTGGCTAGAACAGGCTGGAGTTGGGTATTTTCCTTCCCTAGTTAAGTTAGGCTCTGATAAAACCCCACGTGGTTAGGCTCTTGTTAGGTAGTTTCCCCGGAGTTCAGGCCATGCTAAAAAGAGAGTGCTCTCTCTTCATGCAAAATGATTCCCTACTCCCCAACCACGAGAGGCAGGAGGGGATTTTGCTCTATTTACTTTGAGATTCTGGTCAAGCTCTTGGAGGTGAAGCTCATGAAATTGTAGGGACCCCACTATGGCTGCGTACCCCTGGAATTTTTATGTCTTAGACTTGTCCACACTGAGAGTCAGCAGTTTGTCACTTACAGTTCAGGTTTTCGTTTCTGGCCGGGTTCCCAAGGCAGTTTTCCCTGGTGAGTCTCCACTCTGGTAAGCTCTGATTCTGTATTCCTCTTTCTATCTCTCCGCGATGAGGCAGTGATTTTCCCTCTGTCCTTCCTTCTCTTACAGATCCAAGAAGGGTTAATTTTTCAATCTGTTCAAATTTTTACTTGGACAGACTGCTTGGTGACTTACAGGCTCCTTACATGAGGAAGTGGAAACTCCCAGTTCACTTATGCTGTTTCAAAGTTTATCTTTCACTTCTTATTTTCAGATGGTAATATTGTGGTCTAAGTAGAAAAAAAAATCACGCACCCCTGAATATTAATGCTTCTCAAACATCCAAAACATATGTTTAACAGACTTTACCCACAAACAGAGGAGATGTGTATTTTTCAGAAATTATTCACTGAAATACAATGATTATCTATGACCCAAATGAGATAATACATGGCAATGTTGGAGAGGTGTTTTTTGGAAACAAAATGAAACCAAAGTATACATTTCAATGAACTGTTTAGCACTAAGCTTTGTACACAGATGACCAGAACACACTACTGGTAAATGCTGCTTGCTCTACATGCAAAAAGAATGGAAAGATAACTCGAGTTCTCTAAAATGATTATTCCACTGGAAATGGAAATGGAAATGTATAGAAGGAAAAAATAAAGATAAAACCTGTTTAAAATTAATTTTATTTTTAGTTTTTCAATCTATCTAAATAGGAAATATCCTAGATATACTTTTCTTGTTTATCATTATTAAAAGTCTTTTTTTCCTTAAATAAAAATTACATGATTACTTTGGATTTCTGGATAATATGACTGGGTTGAAATATTTATTATGGATTTTTAAAAATAGTACCATTGGATATTGAGTGGTAACGTGCTTAATGAATAAGATTACATCAATTGGGATAAGGATGTATGTGTAAAATAGCAAAGAGATAAAGGAAAAAATCTCTTAGTTAAGAGAGATGTCAAAATCTGTACGAATATTTTCAATTTTCCAAGCATTACATTTTGCTTTGGTACAACAGGTGAAGTTTCTAAATAATATTATGTCAAGAATTAGTTGAGTGTTGTGGTTTTCAAGTAGTAGGTCACTAGCAATTTGAGAAAATCTGAAAAAGGAACAATTTAAGATAAGACAGATGATTAGCTTAAAGTCCATTACTGTTGGCTAGTTCTTATAAGAGGAAAACAAATATCACTGACATTCATAGAGTCTGGAAAAGGGTTGACCAGAGGACGAGGTAAAGGGAAATAAAAAGATACTGAGAAAAAGGACTTTAACACATTCGAATACTATGAATTCAAATGTAATAAACATTAAAACATTGTTTTGATCATTTGTAAGGCTGTTATACATCGCCACATTGAAACCGCCTGATCAAACAGGAATTTTAAGCGATCAGACAGAAATGGGTCTGGATCTCCTTAAGGACTAACATCAAATATTATTTGAGGTCATTGTATAAAATCCCCTGGATGCCTGCTGACATGGTTAATAAATTATCTTTGAGAGAAAATGCAGACTAACCTTTAAGAAACCGCTGTATTTAGAATCAAGGAATCACTCAGGAGAAACCACTCAAAGAAGAAACTCTCTTCTGACCCTAACTGTAACAACTGATCACAGAGTATTATATTGCATACGAAACCCCTATCGTGACAGTAATGGAACTAGATGGCCCCAGATAAAGTGGTGTTAGTGAAATTAGTTTTCTTTCATAAAAGCAAAATAACAACCTCCTCCTCCTCCAATCACCACCAAAAAAAAAAAAAAAAAAAATGGAGTGACCTAAGTCCTTTCCTGCTGTTAGAAGGCTAGGACATGTGCCTTTTTTCATTAGGGTGTTTAAACATCAGGACACTGCTGAATTCAGAAATTAATAATAATCATCATCCTCAACAAGAAAGTGCTGGGATTCAAAAGTCAGGATCAGAAAAATCAGCATTAGTTTAAACAATGATTTCTAAAATTTAAATTCGAATGAGAGGTAGTTGTCTGTATACCTGTTTACTTACTATGTTATTTTTCATATGGTGTCCAAGTTAATTAATACAGTATGTTCTTAAAAATACAAACAAATATTTACCAAATACTGTTGAATTTCCATGTCCATAAGTTTACCGTAACACTTTAGTATAAAATAAATCCTACTTAAAAAAAATTATTAATGTGTATGTATTTGTGTGTGGTGAATAGAGAACAAAATATTGAATTCAAACACAGTTATTAAACTATTGGCTGAAATTATTAAATAACTAAGTCATATGGTTTTGTCAATTAGAGCTATCAGAGTTGTTTTACCCTCAGCAATATCACAAATTACTATATCATGGAACATCTTAAGATTGATATTTTTAAAATTTACACACAGTAAATTCACCTTTTACCACTTTGGTATAGTTTTATGAGTTTTAGCACATGTCTAAATTTGTATAAACAACTTCATATTCAAGATACAGAGCAGTTTCCTTTGCTTCAAAAAATTTCTTTGATGACTTGGTAGTCAGTCACCCCGTCTCCCTACCTCTACTTGATGACAACCACTGATCTAAACTTTTTCCCTTCAGTTTTCTGTTTTCCAGAATATCATATGAATGAAATCATACAATATGGGTCCATTTAAAACTGACTTCTTTGAGAATTCTTTATGTCATTGTGGATATCAATAGTTTTTTTGTTTGTTTGTTTGTTTTTATCTATTCAACCATTAAAGGACAGTTAGGTTGTTTCCAGTTTTGGTAAATAGTAATTAAGCAACTATAAACATTTGTGGGCAGGTTTCTGTGTGAATATAGGTTTTTATTTCTCCAGAGTAAATACCTAGGAATGGATTTGCTAGATTATGTGATAAGTATATGTTTACCTTATTAAGAAACTGCCAAATTGTTTTCCAGAGCGGCTTTACCATTTTACTCTTGAACAATATATAGGGATTAGCTTATTATTCTTTTGAAATAAAACTATGAAATAGAGAAGAGTCAAGGTTCTATTCTGTTTGATTTTATATTTTGTGTTTAATCAAAGTGGTAGATTGAATAACGACCCCCAAAAGATATTCAGGACCTAATCTATGGAAAGTGTGAATGCTACTAAACATGAAAAAAAAGTCTTTCCTTATGTAATTAAGGCTTTTGAGGAGGATGCCACTGACATGGTTAATGAAAACTAACATTTAAGAAAGTCCTTCCCTCAGAATCAGGAAATCAGTCATGGAAGCAGGTTTATTGCTTTCATGCAGTGAACATTCTGGTGGGGGCAAAGACGACTAAAGGAAATAAATAATTATAAAATAAAATGCTGAATAACTGTAAGTATAAGCAAGAAAAAGCTGATAAAAAAAAAAAAGTCCCAGAGCTGGAAGAGTAAATTTATAATGTTTTAAAAAGAGGTTCTCAGGTGATTCCTAACAGAAGATGGTATTTGAGCGGAGAATGGAATGAGGTGAGGTGTGCTAGCCATGTGACAATACAGAAAAAGAGTGTGAATGGCAGAAGGCAGAGGGAGGGATTGAAAAGGTTCTGAGGCAGAAGCACACGGCACGTGTTTGGGCAATTACTATGCTCTCTGGTCTTTCGGATGAAGAGTGAGGAAGGGAATGCCGGATGGAGATGATGTTGGAGAGCTGCCTGAGGTGAGTTCTCACCCAGACTCACCCTTTATTAAGCAGACTGGATTTTACCTCATCATGGGAGAGAAAGTCCCTGGAATGTTTTACCTGGGGAAGAACTATGAACGGGCTTATCTTTTAAAATAATCACCCTAGCTCCTGACTGATGCAAAGGTTACAGGTGGAGAAAAGTGAAAGAAATGGGCCCAGGGAGGAGGCTGTTACAGTAGGCTAGACATGAGGTGAGAAGTGATGCTAATTTAAAGCACTGTAATAGCGGTGTGGAGGTAGGAGAATGTCTTAGATGCTAAATATGATTTGCAAGTAGATTCGGTGGGGTTTGCGGCTGATCTAATACGATGTTAAGGAGTTGAGACAAAGAGAGAGAGATTAGCGATAACTTCAAATTTTTGGCAGACCCCATAAATCAGTCATTTATGGACAAGGAAAAACTGAAGAAGGGGAAGTTCAAAAAGGTGGAAAGCCATAGTTTGACTTTTGGAGTCAGTATTAGATTTTTAAGTGGAGATGTTTCGTGGGCGATTCGAAGTATAAATCTAATATTTAAGGAAGAGGTCATAGTTATAGAAAAAATTGAGACTCTCCAGAAATATAAATTCCTGAGTCTAGCGGCATCATCTGTAAGCTTAGGAAAATAATATCAATGTTAAAGAATGGATGGAGAAATTAAATGAGATTTATATGGAGAAAGTTTCTAGAACTTGCTGTTGTCATTTATTTTATTTAAATTTAATATCCCTAAGAACGTGCTTTTAAATTTAATAAAATGTGATCTTTTGGGGATACTACTGTATCAGTAAACTTGTTCCACTTTTGATGTTGGCTGCTAGATATTCTGTTGTCCATTTTACAATCAGTACTCCTTTATTTTTTTCTTTCTCTTTTTTTCTTTTCCTTTTTCTTTTTCTTTTCTTTTCTTTTTTTATTCTAATATGCATGTTTTTATTTGTTAGGTCTCCTAGTTTATTTTGGGAGGATGCCGATCATTGATTAGTTCGTACCCATTGATCGAAATCATCCTCTGTGCTATTCTTTATATGAACTATCAAATGAAGACTTGAGAAATAACGCAAATTGTAAAATAAAGATAACCCCCAATAATATTTACAAAATCATGAGTAGTTCTTCGATTTGAGCTTCTCCCTTTATCAAACCACCATGTATGTGCATACTCACTATTCTAATAATCACAACCAAACTAGGAAAAGTAGAACAACTACTATTATTCCTGATTATGGAATTATAAATAGATTCGTAGATCTGTATAAAGATATAGAGATGTTTAAATACAAATACATATGCGTTTAACAAAACTGAACATTGTAGTATTTAGTAAGCTACACAACACGAAAATAATATTAAATAAAATATTTTAAAATAATGGAGATTACAAAATATAATTGTTTAAGGAAGATAGAATTGTTTTTTAACTTACTGAGTGAAAATATATTTATCTAATACCTTAACAATGTAGTTAGAATTAAATATAAATAAATATATACACACTATTACATATATTTTATTTAAGTAGTATTTTGCATTTTGTGGAGTAATGTATAGGTGGAAGTGATGATAGTTGTATTATGAGAAATTTAAATAAAATAAATACCATAGTTTTTGAAGTACTCAGACCATTATAAAATAAATGTTTCGATGACTAAACACTTTTAAAAACAACACGCTTAAACACTATACTGTAACAACCATTATTTGTATGTAGAACTTATTTTAAGATATAAATATTTTACCTGCCCTAGAGTGCTAGTCAAATAGAGATAATTATTGGCCCAATTTAAATGAATGTGATACAAAGGAAAACAATGCTACCCTCATTATCACTTAAAATTTTCTTCTTTGTTTAATGTTCCTTTATTGCTCAAGCATACATATTTCCTCCTGATGATAAAGTAGAAAATGTGTTAGAAATTATTTAAATCATGTATACATATTTTATATAATATCCAAAATACAGCCATAAAGTTTTCCTAGGATAATATTATTAAGGATATTTTGATCATTTATTTAATAGTTCAAACACTACTTTTTACAATTTATATTTTATTCAAGGAATAGGACAGTTATTCTTGCTTTAATTTTTCCTAAAATAAGTATTTTTTTGTTAAAACACATAATTTACAATAAATTTATAACAAATCTAATATTGTTACAATTTTATGAGTAGTATTATACTAGAAATGAAAAAAGATGTACATATATTAAACATTTTCTAAAAATAGTAAAAAATGACCTCTAGTAGTGGCTGTATGATAACAGTAAACAATATAAACAGTCATCCACATGAAAATATAATGCCACAAATGTCACACAAAACACAACCCACTTTTATAACTCAATCAGTTAAATCAAAAAAAAAAAAAAGGTAATCTTCATAGGTCAAAATCAAAGAAACTGTGAGAATCTAAAATTGTAAACAGTCTCTGAAACCACTAAGCATTGGCCAAAGCTAATGTTTTCAGTTATTTTAGGCAAAAAGCCCATGGTAAACAAGTGTCTAAAAACTCTTAACTAATATTGAGACTTCCAGAAGCCATAACCACAATGAACTAGAAATAAATGTACTTTTCAGAGGAAGCCAGAAGTCAACTGTTTATCCCAATCTTGGCAGTAAGTGCAGTAAGAAGAAAATACTCTTAAAGATAATAATTGCCAACTGTCTCCCCACAGAGATTTTGGCTCTAATTTACATGACAGCTACACTATTAAAAAAAAAATAAAAAAGAAGAAATAAAAAGAAAATGATGATTTTATTTTAAATGAGACTTGGGATGTTAGCAACCCCCAGGCACCCGAACAAAGCAACCGCTACACAAGTTTTCTTTACAGACTTTAACTTAGAGCTCTAAACAGTCGCACAGAAGTTTCATCAAATATAACTCCAAATAAAAAAAATCGTTTTTCATATAATAGCACAAGAGAACTTGGGAACCAAGAGAACAAGAAATAGAGTAATCATATCTGAAAATAAACAATATCAAATAATACTCTTTATATAAAGAAAAAGGTTTTAAACATGTGCCAGAAAAAAAAAGGGTTATAAAAATAAAACCAGCAGCTTTTAAAATTAAATAGAAATTACGGAGTTTATACAGAGTATGTATATGTGTGTATTTGTATCCTAGTGGAACAGTACATATACATAAACTGTTTCACCAGGAAATTGATAGTGTAGGTATATAGCCTTGCCCAGTATTTCTAAATCAAATCCTTTCAGAAAGGAGACTATGAAAGTGAAATTTTATAATGGTCTTGAGTGGATTCTCAAGCATTCTTAAAGCCACCTCCTTAGGCTTTGACAGGTCCTCTGGAATTTAACAAACTTTGTTTTTCTACTAAGCAATAGATTTTGGTGTGAATAAAATATGTAGTTGCAAAATGGACAAATAATACCAGTTTAGTGGTTGAAAAGTTAATTTTATTATGTTCATGAAATAATAATAATTCTACTAACAATAGCTTTCATGCTTATGCATTTTTGGTGTGCCAGAGGCTTTTTTGTGCGCTTTCCAAGAATTAAATGACTGGTTTCATGCAAACACCTTGTCAGACAGACACTATAATTATCCCCATTTTACAGACAAGAGAATTTTACAGACAAGAAAACAAAACACTGCTGTTTGTAACCTGCCCAGAGTCACACAGTTAATAGAAGCAAAGGTCATGATGCAAACCTGTTGCTTAGTCATAACTTTACATTTTTAACAATAAATCGGTTTGGAAAATGGATACTCTGACTGCATTTGGTCAAATGAGCCTTTAACAGCATTTGTTAAACATCTGATAGCTGGGTCTTTTCCCTGAAAAGGAAGACTATTAATTCCTATGACCTCATAATGTACTGTAAAATGTCACTGCTATCATATGTGGAAATATATGTAGGGATTATGTCATACACGACATGATATTCGGTAACTGTTTGTTGTCTTCCTGTGTTGCTTTTTGAGAATTTTGGCAAATTTGCAATCATGATTGCAGCGGTTCTTCTAATAAATTAAAAATGTCACAAGTAAAGATTTTAAATACTTAATTTTTTCACACATTAAGAATTTGTTTATCTATACAATAAACTCAGGAACTATTTTTGGTTTTGAAACTTGAAAGTAGTTAAATAAGTCTGGGAAATTTTCAGTACTAAGAATTCAAAGGTGTACAACGAGTTAGGTAGCATTGTTATGTTTTACATTCATTATGTCAGGTAAAACTATATAACGTCTGTAGTATATGCAAGTGAATGTCATTATAAAAATTATTTATAAGACCGATCAACTATAATGCATTCATAAAGTATTTGCTTTTATGAATTGGATAGTTGTGCATAACTTGTTTAAAAGAGTGATCAGATATTCATATAACAGTCAATTGTTCTTGACTTGAACAAGGTAATATGAGACGATGTTTGTTTACTAAGCCTATAGTTTTAAAATAAGTGGCTATGTATTTTTATAAAATAAATTAAATTTAAATTTATTTTTAAATAAAATTACTTATCTAAAACATACCTACGTATTATTAAGTCATCTTTATGTATTAGTGCGTTTTAATCTCTTTTAGATTTTTTCATTCCTTCTGGGCTTGTTATCATTATATGAAGAATTTGACCCAGTTAGTGTACTTGAGTAGCATCCAGCTCCCTGAGATGTTTCTAAAGCAGAAAGCTGTTTGAAAAAATAGAGACATGGAAGGAATTAATATGTATTCAGCACCTGTAATGTGTCCAACACTTGGCTTACTTTATTTAATTGAATCTTAATAAAATCTTAATAAAGCCACAGAAACAATTGTGGCTCAGAAAGGGTAAGTGATATTTATTTAATCATTAAGAATTTATTGAGGGCCAAGTATATGCCAGACATTCCTTATTTCAGACACTTGGAATACGCTAGTTAACGGAAAAAATAAATTCTCCATATTTCAACACTATGATGCAATATAAAATAGACAGGGCCAGGGCCAAGATTAGAAGCTATATATTTATATATGTATAAATATATACACACATATATATAAATATATACACATATATATATTTATATATATAAATATATGTGTGTATATATACACATATACATATACATACATATATATACACATCTACATACACATACATACACACACATATAATGGAACAAATATTTTATCTTTTTGATGACAAAAGAAATATTCTTAAGGAGTCACTTACCCTTTTGCAAAATGACAAAAAAAAACAAACAAAACAATTACCAATTATATATTTACCTATTATGTGTCAGATACTGGGGTACTGGTTGGTGAAGACATTATACAAGGCATCTCTTATAGTCTAGGAAGGGAAATAGCTCATGAAGAACTCAGCACGGTCATCAAAAATTTCATACTCATTCCATCACTTTTCTCTGTTGTCTCTACTATAACAGATACCCCTTACAGTCTAAAGATGACTGTTAGTATTAACCAGAGTTACAAGGTTTTTCATGCACTTTCTGTGAGAGGGTAGAAAATGGAGAAGGAAAGATGTGAAGAGAAAGAAGAGAGGAAGAAGGAGATTGGAGGTGGATAGAGCAGGCTGAAGGGAGTGAGAAGGAGACTCTACTCTTAAATATAATTTCCACATTTAACTCTAATTATATCAACTTAAACCACACAAACGCTGGATAAATACCTATCTTTAGGATAATGCCACATGCTATTGTTTTATAACTGTCACAGTTCCTGGGATGTCCATACTTGGTTATCAGATCGGAGTTTCTCAATCTTGGCACTGTTGGTATTTTGAGTCTGATAATTCTTTGTTAAGGGAGGGTTGTTATGGAGTGTATTGCAGGATATTTATCAGCATCCCTGACCTCTGCCTATCGTATGCCAGTAATGAATGCTCCCAAGTTGTGACAATGAAAAAGGTCTTCAGACATTACCAAAAATTCCGTAGAGGGTAAAATTACCCTTGGTTGGGAACCATTAGTATTGGAATAATCAAAACTTAGAGCTGGGGAAGACAGGACAGGTGGTAAGAGTCAGCCAGAATGTCAATAATAGAGGTCTTATTCCTATTTTGCTGTATAAGAACCTGAGATTCAAATAGGTTAAGAATCTTGTTGTGGTTAGACAACTAGTAATCTGATTGCTTGAATATGAAACTAATATTCGATTGACTTTTATGTACTTTACCTTCTTAATAGTTATTATCACTCCCTGAGTTATATATTATGTTTGAAGACATTTACACATATTACCATATTCTCCTTCACAGCTTCCCACAGAAATAAGCATTACTCATTGTATTTTCACAGTGAGGTGATTGCTGCGTGAGATAATTTAGGATACAAGGGTAACACTGTCAAAATCTGCCCAGGAGACGCAAAAAGACTGCTAAAGAAGATGATAGTTTCTGAGACTAGAGGAATATATAAGCATGACCTAGAAACATCCAAAGAGGGCACACCAAAAAGGGGATCTGGCATTAACAAATGGACACAGTTGCGAGTAAGTGTTTGATTAAGGAATTATAATAATTTTAGCTTTATCATAGCTGAGGTGTCTGGAAGAGTCAGAATGTAAAACCACTTACATCATTGTAATGGATTTAGATACTATCCAGTTAATGGTAAAGAGTCGTTGAAAGACTGTGACCAAAAATTTAGTAACAGTACTGAGTTGGAAAATCACTTCAACAATATGGTGGAAATTAGATTTGTAAAGAATGTGGGGATTATTTGAGACAGAGAAAAATAAGGGAGTCCAGGCAACATTGGGTGAAAAATGATGAGCACCTAAACTCAAACAACATCAATGGCTTTGAAGAAAAAGTCAAGTTCTAGATAGATTTAGAAATAAGATCTAAAAGAGATGTTAATTGATTTAAAATAGTAAAAGATAAAAATAGTGGCAGAAGTTTTTGACTAACCACTTCGTTGGTACAATGCACTCATAATGGAACAACTAGGGGGAAAAAAGAGGAAAAAAACCAAGATGGATAGAAGAAAGGTGGCTCAAGAAGGCACAAAAGATATAGATAATAAACGGAAGAAATAGAAGACTAATCTTAAGATGTTTGTCTTGTTTCATTTCAAACACTATCTTTTAACTGTCTCGCTAATTTTTGGAAAAAAATCTATTTTAGTTAACATTTATGCTGTTCTATAAATACATACATACACATATATATTTGATTAAGTGTATGTAATTATAAAATAATATATAATTGCCTGCCTAGGCTTTTGCTCAAATGTCTACGTGTCTGTCACATAGAAAGTTCTCATTAATTAATTAGAATTTAATGATCTAAAACATTGGCAAATTAAATATATTAATACCTGTATTTTTAGGGCATTAACTTTTTAAAAAGTATATGATCTATTTAGGAAGACAGATTATAATTAAAAGATAATTTTAAGATAGCAAGTAACATGCAAATATACTGATATTGTATAATACTCAGTGTATACGTATATAAATATAAAATGTAAATATATGGAACTGAGACCACTGAAGAAATGCCCTTATATTATAAAGCAAAAGTTGGGATTTGAAGTGAAGCCCAGAATACCTCATGCTATTTTTGTCTCTCTCCTCTTGAATTAACAATAAACTTAAATATTTTTAGAGGCAAGTCAGAAAGGGAAAGAAGTTATTTCATTAGTCAAGTATAAAGCACATTTGATGCTTACTTTTATGGTCTTCTCTTCCTGAAAATGTTTAAAGATAGAGTGAAAAGTTGCCATTTAAATGCATAACACAAATTAATAAATGTGAGATTCACTATTTCTCCAGCCTTCTTTCCTTCCTTTATTTCTCCGATAGCAATGTACTGCAAAATGGGTTGATCTTTCATTAGCCCTATATGGCAGAACATGGCAACTTGATTTTAGAAAGTTACACAGAAAAAGCTTTAATGTATAAGAAAAAAATGCATATATATCTAAATATACTTTATGTTTAATTTGATCACTGCATTTTATCAGCGTACACTATATCATTAAATTACAATGGATATTAAGGCTACACTGAATAATGCACTCATTTTTTAGCTAATATCTGCTTAGGGCTAAAATATTGGACAGACCCAGTCTCTATCTTAAGAATTTGATACTATAAGAAGAACCTGAAAAATAAAAACAACACGCACAACACACACACACACACACACACCACCACCACCAACCAACAACAATGTAGCCTAAATGAAGTGAACTAAGAAGTTTGCGTTAAAGTTGCAAGGGCAAAATCATAAAGAGCCCATTAGGTTAGGCAAACAATTTAAGATAATATTCTTAGTTCAATCAGCAAAGACTAAAATATTTCCAATGAGAGAATTAAAGTAATTTTTAAAAAATTGCTATTAGGTTGCAAAGAGGTTGGAAGAATATGAGAGAAAATAGGAAAACCGCTTAGAAACACATCGGATACTAAATTAAGAGACTATGGAGATTTGAACCAGGTAGTTGGCACTGTAAATGGAGTGAAATCTACAGATTAAAGATACACGTGCTCAGTAAAATTGACAGAACTCTGTTTCTATATAAGAATAAGAAAGAGAGAAAAGTAGTGAAAACTCCAGAATTTCTCTTATATGCAAATAAGCATTGGGTACTCTTTACTGCAATTAGGAAATATTAAGTGTTTAATTTTGAACGCTATGACACATCCTAAGAAAGATTCAAATGGGCATACCAGTTATAGGAATTTCAGTGTAGAGAGAGAGAGAGAGGAAAAACCAGGAAAGGGATGTGTCACAGGAGCTGAGAGGATGAAATTTTAAGGAGAAGCCAAACTAGTTGCATGTTTAATTTTTTAAAAAATGAATAATACTGGTAAAGTTCCAGAAAGAAATTCCACAAAAACTTCCTAACAACCTGGAAAAGATAGTGTTGGGATGTTAGAGCAGTATTATGTAAATAAAGCCTTGGAAAGATCTGGGATATAATTTTTAAAGGGGAACCATCACTCTAGGAATAAACTAATCCAGACTCCCATAACTTCCTCTGGGTACTTTATGAACTACAAGTAAACCCTTATTCCAGTAGTGAGGAAGACTTTCTGGAAGTCCTTAAAAATACTTTTAAAAATTTTATCAGTGAGCAGCTCTACTTCCCCTTCTCTATCTAAACTATTTTCTCTGAATTATGCACTGTGGGGGGAAAATCTCTTTCTCATTGTGCGTCAAGAAAGAGACAAGCAATAGTTAGAAATAAGTTTCCACTAATCGTTCTTTTGAAATATTTCCTGTTCCTATATTCAATGTGTTTCACAAAACAGCAGCAAAGGAACTTGAGATTTTTTACTGTTAAGATGGTAAATTTCGATTTAGTACAGTGACCTAAAGAGAAAGTGCATTCCCGTAGGTGAATCCAGCCTAGTTTTTCCACTTGTGATTCGAGTTAGAGCAGAGTGTGCTCATGACTTTTGAAAGACTCTGGAAATATCTTGTAAAGAAAACAAGTTAGGATATTGTAACCTTACGATAACGAGGCGATATTTCATTGGTTGTGTGTCTTATCATGACTTCTGGCACCCTGATATATTATGATAAAGATGTTTTGAAATTATTTAGTACATAGTTTGAACAGCGAATAAGGAAAAATTATATGTGCTTTCATACACATCATTGAATGCATGGTTCTATTTCTTATTATATGTAATTTATAGTGTTGTTATGCTTTATGCTATGATTTGCACCAAATGGTTTTGTAGCTGGTTTACGAACTGTCTAATAATCTTTAGAATGATAAATGTTAAAGTACATTAAGCATATATAAACTTCTCCCATAGTGCTTGCTATGATTGCTCTTCATATTTAAAAACTCTTGATCACCTTTTCTTATCTTGACACTCTCTTATCTTGTTTTCTATGAATATGTCCTTCTGGGATTCTCTTCTGAAGTGTTTTTTGTTAGTCTGTCTATTTCACTTTTCACTTGCTAGATGTAAATGTCCTCCAGGGAAAAAATCTGGATTCTCATCTCATATTATGCTCATTTCCTTGGTCCATTTATGTCAATCCACGTTTTATTCTCATCACTATACATCTCTTTATTTCTGTATACCAGTAGTTCTTGTAACATTCCACATTTACGCTATATTTCATTGCTGGATGTCTATCCTAAGTTATTTCACCCATATTACAATCATAGTCAAAGAGAAATTGAACTCGTTATTCACCCTCACTACCCTTTTAAAATAAGTGTACTCTGATTTATTGTACTAGCTACCTACTTTCCCCCACATGCAGCTTGGCTCCTTCCATTTATTATTAAGTACCTTAATTTAATCTATATGCCTAGCTCTGGACTAACTGCTACACCTACTTCATTTAATTCTCACAACAACCTGGGAGATAAGTCATACTATCCCTATTATACAGATGGATAAACTGAGTTTCATATGCCTTAGATGGCATGTCTATAGCCACAAGGCTAGTAAGAGTCAGGGGCAGGATTTGAAGTCTAGTCCACATGACTCCTATGCTGGTGAATAACTCCAAACCTTGGCCACAAGCGTATATTTCTATCAGGTTGAACCTGAAATGCACACATTGTTCCCCATCATATCATCTTTCGGTGGCTCCCTGAGTGCCCTCAGGATTCTACGTAACTCCTTGGACTAAAAGGTAATTCAGGATTAAGTTTGAAACAGTCTGTTTCTAAAAGATAAATATGAAATGCTTTGATATTAAGCTAACCTACAGAATAATAAAGGTTGACACTCCTCTTGGAGTCTTCAAGGGGGCCAGCTAAATAGGACCCCTATTCCTCACCTGAGCTGTAACTAATTTCAACAACGACAAACAGAGGCTTTTCTTTTTTCCCCCACTGATCAGAGCAAGGTCGGAAGATGTGGTTTTAGATTTGTGAGCCTGATGGTCTTAAAAATCCTGACCACAAAATTAGCCCAGTGCAGCCCAGCAGTGCCGAAGTTCTTCTTCAACAGAATCAAAGTTCGTGCAGGAGAGCTGGGCCAGGTCACTGCTGGCAGATGGGCGAATCTCCAGGGAAAACGAGTGGAGCTGTGATAACGTTGCTGGATTATACTTTATACATTTAGCAACAAGATAAAGAACTCTACTCCTCAAGAGTGGAGCAGGTAGAATTGAGAGAGGGTGAGGTGAATCACTTCTCATGGAAACCAAGAACTGGAAAAGACTAGCACTCGCATCCCCCTTTCCCCAGCTGAATCTCTGACACCTTCCTTTTTTGGCGTGCATCAGACCCACTCTGTCACTTCGGCTGCCGGCTTGCCTCTCACATCTCATACGGCCTCTCGATGTTCCCTATTTCCGTCATCGAAACGGCTGCAACAACCTTTAACTGATTCTCCTGCTTCTTTACTTTCTTTTTTCTGTGTTGACTCCCTCCGTGACCTGAATACAAAGATTCATCCTCCTCAGGTCTGATGATGAAATCCCTTGATAACACAAACCCGTTCTGTTATCACATGTAGTAAAAAATCAGTCTGCGATCCAAGGTCTCCTATCCTCTGGCAGAAACCTACCTTTCCATCATTATTATTCACCGTTTGCGTCTAACAAGATTATTTATTTATCCCTAAGCACAACCATCCATTTCCTAACACTGTGCCCTTTTATTTTTTCCCCCTGTATACCTGCCACAATACAAAAATACACAGAATTTATATTTCCATTGAAATATGAATGCTTAATTAAGTGCCATAAGTAGTAGAAAAACAAGAGCCTGCTTTGTAACATTCAGCAAGGAGTATGGATTTCCTCGAAATGGGTTTTTATATGTATTTAGGGATTATTAAATATGAGAGCCAATATAATCAAATTAAATTGCAGTGACATTACTGATATTTGGAACAGAATATTTTATTTTCTACTCAAAGGAGAATTGATGACACACTTCTTCACTTACTCATAGCCTTATCACTTTTATTTTTCAGATAGTTTAAATTACAATAAAAATGAACTTGTAAGTTCTCTATTTGCTTCAGAAAAGAAAGGGCATTTTTTTTACACTGACTTTTTGTAGATCATCCCTGCGTACTTAATTATGACATCTTCTCTGATATTAATATATTACCTGCTTGATTTGGGTAGTGATATTACTTCTTTAAAATTGAAATTGTAATAGAAAATACTGAACTTTTTTTTTACTATAACAAAACTATTAGTTGCCCAATAATTATAGATTCCAGTCTATAATATTAATTCATGAGTGAAGTAAATATCTATTTTTTTCTTTTTGTTATATTTAACTAATGAAAGCAAAGGAGAGATATCACTTGTTTTTTTTTAAAGAATATATTTTATAAGATTATCAAAGACATTTTACCTATACACCATTAAATAAGTTATTTTAATTTTTTTACAGTATTTATCAAATGGGAAGTATTTACATAAAGAATTCATTCCCATTGAGAGTTAATTTGATCTCTGTATAACATTCTGTCCTAAAAGAATAATTGAATTCTCTTGCATATGCTACGTCAATTTTACCAGGTGGGCAAAGACTAATGATGTTAGATTACTTTTCGGTGGGACGGCATGAACGAAATTTGCATCAAGGGAGAAATAATTTCTTAGCCAGAGACACATGCATTGATCAGATTGTCTGTGAGTAGTTTATTCTATGTATTTATATATTTTCTTTCCATCTTGCTGTCAACTATTATTATACCACATTTATCATCAGAATTTAAGTGAGAAAGCGACTTCCAAAGAGTGCTCGAAATGAGTTAAAGTTTGCCCACTAAATTCTTCGGCTGCTTCTGTAGCAAGCGTCCAGAAGGAAGAGTCAACCTCTCCTCATGAAAAATATAACACTATCCGAATTTATTCCCAAACCCTGCTGAGTTTTTGGTACTGTATTTGAATGAGGATCAATGTCAGAATAATTTTCTTTTTTTCTAATTTGAGTGATGCCCCAACTACCATTTAGAATTCCTGACAAGAGAATATAACATACTTCAGCAGAACCAGCATAAGGTACAATATCAACACAAATATTTACTAATATAACACAATATACTGAACAAACAAATGATATTTAAGCATATTTGGTTGCAGTATTCACTCAGACGTTGTATTTTTGAGAAATAGAATATGCTGGTTTTGTTATAGGTATTAATAAGTGTAGTCTCTTGGGCTGTGAAGGTAGTACTAATATCGTTGTGGATGTGCACCTAAGCATTTATTCATTGCTAAACAACTCTCCATCAGCATCTCTTGAAGTTGGGGTCACATAAATATAATGTTACGAGATGTTCTGTAGGGGGAAAAAATGAAGGGAAATACATATAAGAAATGTTACATACTTTATTTCCTTCTTAGAGATTCACCAGACAAAATATAGATGCACCAAACTAGAAGACTGGTTAAATGGTTAAATTAATTTTTATATATTCACGGGAGAGGATTTTAGAGCCCTAGTGCCTCTACCGTGATTTCGATTTATGCTACCGTTACCTTTCACATGGATTCCTCTTAATTGAGCTCCTTGCCTCCATTATTAAGCCTCTGAAAACTTTCTCTACCCTGGATCCATACCGACTGACAAAAAAGTCAGATTTGACTCTAATATTTGTTCAAAGCCTTCCCATGCTTTTGTTATAACATCCACGTTTCTTAACACGATATGCATTAACATTATTATTTACTCAACATCATCTCTCTTTCGTCTTCACCTTTAACTCTGCATTTCGACCAAATTTGGTTTTAAAACCCAAACACTTTAACATCTCAGAAAAGCATTGTACGTGTTGCTTCGTCACTGCCATCTGTGTTTTATTTAACACAGACTTCTTGCCTTGTAGCCCTTAATTTAATTGGTATTTAATCTTCAAAGCCTTCTTTGACACTCCATCTTAACATGTCACTCTGGGTTTTATTTCCTTCCAACATGTTCTATAGCCTTCTGCACCTATTTATAATAGCTTTGAATTGACTGTATATAAGCATTTGCCTCTTCACATGGGCTCTGTACCTAGCAATGGTAAGGAACAGACCTACCTAATTCACTATTTGATCTCAACACTCAGCGCTGTGCCTTTTATATTACCAGCTTATAGACTTAAATTTATTCCTCATTTTTCTGAAATCGAACAAGTATAATTTTTAAAATAGAAAATACAGATTTTTTTTTTGTAGGGGAGAACAAAGGATCTGCGAATCGAGAGTTCATATGTGACAGTAATGATTGTAGAAAACAATTTTAGATAGTTGCCACTAAGTTAGGTTGCAGAGAGTTTTAAGTAACCAGATGAAAAAAAAATTGGAAAATATACTAAAGACTTAAAGAAAGTTTTAGAAGTTGTTGTACATGGATGCAACCCAATAAAAAATGTTTTACTAAGGTTAATATAATGGTGAAATGTGGGATGAATCAAAGAGAAAAGTTTAAGAGCTTAGAAAGCACTTATGAGGCTTGTAGCATTCATATAAACCATAAGAATGACGATATAAGGTGAGAGACGGGAGAAATACCCATCTATTCCATTACGGTAGAATTGAAGGTAGTGAAGTTTGTGACAGATAAGTATGCAGACACCAAGAGTAATAAGTGAAAGGTTTCCCTTTTGATGTATCGGATGTTCCCCAAAATGAAAGCAGTATTATCTGCAAAGAGACTAGGAAACAATGTTGAGAAAGAGTCCTGTAGGGTGGAAAATGAGAGGGACTTGCCAAAGAACTCGTTAAATTTCTACTGAACCATCCTGGCCCCAGTGGAGATGGGAGCCACAGATCTGCAAAGCCACTAATTAAAACTTTAATGAGATGTTCTCCAGCAATGTTCAACTACACCAGTAGACATGAATGAAAGATAATGTAGATATATTATAGATCTGAATTCACTAAGAATTAGAGACTAAAAGAATTGAAAGAGATAAAGCTTAATGCAAGAGGCAAGAGCCATGGGATGTCAAGGGAAGAGACAGCAAGAAGTAGAGACAAGAACAAAACATATCTGGGAGTAAAAGACAAGGTAATGTACTAGATAACTCAGTGTATTCACATAACTGAATCCGTAGACTAAAAATGGTGGAGAGGTAGGATTTGTGGTCTAGGAATGAGATTTAGACTTATACTTTCAAAGGTCGAGCAGTTCAAGGCATTGTCTATGGAAGAGGTTAGCTAAATGTGAACCTGAGGTCAGGGTATTTTATGGGATCCTCTGATTGATATCTGTCTCCTCTATTGGAAAGTGATTTGCACAATGGCCAGGCTCATGTCTGCTTTTGCTCAATCTATTATCCTCAGTGCCTATCATAGTGTCTAGAAATAGCAAGAGATCCCTAAATACAACTTTTATGAAAGGGAATTATGCAAGTAAGTCAGGGACTTTCAGAGTGGGGTATGAATGGTTGCCCAGAAGGACTTTGAATTTGATAGTTGGATAAAAGTTAGGCTAAAGTCCCTTCCCCTCAACACTTAAATAATTGCTAATTGACAACAATAGAAAGAGACCAAAGCCGATTGAAGCAGACAGCAAGAGCTGTCACATAAAAGACTGGGGGGAAAAAATAAGAGGAAAGACAAGAGAGAATAACTTTTAGACTCCACAAACATTTATTAATTTTCCACTGTGTACAAGGTCTTAGTTTGAGAATCATCTGTGCATAGAATAGACATGGTCCATGACCTGCTCCAGTGTTCATATCAGGGATGCAAACTTTAAATTATTAAAATAAAAAATAATAAGTAATTCAAATGGAGCTAAATGTGTTAAAAATACGTAGGTTTTCAGAGGAATAATCTGTATACAAGTATGTTTATGTTGCATAATGAAGAACAAGTGGCAGTTAGATTGATGGAAAGGACTGGGTGGGGTAGCGTTCCAGGCAGGTAAGTATATGTAGCCATTAAAAATGTTATAAATAATTACTCCCCAAGGATTGTCTTTTGGAAACGTTAGGGGAAAAAAAAAAAAACAACAATTCTAAATGGATTGAAATGAGTTTCTACTGAGAGGCTCAGACCAAAACATAAAAACTACTGTCTGCCCCACTCTTTCGTTCCCACCTCACGTGCAATCTGTCAGCAGTTTCTAGAGCCTGCTTCTTCAAAATACGGATTCCATTTCTTCAGTTCTCACCACCTCATCCACTACCACTTAGCCCAAGCCATTTTCATCTCTCATCTGTACTGTGGCAGGATTTTCATACACCACTTCTCTGCTTCCAGCTTGGCAACAAGAATTGATGCCGGACAGGGTGAATCCCCACCAAGCAGGACTCACATCCTCTGCCAAGAGAGCGTCAGTGAGGGTTCTTGACCGAGTGTAGGAAAGAATTCAGGCGCACACAGTTAGAATCAAAAGGGAAGTTTAGACAGAGCATGATTTCCTCTCATAGACGGGGAGTGAGAGAGACAGACGGAGGGCGAGAGGGACTGAGAGGAACCCCGAGTTGTTCAGGGAGCTCAGTTCATGTCATTCTTAGTTTCTATGAATTACAATTTAAAGACTTTGTTCACCTGGTTCCCTTTGATGATTTGGGTATACAGCGTGGAAGGCGTGCTCACAGTCTCAGCTTCTGTTCTACAGGTTCCCCACAGTTTGGCCACAGGGAATGAGTGGTTGGATTTCTTTTGTGTACGGTATGACTTAAAGACTCTGGATATAGCTTGGTTTAGCATTTGGTTCTAATGCCTCTACCCTACATCCAAATAATCTTGTAAAGAGGCAAATCAGACCATCCACCACCACTTTTGAACATCCCAATCAGTGAATTTCTAAATAATCTTAGAGTACATTCGAAACTTCATGATAATCTACAAAGATGGAACATGTGGCTGCTACATTAGTTCTGGCCCTGGTCCCATGATTTCCTCCCCAAATTTACTCACTTTAGTCCACCTGTTTTCCCACTCCTTTGGCATACAAAGCTCATTCTGGCCTCATGGCTTTGAACATTCTGCCTAATCCTTCTTCCCTCAGGTATATGCAACCTTGTTATTGAGGTTTCTGGACTCATTCATGCCTTTGATCTTTACCGCCCACCCAAACTTTATATCCCCCTCCTGGGTCTCATTTCTATGACACTTCTTAATATTTTCATTTATGTTACTTATTGATTTATTATGTGTCTGCGTGAGTATATACACATACAATGCATACATATCCAAAAACGCAAATAAATAAAAAATAGAGGCATAGATGTAAATAGAAATACTATGACTTCTCTATCAGAATATAATTTCCATAAAGAGAGACAGGTATTGGCTGACTTGTTCAGTCTTGCTTCTCCAGATTGAGAAGAGTATCTAGTTCAGTATGTGCTCAATGCATTTTTGATGATTGCATAAAATGAACCATAGGGTGTTTTGAAATAGCTTTTAAAAATGACTATACTTTGATGCTATGTATACCTTCATAAAGTCATTATGTTAGTAATTTGATAATTAAATATATTGTTAATATTTCCCTTGAACTAGATCTGAAAACTACAAACTATTTGGTTGCAATATCCTCTTAGGCACATACATTTGATCACTACCGTTTCTTTCCTTATGTTGTTCCTCTAGTTTCCATATCAGGAAGTTAGTGTTGAATTATCTTTTATGGAAAATTCCTTTTGCTTGTGATACCAGAGAATATCCTCATCCTCCGAATGGAAATAGCTCATTGTCCCTTCAGTATCAAAATATTTGCTTATGTAATACTAATAATTAGTATTCTATATTATAGATATGTGATTTATGGTATGTCCCTGTAAAACTATAAGCTTTGGTGGCATGATGTGTATAAGCATTTAAAAACAAAATGAGCAAGCAAATAAACAAACAAACAGCAAGATTTTAATTATCTTTTTATTCTTCTGTTAAGCTTTATTTCTTGTTCAAACCTGAGTGTTATTTCATAGTACCTTCTCTTCCTCCCTGTGAATCATCCTTCTCAATCCAACCAAAATTATGCACACATTAAAATGTACAAGTTGGAAAAAATCCATTGAAATAAGATTGCATTTAATTTCGAGGTATCTCATTTACCAATTTAAGTGAGAAATTAAATGTTATCGAATTAATGTCAGTGTAACATGATTGGTGTCTCTAATAGTACAATAATCAAGTTGCTGTTTGATCAGAAAAAAAGAATGAACTATTAAACAATATTCAGAGAAGGTAGGCGTTTTAACCTTTTCTATAAATTTCAAATATAGTTCTAGAATCAAATATTGTTCCTCTTCATCTTTTTCCTATACTTCTATATGTTTTGGCATTGATGTAATAAATAATTAGGAGCAGATTTATGTGAGTTTCTGTGAATTTCCAATCTAACTATAAATTCTAAAAAAAAAAAAATGTGACTCAATATTCTGATTGCAAACAAGCACACTGACATTATATCGAAATAAATGAGTTTGTTTATGCTCAAAGGAGAGGTTTGTTTTGCTATGTATTCCTTATAGACCTGGCTATATAATTTTCTTCTGTGAAATTTCAAGGGAATACAAAGTAGCTCTGAAAATACCATTTAGAAAGCTCTCCAAAGACACCTTATGACAATGTTATTTTATGTTTACATAGCCCTGGGCATAAAATATTGCTAATCTTAATCTTTATATTTATTGCAATGTAATAATTTACCCCAAATAGCTCAATTAGGGCTTAATCATGCTCTCTTCTCTTTAATATTACTGTCTTGAGTCAGATTCCTGTGAATATTCTCAATATTTGCTTCAGCTAGAGTTAAGTGATAACAAGGCTAGAAGGAAAAAAGCAAAACAACTCACAATTGTATTCCTTATAAGAAACGTGAAGATTGATTTCGCTATACCATTATATACGTGTTAATTATTATCAAGTTTAGATGTAGGGAAATGATTTGGCTTCTTTGTTTGTTTTGAATATTTTTTAAAATAACCTGAGTTTCAGTAACATATTTGAATGTATATCTATATGGTAAATATGTCTATTTTTTAATTATTTTTTAAGATACAGATATACTACGTAACACATATTATATTTTATATACCATAGTTTAACAGCTACTATTTTACACAGTAGCTTAACGACCCATTTATTCCTAGAATTTTTCATTTGAGTCACACTCTGATTCGTGAAGTTCATGCTTGTCTATAAAATTCGTGTTTTTGTTGGAATAACATCAGTAATCCCCACGGAGAATTAAAACCCCCCATCGCCCACTACGAAATCAAATGTCTTTTATTCTCTTAGGCCACCGAAGTGGCATGTAATCATTCTCAATGAATGTGAACACTTACAATCAAAACCCCTGCCTAAAGGAATTATCGTGTAGGGACTCCCCAGTAATCCACAACATTCATCCAAAGAACTAACACTGTTCTTTCCTGTGCGAGCAGCCTCTATGCTAAGTGCTGAGGCTGTCTTCTGAAAGACTCATTCCATACTAGAAGCCTCTTCTAAGGACCAAAGGTAGTCTTTCAAGCAAGGATTCTTCTCACTTGGGAAGTGAGTGTTAGTCATTTTTTCTTCTTCATAATGCAAAGTATACCTGCCCAACTCATCCAGAGTTACACCCATCGACACCAGTGTCTCCTAGGGTTCCAGTAAAGGGCTTTCTCTTCTCCTCCCAGCCAGCCCACCTCTACCCACCTCAGTTTCATAGTAAATTTTTATTTAAAGTTATTACTACAAAGCACTGTATACAAACTGTGATTACGTTTATAAGTATGTCTTCTTTTGATAGTTTTGTAGTTAACTATCTTCTTAGGTGGACTATTTTATTCAACTCCCATCTTGAGCCTGTAAAATAAAGATTATTACCTTCATTGCATTCCTGAGGAAATTGAGTCTCAAAAGTCGCAGCTTGTCTAATATAACCTAGCAAGTGGGCAGTAGAAACTAGATAGTCTTATATACTCCAGAATCCTAATATTCCCCAGTCTGTTTTCTGTCAGAATTCGGATAAACCATTTTTAAAATGCATAGAACATTTGAAGTCAGTTTTCGTGTATTTTTCTGACCAAAATGAAGAGGAGTAAATACCTACTCAAGAACTAATTTTGCCCTCTTGACCATGTCAATAATATTAAACTAATAAAAGTGTAAAAATGCTAGTGAAAGGTGGTATACACCCGAGAAAAAGCAATAAGCAAGTGATTAAATTTTAGGGAAGGTTAACGCTTTCCCTTTTAAAAAAGAAGTGAGAATTTTTTTAAAGCCAATCGGTCACTTAACACTTATTCATCTATATAAGTAAGTTGTGTGATTCTCATTATAACTTCCCTCGAGGTGAATACTATTTTGGTATAATAGTAAGAAAATGGATGGGCTAGACAAAATGAAATGCAAGTAATTTGATATAATTTTTCAGGAGAGCTTTTAGGAAACCAATTTTTTCTTTCGTTTCAATGATAGAAATTACACATAAATGATGTAAAATATGAGAAAAGAACAAGACAAGAAATTCTTAATTTCACTTTTGTTTATTCTAAAGGGTAGGATGTATGGTGGGATTTTGTTGTTGATATTTATATTTATTTATTTATTTTTGGTTTTGAATTATATTCCATCATCTTCAAATAAGTTATTTTAGGTCCTTTCTTATTTGGCAGTATTTTTCCTTTAGAAATTGTATGTATAATTTCTAATACATGTATATATTTTATATTCGCCTTTGTTGGAAGAGTGTATTCAATGGACACTTTAAAAGGCTGAGGGTCATGTTACTAATCTCATTTAACAAAATGAGAAATTATACTAATTCTTAAACAAATATATTTCTTAGGTAAGACTGAAAGATGGCAAAAATTACAATTTGCAGTGCATTTTTCTATTAGTTGTAGCTTAAGTGACCGAACTGTCATAAAGAGAAAATGCTAATGAAACCAAAATACAGCTAAAATAAATGAAATGCTTTTAAAAATCATGTTTTTGGTGTGTGTGTACATGCATGTCAGTGTGTGCATGTGCTAAGCAAGATTTCTCTTTATATTAATTTTCTCATCATTTAAGATGGTTGTAAAATAATTGAGTATCCTTAAAAGAGGTAACTTTGAGAGAAGCCAAAGTTATAAATTACATGACATGCAAAGTGAAATGTACTCAGTACAGGAATATATATGACTCTAACATTTAATTTGTTTTCTGAGTTACTATAAAATATTTTGTAAGCATTTAAATGTTCTAATAGTGCTCTACACCAGCATCTAGAGTTAATTTATTTCGGATGTGGGGAAAATCATAGGAAAAAAAATAATAGTGTTATAAAGTATATATACATACATTATATTTGTATAGATACATGTATGTATATACACACAAATCTTTTGTTTTGGCAGTTTGTCATTAAGAAAGACACATTAAACAAGTTCTCAAATTTCTTGTGATTATATGCATCTGTGTTTGTGTGACCAGGTACTTACCTCGATACTGCTGAGGTAAGTTTATCTGTCCTTCAAAGAGATGTTTCATAGCAGGACTATAATAACAGCAGTGATTATATTAAAAATTCACATCTATTTTATGCTGTAAACATTTTAAAAGAAGGTAGGTTCTACATTTTTATATATTCCATGGAAAAAGGAACTATGGAGTCTTGATAACCAACTTCTAAATTCTAGCTCACTCAGTTATTAGCTAAATTATTGGGAGAAGAAATTTAAGTTTCCTAAGCTTCAGCTTTTTCATGTGTAACTAATGGGAATAATAATTTCTACAGCAGACCAGATTTTTACTTGAATCATTCTTGCCCTTGGAGATGTGGGCAATTTAACTCAAACCTCCAAACTCTTTATCCTTACTTTCTCCAAATTTAAACAAATGTCTGACTTTATTGGCTTATAATCATCTTTGTCTCCTCTCAAATTAATACATGAGTCATAGCTTTTCTTTTTCTGGTTAACCCTTGAAAATCCATGGGTTAATGGAGCAAGGTCTCTTTAATTGATGTATTAACAACTCCTTTTCAGAGTTAGACACCGTTTTCTCTTTGTCATTTGGCGATCATTGCTTTACGCTCCACAGCCTTCTAAGTGTCTTTGAGCCACACCCATGGGGCCTTTCCACTGGGAAGAATATTGCAGACACCCTCTCTGCCTTAATTCAACACACACGCACATGCACGGTCACGTGCGCATACATATGCTTTGCATGAGACAATTCAATGTGTTAAAAAAAAAAACACTTCTATCTTTTTCTATCACATTGCATGGTCACTCCAGTACTTAAATAGACTAATGTTTCAAAAATCCATAATAGTACACAGTGCTACAATCATTGCATTTTAGTTTTTCTTCCCTTCGAACACTGCAATCTTCATTCAATGGTATGGATTCTTAAACATGTATTTTCAATCTATATAAATAGCACTTGCTACTATTTTCTTGCTAAAATCCTTCCCCCAAAACACATCAGCCCTTTCTCTAAAGTTATAGACCACTTTTGGTGAAATACATGTGGCATTATGGAACTAAGAATTTACGTGCTGAAAGGTCCTATAATTAAAGCCTTAATTTCCTTCAATATAGTTTGAGCAGGCATTACAGGGTGTAAATACTGTACTAATTTTCATGTAAAATTAACCTTTCCTTTGTGATCTTGGTGATATAAAATGATTCAATTGTAATGGAACCAAAAAGAACATATATTTGACACAGAAATTGATTTCTTGATTTTGTCATATTAAGACCTACAAGTACTGCCTTTGCATAGTGATGTCCTATGACATTGGTATTGATATCAAAAAAATAGAATAACAAATTTATTATAATTAAAAGAAAAATGTCCTAGTCACAGGTTATATAGATTACATATAAGTAGCCTGATGGTGGTGTTACTAAAGACATTGTCTATTAACATTTTACATTATTAAAAGTTTTTGCTTTTCCCTTATTCATTCTCTATTGGTAGCATTTTATTTCTATAATTTACATTAAAAAGGTTAGCTACTTTTTATTACTAGTTGGTAGCATTTAGTAGTGTCATTCACGCTTAGCAAAGAAGGAAATAAAAAGACGATAGAAAATATACAATAAAATTTGAGAATGTTGTGTTTGTGTGTGACAACTTTGAAGGCATGAGTGAGACTTTGAAGTGCTTTTGATAGCGATGCTATCAGGTGCATCAACCATGGGCATGGCTAACCTAGAAGACATACCAAAATTTTAGAGACTATTTTTTTTACACAATTTTAACCAATGCGATAGCTTCAACACTATTGTTGTAGTGAGCTACAAAATAATATCCTGTATATAGCTTAGGGAGTTAGATAGCTGAGACTATGATCGAGCTGACATCCTATTATTCTAGGATGTTCTAGGAGGCAGAGATCTAAGAAACATGATTATGCTGCTGGTGGTTAATGGGGCTCCTTTCTCAGCAAATAACCTACTTTCTCTAGTACCTCAGATTAAAAGGTGAATGGACACCTTTTCTAAATATCTGCTCAAGAAAATGCCTTTAATGTGTAAATAATTTTACTTCGACATTTATTCATAAGTATTTATTTAGCAACTACTCAGTTCAGTTAGGTAGAGGTTTGTCACTAATCCTTCTTTAGAAGTCATGGTGGATTGTAGTACTATTTGTATTTTTCTTGTTGCTTCACCACTATCAGCAGTTTAAACCATGTGGTTTGTAACACCTCTCAAGTGTAAGTGGTTATACTTCCTCACCCTGACGGACTCAGAATGACCGTGTAGCTTACTTTGGTCAATTTAATTAAAGCAAAAGTGATATATGCGTCATGTTTTCAGTAGGTGAAGAACTGATTCATGTTTGTTAAGACTGTTTCTTCTGTCATGAGGACCAGAAAATTTCTAGGTAGAGGCAGCGCCACAAGATTGAACCCCAAAATGATAAGAATATTGAACAACACTTCAGGCAACACATTCTGAACATGTAGCAAGATCTTTTCTGATCACTTTGCACTGTAGGAAAACATATCCTTTCAGGTTCATGAAGAAATAATGCCATGCATAATATGCAAATTGCAGCATGTTATGTTAATTTCTTCCTATTTGACAACACATACAAGCATATGAAATACTAAGAATTGATTAAATGTTGTTTCTCTAGTACATTTTTTTACTAGAAAATAAAGCTAAAATAATCAAGAAGTCAAAATCCTGAAAATCACAAGGCTTCTGTAGCTATAATATTATGAAAAGCTTGCTTATACCTGAGATTATTTTTTATGGATTTTTCTTGGAAAATGATAGACTTCTAATATATAGTAAGCCATTTTAATATCCTAAATTACTGTAATTTTGCAATAGTATAAACTACTGCTTTTTCTTAAAACAAAACATCAAGAACAAGTAAAATCGTATGTGCTATCTGATATTTTTCGGATTTCTTAAATAGAAATTATTTTAATGTGCTGAAATTAAAATGTTAATGTTAGAGCTTCAAAAAATAAAAAAAACCTAAAAGATATTTTGTTCTTTACTGTAATTCCACTTAAATAGAGAAGGAGAGAAAACAAAACTTAAAAAAAAAAAAAAAGAAAGACAACTCTGTTCTCTGAAAAGCAACTAGCAGTGATCCTGATCCTAGAAGGGTCTTGGCTCTGAAGAAACGGTAAACTTTGGTGCTTGGAAAGCCAACCTGCAGCTGCGTTAACTGACATGCGGTCTCAGCTCTGGGACTATAATATCTGTGTGACATTGAGCAGGTTACTTAACCCTCCTTCGTGTGCTTCCTAGTTTGCAAAATGAGGATAGTAACAGTAGCTGCCTCGTGAGCGAGATGTGTTAATTGAGCTAAGCCATGAAAAATGCTTAGGGCAACAGCTCATATGTTGGAAGCACTCAACGAGTGATTTTTTACAATCATAAGAAGGATGACCATTTCATCATTCTCTCTGTAATGATTTCTCTAACAAACTTTGGATTAAACTTTGAATAGAAAAATTTTTTTACCCTGATATTGATGTTTTCTAAACATTCTTTTTATACAGATATTATGTGAAGTGAATATCAATAAAAGTAATATAACTATTTGGACATTAAATATTCATTTATTGTTTTCAGTTTTAAATATTACATGATTTTAAAGGGATCGTTGTATTATACCATCAAATACTACTTACCAGCTAAAAATACAACCAAAGTTTAGCATAGGTTTTTAGAACAATGAAGCACTAGGTTTAGGGGTTAAATATATGTTTCAATGATACTTGAATAACACAGATGCATACATTAACTTATTTTTATTAAAAATACATTTATATTTTTCTTAATCAGTTATGAAATATATCAGAGTACACTCTTAACTCAATAATACTTGATTTCTTGGTTGTATAGCGAAGTGGTATTGGTAGTAGAGGAGAATGTTGACTAGCCTGATTGACCTGTGTAAATAGTCAAATTTTCAGTGTCCCGTTTTCTTATCTGTACAATATCAATAATATAAACCTACTTGATGTTGTGGTTTTAAGAAGAAAATGAATTAATGAAAATAAAGAATTGGCAGGATACATTGTGACTAGTTAACCATAGTGAATTCTCTTCTTAGACATCTGTGAAGTTAATATCCATAAAGTGTTTTCTAAGATAACTTATAGTATTTGAAATCATTGCTACCAGTGTTTTAGAACTACTGAAAACTTACAAATAATTTACACCTTAACTAGTAGCCTGAGTAAATTTATATCCAAGAGTTATGAATTTATTTGATTATTTTAGTGATATAATCAATGACAGGAATTTATCCCACAAACTTAAATACTAAGTTGTTGCTTATGTGATTACAGAATTTTAACATGTGGTAGATATATTATAAAATCTCACACAGTTGAACAAAGAAGGCATTTTGGAAATACAGATTGATTTAAAGTGTATTTTTTTATTTGATTACTTCAAGTGTTTTAAAAATCACTCCAACAATAATAACATTACAGACTAGAAATTATTATCCTTTGTCTCAGTACACACAATACACACACACATGCACAAGAATTGTTTTTAACATCAGATAAAACACTTAAAGATACTTGCAAAGAATATAACATTACAAATTTGTAAAGTAATAGAATAGTATCCCATATTAGAAACTGATACACTTCAACTATCAAATGAAAATCTAAATATATTGGTATTTCTGAAAACATGTCTTGAGTTTCTCTTTTGCAATTGCATTTGAATCCTAAAGCAAAAGTTTCTAATATATTCAGGGGTAGTAAATCTATTTTCTCTAAAGTAAAATTCTTTCCTAGCTGGTGAATAAGATGAGTAACCAACCTTGATAATATCATTTGCAGTCACAAATGCAAGTGTCTATTAAAGAATGAGATGGATTTTCCAGTGTGACTTGTCAACTGGTCTGGAAAACAGCTCTTAAGTACTCTGAAGCCTGAAAAGACACCTGATATTCACGCTTGTTTTCAGAGCACGTTACCTTGCTGCAGCAGGAAAGGGGGCACAGGTAAAAAGAAGCAACAACCTCGGTTAAAACAAAACTCAAAAGGAAAAAAAAAAAAAGCTTTTAATTAGCTTTAAAGACATAGGAATCAATTATTATAATTAAAAAGAGTACATTTCATAGCTTGTAGTACTGAAATATATTACATAGTTTCTTGGACATGCAATTTGAAGATCTGGGCATTAAACTCAGGAAAGAAATAAATAGTATTGCATGATTGAATTCCGAAGAACAGTGTTTGTTGTTGTTTTATCCTCTGTTTTTTTTTTTTTAAATTAGACTCTGTAATACAAAATTAAGCAACAAGTTTCCAGATATATTATTGTTATCTAGCTCTTAATAAAACATGGCAAGGATACATAGCACAAGAGAGTTTACCTAAATGATAAGCTGTTTAGCCCAGCCCTTTAACTGGGTATCCAAGAAATGTGTAAAGGTTTCTAGAAAATGGTACTGCTCAGCAAACATCAAAAATCAGGTTTATCAATCCTAACAAAGAGGAACAAAGCTGGAGGGATCACACTTCCTGATTTCAAACTTTATTACGAAGCTATTTTGATCAAAACAGTACGGTACAAGGATAAAACAGACACGTAGACAAATGGAACAGAATTGAGAACTCGGAAATAAACTCACACAAATACAGTCAACAAATATTTGACAAGAGAGCCAAGAATACTAAATGGGAAAAGGATAGCCTCTTCGGTAAACAGTGCTGGGAATATTACACACACACACACACACACACACACACACACACACACACACACAAATCAAACAGAACAAAATGAAACTTATAATTGGCAAAATGAAAAGGCAATTTGCAAATGAGAGAAAAAATTTGCAAACCTTCTATTTGATAAGGTATTAATATCCAAAATACTTTAAAAACTCATAGAATTCAACAGCAAAAAACAAAACAAAACAATCTGATTTTAAACAAATGGGTGATTTAAATAGGCATTTTTACAAAAAAGGTATAAAAATGGTCAACAGGTACAGGAAAAATACTTATCATCGCTAATCATCAGGGAAATGCAAATCAAAACCGCAATGAGATATCACCTTATACCTGTTAGAATGGTTATTATTGAAAAGACAAAAGATAACAAATGCCGACAAGAATGTGGAGAAAAGGATGTTGGTGGGAATATAAACTGGTAAAGTCATTATGAAAAACAGTATGGAGGTCTAAAAAAATTAAAAATAGAACTACCATATGGTTCAACCACAAATCTAGCTATATATCTGAAGTAAATGAAATCACTATCCAAAATAGATATTTACATCCCATGTTTATTGCAATATTATTCACAAAGACATGGGAACAGTCTAAGTGGATGAATAAAGAAAATGTGGAAGATGAGATCTGTATCTATAGCTATCTATAGATGTATATATATACACATATATACACAATAGAATATTATTCAGCCATAAACAAAGAAGGGAAGCATGCCCTTTGTAACAACATGGATGGACCCTGCAGGCATTATATGCTAGGTGAAAAAAGTCATACAGAGAAACACAATACTTAATGTTCTCACATAAGTAATCTAAAAAAGCTGAACTTATAGAATAGAATAGAATGATGGTTGCCAGTGGCTGAGAGATGGGAGATACGGCGAGATTGTGATCAGAGGTGAAAACTTCCAGCTGTAACATGATTCACTTCTGGGGACCTAATGTACCATGGTGACTGTAATTAATAATACCGTATTATATACTTTAAAATTATTGAGAGTAGATCTTAGATGTTATCACCACAAAATAAAAGATAGGTGAGTGGATGGAAGTGTTAACTAATATGATGTAGTATCTATTTTTCAATACATACATGTATGAAATTATTACATTGTGTATCTTAAAGTTAGTTATACGTTAATAATATCTCAAAATGATGGAAAAATATCAAATTTACATTGCAATATCTTAATAATTTGAGAGAGAAATATTTAAAATATAATCGCATGAATGATTAAAAATGTTAAAAACATATAATAGAACAAAGATAATCAAGTTAGTAAATATGTACTTGAGTCATTCTGATCTCCATAAGTATAGTAGAGAAAGTATTGAGAACATTAGTGATTCTGTTGGAGAACTCATGATAGATTCAAGTGACTTAAAATTCTCAAAAGATTGTCATGTTTTATGTGTGTCTATGTTTTATGATAATGACATAGGAACTTCAGAGCAGGACATCTTATTAGAAGAATAAATAAAATAGCTACTTGTAATTACTTAGTGAAAAAAATGAAATCAAGAAATCACTTGGATTTGTCAAAAATCAGTAATACTGATTGTTAGGTGTTCCTCTTTGAAAGAGCAGCATTTTATTAGAAAAGAGAAATATAAAAAATTTAAAGATTTCTTTTTAGCTCTAGGACATTATTAAAGGAATATAATCATTTATCAGTGACATTCATTAGGAGTAAGTATAGAATTAGACTTAAAGCAAATGATAGACTTGAAATAAATAAGTAACATGTTCTTAAGTAGCCCATTTGTCAAATATAAAGAAACACAAATTTTATTTTAGGCGTGAATATTGTGTTATATTTTGGATTATTGGTAATTTGAGAAATAACCTGAAAGAATGATTATGCTGGTGTTAAGTTTTAGAAGAGCACTTTTAGCTTCACAGTTACTTCTCCAGAACAGTGCAAATGAACTGCACAAATAAACAGAGGTTTGAGAGTGTGGAAGCCGGTGTGGACGCTGACTTAGTGAAGTAAGAGGCAGACCTAGGTTGGACTGAGCCTCTAGCATTTATAATGCAAACAGCCCTCCCGATTACACACGGGAAGAGTCAGACTGTACCTTCAAAATGCAATAATCACCATCACATTTCAGTTCTCATTTAGCCACCTGTTTTTGATTACTTGGTACTAGCTGTCAATTTACAGCTATTTATATTAATGTCGCAGGTGTCTCAGCTCTGCTGGAGTCCTTCAGTTGTCACTATGCAAAAGCCCCTGAGTGTTTTCCCTGAAGCTCACTCTAAAGGCAGTTTCAAATCCTTCAGTGCTGACGGATACTCATATCTGAACAGACATGCAGCCCAGCTGGGAGCAGATCTTAAGGCCCATTATCAGCATCAAAAACAGTCATTAAAGAGCCAACTAGAACAAATACTAAAATATTAAACAGGCTCTTAACTCACTGTTTCTGCTGCACTGGTCACTTTTTTATCCTTGAAGTAACTCCCTTAAAGAATTAGGAACAGCAGTTAACATCACCTAAGATTTTTACTGATGTAATTATTTGTTTATTTATCCTCAGCTAAATATGAGAGCAGTTACGTTATCTCTTGCGTTTCACAATGCATCTCCATCTTCTAAAAGACTGCTCAATAATTATTGAGTAAATAAACATTATCTCCCATGTTTATCTATGAGATTTTGGTCTCAAATATTATATATGAATGTTTTAGCATATGTTCTGTACATATAAAATTTAATTTTAAAAACAATTTTAATAACATCAGATGACTATGTATACATTCTACTGTATTTCCTGTTTTGTTTTAGAATAATTAGGTAAGTATCCACTAAATAAAACTTAGAACATTTTTATTTATAAAAGACTGGGATACATATTTAGATAACATTTCTTGTTTTCACAATTTATTTATGGGTGATGCTGGAAATCTATTTAGGCTCACTTCAAGTAAATGGACTGCTTTGGGCCTACAAATATATAATGTCAGTATATTTTGTACAATACTTTGTTATAAGACATTACTAATAAACTCTGACAATAGTGCTAGCATTTTCCTTTCTCGTTCCCTTTCATTTGTATTTTTAGCAATAAAAAAGGTAAAAAAATATTCAAGTCAAATGGTTAACATTCCGTGATTTCCATGATGATATGTCAAACATATATGCATTTTATAGATGCAGAGGTATTCATGATTTCTTAGATTCCTTATTTAGTGTTCTTCCTTTATGCTGTCTTCTCTCTCTTTGGATAACCTCAGCATCACCTCTGTTGAGTTCCAAAGAATTTTCTTTTCATTTTACAACCTGTTTTTAAATAAATAATACTTTCCCATAGTTTCAAGTATCGCTTATATTTTAATTAACTCTTAAGTTGAAAATATGTCCTGAGCTTCCCGATCCATATTCCAAATACAAGTTGGCACCTGCAAATGAAGATCACACAGTTCTTCTCAGGTTCAAGAGATCCAGAACTGACTCAGGACTGATTCACAAAAACTGTCCTTCCTTTTTCCTTTCTATCTCAAAGAAATGAACACAACATCTACTTGATTATTCAAGTCAGAAAATAAGGAAATATTCTAGATTTGTTTTTAAAATATTATTTCGGCCTTATTAAATATATTTTCATTATGTCTCCTTATATCTACGCTCACTCTTTATGTTATTTCTTGAAAAACAATTTTTAAAAATCTACGATTTCACATGATCTCAAATTGTTCCTCAACAGCGTGTTCTCAACACTGCTTTCAGAGTACTCTTTCTAATATTTGAATGGTTATGTAATAGCCTTGCTTAAAGTAACCATCCTATTACAGCCCAAACTTTTAAAAGAGCATAGAAGAGTCTCCATAAACAGCTCGTTACCCATCAGACCCCTTCAGTAGCTTGTACCCCAAGGATGACGTACTATGTGCAGGAGTAGGAATAGATCTAACCAATTACCATCGCCCCTCATTTCTACTTTTATTCTGTCTCTCTGGAATGATCAATTCTCTTCACAAAATATACCACCACCGCAGCCTATTGTGCAGCTCATCTTTATTTCAGTTTCTACATCATCTATGAATTATTCCCTTGTCCTTGCCTGAGACAAAAATCAGTTATCCCCTCCTCTGAAGTGTCCTCAAGCCTTGCAAATGTATACCATGCTATGATTATCGTAATACCACATTGTATCATAGTGGTTTTTGTATATGTCATAATTTTCCACAACCTCTACTATAAGGCATCTTTAGTCTCTGCATTACCTGTCCTTGATGCATGCTAGCTTGAAACAATAAGAATCTGTTGAATGAATTAATGGTCTTAATTGGGCAATGTCCCTTACTATTATTCAAATCACTTAATAGGTTAATAAAGTTAAAAGTCATTAGTTTTTCTGGTTTTCTAAAATATAATTTTTGGCTAATGTCTTTAAAACCAGAAGATATATATATATATATATATATATATAAAACATATATATTATATATATAACATATATATATATATATATAATTTTTATTAATGGTATAACATACATATACTATTACATGATGCATTAATATGCTATTCATCGTTATATAAGTATAATAGAAATTACTGAATGAATGACATTACTTTAAAAAATATTCCAAAGAGCTCTTAGGTTTTAGAACTAAAATCTTGTGGAAATGCACAATAAAATAAAATACTAGATTGATTTTGAATATATAAGAAAGAAATTTAACTTCATTTGATTGTTTTAATCTCAAATATATTATAATGCAACTCTTTGGATTTGGAAATTAAAATAAACATAAAATGATAGCGTTTTAAAATGTTTTAATATGATTCATATGTACTTCATAAAAGAACAAAGAGTAACCTTGGAAATTTGAAACTTTCCATTTTATTTTCAAATTTTGTATTATCTCCCCAAAATGACACACACAAAAAATGCATTCAGGTGGTGAAAACTGTCAATTTAAAAAGCAAGCAGATGGTGCTTGCATGTCTTATTGGATACACAATATGAGATATGTTTCAAAGGGGAAAAAATTGACTTAAATGTTCAAATAAGAATTTACAATATGTCCATTGACGAGATATTTGGAAATGTCAAAAAGAAACCAAAATGTGTTTTAATTCTAAGTCACGGAAATCTCATTGCAACTTCTGGAAATGCGTAAGAATTGTGATTTTCAAATATACTAAACGTCGTAGCAGTTTATTTCTGATAGTGGCCCATATGTTGTCCTAGACCACTTGTCCCTCAAAATGACAATGCAGCATCCTAGTGGAAGAGAGATGAAATGCATATTGATTGATTTTTTTTTTTCTTCAAGATTTCTTTTAGTCTTTCATATTCTGAGTTCTGAGGTTCACGGTAGAGAGATTGAGAATGACTCTTGCCAAAATATGTTATCAAGAGACACTTCTCATTTAATTTTATGTTATTGAAAGACAAGAGCATCTTGAGTTTAATGCTACTGATATTAATGCCTTCATTTTGTAGACAGAGAATCTCAAGACCAGAGACTTTAAGTACCTTCTCTAGGCCACAAAAGAAATGAACAGAGAAGCTAGGATCCTCTTCACTCATAATCAAATACTCTGCCCAGTGAAAGAATATGCCTGCAAATACGATTTCATTTTTAATTAAAATCTTTAAGCAGAGCATGGTTTTGTCAAACTAAATGTTATGAACAAAAACAATAAACATTCAAATTTTTAAAAATCCAATTTAGATATCTTCACTACTAATTCTTCTACTTATCTTGTAAAATGCATCATAACAGGCAACAAAACCTCTGGAATGAGTTGGCATCATGTTCATTTATTTTTAATAACACATTTCAAAGCTATACTAGCTGCTCCATAAGGTCAAAAAATGTGTCTGAAAACAACTGGCAATAGTTTTCTATACAACAATCAAAGACTTTTAGTAATCACAAAAGGAATTCTGCTTCTGTGGTATCAAATATTTTCCCCTAAATTAAATCAATATGTATGTTAACTCATCAACCAAAAAGTTCATAGATATTTAGTCTTTCTTTAGTCAATTACATATATGTGTGTGTATGTATGTATGTATGTATGTATGTATGTTTATATATTATGTATATGTATCTGTATATATGTGTGTATGTGTATATATGTATATATATATATATATACATTTTTTAAAAACTAACATCATAATTCTGGAATTCTACTAGATTTTTTCTTTCTAGTCATCATTCATCTCAGGAATGCTTCTGATTCTAGCCTTTCGCTGTTATAAACTTAATTACTGCCTTTCCTTGTGAACAAAATTGCAAAATGTACTTGTTCCTTGTCATTGATGCATAGAATCATTTAAGGGAAATTGGCAGGAAGTGTCTCAAATTTTGGCTCCGTGGTTTGAAGGAGCTGCATACGCTTGTGTAAAGGCAGGTGGCAAAGAATGAATCCCAAACTATATCCATTATGTTCATTTACTTTACCATTTAGAAAGCACAGATGTGAACTGTATAACAACAAGGTGGTTTTATTGCAATCACCTACTGTTAAGGTCCCTCCTGGCGCAGTAGCCAAACAGATTCTTGTTTCCTTCTCATTTACAAGGTGTTTGTCATTTGATGGTTCCAAACAAAACTGGAAATTATTTTTCATTCATAAGAAATGCTCAGAACAAGATAATTATGAAGAAAAATCAGTATAAAATTGAATTGCATACTATCATAGTTAATTGTATACATTCGTCATAATGTGATTTGTGTTGATTTTCAGCTTGAAAATCTAGTTCTCTCTTGGTTTAGCTTTTGATTTGCTATTGTCTAGGCAGAATTTCTTCTGCTCAATAACAGTTCTGAAAAAGATTACTTGAGTCTTTTTTCTTTTAGTTTTCGCTCTTAAAATTGAAAATAATAATTCCTATGTTTGCTAATTAAAATTAATATTTTAAAAAGCTTTAGCTCTTAACTATCAGAACATATATATATATATATACTTATTAGCAAGTATTTATATATATAATATATATTATGTAATACACATATATGTATACTGCATACATATATTATAAGGCGCTTTTTTTCATTAATATAGTAGCCAGAAGTTTTATCATTAGAGAAAAAAAATGAATCTAAAATGCAGCAAGACTCATTTCTGGAGGTAGAGTCCATTTACCTCCTCCCTCTTATCATCGCTAGTGTGAATGAAGCTTTCTTAACTCTGATTTTTCCTCTTTGGAGGTTCCTTCTCAGATATCCTAAATCCACCAACCACCCTACAGAAGTGCAGAGTTCTAAAAGTTCATTCCCTACATCATTTTGCTCTGCACTGGGGACCTGTTGGAGAAAAGGCTTATATTTTGCCTCTACTTCCACAGACTTTGACATAAAGCTGAGTTTAATAGAATTGGCTTCTGTCAATCGCTAGCCCTAATCAAAATATTTGTCTCTATCTCTCTGTTGATCTTCTTTTCTGTTTGTGTGCATATTGCATTTATGAAACACTATAAGACTAATAAACCTGTGTTGTACTAATCATATACAATAAATATCATGACTACTTAGATAAACTTAGATTCAAAATATATACATTTATTGAAACATTCAATAAAATGTATTGAATATCTGTCATTTGCTATATGTAAGTAAACTCTGGCCTAGGAAGATTAATGACATGTGACTCTACCTGCAGAGAAAGTATAGTCTAGTGGAAGAAATCACAGATTCTAAAATTATCAAATAAGTTTTCTAAAAAGCCAATACCTTTTTTTTTTAGTTGAAAAACCTGCCTCCCAAATAAAACACCTTTTTAAAAATTACGAATCTTAATATGATCCCAAAGAACCTATCAAATCTTCATCTAACTCTTCACTGTCTTTAATTAAACCTATTTTAAATCAAATGCCATTATTCTAAAATAGGTACAAATATATATTTTTCTATTTGTAAAACATTTTTTGCAAATTACTCTTTGAATTCTAATAAGAATCTTTGAAATATTATTGTATTAATCGAAGATTGCTGGGCTGTTGTAATAAATAAACAAAAACATCGTGATGGTTCAAATATAATAGGCTTTTTTGTTCATATATATATATAAACATGTTTCTGAAGGGGTGATAAATCTCCAAGTGGGACTCAGGGACTCAGGTTTCTTCTAGCTTATGGCTTCATTATCTTTAGTGCATGATTTATAAGCCCGCTCTTTTCATCTGCATGAGGTCCATGTGGAAAATGAGCATTTGGGGGTCACAGGCGGCCCTTATAACCATCACCTAGAATTACCACATATCACTCCTGTTCATTTTCCATTGCCTAAATCTCTGTCATTCAATTACATCCCACTATGGGACACATTTAAAAATGCACATCCCTGTTAATCAGGGGAAAAAAGGATGGGTTGCTAAATATCTATTCATTATGTCTCAATGACCTGTTTTTCAATTAAAATTAGCGTGCATGTATGTGTGTGTGTGTGTGTGCATAAATATGTAGTATTAGTATGCCTACATATTAGAATTAATCCTTAAAACATACGTCTTTGAATCCTTAGAATCACAGGAAGTTCTTAATGGTGATTTTGAATTCTTTCTTTCCCTTCTCGTTGGTTCCATTAGTGTTCTACCTTGAATGCAGAGGGAAAATAGGCCACAGATTGTTTCCTGGAATCTTTGTCTTGCTGTAATGCTTTCTAAACTTATTGGGAAGTTAGAAATTATCTCTATCAATTGATACTGCTTAAAACAGTAGGCATTGTAAGAGGAAAATTTTGGGAAATTTTTTTATGATAGTTTTTCTTCCTCTCTGTATTGAAGAACAGTTTCGGTAGACACCAGGAGATGGTATTTTCCACTTTAAAAACATTTCCTCATAGAATCAAAGATTAAAGATTTCAGCACTTTAATGGCACTAAAGTCTTCAATGTCCTTTGGAGAAAATTACTGTATAATTTAAGACAACATTTAAATGACTCTATTTTTTTCATTATATTATGACAAAAATCTAAAATATCAGTTTTTTGGATATAAATATTTAAAAAATGATTGACTCAGAAGATGTGAACTAATCTTTTCTCTGAATTATTATTGGAAAATATGACTTACTCATATTTCTCACGACAACTTTATTAGAGTATGTTATTTATACTTAAATTTCAAAGGGATTCCATAGTTAAATATATTTTTAAATGATCAAACTTATTTTAGATTTTCTTTTCTATTTTAAAATTTTCTTCTGATGTAATACTTGAAAATAAATTACAGTATATCTGATTGATGTACTTTTGCTAAAAAATAGTCACTATATATATCAAAAGGCAAATACTACTGTATTTTGGAATGTTTGAAATTCACATAGACAGGCAGATGAAGAAAACTGGGAGCTAGAGATTAATTTTGAGAAATCGTAGTTCCTCTTTAATCATGTTAGTTATACAAAAGAAAATTTCAGGGAAATATTTCGACTTCTACTGCCTAAAATAAAAAGAACCAACTCAGTGAACAAATTGCCTATTGTTTGCTAAGTAAGTTATTTGACAAAGAAAGCTATTGCTTGTTTCCAGCAGACAATTTTTTTTAGCTCTCTATAAATAGTAAAAAATTCTAGTCTTTCAGTTCTAAGTGAAATACAAAGAAATACAGTTCACAAAAACATCATCAATTTTTTATTAGATAAATACATTAATTCATATATTAAGATATAGAAAAGTAAGGATAGTAATATATTTTATTGCAGCAGGCAAAGAATACAGATATGCTATACACATTAATATTTAGAATGGTAAATTATACAATAATTTTAGTATATGCATTTTTTTTTTTTTTTCATCACAAAGTAAAGCTTATATCAAGCCTCAAGAGTATGAAGAATAAAGTCGTTACTCAAAGTGATTCCCCCAATAAAAATAAAATACCATCATTTAAGGAGTTAGTCTTTTCTTGGGAAATATATCCAACAGAAATAATAGGTGAACAGAGTAAAAAAAGGACCTAACAGTAGATCAAAACTCTTATAGCAAAGGAAGTTGTTGTAATTAGTGAACAGAGTTTCTGTGATTTTGGAGTAATTCCCAAGAACTTAAAATACAATGAAATTTTAGAAGACCCGCACAGGGCTTTCTTCCATGACTAATAAAATGATATGCTACTCTGTGATTGACAATGTGCACTAAAATTCAATTTGAGTTCATTGAAATAACTTAAAAATAGTTATGATCCAATATTTTCTTCATCTACAAATACACAAACAACACACATACGAGTACTGCATGTTTACTTTTCAGATGTTGCCATCAACATTTAATTTCTATAAAACTTGAAAATTATGCTGTACAAATAATATTAAACACTTAAAAAATAAAACTGCTAACAAGTATTGAGAATAGTTCGCAAAAAAATGAGAATGCAAATAATCTTCCTGTTTAGAAATCCCAGTCAATTACCTCATTTTGTCATTGTAGAACCCACTTGATGCTCCATCCTAGGCCATTATTAAAAGGCCACAGCTCCCTATCTATTATTTTATGTTGGCCTCCCCTTGCTGCTAAGTTGTTTTGTTACGCTTTATTTTCTTCTCCAGTCCTTCCTTTTTAAAAAGTATTTTTTAAACTTTTTTTGTTGTTGTTATGTAAGCAGTATTTCTGCACAATTATATTTTTATCTCACCTCTCATTATTGGGTAGGGCTTTCATTAATTCTGAAGAACTATTAATTTTTTTTCCTCTAGTTTACAACACGTTGTGACATTTGTGTTTTCACCAGTTTTGTTAAGGGCACTTTGAAGCATAGCTCAAGAAATGCCTTCTCAAATTAGTTCATTGACTCCAAATTTGTTCCTGCCTTTCAACTTAATCTTCCATATTTTTTTTCCAACTTCAACTTTGGCCTTGAGCATATTGTGTCTTCTTTGTTATGATCTGTGCCTTTGATATAAATTATTCAGCTTGTACTATTTGTCTGGCTTTTGTAGATGATAACACTGACACACCTTTATTTTGCTCTAATTACTCCACTGCTGACATCATTATAATTTTGGTGTATCTCTTTACACGAGTATTGAAATTTGGATGTCAGCATAGTTATAGCCTCATTCTGAGTAAGTTAGTCTTTAAAATTAAGCATGGCTGACATGTAATATGTCAAATTACTTATTTGATATTGCAATCTATTTGATATAAAAAATTATTTATCTTAATATTTTCCTAACAAAAGCCATTCGGTCAAAATTTATTTACAGTGCTCAAAACTATAAAAGGCATTATTAATGGAATAGAGGAAGAGGACAAATGGATAGACACAGATTAATTATATGAAATATGGGGAAAAAATCACAATATTAAGCCCAATAGCTGTTCCTAGCAATTCTCTCTCTTCATTAGCCTATACATATATCTTCAAAAAAAATGTTAGAGTCCATCAACATCTGAAGCCTCGTTTAACTTTTGTCTCTTGATTCATCTCTTTATCTTGTTTGAATTGGAAGATTCATTTTTACTTGGATTATCTATTTAATTTCTTCTTTTGGTCTGAGCTAAAGTTTTTTGATGTCCCATCCTCACTTAATTGCTCAGATACTGCTCATAGAGCGTTTGTTCTCATGTGAAAAAAAAAAAAAAAAAAAAAAAACCAGGTAAGCAGAATGATACCATCTTTAGGTTAAAGTGTCAAAATTTTAAAACAAAAAATAACTTTGAAAGAAACTTCTATATGATTATGGGACGACATCACTGCACATGAGAGGGAATAACAATTGCTATTCGAATTTTTATAACATAAAGTTATAAAACTATGAAAATTAAGCTTAAAACATTCATGCCCATAACACTTAAGCTCGTATTTGTACCCCTAAAATAAATGTATAGTCTTGTGTTAAAATTAAATATTCTATAAGGCTCAAACATGAAAAAAATTCATATAGATACCTGTCACAACCGGCATGTTAACAAATATCTGTTTCAGTATAGAGGTGAGTGATAGGCTCACTGGAGGCCATTGGTCTGTTTATTTGTCAAGGGTTCAGAGGCTGAGCCTATCCTGAGAGTTCATTTGTCAGATTTAGCACTACATCCTAGTGGATCCATCTATTTGAAAATGATTCACATTAATCTAGCCCACAGGCCTGATGCCAATTTTCTGATGTTTTATATATTAATGTTTTCGATAGAAGCTGCTGTCTCAGCAAAAGCATCTGCTTCCAAGATATCATTCCTCCCTCCCCCCCCCCCCCCCTTATTTCTAAGTTCTTGGTGAAGGTGGAGAAAAGTTGATTTGACTTATTTTCTGTTACTTAAATGGAAACATTTAACAAACTACCATTCAATAAATATATGAAGTAATTGTAGCAAAACCAACAATAATAAAATTTAGTAATCTGCTAAAACTATATATAAAGATAATAGATTACTGAGGAATATACTAAATTATTTGCTGCATATTTCAACTTTTCAGCAATGGTGAATCCATTCAGATATGAAGCAATCATGTACTATAAAATGACTCCTATTTAGAGAATTATTCTTTAATAGTCTTAAATAGATAACTATATTGACTTAATTTATTTAGGCAGCTGAATAAACAGCCTCTTGGATTAAGATGGAAATAGGTGAGATATAGACGTTTTTTGGGACAAATTGCCAGAGTAACAAAATTATAGGAGTGAAATAAAAAGCCATCTGTATTCATCAAGTTAAAATTTTAGACAAATATTTGCTATATAGAGAACGATATATGATAAGATGGCTACTTTTATACTTAAGGTGTAAATATTTACATAATTAAATATTATATGATGCATCTCTCAGTTGATATGCCAACAATGAAAAAAGCAACATGCTATTTTCCAGACATATATAAATATCAGCAGAAATTATTCTCACCTATCATCTATTAACATTATTCTGTTTATACCATTCTATTTAAATTTTCTAATATTTATAATATCATAATGGGTTTGATAATTTAAGAATAAACAAACATATATACCAATACATTTTGAAGTTAAAATTTTCAATACATTTAAGGGCTTAGGAATGCATATGGATTTGTTAACCTTGCAGGTTAATATGGAGAATTTGGAAAAAACAAGTCATAGCATATAATATATAACTGCTTCAGACCCTGCAGGTTAATGGAGAATTTGAAAAAAAAAAAAAATCATAGCATATAATATATAATTGCTAATTTTTAAATGCTATTTGAATTTATGCATTGCATGATAGCCATGATTATGTTGCACAGTAGGCCTTAGATTTACAAAGTAAAATTTAAACATTACTGCTTTATTTTATGAATGTATAGCTGGTATCTATACTAGAATGGATACTAGCTACGTGGAAAGTAAATACAAACACACAAAGGTCTGGGCTATGTCTTCTGTTTTGCTTCAAGACATTCCATAGTGTAAGAAAAGTACTCTTGTACCTTAGAATGAATAAAGGTCTGTCTTATGAAGTAGATAAAATATAAAATATGTAATTGACTCACCTCCATCTTTCGTCAACAGAGTATGATGAAGAATTGCACTTAACTATAAGTATGCAAAGGCTTTTGAGGTGGGAAATATTTCAACATGTCCAACCAGATGTTGGGAACATTTTTGCTTTAAAGCAAATTCATATGAAGCACAAAATTCCTTTACATAAAGAAAGTCTTGCTCTCACACTTCCATGCGTCCACTGTAATCTCGAGTGAATGGCCAGGAATTGCCTTCTGTTTCCAAGTTATTGTCTACAAGTGGCACCTGGAGTTTATACATTTAAAGTATTTTATGAAGTCAGAATAATCAGTCCACATATTTAAACAGTAATAAGAGCAACAATGTGTCAAGAAATGAGCTAAACAGCCTCCTTTTCAGGTTGATTGTGCCTTTCCCTGGACTTGATCTATGAATTGTAGCAGTATAATCTTAGCGAGAGCTTCATTGAAGAACTTTATATGCTAACTTGATTGGAGACTGCAGGCTTCAGATTAATTATTTAATCAAGGCTTTCATAGAGAAATCTAACTATGGGAGGTGAACATACAGTGGAAAAAAATATATATATATATTTACTTTAACAGTAAAGTGTTTATATATATGTGTATATATAAATGCTTTACTGTTAAAGTGTACAGCTGAAACTTATTAGATTTTGTTAACCAATGTCACCATAACAAACAAACAAGCAAACAAATAAATAAATACATAAATAAAAGTGGTAACAGCAGTGACCTTGGAGAATGGGCTTAGAACCAGGGATGGGAGGCAGGGAGGACTCTGAATTTAATAAGAAAAAACATTCTCCATGTGTCACTTGCATAATTAAAAAATAAATTGTAAGAATAGCAAAACTTTCATAGGGCGGCAAAGGCACTGATAACTTATGTACATGCTAATTCTTTTTCTAATTTCATGGTTTTTATCCTTTCTATCTCCTTTCTCTTTCTTTCTTTTCTACTCATCTTTGTACCAATTTGTGTCTTCACGCATTTGACTTTCTCTTCTCTAAAGTTTTCATTTTCTTTCCTTTGCTCGCTTTCTGTTCCTCTCCTATTGTCCTTATTCATTTGCTGATTTGTTTTTCTTACTTTGTACTTTTTCATTAAATCTTTATACACGGATGCAAATGTCTTTTGAATAGGTTTTTTAGATAAAATTTGAATTTTCTATTTAACTAAAATGTTAAAAGAGGCAGAACTAAAGAATGGTATGCCTTGTACTTGAACTTTTTTTTTCCATTTCCAGGTTGTGAAAGTCAGAGACCTTGCCAAAAACATTTTCCTTAATTACCAATTTCTGCTTTGAATAATAAAATAACCATAATTAAAATTATGTATAATTAAAATACACTGCCTTCTCCGCACTCTGCTAAAAGTGATTTTTAAGTAGGTCAGTTAGATAAAATACTATAGCTCCAAATTTTAGTTTTTAGAGATGTCTTATTTTTTCAGTATTAAGCTTGTACACTTTACATTGTACCAGTACATAACCCACAAAGTGTTGGAAGTTCACAGAAGAGAAACACCAACTAGCCATTCACTCAACAGCCTCAAAATGGAAGATTTGAAAAAATTAAGAGACTTTCCTACAATCACTTCTTAAATCAGTGGCTGATTCTGAGTTCTACATTCTCTTCGCACAAAAACAGGCTGCCCCTAATAACATTTGATTAAGTGTAAATTCGTTCAGTGTTCACAGTCCAGCATATTTATCAAATGTGGCTTTAGAGTGGCCTTGTGCAATTCTAAAGACTCTTCTACAGTCTCATTTTCCCATTCTCCTAATCCTGTCAAAAGACCTGTAAGATCAAGATGCCAACAAAATTGGTATTTGGTGAGGGCCTCTTTCTGATTCGCAGATAGCCACTGTCTTGCTGTAGCCTCCAAGAGGTATGGGGGTGGGAGAGAGAGAGAGCGAGAGAGAGAGAGAGAGAAGGAGAGAGGTCTTTCTCTCTCTCTCTCTCTTTTTTTTTAATAAGGAGACTAACCTGATTTATGAGGGCTCCACTCCCATCACCTAATCCCCTCCAAAAGGTCACACCTCTAAACACCATGAACTGGAAATTAGAGCTATGACATAAATTTAGGGGAGGGACAATACAAACATTCAGTTCGTAGCACCTTGTAATGACAACCAACTGTTCACGGGGCTCTCTCTGTACCAGCTCCTACTTTAGATCCTCAAAATATTAATTTTTCATCTTTGTTAGAATCTCAGGCAACGCTTGTGTGTGTGTCTGCAGGTCTGTCTGTTTTCTTGACTTTCGATGAGAAAATTGAGACAAAGATGTTAAGAAATTTGCATAGTCACAATGGTAATGGTAGAGTTGAGTTTTGTACCATCAATGTGGTCCCAGAGTTCAGCTCTTAGCCACTTGTTTATAGATAGGACTTCTTTACTGACTCTGTGATCAAAGAAATTGGAGAAAGCTGAATCTATGTGATCCTTTCTTGAGAATTCAGAGTGCTTCTTAAAGGGTCTAAAAAAAATCTCTTTAAGGATGTTTGCTTCAATATTTTCCATATATTTGTCTTACCAACTATTTTTCTTTTAAACGAAATATTTATTAATATTCTGTGGAACTAATGTTGCCTAAAACTCAGTCTGGGAACAAATCTCTATAATATCTATCAAATTTTCAGCCACATTGCCATTTTATATAGTTTAATATATAAACAGATTCTAGATTCTGGGAGAGAAATATTTCTTATTGATATTTATATTTTATTCAAACATTTCCCAAGGATCATTGTTCAAGTATTGCTTCATCATTTAAGTCATCAGTTAGAAATACTCATAGGTAGTAAGTAGTAAAAGTAGTTTTAGGAATAATGATTCTCAAAGCATTTAACTTCAGTCAGTGATACAGACCTGAGAGCTCATTTAAAATGTGTGTTATTTTAGACAAATTCTAAGTTTATATTTAATTCCTAAGATAAATATTTGATGCTAAGGCACATTGTGTTTAACATTAAATATTCAAGTGAACTGCGTTATGAAATGTGTTTTTTTTATATAGTAGAACTACAACATCTCCGTATCGTATCATGTTTTCAGTGGTTTTATAGGTGAGCCATGATTAATGACATTTTTATTCTTTCAAGCACTGTCTTGATGTGAACAGCAAATAGGATTTGGGGCCGACGTCTCCTTTGTGATTTCGTGTCTATGCTTTCAGACTTCTTGTACGCTATGCAAAATTCACTCCCTTCTCAAAAGAGTCATTTTTAAGATGAACTCTGTAGCTTGTTTTGGCAAAAGCTGAGTGAGGGAAAATTTTAGATTTAATTGTGGTGCGTGTAGAAAGTCCATTAAAATGCTGTCACAATGCGCACGTCACTCAATCATTAAGTGTTTTGCATATATATATATATATATATACAAAATAAACATTGGGTGCTTAGGTTTAAGTTCTACGTTACTTGATCTCAATAATTACAATTTGTTGTTAAAACTGCAATGTCTCTAACGACCTTTTATTTATCAAGGAGTTTGTGTAAGTCATCGTTCCTGACCAGAAACATGAATTCAGTAGTTTTTATGGTAAAATGCTACCATTCCTACAAAGCTAGACTGTATAGATAGACAGACATCGAGTACGATTTCTAATCCTACCACCAAAGTGACCTTGGGTATGTCACTTACAGTCTCACTGAGAAAGGCAACACTTAGTTTACAGCTTTGTTCTAAAATTTCTCCCTGTATGTTAACATCCTGATTTAACTTTCTCTCGTTTCCAGCATAGTCTATCCAACAGAGGTCAACATGGCAAGCACTCTTTGCTTATCTCCTCAACCTCCAGGTCTTATTTCTTATTCTGTCTGCTCATTGACAATCTCTTCTCAAGGGGTGGTACAGATTCTGCTTCCTCATCTTCAACCAAATGGACACACACTCCTGCAGAAGAAATCTACAAATGATGGCTTATGGGCTAAAACCAGCCCACTATCTATTTTTGCAAAAGAATTTTTATTAGAACCTAGCTAGGTCCGTTTATTTACATATTGTCTATGGTTGCTTTTAGGTGATAACAACCACCTAATTGTCGCTACAGAGACCAATGACCCACAATCCTAATTTACATCCAACATTTATAGAAAATGTTCACTGACCCCTGCCTGTACAGTATTTTGCAAAATAGCACCACTGCAAATTCAGCCACAACTGGAAGATAAATCCTGCCTAGCCTTGTTTCTACATTTCTGAGTCATCTCTATCTCTATACTCCACAGTAACTATTTCAAATAGTCTCCTTTCTCTTCAGACGCTCTTAGTAAATGACCCTGATGCATCATTCAATGTGAAAATCACTGCCATCAATTTTATGCTTTTAAACTAACTGATTATCCTATATCCAGACACATTGCTACTGATTACCTCCTATTATATGATAGAATATACTCATCTAACCCAAGCATTATGTGCCTTCCTACGTTCCAGCTTAAATCCTTTTCTCTTTTTCACATACCTTACTCACCACTCTATCCCTTCTTAACTTTAATTTCTTTTATTCTTTTTATTAACAATCATATCTATCTATCATCTATATAGATGTATACAGAGATATATATATATACATAATGTATATATATATATGGAGAATGTAAAATATATGTAAGACTTCCCTTGAACTCACCTCTCTCGACTACCTAACTTTCTTTACCCCTTTATAGCCACACTCAGCTGCTTCTTCTGCCTGTAATCAACGAAGGTGCTAACCGATTTCAATTTGGCCTTTTTCCCACCCCTCCAAGGCACTTTTATGGTCATCGATGATGTGCTTTTTGCTATGTCTCACAAACATTATCAGTGTTTTCTTGATTTAGACATGCAATAACTGCCTTTCACGATTAGACTCTTCTTCTTTAAGCTTGGCTCATTTAAATCGACACATTCTATTTTCTCCTCTGAACTTTCTTTGAATTCTTGATAGACTATATGCCCATGAATAGTACGTCAGTGGGAGAAGTGGGCGCATAGACATACATACTTCATAGGAACATGTTACATAACCTGCATTATCTGGTGTAACTACAAGAATCCTAAAAAAGTAGAGAGCTTACCTTTGCTGAAGTCAGAAAGATGTAACGTCAGAGAGAAGGAGACATCAGAGAGATCTGAGGGATAAACATTTAACTTGCCATTACTGGTACCGAAGTGTAGGGGACGCCATGCACATACCACAGAGATGCCCATAGTTGCTAAGGGTAATGGTAAGGAAACTTCAGTCCCACAATATTAAAGACATAATTTGGCCAACAACCTGCAGGAGCTTAGAAGCCAGTTGATCCCAAGAGAGTCTAGTAAAGGAGGCAATCCAGCTGACAACCTGATTTAAGGCTTGGGAAACTCAAAGCGAAGAACCCAAGGTGAACTACACTATATTCTAGTTGTCCAACCAAGAGAACCTGAAATAATAAATTAGAGTTGCTTTAAACTGACAAATTAATAATACTTTCAGTGTAACAATTGGAACTTAATCAATCTTATTACTGTAAGTTTTCTATAAATTATTAATCAATATCTGCATATAAAAAGCATCTGTTCATGAAAACTTATTTGATATAATAAAAGTGATTCTCATCACCATTAGTATTTTTTAATATTTTAAAATTTGAAACTTTGAAATTTGACTATTATGAAGAGTCAGTAACAGGATATTTGATCATCAATGTTTTACAAGCTCATAGAAATTAAAAGACCACACAGATTGCATATTTTCTCTCATCAAGAAGTTATAACCTGTTAAATTCCAATGCTTTTTTTTATATGAGGCCTTTTTAGATGGATTTCAAGCATGACTCTGAAGCTTATTATGCTAGAAGATTAATTTTACCAAGTTAATCAATCACGAAGCCAATGATAAACACTAAGCACGACCATGCACAGAAATAGAATAAAGGTTTAAGTAATTTTGGGGATGCCTAATGCAGAATTCATGTAGCATTCTTTCCAAAACAGCAGCAAATTAATTCACTATTGAATTTGTAAACCAAATATAATATATACTGGGTACTAGGATACCAGGAAAGCTCTGAGCTCAATATATGTCTTACACTTTAATTGTCTCTGTGAATTCTTTCCATAATAATAGGAGAGAAATAACTTTTCACAGATAGTGGATTATTAAGTTTCAAAATTATTTTCAAGCTATTACTGCAAAATGAATTCAACTCTACTTTCTTCAAGTGTGCATTCCAGGAGGCATCCTTCTGTTCACTGATACCGTGAATATCATTAGTGATGGAACAGAATGATTTTTCCAAACCCTTCCATACACATATGAATGGAGTTTTTCCGATAACAGCCTTTGTATTCTTAGTTTTCTATGTTCTAACAACAGCAATACGTACACTGAATACGGTCTTTGAGACATAGCACCTGTCAGCCTTTAAATTTTGCTTAAAATATCCCAAGCATTCTAGGTATTGATCTAGTAACAAAGATAATTAATGCATGGGATTTGGAAGGCTGAAACCTATATGCTTAAGAAAGTTGTTCATGTAGTAAAGTTTGTCTTTTTTTTTTTTAACCTAACTAGATGAATGAATATTGGAGTAGAGCAAAATGAGAGCTCCATATCATTTCCCTGTGTACATTGTCTGTCTCATCTTCACCAGAGTCCTCCAGGATGGAAAATGATAAATGTGCTCACTATGTTAGAGTCAGAAAATATTATCAATATGTACACACACACACACGCTGCCTTTACATTGACTGCTTACAAAATGCTCTGACTATACTTAATGTCCGAGAACTAACTCTTGTGGGGAACAATTATTAACCTTCTTTCATTTTATGACCAAAGTCTGTGCTTATTTTAAACACATAACAGAAGCAGTATAAATATAATGTGATTCTATCTTCAAGCAAATATGAAGGGAGAATTCAAAGAATCCATTATTTTCCTAAAAAGAAAAACATAAAGGTTGACCAAAATAGTCTTTGCATGTAAAGCATAACACACTATCTAAATATTTTTTTAAAGTATACACAGACATGAGACCTTTCAATAACTGCAGGATTTTATTCCTGTCGTTGACTGACTATCATTATAAAGTAAGATTCCATCCTTGAATACTGTGTGAACAAGGAGAAAGACATCTTCAAAGAATGTCATATCCTGCAGTTTATTTGCTGGGGAGAAGGAAGCACATTAGTACTAGAGGCACAACAGGAATCTCTCTTTAATCTTTCCTTCATGCATTTCAATCACAGCTCATCGGGTGTTCAAGAAACTTGATGGAATTCACGCTATGTAGAGACATTTTTCTCAAAAAGCGCTTTTTTTTGTATTGTTATTATCCATATTGTATTTGCTAGGTAAGTTACTTATAAATATTTATGTATAACACAGTAGTAAAACGATATATTCAACGCCAGTTTCACGAGAATGTATCAGTCATGTTGAAAATTCTGATTATATAGTATGTTTAAAACTGAATGCTGTGATGGATAAGAGATTTTAAATTTGAGACCTAGAAGTTCTGGAAGAAGGAGAGGATTTTACTTTTCAATTAAGAACATAGAGGGATAAAACAGAAGGATCTCTTGATATTGTAGAAATGATTCTTTCTTATATTTCTCTGAAGAGATTTTAAAGAAAATCTCAAAAGAAAATCCCAGACCCCTGGAAAGCATAAGACTGAGAAAGACTCTCTGGTCCTATCCATTTTTCCACAAAATAAATGAGCATTGAGTGAATACATAAACTCAAATGGAATCCCTACTGTTTTCCAATTATGCTGTATACTAGCCATGAAAAGATTAGGAAGAAGTAATAATATATAAGTCATCTAAAAAATACATAGTTTGATCATTATTCTTGTCCTCCCAGAAACACTCCTCCCCCTACAAAAAAAAAAAATGCACAACAACAAAAATCTAAACATTAAGATATTTACAGCGGTCAAAAAAAAATACTGTGGCTGCAAAAATGCTGCTTTATTTATTTTTCATCTCCATAATGTGACAAGTGCAACACATTTCATCACCTAATACCAATCCCTGCAGCTGCTTAATGAAACATAGCCACTGCCATTTATCATTATTTTCTAATGGCTCTCAGTATTTCCAAACTTCTATCTTAAGAACTAAAATTAATGTAGTCACATAGTCTATGATGAACTTACTAACTACCTAAAAAATACAAACAAAATACATTTCATAATAGTCATTGATTCTGTTATTTTATCAGGGATTATAAAATATTTGTTTACATTGAAGATATTTATACTACCTGAAAAATAACTTATCATAGTCATGTGGATGCAATTTACTCTCACATTTTTTAAATTAATAAGTTTTGGTGACACTTCCTGAGTTAAAACATGACCGAACCTTAATAGAAATGAACTTAAATTTCTAAGTCCTATTTCAGTCACTAGAAGTGCTAATTTATCAAAGCTGGATTCCACGAAATCTAAATGAAAAGTTAGCATTACTTAAAAGGTAAAGAAATCAATGCAATTCTGCCTCAATTCAGAGAAAAGTATGGTCTTTGTATATTCGTTTCCATCTGTCAGCTTGAAAAAGATTTTTTAAAAGATTCTTTTAAAATTTAAATTTAGTCTACATGAAGGCTCTGAAATGTCCTTTGACATAAATATTGAAAGGTGAAAATTGGCCAGGCCATGTAGAGAAAGTTGCTGAGGACGGCAGTTGACTACCTCTTACATTCTAAAGAAGGAAATAAGTTTCGTGTGGAAAGGTTCCTCTCAGCATCTTCTTTAAGAGGTGCTTCTCTCTGGCTTGGGTTGGTTCTGTGTATTGTTTACTATATTTATCCCATTAAATGTAATTAAACACTGGAGACAAAGTTTATAGCATAAGCTTCACCTCTTAAACAATTTACTTAAAAAGGATCGGTAATTTTTTTTTTTTTTGAGATCCTCAGCAATTGGAAACACACATTAAGGATGAAGATGGGAAAGGGGTATTATCTCAGTGATAAAAATAAAGTGTATAATTAGTGCTCAAGATGAGACATCGTTTTTTTCAATAATCATTTAGCCAAGTCTAATCTTAGCCTGTTTGTAGCATTCTGTACAACATCTGTATTATATGGTAATCTAAATTTGAACAGATGTCCTGAATGTTATGTCAATATTTGAATTGCTATTATGGCTATGACTCAATATTACTTTGTAAACATCCTTATTTCAAGTGGCGTGAATCACAGCACAGTAGTTAAATACGCAGACTCTGGAGTTTAACTGCCTGGTTTTACAACTCAGCTCCAATATTCACTGACTATACCTCTTTTGGAGACTTACTCAATTCTTTGACATAATTAATCCATCCATGAAAACAGGTAATAATTATCTCATAATCTATTTGCAAGAATTAAATGTGTTAATACTCGGCTTTTTATCTGTCACATGGTGAGCGTTCACTTACAATTGGTTGTTGTTATTTATGTATTGATTAGGTTTTTGTTCCCTATTTCCTTTTTGGATTCAGACAAGTCATTCATTGTACTAAAATGTAGAATATGTAAACAAGATTTCTAGTGGAGAATAGGGAAAAATGGTAAAGCGATTTCAGTCAAACATCTTTGCTTCTACTCAAAATAGTTAAGGCAAAAAACCCCAAACTTATCTTTTCACTAATTTTACCTTTGCAAATGTCACAACATCATAAAGGAATGTCTTTAAAATGAATTATCACTAACATCTAACCCAAAACATTTGTAAGTAGAGTATCAATAGTTTTATTTGATACCACTGTGGTGATGTATTTTGTTTACATTGAAAGGAGAATCTAACATTTGGGCTGGGAGGTTAGCTATGTGCCATAAATTATAATGAACTCTTTACATATAATATAATTTAATCATTGCAAAAATGCATGAATTAGGTTTTGATATCCCTATATTAAATAAGAACATTAAGACATTGAAAGATAAATGACTCATTCACACTTTTACAACTGGTAAATGTTGGAGTTAGGCCCTTAACCTACTACTACATACCGTGGCTTTTGGTAATAGAGAAGTCATTTAATAATATATGATTTTAATATCCAACCTGATCCAGGTTTACCTTTAGATGTTTTATTAGAGTTTTACTGTAATGACTTCACAGCCCATCATAATTTCCCTCAGGTCCCTGAATCCCATCTCTCTCCCCATTTCCACAATTTTCACTTTTCTTGCATTTCATGCAGTTTAGAAGTTCAAATCTTTTTGACGTTTCTTTCTTTATTAGCTTAGATTATTCAGGCAAAATACTTTTGCATCTAGCATGCCAGGTCGTGCTAAAAATTAGGCTTTGCTCACCTCTAAAAGCACAAAAACTTTGTGTTTTTTTTTTATACATATATATTTCCAAATGACCCCATCCTGGATTATATCTCTGTAAGTTAAAACCGATGTTTGTGAAACTTCAGTGTTCATCATATGAATAACTTGAAGAGCCTATGAAAACACAGATTGTTGGGCCATACACCTATAGTTTCTGAATCATTAAGTACTGATCGGGGCTCTGAATTTGCATTTTGACCACTGGTGTAGACTAATACAGTACATTTTAAAATTTCTATCAATAACTACATTAAGTACTGATCGGGGCTCTCTGAATTTGCATTTTGACCACTGGTGTAGACTAATACAGTACATTTTAAAATTTCTATCAATAACTACATTCTCATAAATGTTAAGTACCATCTTTATTATCACTAATATGAACATTGTTATTTTTAACCCTTGACAAAATCTAACTAGCAGGATAACTATATTATAAAGAGGTTGATAAATGTTTGATTCTAAGACTATTTTTTTCCTTCTGCATTTATTGGATATGTTTCTATATTTCATAGACTAGCAAGGAAAATTTCCAGTGGAATAGGAGGCTATAATCCAATTTGTTAGTTACCATTGTCTCATGTCAATCACCAACACTTGGCAGGCTATACAGTAGCACACACTGTTAGCCAAACTATCATAAGCTTAAATTCCAGCTCTAGGATTTCTTAAATCTGTCCCCTGATTAAATTATGTGACCTCTGTGTGCCGCAGTCTCCTGATCTAAATATGAAGCCATAATAACATTTATCTCATTAGATAATATATATATATATATATATATATATATAATCACTTAGAAATATACACAATGAGAGATATATATGTTTTCACTTTTACTTTGATGATGACATTATTCTTCATGTAATGTAAAATATTTTTCTTCAAGAAAACCATATTCCTGACAGCTTTCTAATAGAAATATTTCTGATAGAAAATCCTTCAAAAGTACCCTTTAATGAAGCAACAAATATGTTTTGCTACGTATGAGGAAAGCAATTTCTTATTCTTGAGAGCATTACATTCATTAAAAAATCTATTTGAAAGTCTCTAATAAACACAGTACTTACAAAACAGAACCCACCTTTTGTTTTAAAATCCATTTTTTTTCATAGTGTTCCATGTACTTTATAATTGGAATTTAATCATCAGAATGGATCAGTTGTTTGGCCAAGTATTTATTTCAATTTCTAATTTTGGAGACTTGTCATTTTCATGCAAGAATAGCTAATAGTGCCAGTGTGGTAAAAAAAAAATAGTGTTTTACCTGATTAAAACCGAATTAACATCAACAAACTACTTTAGGAAAATTAAGTTCTGTACTGAATATCATTAAACAGTTCCCAGAATGCTACCATGCCCAACTTATAATGATTTTATTATGTATATGGATATTTAAACAATTTGAGTGAAACATAATGCTTAGTGTGCACCTTCAATGTACTGTTTATGACATAATCCTACTAAATAGATAGTATGAAATCTTTTCTAAAAGAAATAGAGCAACCAGTAAGCAGAGACCTCTCAGAAATGTTAAAGTGTCCAACACAGCTACACTAGACATGAAGAGTTAGTGGGTTGATGAAAGCAGGATTGTATCACGTGTTTCTATTTGGACTTAATACAGAAAGGAATAGCGAGCTATTTAAAAATTTAGAGCAGAAAAGACACCTGAAATATTAAATTGCGGATTCCTTTAGCAGTAATTAGATTGAAGTTGGCAGGGTTAAAAGCAAAGAGAGTTCAAAGTTAGGCAGTTAGGAAATTAATGTCAAAATTAGATAAATGATAAAGGAGTACTGAGTTAACTTACCTACTAATAGTATGATGGAGAATTATGATAGATATTAAGAAGGAAAAATGGAAGAAAGCCAGCTGAGATCGAGCATTTACCTCATCACCTCCTTAAGACTAGAGTAAAGGGAGAATAAAAGAATCCCTTGAAAAATTGGGCCAGCAATGAAAGGAATTTTAGATAAATTTCTCTAGACACAGACAACAATAAAGTTATTTCTAGAATACACATGTATGATAAAATACCCAAGGGAAGCACCAAAATATGAAAAAGAAAAAAAAAAGCCTATAAATTTCAAATCAGTAACCAGAAAGTGATGAAATAAAAATAAAACAATTTATCCCTCCCCCCCCCCAAAATATATACACACACAAAGAAGACAATAGTGAGCACCAAGAAATGTTATCAAAACAAGTCCAAAGATGCCAATCATATTATAATTATCTTAGCCCATTCAGGCTGCTATAAGAAAATACCATAGACTTATGGTATTTATGGGTAACTTATAAACAATAGGCATTTGTTTCTTACTGTTCTAGAAGCTGTGAAGTTCAAGATCATATGGCCTGCAGAGTCAGGGTTTGGTGAGGGCTTCCTGGTTTATAGATAGTTGTCTTTTCACTTTATTCTCACACAGCAGAAGGGATTAGGGATCTCTGCAGGTCCTCTTTTTAAGCACACTAATCCAGTTAAAAAGGGCTCCACCCTCATGATCTAAACATCTCCCAAAGGCCCTATCTCCTAATACCATCACATCGGGCATTAGAATTTTAACACATGAATTTTGGGGGAACACGAACATTCAGATCATAGCAATTGTATATATAAATGAACAAGTCCATCAATTAAAAAAAGAAGGTGTGAGATTTCTAAAACACATTAAGAGTAAAATAACATAATTTATATGATAATATTTTTATCATCTCTTCTCGCCTAACACCGTACATCCTTCGTTACCATTGGTCCTCAAGCTACAGTCAAGTACTGAAATGACTTCATAAGGTATATTAAGATTAATTATCAATAAAATAAGTTCACACTTCTGTTTTAAGAAGTAGAATTTGTGCTGACCAAGTACTGCAGGTGGGAAGTATATGGAGTTTCATCTCATACTGTGCTTAGAGTCAAATGCAAAGGGTTTTCTTGTTCCTACTTTTCAAATTTCAAAAGTACATGCTTCTTGGCGATATCTTGCCTTTGTTTTACCATATAGACGTGAATAAAAGTAATGCCCAGTATAGCACCTAAGCAAAGTCATTCAGTCTTGTGAATAGAAAAAACTAAATCTCCCTTGGGCATCAACTCTAAGTCAGTCTTCAAAAGAATATATCGGAACCTGAAATGAAAATCAAAACAAATTACTTATTAGGTATTTCATTCTGAAGTTTTCAATCTCGAACAAAAACCTTGAAAATGTATCCCTTATTTGAATACAACCATCAATACCGAAATTCTTATGTTCATATTTAAATAAAAATATGTCATTGTTGTATTAGTTCTCTTTCCTAGCATCTCATAGAAAGAGATCTACAATAAAAATGTAATATGCTGATAAATTATTCATTTTCTCTATAAATAATATTTTGGTTAAGATAAATCTTATTCAAGATTGAATTAAGTTGGCATTCAAATGAAGAGATATTACTTTTTCAAAACCATCAGCTCTCTTCAAGATTAGCAATAACGCACTGCCTCATAAAGTAATTTTAATCATAAAATGATTAAAGAAGTTAGAAGAATTCAAACTTTCTAAATATATTTATATTGGTATTACTCAAAATTAGTTTAATGTGATAATACGTTACTACCGTGAAACTCCAAATGTGATCATTTATGGATTCTTGTATGAAAATGAAAACTTTTGTTCTAAATATAGTATTATTCAGAGTTTTGCCTCCACAATTATTTCAAAGTTAAAGCATAGTTTCGGCAACAGCAAAAAAGGAAAGTTGAATAAATATAAACAAAATATAGCCTCGATTTCAGTGCTAAAAGATAGCAAGCTACACATTTTTAACTATGTACTCAAAAATAAATGAACTACAAGACAAAATTTGTTTCCTAACTAAAACACACACACATGCACAAACACACACATACATTTACCGACTTGGTAGTTTTTACTCTGCGTGAGGGTATAGACAGATACTTGGTTACTAAGTTTACTTACTACAACAACAAAATTTAGATGATGTACATAATGAAAGAATAGGAAAAAAATTGTAACAGTTTTACATTGATTTACTTGATGTCAATCATTGAAACTTTATAGGTAAAAACTTAGTTCTAGGACTTGTGGATAATTAAAAAAAAAATCCAAGTGGTCCTCACCATCAGCATACTAAAATAGAAAAAAAAAATATGTTTAAAAAAAATTAAAGTTAAAATGGGGGTGAGAGAGAGAGAGAGAGAGAGAGAGAGAGAGAGAGAGAGGAGAATGTGATTCAGATAAAGCTCTATCAAAGTTTAAAGGGAGAAACAAACATAAACATAAGCCCCAGCTAGGGCCTCTATGTTTCCAGACGGAAGGATGACGGACGACACTGCCTAGGTTGCCCGTCCCAGCTGGACATCAAAAGTGAATGAGACGTGGAATGCATGTCATTGAAAAAAGTTCTTGTTAGACTTTCACACTGAAAAAGCTTATTCAAAGTAAAATCCTGAAACAGTGCCCAGTACTAAATACTAAAGGTAGGGTTAACATCAGTTATACACAGCATGAAGGCACTTGGCCAGGATAATAAGTGGGGCTGAAAACCACCAGCACCTCACTTTTCAAGCCAGGCACCCTAAGATGAGTTTGTATTCACCAAGAAATACTTTCTTCTCTCCACAAAGACGATATTTGCTTGCAAAGTTTTGTTCCCAGAGTTTTGACCACACAGGTGAGTGCCTTTCTTAATTCACAAGAAGGTACAGTAAAGTCTAAGAAAGAACCCTGTTAGATGTGTGTAGTAATTGGAAAATTATTTTGAATACAACCAATTCAAAATTGAGTCTTCAGGAAACAATAGATACTGATATTTTTGTTTATTGTATGGTCTTGTAAAAACAATAATCCTTGTTTTTTTTTTTTAATTTTATAATACCATAATAAAATTAAAAAAAAGACTTTTACAATGATTAAAATAATAAGCTATTTAAACTGCTGGTATAAGTATAGGATATATGCTTTAGAAAGGTGAAGAGTTAATTCAGTAAGTCCTATCTTTTTAGACCTTATTTTGTTAGAAATAAAGAATGGGAAGATTAAAAGTTGTTTTATAAGTTTGCCATATACAATATATTTCTTTTTACATTCTTTGTTCAATTTGCTGAAGTAAATTCAGACTCACCATGTATATTCACTTACATAACTTAAATGACATATGATCACTTGTACCCAAAAAATCATAAGCATAGTGAGTCAATATTAGGCCTTTTTTGCTTCTAAGAAAATAATTATATATTTTGAATGTTAATTTTTTAAAAGTTAAATCATGATTCTCATACAGATATAAAGTAAACATGTTAAATTTTAATGAACTCATTATTTATAAAGAAACTATGCAGATATTAAAATCAGTTCAAAATGTCAAACAGCCACACATTTATTTATACAGAGTAAACAATTGTAGAAGTAAACCTACAAAGAGACATGAACCTGGCTTTTTCCATGAAGAAGGGAGAGAAATCAGTTAATTCTCTTCCAGTCAGAATTCATTTGCAAGTCCATAGACAGGATTTATTTTTCATTAGTATCAGTTATCTGCAATTTACAGGATAGTAAAATACCTCAAAGGCAATTGGAAATGCCAAAGTCAGATAATCCAGAAATTCATGTTATAAATAATGACTAATTTCCACTACAGACTCCTAATAATTTCTTTGCTTATTCCAGACTCTTTAACCGAACTATACTAGAAATCAACAACACACAAATTACACAAAGTGACAATCTTTATATAGAGATTATATAAGCTACTGTCATTTTAATTATAGAGCCGAGAAGAAATAAATTTAATTGAAGAAAAAAATTAAGATTTTTATATCTGTTGTCTTTAGAAATTTTACATATTTTGATAATTTTTTCTTGTCTAACCATTCAAAACTCATATGATTTTAGATTGTAGCAAAATTAATGAGAAAAGCCAAATTAATGCAAAAGCGACTTCTCATCATAGAAAGTTATCTTGAATTTGTCTTTGACAAAGCAACCCATAGGCTTCTTCTGAACATAAATGAGTACCATATCAAAGGAATATATCTCTCCATGTACTGTTATTACTTATATTAATATAACCACAGATTTCGTTTTATGTTGATAACGCATCCTGGCATATGATAAAAATCAAAATGTCAGCTGGATTTCACAGAAAATTTTGCATTTCAAAGTAAGGCAGCGTCTCTTTTTTTCTCATAATGTTCTATCTAATTTGCAGCAGTTAGTCTATATTTTTCCATTTTGCAAATGGACTTGGAGCGCAGAAAGTCATGTGATGAAAGCATCTTCACCCCTTCCACTGAACTAATCAATGCTCTAGCAATCCCTTTTTAAAGAAATCTCAGTACTCCTTATAAATGTTCATGGTCATGGTTTGACCATGATGATCTTAATTTCACTCTTTACAAACCCCGTCTTTTTTCAGTCATGCCTTCAATTGTCATACATAGTCCAATGACTCACAACCCAATTCATCGAATCTCTCCTTCCTTCTAAATTATAGAATTTCTGAACCGTTTCCTTTCCCCTCATTAAGGACTCTACCAGAATATACCACAAGTACCTCAAACTCACCTTATTTAAAAATTAATTTATCATTTTCTCTATATTTTTTGTTCACTGTTTCATAAACCCAGTTCCTATCTATGGCATACATAGTCTATACTTAAGGTAGGTACTTTCTCATATTCATTCGTCTATCTCCGCCTAGTCTCATCCCTTATATAGTTTGTCCTCTGCCTTTTCGATTTCTTAAATATATTTCTTCCAGGTCATAATGAGCTATTGTTAAAACATTATGCATACTCATAAGAAAGTACATGGTTTAACATATTTGTTACTTATCTTGTGTGACTATGTGCAAATTAAAATATTGAATAGTGTCATATTTTTAAGGTACTATATAATGTTAAAGAATTGAACAGTTAGCATTCGTAATCTTCCAGAAAACAAAACAATGGACATTGCTTATAGGTATACACAATTAAATGTTCTTACTATATAGTATTTTCTGTATAAGTTACTGAAATTTTAGAGAACAGTAGGAGTCCATTTTGGAAATATTCCAGAAAGCCATTATATAGTAGAGAATGGCAGAGTCACATCCAGCTGAAGAAGTATCCACTCGACCATTGAACTATTTCACTACTAGAACCAGGTCTTACTAGAAAATGCTGAGTAATCCTCTTCTCCAGAGGGACACAGAATGGTAAAACCATTCATATTTATTTAGTTGGTTTGGGGATAGTGGGAAGGTGATTAATGCTAACATCCATGCTATGACCAATGAAAAACATTAACTGTCAAATGACACTCATAGGACAATGTCTCCAGAAGGTCAGCTGTGCTTAGAAGTAATGACAATTAACTCATAGTTGTGAATACCACAGAGATATGGCTTTTTTTTCCTCAGGTTACAACTATTCAGATAAATTATTTATACATGATCATTGGATTGAGATAAGAAAATTTTATAAGGTGAAATTGCCTACATACATAAAAGACATATAAAATTCATTCTGAATCCAACAAGTTATAAATTGTTATAGATATTAACCCATTTCATGATTAAACTGTATGAAAGTATCGCTGTTTGTGTTTAGAATATAGTAGTATTTGCATATTTATAGTTGATTGAATTAGATTTATTTTGGAAAGAATATTTTTGATGTTAATTTGATAGGATAAAGAAATGGCCAGAGGTTGATGACCAATCATGACTATTATCTCTTTGCTTGGCAAAAAAGGATGAATAAACTAGATTGTGTGTGTGTGTGTGTGTGTGTGTGTGTGTGACAAAAGTTCTATTTTTCACTATCACTTTTGTATTTTTCTGTGATAAATGAGGCAAAAAGTAGCTGAGATATTAGAAAGCAAGAAGCATATGAACTCTTGACTGCATACGATGTTCATTGACCAGAAAAAAAAAAAAAAGAAAAGAAAACACACGCACAATTATGCTTATAACTAGGAACTTTTAACACTAAATTAGTCAAAAGACCCAGGGCTCCTGAATAAACTTCAAGAAGAAATTAACTCAACCTTCACCTTCTACCATATATACATTTAGCATTAAACTTAATGCTTAAGGAAGAATACTATATTCCTTCCTGTAATAGTACTTTTCTGGGTTTTTTACCAGACCAAGTCACTATACTTAATGGGTGCTTAATCTATATTTCCCATGTAACAGCATTACAGTTTTTCTCTGTAATTGTTGTCGATTAAGTTTGCCTGGTAATTATATCATTATTTGATTACATTTTTGAAATTGTGTTGTTATATATGTACATAATCATGATATTTAGGCAGACTTGGTGAGCCATTCATGTCATTATTATATAATGTCCCTAATGATTGTCAGGAAAATTAAAAATCTTACAACCAAAATATCTCTTTATCTGAACAGAAAAGGCTTTAGTACTGAGTATGCATATTGGATTTGATACATGCAGGGAGTCCTCAGCATGTTAAAGTTTTAACAAAAATTTACATACATTTTTTGAATAACATGGCAGAAGAACAGTTGAAGCTTCTTTATCTTCTCAAGAGACAAGTAGATGCACCTTCTGAGTTCTGTAACAGAGTCATAAGTTTCCCAACCTTTGATGTAAAGTCAAATGCCAAGCCTACTATTGGGCTTACTATGTTTTTAAGAATATGGTATGGTAATTGTATTAACTTCATAGGTTTATTATAAAGATTGAATAAATTGTCTGTAAAACTTAGCCCAGTGTCAGCACACAATAATTGCTATGTAAATATTGGATTAAAATTATTATGTGCCTATGGCCTCACAGATATATAAATAGTATGCTCTGCAACATCAATGCGAACACTAAAATTTTCAATGAAAACCACATTCTTGAGTGATGTGATAAAATTAATGGACAAGATTATTTAGTATTCAAGAGATCTTCTCTTAATAAAGTTACACAAGGCTGAGTTTCCACTATATTTGATGCAATAATAGACTTACTTTTTTTTGTAAACTGGTTCATTTTTCACAATTTGGGTCCAGTTATTTAAAAATCAAAGAATGCCTTTTATATATTTTTACTCCTAGAATTAATATAAATCCAGGTAATAGAAATCAAAATTCATAACCTCTGTAAAACACCGGCTACCACAAGAAGAACTATAGCATCTATGTTGTATAATATTTCAAGCAGTATGCACTCATATTTTAAGAGAACTCATGGAATTATAAGATGGACGGTCTTACATATCATGTACAAAATATTTGTTGTTTGCCAGAAAAATTATTTATTAGAAAAAAATTTAATTCATGAACTTTTTAATGATATTAGCTTTCATAGAAGGAATGCCTTTTCACATGAAGCATATATTTTCTGGGTTCTTACTCTAACTTAAAAATTGTTACATTTACTAAGCATCAAAATAACACATTTAATTAGTTATGATAGTTAATACTCTAAGTTGTATTTACACCTGGTAAAATAAATTTGTATTTTTTTATTTAGGTTTCTGAGAATTCTAGATGATCCATTTGAACATTACATTGTATTCTATTTTATTTTGTTGTGTTTTCTATCAGCATTCTCTGTTTCTTCACTTTATGTGACTGTGTTTGGGAGGATGATGAGCTAAGGTAGTACTAGTAATAGCTAAGCTGTGTCACTTTTGAAGAATAAAGTTAAGAAACAGGACAGAGTGCCTACCTTGCCCTAAAACATTTTAATTAATGTTGTGTCAGAGTTAAGAGAGTGAAATGACGTGGTAACTAGAGCTCCTTTATTTAAATTTAAATACGTAGGCACATTTGCCAAACTAAAAAATCAAGTCCTTTGTTACTACTGCTTATATAGATTTATAGGCAGTTGTCAATGTGAGTATAATCATTTAATTGACCAAAATTATATCACAAGTAGCAAATATTTGGAAAATGGATGTTTAACTCATAATACTTTCTTTTTTCCACTAAGATTAATTCGCAAAGTTGATAAGTAAGCACAATTAAATTGTGTTTTTAAATCCTTTTCCTTTAACTATTCACCATGCTTAAAGAGATAATTAAAATAAGCCAAATCAAATTTCATGTGCACAGAGAATGCGGGAAGGATCAAGGAACCAATATCTCTTATAAAATATAGTCATTTATTAACTTAAAAAATTTCCTGTAGAACAGGAATAAGATACCACTATACCATGATGAGAATGGTGAAAATTTACCATTTGAGCACACCGAATGCTGGTGAGGATATGGAGCAACAGGAACTCACACACATTGCAGACGTGAAATTGAGATGGGACAGCCACTTGGTGGGTCCAGACAAAACTAAACGTCATCTTACTACCATTCAATAGTTATGCTCTTTGGGGTTTACCCAGAGAAGTTGAAAAGTGATTCATGAATGTGTGTTTGCACTAGAGAATTCCTGGAATTAGAATAACATCTGAAACCGGGCAGATTTGCATTAATTTTATGTATAACTGTAATATACTTTTTAATAAGAACATTTAAGTCATGTTTATGTAACAGAACAATTTACGACCTTATTATTTTGACATTTAAATAGATAATTTTAGTTAAGATTTGTTCGTTTTAATTCCATTCAGACTATTTTTAACCAAGATAATTTTAATTCCTTTATACACAGTTTAACAACTGACAAATTAACATAAATATAGTAGTTGTCTCTGTTAATTTCATTCTTATAAGCATACTAAAATTTTGACATATTCTTCATGTATAAATACAAAATATCTTTTCTAAAAATATGTAAAAGTTCTATTAGCAATTATTGAAGTTTGAGGAAAAATAGTTTTCATCTACATTCTAGTAAATGCATGGAGTTGATACTAAAATAAAAACCTTCTTTGAATTTTTAGATTTCAGCTTATACTAGAATCAAAATAATCAAATTTTAACTATAAGTGTTCAAAATAGAAAAATGGTATTCTTATATACTTAGATTTGAATATCTTTATGTTAAAAAAATGGTACTTTTTATTGGTGGATAAGAGGGATGGGTAACAGTGTGAATTCAAAGAGATAAATTACAGCCTTTGGAAAACATGTACTACTAAGCATAATTGATATAATCTATAATTTTTAGCACTTATGTACTCAAAACTGATGGCTGTACTATCAGATACATAAAATGTAATTATCTTCAGTTACATAGTGACTTGAGAGGCACTTCCAGCTACACAGGTGAGGCCATTTGAATGTCAGAGATTCTGCGTCCTTTAGGCCCCACAAGGGCTGATAGATTTTACCTGTCATTATCAAATGACTCTGAGTCAAAAATCAGCATAGCACCAGCATCACTGTATTCATGGAACGAAAGAGGGTACGATACTATGACATAGTGACCTCCTTCGTCTTGTTCTCAATGTCTAGGACAGGGACAGCAGAGAAGATTTCCTACTGGTCACCCAAAGCAGGAAGTGAATTCATGAGAGAATTCCATTCCCTTTAGCAACACCAATCTAGCACTGCCTGCTAATTAAGTTTTAAAGAATCCTTCCTAAGCAAGCAGTTAAACAAACAAAAATGTCTTACCTTTCTGCCTGATGTTATCCTTGGATGAGGCCATGATTTCTAAATATCCCTTGATGTTTATTAACAAATATCTATTCTTCGTTAGTAATTCTGGTTCTTCTTTCACTTTGAAACGTATTTACAAATCCTCACTTTGTTTTTACTCTTTCACCCAATGTAATTTGAATTTTGTTCCATTTACTCACTAAAATTTTTCTTTAAATCACCAATTACCTCCAATTTAAAAAATTCAGTGGGTATGTTTTATTGTTTATCTTACTTTTATTCTGAAACATTTGACATTTTATCTTACCCTCTTTCTTGAAAAGTTCTTTTCTCTTTACCTTCCTCCTTAGTATTTTTTTATAATTTTCCTGCTACTCAGATACTCCTTTTTTTTTTCCTTTTCAAGGTCTGCTTTCTCTCTGCAATTTAAGCAGTGATATTGCCTGAAATTTAGTATTATATTTATCTTTCACTTTACAAATAATCCTTGGACAAATTTACTGAATCCATGAATAAGTTGATTTTAAAATTCCAAAGACGAGAGAAGTAGAGAATAAAGGGTAAAAGAGATATTGCTTGTGTGCAAAAATAATTCTGCTTCTTTCTAGCTCTGTAACTTTGAACAAGTTATTTAATCTATCTGTGCCTTGGTTCATCATCGGTACAATGGTGATAATTATATCGTCCATCTTTTTTAGATTGTTGTGAGAATCAAGTGATTTAACATGTACAAAGTTCCTGGCACATAGAAAGCTTGCATTACATGTAATCTATTAGTAATAACAGATGCACCTATTTATTCCTGAAAAAATCTGCAACATGGATTTTTTATTAAATCTATAAATCCTACAGTTTTATAGAATTTGATGTTTATTGTACATTTCCATAGGATATGGATAACTTAACTGCAATGCTTTAATTTTTATTTTATTTGGATTGCCATCAAAGCTCATTCTTGGACCTAGGAAATTTATAATTGGAAATAAAAAAATTAATAGCATTCTGACAATCACACTTCTTGATTACATCAGAACTCTAGTGTAACAAACCAAACCGTATCCCTTTACCCATTTTAAAAATGTAGTCAAAAGGTTTCCAGTGTTTGAATTCTATTTTTTTTTTCTTTCTTGTTAAAATATATTGTTAATTTTTAAATTATAGTTGATATACAATTTTATATTAGTTTCAGATGTACAACATAGTGATTAGAAGTGATCACCTCAATAAATCCAGTATCCATCTGACACCATACATACTTATCACAGTATTATTGACTATGTTTCCTATGCAATATTTTATATCCCCATGGTGTTTTATAACTACTGATTTGCACTTCTTAATCTCTTTCCTTTTTTCACCTATCCTCCAACCTCCCCTAATCTGACAACCATCACAATGTTCTCTGTATCTATGATTTTGTTTCTATTTTGTTCGTTCTTTTTTTTTTTTTAGATTCCACATATAAATGAAATTATATGGTATTTGTCTTTCTCTGCTTGACTTATTGCATCTGCCTCTCACCAATATTCTGACTCCTTGTTGCCAAGGGCCACAGGTCTGCTCCTCCAAACTCCATGCATCCCCACTTCCCCTGTCAGTCTAATAAAAGGAGCTATAGATCCAAGGTCAAATACAGAAATCCCAGTAATGCTGTTGGAATGGCATATTACCCTTTTACCCATTCGTTTTCATTACACATTTCTCTGTCTTCGTGAAACACACCCACATGCACACACACACTTACATACATACATACACACATTCATAAACCACACACACACACACACACACACACACACACACACACACACACATCTGAATGCTGCTTTTGTGCAGCTTACGAGGACACCAAAATTGCTACCTATCCCTCTAGATTTCATTACATCTCTCTTCCAGTGATTTTTTGCTATTCCAAAAACATTCTTGTTAGTATTCTTTACTCAGAACACAGCAATGCAAAATTGACTTCATCTATAGCACAAAGTTTATTTTGTTATGAAATAAGAAGTTCTTGACAGAATTGCTAAACAATGAAATTGATGAACAACAGTAGTCATTTCACTGGCTTTGAAGAATAAGGTGAGCTCTCATCTCTCTAGCAGAGATCGTTTTCCATTTTGTCTTAAAAGAGAACGAGGCTTCAAATATTGTTTTTCAACCCCACGCTTCTTAAACATACATTTAAAATTCTTTAGAAATCTCCTTTTGAAATGCTAGATTCTGCAATTCCTAATTGTCAAAATAGACTACAAATTCAAAGTTAGTTTTTTTCCCTTAAAAAGTATGTTGTAAAAACTTCTTAGATAGTATAATGTTTACTCTTTCATTTATAAATTACATTATGCGCTGTATTTTCTGTCATATAGTTTATTTAACATTTGCTATCAGTAGTATGCATTTCACGTCAATGCATCATTTAAATACACCATTATGGGACTATTGTGAGTGAAATCCTTTGTAAAATAATTGTGCAAAGATTTTCAAACAATTGCAGTTATTTTTGAAGACATTAAGCCAACGAATTATCTTAATTAACCGTGTTGTTTTCACTATCGTGATGGTTCTTACTTATATGAGAGACACAAGAATCTGCAATGTGCTGTTACTTCAGGAAGCTTATACTTTCGTTGTGGAGGTCAAATTTGGAAAGTTAAAACTTCAAGATACAAAATGCAAATATAATCACATTATACACTGAGTGCTCTAAAAGAAGAGATAAACGGATATCAGAAAAACAAGTAAAGACTTTTGAGAGAATATGACTATGAGCTTAGTGTCATTAGAAATAGAATGAAGAGAAAATGTAACTCCTCATATACACAAATGCACATACACAGGAACTTCTTCAAAAACTCCAAATATATAAATATACTTCCAATTAAAAATGTGCTGTAGTGTTTTGGAGACAGATAGGTATGCACTTAAGTGCAAAATTCAGCACGATCGAACCCTTTGCCACTGGTAAGTCATTTTACCTCCCTGTGCCTCATGCTCGAACCTGTGAAACTATCAATATAGGAATGTATAATGAAGATTAATACTGAGATAGCATTTAAGCACTAAAGCCAATTGGAGCTATTATGTGTTTCTTTGTTCCTCATAGAACCAATGACTTTGATATAGAAAAAAACAGTAAATTTAGTTATTAGGTTTGATAAAAATTAAAATCTTCTATCCTGCCATGGAATAGCCCATTTTTTCTTGCAAAGTTTGGAAAGTATGCAAAATAGAACCACAAAAATTATGTACCAGTATTATGTATAAGATACCAGCGTCTAAACATTGATAAAATAAATTACTCGTTTTTGAATATTGCTTGGAAAATAACTTAGTTCTTTTGTTACAGGAGATAACTGCAAGGCCACTGAATACAGCAAGATGAAAAGCATGCTTTTAGATTTACAAAATCAAAAATATATTACACAAGAAAATGAAAACCCTAATGGTGATGATGTATCTCGGAAGAAGTTATTGGTGGATCAAATGTTTAAATATTTTGATGCCGACAGTAACGGACTTATAGATATTAATGAACTAACTCAGGTATGATTAACGATTAAATTAACAAATGTATTTAAATATGGCATATGCAATATATTTACGTATGTGTGAATTTATTCTATATTAATGGAATAGATATTTAATCTATATTATTTGAGAGGGCGGGCATAAATATTTTTAAGAGTAAAATTTGACTAATAGTAATGTTAATTTCAAGTAACTTTATATGATTTTTCAGTTTAAAAAGAGATTTATTTTTGAGAGGTTTCTGTGCCTTAAATATCTAAAGGAGTTACCAGTTATTTTACAGAATTTATATCTACAGATATACTCTGGATACTTTGTAATGTTTAATTTTGTATCAATCAGTAAAAGCTTATTTATCCAGTATTCAAGAGAACCATTGACCAGCAATTGAGCACATTTACATAATGTAAATAAATGATTTAAGATGGTGTTAAGTTAGTGACATATTCTAGTACTTTTTCAATAATCAAGGGTCAATTATAATATATTTAATTTTGATTTAATATTAAGTCACATCATTAAATTTTATTTCTTGAAATTGTTATCTAAATAATACTTGTTATGAAAGAGTATATATTAATAAATGAAAAGTCCTTATGTGGACCATTTAGAAAAATAGAAATATTTTAATGTGTGTGTCATTGAGACAAACTAGTTTGAAGGAATTGTAATACCCAGATTACTATATCTAAACTAGTTGTGAATAGTACTGGAAATATAAAATAAGAAACATAAGATTTCTCCAGAAATATATATAGGTTTCAAGAAGTAAAGGAGAGAAAAAGCCATTTTAAGGTGTCTAGAAAAATGATAGTAGCACTGAGGAATAATGCTGACCTATTCCTAGAGTATATCTTGAGGTAGATTATGCTTCTGTGCTTAGCATTTAATACAGTTTAAAAAAATCAATAGTATATTTCCATACCCTCATATTATGTATCTTTTATGGTTAATTTTGCAGCTTATTTTAAAAATCTGGCATTATAGAATATTGATCTTATCATGCAAGTATTTCCAACCTTTGAAATAGTGTAACTTAGTTTAGAGACTACATATCAATGTGATCTTGTGAGTAAATTGACTGTAGTTCTTATCATTCTAGTTAGTTAAAATATATATTGTTTTCATGATCATTTTTGATTCAGCCTACATTTATTGAGTAGTTACTAAGTCCCATGCACTGGGACGTAAGCAATTGAATTCTGAAATTTTATTGTAAAATTAGAAAACTTTTAATTAAGATATCTGTGTTGCCATGTATTCATGATTTCTTTCTCAGGAATTAAAATCTTTAACATTTTACATTTATAGTAATAATAAGAAATGACCAATTACATTCAAATGAATTTGTAATCAAGGCGTGCCACCTTGATCTATATGTGTGAAACATATTTGAATAGAGTATATTTCTGTTTTGTTTTTTACTTCTTATTTTATCTTTCGAGTATTTTTAATTTTTTATTAACATGTTTATATCATTCAGATACAAAACATGATCTGACCAAATATAGTTATCATCATAGTACCCACATTGACATCCAAAGGAAAAATTGCTAATCATTAGAGAATGATAGTGGTGACACTTTACTTATATATTGTCAAGTTTCTGCTCCGTTCAAGTTTGCATTAGTTTCCTACAGCAGCCATTAACAAAATACTGCAAACTGTGTGGTGAAAACTAACTCTCACTCAAAGTCTAAAATCAAGGTGTTGATAAGGCCGTACTCCCGAAGCCTCTGGGGAAAGATCTTTTCTTGCTTCTTTCAGCTCCTGGTAGTGCCAGACATTCCTTGAATTGTAGATACATGACTCTAATCTTTGCTTTCATAGTCTCATACGTTTTTCTCTGTGTGTCTGACTTTTACATTAGCTTGCCTCCTCTTGAAATGACACACCAGTCGCATTGGATAAGCATGCTCCCTACTCCAGTGCGACCTCATTCTAAGTTATCCACACAGAAACATATTCATCTACAAAAAGCAATGTGGATTAGATTGAAGATGTTAAAGATACGTAAGGGAGGCAGAGGATGAGTTTACAGTGTGTATTGCATAAATCACAAATTGAAATCCAGTTGAAACGACGCACCCCCTATACTTTTTCCTTCTTTCTGCATTTTTCCTTCTGTGGCCTGCATTTCTCATGCCATGGATGTAGTGCCCAAGTTTACCTCTTAACTTTAATTCCTCAGCTTTCTCGACGGCTCCAAATTCCTTATTATAAAAAAGCAATATGGTTCTACTTTAGATTTCTTCCCTAACTTGATATAACCAAATACATCACATTTCATAGTTACCGACATTTACTTTTTAAAAAAACCAATAGCAAGTTATAAAATATTACAACACCAATATCAAAAATTAATGTATATCACATTTTTTTCCCTGGAAGAAACATACCTTCAGTCCTAGAGACTAGCAGAAATTCCTGGCCTCTGTCTTTGGCCATATATTTAACACACTCAAAAATAGATGAAATCCTCTATCTCTCACTTTCTTCACTTGTATCAGGTCCACTTTTACCCCGTGGCTGAGAATTTCTGTTTCTCCAAAGGATATGGAGTTGGCTAAGAGGGTAGAGTGGGATATCTAGCTATCTTTTTTTTTTTTTAACAGAAGTAGAACAGATTATTACTGTACCCTCTTCCATGTAAGTATCTTAATTACTATATGACAAGGGTAAAATTTAATCCCATTTAACATTTTTTTTTTGTGCACTTTTGTTTTTAAATGTCTATCCTCTCTTTACTGAAAATGGGTAGATGGACATTTTCTTTATCTAGTTTTAGGTGGTCCTATATCTTTTCCTGAATCTGTGCCATATTGCCTGGATTCTACTCAAAACAAAGATATAGATCTGAATGGTCCCTGCTGATAAACAACTCTGTATATAAAAGGCAAAACCAAATGTTCTAGCTTTTCCTGATGAGGTGCGAAGACTTGCTTGTCTTGTATTCTACTTTAGTTCCACTCCAAATCCAAATAGCTATCTGAGGTTTATTTCCATTATTTGAATTTCTCTCTTCCCTCTCTTAGACTTTCTTCAACAGCAAGAATTCAGCACTCTCGCTGGGTCTACTGTGAAATCTGAGGTTTAATAAAGCTTGCTTGCTTCAGTAGAAATTGTTCTGGTAGCAGTATGCTCCAAAATGGCTGACTTTTTCAATGATGTCTCATAAAATAATAACTCTCTGAAAAAGTCTCAACAAGCATGTAAAGGATAATCTTCCTTTGAAGTATAGTCACAAACTTGACCGGGCATTCTGCTATCTCTGCTAAGTGTTCTATATATTGACCAGTGTGATCAGGCACTCAACTCCATAATAGCACATTTGTGGTCTTAAGAACATGTAATATTTCTAAAACTGACCTGAATACATAATGCCTGAAATCAAGATTTCAGGATGATGTGAACTAAGGTATAAAAATCTTCCTTTTGGCAGACTGACATGTAGAAAAAGGTCATTGGAAGAGAGGCAGTTAATGATCGTTTATTATGAAAAGGAGCATAGAAGTCATTTGTTCACATGGATATTGAAGTCACTAGGAATACTGAAAAGTAAATAAGGTGGACAGAAATATTGTGAATCAGGAGCCTTCTCCACTCATGAATTATGGGGTGAAAATAGAGAATCATTGTAGCTGAATGGCTTGAAATTCAAAAAGTAGATTGTCTGTCTATTAATCTATGTATGTATGTATGTATGTATGTATGTATGTATGTATGTATCTCTCTCTATTTATCTACCTATTCATCATCTATCTGTCATCTATCGCCTAATCTATCATCTATCTATGTATCTATCTATGTATTATGTATCTATCGATCATCTAGCTATCTATCATTTGTCTGACAAAGACTGATTTGGGAAAAGGAAATAATCCAAATGTGCCAATGAGGAACCATTTATTATTTACTATCTTTTTTGCATTGAGATAGAATTGATCTGAGAGCAATTATCCTCCAATTGTTAAAATTATTGGACAAATGGTTTTCTTAAAGGGCAGTCAGAATTTTCTAGTTTATATGGTAAAGAACATTTTATTATAAGAAATAAAAGTCTAAAGAGAATTTTCCGATCAGAAGGGAAGATTCCCAAAGGGCACTTTGAGGGGTTTGAGTTGAACAGAAATAGAAATTGGGTCAGATTGGAAAATGTTCACAGCAATATGGGAAGATTGAATTTATGGGATCTCAGAGGTGAACCAGTATATGAAAGCACAAAGGAATTTGTCCAGATTGTCTATTAGAGGAGAAAGGACAATTCTCTATTTCTTGCATTATGGTCCTATATATTTGATGCTCATGGTTAGAGGAGGGGATACACAGGCAGGCATCACTCACTTGAGTTTGTTAGCATCGATAAAAGATAAACTGGGACATGTTAAAATTTTGAGTTTATTTGAGGAAAAGTCATTTTGAAATGGGTAGCCAAACCAGAAGAGGTTAGAAGCACTTCACAGAGGGGAACTGGGGAAAAACTTTTATACAGAAAAAGTGAAAGCAAACTAAGGGAATTATTGATTAGCTATAGCTTAAAGCCAAGTGGCTGTGATGGGTTGTCCTTAGGTTTCAATTCAGTTACCTTGAGACACATATAGGCTTAGATTCTTGTTTGCTTATGTGGGTACCACTGCATTCGAGGTACCTCAGTCTAATGGCCTCCTTGTTTAATTAATTTACAGGCAGCGGATACAGGATTCTTAAGGTGAAACGGTATTAGCAACTTGGCAAATCTGTTCCTTAGGTCTCTCCCATTTCATTAAATAACCACTGGTGGAATTTAAGTAAGCAAATCATTCTCTTTGCGATTCTGAGTTTCAATGAGCAGCTGTATTGAGTATATTGATTTAGCTTTTTCTTCATTTAGATTTTTGTCATCTTAATAAGCTGATTCACATTAGGAATGCATATGAGAATGAAATATTTCCCTAATGGACACACATGTCAACTCTTTATTAAAATAATAAAAAGAACTACTTGTTCACAGGATTTAGATTATTATGTTATACATATTTGACTTAAAAAGCCATTTGCTCAATGACTACCATATGTGAATACATTTACGAAATCAAATAAAAAGCAGGAATAAATAAGATTCGATATTTTTAAGTTAACAGTCTGGTCATGGCATTGGCATTTTTACAACCTCCGTACATAACAGTTTCAGTAAAAATTATTAGAAATGTTGCATAGTAAACAAACCCTTAATAATTTTGAGTTGATAATGCCTATAACAATTTTAATGATTTTTAAAAAGTTTCTGACGTCTAGTAAGCATTTTTGTTTAGTATGAGATCCATAAGAATTGTTTTGTCTCATAGATAAAAAGCAATTTCAGTGAGGACAAATTAAATACAAATAAGTAAGCACTTGATGGATTGAGAAAAATGGTTAGTGAAGACTACCAGGAAATGCCACGTTAATTAATCCTATTTAACACTTTAAAAACTTATAAACCTGTTAAGTTTTCAAAAAAGGAAGCAGAAACCAAGTGTTTGACTATTGGGAATTTCCTTTCAAGTGCTAAAGATTTCAGAATAATAATAACAACAACAATTAGCACTTAGAGAAAGGTAGAGCCTGTAATTGTTGGTTTAAGTGCGGCTAGGGACTATGATTAAAAAAACAGTACTTGCAATTTTATCTGGAAACATCAGTAACTAGTTTCAGAATTAAAAAAAATGTTTATTGTATACACAAGACAACTGGAAAATTAAAATTTAGTTTTTAAAAATGTTAAACATATTATTTGTAGCATCTTTCCTTGAAAATGGCAAGGTACATCTGAAAATTTGGCATGCATGTTCGGAGACCTCGGTCAGCCGCACAGAATGCTTTACAAATAAAATACTTTTCTTCCCACCAGAGGTTAATGTGTTATCTCTTCAGCTGGTCTTCCAAAAGAGTTAAATGTTGGCCTTATTTAAATTTTTAACATTTTCTAATCTGTGAGACATTTTAGGAAATCTAAAAGAGAACTTCGAAAATTCAATTATTTTTATTTCATCTTTTTAATATACCTCTTGCAGGATAGCATCAGTTATATATGATCAAATAATTATAGCTAAAATATTAATCATATACTCCGTACTTTCACCTTATTTATTTTTAGAGCAATGCTGACAGTCCGTAATCATCTTGTTTATTTAATTTTTTATTATACCTGCCTGCTGATCCTCTCTAGAGGCAGAGGAAGGCAGGGGAGGAGAAAAGAGGAAAGTAGATGAGGAAATGTGTTCAGACAAAGTTGTAGAAGAGCCAACCCATAATGAGCATGCGGGGGAATCTTGAAACTAACCTCTGGAGATGGGTGTTCCCACCAAGGGAGCATTGTTTGTTTGTTTGTTTGTTTGTTTTCTGACTCTTAAGCTTTGCTGTACCTTCATATTTGCAAAGTAGAGACGTGAATATATCTGACACCTCAACTTCACAAACGTGATCGACTTTCTTTAAACTAGAGAAATACTGAGCTTTCATTCCACTAAGACTATTGTGACATTGACGTGGCCATAATTAGCTTGAGAAAAACAGTTTGAAAAGGAGCATAAAGAGCCCCGATGACTTGAAGAGGAGTGAGTGGTTATCTGTCCATGAATTCACAGTTGCCATTCTCTCCTGTCTCCGCCAAGGAGAGCAAAGAAAAAAAAAACACACACAGGCATATTCCACTCCTCTGTTCTCCGGTCCCACCAGAGCCATGGTCTCAGCGATAAGACCTGCCTTGAGAACTTCAAAATCAATGCCATGTATGTTACACATTTTAGGAGTCAGTATAATCATCTTGGATTTCCAAGTCATGCCATATCCCCAGAAATCTAGTACCTATCCATTTCTATAGCAGGGAGACAGTCTTCTGCGCTGACCTCTGATACCCTTTTCCCTTGCTAGTTTTAGTTTTATTTATTTTGAGATAACTTATTATCTGACACACTCTTTGTTTACCTCGCATATTTCTTTGCTTCCCTTTCACTAGAATGTAAATTCCACATGGGAGGGATTTTTGTGTCTTTCTGTTGGCCATTTTCTGAACCTAAGGCAGTGCCTGACACATATGAGACAGTCAAAAATGATTTGTCGAATGGAATTTGGTTGAGAGAGATTGATAAATAAAAGGCTTTACTTTGGGGAGGGGCTTTTTTGCTTTTTTGTTTTCTTTTTAATTTTCAATTTTGGAACGAAAAAGAAATATAGTACCAAATATTGAATCACCTCTGAGTTATTACAATTCCATGAGCAACTGTGACAGTTCTAGTACATTTACATTAAGTGTACCCTCTCTTGGCTGCTGTGTGTCTGAGGTCCCTTGATGACATACATTCTCCCGATATTTGTACCTTGTCACACTGACTCTAACCTCATTGGAGCCTAAGAATCATGTTACTTGACCTCTAATCAAGAAAAAAAAAAAGTATGAAACATTTTATTCTTTGTAGTTTAGCGAGTTCATCAAAACACAGATCAGTTGGGGAAATATCCTCAATACCCTATGATAGAAAACATGACAATATGGGTAGCATCCTCAACTAACGCTTCATCATATATACTTCAGTGAAATATATTCAGTGACTCTTGTCCTGTTACGTATCACTAGTTCAGAAGTAACGTATGTTTCCAGGAGCCTAAGGGGGAAGTTTTTGAAACCAGTGCCAGACAGAAAAGAAAAGAAGGTCAGTTAACTATCAAAGCCCTACAAGTTTGAATGTACTAGGGAGGGAAATCTACTTATGTTTTCTATCATACTTTTCTCTCAACAGTCAAACACTTTAAGACTATCAAAACTCTAGGTATCTAAAGAAATGATTCCATACTGTTGAAAGTTCATAGGAAAGTATGTATGTACATGTGTGCATGTTCGTGTATGTGCGTCTGTTTGTATAACATCTTTGAAACAACTGTGAGAAATAGATATTACTATCTTCAATTCCTGATGGAGAAAAGGTTAAGTGATTTGCCAGAAATCATAGAGCTATTAAGTGGCATTGGCAGGACCTGAATCCAGAGCTGGCTGACTTTACAGCCTATTTTCTGATGACACGGCACAACCTCTTTAAAAATACACTATGAAGCATAGCTCCAAACAGCACGAACTACTGAGTCTGTATGTGGGAGAACATGAAAGACCATGCACCGGCTACACAGCTCCCCAGGTTGGATAGGAATGTTTGAAAAATCTTAGGGAACTCTTTTATATGACAGGCAACAGTCAAATGCAGTATAGTATACATAAAACCTACAGCCTCCGTCCGTAGGACAGAGCACAGAGTAGAAAAGCTCTCTGATGCTTTTCCTCACCCACGCTTGGATAGATTTTCATCATCAATCGGTGCATTAATTCTATCTGGCTCCTGGAAACAGTCATTTGCTTAATAGCTCCTTTGTGACCAAGGGAGTTAATGCATAATCCCAAATGGCTTTGCTTCCAGCTGGGGAGGAGTTTAGACAGAGGAGAAAAAAAGTCTGACTTCATTTTTCACAAATAATACAAGGACAAAAGCTGCAACAAACTACCTCACTAGTCTTGTTGGAAAAGAGCCCTGTTTTATGTTGACATAGGTCACTGAGACATGAGAGGCAATTTTCATGTGGAGGTATTTCCTTGAGTCAGTGTGAATGTAGCAAAGAAAATGAATGAAATACAAAATAAAAGGTTAATATTTACATTGCCTGTGTCATGTAAGATTCCTGTATTCGAACGTTTAGACTAAACTCTAAGTAGCCATCTTTATAACTTTATATCTTCGAAACTGTTAATTATCCAGTAACTGAAAACCAGATTTTTCACAACATTCTGTTCTTTTCTGACTTGCACACTTAAAATGATCTATTAAATGATTATTACTTATAATTAATTATAGGATAGAAGTGTGAAGACACAGATGTAATTGTATGGTTATAATTTTCTCGCCAGGTGATAAAGCAGGAAGAACTTGGCAAGGATCTTTCAGATGTACTTTGTATGATCTGCTGAAATATGATGACTTTAACTCTGACAAGCACCTGGCTCTTGAAGAATTTTATAGAACATTTCGTGAGTATGATTTATTCTCTAATTCCTGTTGGTTTTTTTTTTTCCTATTATCTTTACACAATATGGTATGTTTGCTTGATCTCAGATTACAAGCTGTTTTTTTGTTTTTTTGGTTTTTTTTGTTTGTTTTTTTTAAGAGAAGTCTTATAATTGAGATAATTTAAGTGTCTGGGTATATTGAAACGAGACTAAGAATGGTGAGACAGAGAGGCCAAATGTTAAAATGACTGAATCTACATGAAGGTTTTACTGAAACTTATAATAATATTTATATAGATTTTTTGTGTGTGTGTGTTTTAATATTCTCAAAATAAACAAACATTCTATGGAAAAATTTAAAACAATGAGGAAACTAGGGGGTTTACTGGTTCTAAATGAAGAGCCGGAAATATTGGTAACCCAGATTCTAGTTTAAGATAATAATTCCACAATGCCACTTTCAAGGTTGTTTTAGAGCAGGAACGACACTTGACCAATTGTCACCAAGTATCAAAAGCACTTTGATTATTTATGTAGCGATTTTATTTTTACTTTATTGGGAAACCATAGTACAATAATAGGAGTTTACATATATTTTAATAAGAATTGACACAATAATAGAAAATTATACTTACGTTAATTTGGGATAACATATATGTTTAAATCGCTTAAATATTTCTTAAAATAGACTATTTGTGCTTTATAAAACAGAGTTATAAGGATGATTTGGTTAAAAAAATCCTGCCATTATTCTTTTATTCTTTTTTAAAAAAATTTAGAGATAGGACTAAGAGACAAAAAGTAGAAAAGAAAGATTTAAGAACTGTTTGCCAGAAAAAGAGAAAAAATTAAATTAACTGGATGATATTTGAAAATAACTGAAGAATCAAAGTTAAATGAGATTTATTTTAGCAAATGAATCCAAAACTTTATATATATACACGTACATTATATATTTTATATGTATACATATATCCAAAATGTGCTATATATACACATGCATTACATATTGCTTTCCAAATATATATTTATCATATGTATGTGTCTGTGTGTGTGTGTATATACATATACATATATTTATCTTTCTCAAAGAGCAGAATATAGGATTTGTATTTGTTATAAAAAGATTTTTTATTTTTGAACTATGCCTCGGCCATCTATTAGCAATCTGATATTGGAGACATTATTGAAATCTCTGAAAACTTCACTATGTGGTAAATATTGTTTTCTGTGCTCAGGATGACAGAGAGAAGATATTATGGTTTATGAGGGAAGAAATTATTTCTATTGTATTATATTTAACACGATCATACAAAATAGAAGGGATAAATGTCATAGAGTGGCCTACATAAGATATTAAGTGAATCGAGAATATAATCTCCAACTCTGAGAATAAAGGAGACTTTATGAAGATGGTAGCAATTGAATTCATCTTCAGGCTGAGTAGATTTGGACTTAGGAGATGAGAAATGGGAGATAGACATAAAGAATAAATAAAAACTGAAGTGTGTGACATACCGTGTATTCAGAGAAACTAGTCTACCTGCATGATCTGTCCCAGGTCTGAAATTCTATAAAATTATTTCAATTATTGTTACCAACTTTAAAAAATCAGTTTATGTACCAACTCTTGTCCCCCAGTCCCGTGCTGTGAGAATGCATGGATTTGACTAAATAATAATAGTTGCCATACGTAGCAATGGCAGAAAATATTTTTAATGGTATATCATTGATCGACCATCCATCAGATAATTAAATGAATAAGAGTTTTTTATTCAAAATATAATTATCGTTTGTGGTATAATAATGAATCTGGGAACTAAAAAAAAATGAAAATAAGTAAATAATGTTTATTTTTATGAAAACACAGCAAAGTCTGAATAATGATCTCTGGTAATATCAAAAAATAAGAATATTGCGTAAAAAACCACTACATGCACCTATCACGAGGAAAAATACTATTTTGGGTGATATTTTTGATGTTGCTAAAAAAGGCAAGGTGTCAGTATATTGTTCTGATAAGTAAAATTCTGCAATTTAGAAATCTGAATCATTAATAAAAATGTTCAATACATAGTAAAATATTGTTTATAAAGGAAGTAGATTGTATTAGGACCTATTTAATTTGGATAAAAGACAATATGTAGGGTTTTGTTAACTATTGGAAGATAATATGCTAACATTCATGGAAATTATTTATAGTAAATACAATGAATTTAATGAATATTGGAATGATTCTGCCATTAGGGCAAAATTATATATAACACAAAAGTCTACTTTGTTAATATTCTGAGTCATAAAGATATTAGGTAATGAAAGCTCTTGCAATCAGCAATCATATTATAAGATGCTTTTTTTTGATAATCAAAACTATCTCTTTAACAATGAAAAATAATGTTCACCTAATCATTTAGAGAAGATAATGTTTTTATAAGTAATGCTGGAAATATATAGCATATTTTAATATTCCTGTGGTCTCACCGAGCAGTTTTCTGGAAGGTGTTATATTTTCGGTGTTACAACCTTGTGTGAACAGGTCATCAAGCTCTATATAATGACCCTTCAGAGATAGCAATACTAACTTGTATGGATCGTGTCTGCATTAGCAAGAAGATATTTTTACTTAAATGTGAATAGAAAACATACTATTTCTTTCTCTCTATCTAATATAATACTTTACAACTAACCCTAGATTTTGTGAACTTTAGTGACAGGCTTTGTATAATGACGTGATTTTAGAAAGTCACTCTATCATAAAATACTAAGGGAGTATCATGAATAAAAATATATTACAATAATGAGTAAGCATTCTTTTCAAAAATTATGTATTAAGTACCTATGTGTATGGAGTGTTGTGATACTTAAAATGACTTGAAAAATGAGATTTCTTTCCCTTAAGAGTATATAATCTCAGATAGACTGTGATAAAAATGACAGATATAGTAAGGGTAAAAAGTAATCATTTTTCACATCCAGAATGTATTCCCTCTGATAGTTCATAAAAAGAAAGCTCAGAAAACTAGAAAGTCCCTAAATGAATATCTGGAAGAATACACTAAGGCTAGAGAAGTTGAGAAACTTATCTTGATCCATTATTTACTGGTACAACAATGACAGACAGATTTCCTGACTTCCAGATTGTTATTTTTTCTGCCATGGAATAAAATGGAAGAAAGTAAAGCTTAATTTGCAAACAGGAAAAAATTAATAGTAAAAACAGCACACCATCAACTGTTAATTATATTATCATGGTGTTATTACCATAGTTATAATGTTTTCTGCTAAATTGAAAATGCCTTTTTTTCCTTTCTGTATAACATAAATTATTTTTATATGTTCTAATAGGCATAAGAGGGTATTCTTAATTTTTCTTCAGAATTTTTGTTATTAAAATCTAGGATTTTACTAAGGTATTTAAAATAAATTCTTAGTCTGAGCATCAAGTATTCTTTATCATCCATTATTTGATGAAAAAGCATGGACATCTATTTAATGGGATTCAATAAATTTAAATTGAAATCTAAGTCATAGTTGTAAACACTTAGAGGAAATTGTAAATCTTCTGATAAGTTTGTGGATACTCTTCATCCTGGCATTTTGTTGTCTTAAATATTTTTAGTGAAGTATATGGATTTTTCAGTGAAAGGATTCTTTTATATAATTAAAGAAGGTTAATAGTTTCATTATTAACTTACAAGGATTCATTGTTTTATTTTCTTCTGACTCAAAATTACATTAAAAATTTGATTCAGTTTTATTTGCATGGAACTATGTATTTGCTTTAAATCTGTTGGTAAATGCAAGTGATTTGCCACAGACAGAATGTCAATATGTGAATTGAGGCCCCTGATTTCAGAAGTGATGTTCAAATAGATGTTTATATTTATTTATTTGTTTGCGGTCAAGCTCTATTAATATGACAGTGTGCTATTATATGATTACTGATTTTAGGAACTTTTTTCATTTGGAATTTCTAGATAACCAAATTAACTACACAAAGAAAGTGTATTTGTTTTGAAAATGCTTTCTATGTACCTTATTTCCATAGTTAAATTGTAAATTGCTTTCACTTTGATACTAAGCTTTAATGTTATATGAAATGAGGAGTTTGTGTAATTTTAATAGATTTTCGAAAGTGGAATAAACTGATATGAATTGCAGTCCAAAGTTCTAATGTCACACTTAAATAAATTTTTATCAATTCAAAATGATCTTTATATGTAAAAAGATCTGAAGAAAGACGTGTTTCTATTAAGCATAAAAATAATTAGGTTTGTGCAAGAATAATGTAACAACTGTGAACATTTATATTGAAACTAATTATTTTTAAAAAAATAGGTAATAAGATTCTAAAATTTGAAAATATTAAAATCCTTGAAACAGCTATTTTAAATCACCTAAGTATTCATGATTATATTCAAATTCCATCTCTCTTTATGTGAAACACATCTTAATGGAATATAGATTTGATAATGACATTATAAGAAAAAAGAAAATTAATTTTTCTAGGAAATCACAGTTGCTGTAATAAAGTATTACTTATTGGAACCATCTAATAACCAGAGCAATAAAATATAAATATTATGTTATCATTCATAGATATTAGATCATCAGTATATGAAAGACCTTTATTTGAGAAAAATAGCAGACTTTAGCGACCAGATTTAAGACTTGCAGTAATATAGATTAAAGGAGATGAGGCCAGAACTAGAGGGTCAGTAGTAATAATTCAGGAAGGTGGTCATATTTGGAAAATAACAGCAAAATCATCTGATTACACAGTGCATGGGAGGAAATGGGTAGGGCCAAGGATAATATTCATTATTTAGCTTGCATGCCAAGAGAAACAATGATGCTGTTTATTAAAGCAGGGAGCACAGAAAGCCGTGCAAAATTTGAGACATATAAATTAAATTTCAGATATATTGGCATATTGTTACCTCTAAGAACCCTAAGGGAATTAATGTACTACACTGAACATAACCTAATAAGTCTTTAATGCTCAGGAATTACTGAATATTATGTTGTACTTCAGGGTCATCACAATGAAAAGAAATGCATGTATATATGTATGTATATTAACAAAATATGTGGAAAATAGCTTATTAACATGCCTTATAGTTATTCAGTGCATGATATTTTCTATGGTGATCCCTTTTATCTATATTCCAAAACCATTAACAAATGAGTTTTTAGCAAACACTTTAAGAATTAGCAGAATGAATTGTTAATACACATTTATCTTTATACTTTTATACAAGTAATTAATTTGATGATTATTAGCTAGTTAGTAATGCTCAATAATTTGATTGTTGTATTCAATTTTATCTAATAATGAAGTTTAATTTTTTAAGGAAATTCTATTACAACTCTCTTCATTCCTTTATAATGGACCTATACCTCTGCATTGTTATTTGGTGAATGAAAATGTTTTAGCATAATCTGCCATTGCTATCATCCTCAGTAAATTATGGAATGATCATTTTCTATAATATAAAAATATATATTTATCTTAAATTTCTGACAAACATTTGTCCTTAGGTGACAATTTAAAAATAGATTTGTTAAATTTTTTAACAAAAATGGTCAGGAGGCATCTACAAGTGCTGCTTAGCTGTCTGATTGAGAATTTTGTGAGGCACAGAATACTGAATGTCATCTGCAATGTACGCACTGTGAAATGTGTTTCTCCTAATGGAAATTGTTCCTACAAAAAAGAGGAAGTTGCAGTAAACTTTTTACCAGTTATTCAAATAATATAATCAGACCTTTGTTGTGCGGACAACCAGAGAGAACTAAAGAAAAGCATTTATGATGTTTAAAGCATTATAGACGTTACAGATTACAAGTCATCTTGAGAGGCAATGCATATTATAGTGGTTGCCTGAAGGACATTAAATGATCACTGTCTTTCTTCTGATGTTGCTGTAATTGGTCATTAATGACAATAATACTTTACTGAATTAGTAAGTACATTAGACATCTTAGTATATGGTATTTGTCTATTCTAAGGGATAAATACTTTCACCTAAAATAAAAATTAGAAAGAGAAGATATGACAGAAAAAGAAGAGAGACAGAGAGACAGAGAGAAGAGAGATTGACGAGAGAAAGAAGAAAGCCAGGCAAAGAAGATTAAGTGTGGTATATTTTACATATATTATAGTTTAAAATTTATCAGCTGTGTAGTGATCAATTACACACTTTTGCATATTTAAATAAATATCTCATGTTTCAGTTATTAACTTTATACAAAACAACCAACATTTATAATTTTCTTATGTGACATTATCAGGGTTAGTCACTACAAGTATATAGATAAGAAATGGTTTATCTTCTCAACTCTGAGAAATTAAGCAGAAAAAAGCAATTACGAAATAATATTGTATGAGATAAAAGTGACTTGTATAAATTACCACGGGACAACAAAAAAGGGACCATCTCAGAGATGGATTCTGAACAGAAATAGCTTCTGAATTAAGTATATTGCTGAATGGAAGTTCTTAAATCAAGAGACTAAGGTTTTTCTAAAAAAAAAAAAAAAATGCATTAGCAAAGACAGAGGTGGGCACATTTGTAAGCAATTTGTAGTTGAGGAAGATGGACGTGCAAAATGAAGTTAATGGAAAAAGATCCTTAGGAGGGAGGTAGCAGCTGGATCTTGAAACGGTGAAAACCGAATTGAGAATCTGAGATAATCTACATAGTGATAAGCAAGATATTGGCAACAATATGGACTTGTCAGTCCTTTAGGAAGATTATTTATGAAGCTGAGTATCGGATGCAGTTAAGAAGCACGATCAGAAGACGGAAGAACAATAGATTAGTACAATCAGTGATGTGTTTAAATCAATGATTACATTTTCAGGAGTTTTGCTGTCCCAATGATGTTACATTAGAAACTGGAATTGGCCCATGGTGGGAACCTTTACACCGCAGATATTGACAATTGCTGCAAGTCACCTTGTCCCATCTCAGAGAACTTGTTTTTAAACATTTACCAAACCACTACTAACTACAGGTTGCAATCCTTCAGGAATAAATTTGAGGAGACTGAACAAGGATAACTGAGTCAGTAAGAGGGTGTGGATTTAAGGAATATTTAAGAGAAAAGACCTAAGACTCTTGGTGAAAGATAAGACCTGTAATTTCTAGGAAAGATTTTTAGAATATATACATTTCATAATCCAAATTTAGTATTAGTAGTAATCTTATTAACGTTTGCTGTGATTTTACAAAAAAAGACATCTAAATAAGTTAACTGATGAAAATTCTTGCTTTGTTAAACTTCAAATTAAAAAAAAACACTCATTCTCTCTAGAAACATTGATATACCATTTTATTATAGCAGAAATAATTTATATATGTGATACAATAATTTTTTGTTAAGGAAAATAAGTCTGAGGAATTTGTCGCAAAATTTTTGAGTGACTCAAGTAAGAAAAGGTTAACATTTTTTCCTTACTGAAGAAAAATGTAGATTCAAATGAAAACTAAATTAGTTGAGCAAAGTAAAGATCTGAACCCACAATTTTGTTTAATTGTATATGTACAATTCATATTTCCTTGGACACAATTCATTTTATTAGAATCATCTTTTATAACTGTCTATATGAACATTCTAAAAAGAACAAGTGACAACTCAACATTTTTTTCTAATGATTACATCTTTGGTAGAATATATGAATTAGTAACATTTTCTTTTGAGATCAGTTTCTTAGTGCTATGTTGAGTGTGATTTCTTTATTTAAGAGTTGACACATTTCTTAAAAAATATTTTTGTGAAGTCTCATTAAAGGTGTATATTATTATCATGCCCTTTGCAGACATTTTGACACTCCACTAAAAATGTATAATTAAATATTTAACACGTTTTAACTATGTTTACACAACAGATGAAAGTGTTACATGCACCATTGCCTATAAATATTCTCTAGTTATCACCTCATGTTGTAATTAAACAACTTTATTTAAATATCATGTTCGGAAAAGTTTTACATTAGCACTGCACTCCTAGTTTTTATAATTTAAAAAGTAGCACATTTCACACAAATAGTTATAGATATACGGAATAAGTAATGCCAGTAAAAAAAAAAAAATCATGTGAGACTACACTACCTCTTTAGTTTGTGTTTTTCAATCTTTTAAGATTTATGAACAATTTTCTTATTTGATTTTAAACATGACTTGTCAAGTTATCACCTGCTGAAATATAAGATTTTTGAGACATTATGATAGTTTACAGAGATAGTAGGATTTATCAACTCTAACTGAGATTATTTCTCAAATCCAGGAGACATAGTGACCTTTATTGCCCTTTTAGCAAAGAATTGCATGCTTTTTCTCATAAACTACTCACTCGGCTGCTGCTGAATCCAATAAAGCAAAATACATTGCATCTAATATTTTCTATCCCTATAACTCATTTTATAATTTGTGTTCCTTGACCTTCTACCATTTCTTCATGTGTAGATAGCTTACAAAAATTACTAATATTTTTAAGTATGAAAATACTAAAGTATGAACATTTGACTGTAATGGTATATAATTGTCTCCATAGAAACAGTATCAGTTGAAAGTCTATTCGTACATTTAGATAACATATAGCTCTAAATGTGTTAGTAGATTTGAACTGAAAGCGTTTTATGAACAATTGCATCAGTTTTTTTTTTTTTGAGACATGATTTCAGTGTTAAGAACTGAACTATGCCAATTTGATCATTAAGAGCTATTGTTTCTTGTACCATCTATCAGAGACCTCAAATATTTAGAGAAAGATGAATATCTGTCATCTCCCTATACAGACACTGCTTTCTTGGCTGCTAGGTGTTATTACATGAATGTTGATGCGTGTGGTGGAATTTGGTGTACGACTGGCTTTCACCTTTTATCACACTTTCATATAGAAAGAGATAATTCATCGTGGGGTGATATTATCGTTGTTGATAATCTATTTATAATATTGTACAAAATATAACCTAACATGGGAATAGCTGAAGGAAAGTATGTATTGTGTCAGGTTTGAGTCTACTAGTTCAATGAAATCTATCTATAGGAATTGGATGCATAATTACATAATAGTCAGAAATTCGTGGTGCAATTTTCTTAAATTAGTTGGATAGGATTCTTGGAAAGTGGTACTGTCTAAAAAAATCTACACAGGATGTGCTCATTTCTTATACATCCCTGACCATATGCTTTTACTACTCTTGTTTGTAATATAAGCAAATCATCTATTAGTGAAAGAAGAGAATGATTAATAATAATAATTAATAAAAAACTTGTATTTTTCATGTTCTTATAATAGTGGTAGAATTTACACCTGGTTGAGCATAACAGATTAAATGGTTGCGAACTTGTCAGAAATCTAAGCAAGTAAAATTTTAAAACTTTGGATTCTGCTAGAAGGAGAAAAGAACTATATTTGATGCTAAAATTCTTTTTAAAAAACTAGGTTCCAGCTAAAACACTATCCCAGATAGAAACATATAATTCTTTATCTTGAAAAAGTTGTGAGTGTAATTATGTTCATATATCAATTTATAAAATGATCTGTAAATTTACCATTTTAAAAGCACACTGTGTTTATATTAAATTTTTATTTGTAAACGTTTTTGACATTAGGGAGAAAGAGGTTGCAAAAGTGATAGATTTACAATATATCTGCAAAAATAAATAAATAAAATATATCTGCAAGACATTTCATGTTTATGGATTAGAAGAATTAACATAGCTAAGATTCCAATACAACCCATAGTGACCTACAGATGCTATAAATCCCTATCAACATCCAATTGCTGTTTTATGCAGAAATAGAAAAAATCTATCCCAAAATGTATGTAAAATTTCCAGGGACTTCAAACAGACAAAAGAATCCTGATAATGAAGGACAAATTTGAAGATCTCACAGTTCCTGATTTTAAAACTTACTGTAAAGCCACAGGCAAAACAGCATGGTACTAGTGTAAAGACTGATTTATGGAGTAGAATGGAGAATCCAGAAATAAACCCTCACATACAGGGTCAAATAACTTCCAACAAGCATGCCAAGACTATTCAATGGGTAAAGAAAGTCTTTTGAACAAATGGTATTGGGATATCCACATACCAAAAAAAAAAAAAAATTAAGCTAGCTCTTTACTTCATGCCATGTACAAAAATTAACTCAAAGTGGATCTACGACCTAAAATAAGAGCTAAACCTATAAAAAACTATTTGAAGAAAACAGAAGAAAAGCTTGAGACATTGAATTTGGCTGGCAATCATTTCTTGACTAAGGAGCCAAAAGTATAGGAAATGACAACAACAAAAATACATAAATTGGATTTTATCAAATTAACAACTTTGTGCATCTAAAAAGCTCTGTCGACAGAGTGAAATGGCAATTCAAAGAATGGTAGAAAATGTTCGCAAATCATCAATCTGATGAGAGATATCCAGAATTTATGAAGAACTCTTATAACTCAACAACAACAACAAAACCAACAACCCAATTTAAAAATGGGCAAAAGGCTTGAACAGACATTTCTCCAAAGAAGATATGCATATGGCCAATAGGCAAGCAAAATGATACTGAACATCACTAATCATTAAGGAAATGCAAATCTAATTCATGATGAAATATTATTTCACATCCATTATGATAACTATTATCCCCACCCCCAAAAAAGAAAGAAAAACAGGATATAATAAGTGTTGGCGAGAAATCAGAACCCTGTGCATTGCTGGTGAGAATATAAAATACTGCAGCTGCTGTGGAAATTCTAGGTAAATTATCAGAAAATTAAACAAAATTATCATGTGATCAGGAATTCCACTTCTAGGCATATACTCAAAAGGGTTGAAAACAAGGCTAAAGAGATGCTTTAGCCTTGTACACCCATGTTCACTGCAGCATTATTTGCAATAGAAAACTGTGGAAGAAACCCAAGTGTCCACTGATGGGATGAATGGTGAACGAAATGTGGTATATATTTATAATGAGATTTTATTCAGCCTTAAAAAGGAAGGAAATTCTGACATAGCCTTCACTATGGACGAATCTCGAGGACATTGTGAAATAAACCATTCGCCAAAGGACAAATATTGTATGATCCCACTTGCATGAAATCGTCAATCAAATTCAAGGAGGCAGAAAATAGGATGGTGGTTATCCGGAGTTAGAAGGAGGGGGAAATAGGTAATTCATGTTTAATGGGTACAGAGTTTCAGCTGGGGAAAAGAAAAGATTCTAGAAATGGATGATGGTGGTAGATTCATAACATGTGAATGTACCTAATGCCATAGAACTGTACACTTAAAATGCTTAAAATGGTAAATTTTATATTAAATTATTTAATTGCCATTGAAAAATATCAAATTAAATGCATATCCTTTGTCAAGTATATGAAATAAATTAAAGAGTATATTGACTTTTATTACCAAAATTTTTATGTACGTGTAATGGAGAGCTTTCTATTATTGCTGTAGGTGCCCAAGAATCAATTAGCTACACATTGTGAGTCAGTTTTGTTTATTTAGTTTATTGACATCAATGCCCTTCCTGAGGAGTAAAGAGAGACAGGTCATACTTTCCAGACAAATCTATCCATTATCTGAATCCACACTTGTCTTTTCTCATTACCTCTAGTTACAATACAAGGAAACCTTCTACATTTCATGATGTTTCTCACACCGTTCTCTATATCCATTTTTTTTTTTTAGCTACATCTTCTAAGACCTGAGTCTAAAAACAATTCCTTCTTTATATAGTATAACGTTGATCTCTCACATTATGATAGCCACCTTGCATGAATAACTTTAAGGATGTAGTCTCTCCCTCCTTAAACAGCATTCTTCCTTCCGACTACAAGAGAAGCAATTATTACATTGGTTCATCAAAATCAAAAGTTTACTTATTAAAAATACCATTACAAAAAAGAAAAGACAACCACAGAACAGAACCACATTTAAAAACCATATATCTAACAAAGGAATTATCTAAAAATGATGATAAATTCTCCTAGCCTAAGAGTAGGAAGAAAAACTCAATTTTAGAAACAGGCAAAAAAAATTTAACAGACATTTCTCTAAAGAAGATATACGCATGACAAATATCCACATGGAAAATGTTCAGCACCATCAATTGTTAAGGAGATAGGAATTAAAACTACAATGAGATATTGCTACACTCTAGCTAGAATGGCTAAAATTACAGATTGACCACACCAAGTGGTGACAAAGATATGGGGTAACTGAAATTCTCATACACTGCCTGTGGGAATGTAAAATAGAACAATCCCTTTGGAAACAAATAGTTTCACAAAAGTTGAACATACTACACAACCATCCTTGGTTTTTACACAATAAGAATGAAGGAATATGCCACTCAAAAATGTATACATGAGTATTTATAGCAACTTTATTGATTCTAGTCAAAACCTGGAAGCAACTCAAAAGTCTAATGACTGGTAAATGAATAAATAAATTGTGGTGTATTTATACAATAGAATGGCTTTTGGCAATACAAATGAATCAACTCTTTTTAAGTTTATTTTATTTAATTACAGTTGATATAGAAATATTATTAGTTTCAGTGTGTGACATAGTATATATATTTGTAAAGTATATACCGTTTATGTACCTTACAAATATACCATTTATATACCTTGCAAATTGATCACCACAATAAGTCTAGTAACTATCTGTTGAACCAACTATTGATACACACAACAAAATGGATGAATCAGAATAATTATGCTGAGTAAAAGAGGCCAGAGGGAAAAATAGTACGTACTAGATTCCATTTCAAAATATTTTAGAAAATGCAAACTAATCTATTGTAACAGAAAGAGTCAGTGTTTGCCTGGGGATGATGTGAGATTGGGCTTGGCTGAATGTAGGACAGGAATTTACAACAGGATAAAAAAAAAAAAAAAACATTACCACAGATAATATGTTATTATCTGTGGTAATAATAATATATTTATTATTTGTGGTAATATGTTTATTATCTCTGGTAATGTTCTCATGGTGTGCCTACATATTAATTCTCATCAAATTATGCATTTAAATATATGTAATTTAGTCTGTATCCATTTTATCTCAATCAAGAAGTAAAAAATGATATATTGATTAAAATAATAATAATAAACAAGAAACCTCATCTTGTTCATTTCAGGTATATCAGTCACCTGATGGTAACTGAAAACTATAAAAATAAATATAATAAACATAAATGATCTCAAACTCATAGACTGTACACCACTGAGAGTGAACCCTAAAGTCAACTATGGGTTTTAGGTGACTGTGATGTGTTATGAATTCCAACAAATGTATCACTCCGATGAAGAAGGTTGATAGAAAGGAAGTGTACATGTGCAGGGCAGGGGATTATGGGAAACCTCTACCTTCCTCTTAATTTTGCTGTAAGGCTAAAACTACTCTAAAAAATCATCTTATAAAACAATAATAGATCATCGTAAAAATTAATATACATATATTTTTCTCCTTTGAATGGATACTGGCAGACTACTATTTTTTGTTAGTTTATTTTGGGATAGATACTTATGTCACCCCCAAATTCTCAGTTCCTTCTATTTTGACATGAGAATATTCGTGTTTTCATTAATAATTTTTATCACTTGCCTTAAGAGTTCTAGTAATTCAGTGTTCAGCTGCAGATCCAAAGTCCTTCAAATCTCTGTGTCTTCTACGTTCAAGGGCAAGCAAGAAAACATAAATTGGTGTTGAATCAAAATTTACGAACAATTGACCAGTATTCTAGCCAATGAGACAATTTATGTTTTTTAGAGAAAGGGTTCGATTTGTGGGAATCTGGCTAAAAGGGGAAGTAGAAGGTCAACAGTTGAAGATAAATTCGGAGAGCTACACACTTTCTATAGTAGCTTTTCATGTGAAGAGTAGAGGCCATTTATTAAAGATTCCATTTTAGAAAAATCTTGATTTGCTCAATGCATTCTTTATGGATGTTTACTTTAAATATATTTAAATAAGTAAAAAATTAAATAACTTAAATTATTTTATATTATATAAATAAAATAAACAAAATACAAATCAATGGAAAATATCTCCGATAAGAAATTGTTTTAAATTTAGATACTTTAGACTTCTTTTTCACATTTGTTGTAAAAGGGTTCGAAAGTACTATGTACCTGAAAAATGTCTCAAAACAGTGCACTTACAATTCTTCTGGCATTGTATTCTACAACCGAAGTTTCCAATATAATATGGACCCTTACAATTCTCAAAGGAATGTTGCTTTTGTACAAGGCTCTTCTGTCATAGAATTCAATTATGTACAAACAGAGGGGGTGGTGGGGAGGGGCAGGAGAAGACGAGCTGCCAAAAAACATAGAAACTGGGGAAGACTGGCCTAAATCGTATCCACGTCCATGAATACAATAGACAGAATAATGCGAGCATTCATATTCTAAAAGCTGGACAGAACACACAAATGCGTACACACGATTTCAACCATTGCTTGTTTAGAACATTCTGGGCCAAAATTACTCCTAATTTCTCATGAAAAATGAACATATATGGGGGAAAAAAATACCACAGCGTCAAAACTATACATCGGTAGAGATAGTGATCCGCATCGTCTGGCACATCAGACACCCTAGAAGTCCATCACCAGTTTATGTCTCCGAACTCTGCATCTCCTCCATCATTGTCATCTTCCTGTACCTGAAATGCTTTGAAATTCAGTTTTCACCGCTGACCAAATTCTGCCACCGCATTTCAACATAAATACCCATGCAAATAAAGGAATAGCTGTACGCAGGAGAGGATGACTCTGTTAGCTTTTATTTCACATCAAAGGAACAGTTAACTTCTATATTTTTCAACGGATTTTCACAATTCGGAATTGCCTTTGCTTAAAATACTGATTTTCGTTCTTCCTTCTGAATCTTTAAATCTCTGAAAAGAATGAAAAAGGAGACAAATCACATATCACTGAACGTGATGAAGTGGTAATTGCCATCTTTTTTTTTTAAGACAGCCGGACTAGTAAGATCTGGTATGAGGGCAGAGTTATTCAAAAGTGTGTGTTTAAAATCCATGAAGCTTAAAATGTGACGGGCTCTGCATCGTAAAACATTCTCAGCTGCTCATACCTCTTGGCCCCACACGTTTCCAAATTTTCACTTCCAGGAAAGTGATGGGTAGAGGACAGTAAAACATGCATTTTATGAGAGTTCTTTGGGGTTATAAAAATGAAGGAGGTGGGCTAGTTAGACACTAAAACTTTCTTAAACCTCAATTTTATAAACATCTATTGGCACTCGGGCCACAATCCCTGACAGGGTATCTTGACTTGAAGGCGGGCAGCAGGGATTCGGTCTTATTTAAACAACAGAAAAGCACAGGTGGAATACACGTGAATTGAGACCTGAGATGTAGAGGCAGGCTCTGCTGGTCCTCCCGACACGTCGGCTTCTGCGGTGATGTTTTCAAAAAAGCGATCGTAGGTTCCAGACTTTCGTGGCCGGTTTCTACGAGTTCTGATGTCAAAAATCTCAGATTGATGATGATTTGATCACTACCTAGGACAGCTATGAATGAGTCGAAGCAGCAGCAGGGTTAACTGACGATAGTGGCATATTTAATCTCATAACACTAGAAAGACGTCTGAAATCGTGTCTATTAGTTTAAAATGTCATTAGGAGATCTGAAAAGCCGTCTACCATCATATAATTATAGTCTACTTCTTACAGTGAAATTCTACAAGTCTGTATCACGTTTCACATTTTATTACACCTGCAATTTTTATTATTATATAGTTGTCATAAGGAATAGCTTACCCGGTATATATTATCGGATCACATGTAAAAGGAGGTTTAAAGTTGGTTAACTTCTTTGTCATCTGAAATTGTTCAGCATTTTGTTCAATGCCTTTTTTTAGAGTGGGATATTCAAAATGAAACAAATATATCTCAGATTATTTGTCTTTTGTGAGCTCTTGAGAATTTTCTACTGTGCTATCTTTACATCATAATTTTATGGGTGCAATCCGAGTCCTCAGCAATATCATGCATTAATTTCTATATATTAGTTTTCTCTTGTGGCCATAACAAATTATTATAAATTTAACAGTTTAAAACAACCACCTTTTATCTCACAATTCTCTAGGTAAGGAGACTCAGTACCGTGTTCAGCTGAATATTTGGCTTAGAGTCTCGCAAGGGCAAAATCAAGCTGTAGGGAAGGCTGTGGTCCTTTCTGAAGGCTCTGAGGATGAATCTGCTTCCAAGTTCATTCTGGCTGTTGGATGAATTCATTTTTTTACAGTTGTAAGGCTCTATTTACTTCCCGGCTGTCAGCTGCACGTCAGTCTTTGCTTCTAGATCTGCGCGTTCACTTTTCTGTTTTCTAGGGAGTCCCAATTCCAGCAGCGGTTGACTGAGTCCCTCTCACATTGCAAATCCCGCCAATTTCCCTTTCCAGCACATCTCTGTCACTCCAGCTGAAGAAAGTTTGCTGATTTTTAAGGAATTATGTGACCAGATTGGGCCTACCTGCATCCAGAGTAATCCACTTGTTTTAAGAATGCACATTAATTATATCTGCAAAGCCCTCTTTGCCACATAATATATTCACAGGTCCTAGGGGTTAGGGCAGTGGTCCCCATCCTTTTTGGCACCAGGGACCGGTGCTCCTATGAGAATCTAATGCCTGATGATTCGAGGTGGAGCTGAGGCAGTGATGCTGGCGCTGGGGAGCAGCTGCAGATACAGATGAAGCTTCACTCTCTAGCTCCTCACCTCATGTTGTGCATTCTGGGTCCTAACAGGCCACAGATGGGTATCTGTCCAGGGCTCAGGGGTTGGGAATCCCTAGTTAGGGAAGCATCTTTGAAGTGCCTCCTGCAGTAAAGGATGACATTCTAATCAAAACCTGAGATGCATTTTGTACATCTACTGTGTAAACAGCAGGTCCCTCTTCTCCAGCTTGGGCTATTCATACAGATAGGTACCATCTTTGCAACTAGTCACGCACGTCCCCTCTGAAGCAGCAATGCTTTGTGTTTAAGGTTTCAGAGTTAGGGCTTGATAATGCCTAACAGTTCATCTATCATTCCCCTCCTTAGCAAGTGAGCCTATATCCAGGGGATCTTCCAGAATTAGACAATCACAGTAACTGAAGCAGATTTTTCCCCTAAATCCCAGGCTTTCTGGTGTATGTTATCAGCACGGAGTACCCATCCCTTCATGGCGGCTGCCACTCTTGGACCCTTTCATGACAACATACCAAAGTTAGTGGCATTCAGACTCTTTAGAGGTTGTAATAACCTTGGCTTTCAAATAGTAAGTGTCTAACATGCTGGTTTCTTTCTTCTCAGTTCCCCTCTTACTTCCGGTGCCTATTTACCCATTCTCCTTAGTAGCCAAATGTCTACGTGTTCATCTAGGCAGAACACTAGCCTCCTAGTTTTTGTTACTGTTGTTGGTTTTTGTTGTTGTTGTTGTTAATGCTCCCTAGGCATTGTCACAATTATGTTCTCTTTCTCCTTCCCGTATGACACACTATGGGCATCATGGGCTGTATAACACAGCTAAATCACGGAACGCTGGGGAAGACATTCAGTTAGAATGGACGAAAAGCCTGATTTTCTAGTAATGAGCAGTTTTCACTACCTAAAAGTTCTCTTCTGACCGGAGCCCTCTCAGGTGGGGCAGGGGGAAACAGAGAGAGAAAGAGAGAGAGAGAGAGAGAGAGAGAGAGAGAGAGAGAGAGAGAGAGAAAGAAGGAGGATTCAAATGACCAATTTCATTAATTCTTTGAAACAGAAGATGATAAAGAACAGAGAAATCCTGTGAATTCTCCCCTGGCTACATGATGCTTGCCTTTATCTGCCATGTAACTCCTCCTTCTCGATCCATGCTCGTTACTTTTTCTTTTTGATACATATTTCCCATGTGATATATGGCTTTAATTATATTGCATATGTCTCAGTCCTTATCTCTCTCTCCTTCCCAGCTCAAATCTACGCACACACACACACACGCACACACACACACACACACACACACACACACACACAGTTTGATAAATTATCACATATGTTCCTTTGAATGGCATCTTAAATTTGAAAATAAATCAACATTTTCATCATTCTTTTCTAGCTATTATTACTTCCTTATTTCCTCTATAAGATAAGCACCTTTTTCGGGCCCAAATCTTTCCACTACCTTTAGTGTTTTTTCCTGCCACTCTAAACAGACAATCGGTTGTCAACAGTAAAATTCTGTTTAACTAAATATCTCAAAAATGCCCCTTCCCATCCACATTTTTACTAACTGGCTAGCTCTTCAGGATTGATTCCCTAGATTATTGCAGCGTCTCCTAATTAATATTTGTTTCAAGAATCCTCCACTTAATTTTTGATCTTTAAGCTGCTAACAGGTATTATTTCTAAATTTCAAAACTGTTACTGTCTTACTATGACTGGGAATCACCTGAGACATCTTGTGATCTGGCCTTGGCTTGTCCTTCTTCTTCTCTCTTATTTGCGGGATTATCCAGCCTCATAGATTTTGACTCAACCTGTTTGGAACTTGCCTCGCTTTGTTTTAATCTGTGCTTTTAAAAAAGGTACTCTCTTTTTTTTTTGAACACCATTTCTTCTCCTTTCTCTAGTTCAGATTTAGCACAACTAAGAAGTCACCTTTTTTTCAGATAGCTTTCTCTTATATTTACAATTTTTATTGTAAATATAAGAGATCCCACTTTCCTGCTGCTATTTTAATGCCAAATAATGCTGAGCTGGGCAGTGGAAGGGGCCTAAGCATATGAAGGCATATGTTTTCGACACACAGTAGACAATATTAGATCAGAAAGAAATTGCACCCATTTCCACGTAAAGAAGCAGGGTCAGGGTCAAGGACGAAACCGGTCACAGAACAAATAAAATTTCAAGTAAAGTCATCAGCAGTTTAGTAAATTGATCACTTTTTTTTTTTTTTTTGCATGTAACTTTTTTATTTAGTAGGGTGACTTACGTAAATGGTTATTTGGCAAATAGGCTAACCTCACTTTATTCAATAATTTACCTCCCTTCCTAAACTACTGAATCAGAATGCCACGTGCCTACCTGGGGCTGGAACAATATCTGATTCCCGTTGAATCTAAATTAGAAGTAGATATATTAATACATAATCTACCTCTAAATTTAATTTTGGCTCCCTTCTTATGAAGGACTAACAATTCAAATCATTTAAAAATATATTGAGAGAAAGAATAACTAAAGGCAACTGTTATCTCAAAATATAGAGCTTTTGATATAAATAAAGAAGTCAAGTTGTCAAAAACTGTTAAGAAGGTCAGGTAACAGCAGGATCTCTCACCTACTGCAATTTTCACATTCGTTTTAGTCTAGAGGTATTATATTTGCTTCCTAGAATGATCAGGCAATGCCTCTGATGATCAGAATATAGCCTTAAAATATCTCAGTTTTGAAATTTTAAACTAAAAAGTTCTATATGCAAAAAAATCATATTTTTACTGTACTTTAATTCTTTTTTTTTCCTTCAGACACACACACAAAAAATCAAATGAAATGTTTTTTTTTTTTTTTTGTGTTGGTTCTTGCCAGAGCATTAATTAACTTCTGATAGGTTAGAATTTCTTAATTTAAAATAACTTTCTGAATCTGTAGCATTTTGAGAATATCAGCTCCCAGGTTTATCTATATAGTTAGTAAATTAGTTAGCTAAGTATTTATGTTCAAATAATGTATCTTTAACATTTATGTGAGGAAAAGAATGACCGTACATTTTAGTCTTTGTTTTAAATAATAATCCTAGGTGATGCCAGTATACTCAAAACCTTTGTTAACATTTCCTCCCAGCTTTTCTGTGCATAGAATACATTTAATTTTTTTTTTTTTCAGATTTAGGTTCAGATTATTTGTTAGAGATACATCCTGATTCTTTTCAATTATCGTCACATCCACATTTTCCACATCACTAAGTAGTCCTTTTAGTTTGGAATCAACTGTAAAAGCAGAATATCTTAGTGCCCCACGGAGCCGGCTAACCTGTGTTTACATCCTGGCTTTGCAGCTCGCTGGCTTTTTTGCCCTGATTGAATTACTTACCCAGTGTGTGCTCCCCTTTCCACAGCTATGAAATAGGGATTTTAATACTACCTACCTCAGAATTGTAAGGAGAAAATGAGTTAATATGTATAAAGCTTAGAACATTGCCCAGTGTATTCAATGACTATTATCATTAATCTTATATTTAGGTAATCTTTCTCCTTAAATATCGAGATGACTCCAAGGACTGAAGTATTGCCTCTTTTAATTTATTTTTATTCAAATTATAAAGTCTGTCTTTTCATAAATGCAGTGAATTACATTACCAAAAATGCTATGGTTTTCAAAAATATGTTTATATATTATGTATTTTTGTATATTTTATATATTTTTTTTCTCTGACAAGTAAGTTTTTATATAGTAACTGTTTTGTTTTATTTTGATTTTTTTTTTTAAGCCTACAGCACCTGGTTTTCCTAGGTGGTCTCTCATCCAAGTAATAACCAGGCCTGACTCTGCTTAGCTTCCGAGGTCAGATGGATAGGGCTTGTTTAGGATGTCATGGCCGTAGACTAGAGTAACTGTTTTTAATTCCAGATTTAGATTTAACTATTTTAAACTTTCATAGTGCTTAAAGATAGTTAAGCTATTATGATTTATATATCATATCATAAAGATATATGTAGTATATTCACATACATACATATATGTGTGAATGTCTACATATAGATATCTTTTCACTGACTTTTAAAATTTTTTTGTCTGGAATAGGATGAATTTTTTTGATCTATGTACATAGATTTTTTTTTTCAGTTCTCAAAAGAAAGATTTTTTTTTTTACCTATTAAAAATTGCATTACTTACTAACAATGCTTATTTGATTGTTCTGACATTTTCTCAGGAACATGAACAATATTTAAGTTTTGTCTGCTCTCTGTTATCCTTATCTGTCACCGCTCTTCATGTGCATTTTCTTTTGTTTTTTTCTAAATACTTAGGAAAGATTTTTCAACTCTCTTCCCGACATCACTCATTTGATTTTTGCATTGTGAAGCCTGCTTTTATAGCCTCGAATATAGTTTTTAATTTTGCTAAAGTTATTTTGCTTTCTTTGTGATCTTTGCTTTCTAAGAGCTTATTCATTTGAATTTCATTTCACCTTTATATTTCAAAAATACTATATTCTTATAACCTTGACTTTTCCTTCAAAAATGTAATATTATTTTGCATTTCACTAAGTAACCAAACAGTAACTTTGTTTTTTTTCGTAGAATTATTTTCAAATATATGTTTTCTTCTTCCTCGGTATCTTTTCCCTCTGTGATTATGAACCGTTTTTAATATCTAGTGTTTGCTTTGTTGTTCATTTTTTTTTTCATATACTCTTTATAGTTCAGACTGTCTAAATATTGGTCCTACTTTCAGAGACATAGGTGTACATACATATTGATGTTCCCACCTCTAAAGCCAAATCTCAGTTTACCAGATTATTCTAGCTTTCTGAAGCCTTTCTACCTCTAAGGTTTAGTACACATTTAATATTCTTCTCTCTAAAGTCCCAGTTGTCTTTTAAATACATATTTCATAAATGGATATAGAAAGGTAAGCAGAGAGCAAAGGGAAGAAAAGTCTCAATATTTAAGATACCCTGAAGACATCGCACCCTGCCTGATATTACTTTGGGTACTGACCTTGATCTACTTAGAAGACAGAAAATGAACCAATTATCTATTTTTTAAAAAGCATAAATTGTCCACTTTTTTTTTTGTTTATCAAACACCATCAATTATATAGTTAGTGGATAATTCCTGTATACTCTGCTAAACATTTCCTTCTCAGTCTGTTTTGGTTTGTATAATTTTGTCTTCTCATAATTTTGTAAATGGGGGAGTTTCTAATCAAATGTTTATAATCCTGACTTTTAACTAAAAATATTTCCATGTATACATTTTCTCATTTCTTTACAAACAGCATTTCAGCAGGCAAAGTATGCCTTAAATGTGAACATTAATTATAAAGATTTGTTCTTATTTAAGAGATATATTTCTGGCTGGCCCTTGACTTGGCCTTGTAGATTTCTGTTCTTATAAAATTATGTATTCTCTAGAAGGCAATAGTGGGTCTGGTCTTTTGTTAATGTAAGGGTGACACTTACTAAAAAAAAAATACACATACAGCTCTTACTGAGTATTTTTAATACACACATGTTTTAACGGTAGCTATTCAGGACCCAGAAGCCTCAATGGCATTCCAGTGACCCCAAAGGGTTAACATACCTCCATGATTTCCTCCTAGTGATAGTTAGTATATTTAGCTTTACAAGATAATCAGTCATGCCTCATGAGGTATGACATTTAAAAAAAGTAGTTTAACTAACAGTATAATTCAATATATTTTAGTGAATAAAAGCTGCAAGAATGATTAAAATGGAAATTGCCCAGATGAAGGAAATTGTTAGTTAAGTTCCATGGGGTTAGTTCTGCATACAGATAGACCAGCAGTATCATTGTAAGGAAATAAATCATTGCAATTTACATACATCAGAATATCTCAGGTATTGGAAAATGCAGAAGGGAAGATCACCTAAAATAAGTGAACCAAAAGAAGATATGTGAAATGTGAGCTGAACATCAAATGAGACTCATCTATAGAGTAGCAGAAAAAAAAATATTTAAAATCCAATAATTTTATAGCCAAGAGGAGCCTAGAAAGCAACATTAAAAAAAAAAAAATTTAGATGACATGACTATTCACTTTGAATCAAATCCAGGTTGTGAATTAATTAAAACTTGGTAACAAATGTTGAATAGAATTCTTACTTAAAACAAATAGATACAAGAAATTTTTACAAGAGTAGAAAGAATGTTGTTAAGAAAAATGTTTTCATTTGCATTTAATTTCCCAGCTGTGTTTTCATATCAGTGAGAGGATGAAAATAATATAATATTAACATATCTGGGAACTAATCCTAGACACCCACATAATCCTTAAAGCAAGGAAGTAGAAGCTAGACATGTTATTTCAGAGAGAAATAAAAGAAAAAAGCATCTAAAAGTATTTTTTTCATTTATATTTGCATCGATGTAATGTATAAGAAGATATCACTCTCTAATCATAATTTAATTCACCAGATATCCTTTGTGCCTCTTTACAAATTCAATTACTTTGACCTCTGGCTCACCGGTATAATGATACCTGATTATGCTACTTTAGACCATCCCTTTGCAAACGATCTTAAAATTCAGTCATTATTTTTTTGTTGTTTAATCTTTACTGAAGGAGGAGTTAGAAAATTTTCTGTTGTGCAGATTTATTCCAATGAAAAGCTTGTTTACATGTGATTTTTTTTTCTTTTACTTTTTCTCTGACGGTATATCTTCTGTCTTAGTTAATGAGGTCATGGTCTTTAACATGTGATCCCTGGAGACCTTGCATTGCAGAAAACTCAGAGGTTGTTCACAGGGAAGGAAGGAAAACCTGGCTCATGGGTCTTGGACCCCCCCACTTCCTGACGCAACATAAGCAGCTCAGCTTTTAACTGTTTAAAGTTTCAGAGTTTCTGTTTGAGGTCACCAGATAAAAATCTATACATGGATTGTCGGTATCAATGATTCCAAAATGCAACCAATGAATTTTTCTGACTTCCAAAGGAATTTTAGAGTTTCGACTTAATCATTTTATCCTTTTACAGCAAAAATTTAGTAAGTAATCTGAAAATCAAGTAAACATATGTTTGTAGAAATAAAATGAGCATAAGTGATACAGATCTCCCTTAAAATTTTTGCTTGGTAGAGTGTAGCCGCTGTGATTTCAATGCTTTAGTGTGTTTTTATTTGTAGATGCATATTATATAAGTTACACTTCAGACTACCATAATTTAGAGATGGAGAATAAAAGAAACACTAATTTTGAGAACAAACAATTTAATGAGGAGCATAAAAATGATAATAATTCTGTCAAATTGTTCCACGACGCTGCTCATGGATTAGTGAAAGACATTTATCTGAATGAATTCCTTACATAGTATCTAGAGATATTTCTAAGACTTCAAACATTATTGATAATAAACTGAAAACATGGTAAAGATCATTTCCAATTTCTCTTATCAGTCATAGAATTATAGATCAGTCAAATCCACTATATTTAAAAAGAATTGTTTTAAAACAACAGCCAAAATTTTACAAGTTTTATATCATTATTTATAAATAAGATATACCAATTATTATACAAGTATGCCAGTTGATTTTTAAAGGCACAAAAACAATCATTTCAATATAGTAATAAATGTAGATTTTTTTCTCTTAGACATGATAATGTATAATAAAGTTTATAACATTTTACAATGAATACTTCTCAGATCAAATTGATATAATACATTTTTATTATGCTAAAATACTTTATTTTTAAAATGATTTGATTAACTACATAACCTAATAATGGGAAAAGTAGATATGTTTTTACATATTTAAATATATCATTGGTAAAAACTTTTAGCTATATAGAAACATAATGAACCTATTTTTCTTTTTATATCATACCTTATCAAAAAAAGATGAAATAAAATTCACAAAACAGTAAATTTAAAAAGATTTGTTGGTTTACAATGAAAACATTTTAACTTCATGTTCAATTAATATTTTAAAAAACAAAGGATTATATTGTTCTACATTAAAATCATGTTTAACAACCCATATAGAATGGATCACAAGAAATGCATTTTTTTCTCTTACGTGGACACCTTTTACACAAGTCTAAGATTCTAAGGTCCCAATTCTCTAAAAAAGTCACTCCTGTGTATTTGACCCTACTGGGGTTTTGAGGTGAAAATAATGGAGAATTTATTTATTTACACATTGACATAGAGGTATATTTTTTTTTTGTTTTTAATTTTTTAGCTACAGTCGACATTCAATATTATATTAGTTTCAGGTCCAGCATGGTGCTTAGACATTTATATAATTTATGAAGTGATTCCCACAATATGTCTAGTACCCACCTGACACCATACCTTGTTGTTTCGATATTATTGACTATATTTGTTTTTGATGTTATGTTTATCTACTCTGAGGAGCTATCTACTAGGGCATAAGCTGTTACTGAAACCAGTAATAGTTTCTCACTATGAGAGGAAGATATAATATTCAGCTGTAAAGTTCCACAATCTAAGTCCTCACCACAGTCTAAATATTTGTTTAAGAAACAAAATATCTAAAGAAAATATAATCTGCATACAAGTAGATCTGCAATTTCCATTAATAAAAAAAACATTGAACTTCTCAGTTTGAAGTGTGGACATTTAGGTCATATTACTACATTCATGTCTTAACCAAGAATCAAAAGGTCTATTAAAGCAATTTTCCAGAAACAAAGGAAGAGACTTTCCAAAAAAGTGAATTTCAATCTCAGATCAATCAATATGTGTAGTTTTAACATAGTAGTTTATCTCCCCTATAACTGTAAAAATTTTCAAACCATAGTGAAGTCTATATTGGGACTACTACACAGATTTTTTATTGAACGCTTCTCTCTATCCTTGATGCCCTAATCTGAAAAAATTAGAATAATCTCTTTTCTAGATTTAAGCAATATCTCATTTTTTCACTCAGTTATTGTATGTCAATAATTTGCCAGATTTGTACTTCACTGAGGATAAGAGTGAATAAAATACATAAGGTTTCATAGAGCTTTCATTTTACTAGGTAAGGAGAGAGAGAGAGAGAGAGTGAGAGGGAACTGTATAAATTATCATTTGAAAATTACGTAAAGAAAAGTAAGGATTAGAGAGAATTACAGAGCGCCATTTTATGTAAGGTAATTGGGTAAGGGCTGTTGGATATGGAGACAAATGAGAGAGGCCTGAATGCAGTGAAAGAACGAGCCATGTACGTACGTGTCTGTTCTGTGATGGGAAGGAAACAGCGTTATGAAGTAAATGAAATAGTGAGTGTGAAAACCCTCAACCACAAGTGTGCTCCCTGTAGCCAGAGATCAGCAAGGAGACCAGTGTCCATAAGAAGGTAGGTATAGGAAATCAAGTCAGAGAGGGAGTCATTCTGTTTTGTAAAACCCTGGTAAGGATTTGGGATTTGATTCTGAGTCTGATAGGAAGTTAATGATTTACTTTTTAGTGGAATTTCTCTGATGGCTGTATAGAGAATAGACTATGGAATAGAGGGAGAGCAAGAATGGAAATAATATCTTGGAACAGTTGTTTTGTCCCTAGTCCAGGCTAGAGATTATTCAGATCAATAACTTCAAAGTTAGAACATATCTTTTGATTGAATGTAGAATAGATGAGAAAGGAAAATCAAAGATGACGTTCAGAATTTTGCTCTGAAAGCGAGTAAATGGGTCTGTTGCTTCCCTAGATGGGGAAAACAGAGGAAGGAGCAAATTTGGTGTTTATTATTTTGAGATACCTATAGACAACCAAGTGGAGATTTTCAATTGCTACTCAGAAGAGAGATTGGCACTGAGAGTATCAGTTGGAAACCATGCATTTATAGGTGGTGTTTTTAACTCACGGGGCGAGAGCTAGTGATGAGCGAGGAGCTCGTATGAGCATCCTGAGCCGTGAGGGCTGCTGCAGTCCACTGTCTAAAGGTCAGGAAGATGGAAAGCATCCGGTTAAAAAGGATGATCATAGGTAGGCAGTGAAACCTGAAACAAACAAAGCTATAAAGTATGTCATTTAGAAAAATCAAATGAAGAGAGTAATTCATTAAGCAGAGAAGATTGACTGTTATCAAGTACTTGGGCATTCAACGAAACTGTTTTGATTTCTAAACTATATGACGTTGTCTTTTTTTTTTTTTTTTTTTTTGGTATCAGTTACAGATGGTTCACCCTAATGCCCTTTCTGTACTTCACTTTCCATTTTCGGTGGAGGGAAAACCTGTATATATGTTAGATGCCTCATAATTAGTTGGTTCTCAGGACATTATTCCTCCTTCCCCTTACCACTCTTCTCCTAAAAATATTTGTTTTGAATTTTAGCAATTTGGGTTATATTCATAATATAGCTACATTAATTAGTTTAATAAAAAATTAGTGGTTGTTCAAACATTTTATCTATTCGTTTTACTATAAAATACTATCACTTTAAAATTAGTAAATCCATTAAATTTACTCTGTTAAATTGGCTTCAAACTGGAATGCACAAGATATTTTAAATTGATACTGAAATTACGCGTCTTTATACCTAAGACATATTGAATAGAGAAAATGATCTGGGCTTTCTTTTGGGGGAAAAAAATAAAAGCTCAATTCATCTACACCTTTTTCAAAATCAAGCTGCACCTGTTTGCCTCTATCATCAACAAAGCACAAAACAAACTGTATTTATCCCCGTGCAGAAAGCATGGCTCGTATCTAAAACAAACATTTTAAATGAGAGCTGATACTTTTCTGATTCCTGGTTTTAGAAGAAACTATTTTATATGTTAAGGTGACATTAGAGAAACCACAAAATTAAACAGATGGCAATGTCAGACTTCAGGCAGGAGCAAGAATCTAGTCAGTAGGCAGCACAGCAAATCCTGCTCACAGAGTGAGCATTTATTACGCCAAACAGGCTAGTGGATTAGAAGATTTGTTAAAGGATTAGAAGATGCGAATCCCATTTTCTTTATTTTCCTTTTTAATTCCTCACAATAGCCCTCATTGTGTATATTGTTTATGTCTGAACATTAATAGAAAATGAAATGTAGAATTAAGTAAGATGGAGTTCATTCTGTACTGAAAAGAGAAAAAAAAAAAAAACCCAGAGGACTCAGAGTATAATGTTCTTCCGTGCATTCTGGTTCTGAGTAAATTGAATAAGAATTTCGAGTTTTCATTTACATTCTCTTTTGTGAGAAAGAGTGTCATGAGGTGACCTCAGACCATTTCACACACTTTAATGAGTTCTGCAGTCACTCTGCGTCCTCTGTTTGGATGGGAAGCTCTTGAATCAGCATTTTCCAAAGAATGTTTTGGGAAAAGAGGTCATTCAAAAAAGTAGGAATGCTGGTGGCCAAGGAATAGGAAAACTCTTCTACTCACTAGGAAGTAACGAAAGACAATTTTAAATGATGAGACTGTTTTAAATATTTCAAATATGCTAGGTTGAAAAAAATGACAACATATTTCAATTTCCACAATCTTATCTTGAGAATATCATGCTAAGCAAAATAAGTCAGAAACAGTTGAGGAACCGTATGATTTCACTCATGTATGGGATATAAAACAAAAGATAAAACGAGCAAACGAACAAGATACAAACAGAACAGACAAAAAATTCATAAATGCAGACAACATTTTAGTTACTAGAGGAATTGGGGCAGGGGAATTGTAGCTAAGGGTAAAGGGAGTCAAATATATGTTGACAGAAGGAGTTTGACTGAGCGGTGAACACATAATGCAAAATATAGATGAGGTATTATTGAATTATACACTTGAAACCTATAAATTTTTTTAAATTCACCTTATAAATTTCATAAAATTTAAAAAAAGGGGTTATGGATCAAAGGTATTCTCCGGGAGGGTAAAAGATTATATTTCTGGGAAGCAATCTGGCATTCAATGTCAAAAAGTTAAAATGCATACATAGCCTTTAATTAACAATTCTAAGCCTAAGTAGAGAAAACATAAAATAATCTAAACCCCATCAATAGTGGACAAGTTAAATAAAATATATTATTGGGAAAAAAAGGCTACCAAAAAATGAAAATATATTTATATTAAAATATACCTATTTTATAATGTTAAGAGAAAATGTAAATTATGAAATACCATGTAGAGAATAATATAATCAATGAAAAACTTTAAATATCTATGGAGATCGATATAGCGAGGAGTGTGTGTGTGTGTGTGTGTGTGTGTGTGTTGTGATTTTAAACGGATAATCTATAAGTTTTGTTACCGTTTTTGTTGAATTTAAGATTATATTTACTCTTTCTTTCTTTTTATAAGGCATGTGTTATTTTTACACTCTGAAAATAATTTAAGGGTATTCTGCGAAAGTAAATTTTGAAAGCTATTAGCTTTTCAAAGCAAAGTTACAGAGCAAAGAAACACATTTGAGCTTGTATTATCCATTTTTTCCCTAAATTACTTATTTAAGAAATCTCATTTAACTTAGATGGTTATAACAAACATGGTCTGAGAAACTCTCCCTTTGAAACTTTGACACCTCAGTTGTTTGGGTTGCAACCATTCATGCATTTCCGGAGGAACTAGTAATAACATGCATATGAGTAAATGCATTTTGATATTTTGTTTTTTCCCCTCACATGATCAACTATTATTATTCATAATTTTCTGTATAATTATTTTGTATTTTTAGCAAATGGTTCAGAAAAGAGGTATTTCTTTAAATCACAAATATTTTTATGAGAAGTTCAAACATTTTCTGGATTAAACTGTGTTTGGCTGGTGAACACTTACTTCAATTGGACATGGCAACTATGTACGGTTTGAAAACAACCACATTTTCTGAGTGTTTTCGTATCAGGCAACCACTGGCATTGGTTCTCTGGTCGGTCTTGATTTAATTCTTGATAAGACCTTCATTGTCTTTTTAAATCTATAATGGTTCTTGCACAAACAGACACTGCTAGAAAGGTAACCTAGTGGCCAAATGTTTTAACCTAGCTGAATGTACAAATGTCTACCACTAATTTTTTTTTTTTTTTTGCATAACAGCAGGTCTTGAACCTACATTTACCACTTTTTAAAAATGCCTTAACTGAGAATAATTCATCTCACCCATCTCAAATGTACAATTCTGTGTTATTTTGGTATGTTCACAGTTCTATAACTAACACGCAATTAATTTGAATGTTTCCAATCCCCAAAAGAAATCCCTTTGCCATTGGTAGTTACTCCACATCCACCCAAACTTCTCTGTAATATGGAAAGAACTTTTGAAAAAGTTGTTTCTTCTTCCTGATCTTAGGGAGAAAGCATTAAATCTTTCAAATTAAGCATGACATTAGCTTTGAGATTTTCACAAATATTCTTTATAAGGTTTAGGAAGTTCCCCTGTACTTCTAGTTATTGAGTGTTTTTATCACAAAGGTTTTGCATTATGTCAAATATATTTTCTGCATCTATTCAAATGATCATGTATTTCGTTTTTTAATTCTATTTACACAATTTATTATATTAATTCATTCTCAGATGTTGAACCAATCTTAGATTCATAAAATAAATCCCACTTGGTCATAATGTATAGTCCTGTTTATATATTACTGGATTAGATTGACATGTATTCTATTTAAAAAATTTGCATCTATATTCACAAGAGATAATGTTATGTAATTTTCTTTTCTTGCATTGTCATTTTGGTATTAGGATAATATTGACTTTATAGATTTGTAGACTAAGTGGGGAAGAAAGCTGGTCATTTGGACAGTATGTTGTAACAACTCTGAATACTTATCACCTGCTCTAGAGCTTTTTGTCAGTTGCTTTTTTGCTTATTTGTTTAGTAATTTTGGAATAATATTTCAGTGAAGACTATTTCCCTACGGGAAAATGTTGTCTATGATTTTGCAGCTCAGAGGACTTAAATTCTTGAACAGGCACACATACACCCTGGAACCCCTCATCCACGCGTGTTAGTGATTATAGTAGGGCTCTCTGACTGTCTCTTTCTTTCTTCTTCCTGTTCCACTTCTAACTGGACTGCATCTATTCTAAAATAAATGTGTTACTACGGGCTCTATGCCCTGAGGACAATTTTCAGAATCTTTCAATATTTTAAAAATGTTTTTTGGCAGTTGAGGTTATTTAATTAGGGAAGGGATGATAGACTTCTCCACTGCCATTCCTGAAGTATTTCCTTGCAGCATTTGAAAAAATTAATTAGGAAACACAGACAGCAAGGGGTGAATGTCTCATAATTTTTATATAATTGTACTATGGGTGAATTTAATTTATCTTAATGAAAGAAATAAAGTTATAATAATACAGAAATAGAGCTCAATAGTTCTATGCAGATGACTTACATAAGTACAAACACGATCCAATTATTGGTCGGGTAACTCAATAAACAGTTTAATAATAACACACACATATACATTCACACGCATATGCATATGTTACAGACATTTCATTGAAGAAATTATAATGGTATGTGTTTATTTTTGCCATCCATCATTTATATATGATTCCGGTGCCAAAACCCATATTTTGTATGTGGGTAATGATGGTTCTCTACTTTAGCAGACATGAGAATAACCTGGATAGCTTGTTAAAAATCAGATTAATAGTTCTCACCACTAGAGTTCTTGATTTGAGTAGGTGTGGCCAAGAATTTGCATTTAAGATTCACTTTGAGAACCACTATTCCAGGGAACCGCTCTTTTCTCTCACTCTTGGTCTCTGAGGCATATAATGACTCGGATCTGGCCAATATGAGCATCACGTTCTTGCTCCACAGTTAATGGAAACATAACTCAATAAGTTTTTTTTTTTTTTTTTTGCTCTACTGGGAGGAAAGCAAGTGTTCTTTCTCTGATGAATCCTCTAACACTAAGAATAATATTAGCCTAGAGCTGCTGAGACTGCTTGATAATGCAGCTGATACAACAAAAGGGAGAGCCACAGAATGAAATAAACCTGGTTTGATAACAAAGTTTGGGACCTTTGAACAACCAACATCTAAAAGCCAGGCCAGATCTAGACTTGAAGAGCCTTGTACAAAAGCACTTACTTCTATTTTTGTCCAAGCTATTTTAAGATAGATTTGCTTTTAAGCATAATATATATAATATATATGTTCTTAAACTAACCTAATAATTATCATTTTTTAAATATATTTTGAAAAGTATATGCAAGTGATTTTTACTGTTAGTGCTGCTATTGCTCTCATTAAAATGTTCACATTGTTTTCCATTTTCTCTTCCATTCTAGAGGTTCAAATAGAAATCAAATCAACATAATCAAGTTTTTTATTTTTCTAGTTCATTCTCATCATTTATATCATATGTACTTGAGAATTTACTCTATCCTGTATTGATTTCTTATCTTTTCTTAACACGTATTCCATGGGGAGACTTCTAAATAAATGGAAGCTAATGTAGTTGAAATAACTCATTTGATGATGCAATCAGATTATGTTAAAAAAAATGAGGCATTTCTCCAATTCATATTTATTTATCTATGTCTTTGAAATTGTCTATCAAATTAGATTTTAAAAAATTCCTCTGAAATGTGTTAAAAATTAAGTTAGCATATGCAAAATAATAAAAGTGGAATAAGGTTTTATTTATAAAGTAAGAGTTGCCTCAGGCCCACTGAAATTATTCAACCTATGTTATGAAAAATAGCAACAGACATACATATTGGAGGTAAAATAGTGGCACATTTTTGTGTTGCTTTAGATTGTAAATAACCAATGCATGCTAGATATTTCATATAAACAAGTGATATTACAACAGGATAAATAGCACTAAGAAAAAGCAAATCAGCAAATTTTATCATTCTCTTACATTTAACATTTCACAAATATTCTGTATAATATTATACACAGTTTTGTGTAAATTGACATGAGAAAAAATCTTTTTTAGGAACAAATATTAATGTGTATTTCCGTAGATTGAGAATTGGCATCATGTTTGTGCCTAGTAAGCAAATAATAAGATATATTATTTTTTATTTCTATTATACAATTCATCTTCTTCTAATTACTAAAACAATACCTAATTATTAGAACTGGCCATAGGGAGTTAAAGAACAAATTTATAGCCACAGAAAAGAAACAAACATAAGATGATGGTATTTATTTATTTGGAAAACTTTAAAAATAATTTATATAAATGACTTCATTTGATATAAGCAAAGACTGAAAAGTTTAGACTCTAAATAGTACATATGGTATGAAACAGCTTTAAGAGAAACATCCAGCAATAGAATTGTTTCCCCCTGGCTCAGGGCTCGCTCTTGTTCAAGTTTTTGCGGGTTTCTTATTTCTATTGTTTTGTTGTTGTTAATGTCTTGGATGTATTGAAGTCTGACTATACATTTGTATGAAATATATTCTATTTTAGAAAATATCAAGTGTGAACAAACTATAAAACAAATACTTTCTACTTCAGTAAATTCTAAGAAGTGATGTGGTGCATAGGATTAATTCATTTTATGTAAGCTTGAGCTTTGAGCTATCTCTAGTTTTCTCAAGTAGACGAGAAAGAAAAAAGGTAAAAGAGGTGAGATCTAGACATGATATAAGGGGAGAAGATTCACAATCTTTTCTTTGCTTCTGAATTTGGATAGGACTTTGGGTATGTTCTATGTCTAAGTTTTAATGAAGGAGATAAGAAACAACTAACATTTCTTCCAGCTATACAATTCCGCATTGTAATACGATGTGCTCACTTGAACTTTCTACAGCTTGTAAATTGTGAGCAGACGTTCAATTTCTGATAAACTATATCTTTACACAAATGGTGTCCCGACCCGCGGGACCTAGTTATTTGTGGGGACGAGGAGGATCCGACCTGAAAGAAAATGGGGGCGAGAGAAGAGCGAAGGCAAGACAATACTCTGATCAAGCCTTCAAATTTTATTGTGAGACGGGGGTAGATATACACCGGTGTTCAGGGGCGGAGTGGGCTATAGGATACTTGTAGGCAGGGGATTGGCCGCGTAGCAGGGGTGGCAATGAGTTACATTCTGATTGGTATATGATAATGGGGAAGGAGGGGGAGAGAAGAGTATCTTTTGGCGCGCGCGGGCTTGCAGCTAATCTCCAGGAAGTGAAGCAGGAACCTCATGAACCGTGGCCATCTTTTTGTCTTTGTGTGGCTCCCGACATCTCCTCCCTTTCTATTTATTTTAGAAAGGTGGGCCTTAATCGAGTGAGGGAATAGAGGCCTGGCTCCTCCAGCAGGGTAACATCCTGCAAATGCTCTCGGTATCTTTTGGGGAGGAGAGGCAGAGCTGAAAGCCAAATTGATCTTAACATATCAAGGCTTTATGTACATATGGATACCAACCTCTATGCAAGCCAGGCGTATTCTCAGGGAGGACCAGAGAGGTTCTAGAAAGAACCCTCCCTTGCAGTACTTTGTCTCGCACTCATCTCGATGCCCATACCCTCATATACTTAGGGGTATGCCTGGTTCTGGCGGACCAGCATATGAGCCATATTAAGTACAGCGCCAAAATCGATGGTACCACGGTCGAGGCGCCTGTAAAGTGAGAACTGGAGACCTGGAGCATTGGTTGGCTCGATGCAAGACTCTTCATCACAGGCTGTAAGTCTGTGATAATGAACAGCAACCGCTGGCTTGACGAGCTGGTCAACCTGCTCTCGAATAAAAACTGTCAGTTTTCTTAAGGCCCAGGGGCCAAGAGACACTAAAAGGAAGAATCCTGCCAAGGGTCCAAGGATGGTGGGGATCAGAGTAGTTAGCCAAGGGGTGGCAGAGGTCCAGTTTTTGTACCAGGCCTCATCTTTTTCTCTTTGTTTTTGCCTGGCCTCTAGGTTTTTCTTAACTTTATCGATGCTATCTTGTACTAATCCTGTTTTGTCTTTATAAAAGCAACATTCTTCTTTAAGAGCAGCGCAGAGGCCTCCTTCTTTCAAGAAGAGGAGGTCTAACCCTCGGCGATTTTGGAGCACTACCTCTGAGAGAGAGACAACAGATTCCTTCAGGCTGTCTAAACCCTCTTGCAGATTTTGTATGTCTTTATCAATAGCCTGACTAAGAGCATAATATTGTTGTTTAGAAGTAATTATGGAGGCAATGCCTGTTCCGGCCCCAGCTGCTCCCAATCCTAATAATACAGATAAGGTAATGGCGGTTACCGGCTCACGCTTAGTACGAGCAGAGCCCGAGTAATATGGAAGGAGGTCTTCGGTGGGATGTATGGAAATTTTGGGCATGAGCATGACTAAAACACAATATTCATTGTTAGATATTAGTAAGCGCGGGTTAACGGAGGGCGTTATGCCAAAGGAGCAAGCAAAATAAGTACCGTTGGGCGCGACAAGATATTCATAGGACAGCGGGGGTGAGAAGGAGCTGTTACAAATGGGTACTAGCTGAGGGGGTAGACGCAAGAGGGGGCTATGTATACAGAGGCCTATTCCCGAAAGCTGAGCCAACGTGAGACCCGGAGAGGTCTCTGAAAAACGGAAGGGATCTGACCAGCGAGTCTTGCTGGAGTCATTGGTAAGTATGAGGTCTGCTGAGGTATTGACTAAAACTGCTATCCCTTCGTAAAACGGGGGAACGGGGGAGAAACATAACCAGCACTCGCTATATCCAGTGGAGTTAAGGGATTCTGCAGTCACATTAGCCAGGCCTTTAAGGATTTCGCCTGTAGAGGGTAAAACCGGGGGGAGCAAAGCCTGGAAAACAGTACTAGCAGACAGGGGGGAAGGGTTAGAAGGTTTTGGGTCTTTTGTCTTAGGGGCAATAGGGCCAAGGATAACGTGCTTGTTGGCGTTTGGAATGGATCGAAGTAATTTGATTTAAAAGTGAGCCCAGGGTCAGTTCCTGAAATATAAAGCCTTAGCCCCCATTCATGTCCCCTGAGCCATCCATCAATAGGGGCCCTTTTTCCCTTGTCAGTAAAGGCAATGGAGAGCGGTGTACATCGTCCCCCTGTGGATTGGGTATTTTGACATTCGGGAGTGGGTACGGTTGAGTTACGCTTGGGATTCCAAGTCCTACTTACAGTTATATAATCCCAAGTGGAGCTAGGCTTCCAACTAGCGTCTCCCGTGGTCTCACACCCCCAGGAGCCACAGAAATAGGAGTCTCTGTATCCACATTTATAGTTAAGGGTTCGATCTCTATGAGCTCCAGGGCAAACATAAAACTCTGCTTCTCTGAGATAGGTTCTTTTTACGGCGGTATTACACCCAGGGGAACGGCTAGAGAGTGGGAGTATTGTCAAGGGGGGGAGCTTGGGAAGGGGGAGGTAAATGTCTGGGAGTCCCCAGGCCGCGGAAGCTCCGGCAGCCAGATCACAGAGATCAGGGGTAAGAACGGGCCAGGGGGGGTACTTGCTAATGTGGAGAAATTGAAGGCGACGTCTCCTGCTTCATTGGTGACTGTCCAGGTGAAATTGAGAATTTGATGGGTCCAAACGGGGCGAAGGGCCATGACGAGGATCAGTAGCGTGCATGTCTTCATTTTTGCCTCCTGAAAATAAACAAAAAGGGAAGGCTTCTCAGGGGTTAATATGCCCTGGATTGGAATTATTATTGTTTTTGCTTTTATTTGTGTCTAGGGGTTTAATGAGTCTATCTGGGAGCCATCGGGCATTTTGTACCTTAGCATCATATATACAAGCATGTCCTTTCCCCCATATGAGTACAGGGTCAGGCCCGTGCCATGTGTTGGTCATCGGATCTTTCCACATAGCCTGTGCATAGTTATCTGCCGTGGAGGGATGCCAAAGGCGATCAGCAGCGGTTTTACCCGCGGAGTCATGGGTAAGAAAATTGAGAACAAATAGTGCATGATTTAGGAGTGTCTTTGCATTACCTGTTTTCGGGTAGAGTGCTTCTCCCCCCGACTGAAGTTTGAATAACATGTTTTTAAGAGTTAAGTGGGCTCTTTCAACAATACCTTGGCCTTGGGGATTATAAGGAATTCCCGTTATGTGCTTAATACCTAACTGTGCACAGAACTGTTTAAAGCTAGAGCTGGCGTATCCAGGGCCATTGTCAGTTTTTAAAACTTTAGGTTGTGGCAGATATGCCAGGCATGAGAGAACATGGGTAATAACGTTTTTAGTTGCCTCTCCCGTTTGCAAGGATGCACATAGAAAACCACTGCAGGTGTCAATAGACACATGAATATATTTTAATTTACCAAAGGGAGGGTAATGAGTGACATCCATTTGCCATATCTCTCCTGGGACTAACCCCCGGGGGTTGATTCCGGTATGAGGCTCTGGGAGGAGAGTTAGGCATCCTTGACATTGCCGAACTATTTGGCGGGCCTGTTCTCGGGTGATTGAAAATTTGAGTCTAAGAGTGTGAGCATTGAGATGATGTAGTTCATGAGCCCGTTGGGCTGCAACCAAGGGTGAGTCTGACGTGACAGAGGCTACTAATTGAGTTGCCAGATCAACCCTGTCATTGCCTTTGGCAAGCGGCCCCGGAAGGCCAGAGTGAGCGCGTATGTGCCCGATGAAAAAAGGGGCACCGCGGTTTAGAATTAGTTTTTGTAATTTTGCGAATAGGGGGGAAGCATTTGTAGAGGGACGTATGTAAGGCACTGTCTCTAATAGGGGAACAGAGGTGGCTACATAGGCACTATCAGTGTAAAGGTTAAAGGGGGCATCTATTAAAAGCTCAAAAACCTTGATTATTGCAGTTAATTCAACAAGCTGTGCAGAGGAGAGGTCTGTCTGTATTCGAGTAATCTGCCCATTAATGCTGAAGCGGCTATACCGGAGGAGGACCCATCAGAGAACACCATTACGGCCCCAGCAATTGGTGTGGTTTTAGTCCTTTTGGGAAAGACAACCGGGGTCTTTTGAAGGAACTGGACTAATCTGTCCGCAGGGTAATGATTGTCTATTGTCCCCTGGAAGGAGGTGCAGCTGATTGCCCAATCATCATCATGTTGAATAAGCCATTGTAACTGAGACGTGTTGTATGGGAGGGTTATAACTTCAGGGTCTCTCCCGAACAACTTGAGGGCTGCCTCTCGGCCTAAACGTAAGAGGGCAGCAACTAATTGAGGATAGGTAGCTAAGACTCTAGGGGGGGAGGCTGGCAAATGAACCCAAAATAGTGGATGGTTTTGCCAAAGGACTCCTGTAGGGGAGAAGGGAGTGGGAAAAATGAGCAGCCACAAACTTAAATGTGGAGAGAAGTAGCTAATGGTCTGTTCAGAAATAGCCCGCTCTACAATGGTTAACGCCCTTTGTGCTTCTGGTGAAAGCGAGCGGGGGGAGGAGGGATCAGGATCTCCGCGTAGGACATCAAACAAGGGCTTTAACTCTCCGGTGGTCAGTTTTAAATAAGGTCTAAGCCAATTGATGTCTCCTAGCAGACGCTGAAAATCATTAAGAGTGTTTAAGGAGCTTCTCTTTAGCTGAATTTTTTGAGTGAGGATTTTATTAGAAAATAATTCAAAGCCTAAAAATAGTTGAGGGGGGTGGACCTGGACTTTTTCTGGGGAAATGTGTAGTCCTCGATCTCGGAGGGCAGTGACTAGTTGCTGACTGGCCGCATAGAGCTGTTGCTGGTCAGGACCGGCAAGAAGAATATCATCCATATAATGGATAATATACAAAGTGGGGAAGAGCAACCTAAAGGGGTCTATAGTCTGGGCTACAAATTTTTGGCAAAGAGTAGGGCTGTTGGCCATTCCTTGTGGGAGGACTCTCCATTGAAACCGAGGAGAAGGCCCTACACAATTGGTAATGGGTAAACTAAAGGCAAAACGTTTGCAATCATCAGGATGTAAAGGTATGGAGAAAAAGCAATCTTTTAGATCAATAACTAATTTGACATACCCTTTAGGGATGGCTATTGGAGAGGGAATTCCAGGTTGTAATGCGCCCATAGGGACCATAGTCTTATTGACCGCCCTGAGGTCTTGTAAGAGCCGCCATTTGCCTGATTTCTTTTGGATTACAAAGATTGGAGTGTTCCAAGGGGATGTAGAAGGTTCAATATGTCCAGCAGCCAGCTGTTCCTGCACTAACTCTATGGCTGCATTTAATTTTGTAGTAGTAAGGGGCCATTGATCGATCCAGACAGGAACATCACTTTTCCAAGTAATCTTGTCTGCTTGGAGTGCAGGAGGAGCAACGGCCCTTACAAAAAATGTTTTTCAAACCCTAAACCTGAGCGGTCTGTCTTAGGCGTAGCCAGTATTGGGCTGGGATCTCCCTGTTTTAGTTTGCCCAACCCTTGACCAGGGAGGTAACCTTGTGAAAGCATCTGCTGTGCTACAACTTCATTAGGGCTACACATGATGACCTTCATTTGGGAAAGGATATCTCTTCCCCAAAGATTTACCGGCAACCCAGGAACTACGAAAGGCTGAATGAATCCGGTATTTCCTACTTCATCTTCCCAGTTCAATAACTGTGAACTTTGTAAAGTGTTTCTTGACTGCCCAATTCCTTGCAAATGGGTCAAGGAGGCGTGTAAGGGCCAGCTGGGGGGCCATGAAGCCTGAGATATGACCGTAGAGTCGGCCCCCGAATCTAAAATCCCTCAAATAATTTTCCTTGGATCTTAAGTTTAAGGGTAGGGCGTTCTTTAGTAATAGCCTGGACCCAATATAAGTCTGAAGAACCTGGGGTAGAGGGGCCTCGCTTTTTATGGATAGCAGGGTAAGATGTACTTAAAGGGAGGGGGAGCGCCTGCGCAAGGCGCTGGCCTTTCATAATACTGACAGGGCACTGAGGGGCACTAGCAAGAATTTTTATTTCTCCAGTATAGTCATTGTCAACTAAGGAAGGGTGGACAATAAGGCCGTTTATCGTGGTGGAAGCTCGCCCTAAAATTAGAAAATAGGTATCTTTTGGAGGTGGGCCATAAATTCCTGTAGAAATAATTGTAACTCCCTCTTCAGGTGTTAATATTGTTGAGGAGGAGGCACAGAGGTCAAGTCCTGCACTCCCGGGTGTGGCCCGATAGAGGGCGGGAGTGCTACAGCTTGGCTGTTCCCCGAGGCCGGCTGGAATGGAATTGGCTGGGGGGCCCGGGGCTGGCCCCTCAGCCCGTTTCCCTGAAAGGGGGGGGTGAAAGGATTTGTGGTGCTGTAAAAAGGATTTGTTGGATTGCTACGGCACTCTTTGGCCCAGTGCCGCCCCTTATGGCAGCGAGGGCAAATGCCGGGGATTGACCCAACTCTAGGAGGAGGAGCCGTGGTAGGGCATTGGCGAGCGAAATGGCCTGGCTGTCCACATTTAAAGCAGTTACGCATAGGCGATGCGCCCCTGGGGAAGGGAGGAGGATAAGAAGCCGGGGGAGTCTGAACAGCGGCACCTACAGCTAAAAGGGCTTGAACTTTAGATGTAAAAGGATCAACATCTCTACACATTCTCAGCATTTCATCAAGAGTTTTGTCCCGAGTCTTACCTCGGAGGACTGCTCGACATGCCGAATTGGCGTTTTCATAGGCCAACTGTTTTACAATCTTATCATTGGCAGCCTCGGAACCAAGTGTTCTTTCGGCGGCCTCTAACAGCCTGCTAACAAATTCACTGTAATCTTCTTGCGAGCCTTGAGTAATCTTAGTTAGGGAGTATTAGCAGTCCCGGAAGCAGGGAGTGAAATCCAAGCGCCCAAGGCCGCATCTTTCACTTGAGATAAAAGACCAAGGGGGAGGCGCTGCTGCCTAGTTTCAGAGATATATCTGCCCTGTCCCGTAAGCTTATCAAAAGTCCAGGATGCTGTTGGGGAATGAGGGTCCTTTACATTGGCAGCAGCGATGGTCTGGCAGCGGTCAGCAAAATCTGCCTTCCAAGTTAAAAACTGACCACGGGTAAGCACAGCCTGGACTATACGCAGCCATTCACTTGGAAGTAAATGTCCTCCTCGAGACAGCGAATCAAGAACAGAAAGAGTAAAAGGGGCATTGGGGCCATAAGCTTTAACGGCCGCGTTCAGCTCTTTTAAGCTTTTGAAATGGATTTTATAAAATTCTCTAGGGCTATCAGCAGGCTCGGCCGGCTCCGGCTCAGTCTGCTCCTCCCTCTCACTTTCTATTTCCGGGGCTGCAGGGGCATCTTCGCCACCGCTCTCGATATCACCCTCCTCCGGACTATGTGTTGTGGAGGCGGGGTCAGAGCGGGCGGAGGCCCGGGTAAGAACAGGAAAGAGCAGTTTTTTAGGTTTTGTGGTTATAAGCGGTTTTCTAGAGGGACCCTTTTGCGAAGGTTGGGAAACAACCAATTTTTGGAGATGGCGGGTTATTCTTTGTTCTACTATCTGCGCTATGAGGTCTTCAGTACCGGTAGGGGGGCTAACCGGGAGCCGGAAGGGGGGGGGGGCCGGGGGCAAAAAGGCCGGGGCGCAAACATTGGGAGGCCGAATAGGGGGAGTGTAAGAAGGGAGATTAAGCGACGGGGCGGCAAGGGGCCAATCTGGGTTGTGATACCTGGCCGCTTCGCCTTCCAGTTCGGCCGCGTCTCCCGGATCCAAAGGCTCGCCATTTTGGCCCTTGGACAGGACCGGAAAAACCTTTTGTGTATCAACAAGGTCCGAATCTCGAGGGAGAGGCGGATAAATGCAACATTTGGGAGGGGCATCAGGGAGGGCATTGAGCAAAGATGGCGTCGGGCTGGGGGAGGGGGACTTAGCTGATTTTGGAGCAGGGGGATCGCCCGAAAGAGACGACCTTGAGGCTGCCCGAGATAGAGGGCGAAGGCAATATTCTGCTACTGACAAGAGTTGGCGTTTATCAGGGTCAGTAGTTTCAACAATATCTCTGATAAGACCCCAGTAAGAAATACCGAAACAGGAACAGAATCGGGACCGTTTTTGATAAGATAATCATTTAAATCTCTACCTACTTTCTGCCATTTTTTAGGGTGAATTTCGGGGCCATTAACAATAAACCACGGACAGACTTCATCAACAAAAATAAAAAACTTTACCAAGTCTTTCTTTTTAACTCGAACTCCTCTCTCCCTAAGTGAACTTTTTAGGTCTCTTATGAAGACCGCTTCTTTACTTAATCTAGTTCCCATTTTCTTGTAAGGCGGCCGGTACTCACCAGGGACGACGACCTCCGTGAGCGGCGAAAGGCGTCTCCTATTGCATCAAAAAAGGGGTCTGGCCAGACGATATCTTACTCGGGGGTCCGCCTGCGAAGGATCCGAGCCTCGAGCCCCACGTTGGGCGCCACTTGTCCCGACCCGCGGGACCTAGTTATTTGTGGGGACGAGGAGGATCCGACCTGAAAGAAAATGGGGGCGAGAGAAGAGCGAAGGCAAGACAATACTCTGATCAAGCCTTCAAATTTTATTGTGAGACAGGGGTATATATACACTGGTGTTCAGGGGCGGAGTGGGCTATAGGATACATGTAGGCAGGGGATTGGCCGCGTAGCAGGGGTGGCAATAAGCTACATTCTGATTGGTATATGATAATGGGGAAGGAGGGGGAGAGAAGAGTATCTTTTGGCGCGCGCGGGCTTGCAGCTAATCTCCAGGAAGTGAAGCAGGAACCTCATGAACCGTGGCCATCTTTTTGTCTTTGTGTGGCTCCCGACAAAATGGTAAAGTGTTTCTGTGGGAGAAATGAATATCTATTAGTTTCTAATGTTTTATTTCTCTTTTTATCTTTTTCTCTGTTTCAATGTTATCAGGATTAAGGCCTAGGCATCCATGAAACAAAGGCACTGCCTAGAGACGAAATTCTATCAAAGACTTTCTATCTTTTTCTCCATTTGTATAATGGAATATATTCTCTTATTCGATATTGCCATTAAAAAATGATGATGCTTGTTTCCCATTAATATTAAATTTATGAAATCAAGACAAAATATTTGGTAAATTAAATGTTTTCATATATCACTATTTTGGCAGAATAATATTGAAAAAGCATGATTTTGTGAGGAACATTTAAAGATATTGCAATGGACATTAAGTAGTTTCATTTTTATTGATAAGCTTTGGTATTTTATTAGAAATATGTATAATATACACTTCAGTCTTTATGCTTTAAAATGTTTTATGCTATTGAGACATTTTTAGCATAATAAATGATGCACAATTTCAAAGTTTTATCATATTTCTTCCTTTTCAATTCATACATCTTCTAATAAATGTATCATAATAATCTTTAAGTATATTAATAACAAAATAACCCAGTCATTAACAGCATAAACATAATTCCTTAATAATGCATGCTTTGCTTCTATAATAGGAATTTGGTCAGGAAACAAGATTTAAACTTCATTTCAATACAATGTTCTCCTGACATATGCAAATTAAATTTCTTACTTGAGAAGCGGAAAGTATCATGTTAACTATTAGAAATTATAATCAACTTGTATTTTTAGAAAGGTATTTGTCTCTGAGCAAATTAATTTATAGACGATAACAAATTAACTTCTTGCTGAGATGATTTTTTGGTTAAATAGATGCATTAGAACAGTAAGATAATTAGTATTGTAGCACTAACTACAATCTGTATAAAAGTAGTGTTAATTTAGATATTGGTGACTAATAACTGTGTGTGCAAATATTCTATTATTATTTCACATCCCCTTTCTGTGAAAGATTGTCCTACTATCTAGTCAATGTGCTAATAAGATGATTTTAATTGGCAAAAAATAATTTTGAGAACCTAGTTCCAAACCTAGAATTTGGTCTGTTCTAGATGATGCTTCTTAATTTAAGAGCTAATTCATTCAGATTTCGCTCTTTTAGGTAGTGATAACTGTGATCTCCCCCAAATTCATTAAATGTACATTTTCTTGTTTTAACCTTAAAAACCACTTTTGTTAAAAAAGAGAAAATACTTATAAACCACCTTTAATCAACAAAAATATCATTTTAAATAATACGTGCATTCAGAGGATGAATAAAAGCAGAAATGACACCTGACTGTTTGCAAATATCCTGCACTATTTCTTATTAACTTTCTTCTCTTACTTCTGTCCTAATCTTTTTATAATTAGTAACATGTTATATGCATTATAAAAATATAGACATATGAATGTACAAATTAACACACTTATGTAATTGTATTCTATAGAAATTTAGTGTTTCATGCATCACAAAAGATATAGCCAAAGTTACATTCTTTTTGCATATCTTAAATGCGAGTTCATTGATATGTTCCTGTAGATTATCTTTCTATTATATTCTTACCTCATGTCTTGGGAGGGACGTTTAATGTGAAATGGTTCCAAAAGAGAAAAGCAAAAGAAATGAATATCATAAAAAATATACATTTTAATCACAGGTTTGAACGGCTTTGAGTAAGAGCGCCAATGCAATAAATACAGAAGCATGTTTGTTAAATCGAACCGCAATTATTAAATATGACTCCAAAGCATAAACTACTTGGGACCCGTATAGGCAGGAAACAAATGCTAAACATTGTATGAAATCATCATGGATGTAACATAAATCATGTAACCATTATCGTGTCTGTGTGCATTTATTTTGTTTGCTTCATCTTTTATTACTATAATAATAATGAAAAGGCGCGTTATTGTATTATTATAACATAAATGATGATAAAAATGCAAATTAGAGCATTGAGGTACAATTGATCACTTCTTCAGTTGTCAGTGTGTGTATGTGCATATATATGTGTGTGTGTTATTTAATAATAGTGCATAATGTTGGCAGAGACTAGAGCAGTACATGTGGTTTGTCCAATTTATGAGATTGAGAATTGATATTCATTTTGCAGGTCAAATTTCAAATATGAATGAAAATAATTTTAAATTTGTCACGGATTTGCTTCACATATTCTACTCCTAAATATTTATCCTAAAGATATTTTGTTTTAAAAAAGAGTGTCTATTGTATACAAATGATGATTTATTTAGAATAAATTGTAAGAGAGATGGAAATGACCAAGACACTAATATTATAATATTGATTAAATTATAAATATTTTATATCTCTAGAATGTAACAGTGCAATTTTTAAAAAGAAGACAAAGATATATGGATGATGACATAAAATTATGTCTGTTACATTATATTGTTGAGGAAAAGGTTACTAACCTTCAGATACATTATCTTTGTTTTATTTTACTATATTTATGCATATGCTTAAATAAGTATGTGTATATACATACACATACTTATTATACTTTACATCTCTTCATACAATTATTTGATATGGGTATAAATTATTGCAGTGTAGGAGGATTATGAGTAATCCTTACATGTAGTTTTTTTCTCTTCTTTTTCTAAGTATTATAAAACATATATAGTCAGTATGTTCAATATATAAAATTATTAAAAGGTGAAAGCCAGTAACATATTATATATATATATGACCTCCGTACGATTCATTTTTTTTTGTAAAGAGATATGACAATACATACCAAGAGTCTTAACAAATATTCTTAATTTTGACCTTTAATTCCTCTTTTGAAATTAGGGTGAGGAAATAAAAAATAAGAGAAAATCTAGTTATAAACTTGCACATTATTGTATTTATTACACTAAAAAAGAATAAACTGGTTACCTGGATGGAAAATAAACTTAAACATGTTTGAAACCCACATTCATTCATTCACTGAAAAATAGCTCCAAAGAAATGTATCAGAATGCTTCTGATGTGTGCTAGTTTGTTTCCTAATTAGATTTTACAATTCTCAAATTTTCCGTGATGGTTTTTGTTGTTGTGGATTCTCCTTTTATAAAATAAGAAACAAACAAAAAATGGTGCCCTGAAGTGTTCCAGTCCAAATATTTAAACATCTTTTAGTGAAATCATTTCTGTTTTATGAAATCATTTCCTAATGAGAGAGAGAGAGGCCATTTTTACTTGACTCAACTGACCCAGGGCTGGATTTAGCTGCTTCATTAATTGATTTCCACAGTTACTCTCTCACGGTATCAAACATCTGTCTTGACTCTCTAATTCAGTTTGATTTCTGGGCTGCATCTATACATTATTACTATTTGCAGTGTTACACTTCACCAAACTGAATGATCTAATGTGTTTTTCTTTAGTGTCAAAGAGGGCCTTACAAACAAACAGGAGGGAGTAGAAAACTTGGAATTCCTTTGAATCTTGCTATTTTCAGCCCTCCATGCCTCATACTTTTCAAGCCTTTATAATGTCAAAGTTAGAGCGTAACCTAAACGTTTTACTTAATTATTTGTAAATTTCCTGATGAACAAAATCCTTGTTTTATTCAGATATTTTCTCCCAGAAGAAACTTAGAAATTTAGAAATGCATATTTTATTATACTTTTTTCCCACCATTTTTTCTCTTATATGCTAGAAAGAAAAATAAACCATTTAAATAAAAACAATCCCTGATACCCAAGAAGGTGGCATAATGAATTGGCATCTCTTTGGGAAATGAATGTCTGCAGCACATCTTGCCCTCCCAAATGAAGATGGCAGATGAAGACAGAAACGAAACGAAAACACGAAAGCAGAAACGTTAACGCTGTTGCTGTCTCACTTCAACTGGCTTAGGGTGGCCCTTCATTAAGCCGTTTCAATAATGAGTCTTGGCGCGAACCTTAGTGGACGTAAAGCTAAAGGGTTGCAGGAGGAGATGTGTAGCGGAAGGGACACAGATTCGGGATAATACACATACAAGATGGCCAGGTGGTCCAAACACTGATCTAATGAAGTAGATTCAGAGCTCAGAATGTGATGCGGGGCAAGCATAGTGTATGCCATTGAATCTAGCGTCATGTTCAAGTCTAATTCATGTGAATCTTAAAGCTCTAGGTACTTAGACCTGGATTATATTTATTTTAACATATCATTTTTTTCATACACAGATATTTATATGAAAAAGTTTTTAAGTGAAACCGATATCTTTTTATTATCCTTGATATAATAGATTTTATTTAATATCATGTAATTATGTTCTCATTCGAAACCAACTGGAAGAATACGATTAGGAATAGAAGTGTAAATATTTGAAACTGTGTATAATATTATGTTTTACTTTCTGAAATATATGGTTTGTGAGGGCAGGATTGCCTCTCTGTCTGTTTAATAAAAAAAAAAAAAATGTACTACCCTGGAAGAATCCCCGGGACATAGTACGTGCTCAACAAATATTGTCAGTGAAGGAAAGTAGAGATCACATTGGTTTATTATTTTAATGTTTATTCCAAAATTTTCCTAATTTGCTCAGGTTATTTTCTGTTTTTTTTTTTTCATAAATATTTATAAATAACCACATTAAACCAGGCACAATACTATTTCAATAATCACCACATTTTTGCATTCATTATTTTTACACTTGCATTCTGTTGTGTATTTGCCTGCTTTCGGAATACCAGAACCAGTGCAGCACGATGGGAAAACATTCCTGGAGCTAACAGGTGGGAAGTGCTAGATTCAAACCCCAGTTCCCTTGCTTCATAGCTATGTGACCTTCAGCAAGCTCCACAACCTTTCCCTTCTTCAGTGTCCCTAACTTCAAAATGCAATAATAATTTTAACTCATACAATTTGTGATGATTCAATAAAAACTAGTAAAGCACGAAAAACAGGACATCGCGCAAGGTTAATATTCAGTGCATGTTAGCAATTATTGCCACTTGTGAAAATCATGTTTTGCTGAAACACTTTATTCCTATATATTAATATCCAGTGCTTTTGCATGCTTCCTTTTATTTTCCCTTCGCTATGTTTTATGCCCTAAATTTTCAAATTTTGTATTATCCTTGCCCTAGCACTTATAAATGTCCAATCTTGAAAAATTACTTAACCTTAGATTTACTATCTCATCACTAAAATGAGGTTAATAACAGTACTTGCTTCAATATTTACTTTAGTGTGTTCAGTAGTAAGATACAAAAATTTAATACATCTAGTTTGTAATTCGTGTTCAATAATTTTTAGCTTTAAAATTATTATCCTTGTTTTTAAAGTTATTGTATGCTCAAAATGAACCCTAGGTGTAAGGCTAAAAAGGTGATAATACCCTTAAGCTACTACCATTCATATTTTATTTAGTTTTTACTTCACTGCCATGTAGCAAAATCTCTCCCAAAATAATCCACACTTCATCTCCAAATGGTTTTCTCTCTCTCACTAGTACTCTTCAATTTGTTGCTTTCTCTTGGCACTCCTTCAGTGTATTCCATTACAATTATCTAAATTAAATCTTGTCTTGTATTGCTGTTTTCCCGTTTCTCACTTTTCATCGCTGTGAAACTTTTCTCCACTTTCCACTGAGTTTGCAGGTTATTTTGAAAATATAGCTGTAGCTCTGATAAATGCACACTGTTCCTTCTGATGATCAAACACAGTGATAGAACATGCTCTGAATTCAACTTGACCCGTTTAATTATAACATTCTCTTTCTATATTTTCAATGATTTATTTGTGTAATTTATATGATCAGGAGTAGTAGTAGTACTGATAAAAACAAAACCTGAAAGAATGTGGACCTTAGAAACTATAAAGATTGCTTAACTGTTCTTTTCTTGCGTTTCTCTGAGCCCAACTGTCTGAAAAAAAAAATGGGTCCAAATATTGTTGCGAACATTCTGTGAATATTCTATTTTTTGCGATGAAGAAAAACCAAGAGAGCATATTTACAATTATTTTCTTTAATCCTCCCCAACATTCATACCTTTAATTAATTTCATGGATTTCTATGAGGGCAGTTTGTGCACATTTGTCACTGGGATTATATCTAAATGTGCGGGATATGTACATATATATCTGTATGTATGTTATACATATATATATGTATGTTATATATATACACATATATATATATATACATCTAGTTTGTAATTCATATATATATACATATATAACATATGTATATGTTTTCAGTTTGGGGTTTTTAAAAGACACATTTATATAAGTATTTCTTAGTAATGTATTAAAATCTATACAATGTGCCTTCAGGGGAAAAATTATGATTTTTTTAGTTGTCTCACTAGAATTTTAATATTGTACTCTTGGGGAGATTACTACATCCAAGTTTATGCTTTCATGATAATACATTAAATCCCTGCTTTTAAAACTACCAAATGAGAATTTTGATAAATAAAAAAATATGGACATATAAAAATATTTTCCATTTAACTGTGCTAATTACAGAGCTTTGTCTTTATGAGCTTAAGAGGAATTAGTTGAGGATTGCAGAGTTCCTGGGTTGCCATTTTAAAAAATGGTGAGTTATATAATTATCTAAGAAATTTGAATTATCTAATATTAACTTGATAATTAAGTAGTTCTGGGGAAATATTGTATTCTGTGTGTTTAATTATATTACTGTTTCCAACATTAATACTAAGAAATATGCATTTAGAGAATATGATGTGATACTCTTTAGAGAACATATTTAAAAATAAAATAAAACTTATTTTGGTTAATCACATTTCCATTAAGGGGATAAAACTAGTTTTAAAAAATAAATGCAATTACTTTATCGGTAGTGAGCAATTTTGTAATGATCATATTTTGAACTTTTTATTAAAGTGATTAGAAGTATATCTATTGAGAATTATATCTACTTAGTGAATTAAAATACTTATGAAGTAGCCTGTATTAGGTAAGGACATTTCTTTGACCTTTAAATCTATTTGTATGTTATTAATCTTGTAACAAATAGTGTGGTCAAACAGAAATTATAAAGCTTAACTCACATACTGAGGCCTGAGATCTCTGAATGGGGCAGAGGGACTTTACCTCTTATGGACACTGAGCTAAGTTTAGAAGTGTCTCCCTGGAACAAGATTTCTATGCATTCCTCTGTTAAACGGAATGGGACATATCTTGACTGAAATGTTTCCCTGTCAAAGTGAATTGTCCTCCTTCGTGTCTTTTGCATATTGAGTGCCCTTGTTACATATATTTTTTTTCCTGATAAACTATTAAGTTGAAGACCTGAGCTCCTGACTTGGTCACTAGCTACCTCTTTAGTATATGACACCCCCATCAAGCAAACCTACAAGGGAGTCCCTTTGCACAGCGACATACCCATCTGACGGCAATGCTGTGCGATCGGTGTGCAGCTTGAAACATCGAAAATATGTCACTGGACCACGCAGCTCTGACTGTTGAGTCTCGGAGCAATTTTAATTTTTTTCAAAGAAGGACGCAGATATGAAAGGGATATAGAGCATTTCTTATTTCTAATATTATATCACAAATTAATAATACAAAACTCAGAGTTCAATATAAAAATAGTGACATTTGAAAATTGATCTATACTCCATTAACATTTATTTATTACAAAGAAATGAATATAGTGTCAGAGGCTAGAATTCATTATTATATGAAATGACCCACTTTTCATCTGCTTAAGGAAAAATAACTGTTTTATATTTTTAATGATGCTATAAATAGTTTAGGCTTGTATTTTTAAATATCGCTATAAATCTTTTTGGATATGCCTCAGTAGCTTTAAAAAAAAACAGTTAATTCTTGTTGTCAGTGCTGTTTACAAAATTTCATTGAAAGAGCAGAAAAATCTCCACAAAATTGAAAACCTTACTACAAATACTGAATTGATGTAAAAGACTGAATTTTATACATGTAAAAAAAAGTCACAAAATGTAGATTCTGACATTTATTGTCCTGGCCCCCTTTTTTCAAATAATCAAATGTGCTTCAGCAAATCTAAGATCTATACACATAGAATTTAAAGCCATGCAAGTTCTCATTTATGTAAGTGTATATTCAATATGTGTAATTTTAACCTAGTACATTAATTTTAGCAATCAATGTATAGAGCATCTAGTCTTACTTACTGAGTTAAGTGTATGATTGTTCACATCTTTTTGTATGTTTGTTTGGATGATAAAGATAAATGACCCTAAATTCCCAAATCTGAGCTCTTAAGCATTTAGATAACATTTAATTTGCTGGAGACTTTCCAATAGTACTGTATTTACAGGGGATTTGTAAAGATGTATAGTTTTAAGGTAGTGATATGCTTAAAATTATGCCTAGAAGATCCTAAGAGAAGTACAGATTTAAAGTAATTAAAATTGCATTCATATGCAGAGAAGATGCTTTCCTTACTTTATAAAACCCTCATTGTATGGAACAATCAAGGACTTGTAAAATTTCTTAACTATATGGCTTTGTGGGAGTGGGGGTGGTGGAGGCAGGGAGCAGGTGAAAATAAACCAGGATAATCTTCTTTTCTTCAATTCCATACCTTTCCAGAATTATACATCATATATAAATATTACTCATCCTCTCATTTATGCTTTGTAAACGTCCTGTCTCTTAAGCATGAATGAGAAGGAATGAAGGCAAGCAAATACTGGTGAGTTTTCAGAAAAGGAAATCCGATTTCTGATTGTCAATGAAAAACTATACCAGATAAGTTAAAAAAGGCAAGACTTTATCCAATACTTTTACAGTAGGAATCAAGACTTTTATAACAAGGGGGAGAGATTGAATTCAACTCTGCCAAAACGAAAGGCAGTGGAGTTATTAATTGGTGTCACGTGAGCAAGACAAACCCACTGAAGAACAACCACTTGGAGGTGAGGTCTGTCAACTTGATTAGGCCCTGTGTGTCTGCTGATTGGCGCTTCTTGGATTTAGGCTCCTACCTTCTCACAGAGACTGGGCTAGGGACACTGTGTGTCTGCCTTAATGGTTCCATTATAAAAGGATGGTCCTTGAGAAGGACATTCCTGGGTGGTAAAAGTGGCAAGAGGCTGGGAGAAGATTTATATCTCAAAGGGGCAGAGAATGTTTGTACAATTGCAAATTTTCCAAAGTAAATACTCTAAGGAAAAGGAGATCAGAGGTTTATAACCCGAATAAATTTTGTTTAAAATTTAGTCAAACTAAGAGAAACAGTGAGGTCGCTTGGTTAGATGTAGGTCCATCTGCTTTCTGAGAGAGAATGTTGTAGCAGAGTTCTTAAGCCTTCCTTGGAATATTTTCCTTCTCCAAAGCACTTCTACTAAGCATTTTAGTGGTTAAAGACACATTTGAATTAAAATGTTCTCCATTAAAATGTAAATACCGTAGTGGAAATCAAGCTTGCTCACAGATTAGTACTGTGAAAGATTTACATGGGATAATCAGATTGCTTTCCTTTGGGCTGAGAAACGTGCCCTGGGAATTAGTATTTTGATTGGATGTTAAGAAGTGAGAAGGATTGATAATTGTTCTATGAGATAAACTTGGAGAAGATAGACCCAGTAGGATGTTCCTACCAGGGACTAAGAAATTGTATTTGGACAGAACGAACTTAACTCGCTTTTATATTTTGCACTGGCCTGTAGAACTAACAACTGTCATAGTCGTTATAGAAACTCATCCTTCTATTACTTATGTACCTTTCAAAGAAGATTAAAAATATGGGTTTGTAGTTTACAAACTCATCCACATAAGAGTGGGAGCAATTTTCATATATTCTGCATGTAATTATCTCATGCTTAGTGTTCCGAACATAGACAAGAGCAGAATCCAATAGATCACATTTAAAGAACTAAAGCATGTGAAAGGAATGTAAAATCAGCGAAGTAGTTTCAGTGACTAGACAACTTTCTGTAAAGGGTCAGAGAGCAAATATTTCAGGCTTTGCAGACCATAAGTTTTCTGTATCAATGCCTCAGCTCTACCTATATATACAGTTATATGTGGCCTGATGGAGTAGTTCTGAGAAATGAGTCGTTAGATGATATCATCGTCGCGTGACCATCAAAGAGCACACTAACCCAATCTTAGATGGTATAGCCTACTACACACCTAGGCCTTACAGTAGAATCATATAGACCACGGCATGTATTTGGTCTGTCGTTTAGTTGGTATGTGACTGTGTAGCTGAAAGCAGCCTTAGGCAATAGCATAGAGAGTACAGGAATGAATACCTATGGTTGCGTTTCGATGTGATTTTATTTACAAAAACAGACAACCCTGGGCCCGATTTGGTCCACGGGCGTAGTTTGCCACGCCCAGAACTATAGGAACAGTTGCTGATGTCAAGAAGCCTCTCCTACACTCGACTCCTTTATAGCCTACCTGAGTTAATGCTCTACTTGCAAACGTGGTGATGTGCTGAGTGTAAAAACAGGAGGCCGAGGACTAAGAATTTGTCAATAAACTTGGAAGTGACAAGAAAAAGAAAGGCTCTCTTGACAGAAATGCCTTTAGAGTTGAAAAGGCCAATTCATTAGCTGATTAGAGCTTGACACGCTGGAGTATAGCTGACTCTTTTTTTGTAATTTTCTGTTCATCAATCTTGAGAAGCTTTTGACCTGTGCATTAGAAAGGAGATTCCCAGGCTCACAGCTGACAGGACTGACTAAATGTGACGCTTTCTCCATTGTAAATGAAGAAGTTGGCGTTCCAGCATAAACAAAGGTGTCCTGTGATTTTGATGAGTTCAGTAAATCCCCAGTAGCCTAATTAATTCTGGATGAGTTGTTAAATTTGTTTCTGGATTTGCATAGCTGAGGCCCAGTCTTCAGACACTGTGAAGAGCTGCCAAAATGAACAGCCCGTTGTTCAATCCCTCATCTTTCACGTCTCTTTGCTGTACCGTATGAGAGAGACACTAACTCTGTAAAACTTCATAGCGAAGGTAAACGCTCTGGGATCCCAGATTCAGTTTTATCGGTAAGAGCAGTGTGTTACTGGCAAGTAGCAATCTCCTTTTTCAGGATTGTTTTAATTAGGCAAACGATAGTAAAGTCTTTTTCAGTCTGAAATGTTTCAATTCTATTACACTGCACCGAGGGAACAGTTCATTCGTTTGGCTCTGTGTGACTGATGGTAATCTTAAAAATAGTGCAAATTTTTCAACTTATTAAAAACAGAGCAAATAAGGTGTCATTCGATTGACTCCTACATTAACATCCTGGGTTTCCTTGCAAGAAGTTGAAGGAATGAACACAGGTTAACATTTTTCCTTATAGCTGTAATAGCTTTTTAACACACCGCTGAACACGCTGTTAACATACAGGAAATGGGTATTGATTAGCTGATTGCTTTCCCCTGACTGACAAATGAGGATTCACAGCAAACTCTGTGTTAGATTCTTTCCTTCATGGGTCTATGTAATTTCTCTTCCCAATTTACTACATTGAATTCCATTTATAAGTGATGATACTAGAACTTTTAAAAAATTATTAAAGATAGTAATTTAATTCAGTATTTCATGTATTCAGTAATTCGGGCATTTAGAGTATATATCATTTTTCCCCCATTATATGTGGTATTTATATTAACAATTCATACAGGAAAAAGATTCTTGATTACCTCAACATTTCATTGATATTTTTCATGATTTTTTTGTAAGTAGAAGAGTATTACTATGTTCCATAGGCTTTTTTTAGCAGCATATGTGAGTAAAGTACAACCTCGAGGACACTTAGTTTATGTGTAAGAGTAGAACCAAAGTAGAGCATAACATCTATGAGTCACGAGCCTAGGTTTTCCCTCCCGTGCTTCAGTAATACCTACAAAAAATTAAACCAATGTGATTTTACATAAACAGTGCCTTTCTCAAAGTAGTCATAATGTTACATTCCTAAACATGGTGAAATGGTGTCTCTCTAACCCACAAATACTTCAGTAGCTCAGCACTATTAATGAAAACTACAGCATAATCAGAAGTTACTAAAGGCTAGGCACAGTAATAAATATTTCAAAGCATCGCATCTTGTCTTCACAATAGTGTTTAAAGTTAGGCACCAATTTTATTTTAAAAATGAAAAAATTAGGAATCATAAAGGATAAATAACTTCTCAAAAGTTTTCCAAATAGTGTGCACTAGTCATCCAGTTATCAAACTATCAGATGAAACAGGCATCAAAGACATTTCTCAAATCTGGGTTTTGTTGATAATATACTTCAGGCTTTTTATCTTTTATGCTATTGAGACTTCATTGTCAGTAGCATGTTTCTTTAATTTTTTAGGTGATTGCTCTAAAAGATTTTCAAAAATAAGATGATTTTTCTCTTCTGACCAATTGTGGTCAAGGACCTGAACTGCCTTTGCATAAGCCATCCTCAGTATGTTGTTGAAGGTTCCTGTCTGATGATAAGATGTCTGGTGATGCTTCAGTCATATCTCCTTCACGTAACAGCATCAGAAATGGGAAAAAAAAAAATCGTAATCCTAGGGTAGTTCTTAAGATTAAATGAATGAAATACTTAGAACAATGCCTAAAAAATAGTAAGTGCTGAGAAATTCTGACAACTATTCTCTTTTGCTTTAGTCTTACAAGGGACAACTCATTTGAAAAGAGATTTTAAACTTGGCATAATATACTTTGAAATATCAATGCCTTAGTATTCCAACCTGTACACCTAGAATGTTAAAATCACCCAGTTGTAAGTATCTTTGAAATTTTCTAAATCACAAAGTTAAAATTAACTTGATTACTTACGGTGGCCACTCAGTTCTCTCTGTTGGATGCAATTTTCACAAGGTCTGATGTCAAATGGAAACTATTCTTTATAAAAAAGAATTATTTTTCAGTTAATAGTGTCATACATATCACTGAGTGAATAGACTCATTCTTCACATATTTCAGTTTAAAATTCAAATGTAGATAAATTATTTGAAAGAAAGAAATTAAATAAAATTGAACAGAAAGGTGAATGTTAATTGTATTAATTTCATAAGAGCACAGAAGGAATATCAAAGTCATGAATAAAAAAAAGAAAAGAAAGAAAATGAGACTTACTATTGTTAACATATTGAATTAGTTGAAGTAGTCTCAAAATATAGCTCTGTCTACAATACTGTATTGTCATTATTACAGTTATAAAGAGAAAAAACAAAATTCTAATTTTTCACAAGAACCTTTGCTTCATTGTTTTACAGAAAATCTTTTATTGAATTTTGTTGTCTTTTTAAATTAAATTTTTTGAGATAACAATGATTAACAAATTATATGGGTTTTAAGTGTGCAATTCTATAATACATCATCCATATATTGCATTGTGTGTAAGATGTGGTACGTATATAAATGAAAAGATGAAATATTGCTATTTGCAACAACATAACGTTTTTTAAAAATATTTTTCCATAACTTCTAAATTTAACCAGTGACATAAGAAAAAATTAGCTTTTTGTTTTAGCTGCTAAATATTTTTTATTTATATTTGTCATTGTAATTCCTCTCATTTCTTTTAGAACTTGTGACAGAAATAATTCCATTGTCACTTTTATTCTCAGAATTTTCCCTTCTACCAGCTTCTTTTCTTCAAGATAAACTCAGGATTCCTTTATTCTTTATCGGATTTTTCTCTCCTCATTTAGATTTCTCCTTTTTAAAAATTCTCTACCCAATATATTAAAGTATGCGTTGCTACATCACTATTTCTTGATAACACCTAAACACTCTGCTTTCTCTACATCATCTCTAGGCTTCTGCAAAGCATAAGGATAACTTGGTCCTTGGGAACATGAGCTGGCAGGACATTAGTCTAGAGAAGGCTTAATTTACCAATGAAGAAAAATTTATATATGAATTTACACTCTTGTTTTAGGTATATAAGGATGTATGTTGCTTCATATTCTTCTGGATACTTGCTATCAACAGATTTGGTACTTCATGCCAGTCTGAAAGATTTGGCTTAAATTTGCATCTTCTTGATGATGCATATGGTTGAGCACTTTTTCCAATTTTTCTTAGCCATATGGATTAACTAATTCATGGGCAACTGTTCAAGTCTTCTGTTGATGGTTCTTTGAAGTTGTTTCTCTTTTCCTTATTGATTTTTAGGAGATCGTCATTAATTCTCCATATGAGGTCTTTATTGTTTTGTAAATGGCAAGTATATTTTCCCGCTTGGTGGCTTGCATTTAGGTTTCTTTAATAGTATGTTTTGTGGAGGAGACAATCTATATTGTAATGTAGTCAAACTTATAAATCATTTCCCTTATGGTGAATTGCTTTGTGCCTTGCTTAAGAAATCTGTCTATACCACAGGTTTATAATGATACTCTCTTATCTCATCAGGTGCTTTGGGAGTATCAAAGCTTAATGTTAACCTTTAACATCATATTTCAATAACTTCTTAGTTCATCTTTCCTTCTTGCATCTTTGAATTTTCATCTAGGATCATGTTCCTTCTGACTGAAGAATATTCTTTATAATTTACCTTGACAAGTTTATTAGAGGTGAAGTTTCTGTTTCTTTTTAACGTCTTTAATTTTTATGTATGTATATAAAATTCTAAGATTGATTTTATTTTTTTTCCAGCACTTCCACCAGCTTCTTGTTTCTGTTTTTTGCTGATATCAGTTACCTAAGTGTCCCTAATGTGAAGGCTATCTGTATTTTTTTTTTATTTACATAGTTTTAAGATTTATCTTTGTCTTTAATTTTCTTCAATTTCACTGTTAAGTGTCTAGGTGTGGATTATTCTAGTTTTTCAATTGCTTTGCTTGAAATTTAATGAGTTTCTTTAAGCTATTGCTGGTTTCTTTCAATTTAAGGAAAATTCTTAGCTACTGTTTCTGCACATATAGCCTCTGCCCATTTTCTTTATTCTTAACTTCTGAGATTGCAAATAAACCTATTTTTGTGTTTTCAAATCTTTGCCTTTCTGCTTTTCATTCCATAAAGTTTCTTTTAATCTCTTTCCAGTTTACTAATCTCCTTTTCTGCTGTTTTATCTGCTCTTAAGTACGTCAATTGAATTCTTATTTTCAGTTATTACATGTTTTACTCATATAATATTTACCTAGCTCTTTTATGAACTTTAAGTGTTTATAGATTTAAGTTCTTTATCAAAATTTCTAAACTGGATTTCATTTTCATAAGCTAATGAATTTTATAATCCTGGTGGGAGTGTTACTGTTATAGTTCTGTTCATTCGCATCATATGTTTTCTTTCTTGGTGTTCCATGTTATCCTTGATTCTTTGCTTGATATTGTATTTAAAAATTGCTTATAACAGTGATCAGCTTTTCATTAAGATGACTCAAATAAGATGATACTGTCCTAGTATGGAATGGAAAGCTTTCTGTTTTATCAGACACCCAGATAAAAGTGGACTGCAGTCCTAACGCAGAGATGGAGGAAATCTATTATTTTACCTATGCTCTACACCTGGAGGAACACATTAGGGCACTTAGACCTCTTAGTCATCTTGCCAAAACGGAAATTTGCGAAGCAACGTGTAAGTCCAGGTGCAATCTCATCTCTCTAAGTTACAGCCTCTTTCAGCACACAGGCTGAGCAATTCATGCTTTTAAAATACATTATTTGTTCGCTCACTTTGGCAACATGTTACGTGTTATATAATCCAGGTTTTTTGTTTTTGTTTTTTGTTTTTGTTATTGTTTTGCTTCTTCAGTGGAAGAGTTAGGCCAAATTATCTATTCCATTACTACCCAAGGAAAGATGCATTCAGATCTTTTACTAAATAACTAAAACGTACTTTTTATTTTTATAATACAAGCATCCAATAGTTTACAAATAAGCAATTAGTACCAAACATTCTAGATATTTATCATAATATATTAGTGTATATCTTGGCATCTCTAAATTAGGTAAGCATTAATATTTATTTTGAAATCAACAAAGATATCATAGAATATACCAATTAGTTAATGAGCTTGTCATTGAGTAATTGTGGTTGTCTTATTATAAGAATAATTAATTTATTCCATCTAAGATTCCTAAGTGTCTTTTTAATGATGTATTTCTGATTTATTTTATTATTATCTACTTTGAATTTATAATTTATCTTAGTGATAAAGAAGGAAAAAGATATATGTCATTTGGAAACATTTCTTCTCAGCATTAGTATTATAATAATCATAAATATGATCAGAGCAATAAGATTATGAGACTAGTATTTAAATATATTAAATGAAATATTCAACATAAGTCTTGGCTTAGGGACTTGTAAAGGAATAGTTATGTAGAAGAACACATTCTCTGTCTGATAGATTCTGCTCTTATGATTTTTAAAGAATTGATTAAAATCATCTTTAAAACTGGTGTTTCATGAGTATCAATAATATTTGTTCCTATTCTGTTCTATTTTAAATTTACATATTATTTTCACCCAAGTTTCTATTGCTATTTATATTACTTAGTTGCTTTTGGGGGAAAAAAAAATGCTTTGTAAATACTTACCTGCCTGTGGTTAAAATTGCTCTAAACTATACTTGTCTCTTTGGCTTCAGATTTTGCTAGAGGAGACTTACAATTTTTATTCCTTTTAAAGTTAAGCTCTTAATATTCCTCTAAGCCAGTTGTGAAAATGAGAAAGTGCAGAAAGAGATCCGCAGGGAGAAACTATTTTACTTGCCTCTTAGCTTCTCTAAGTAATCAAAAGAAAAAAGCTGTCTGGAAATGCCATTAATAGTCTTCGTTTATAACATGAGATCAGAAGAAACACCAGAGCCTGAGTTATTTCCTTGAATACTTGAGAGGGCCTCCAATAGGAGGCAAAGTTTACATATAAAAAGAAAAACTTAAGTATTTAAAGGAAAACTCAGGACCATCTATTCCTAGCTATATGTTTTGACCTTCTGTCAAGGCATCCGATAACTCATGATATTATGTGATAAAAGATTTTAATTAAAGACCTATCTTTGGAGCAGAAGGGGTGGGGAGGGTACTAAAATGATATTATTTGCTGCAAAGAAGTTGTCTGTACATAACCCTGTGTAAAATGTTTGTGGGTAGAATACGATAGAATGAAATATGCATAATTAATGTATGTCTTTAAAAATGTAAATTAACTGTAATTGATAAAAATGGTTTTCAATATTTTTCTTTGAAATTCATATTTCTAAACTAACAACGATGATCCTCAAATACACACAGACACTCAAAAACAACCAGTAGCTCTTAAAATCAGTTTTAAATTCATTTATACATTGATTCATAGTTATGTTTCAGGTTGTTAATGTGTTTCTAGGTGTAATCACTCATAAATTTTATGTGCTTTATAAGGTTGTTATTCACCATTAAAGTATTCTTGATAAAATTTAAAATAAAAATGTTTAACATTTGTGATTTTGTGAGATGCAATCTTTGCTTGATAATAACAATCAGAAAGACTAGTAAAGGTGAACACGACAGTTTACAGTTTTGTAAGTAAAATAAATCTTACTGCTACATTATTTAAGGAAAGGACCACTTGATTTTGAGAAGTAACAAGTGAACATAATTGAATTGTATATGTAGTTCTACATAATATATTGGGGAAGAGATTTAACTGTGTAGCATGAAATATGCAGGAAAGAAATTCTAAAGAGTTTTCAAAATTCATATCATTATTTAATAATACATATTACTGAGATAGTCTTCAAAATCATTTTAAAATGTAATCTCCAAATTAAAGAAAAAGCTTTTCTGTGCATGTTAATATTCCCTGGGCGGATAGTAATTCTTATTTTTAATTATGCATCCCTCAAAAAAAAATTACATTTTAGATGTCCCACATAATGTTATGCCAAATCTCAGCATTTATTCTAAGATGTTCACATTATCTAATTAACATTGCAATGTGTAACTACCAAAAGCACAACTAATTCGAATGGCTTGGGACCTCATACCAGATGCAGGAAGTTAGTGAAGAGATTCCAAGGTGACTTAGTAACAATTGTATTTCTAAATGTCAGAACAACCCATGCTAACCCACTGTTTTTGGAACCACATGTCCCATTATCTCTTACATGATTTTATGAGAAACCAGAAGGTGGAATTTAGAAATGTTAATGAAAAATTATTAATAATTCTTATTTGATGTTCTACATGACGTTATTACTTCTATGATGCCTTCTCTTCTTGTAGTTTGTATGTTAGAATTAAAAAAAACGTAAAGAAACACTGTTTCTTTTCAAACTTTTTCTATGCCTAATTGGTCAAATTTTTTTAGTGATTTTATATAACTATAAATAGATCTAGCAGAATGACTATTAAAGGCAAGCAGATTGAAAATATTCCTTATGTTATCATTACTCAGAAGACATTGAAATAAACTGTGAATATGGATAAATGTAAGTAGGGAACATTAAACTATCAAAACAAATGACTGAGCAAGATGCTCATTATCCACTTCTATCATTTCTTTTTAGTGATGTAATGGCCAAAAAAAAAAAAAAAACAAAAAAAAAAAAACTTGCGCTGAGTGTCTCTTATAAGATTTTTTAATTTCAAAAGCATACCTACCTCTTTTGATAATACAAAACCTCAGCTTTTAGATTTGAAAACTAGATTTTACATAACATATATAAGGATCAGTCTATTTCTGTTTTTTTCATCAGGTAATGGTGTGACGGCCATTGATCCATGACAACAGAGATCACTTAACATTAATGTAACATGTGTATATAGGAGATTATGTGGTCAATCCTGGCCTTCTGATACAAATGTGTGCCATTTTTAACATTACAATTTGTGATAGTACCAAAAACTTAGAGAACTGTTTATTAAATATTTTCTAACATTTATTTCATTAGCGTTTCTCATCCTTCTTAAGAGGAAGACAGAAATCAGAAACAGGGAAGAAGAAGGTAGAATGGTGAAAAGGAATGGGGGGTTGGTTCATGGAGGAGACAACAATGATTGCGCCTGACCATATTTACGACAAATTATAAACCACCACCTTCTCCCCTCAACCCCACATAAAAAATGTTATCAACCATAACAAAGAAACAAGGATAACTATTGTTACGCCAGCCATCATGGAAATTTCAATTAGCATGGTGATTTGTGATCTTTCTAACCTGGCTAAGATTGAGCAAATGGAAAATATGAGACCCGATCATAGTGCTGAAAAGTTAGAGTGTCTGTGAATGTCAGCTGAAAACTAAAGGTCACTTTTCACCTGGATGAAAACCAGTAGATTATCAGTGTCATCTCCCATGATAGAGAACAATGACAGTTGTTAACTCTTGCGGTGGTAAAGATGGTCTGAAAACATAAAAGAAAAGCCATATCCAGATTCCAAGCAATATTTTCTGGTTTGGCATATGTCTTCAGTGGTTAGTTAAAAATACGATAAATAACTTTTAAAATGTAAGGGTCAGGAAGCGACTGTATGTACCAATACAATACATAAAGGCAGCTGATAGAATTATCCTTAATCACTGTTGAGTAAGTGAACTTTAGTTTGTCCTCCTCCAACTTCACAAATGAATCGTAATCCTTTAGGATCGATTTATGTTTCCCAGCATAAGATGCATTTTATCTGTTCAGCTATGCTAGTATTCTCTCAAGCCAGCCAGCAATGAGCTCACCTCACCTACATTATAAATCTACCGGTGCATAAACATCATTTTTATTTCAATGCCAACGATGACATGTCGATTTGGCAATTAAAGAATTTCTCTCTCTTTGGGGTGCAATCTGCCAGACTTATTATAACGATACTTCTAATATTCATTTCATGTTTAATAGTTCTTTGCCTCATGAGCAAAGAGCTATTGTCAATTAATTAAATTGAAATGTCATTCTGACCTCTTATTGGAAATCATTTACTCTTTTTTCATTTCATCACGTGTTTTTGCCTTTATATTTAAATTAAAGCCATAATTATTAGTATTTAAAAACTTTAGACTAATTAATCTTACAAAACTATGTGCTCGTCAACATTACCGACATTTTATTTTTACAGAGGTTATCCAGTTGAGTCTGCCTGAAGATCAGAAACTAAGCATTACAACGGCAACTGTGGGACAAAGTGCTGTTTTGAGCTGTGCTATTCAGGGAGCGCTGAGACCCCCATCATCTGGAAAAGGAACAATATTATTCTAAATAATTTGGATTTGGAAGACATCAATGTGAGTACATAAATAGACATTGTTTTATAATTTGTATATTTCATGTGACATACTTAGCCTTTGTGAAGCCTGAGGAATTTAATGAATATGGGATATAGAGTAGAAGATAAGTATTTGAACATTGCCATATCCATTTAACTGCCTGGGAGGTGAACTATAGATCATTTGATATTATCTGAATTATGCAAATCAGTTGTAAAGATGTGGTAAGCAGGTTATGTAGCACTGTGATGAGTATGAATCACACCAACTTAAACCACAAGGGTCTATCAGAATTTCTCTAATTACCAATAATTAGCCTAGTATTTGCTATTATAGTTGAACAACACCCTATAACTGGTAAAATATTAAAGTAAGTAAAGCCAGTTTTTGCTTCAAATATTTCATATTGTGTCGGAAACAATAGATATTAATCAAACAAATAAAAGGGTTATTTTTCTAGAATGAAGAAACATGTGTCTCCAACCCCGTTGAATCCTAGAAATTTAGAATCTCAACTCAATTAAATAGGTATAGCTCTAAAGATGAAACAAAAACAGAATAAACTTTGGGGTATTCATCTATTTCTGTTGTGCTATGTGCTGAAAATGAGCATTCAAAAGTGAACATCATCCTAGATTTTGATAAGTCAAATTTTTATGTTAGTTATGGAATGTCTATGGAAATGAGGTGGTACGATCCCTTTGCCTTAGTGATTTTGGGGTTTTATGATGTTTTACATGTACATTTTAGTTATTTTTTTCTTACTACTCAAGAAAGCCATCACTTATCCACTTATTCTTTGCTGCTTTATAAAGAACTGCTAAACTGTGTGTATCTTATTTATAATACCTATAGTCTTTCGTCATGCATTAAGTTATATCACAATTTGGTCTTTATTCAACATTGAAATCAAATGATGTCATACCAACCTAAATTTTATTCTAGTGTTACCACTTATTAGGTGTAAAATCACAATAAGTTGATTGAAGCAATTTAAGTTTCAGTCTCTTCATCTATAAAGAATTGATTATCATAAAATTCAATGACACATACCAAGTGCTCAATAAATATACTATTTCTTTTGTCACTATAAGTAACGATTCAATATGGTATTGTTGATCATGTTTAATAACAATTATAAAACCCTATGAAAATATTATTTATTTGAAAATAACCTGATGTAATACGTATTATCATGACTTTCATCAACTTGCTGGATGGAATATAAACTCTCAGGTAGTTTCGAATTCAGATATAGAATAAATAATTTTTTACTCTAAGTATGTACCAAATGTTGCATGGGATGTACTTATACAAAAATTATTCTTGTCTATCTGATATTCAAATTTAATTAGGTGTCTTATTTTTTTCTCTGGCACTCGTTTATATGAAGCTCAAATTGGTTTGAGTGCTGCATTAAGCCACTTTCCTACAAATGATACTATGGCTTGTATCACTGAAATTAAAAGTTTGATCTGTTTATGTGAATTTAATCCATTGGCTTTCTGGATTCCTGTTGTTTCCTCGTTCTTAGTATTTGTTCTGTGATTTTCGTTTTCTGCATCTCTAACTTGTGTGAGTCATTGTGTCCAGCACTGAATAGAAGAGACTGGGGGAAAAATAGTGAATTAAATGCATAGAAGTTTATTCTTTCATAAAATTCACTATCCACAGCTAATATGATTGCTTCATGAAGCATCTGGAACTCAATCTCTTTTCTTCTTTCTGGCATTCCAAGAGCATAGCTTTCATCTTCAAGGTCATCTCAGGGTTCAAAAAAAAACTGTTGGCACTCCAGCCACCGATCTATATTCCATCAATCTATAATCCAGGGCCACAGCAGTTCAAAGCAGGTGAAAGATAAATAGCACTTATTCTTGGAAGTCCCACAACTATTTATGGGTCATTGATGTACAATAACTGTAATAACTATGGTAGGGAAGCTGGTAAATACAATCGTTTAGGTGAGCATACTGCTTAGCCTTATTTTACAAAGGAGGAACAAGAGCTAATCTCTACCTCTCTATTCAAGGCCATCCAATAGGATATATAATGTTCTACTCCTGTTTTTCTTGTTTGTTTTTCTACATTGATTGAATATGATTGTTTATCTGAATTCAAATCTAAGCACTCTGCACACCGTTTTTGTTCCTTTGGTGATTATGTCAGCCTTCAATTTCTTTCTTTGTTTTGTTTTGCTTTTATAAGCTTTTTCTTAAATATTCTTTTTTTTTTTCTTTTTGCATTCAGTCTGATGAGTTTTCCCTTCTGATCATTCTGCAGCTAGGAACATCCCTGCCATTTTATAAAATAATTCACCACGTACAGTCGAACTCCACTTAAAGCGAAAAGTATTCTGTTGGTTTAAAGAAAACACAGACAATGAAACGATTGAAATGACCATTTTAATTCAAATCAGAATCGTATTACAGGTGTGGCAACTTGCCATATTACTATGTATTTTTAAATGCTGGAGCTTCTGGTATATAGCTGACAAAATTAGCATTGGGCGATAACATTTAAAGTATAATCAAATGTTCCTTATTTCTAGATTTTTAAAGCCATTAAATGCTTAATAGAAAGCATTATATCTTATTCTGATAAAACTGTTTCAGAATATGTACTGTACTTCAAATTTAGAAGTAAAATCCCCACGTCATGTTTGTTTCTAGAGACTGAAAGGAGTGACCTTTGGAGTAGAGAATTCTGACTCTATTACTCAATTTACCATATGAAGCAATGAGAATATACAAAATTTTCAGTTAAAAATATGAACTTTAAAGTTTTAATAGATATATGAAAAGGGCATTTTGACACTTTAAGCTTTCAATGGTAGCTGAGCCCACATTATTTGTCACCAATAAAAATAATTTAATTAGCAAAGTTTCATTTTAACTTTCTTTAACCTACAGCGTTGCCTTTTAATACGAAACATATTAGAGCATACCATGAAAATTAGTTCTTTAAAAAGAAAGCTGTTGACTTTGCTTCTCTAGAAAATAAAAAATCCATTTTTCCCCCTGAACTGAAAATGTAGACATTTAATGTTTATAATACATCGTTTGCCATGCAATTTTTCACTAATTCATTTTTAATATAAGCCTAAGGGCATTGTAGCTCTTAAAATCTAAGTAGAATCAGAGAATATTTATGATGCAAATCTTCCAACCCATATAAATCAGGGAGCATTGTCATGGCTGAAGAAGTTGAATTTCTTCCACGAATTTAAAGCACATGACAAGCATTTATTTTCTACATAAATTTATATTAGACAGTTCTAATGCTAATTATTAAATTGGTGAAATTGCATGTGACCATAAATATTCCCTAAAGTTATGCTGTTTTAAAATGAATTATTATTAAATTACTTTTTTCTGATGTTATAATAGAGCATTGCATTTTACAATTTACTTCTCAAAAAAAGTCTTAGAATCAGTAATTTAAAAATATTTTTTAAATGTCTTTGACTTTATTCTTTTGGAACTTATTTTTATAGATAACAATACATAAAAATAAAATGTTCTTATGTGAATGAATGGAAGAAATATTCACATATCAGTTTGTTGCACCTATTTATCTTTTTTTTTTAAAATTAGGTTTAGTTTTCAAAATTATGAAAGATCATGTTGTTTAAATAAGCTAATGAAGAAAATTAATATAGAAACATGACTTCACTATGACATTCTTTTTTTTCTTCTTTTAGTAAGAACCTTGGATAAATAACTATATATATTTTTAAATTTATAACATGTGGGTTTTTTTTTTCCATTTCTTTCCCCATTATTATATCTCTGAGCCATTGGCTTCAATTACTGTTTAAACTGGTACATTCCAAGTTATACTTCTGCTTGAAATTTCTCTTCTGAGTACCCTTTTTTTTTCAATTGCATGTGCAAAATTCAAAGCAATATCTATCCCAAAAACCAACATTTGCAATGTTTCTTATTCCATGTAAACATAGCCAGAAAACTCAGTTCTACTAGAGTTCTCTCTCATTTTTTTCCCCTTTAATCTGTCACATCCTTGTGAATATAACTTTTTTATTTATCTTAAATCCACTCTGTCATTTCATTTCCACTATGGCTGCCTTAGTTTAAGCTGTTATCATTTCTCGCCTTCAAACTCTATCCTTGCCTCCTGAGACAGACAGCCCTTCACTTTAAACTGGACTTCTTATTACAGCCCGACAAATCTTCATAAATTCACATCTGGCCATTTCACTTTTTGCTTTAAAGCCCTTTAATGGCTTCTTATAGCTTTCAGGAAAAAAAAAAAAAGATTAAAATTACTTATCTTGTTCTAGAAAGTCTGTGTCTATGAAATCTTCCTACGATTCATATATATTTACTTTTTACTACTGCCTCTCCAAAACACTCGCTATTTTTGACTATGTTGTATTATTACTAGCATTCTTGAACTCTTTCTTATTTCTGCAGGAAAACCTCCCTTGGCCCCCTTCACCTACCTACATCCTTTAAGAACAGACAAGCGCTTCTCATACCTAACTTAACGTTTCCTTAAAACTCTTTGTTCAGGAACTACAGTACTTGTGGCATCATAATAAAACTATTAATGCTCTTGCCTTTCTTCTGTGGACTAGAAACTTTGAGCACGAGGACTTGACCTGTACGCCTTTGTTTTATGATGTTAGCACTGTACTGTAATATGGGAAAAACTCAATAATTTTAAAATGCACAAATCAAAAAGGACAGTGATATTTCTTATAGTCGCAAGTACACATTACGGTAGTCCCTCCTTAACTGCAGGGGATATGTTCCATGGCCCCCAGTGGGTCACTGAAATCATGGATAGTGTCAAACCCCGTATGCCCTATGTATTTTTCTATATGTACATACGTATGGTAAAGTTTAATTTGTCAATTAGGCACAGTTAAGAGTAACAGCAACAACCACTAATAAAATAGAGCAATTATAATAATATACTGTAATAAATGGTATGTAAATGTGCTTTCTCTTCCCAAAATATCATGTTCTGTACACACCTTTTCACTTAAAAGAAGAACTGTATGGCTTCTCTTTGGTATATCTGAATATATCTACATTGTCAGAATCACTACTTTAGTGATTTGAGGCCATTATGAAGTACAATAAGTGTTACTCGAACACTAGCACTGCAATACTGTGACAGTCAACCTAATAATCAAGACAGCCACTAAATGTATTGGCAAGTAGCGTATACAGTAAGGACTTGCTGGACATAGGGATGATTCACATCCTGGGCAGTACGGAATGGGAAGGCAGGAGATATCACCTTGCCACTCAAGGCATGCAGTTTCAAACTCATGAATTGTTTATTTCTTGAATTTTTTATTTAATATTTTTGGGTTAGTGTTGGCCATGGGTAATTGAAACTGTAAAAATGGAACCACGGATAAAGGGCAGACGACTATATTGGGTTTATTTGTGGAGTTTTTATCTTTAAACCCTTGCTAGGGATTTTATTTACTTACCGTAGCCACATGCAGTATTATAAATCAGCTGATGTTTATTGGCAATCAATTATTTAAGCCTAGTACAGCTCAACAATTTCTAGATTCAATTTCTTCAATAATATTTCTCATTAAGCACATTGATTTTTTACTACAGCTTCAATTTAATCTCCTATTATATGCAATAAGGAGGGGCAAGGAAAAGATGAGAAGAAACACATATTTGGTCATTGTTTAATCTTCATGCATTCAACACATATTGATTTAACTGCTATACTTTTTCCAGGCACTCAGCTAAATGCTGAGGATATAGTTCTAAGAGACATCATTCCAGTCTTTGGAATTTCACAGATCGAAAGACTCAAAAAAAAAAAACAACTGCATTACACTTAATACAACATGAAACTGTTTCGTAAGGGCATGTATTTGTATACCTTATATACAAATATGTGAAAAATAGAAAAAAGGAAACTCATTTTAAGTTTTCAGAATTATAGAAGATTTCTAAGACTACACTAGCCTTGCGGTTCAGATGATAGCTAGATGGAGTGATAAACAGATTTTCTTGGGCAAGACATTGAGATAACAAGGTACATGGAATATAGTAAAAATCCCCTGCTATGTCTAAGAGTCCGCAAAGACAGTAGATTCGTTACAGGCTTGAATATATTCTATAAAACCTGTTTTTGGCATTTGTTTATAGAGCAATACATTGACATTTATAGCCTATAACGCAGTGATAACACTGATGAATACTGTTTACCCTTCATTGTAATTTGTCATTTTAAAAAAGCACATTAACTCATTTCTCAACACGAGACACGTATAAACCAACATAACTATACTATACCCATACACATAATGATGCTTAAATTGATTTTTAACTGCATAATTTCAATACAAATTTTGATTCTCTTTGGAGTTTAACGTTCACCAGTCACTTTGATCTATATATGCAAATAGAACTATAATTTAAACAAATAGTACGTCTATAAAATTTTAAGCAACTCTTCAGTTCCATAGTAAAGGAGAATAGCAAGCACCATTAGAAGGATATATAGCTCATGCCAATTGTTCTTACGAAACCCCCTAAAATGCATACTATTCCTCTCAAAGCAGCATTTCTATCGCTAATTATAATTGTTTCTTCCTAAGCTTTTAAATAATGACCAGCTTGTGAGCGATACGTCCTTTACAAAATTTATTTTTTACAAAACTAAGGAAAAATTATGGTGAGATTATTGCTTCCAAATACCAATAATCACAGGGCATAAAATCAAAATCTTCCATAATTAGAGGTTTAATATATTAATACTTTTTAATAAAGAGAACCTATCACTTAACACTGATTGTTAATCCTTATTTGCCTTATCTTTCTCATTTTGTGCAAGAAGCAGATGTTATAGTTGATCTAAAATAAAGAAACAATATCATAGATATTTTTGTCCTGTAATAATATCCATATAAGCTATCACCATTATACTTCTGAGTACTCAGGATTTTAGAGAGGGACATTTAAGAAAAGTGTTAGAGTTGATTAGCCAAAGAGAAAAATTGTAAAATATCTATTTTGTTGTTCTTTCAAGGATTTATTTTATTTCTGTTCAATTAGCAGGATTTTGGCAAATATTAAAGACATCATATATTTTCTTTCTAACAGTGTACACTGTTAAAATTAGACAAAGGAATTAAAGCTTTGTTAATAAAGAAAAATGTTTTTTGCTCACTCAAGGAACTTGATGCAGAGGTGTGAAATCAAAGTTATATTAGTGAAGCATGGTAATTGACAATTGCTTATAAATTATTGTTTTTTCCTCTTACTACCAATTACTAATATTACTCAAATTTTTTTTATGACATTGTAAGCTAACTTCAGTAAACATCCTTAAATTTATATAAAAAATGTTTAAATATATTTACACTGACATTACTATGATTCATAAAACCAACTTTCAGTGGGGAAAATGTATTGTGATTTTATGACTTTCGCCTAAAAATAATAAACAGTGATTGTCCAGAGGGAAGATATTAATTCCTCCATTATTTTACTTATTTCAATTCCACTATGGCTTATTTAAGTCTAACGATTTAACTTGAATGGGCTTTTTCAACAATTTGTCAATGTGTGTTTATAAAGACTATGAGGTTATGGCCAGGGATATATTTTATAATCAGTGATTCTAAAATTTATAGAAGAAGGTTCATTTTAATTCATGTTGAGAAAAATCGTGACATAAAAAATAAAGACAGACATATCTTTGAAAGTGGATATTGGATTGTGGTCTAACACTCCACTCATTAAGGCACAGACTCCGTGGACATGCGTGTTAACCTGTGTAAATGTTGTCCAAAAAGATGCAAATGATCTATAGAAAACATGACTCCAAAATAATTGTTTTGTTGCCCTGTAAGATAGTAACCACTTTTGCATTTAACTTAACAAACTTATTTCATCATACCTTTCCTAAATTATATAAATCTCTGCATCTTAAATGAACTTTAAAGTAGCTTTACCATCTTGCTGGTTTCCTTATTAATGTTCTTTTTATATTTATATGACAGAGACATTTACTCTATTGCTTTTGTACTCACTTAAATTCCCTTGTTCATTTGCTTTAAAGATTTTTTCTTATTATATCTGAATAATATATTTATCAAAGGACTGAAAATTCAACTTTTAAATAAATTAGAAAAAGTGTAGAAAACTCCAAAGAGTGCTTCATAAGAATATGTAATAATCACCTTCTAACTGGAAAATGCAAAAAAAAATTGATAAGAAAATATTCTTTATTTCTCAGACTCTTAATATTACATAACATGTGTTTACTCTGATATGAATTTATAAAGTAGAATATTCCAGCTACAATTGGTAGAACAATAGTCAAAAGAATACAATTGTGTTAATAGAAAATTATGCATGGTCATGTAATTTTTTAGAAAAAGTGTTAGTAGTCTTTAAATAATATAAAGTTTTAGGACTTTGAAAAAGTACACACCAAGTCTAAATATTATTATTGCTACTATATTTACTTAAATCTATTTCCCTCTAAAAAAAAAAAAAAAAAGTTACCCCTGTGCAGTTCAATGTCAGTTAAAAGTGTTTTGTTAAAGTCAGTATTGACCTTGCCACACATTAAAATAAATCTTATATGAACCATATATAATTCAAGGTATTTCTAAATTGGAGGTAACTTTAAAGGAAAAGCTAGAACAGAATAAGTCAAGACTTAAAGGAAATTGCTCACACTGAGTTTCCACTTAAACAAAATGCTGAAATTTCTTAATTTGCTTTAATTACCAGGCTTATTTAGGCACAGGTTCAAATTTGAAATTGTGCTTGTTAAATGAATAATTAAGATATACTTTAAAGTTTTAATTGGTTATTAGAGTTGTCTAGTTGAAATGATGATGGTAATTGTGTGTGCCAAAGGAGATTATGTGGCACTTTAAGTAACAGTTGTTCTTAAATAAATATAATAACAGCATCAGGTGTCAAATGAGTGTTATGGGTCATGATTATTGATAGAAGAAAGGATTATGAATTAGAGGAATCAAAATTAATGGAGGAGTTTAGACTTTGGCCTTGAAGAATAAGAAGGAACAAAATATTTCTAAAGAAATATGTAGAAACTTTAACTGAAGAGACTTTTTTATGAAAGACAGAAATAGATAAATAATATTCAGGAGGCATAGAACCAACCAATTCCATTGCCATATATGACTCTAAGTATAAGACTGGTGGAGAACAGATTTTCTTGAATCTAAATCAATACTGAAAATGCTAGGTCATCAAGATTAACTTGGTCTGTAAAGAATTCATTTGCTTCAGTTTTGCTCATTTGTTTGTTATTGAGCAAAAATGTGTTAGACAAATGTTGAGAAGAGGCAAGGTGACATTTTGTGTGAGATTCCTGCTAAGGGAACAGGCATAGATAGCAGCAAGGGTTAGTTTCTTTTCGCAAGTGAATCTATAACAATGTTCTGCCAACATGTGATGGAGAAAAGCAGGAACAAAAGAAGATTAAAAGCTTGGGTCCTAGTGACTCACAGAATCACAGTACTTTTGGTAAAAATGAAAGAATCATCAGAATACAGTTTATACATAAATATGTGACGAGGTTTTCGAAAGACATCTTATAGAAAATATGTGTAGTTTGAAGACACAAGATTTATTATCCAACTTTATAAAAACTTACTGACCAAAGTGTAGAGTGATTTCTTGCTCAATTACTGTTATTTATTGTTTTTGAATATCATTCAAGTTCCGTTATGGTTACAGGTTTTGCCATTATTGAATGTCAGCTTTATCTAAGAAATCCAGTTATATCATCTTTTATGATGAAAAGAGTATTACTATCCCAGTTTTGGCCACAGAAAGGGCGCAAAGAAGGTAGATGACATCAAGGGCTAAGCTGAGGTGGAGAGAGATGATGTGCCAGGTGTCAGCAGCTGACTGACACCACAAGCTAAAGTGAGAGAAACATGCAAACTTTTAGTCACTTAGTGCAAAAATAGGAGGCTAAATTAGAGGAAGTGCTGACTGTCTCAGTGTTCCGTTTTTCTCTATAAAATCGTCACCATCAAGGGTCAAGTAGATCGGCATAGACATAGTGAATCGTAAGCCTTCTCATTGCCAAGAATGGCTGAACATAAATGACCCTGCAGTTTCATAGACCTGGGGGTGCAAGAGAAGGAGGTGTAAGGGATAGGGTGGTACAGCACTAACTACCAAGTCAGAGATGAAAACACGTCTTTGTTTCCCGCTATTCCTTTTCCCCATAAAGAGGTCTCTGGAAAGGCTCAGCCGTAGACTCCTGGTGAGGATGCTTCCTTAAGGAGGTACCAGGGCCATTAATACAGGGAGGATAAGAGCACAGTTCACCAGAGGACTCTGCGTCCTTGCCTTCTAGTCCTTCCGAGATGGCAATGTGATGGCTGGGCACTGAGTCTGGTGTTGAGAGGGCAGCTTTTGCCTGTGAGTCCTCCCGAGTTAAACCTTGGCAACTACCTGTGGTCAGGCCTGAAAGATCACATGCAGTTTTTTGACCAGGAGCCTCAATACTTTGGGCGAACTGACCCAACTCAAAACTTATACTTGTATGGCTTGGGAAAAAAAAAAAATCATATATTTTTCTATTCAAGATGCTGCTCTCATTAAAATCACTTTTTAGCAAGTTGCCTATAACTTTATTGATTTTCTTATAATCTCTTATAATTTTACTCTTCTTTACTAATAAAGTGTATGTTTGGAAATTTTTTTTGTGACCTGGGTTAGAAAACAGGTATGGAGGTAAAGGTGTAGTCCCATAGACCCAAAGGCCACCTAAAAAGTAGTAGAGGCAGAAACCAGATGTGCTGGGATTTACGTTAGATGGTCATAGGGTTTAGCTGTCTAGACGTATGTATCATGAAAGTCACTGATCTCCAGAAATAAAATAAACTTAGATTTAACTAATATTTCATGGATACCATTTCTTTATACTTTGTCTAACACATATCCTCTCTATATATGTTCCCTTTGCTCTTTCACTGAATCCCAAACGCTGGTCACTGGCAGTATTTCTTAATTCATAGTTGGTAACCATGTAATGAAATTATTTCTGCATAGGAAGTTCCCAATAAATGTTTCTCAGTTGAATGTGCTAAGCGATTAATAAAATAGAGAGCTTTGTTTTTTCCTGGAGATCAGTGACTCTCTGGTACATCCAGGCAGCAGAATAATGTGGCTGCCCATTAGGAGTTCTGATCTTGGCACTAGAAATGACGAATTGTGATCAGGAGCTTACTATTGGCAAGGCAACCTAACAGGAAGTCAAAAAGAATAAATTACTAATTAGAAATGGAGGTTTCAGATTAAGATGCATTATAAAAAATTCAAACTTAAATTTCATTTGGATTTAATGTTACACTTAACGGACTAAAGTGATTTCAAATGTCCTTTTTTGGCACCTCTCTACACGTTTAAATGACATGCCTGTCATTCATCTTTGGTTAATCTGAGGAAGTAAAATAATTATACTCTGATATTATGTTCCATATATTCATTTTTCTTTAGGCATAATTTTAAACATAGAGCTTCTACTTGTGTGTTACCTTTAAGCAGTTTTTTTCACTATGGCCATATTTCTGCTTAGAGTGTAGCATTCGTACCTTAGGAAGATTTGTAGACTCGTCAGGATACATTGATATTTTTAATTCAAATTTTTTTTGCTGTCTTGTTATCATTTTTCTTAACTAAAATATTATCCATAACTCAAACCATAGAAATTATTGATTTTAAAATAGAATCTGTAAAGTAAAAATATATATATATATATATTAGGGGAATTAACGTTTGTAGGGCACCTGTCATGTGACAGACATGACGCAAATGCATTATATTAAATTGGCTTATTCGATCAGGATAAAAATGTTGTCAGGAAAGGTGCCTTCTCCCCATGTATGTCTGAGAAACCAAGGCTGAGACTGATTTAATTAAAATCATACAAAGGGAGTTAGACGTAAAAGCCAGAATTCAAAGCCAGGTTTGTTGGCTTCAAACTCACTTCATTTAGTCAGTGTAAGAATGTTTCCATTGGTGTCTAATTCTTCCTTGTGTATTAGCCTTGAATTAAGAATGAGTGATGTAGGTCTATGCCATGCCATCCTGAACACGCCTGATCTTGTCTGATCTCAGAAGCTAAGCAGGGTTGGGCCTGGTTAGTACTTGGATGGGAGACCCGCTAGGAATGCCAAGTGCTGTAAAGGCTTTAAAAAAAAGAAAAAAGAAATTTTTAAAAATGAGTGATTTGGACATATGTTGCCATCATAAAACTATTTCAAAGTCCATATCTGGATGATAGCATCAGTATACATTTAAAATTTTCTTAATAGTAATTTTTAATTCAGATTGGGAATTTTCTGCTTTTTAATATGTGTAATGAAATGCTGTGATTTTAGCCAATTCGCTTTAATACTCCAGAAAAATATTTGCTACGATTCAAAGTTATCACATGAAAAAACGTCTGGCTGTACAATACTCATGCCTTAAGCAGTGTAATAATATATATTAAAATATGGTGAATTAACACAAATTAATTCCATGTAATTAACCATTAAGGTTTTGAGCCGATGCATACAGGCACCTGACAAAAACACGTTTCCTAAAATCCTTGTGAAATACGGGTGTAAAAATACTAGTAAACCTAGAAAATGGTCAATTTATTAAGACTTTGTAATTAATTTACACGTAATGAAAAAGAAATTTCTGAAGGCTCTTACTTCCCATGACGAAATAGTTTACTGTTATTCCGTTAGTCAAAATTGCTACACGCCGTGGACAGTCATAGAAGAGTTAGAATGGCAAAGTGGTATCTCCCGACACAGCTCTGAGGGCAGCGGCTGCCATGCTTGCTGAAGAGGCCCCGTGCAGTACGCACGTGATTCGCTCCAGCACCTGCTTCTCTGCTTTTTCCAATCGAAGCTGCATCCTATTTTTGCACAGGATCGAAAGCAAAGTTTTGTATATAGCAAATGGTCTAGACACCGCAGTACCTACGGAAGAGAAACTGATGCAGATAAAAACATATACAAAGGTGGAAAAGCAGCTTAGAAGAGAGAACACTTATTTCACTCTTGCCATATCATCACTTCTTCTTGTTCTAGATGCTTATCTCATTGCAGGATGGCAGATGACATTTCATTTTCTCAAGCGGTGCAAAGTTTTCTATTTTCGAATGGAGGTTTATAAGCTCTTTAATATAATGAACATGCGGCAAATAACTTACATTGACGGATGAAAGGTTTTAAGGTGTTCATGGTTTAAAAAAACCATAGACATCCATTGTTGTAAATGCATAGCTCTATTTATGATGTAAAGCAATTTAATAAGTATTTATATATCAGAAGGAAAAAATACATTACGTAATTATCACATTTGAAGTACAATAATTTTGCATTTTTAATTATTCTCTAAATTATAATATCAGAAAATATCCTAAATTTCAGCTTTTTCAAAAAAAATTACAGTGGCATATCTATGGACATGGCCAAATATGTGCAGAGAAAAATTAAAATATCAAAATAAAAGTGCTTATCTCTAGATTTTAGAATTGGAAGTGATTTAGGCTTTCAAAAATCAGCATACATGTAGCCCTATTAATATAATAAAAAGAAAAGTAAAGCAAATTTAGAACAGTAAATTATGGAGTAGAGGTCCACATTTTATTTTCCAGGAAAGAGTAATTAAAAATACAAATACGGTTTAGTAATTCTTTAGTAATTCCTTAAAATGTATTTTCTTAATTGCTAATAGCTATCTTATCTCTTATGAGGAAGCATTTATTCCCAAACATTTATTTGTCTTATATGAAATACTGCATAACCAGTATTGGAAATTTTCATTTTTGCATATTCATTCCTATAATTCTTTTCATCACTTACAAATTTAATTGTGTCATGCTTTATCTACTCTCAAAATCTAATGAGTAGCTGGGCTGGAAGAAGTAATCGGTATTTTAAACAAACACTAATTGGGATTTTGATGAAAGTCATGTGCAATTACATTTTAAAAATATACATTTAAAATAAGAAAGGAGAGGATTTGCAAGAGTTCATATATTTTCTCTATACAGTAGATAATATGGTTCTGTGTCTATTATAATAGTTTTGTGAATAAGACTTGGGGTTGAGAAAAATTAAAAAGTTTTGTGGTCACTGTGTTAGAAAATTCCCAAGATGAATATATAAGCTTTGATTATATTGTTCGGTCCCTGTTTCTCTAACAGGACCCTGCAGTCTGGCGTCAACCACAACAACAAAAAGCAAAGTAAATCAGCCAGAGGGTGTTTTCAGACTAGAATAATGCAAACTTTATTTCTTAAATATCAGGTGACCTATCTTGAAGAAATGTAAAACAACTAAGATGATTTGCAGCTTTAAGACTTAAACTTGTTCCTGTATATTCCTAATGCATACTTTGCTTTGTAAACTATGCCAATTGTAAATAGTAATAAATATGTAATGATCTATATTGAATTTCACAAATACAACCTTAAGTTTTACCCTATGAGAGTTAGGGAAAAAATTGAAAGAAGTGAATTATAATAAATACTGGGGACACAAATCCATATTTATAATATTTATGATATTTATAAAATGTTAAATGAAAATAGTAAATTTTGATAAAGTAGCCTTTTATTTTAGAAAAAGAAAGAATTCGTTTTTTTTTTTGAAAGTCAGATTACCAGAAGAAATAAGAAAATGTAATTGCTGAAAGCAGCCAGAATCCAAACCATTTAAAAAGTTGCGACATAATAAAATAAGTTTGACAGACAGAAAGCTTAGCGTGTTACATTTTTAAATGTATTGTTATGATAGCCTGTTAAAAAGTTTATATATATGCAATTATGGAGAATGTTGATGGTACCAGAAGTATAATGATAGTGTAAATATAGAAGTGCTGGAAGAAATGGAGAATACTTGTACCATTTGGTTTTTAAGTTTATTTGATCTAATGAGGATAATTCAATTCCATTGTCACTTACTTTAACATTTCTTAGCGAGCTATAGGGAATGATATGCTTTCAATGAAACAATTAATAATGCTTTTATGTGATGACAAAAGTATTGTATAAATTTTTCAATGTTTTTCATTTTGAAAAAGCTTAATATTTAAAGAGGCAATAAGAAAATCAGAATTCTTTAATCCTAGACAGTTGCAACATTTGTTAAATGTACTTTTTGGTGGAGCGTGCGTAGCCTTTGTATACATTTCTTAAGGGAGTGAGTATATAAATTTTGAATTGTTCAGGAGGCCTTTTTCCTTTATTTATTTTACCTAATAACTTTATATTTGTTGATTGATTACAGTTTCTATCATCGCAGTGACTCTCCCTAACTGAGACCCCATAAGAGATAGTAATGGATACCTGATTACAGTCCTATCTTTAAACTGAGATTCTCCTTTACTTTAGTATTTTTGGGATAGTCAACTGTCAAATGACAAAGAGGTGCTGATGAACTTTTAATAATTGGGAACACTTAGAATAAAATTGTTTTCAATATAGTGCATTGTGCGATGAATGGAATATAAGAATGACTTACTGTCAGAGTATAGGTAGATTTATTAATGAGAATATATAGTAGGAATCTAATTACAAGTGACAATGATAGTGATTGCTTGCAGTTTACGGGGACTTCATGTACATGTATCATGCAACATAAGCATTTTTATTCTTAGTAATCGAAGAAGCCAGTAATCAGTGAAACATACACAGCAAGTAAAGAATGGAGTTCAAATCCTTTCCCAGATTCTAATTTCAAAATCCTTGCTTTTGCCACTCTGCTAAATTACATATTGTTATTCTGATTTAATGACTACCTATTTTGTGATGGGTAGTATATGAGAAGATATGCTACCTAAACTATTTAATCAAATGAAGTAAGTTTTAATAACCTTATTTTTAAAAAGAGGAAGCTGAGATTCAAGAAGCTCAGAATCACATAATCGTTAAATGTGAGATACGTTGGTTTGTACAAGACTGAGAAATTTATCAGAATCCATATAAAATAATTAAGATTTAATAGTCATATTAATTTTATTAATTTTGTTTTTTAAAATTCTGAGATATAGTAATACTAAACAAGAGTGACAGAAGAGATTAGGACTCTCTAGCATAAAAAATGCTCTATGAAACTCTCATTTTAGGGTATTTAAATAAATCAAAAGCAAGACCATTTTAAATAACAACAAGCTATTATAAGCTCATATATTTAAAAATTTATACCCTCAGATATTTTTTTAACATAAAAAAGAATTTGGTATTGTGTTTTATATACATATGTATGGTGCCATAAGAATTAAAAAGTAAAATAAACATAAAAATGATTGAATTGGTCACTAATATATGAAAAATTGTTGAGCTCCATTAGGAATTCTTGTTTTGCACATGTTCTATAATGATATGGTAGTTTTGTTATTAGAGCACATGTTATTATATTATATTACATACATATATTATATATTTATATATTACATATATAATATATTATATTACATTAGAGTACATTAGGAATTCAAGTTTTGCACATGTTCTAAATAATATGGCAGTTTTGTTATTAGAGCACATGTAGCTCTTACACATCTAACGGAGCACTTTGCAAATGTGTAACGTGATTGACAATGGAAATGCAATCCAAAAAAAGGGAAGACGATATTCAATATGTCTGAAACTTTACACTAGTATCCATGTTTTATTAGGAGGAAGAGTTTGGTATGAATATTTTTGAAAGATATATACTACTAATTATTTATTATTGAGGTATTATAATATATCCACTCTGGAGACCTATTATGTTACTATTTTAAGAATCATAGTTATGAGTTTTTATCATTTTTCAGAGTTTAAAAAAGGTGTAGAAAATTTCCAAATTATGAAAAAAGGTTTATTTCCAGTTCCTCTTTTCTTTCTTTTTTTTTTTCTCTAAATGGGAAACTATCATCTGAACAGTGAAGCTGTCCGAGCCTGAGAAAAGGGACCACTAGAATACTAATTCTTCCAGGAAGAAGCAAGAATCTCCCAGTTCACTTTTAAAAGAACTTCAGAATATCTTAATTTCACAAATGACATGAAAAATATACTGATTGTGGATGTTGGGGTGAACCATCAGAAGTAATTATAAAATTTTAGTCCTTATTACTTCGTTTACTCCCATTTAGAAACCTCCAATACATGCCAAATTAGATGTGCCAATATACAAACTATTAACTCCTTATCATTAAGGAAATAATGTCTCACATTGTATTGTAATTTACAAAATGCTTTTCAAAACATCATTTATTTTCTCCTTACATCTGCTTGTGAGATAAAGTGAGCAAATGCTTTAATTCCCATTCTGTACACATTTGGAAATTGAAACTTATAAAGAGGAAAGAACTTCCCCCGGTTTCTTAAAACCAGTCAGTGGCAAAGCAGGGTTTCAAATCCCAGTCTTTATTTTTCAAACACTTGATGCCCTAAATGAATAATTGGCTTTGAAGTGTTGTAAAGTTAACGAAAGCAACAACAAGGCTCTCTAAGAAGCACGGACTTGATGGAAAAATTATTATGCATGTGCAGATACATAATATCTTCTAACACAGCTGAAGGAAGCAGAAAAAATAAGTAGAAAGAAAAATAATAAAGATTTATGGATAATAAATAATCAGCATCCTCTGAATCCTATAAATATCTTTTATTCTACATAAATGTACATTGAAATTGAAAGTTGAAAATTATTTAAGATTAAGAGAAAAATGAGAATCTGTTGGCTTTATTCAGGTCCTCAACACCAATTATATATTTCCCTTTGTGAATAGTTCAAAGGAAATTAACCCTTCCCCTAGGACATCTGAAAAGAAAATATGCAGTCTTTGTCTGGGAGTCACAGTGGTTGGCGAAAAAGAGGTGCCCAATAAACATTTCCTAAAAAATAAATTGTCTTAGAGAAGGTTTTTAATGGTCTTTATTTTTAAAAAGTCTTATTTATCTTTATTTCAGAAACAGACAGACAGCCTAAATATAAAAAAAGAGTCATTATTTTGGGACACAATATATATTCTAGCTGTGGTGTATGCAATTAGCAGAACAATATTCCCAATTCTCTCTTGACATTAAAAAAACAGCTGAGCCAACAAGAGCAGTATCATACAGCAGCACACAAAAGGAAAATTCCTAAAATTTAGTAATAAATTTCTCATATAAACTATATGACTTGACTAATCTTCAAGTCACAGCTTCTTTTTCTATGTTTTTAGAATGATTCAGAACATAGGACTGTTGAGTTTTGTGCATCCATTCATCTTTATTGCTTAATTGACAGAGTCATCAAACTTGTTATATTACCTTCTAACAACTTTTGGGTTAGTGCACACTTAGCAAAACAGAAAGTCTAAATTTATTAAATTATCACCTTTTTATTATAAAAAATTTCAAATGATTTTCAAAACATTTTATTTAACTCTTGCAACATCTCTTAATGAGGAAATCAGATCACTGATTGACTACTTTAATTATTATTTTTTAATCAGTTATACCATTTGGTGGACTCAACATTTATAGATTTTATATCTAAGCTTTTAACTCTTCTAGAGCAACCATAGAATTTCATGATATACAACATTATGTGTTTTGCTTACGGTGCAATTTAGATTCATAATCTCTTATTGCCCGTATGATGAAAAATGGTGTCTGCCTATTAAGAAATCCATGTGACCACCTCATATAAGAATCTCGGTGTGGTATTTTTGTTCTCAATTCAATTTTTCTGTACAATAACCCCAGTAAAGTCCTATGAACATTACTTCTTAAGAAAAGAAAACAAAACAAAATTTTAACATTTAAAAAAATTCAAGTGAGGGAAAAGTTGTCAGCCAGAATTAAAACATTATAATATTTAGATAGATAGATAGATGATTGATTAATATGTTTTTTATCAGTGTGGAGATCTTGCCAATGTGGCTTAACTTTGACTGATCTTGGTAGAGCTTTCTCATAGGTAAGCTATTAACAGTCTAGCCTTTGATAACCTTAGCTAGGATAACAACAGCTCAGCTCCATGTGGTCTCTCACCTTCTAGGAGGCTAGTCTCATGTTGATGGCAAGGATCCAAGAGAAAGCAGGCCCTGCCATAAAATAGACCAAGCAGAAATGCACTTTTCTCTCTTCAAATTCCTGCTTGCGTCACATTTGCTAATATTACTCTGGCCAGAGCAAGTAACAGAAAAGTCCACAGTCAAAGGAAAGACGACAAGAAAGTTACGTAGCAAATGGTTTAGTAAAGCATTTGGTGATGATAATTGAGATCATCAATGAAATTAGTCTATCATAAAAGGTGATTCATTTGTTAGCAACGCTTTGTTAAAAGATCTGTCTGCTAAGATATGGAATAATTCTCCATCGAAGGTTGAAGACATTTAAATTTTCTGTTGTGTGGGGAAAAGCTCAGTCTCCAACTAGTGAATTTCATTGCAGGGCAAGGACTCAGTGAATTAAATGGGGTCATTTGTTTTTTACCATAAAATTATTAATAACATTGAATGTGGCTTCCAGATAGTACGTATAATGGCAATTGCCTTCATTTAGAGGCAAACTGAGAACCTCTAAGAAATCATAGAAGATATTTTGAATGATTGACAAGTCTTTACTTCCAACACAAACTCATTCAATTTTTTCAACGTTTACTTAGAGCCTGTAAATAAAATTATTTTCAATTCAGAGTCATTGCAATTAAAAAGGCAATTAAAATGCAGAGTCAGAAGTGTGTCCATAAAGCTAAGTACATGAATTCTATGACGAGCTATGTATAGGCTAACTATAATCAGAAATTAAACTTTGCAACATGGTGTTTTATTTAAAAAGTTTTTGTTGAAATATAAAAATGATACAGACAAATACATAAACCATAAGTTTACAGCTTAATCAATTTTTACGAATTCAAAACACCTGTGTAATACCAGCTCTGAGACACTTTTGAATTTATACTCTTTATGTTATCCACTTTTTTATTGGTGAATGATAAGGATAGAAAGTGTGTGTAGTTCAAAGCACGTGGCCTACAGTTGACTAGAGAGCTGACCGTTGTTTCCTAATCTGACATTTTTCTTGAGAAAGATTGAAATTTGATACACTTGTCATGGACCCATTGCCTCGACTCCAAATCACCCTTATGTGACTGCTCTGCAATAATTGATCTGGCGCTTATCATTATTTTTCCTGCAGCAGATGACGTGCTTTGTTGGCAGAGAGTAGTAGAGGGACATTAGAGTCGGAGAGGGGTCTCTCTCTCTCAGGTTCTGGTGTGTTTTTCCAGGCAGTCTCCTACATTAGGTGCAACTCCCTTAGGGCCTAGGGAACATGCAGCTTCTACAGGCCTTCGCTCCTGATCGATAGCAGCTCATGGCACTCCCCATAAGCAGACTTCTCCAGTAATACCACAAGGGGCTTCTCAGTGTGTGTGTGTGTGGTGGGGGGTTCCAGCAGGGTACCTCTTATTAAAAATTTCTTCTTGAACCCTCTTGAGAGGCTCTGCAGCCTCAGTGAATTTCTCTATTCTCTACTCTCCAGTGAGTCATGGACGTGCCTACCTTCTACAAAGAGGTCTGGGTGTCAACCTGGCAGGGAAGGCATCTCTTCTTTGGATTCACTGTCTCTTCTCTAGGGGTAATGGTTGCTCCGGTATCTATTATTTCTATATTCTTTAAAGCGAGGGTCTGTTAGCTAAGAACGAGCTCCACAGCAAAAGGTGAGCCGTGGGAGAGCAGGTAAAGCTTCATCCGTATCTGTAGCCACTCCCCAGCGCCAGCATCACCGCTCAGCTCCGCCTCAGATCCTCAGGTGTTAGATTCTCATAGGACCACCTGTCTCTGCTCCCACAAAGGCTGGGGACCACTGCTTTAGAGTATCCTTTTTTTCTTGTAGTAAACGATTACCTACTTCTCCAAATCCTTGTTATAGTTAATATTTTTAATTAAAATTTCCATGTTCAAACTACTGTGTGGTTTCTACCTCTTGATTAGTTCCTGGACGATGTGCTTGTTCTCTTCAGGGTCCCAGAGTTCTTCCGATTCAAGACCCATGATTCGTGAAAATGATGCCAAATGGATTTTTGCATATCATTATTTGCTGATTGAATTCATGATATTTAAAATATATTGTCAATGAATAGAAACTCAACTTAATGTTGAAATCAACCACAGAAATATTAGAACATAAATATCAAAATTGCATTGAAAGTAAGACGCAAGTGCTGTTGAAAAGAAAATGATCAGAAATGAATATTTTTTGAGTCGAAAAAACCAAGTGATGATTAGTTTTTATCATTTAAATATGTAATAGCGTCAAATTCTGATTATTTCCTTTAAAAATTATATCTGTTTTATATGTGCTCATATAATTGATTGATTGATTGATTGATTGATTTTTACAATGAGGTTATAGATAACTAAGTGATCCCACTTCTTAGTCATGCAAAGCATACTTATGCTGGAGGACTGGCTGACGTTGTTACCTCACTTCTCCGATTTTTCTTAACCTCTTTATTAAATCATTTACTCTATATTACATATAATTTTTTTCAGGTATGAGGATACCTTTACTCTGGTTATACTTGTTCTCAAAAACCTGGGAGACTTTCCATTTTTTGAAGATGATTATGTGCTTTTCTCTGACAGCCTATAACATTTCTTGTTATCTTTTGCCTTCAGTAGTATGAATATATTTCTAGTTTTTTTTAATTTGTTATTTTTAGTAAATTATTGACCATTTATTTGCAAATATTTCTCTCTCTCCCTTCTCCCACTTTTTTTCTTTCTAGAATGCTAATTACATACTTTAGACTGATTTCAGCCTATATCTCTTGGATACTCTGTTCTTTTCTTTCTTTTTTATGTTTGTTCTCACAAATTTCCTCTTGTATTTCCATTTATGTAATGTCCAATGACCTATGTTCACGTTCTCTGACTCTGTCTTGGGATGTGTCAGGTGTGCTGATGGGCCTGTCAAAGGCAGTCTTCATCTCCGTTACAGTGTGTGTTCGAATTTATTTCTAGATTATCCTTTGACATTTTCCTATTGTTTCCATTTCTTTGCTAAAATTACCCATCTCTTCATGAATGTCATCAAGTTTTCCACTACAGCCTATGACATAGTAATCATAGTTATTTTAAATCACCTATATGATTGTTCCAAGAACAGAATTATATTTCAGATTAGCTCTATGGATTGTTTTGTCTCCCAACGGCAGAATTATGTCTTTCCATTCTGTGTGTCTCATAACTTTTCGTTGAAATCTGCATATTCTGTGCGGGGTAGTAGAAATGTAAATAGTATTTATACCTGCAAATAGGCATGTCTCTTTTTCTGTTGACCTTTATTGAGTGAGGAACTGAGCTGTTTCACTTTTGTTGGTTGCTATGATTTCCTTCAGAGCGCCACCAGCTTCGAATCCCTCTAGTGGTCCTTTGTAGTTAGGGCAGGGGCTGGATTGGTTAGTTGAGCAAATTCTTTTTTGTTTTATTTTATTTTATTTCATTTTATTTTTTTTTTTTTATTTTATTTTATTTATTTCTATTTTATTTATTTTATTTATTATTTTATTTTTTTTTATTTATTTTATTATTTTATTTATTTTATTATTTTATTTTTTTTTTTTTATTTTATTTTATTTATTTATTTTATTTTATTTTTTATTTTATTATTTATTATTTTATTTTATTTTATTTTTTATTTTATTTTATTTATTTTTTATTTATTTTATTTTATTTTATTTTATATTTTATTTTTTTATTTATTTTATTTTTATTTTTTATTTTATTTATTTTATTATTATTTTATTTTTTTTTTTTTATTATTTTTATTTTTTTATTTATTTTTATTTTATTTTATATATTTTATGTCTCCCCATGCTCTTGTCCGTCCGCTAGTGGCAGTCTGCTGTTGCCTGGGGGTTCAGAGCAAGGAAGCACTCTACCTTTTCCTCATTCAGCCTCAGCCTTAAGCAGTCCGTGCGTCTGAGTCTTTGAAAGGGGTTTTCTTTGTGATCCTGCCTGTCCGCAGTGCAAACAGATCTGTAATTTTCTGAAGCTAGGAGGATTTCTTGCCTCTCTCTTTTTCTCAAACTCCGTGGATTTTTACCCACTCACAGTGAGATCTCCTGCCTTTTTTAAAGCAGCTTGAGACTTTATTCCACTGGGAGAAGGATCCAGGTAAGAATGATTTCATTCCTCAGCAGCAGCTGGTACCCAGCAGTGGAACCACACTATGACGGATGCTTTCTCTGATTCCTCGTTCTCCAGTCTGCCTCATGAGCAAATAGTGAGGTCCGTGGAGGAGAGGCTGCAAGTGTTTGTCCTCTCAGGACTCTATACTCACACTACTGTGCTTGTTCAGCTTTTAACAGTTCATTAAAATTTAGTTGATTTTTTTTTTGGACCTGTTTTTATGGCAGCTTTGTTTTCTTCCGGTGCTCTAGTATAGATGAGTGACTGCCTATACTAGGTAGTGATTACCCCTAGTAATGTCACGTCTCTTCCCTGGAGGCTCACTCCAACTTTCCTCAGATTTTGACTCTAATCAGCTGCCCCTGGAAGTCAGGACTCTGATGAGTTCAAGAACAGTAGTGTTTTGCAGATTGCTCAGTTTCTTCTCGTTTTTTGCATAGGTGTGAGACTTTCCCATTTATCTATCTTAAGGTGGAGCCAGAACTCTGCAGTACACACTATTAATTCACTGATTATATAAAAGTTACGAGGAATCCAGGCACATTTGTGTGTTATGTTATTAATATTTTTGATGAAACCAAAATAAGGATTAATTCTCTTTCAAAATATGCTAAATTTAGTCAAATATTGAAATGGTATGTTTTCCGTTAAATTTTCAAGAAGTGCAATTTTAGTCTAGAGTAACAGGAAAGAGACTTGGGACTTTCTACATATACTTAAGGGAAGCTCCGTACTTTTAGACACATGATTTAAGGTCTAGTATAAATTTTTATTTAGTTTTTTTTATATTTCAATGTTACACATACCCAGAGGTGTGTGTAAGATTTAAATTGTAAGATATTTACAATTTAAAGCGAAATGATACACTGGTAACTATAGATTCAATAACCATTTAAAAAATATAAAATTGACAACAAATTTAAAGACCTTTATAGGGTCCTCTTCATTACATCCTGGACATAATCATACAGTGTTACATGTTAACCATTCCTTGTTATTCTTTTAGTTTTTATCATAAATGTATATATATATCGATGTCAGTGTCTATAAAGTATGAACTTTCAGGACCTGGACTCTAGAGGCTTTGAATGGTGGACCATTAACTTAATCACATTTATAGATAAGTCAATGAACTTTTCTGACTTCCGTTTGTTTGTAAAACATGGAATTGTCAAAATATAAACAATTAATATACTCGAGGTTATGTAAATTGTGGAGTTAAAGCACCTATATTTTGAAGATGCTTTATTTAAAAAATCGATTACAAATTATAAATAACAAGTAGATTTAAAAATTGACTATTTTTTACAATAAGAAATCCCAGAAAATTATAAATATCTTTGTAAATTTTACACAAACATAAGACTGTATATCACATTGCACGGCTAATTTCAGATCCTTGGAAAGGGCTCATACAAATGAGAGACTGGCACTAAAATTTGATCCTCTTCGTGGCAAATCTGACTCTATCTGTATGTAAAACACTTTGAATAATGGTTCTATAAAAACAATAGATGTCTTTTTTATTTTTATTACTCATATTATGTTATTGGAAACTTTTTGCAATATTATTTTCCTGAGTGAAATAACATGATTAATCTAAGGACTTACATATACCATCAAATGTTATTGTTACACGTTATTTTATAATTTTTGTTCTGATTTTCCTACCAAAGAATGCAGTTGCTTGAGTTTTAGCTTGCTTATAAATTTAAAATAACAATTTCAGTCCACATTAGTTTACTTTTTTTATTGGGCTGTTTAATATGTATGAAATGGCTTACTTTAGGAAAAAAAATTAAAAATAATTTATTTACCAAATTGAACTTAATTAATTTTATATTTCACTGTGCTGTTTTTTTCATGATTGATTGAATATCTAGTAAACAGACTAGTGAGAAATTTCCATAGTCTTCAGAAAATCACGTAAATCATGAGAAAGTACTTTAGTCAATTTCAATATGTAAATGTTTGCTTAAATTACTTTCATTGATATTTTATGAAAATATATTTTATACACATAAAAGCTAGGAAAATAGCTTTCACAGTATTCCAAAGTAAAAGAACAGTAGCATAATCAACACTGGGAAGGAAATTACTTTAATGGCAGTGCATATCAAAACAATGTATATTACACAGAAAACCCCATTTAAAGTGTTGTAAGTGGTCCTATATAATTTGGAACTATAAAGAAAAACATAATATAAAATAGTAAAGTAAACTTAAAAGTCACTATTTCTAAAGGACGAGATTTTATCTTTCAGATTGGGACAAACGCTTGTGTTTAAAATAGGCCTGAATTCATCTGTTGTGTTCTAGCATGATCGTATCTGATGTTTACTGCCTTTACTGCGCTGACTGATCAGCGCTCATCATTTATAGGTTGTTAAATATTTTGATTATTACTCTTATACAATTAATTATAGTCAGTAGTAGCCATAACATTTTCAAAATTTTAGACACATGCTATAGATTTTTTTCCCCACAGTTCTCTTTTGTATTGCCTCGAAAAGAACATAAACAATCAACTCAACAAAATAAATTATTTTAAGTTTTTCTATCAACTTTCCAGACATCAGTGCCTTGAGGCAACTTTTTAATGGTGTAAAGGCTCATAAAGGTTTAATTACTGAAGAAATATTTATGGACTGTCTTTTGGCAGCAAGATTATAAAGGTATAATGGGCGTTTTATCTCTGAATTTACTGAGTGCCTGTTCTAAGGTCATAATTCTCAACCATGGCTGAGCATCAACATTGAACATTTGATTTAGAAAAATGCTGAGAAAATGAAAGATTAAAAGATTAGAAATACTGAATCAGGATGGAGGTAAAGAGTAGGACTGATGTATCTGTATTAGAAACAAAAGAAGTTAAGTTTGAAGTTTGGTTACAATAATGGAGGATCTAGAAAGAGGAAGATGTGTTAAGAATTACATAATAACAAGAGTACTTCAGTTCTGCAATCTGATCCTTTGGCTACTAATCTTAAAACCTCGCTTTGTTTTGTGTCTTATGCTGCTGGGCTGCTATAACAAAATACTACAGCCTTGGTAACATAACAACGAAAATGTATTTCTCACAACTCAGAAGCTGAGAAGTTCAAGGTCAAGATGCCGGCCCATTAAACATTCTGGTGAGAGCCGTCTTCCTGGTTCATAGCTGGTGCCCTCTCTCTGTATCCTCAAAACGGCAGAAAGTAGAGTCTCTTTTAAAAGAGCACTCATCCCATTTATGAGGGCTTCACACTCATGACCTAATCGCCTCCGAGGGCCACCGTCCTAATACCCTGACACCGGGCATTGGGATTTCAAGGGATGAACTGGAGAGGAGGAGACACATTCAGATCATAGTAGTTGGTAACTTCAAAACTTATTAGCATATTTCCATTTTCTTACATATAAAAATGGGACTAATAGTGGTGCATTTAAAAAAGGTTGTTTAAAGGATGACATTTTGAGGATTTATTTAAAGGATTTAACACAGTGCCTGGCATATTTAAGTCTTCAATAAATATTTAGTAGGGTTTATTTTAAGTGTGGGGAAAAGAGTCACGCCTCATTCAAAGTAGTGAGGGAGTATTTGTCCTTTCTTCTTCAGAAAAGCTGTCCGAAAAGGTGATTATAAAGTTGCATATTGAAGAAAAGGAGACTGGATGATGTTGCTTCCATTTAGAAGAAAGAGGAAGTAAATGTGAACCAAGCTATAGATTAGAAGAGGTCATGCACATGCTAATTTAGAGAATATTCTAAGTTAAAAGAAGTCCATGTTGAGCAATAACACAGATAGCAATAAGATACTTTAAATAAACATCCTCAAGGTTATATTCTTGGAAAGACCATGCTTCCCAGATAACGACATAGAACAACGTATGACAAAGTTGTTTTATTTCAGATTCTATGGAGATGTAATAGGATCTTTTGAAAATCTTCCTAAAAGGGCCTACTTACAGTTTGGCATATAAGATATAAACAGAAACTATATATCAGATATATGTGGGTTTTACAATTATTTCCAATGATTCTTATCCAGGGAGGGGATTCACCTCTGTTCCGATAGCTGACTTCTTATGACGAGTCTTTCTCGTATGTGTATGCTCCGTGTGCTTGTCCACCACATGCCCACTGAATATCTTACTATATATTTTTTAGGTTATCAAGAACTATTTTGGACTCTCACTCTTTCTCAAAGACCTTTTTTAAAGTCTCACAATTCTGAAGTGACTTCTACAGAAGTTTTGCTTTCCGGACTTCACACCACATCACGTGTCAACTCTCTGCCTTATTTTAACCAGAGGCAAGGCTCTGGTGTATCTGTTTGGAATGTCCATTCTTATAGAGCATTCAGCTCTAGAAGCAGTGTGTTTAGTGGTAGCGTGTGGTACTGCAGGAAGTTTTATCACACATTTTGTACCACACAGCAAACTTCCTTGTCGGGGTGCAAGCTCCTAATCCTCTCCTCTTATACAGGTAATGAGATTTTCCCTGGAACTCCATGAAAGTTCCCCCCGGGAGCTGTAGAAATATGATTAATTGATTAATCGTATATGATATGATGTTGAGAATTTGTATTTTATTTGATAGTTATTAAGGAAATATTCTTCTTCAGCTCAATGTGATGGCCAGAACATACGATACGTTTCTCCTTCTTCCCTAACCTTCTCTTCTTTAACTCTCCCTCTTAAACTCTCCTTTCTCCTCCTTCTCTTCCTCCCCTCCATACTTTATTCTTATTCTTCCTCTCTCCACCCCTCTCTCCCTCTTTCTTTCTCTCCTTCTCTCTGTCTCATTCTCTACTCACTGAGAACATTTTCATTATTTTCAGGCCCGGATTTAATAGCCCATAGTAATTTTCTTGATTGCAATCAATCTATAGTGAGTATCAGTTAGAGGGGAGCTATTTTTAACAGGAATGCACATGGTATTGAATATGTTAGTTAAAACATATAAGGCATATTTTTTGGAACGCTGTTTGTTATGCGAATTTTGGTAAGTCACTGGGTACTATCATATTTTAAAGATACAAGGATAAAAATCGCAGCTGGGAGGAAAAGTTTTCTTGAACCAAATGATGAAGATACAATTAATTACAATTTAGAAAAAGAAGAAAAGGTATTGTTTACTTCATAAATAAATGTGTATATAAATATTGAAGGATAATGCTGCAAAATATTTATATTAAATCAGAATGAAAAAAAATGTCTTTCTATATCATAAAGCTGATATAAGGAAAAAAATAAAAACATTCTCCAAACCAAAAAATACCTATCACTTGATAAATGCATAATTTAAAAATTTGGGAAATCAACATGAAAAACAGTAAACTCAGAATTTTAAAGTTGGGAGAGACAAAATTCTTAGAGGATAAACCTTAATAGTTACCAAAAATGTGAAAACAAACCTTTTAATAATACTCGTAATCAAAGATATTTAAAATTTGGTAATTACATCTTAAGAAGAGTGGGTGTAAAATCAGCCTCTTATTCCTCTTTATTCTCTTCTCTGCTGCTGAGAAAGGGGTTATGTTTGTAAAATGCTATTTGTTTTTTGATCTTAAGAGACCATCTGGCTTTCCTTCTTCCTTTTCCAAATGTAGTCTCACTCTGTCTCTAGCCTCTTTTCTTCAAATTTATGGGTGTATCTGACCTCCTTTGTCTTGGGTATTTTGTCTTGACATTCTTCTTTGTTCTCTTTTCCCGTCTTTATTTCTAGTTCCGTCCCTGATTGAGAAGGAAGGCCGCTGTCAAGCAGGGGTTTAAAACATAGACTCCTGGATTCAGCCTACCTGGCTTCAAATCCCAGCTCTATTAATTAGAGGCCGATTGTGACTAAGGAGATTATTTTATTATCTCCCGCTATAATGTAGGAGGATTTTAGCAGATTCTTCTTCTTATAGGTCAGATATTACACATCAAATATGTCAATATTTATGAATTACTTACAGCAGAATCTGGCATATAATAACCACTATATAAATAAGGATTCAAATGCATCGATTTTTAAAATATTTTACACGGATAATTTATCCATCTTCCTTTTAAAAGCTTACAGTGTTTTGTAATGCAGAACTTTTTTTTTATAGAAACATATGGATCATTTTTTCTTCTTGTCTTCTAAATTTTTTAGACTCAATCAAGATTGCATTAGCCAAAGCGATATACAGTTTTCCTTCGGCATATTTAACTTCTTATTTTAAATATTTCATACATAATTTATTTTAATAATGATTTTATTGAATATAATCTCATACCATAAAATTAACTTCTTTAAAATGTACAATTCAGTGGTTTCAGTATATTATTCCCCACATTGTGCAGCCATCAGGGCTATCAAAGTGTAGACCATCTTCATGGTTCAAAAAAGTACTTTATACCTATTAATAGTCATGGTCTGTCAACCCATCTGCTCCATTCTTGGTGACCACTAATCTAATTCCTATCTCTACGGGATTTGGCTATTCTGGACATTTCATATAGAAATAGATTCATACAATTTGTAGCTTTTTGTGTCCGGCTTCTTTTTCTGCATGTTTTCAAGATTCATTTGAGGCATAGTATGCATCAGTACTTTATGCTCTTTAATTGCCCCACATTATTTCTATCATTATATCATTTTATTGCATATAAATACACTACTTTGTGTTTAGCCATTTATCAGTTGATGGATATTGGTCTATTTTCTCTTTTTGGTTATTTTAAGGAATGCTGCTGTGAACATCTGTTGCTATATAGAGAAATATGTTTTTTTATCCTTTGGGTATATACGTAGGAATTAAATTGTTCGACTCGTGATGACCCATTGTTTAACTTTTTGAGGAACTGCCAAACTGTTATTCAAAGTAGGTATATCATTTACTATTCCCACCAGGAACATTGAAAAGTTCAGTTTTGCCACATCCTCCTTACAGTTGTATTGCCCGTCATTTTTTATTTTAGCTAGTCTAGAAGATATAAAATGGTATATTGTAAGTGGTTTTTATTTTCATTTCCCTAATGACTGAGGAAGGTGATTATCCTTTTATGTACTTATTGCCCATTGCAAATCTTTTTTGAGAGATAGCTTTTCAAATCCTTTACTCATTGTTTTAATTGGATTATTGTGTTCTTGTTACTTAATTGTGTGATACTTCATACATTCTGGATACAAGAACCATGTGAAACAAATGATTTGCAAATATTTTCTCGAATTCTGTGGGGTGTGCTTTCACTTTCTTGATAGTGTCCTTTGGGGAGAAAAAGTTTCTAATTTTGATGAAGTGCATTTTATTTATTTTTCTTTAGTTTGCTGTGTGGGATCACTAACATCTTTGTTCACTTATCTTTTATGGTGAGCTAATGATTGGACAGAGATTTAATTAAATACCTTGAATCAATAAGTCTTCCAGACTTTGCTGAGGTGTTCTATTTCTGTTTATTGTCATGCATTGAATATTCCTACAAGCATTTATAAGTCTGCCTTAGCCTTCACTGCTGCCAACACAGGGCCTCAAGGTCAGTCAGAGATGAGAGATGAGGGATTCTCTCCATAATCCTAAAAATGAAGAAAAATACACCTTTCTGGTCAGGCGCATCATCCTGCACAATTGTATGGCCTTATAGATTCCTAGGAATTTGCAGGTCTTTTCAAATCCTGCTGTGGGCATCTCATTCTATTTTTTCCACCTAAGTTTTGTGTGTGTGTGTGTTGTGTGTGTGTGTGTGTGTGTGCCTATTGTTATGCACAACTATTATCCCTATCAAAAGAAACATAATGTTAAAAATTGCTGTTTCTTTCTCCCCAACTCCCTCCCCAAAAAAAGCCTTAGGAGTAGGACCATTTACACAGCCTGAGATCTAAGTCTTGCTCAAATAAAAAAGAAGTTTCAAAAATGGAAGTTTTCAGGAAGCTGCTAGATCGGTTAAATAGCGACAATCATCTGAGTATGAGGCCAGGAGCTCCGTACCTGTTCTTCTCCCTCAAGTGTCTGCTAGGATGATGGTTTACCAGCTAGCCAAGTTACAAAGCTGGTGGGTCAAAGCTCCCATGCAGCTGTGCAGAGAGAGCTGCCACAAATCCCACTGTTTGGTAGAGATTTAGCTACTCTCCTCCCCCGCCCAGTTTTATTAAGAAGTAACTGACATACTTACATGATGATTTGATTTACATATATTGTGAAATGGTGACCACAGTTGGTGCTCTGGGAACTGGTGCAAGCTTTTGCTTATTTCCAGAGTTCTAGAAAAGTCGACTTTGATAATTTTTGCTAGTATATTCATTGCCTTTCTGAAAGAGAAGATATTTCTGGTCTTTACTGTTCCAAAGGTGTTTCCTGGATTTGATTTTGACAAAGTGTGAGTTTTCTTTTTTCTTTTTTCCCCCACAATAGTTATACATTTGTCCCCATAGCTTTGAAATGTTATGATAACTTTTTGTAATGTATTGATTATTTCTAGGTTTTTAAAAAACCCTATTCTGTCAATATGGCTATAAATTTTATCTCTGAGATCGCATGACTTTAATAATTTTTTTTCTGGGTAAATATGTATTTAAATTTAAGGATATAAAAATTAATGGACAATTACAAGTGTAAAGAATACAATTAAGATCTATTTTTTTAGCTACAAATAAGAAAAAATATATCTTTATTAATTAAAGATATAAACTGAATTACAAAAAAATGTGAAAGTTGAGTTGCTTTCATATAAACTCATATATTTCAAATAAATACTAAAAAGTTATGTTTATGAACCTACACTTTTTAAACAAAATATATTATGGGAAAATAATAATAATAGGTCTTTCAACTTTATAGGACTAACACTGATCATTTGATAATTTAAAACAATATTCTATTCTTTGTTTGCTCCTCATACACTTTTTAAAAAAGTGAAATGTCAAAAATATATTAAACTCAAACAGCTCACTTTTTAAATTTTACTTTTTTTCTCTAGGACTTTGGAGATGATGGGTCCTTGTATATTACTAAAGTTACCACAACTCACATGGGCAATTACACCTGCTATGCAAATGGCTATGAAGAGGTTTATCAGACCCACATCTTCCAAGTGAATGGTAAGAAATATGGTGTGCTATAATTACTCTGTGCTTCAATAGATATTTGAAGAATATCACAGTTGACTAGGAAGGCAAGGCTTCGAATTTTCTTTTTGTTATTATTAGTTTTTGGAACTTACTGTTAATAGGAAATGTTTTTCAATTAAAAAAAATATTTGGTGAATAAAAATTGTAAATTTGTACCACTATGTTTCAAATTCTCAGAAAACGTTGCAAAATAACTTGTTGTAATTGGAAAATTAAAGCATAGGAAATTTGAATTACTTTTTTTAGCATAAGAAATCAACAAAAAGGCAGCTATATAAATTTTAGAAACTGAACAAATTAAGCATTTAAAAATTTTAATTACATCATCTATTTATCTGATCTTATTAATGATAGAGAATATTGTTATTTATGTACAACATTTTATACTTATAATGATTAATTCAATGGCTTTGGACATTGGCTAAGTAGGCTGGCCCCATTCTTCCAATGAGAGCTTTGTTTTGTTTATGATTTACTTCAAATTTGTGTTATTTAGTTGAACTGATTACATAAAATTGCATGTATCATTAACACACACTGATTTGCTTTCATACCGGCATGTGTTCATTTTCTCTATGGTTTATGAAAAAGAGGCAGAAGCTTACTTGGCTTTCTGTAGGAGTAACAAGATGGCTAGTGTGGTTGGTATAAATAAGAGGAGAGTGGCAGATATGAATTTGGACAGGTGACTTGAGGTCACATCACATGGAACCCTGTGGGCCCAAATACTTGGATGCCCATTGTAAGCATAATGGCAAGCCGTCAAAGTGTTTAGTGTATGAAATGGCGCATTCTGATTTGTTTTAGAATGACCGGAAGCACTAAGATCTGTTAAAAAAATAATAGTCTGGAAAGAGATGTTGGTGGCTTAAGATATAGTTGAATGGTGAAGAAGTAAAGAAATGGTCAGATTTGAAATGTATTTAAAAAGCAACTCTACGATATCCTGAGGAATAGCATGTGAGTATGAGAGAAAGAGAATTAAACAAATAAATAACCCAAGGAATTTGAAGGAAGCCTTTAGACATATGGTCATGATATTACCTGTAATGGAGAAGAAGCACAATTGACATTGAGTGAGATGAAATTTTTTTTTGACTAGTTAATTTCAATGCAATTATCCAGATGGAAGTCAAATATGCAAGTTACTGTATAAGTCTAGAGATCAGAGGGAAATGACAGCCAAAGTTGTATAATTTAATAATATCAAAGTTCAAAGACTATATATAAAGCCATAAATCTGAGCTTGATGAGGTCACCTATGAACAAATATAGATGGATATGAAGTCAGAACCTTGGAGCTGAGATTAACAAGAAGAAAAAAAGGTGACCTAGAATGAGCACCCCGTAATGGGATATTTGTGTCCTGGAAATCAATTAAGAAAATATTGGAATAAAGGTTAAAAAAGATTTGGGAGTTTATGGTTTGACACTCAACTCATTGTCGGCACTCCAGCCTTATTTCTGGCTCAACCCAGTTGGCAACTAGACGTGGGAAAAGGCTTGTAAATTGGGTTCTTGGACCCAATCACCAGGTGCCAGCATCATTACTCCTGCACTTTGGGGACATTATTAAGTAAAAGAAGGGTTACACAAACACAAGCACTGTGTACCAGACAGTTGATCTGAGAACCTAGGTGGCTACTAATCCAAAGAGATGGGGAACGTATACAGCATGGAGGCCCTGGACAAAAGAATGATTTATGTCCTGGGCGGTGTTTTGGGAATGTGAAAGATTTCATCACACTACTCGGAACCATGTGCAATTTAACACTTCTGAGTTGTTTATTTTTGGAATTTTCCTTTTCATATTTTTGGACCTCAGTTGACTGCAGGCAACAAACTGTGTAAAACAAAACTGGCTACGTGGAGGAACACTGTATCAGCAGTGACTACCTAGGGCGAGCTCTCATGCTTACCTTTTTCTGGGAGCAATAATACCTGTATGTAAAGTGTCTGGTATGTCAAAACATTTTGCAAAACTAATAGAATAATGACTGTTAAATGACGAAACGAGTAGATTTGGAGATCTCGTGGGCTTTATTAAGCGATTCATGAATCAGGCAGCATCTCATCTAGCAACTAGAGGGAGATCCAACGGGTTGCACAAAATGGACGATTTTTATAGAAAGAAAGATGGAGCAAGCAACTATTAATAAAAGAAAGGGTTATTTGGGGGCCAGGATGTCTTTTATGTGGAGGAAGAGAACAGAGAGTGTTTTAATCGGGCAGATTTCTGTGGGTGATGATGAGGGTCCGCCCGACAGATGATGACCTTACTGGTGTTTAACCAAAAGATTCAAGACTGATTAATTAGGACAACATTTCTGGGAGAAGTTGAAACTGAAATTTGATCAGGTATTAAAACTGGCTTTGCTATCATGGCTTTTAGCCCGAGTGATGCCATTTTGGGCCTATTGTTTTCTCTTTAACATGACACTTTACAATAAAATGTTTCGAAGTGGTGGGATTGGCTATAAAACAGCAGCCTACAAATGATTTGCTAAACAAGCCATTGCTCCCTTTTTTTAGTGTTTCCTTTTCCTTTGGTTTTATGGTGTTTTATATTTGGCATAAAAACTTTAAACATATGTTTTGTGCATAAATAAGTATAGTAAACTTGAGATCACTCAGAAAATTGTTATAGTTCAGTCACAAAAGAATAGTTAGGAATGTGCTTCGACAGTGAAAAAATGCAAAGAAAGTGCAAGAAAAATGTAAATTAGATAGCCAAGTAGCACATTTATGGCCCCAATAAATCTCTAAAACCAGTTTAACTCATTTTTCATTCTCCATCCACGTTTCAGAAAAGGTTAAAAAGACCTTTAGAAAATTAGATTTTCATAGGGAATTTAACATATTTATCTTAACAATTTGTCAATTAGTAATAAAAATAAAATATATCATTGATTACCACAAAAAGCTCTGAAAATACCACCAGTTAATGGAATTTGCAAAAGAGTGTTTTTGAAGTGCAAAGTCTATTTAAATATCCCAGGGTGCATGCCAAATAAGTCTATCAATATCCCTGTTTCTTTTCAAACAATGCAAATTAGATTATTGAAATATGAGTGCTTCTGTGTCCTCGTCAGAAGAAACATTATGTATAAATCAAAGAAGCTTAACTCTGCCAGTGGAATTCATTTCATGCTTTTCTTTTCCTTTTTACATAAAGTAAATCGTCTTTAGATCTTCAGCGTATGATACAGAATGTTTGAAATTTTCAAAGTTATTCCGTGTTTACACTACCCTCTGGGCAGAAAGCTTGTCCATATTCACAGTAGACCCTTAGAATGCTGCTGTTTCTCTCCAGTGTTCATATTGTTTAAGACAAAGTTGCTGGTTTTAGAGGATGTCCAATAGGACAGCCCCATTTTTTTTCATTCAAAGCTCGAAAGTGGCTTAAGTCTAAGGCAATAATGTGCTGCTTCGTAGGCATCACAGAGTTAAACTTCCTTGTCCATTCCCAGGGCAGCCTGCCCTGTTAACCCTGCTATACTTTCTACAGGGCCAACGTGCGAATGGGAATAAAAACGTTTGGCTGGGAAGATTTAGAAAGCAGGAAATGAGAGGCCTACTTTCTCCTCTCTCCTCCTTCTACTGTGAGTTATTGAAGGATGAAAGGGAGAGAAGCTTGAGGGTTATTCTGGCTCTGTGATTTCTCTAACTGTGGTTCTTGGGCGACCAACCTTGCAGACTTGTTTTAAATGCAAATTTTCAGGGCAGGGCACACCATGCCCACTGAATCAGAGGCTCTGAGCCTGAGGTAGAACAACCTGTGTTTTAACAAACCCTTGTGATGTTTTGGACAATTATGTTCGAGAACGGCTCTGGCAATTGATTTCTCTAGAAACCTGAGATGTGGGAGTATGCATTCCTTCCTCATTCTCCAGCTTTCTTCTCTTAACTTTGACTTGAAACTAAGTTTATCGTGATCCGAGTGAGTGACTATCCTTTAGTGGAGGTGAGATCAGGCATGTATCAAATCGGTCTTCCCCCTCATGAGGACTTGCAGCTGACAATCTGGACGTCTTCCTCCAAACCCCACACTGGTGACGTCGGCTGTGGTCAAAGTCCTCGGACAGCTTGTTCCTGCAGGAACCAGTCTCTCTGCCACTCTTCTTAAGAGCTTTATTTGATACAAGAAGCTCAATCAGATGCTCTTGAGGTAGCCCAGATGTGTCAGGGATTTAACGCCCTCATAGACAGCCCTTAATAAACGAGAGACACAAGTCAATGGGTAAGAAGCACAGTTTCCCATTCAATTCTTGGGAAGGTTCTGAGCTGCATTGTACATGATCCTTCAGAGGGTCCACATTGAAACTGAGCTCTTTTTTGCTTATAGTAATAACAAGCTCATGAATCTCAGAATGCACCTTACCCTTTTTTTTTTTTTTTTGCTTTTTTTTTTTCTTCTATCTTATTTTTTCTACTCTCTAACCTGTGCTTCCTGGGATTTCTTCTCAATCAACTAACTGACTCGAAGTTCTTTTCTCAGAGTTTTTCTTGCAGACACTGCCACTTAGAAAAGTCCCCGCCTCAACTACTATTGCTGTCCTTTTGTACTGTCCCTAAAAGTGCTGGCGGAAACTGCATGTTTGCTTCCAGAAGGCTTGGAAACAGGACAGGACAGTACATTAATTCATTAACTCCGAAGCCTAAAAATGATCTCTCTCTGTGATTTCTCATGCTAAATTATGTCCAGTGACACTGTTCAATAGAGCTCTTCTGAGCGTCTGCAATTAGATTAAATCATGACATTGAGATACTCCAATTATGCAATAGAAAGAGCATAGAGATGCTCAACATTTAATATATAATCTAATTATTAAATTCCCAGAGAGAGATAAAACTTGAAAGATTCAAGTTTCGATAAATTAGTCTGAGGTAAGTAATATCCAAAATTAAATTCTGCTCTTACAACATAAAGTTTAAAGAAGTCTAAAAGTTTTAACTATCAGTAAAGTCTAAAGAGTCAAATTGTTCCTTAATTTGTTTTTAGTGAAAGAGGTCCTTGAAAAGTTTATGGCTTTGGGATAACTTCGACTGTGTATGTTGGGATAATTTTCCCTGGATTTAAGTGAACCATCATGCTCTTTGCTCTCAAATAGTCGCATTAGTTCCTAATTCATGATTTTCTTTGTATTCTGTCTTCTGCTGGGCTGCATAACTTTTAAAATTCCATTTTATCTCTACCTTTGGCTTATTAGCTATACTTCTTTTTTGATTTTATTTTTTTAGGCGTAGCTATAAGCTATACTTACAATGTACAGTTTTAACTTATTATCATCTATCTTCAAATATTTTACCTCTCACATGTCAAATAAAACCCTAAATTAGCATACTGAGAGCTCTCCCCTTCCATATTTTGTGATAATATTAGCAAACTTTTTACTCTTACATATGTTATAAACCCCACATGCATTATTTTATTTTTGCTTTAAATAGTTAAATATCTCCCACAGATACATATTTTTTTAAAAAAATAAGTATGTGAGACTTTTACATTTACCCTTTTTTGAGCCCCCTTATTCTTTCACGTAAATCCAAATTTCTGAATTTTCCTTTAGCTTAATAAACATCTTTTCACAATGCGAAGTTCGGGTCTGCCCCACCTCCTTGACCCAGTCTGTGAACTATTTGTTACCTGTTTATGAAACTATAGAACTTATGAGTAGGCTTTCAAAAAGTTTATAGTAATTTCTTATTGCTACATTATCTCTGTAAGTGATCTTATTTTCTGGTAACTGTAGAAATTGGAAGGAAAAAAAAAAAATAAGATGCTCACCGCAGATAGCTTTAGAATCACTTCCCTAAGTCCCTAAAGTCCTCCACTGGACCCTCTGTTTAACAGACAACAGAAGAGATATTACAGGACAGGCCTTGTGGTAGGAGATAGCACTTTTGCCTACTTACCTGGACTCACAATTAGTGTGCTTGGTTATAAGGAGTCTGAGAAAGGTAAGCCAGCTCTGGGCTCAGAAAAAGAGGGAATACATTTGGTGTACATCCACCCTGATTTTGCCACAGGACACTATGTCCTAAGTTTTCTGGAAGAAAGATTGAACCATGAGAGTGTCACTTCTGTCTGAAAACATGTAAGACAATCATATTGTCCCTGGGAATAGGCGCTTTGGACCCAATGCCACGATAGAATTTCTTGCGGTTGTGAAATACACAACTAAAATATTTCCTTATTTTTTAGTAATACCTTTTTTAAGAGTCACTTTTCCGTGTGTGTGTGTGTGTGTTGTGTGTGTGTGTGTGTGTGTGTGTGTGTTGGACTTCTGGCTGCTGTGTCCTCTAAAATGTTCCCCTAAGTGAATCTCTTTCTTCAGTTTAATCAGTCTTTCATCCTTTATTTTGCTTTTATTTTCCAGTACTCATATCCTGATAGAAAAATTAAAGAATATTTTTTAAACCACTCCAGTTTTTCCTTGACATTCTAAGCAAACCTAATTCTTAGAGACATTAGAGGTATGGGAAGTTTAATTGCTCTCTTAGGCTTTAAGTTTTTTTTTTCTCTATCTAGACTTTGAGATTTATTTCTCTAAAATAAGAGACTTTTTCTGTTGTATTTGTTTATAAATAAAATGTCATTTTTGGGGGATGAAGACACATTGTAAATCTTTGCAATCTAAAGCTGTGGTCAGAGTTTCTATAAATAGAAAAACCAGAGGCCTGGTTTCCTCTACTATCCAAAAGTAGAGCATTCCTCTTAAACTTTTCACGAACTAAAATGGTGTAGAATGTAGAAGCAATGACCTTGGGACAGAGCTTGCTAATGGGTGCACAACATAAATGCAGAGATAGCCCAGATGCTCACAGACACAGTTCAAAGCTATCTATGGGGCCTGAGGCTGCGAAGTGGCGTGCAGCCCCCAGGGGAGGAGTGTGGAGGGGCCACTCTGGCTGTCCTGGGCTGTGTGCAGACCCTGTGACAGCCCGCAGCAGCGCACGCTGATGAATGCTACTTTAATGGTTCCACTTTTTTTTGTAAAAGCAAATATTCTCTGCAGATTTTTTTTTTCAGTTAGAGAAAACAGGTACTGACTGATACAGATCTTTTGTAAAAGCCAAGTGGTGTAATGTGAACTTTCAAAAAGGGAGAGACACCTGTATTTGTTCCTCCTAGCAGTGGGCTGGTGACCAGGAGCCTTTGAACAAGCCTCTCTTTATGGAGAGTTAGTTCTGCAAGGTGCCTCCTCGGAACTAATGATAGTTAATGGAATTTGGATAGTCAGTTCGGTATTGCCTACCTAGGGCTGCTCCTAATACTTTTAAAGCAATAATCTATACTTAGTGCTTTGTAACAATAATGGAAATTAGCTGCCTATGCATTAGGAAAAAAAAAAATAATGCCGCCCACGGACCTGATTGAAAAACAGCAAAAGCCACTTACTAGTACTGAACAAAGGACCTATCCCTGGTTTAGCCTTGATTGAAATACCAGACCAAACTGTACATGTGTCATTCGAAGTTGAACTATGACAGTTCATACACAGGATGACCTGCTCCCTAAGGTTTGTATTTGTTAGAAACAGCTCTGCCTACATAAACAGAAGTATTCACTTATGGAAAAAAACAGTCAGCCAGTGAGATAAAATTTCATCAGCCCATATATATTAAAGCTTAAAGCCTAAAACCGTATGTTAAGACTGCAGCATATAGAAACCAACTTTTCTTCTATTAAAAAAAAATATAGCTCTGAGACACATGCCATGAGGACTAAGTGACCCACTGGTGCCACTTAAAAAGCTGTGATTCTTCCAGTGTTAATGTGCAACCACACTTTTTGCAAATTTCTCAAGGTTTCCTAAAGCATCAGGTATCGCGCATGGAGGGGATCAGTAAATAACATCACTCTCTTGTGATCTTGCCTTCTGAACCAATTGAGAGAAAGATGCCAGAGTGAGTCATCCAAAGTCACGAAATATCATCTGCCTTACAGGAAAGCTGCCTAGAGAACGTGGCTGAAATATAAGGCAATTATTTAATTGCCATAATTGAATTTGCCCGCCACATCCCGAGCATCGCTGTAGACCTCGGCACACAGAAACAGCGCCAATGCTGCTAATTTGCCAAGAGCGATGAAAAGAATGTGTCCTCTTTTGTAGACAGATCCCAAATGTAAGAAGGGATGAGCGGAATATGCTCAGTCTTTCTCAAAACACATAAAACTGACACTTCATCCATCCTCTTACTTCTGGACTTAGTAATGGCTGGGGAGAGAAACAGTCCTGGACATGAATCAAAGAGGCGTGTGGATCTTTTTGTTAACACAGGCACATCTCTCAGGTAGATGACTCATTCTTAGATACTCCTGCTCTGTACTCATCTACGATGGACTCATTCAGCCAGAATTCTTTTATGGCATAAATGATTATACTTATATACTTTTATGGGTAAGTGAATGTACTGAATCTTGTTTTTTTAATATTGCAAAATTATTTTCCTTTATAAAATTATGATCTGATTATATCTATACTCATATTTAAATTAGTATGACATGGTTTGCCGGACTAGTTTACACAGGTCAACAGGAGTGATATTTCGCAGATTACTTCTGTGTTTAAAAGTACTGGATAATGTTAACAAACACACCTGAGGTGGTCAGCACTTCAAGAACAGTATAATGGCTAATTAATGTAATGACACTTGTATAACAAGAGAGTCGAAAGAAGGTTAATATGATAATGAGGCTTATTTGATCTTAAAGATTTAGCATGAGGGCACTCTCAGGATAGCTTAATTAGATTTTAAGCACCTTTTACAATTTGCATGTGTACTTGTTAATCCATATGTTCTAAAAATAATTTTACTTTACTTAAATGAATGAATTTGCGTAACCTCTTTTTCTGTGTTGTTTTACTGTTACTGGTGATGGCATTTTTTTAAAATTTTCGTTTTATGTGTATTATTCATTTTATTTCTTTCATATTATGCTTAAATTATAGTTCAATTCAAAAGTGTGAGACATTTTAAAATTGCAAAATAATAGCTTAGTATAATTCAAGTATTTGTGATATGACCGGACTCATTAACTAATCTTTATATCATTTAGTATACTTTCTTGTACCATACACTATATCAGTAAATTTGATTTCACTCTTTGATAACTGTGACATTTTTAAACTTGACCAAATGGAAAGAACACTGAAAATTAATTTAACAATGAAACAGAACATCATTTGTAGCACTAATTCAGTCAATAGAATACCATTTTCTGGAGACCTGAGAAAATATGACTGCATTTTCACGTTCCGTAGACAGACTTTCAGAGTTCTCCAGATTAATACCTTTTGTATGCTTTTCTTATGCTTGAGTGATTATTATAATTTATTTGCATTACTTTTATTACTCATTCCTTATTTCTTTTTCAATGCGGTTTGCTCATGCACGACATTAATTCTTAAAGTTACCGAGGCGTGAGTACGGGCATGTATGAGTTGCTCATTTTCTCTGGCCTGTTTAAGTCAGATCCACTTTCTTTCATTTTCCGAAGGCTCAATTTATGTTCCATGTTTTCCCTGAAGGTTTTGATGAACACTGCAGCTCACAGTAATCTCTTCCACCTCATACGCCCTGCATTACTACGTTGTTTTTGTTTTTTGTTTTGTTTTGTTTTTTTTTTCATTAGAAGTAATTAATTTGATTTTCATGCCACTTTTCTTGTAGGTTTTTAATGTATAGAGAGCTTTGTCATTAGATATCCAAAGAACAAAGGTCACATTTCAAAAATTCACTGCTTTCTCTGTAGGCTTAATTTTGGATTTTGCAAATAGCAAGTAATAAACAAATCTTAATCTATTTTGTTTGTTGAACTACTAAAGACTTTTTAAACATTTGAATATTTAACAGAATAAAATAAGTAATCAATGGCGTGAGGACTGGGGAAAGTTGGTCACTCTATATGTACTCATGATATTTGTATCTCAAGACATAGTACCCTCACCCTATGATGAAATCAGTGCTTACTTAGACTAATCTCACAGCAGCTGAGGTCATTAGTTAAATGTCCTGGTGGCATATAAACAAGGACAGAATTCTGACCCTTACAGCCTTTTGGAAGTTTGAGATGGCAGCTAAATCCAAAAAGTTGTGTGTGAAGCGCAAAAGAAAAACTATTCCAAAATGGGATAAGGATACATTCTTGGCTTGCTTAAATTTTCTCTTAATAGCAAGATTGCCATTTATTTAGATAAATATAGTTGAGAGGGAGAAAGGTGTGGTCAGGCAAAGAACAAATTTTTTCCTCAAATAATATGCGTATCGATTTATTTCAGTATATTTATTGAGAATACATTACGTACAAATGGGTTTTAATTTAGTTGTGATCATTAGGCAAGCAGACTTCTAAAAGTATGATGTCAATAAATACCCCATATTGATAAAGCGTTAAGAGATGTTGTAATTATTACTAATTATGATGAATATGATGATGATGACAGATGAAAGAAAATGAGAAATCAGTGTGGATTGGAAGTCTCTGATCATTTCATTGTTAATAAGGTGGCCTGAGAAGCTCTGTTTGGCTTAAGGCTCCACATTCCAGCTAACTCAAATTAGTTTAAATGAGCTTTGCCAGAGGGCGAGTAGGAGGTTTAGCTATACACTGGCATTTGTAATAGTGACTTAGTACGCTTCATGACAAAATCTGGATAATTTTGTGGCTCACATATTCCATAAGGAATTAATAATAGAAAATACATCAATTTGTGACTACCGGTAATGCTCTGTCACTATTAATAGATAATTTCTGCTATTAAAATTAGAGTTTCCTCCAACTCATTTTTTGATTTAAGGCCACTATTTTAAAATAAAAGCAAGTCATATCCAAGCAGAGCACTCAATGAGAACAACACCCTCACAACTAAATAGTTTATCTTCCTCATAAACTCTACTCAGAATGTCTTAAAAAATAATAATAATAAAGATTTCTTAGAAAGTATCTGGGAGATTTATAGATGAATACAGTGTATTATATAGTAATTATCATATATTGAAATTGATAGTGTCACTTTTGAAAGCAAATCTCTTAAAGTAACATCACTGTGTCAAAGAAATAACAAATTATTTATGGAAAATAAGTTTTTTGGAAGAAAAGGTATATTATTAAATCAACTGATACATTTTGGCAAATATTTTAAGTGATAGTGTAGCAAAAAAAAAAAGGTAAATAGTAGTGCCATCTATTGATAAAACTGAAAACTACAGTTTCTTCTGAAGTAAGGAAAACTAAGACTTTCGTATTTAAAGGACTATATTTCCAAAACTAATGATTCCTTATTTCGTGATTATTGTAAATTATTATTATGTCACAGTAAATACTGGGACTGTATTAAAGATAATATGTGGGTGTATACATATATGTGTATGTGTATATATGTTTCTGTGTATCCATATGGAATTAATAATGTGATACCTCTAATGATAAATGTTGGTTATTGATTTAAGTTTAGCTAGGCTGACTTCATTCACTTTAATAATAATAATAAATTTAATCATTAAAAAATTGGATTTAATATTAAATACTTTCTGCTAAAAAATTAAACAATGAATAGCTATGTGGTAGAAGATGAATCATATCTCTTTACTTAGTCTAATTTAATATGCAGAAAATATTTCAACATGTAAAATTTGCATATTTATGTTTTAGCACTCTACTATGACTATTTTAATAATTTTATTGTCTTTTTAATTTTGGTTCAATTATATCTAATAATAGATTATTATTTAGAAAACTCTAATTAGATTGACTATTTTCAATAATTTTAAATCATATCTTTATTTTTTACAAATTTGCTACAGTGCACCTGGCTAGAATAATCTATATGCTATCTGGTCTGGTCTGGTCAAATTGTCAGGGTGATCCTGAATAGTTTAGGAGATTTAGATTTTTAAAGATATAGACTAATTAAGGGACGAGACTTCAGAGAAGAAAGGAGCAGAAAGCAGTGGCGATATCTATTGACCTTTAGGATATGATCAGATTATATGTTGTAAGCGACAGGTGCCAGAGCATTCACAGGTGCAGCAGAGGGTTTGGAACGATGTGATTGACAAGAGCAGCAACTCTAAACGCAAGTACCACCTTAACAGGGAGAAACTAGACTGAAGCCCAAGGCACGGTACAGTGGTGACTATTCGAACATGAAGCTGATGTGATGCTCTCATTCATTCATTTCCTCAGACATATGTAATTGACCTGTTTTGTAACTGTAGGTTGAGTTCTATTACATGCTTTGCTGGATGCTGAGGATCCAATAGTGAGCAACTAATAGCTATATTCTTCGAAGAGCTTACTGTCATTCTTGATGTTAATCCAACCTCCCACACATTAAATACAAACTGCCCTTTTCTTAAACAAATTTTACTGCCATTGGCCTGATCATGTAACGAGCTGAGAGATCTATGATGAGCAAAGTATAGTAGGACTATGAAGATACAGTAATCGAGATGGTGCAATACTGGCATAGGATAGCTATGTAAATCAGCAGAACAGAATTGAGAGAATTGGAGAAGAGAAAATAAATGTTAAGTTGGGAAGAGCAAAGGAAAATACGAACCTGTCACCATGCACTGGAGCCCACGAGACTGGCTTGGTATCCATGTCAATTCTCGCTGCCGCCGATGTGAGGTTAATGTCCTGAGATTCTGGCTTCCTTCTGTTCAGAACTAACTGCACACCATGCCCAAGATCTGACAACGCTGGAGGAAACGTGGAGCAATTGCAGGCTTGGCTGCTGCCCCATCCCAGTCAACCACAAGAGCCCTAGATCAGCAACCATATTCATGAGCTAGGGGACCACTCAAGGACCTTGCCCCAACATTCAGAAATGGCTTTACTTCTGCCCATCAAACCTTGGACAAAATTAAAATTATAGTAACTCTTATGACCCATCTCAACTGGAAACATTCAAGAGAGAAAATTCTTGGAAATGTAATTCAGCCTAGCCAAATTGAAACATTAAAAAGCTACTATTTTTTCTTACTTTTTCTTCACACAAATGGTAACACACTATACTCAATTTTCTCCTTTTTTTTTCTTGCTTTGCATTTTTTGAGCTATAATTCTTGTACCATAATAATTACCCTTTTAAGGCATACAACTCAGTGTTGTTTAGTTGTATTCCCAGAATTGTACAAGTTTCGCCACCAATTCCACAACATTTTTTACCACCTCAAAAAAGTAACCAGGTACCAATTAATGGTTCACTTGGCATTTAGCCTCAACCCTCCAGCTCCTGGAAACCACTAATCTAGTTTCTTTTTCTGTGGATTTGCCTATTTTCCTACTTTCCATTAATCTTCCTTTTGGATTGTCTGCCCGTGTACTTCAAATTCCAGAATCAGACAACAAGACAACAGCCTCACAGAGGCTGTTTATCCAGTTGTGTAAGGTCAAATTCCTGTAACAAATCCAGATAGATAGACAGAAGATGATGGATGATAGATAGATAGATAGATAGATAGATAGATAGATAGATAGATGTAAAAACAGATAGATGATAGAATCTACATATAATGTGTATAATTAATTATATCTATATCTATATATGTAGATAGCTATATATATATGTAGATTGTGACATTGAGTGAAAAATTCGAAACTAAAACACGAATATAAAAATTTGGAGCAGGAAGAAAAAAGAGAAAAGGATAATTTAAAAAGAGGAGGAAAATAAAAGGGAAGAGAAAAGGGAGGAAAAAGAGTTGGCAGTGATGGAGCGAGCAGGAGGGAAGGGTGAAGGGGAAGAGGAAGAGAAAGAATAAAACAAGGGAAAGAGGAATCAAAGTAAGAGGACGAAGGAGAACATGATAATTTGGAAACATTCATGAAGGTGCTTAAGAAAGGGTTGGTAAAAACATAAATGTTGAGAGGCAAGTGAAGACCAGATTTTTAAAAAGGACATTTTATGTTAGGTAGTTTGAATATTATTCTGGAAAAAAAAAAAAGAAGTGATATAAGAAAAGACCTTCAGTAGATTACAAGAAATGCCCTACTTTCAACTGAAAAATAATTTTTGGAGTGATGTGGATAATAGATTTCTTCAGGGTTGTGGTAAGAAGGCCAGTTAACAGAATTCACATTATCGAAGACTACAAATAGTGAACTTCCTAAGTTTAGGGTATCTTTAAGATTAGTAAAACCTTAAACTGGGATAAAATTGAGGGAACATTAAGAATAAATAGGTTGTGGTAAATAATTATGTTGTGGATTAGTTGGGAATGTTGCTAATGAATTAGAGGGACAAGTCACAGATGACTCCCAGTTTGCGAATTTGGCTAGACATTATGATTAACGTTGCTGGCAACATTATTTGCAAATAACCTTATAGCAAGTATGACATTTGTTAGTAGACTATGGCATTAGCTTGAGAGATAATTTACATTAGTTGTTGGTGGCAGCATCCATTAAGCGTGTGAAAAATAAACAAGCACTCCTGCCTAGTCAGGGCACACATTAGGAATGAGATATGTAAAGAGAGGCCCTAGGGAACCAGAACTATGAGGATGCAGAGTGTATGTAAGGACCAGGAACAAGGGAACAAGGGATTGCCTGAGATCATTAGAAGGGCATTTTGATGGTTCCAATCGAATGACTCATTTTCTTTGAGCTATTCAGGATGGACTTCTCTCCACTACTGCAATAAACCATGTTTTATTAAAGGTGGATCAATAATATTTTCATTAAATTTTTTATTTGAAATAACTTTGGATTCTTTTTTATTATTACTATAGTGACATCGGTTAATGAAATCCAAAAAGTTTCAAGAGTATAATTCAACAATAAGTCATATAGGTACCACATTGTGCGTTCACCGCCCATAGTCAGATTTCTTTTTGTCACCACATTTTTGACCCCTTTTACCCCATCTACTTCCCCTCTCCCTCCTACCCAATAATCCAGACAGAAAAAGTTGAAAACCACCATGATATATCACTTATATGTGGGATATAAATCTAAAAAACAAACAGACATGAAATAATTGTGGATTCTTATGTGGATTCTTTAAGAAACGATGCAAAAAGAGCCTTTGAATCCTCTACGCATTTTCTCTCACTGCTAACATCTTGCAAAACTATAGTACAACATTAGAACCAGGATATTGAAACTGACATGGTCAAGAACCAGAGAAGTTCCGTCACCACGAGGATCCCACACTCACTTCTCTCCTGTCCCCATCCCCTCATTCATCCTTGGTGACCACTAAGATTCTCCATTTCTGTCATTTGTTTCAAGAATGTTATATACATGGAAAAATACAATATATATTCTTGACTTGTTTTCCCCGCTTAGTACAAGTATCTGGGGATTCATTTATCTTGCTGTGTGTATCATATAGTTTGTTCTCTTTTACTGCTGAATAGTATTTCGTGGTATGAAAATACCAGGGTTTGTTTAGCCGTTTGCCTGTTGAATGACAGCTAGGCTGATTCCAGTTGTTGTCTATTATAAATAGGCTGCAAAAAAAATATGCATATAGAGATTTTTGTGTGAACTTAAATTTTCATTTGCCTGAGATAAATGCTCAGGAGTTTAATTGCTAATTGTATTGTAGTTGTATGTTTAGTTGTTCTTTTTTTTTATCTGACAGAGTACCCGTATCATCATACATTATTACTAGCAATGTATGAGTAATTTAGTTAATTCAGCATTGGCACTATTTTTATTTTAGCCATGTTGATAGGTGTGTAGTGATATTTTATTGTTATATTAATCTGCATTTACTTATTCATGGCTAGTAAAGTCAAACATCTTTTCATATCATTCACCATGTATATCATCTGCAGTAAACTGTTTTCTCATGTATTTTGCCCATTTTCTAACTGGATTGCTTGTTTTTTACTGTTCAATTTTGATAGTTCCTTAGAGACCTAGATACTAGTCTTTTGTTTCATATCTGGGTTATAAATATTTTTTTCCATTCTGTAGCTTATCTTTTAATCTATCAGAGTAAATTTTTTTAAGTGGAGGTGTCTTTCCTAGAGTAAATTTTTAAAAATTTTATTAAAGTATATTTATCTTTTTTTTATAGATAGTATTTTTCTTCTGAAGTCTAAGAATTCTTTGCTGAGTTCTAGATAATGAAAAAATTTTTTCTTTCATACTTTCATAAATGTTTTTAATTTTACGTTCTGCATTTAAGTTCACAATCCATTTTGCGTGAACTTTTGTATAAGATAGGAGATGCAAATCAATAATGTCTTTATGACAGGGTAATATATTAACACTAACAATAGAGAAATAGAAGCCTCCATCCATGAGTATGACCTTCTAAGCAGCAAGTGATGGCAAAAATGACACACGTCTGTGTAGTTACAGATTTAACCACCTCTATTTATAGCTGCATAGTTACCTCTCTCTTGGAAAACTTGTAGATTTCTAAGTTCTAACATCTAGTTTGTCCAGGGAAGTAGAAGGATTCCCAGCTTCGCCATATGATTAGTTCAGTTTTTGCTGCTCTTGTTTCACTTTTTTTTTCAGATTTAGGAGAGGATGTGGGGAACGAAAAGAGGTGAGGAAACAAATCAATTGTAAAACTCTGTTTTGAATGGAGATGGTCTAATGTTTTGAGTTGGGAGTAGCCTTTATTTAATTCTTGGCCATAACTAGAGAAATAAGGTTTTTATATGATAAAAAAGTTAAAGATAAAAAATCACCTAAGCAGAATGGAAGGAGAAAGAATACAAGGGAATTTTATCAGTATAAGAAAGAAAAATTAAAAATAGAAAACAGGAACAATGTATAATGCATTATAAGTATACAATAATATAGAAAAATTAAAACAAATGTATTTCTCACAATCGACATAGCTGGGTTGAATTTCTACATCGAATTGAACAGTTGGATCTAAAAAATTCAGCCTATGTTATATTTATGAAAAACATCTGAAAAGAAATGATAACAATATATTGGTAATAAAATAATCAGTCAATACATGTATAGAAAACAAATTAAATGAAATCAGTAGTAGTATATTTATATTTTTAAAATTTTATTTATGTTAAACCCATTGGCTAGAATAAAGAACAATATTTTTCCATAGTAAAAAATACATAAGTCCATATAGGAGACAAAACTGTTTATCTGTCCAATATACAAAACAAAATCTCATCAAGCAAAATATAAAAATCAAAGTTGTCTTTATATCAAAAAGTTGATAGTGAAGAGTTTAATGCAACTTAAAAATTTTTTATAGTTAAACTGAACAAAGTCTAAGCAAAAATAAAAATTTTAATACCTTAGTATATCTTATACATGTCCAGTGTGGAGATTATAGACAGACGGAGGGCTAGATGGCTCAGTAATGCTCTCCCTTTATCTTATTTTTTTAAATCATAGATTTGACCACAATGAGAGTGGCTTTTCAAAAGGCTCATAATAGTCAGATACTGAAAAGTATCTGATAAAATTAATACACCATTTTCAAAAATTCTAAGTTAGATATTCAGGCTGTACTTTACAATGGTTTCTTTTTAAAATGCTAACTAATATCATAAAGACCATTTCCTTTAACATCAAAACAAGACAGGGTTATCATCTATCATCCCTCTCAACTATTGTTCAGATTGTTTTGGAATTTAAAAATATCCATATTACAAAAGAGAAAATTATTATAAATTTGTAGATGATATGACAACTAACCTATGATACTGAAGAGAGAAAAATTAGAAGTATTTTAACTAAAAGAAAATTAAGGCCCATGGGAAGTTACTATCTATGAATATATATAAAACCTACATTTTCCATTAATAGCAAATGAAGGAAATATTTAAGAAAAATGTTTGAAAAAATTCATATTCTAACTTAAGAAAATCATAAAATTTATTGAAGGGCCTAAAAACAATGTAAATAAGTGGAATACTATAATATGTTCCTAGGTTGGGACATATTCTTTGCTAAAATCATTGTACACTTTCCTTAATTGCAAGTTGAAAACAATTTTAATAAGAATCCAACATATCTATTTTTCATTCCTTTCCTCTTTATTTTTTTCTTCCCCTCTTCCCTTCATATCCTCCTTTCTTTTCATTTTCTGCCCCCCTTTCTTCCAATAAAATAGTAAGTATGGAAAAATTACTAAAAAAACTGATAAAATAAACACTAGTTCGAGTGAACATATTATAAGGGGTATATTAAAACTTATTTTAAAACTACACTAACCAAAGAATACAGTATAGATTCATGGGGATAGAATTGATATCAAAAAAGAATGTAATCAGCACACATGCAAAATCATTTTAGGTATGAAAGTATATATGTGTATATATATTGTGTAAAATAAACAGAATTTATGATGAAAATATATAGAGAGCCTGAAAAATTATTATGTATAGTGTATGATAAGAAAAGAATATCAAGTTATGGAGAAAATGTTGCTTTATTCTTTGGGTGATGTGTAAAAAGTAAACAATACTACTGAAAGAAAATTATGTTTCTTTACATATTACATAAAAATTTTAAAAATCTAACTGGAAATTGGATGGAACTAGATTGTAATCTAATCTTAAACATAATTGTGTTAAAAATAAATTAAATATTAGGACTTGATTAGTTATGAAAATATCCAACTATGGATGGCAGTGAGAATGTCTTTAACAAGACAAGAAATCTAGCAGTACTATAAGAGGTGTTTGACAGGTTATGTTAAATAAAAATATTCTATATTGTAATTATTCAAAGTAAATAGACTAGATAAACTATTTACAGCACAAATAAGGGATAAAGGCTCAGTATACATTTTTCTAGTTGAATAAGTATTCATACTTATTAACAAGTAAAAATGGGTAAAGGCTATAAAGAGGTCATTCAATGAAATAATCCGAATGGCTAATGAGTATACATTGGTTTGAGTATACAAACCATATTCACCCATGTAGCAATCAATGAAATTCAGTTTATATAAAATAAGGAATCATTTGCCAAAATAAAATGATTAGTAACATTTATTTCATATAAATTTGTGGAAAAATAATCACTCTCATACATTGGTTAGTTTTGGGAAAAGGGATTCCTACAAAATGTTAGCATAGTAATCTAGTATTATTTATCCACCTTTAAATGCATGTATTTTTAATGTACCAATTCATTTAATTAAATCTCGTTGTCCCCAAAACATAGATTTAGAAAAACAATATCCTATGTATTATTCCTTAAATGCTTTTGTGTTTTCTTTTGTGTTCCAGAGATTTTTCTGAAAACGATGACTTTTGAGACATCAGAATTGGGGATTAAAAGTCACTTATTTAAGGATCAGCAGAATAGATCTGTTAAATTAGAATGAACTGCTATTCCTTTCAAAAAAAGAAAAAAAACCTTAAAAGGTTGTGATTTTTTTTTTTTGCACTACCATAAGATAAATAGAAAAATCACAAAAGTTTATGACCATAAGGATGGTGCTGTTAATTTCTATTTTGCCTGCAACATTTGTTGTAGCCTCTACACTTTCATGAAGCCTGGCAAAATATGATCAGAGCGTTTTGTAATATTGACAAGAAGCAGTGGGAAAGTCATGAATATAAAAAGACTGCTTTGGGACAAAGTTAAAGAGATATTGATGGCTTTAATAATGTCAGAGACAAAAGGCATTGGACAAGCTCAGTCGCATTTAAAATATTTATTAAACCCAGTCTGTAATTTTTCATAGGGAAGTTGCTTTAATGACAAAGGAAGGCATCATACAAACAAAACAATCCAGATGCCACTGTGAGTCAGCACTACTTCAGACACATTTATATTCTTGTCCTCAAGCTTTCTTAGAACCTTTTCTAAGAGTTGCAGCTGTGTGAATAATTTGTGATAGAATCCTTCAAGAGTACAAGGTAATGGCATCAAGAAAGAGGAAAAAAAAAATGCTCAGGGTTTTGTTATTTACATACCTGTGACCCGATGATGCACTTTAAATTCATTTTCGTTTCAGTTAGAGTGAAGGCCCTGGATTGGGTCAGTGATCTCTGTTTCCTGACTCTAAAATCAGGCTTTTAAAGTACCCAGATTGTGCTGTTTGTGTACTTTCTGGCAATTGTGAGGAAACTTCTAAAGAAAGATCACAGAACGAAAGTTGAAGGAGGGGGAAAAAGCATGATTCAGTATTAAAAAGGTCTGTTTTTTCCATTAGATTCTTTCTAATATCTTATTAGAAGGATTATTAGACTAGCGTAATTCTATTAGATCTTTGAAATACAGAGAAAAGCACTGATTTATTCAAACACAATGAAATTATTATGGGCCTTTGAGAAATATATCCATCAGCTTTCACCCAGTTTTATACCTATTATTATTATTATTAAATCCTTCATGGTTTTGAACTGATAAATATTTACAACTTATTTCATATAAACCCCCAATTTTTTAGAAAGAAAGATCTAAGAAAACATAATTATACTAATTATACTTTATTATCTTTAGCTTATCTATTTTTTGATTTCTAAATTTAATAATTTTATATTAGAATCTCATTTCCATTTTTAATATATACAGTTTTCAATGATATATAATTTATGTTCTAAGAACTGTTAGATAAATTAAATACATTTTATTATATTAGTTCAATTTAGTCACATGGTAGTATTGTGTAATTTAACTGGGTGATGAAAAAAGTATTTCAGCTTCCTTGAGAAATTGCATCTACTTGAGTTGCATTATTACTACCACTCCAAAATACTATAAGTGCACTGATAATTTATTTGACGTTCACATTTAAAAAAATAATTTTTCAAGACCTCAAATATACCTTCCATATTACTGCTAAAAACCTAATTCAGAATTTATATTAGATTGCAAGTAGTCAAATTTCTGTATATACTTCCATAAAGACATTGATTTTATGATGAGTATCAGCCAAGACAATTTAGGCCAAGAATGCATTTTTTTTAGTGTTCTTTTTGGCTAATTTCAAAACCTGAACTCATTACTCATGCAACAGGTTAATATCTAAAAGAGAACGTGTGAGAAATAGAGATAGTCACCGAGCACACTGTGCTACACTCACAGGTTGCTCAGTTAATCTTTGTAAATTGTTATCTTAAACCTCAAAATTTAAAAAATCAGATATTATACTTAAATTTTATTCATGAATAAAGTCTATATATTTACATCTTGAATATTCTCCATTTTAAGTAGCAGAAACTTATTTGGTTATATTTTACAGAATAAAATGGAATTATATCAATCTCAACTATTTCAATGTTTGTATGTACATATGCATAATATTATATTATTTAATATTATTTCACCTTATTTGATAATATTATACCATATCAAGCCAACCAGTGTAAACTACTTTCTGAGTTAGTGACATTGAGCATCATTAGGAAATTTAAATTTTTAAATACCATCGCCTTTTGCTTAAAATATTAGGAACCTCATTTAAAGATTTTTAAGAAACTGTGCACAAATGTGATTCCGAATCCAATGTGCAAACCCTTTGGTGTTCTTCATCAGTTTCTTTTTTTTTTATGCACTGCCAAAAAAAAAGGAAAGACAAGTTCATAGAGTGCACTTCCTAACTAAAAATGACTGTAACAAATGGCTTGAAATGTTCTCTGGAGGATTATTGACTTTTTAATTCAGACTTCCATCAATCCTCATTTATATTTCATAATATGTACCCTGGGAAAAATAACCTACTTTTAATGTGTAGCTTGTCACTAGGTTAAATAGTTGTTATGCAATCACTTATTCTTCATTTCTATGTGAGTTAAGAGAGATTTTTAAGACAATCACTTGATACCATTATATTAAATGAGAAACATATTATATGAGATTATTATTATTTTTTAATACATATATTAGCTATTTGGGTATAAATGTTCAATATGACAAAAATTATTGCTCATTGTTTTTCTTTCAGTTCATGTACAAGTATATCAATAAAATAGAAGCTGCTAGGAATGCTGGGGAAGAATTCATCTTATTTGAAAAGTTGTCCTTTGGAGTGTATCAGCAACAGTATAAGTGCCTAATATAATATCTATACTTTCTAATATAAAAAGTGTAGAATCCATTGTTATTGCTGAGCTGATTAATGTGCTTCCTTTCAAATTAATTTTCAAATATATTTACATTGTCTCAATTATTTACTGTTCCAAAGAATGTTATAAGAAGAATTGATCCTTGCCTTGGCTTTAAGTTCTGTGGCAAGATACACTGGCTTTTATTAAATATTTATTAAGAGTAGTTATCCATTTTGGCTCTCTATATAAGTCATTCTGAAAAGCTCATCTCCTAACTCCCAGGTTGTTAAGAGAGTAGATATTAGGTCTTAGTATTTGAGTCTCTTTACTCTAGATCTTATGGTGAATGTGGTTTTGCTGAAAATGTGTTAACATACCTCTTTAAAAAGTTATTTATTTGAACTTTCAAATAATAAAACACTACAAAAACGACTCTGTGCTAGATATGTCAAAAGAGGCTAAATTCATGCTCTTTGTCACTAGCAAGTCTGATATAGAATATTATGAGAACTATTTTCTGAAAATGTATTTGTTATTTTGAAACAAACTAAGTAGTCATCGAGAGGAAAAAAAAACACATCATAGCTTGGTTTCATTTCCCATTGTTGTTGTGGATGTTTATTAGTGTATGCTGTTTTTATTTTGAATTATATTTAGGAGAGGGAGAAGGGTATAGCAGAATTCCAATGCTCAGAGCTTTGGAAGTGTGTTATTTTTCTGTCCCTGGAACTATTAAAAGCAATACACAAGATAAAGTCCCAGCTGCATCAAAGGATTTTTGGGCCTCTCGGAGAACCCCTCCTCTCCCCTTTGTCTCTGTGTTATAAGTTGACAGGAATCTAGTTTAAGATTCCTAGAGTATTAGGCCCTTATTGGAGATGTTGCTTGCAAATATATTTTCCCATTCAGATGGTTGTCTCTACCTTATTGACAGTTTCTTTTGCTGAGCAGAAGCTTTTTAGTTTGATGTCCCATTCATTTATTTTTGCTTTTACTTCCCCTGCCTTTGAGATCAAATTCATAAAATCCTCTTTCAGTCCAAGGTCCTTGAGTTTAGTTCCTATGTTTTCTTCTATACGTTTTATTGCCTCAGGTCTTGCATTCAGGTCCTTAATCCATTTTCACACCTCTGATAAGGGCCTAATATCCAAAATATACGAAGAACTCATATGACTCAATAACAACAACAACAACAAAAAAACCCCACAAATGATCCAATCAAAAAAGTAGCAGAGGACCTGAAAGACACTTCTTCCCAGAGGACATACAAATGGCCAACAAATATATGATAAGATGCTCAACATCACTAGCTATTAGGGAAATGCAAATCAAAACCACAATGAGATACCATCTCACACCTGTTAGAATGGCTATAATTAATAGGACAAGTAATAACAAATGTTAGGAGAGGATGCAGAGAAAAAGGAACCTTCATGCACTGCTAGTGGGACTGAAAATTGATACAGCCACTATGGAAAACAGTATGGAGTTTCCTCAAAAAACTAAGAATTGATCTACCATATGATCCATCAATCCCTCTACTGGGTATTTACTCCAAAGTCTTGAAAACTCATATCTATAAAGATATCCGCACACTAATGTTCATAGCAGCATTACTCACAGTGGTCGGAAGCAAGCAAAGGGCCCTGCAATAGATGATTGGCTAAAGAAACTGTGGTACATATGTACACTGGAATATTACTCAGCCATAAGAAGAGATGAAATACTGCCATTTGCAACAATATGGATGGAACTCGAGATAATCATGCTAAGTGAAATAAGCCAGACAGAAAAAGTTGAAAATCACATTAAATTACTTATATATGGGATATAAACCTAAAAGCAACAAATGAGCAGGACAAACAAACAGAGACTCATGTGCATGGACTATAGTCTAGTGGTTACCAGAGGGTAGGGGATGGGAGGAGGGGAAGTAACCAGGGTAAAGGGGATCAAATATAGGGGTATAGGAGGAGGGTGAAGTGGGCAAAGGGGATCAAATATATGGTAGCTGAAGCAAAGTGGACTTTAGGTGGTGAATACACAATAGAATACACAGATGTCAAATGATAATGTACACCTGAAAATTCTGTGATTATATTAACCATGTTACCCCAATAAACTTAATTAAAAAAAAAAATCCCTAGGATACAGGTAAAATGGGGACTAAGAGGCCAATAGGCTAAGAGGCATGTCTATAGTCCTGACCTGATGGCTTCAACTAGTATAATGGTTTGTATTGCTTTTACAATTTCAGTAAATCTGGAAGGCTGACACATTCATTAGTCAATCAAATTTATATAGAGTGGCTCCTCCAATCAACTGAAAGGAGAGTGATAAAATTAACTTTGGCTGGATTTGAGGCTCTAAAAAGAGTCTCATAGTGGTTACTAACCTTAAATCTTTGACTGGCATTCTGATGGGTGAAATTAAAAGAAATTAGGTAGTTCAAAGTCTATACACTAACCAAAGTGTAAGTTCAGTGGAACAAAACTTCTGTCCACTGTCTTATGATAAGATAGCTCCTGCAGAAAATTCTTCAGCCTAAAACTAGTGTTTTCTCTTCTTTATCAAATCGTATTCTTATTAAGGCAAATGCAGGGTATGTATGCTCCCATGGTCATGCTAAACAGCAAATGCAAAGGTGGGTGTGAAGAAGAGATAAGTGTGATAAGCCTGTAATTCACATCCTGTGGACCATGTCTGCATGTTCTAAAGTACTGTAGTGACCCAGCTATGTAGAGGAATACGATCATTGAATAAGGCAGAACCCTTCTATCAAGGTTATTACACATATTCTAAAATGTAGTGGCTTAAAACAACAAACATTTATCATCTTATGAGATAGTAATAGTAAAATAGATATATGAAATATAAATAAAGAAATGAAATAATAAAAAATTTGAGAACAGCTTAGCTAAATGATTCTGGTTCGTTCTGGTATGAGGTCCTTTCTATGATGCCTGTACATATGTTACAGTTTTCACTTTTAAAGTACTGCTGCTAATATTATTTTTTATCACTGTAATAATTGGCACATACCAGAGTAAAAAGAGACATAAATCAAATTTTTACTGAAGAGAATATTGAGGCTGAAGTTCAGAAGGGATCTGTTAGTTCTGCTTTTAATTTCCTGAGGAACTTCCATACCATTTTCCCTAGTGGCTGTACCAATTTACAGTCCCACCAACAGTGTTCAAGTGTTCCCTATTCTCATCACCCTTGCCAGCATTTATCTGTTGTCTTTTTGATAACCGACAACCTAACAGATATGAAGTGATATCTCATTGTGGTTTCGATTTGCATTTTCCTGATGATCAATGATGTCGAACACCTTGTCATGTACCTGTTGGATATTGTTTTTTTTTTTTAAATATCTATTTAGGTTCATTGCTCATTTTTAAATTGGATTTTTTTTTCTATTAAGTTATATGGGTTCTTTGTATATCTTGGAATTAACTTTTTATTGAAAAGGTGGTTTACCAATTTTTTTCTCCCATTCTGTAGGTAGCCTTTGTATTTTTGTCGATGGTTTCCTTTGCTGGGCAGAAGAAGCTGTCTGTTAGCTGCTGAGTTGTAGCAGTTTATTACATACTCTGGATACTAGTTTCTTATCATATAATTCGCAATTGTTTCATACTATGTCAATTGTATTTCTACCTTCTTTATAGTGTCCTTTGATGCACCAAATACTTTCATTTTGATGAAGTCCAATTATATATTTTTCTTTGTTGGTTGTGTCTTGGGGTCATATGTAAGAAATTACAGTCAAATGCAAAGTCAAGGAGATTTGCCCTTATGTTTTCTTCTGAGTTTTATTGTTTTATCTGCTACATTAGGTTTTTGATTCATTCTGAGTTAATTTTTATATATGGTGCAAGGTAGGGGTCCATTATTTTGCACGCAGATATCCAATTGCTTCAACATCAATTCTTGAAATGACTTTCTTGGCATTCTTCCTACAAATCAATCGACCAGAGATGTGTAAGTTTATTCTGCATTGTCAACTTTGTACCACAGATTCACATTTCTATCCTTGCCAATACGACATTGTTTTGGTAACTGTAGCTTCATTGTGTGTATGAAAGTTGAGAGGTATGAAACTTCTAGTTTTGTTCTTCCTTTTTAAGATTGTTGAGGCCCCTTGTAAATTCGTAGGAACCTGAGAATTATCTCTTCCAATTCTAGAAAAATTTGGTTGAATTTTTGATAGGGATTATACTGTATCTGCACATTAATCATGGAGTGTTGTCACTTTACTAGAAATAATTCTTACCAATTACTACTCTCTTACCAATTAATTCTTTCAATCTCTGTATACATGATGTTTTTTAAAAATATGTTTTGTATCATTTTGGGGGGAATTTCTTTAATGACCGAAGCAAGCTATCCCAGGCTCAGCTTGTATTTTTCCCTAGCACAGTCTCAGGATAGTTTTTATCCAAGGAACTCATTATCTTTTAGTAGATAATGATATTTGGAAACTAAAAACTGTACAAATACACATCATTAGAATATATCATTTATATTTTTTTCTTATATTGCAAGTCTTGTTTGTTTTAGAAAATGAAATGATGAGTATGGAGTACTAATTCATGTCCTTTTCCATTTCTTCTTTCAGTTCCTCCAGTAATTCGGGTGTATCCAGAGAGTCAGGCTAGAGAACCCGGGGTCACTGCAAGTCTGAGGTGCCATGCAGAAGCCATACCAAACCCTCAGCTGGGCTGGCTAAAGAATGGAATAGATATTACGCCAAAGCTGTCCAAACAACTCACACTTCAAGGTGCTTTTTACTTGCATTTTTTCCTCCTAAATGATCATAAGGAAAACTTATATACTAAAATTTATATGACATTTTATATCACTTGGAAAAAAAGAGAAAATGAGGCTTGGTGACAACAGAATTCATTAATGGGAAAAAATAGCTAGATTGCATCTAAGACATTATATTTGAAATAGAGTCCTTTATGTTTTTAATGTTTTAAATAATAGCGTTGTCACGATGATTAGTTATGTCATTATTTTGGTGATAAGTAAAATATAAAGTTATCTGTCTTTTCAATACTTGTCCACTGAATTATAAAAGATATGCTGACCAAAATAATTGGATCTTTTCATAGAACATATTTCTGGACTATTTAAATGTCTAAACCATACATTAAAATGTGTATTAAAAAGGGTGTTCATAACACAGAAAGTTTTAAGTGAATATTTTGCTGCACAATTTGCATTTGAAAAAAGAAAAATCTCAAAATGTTGCCAAATGTTTCATGTTCACATTGTTTTGCAGTTATGAAGTTATTGCATTGTAATACTTAAACTATTCTACGTGGAATATTCTAATGTGTATATATAATCAATCCATTATTATAAAGAGTCTAATAATTCCAAGTATGTGGTAAATGAAAAACAAAAGTAGACAATCTTTGTAAGGTCACAAAATCTAAAGAACACAGAGACGGTTGCGTAGATGTCTATTATCCTAGTAAGTAAAGAAATGTACAAATCTTATTTCCATCATCGAGAGTAGTGCACAGACATTTTACTGGAGTGTCTGTTGCATGGCATTTTATTCCTTATCCCGTGCCTTTAAATTCCTTCATACTTTTGGAAAGGAATATATTTTTATTTTAAAATCATTTTTAAAGCATAGACCTATTATTCTACTTTAACAGTGAATATGTTTTACCACTATACATTTTTGAACACATCTTTTTAAAGCATTTACTTATTTTTAAAAGACAAAAATGACTGTTTTGAATATGAATATATTTTTGACCTTTAAAACCTAAATTCTAGAAATCTCTATATTGATATAAGTAGGCCCAACAAATTTACTTGTTTATATCTGTTGATTATATCTCAGTGTCTATAATCTCAGAAGAGGATAGATCTGATTGACAGAAATTAAAGTTGAAAAAAAGGTCTAATTAGATTCTTTTTTGTCTTTCTTGACCATTTAATAGCAGTAAACCATGTTATATGAGCATATTATATCTTTGCTTCCAAGAATATATAGGAAACAGATTTAGGGAGGTGGTTACACTCTATACTCAACAATGAAAGGGCAGGGGCCCTTATAATAGCTATTTTCATTTTTTAAAACAAGAGAAAATTGGTGAAGTTTTGAGAGAAAGATCTAGGTGCATAAGAGTGTGAAATTCCATGTGGCTTTATATATTATTACATATTACCAAATACTATAGTTATTGCATTATTCAATTATTGATCAAAAGCTTATTTAGCATTTCTATGTGAGGTCCAAGTCCAGGCACTAATTGAATAATTACGGCAATGGAAGAGATACTCTGCTAATGAAAGGAAGCAAATTCCTGGAATAACAGAAACATTTTTTGGCAGGCGAATCAAGATAAATAATACAAGGAGAGTAAAAATCAGAAAAAAAGGCAGGAGAACAAGGTAATACTACATTAAAAAAAGAGAGAGAGAGAGCTAAAGATGGCAAAAAGTTCACTAATGTCAGATGCATAGAAAGGTCAACGAAGGTCTTTAAAATGTGTGCGTGGGTTATGTGATTAGTTTGTCCTTGTGACATTCAGAAAAAGCAGTATTAGTAATAATCAATCTTTAGAAATGATCGGATTTAGAAATGAAAATAAGGTCAGAAGTATAAAAATCTCTGTTCAGATTTTGAAACAAAGAAAAAAAGAAAGCATATGCTGTTGTAAAGGATCAGGGCTAACGAAGATATTTATTTGCTGAACACTTTATCAGTTTGAAGGAATATAGTTAAAGAGATGTGTAGAGAGTGGAGGAGGGGAAGAAAGAACAAAGTTGTAGAAATCAGCGAGAGAAGAGAGGAGATTTTTCTTAGAAAGAAACAGAGAAAATCTCCATTGAGAAGTAAGTAAAGGTGAAGATGTAGATGAAAACAGGAAGTTGGAGTTATCATTCTCTTTTTCCAGCTTTTATTAAAATATAATTGATGTATAATATATAAGTTTAAGTACATAAAATGATGATTTCATACATGTTTATACGGTGAACTGATTTGGATTTCTTTCTACTCACTTCTATGTAGTTCATAATTTAAAGTTAGTGTTATCATGGGAAACATCATAAAAAGAGTAAAGATTCAAAGTAAAAAGTAGAGTAGGTTATGAAAGGCATCTAATTGTAAAACTCAGATGAAAATATCAAGTAGCATGTAACATCCTGCAAATTGAAAACAATAAATATGAAAATTTATAAATTCGCTAATACAATGGTCTCATAATTTACTCAAAAGAATAGGTGCCGGGGATACCAGGTGCGGACATATGTCAGCGTGTTCTAGTTTGGGAGGTTGATGAATGGATGATGAATGGATGAGGCGATTGGTAGCACTTTATCTGGGAAAGAAAACATCTGGAAATGCTGTCTTACGTAGGAAAGGAGGAAAAGAGAGTGGGGCATCTAGTTTAGGAGAACTACAAGAATAAGAAGAAGAGAGAATGTGAAAAAGGAGTAAGTTGATGGATGTTTCAAAAAATCTAGGGAATTTAGGTCAAGTGTGTGAGTCTTGAAAGAAAAGTGTGTTCTCCAGAGGGGGCCACATTTCACATAAAACAAGAGCTGATGCAGACTTAAATACATGGTTCGCTCTCTTTCTTTTAGAGAACAGGGCTGCACACAGACTGAATCTTGAAACGGCCTATTTTTGTGAATACAGCATTTTTTTTTTTACTTTTTTTTTTGTTTTGTTTTTAGAACACAGCTGCACTTATTTTGAAAAAATACTGTCTATAGCGGCTTTCATGCTGCTATAGCAGAGGTGAGTAGTGGCCACAGAGACCGTGTGGGTCACAAAGCCTAAAATATTTACTATCTGGCCTTTTACAGCAGAGACAAAGCAAAAGCAAAAAGAAACCATGCCAACCTCGGTTTTGGAGTCATACTTCTCAAAAAAAAAAAAAAAAAGAATCGGGGAGGAATGGAGGTGCACAGTAGTGTCTATAAATTGAGAAAGACATTCAAGTAATTTGAATGATTATCTCTCCTCAAAGACTCAATGCCTCCCCATATGCTATTCATATCCCTTGAGAGCCACTGGCATCTAGGGGTGACATTCCAGATCTTTCTCAATGATTTCTACCTTCTTTCGCCAAACAGCCACAGATTAATCGTCCCCTATCACGAATAGTCATTTTCCTTTCTACTGCACTTGGCGCATGGTGTTCTCGTGACACATGTAGAAAGGAAGGAGAGAATGGAGAGAAGAGGGTGTGGGAAGAGAGGGGGCAGAGGGGAGGGGAGGGGAGAGGAAAAGAGGGGAAGACAGGAGAGCACAGGACATGACAGGAGAGAAAGAAACCTACCTGCATGAGCACAACAAAAAACGAACTTTCCGGTTTCATAGAACAGGAGTCCAGCTCTTCCCCTTCGAGCTGAGTGATTTGCGTAAGGTCATTCTATGAGTCTCGAATACTTGATCAAACAAACAAACAAACAAAAATACTGTGGTGACGATTATACTTGTATGCTAATATGCTCAATGCCATGGAATTGTACACCTTGAATTGCACACTTCAACAAGGTGCGGTGCATAGTATGCGGGTTATATTTCCAGAAAAGTGGTTCATATAAATAAAAAAAGTAAACATTCAATATTATTTGGGATAATTTAGGAATAATGCATGGAAAAGCACCTCGAATATTGCCAACATGTGGTAAATGGATCCTTTTATCCTGGTTTTCACATTGGGGAATGCAACTCGTTATTCAGCAATTAGTTTAAAATATTATTTTTACCAAAATTTAAAAGTTTGTATTAATCATTTTCTTAACCTACTGGTTACACATTGACTTTCCATATTATAATATTGTTTACCTTAGGTATATTTGTGGCACAAAAGTAAAAATCTTGCCAGCAAATCATGTATTATCTTTCTGTTCTCCTTAGCTAATAATTCCAGATGTAGTAAATGGATTAAATAACATACTTGATAAGTGGCAATCGTATAACACTTACATGATGCAGCTCACTTAATTTCTTTATAAAAATGCCTTTTTATTTGTATTTTCCTGTAAGTTAACCATATTGGTATCACTTAAAACTTTTGTGAAAGCTTAGGACAAAGTGGAATCTGAATAGTAAATATATAAATAAAATTATAGTTATTAATATGAACTTCTTATGCAATGTAGGAAATGGGAAATGAATGTAAAATATAAAACGTGTGCATTTGATATAGAGTCTTGGGCTCTCTGTAATAGAATGACAGCACAGTTTATGAAACACTTGAATGCTTTGGGAATAATTTGGCATGCCCCCAAAGCATGGAAGCGGGAAGGAAAATAGTTTAATTAGGACAAGCTAAGAGAACTGTTTGACTGTGGAATCGGAAAGCACTGTACCAAAACTGAAATTGGAGTTTACAAGTTGCCTTTGCCTTCTGTTTTCAGCAAATGGCAGTGAGGTTCATATAAGCAATGTACGCTATGAAGATACGGGAGCCTACACTTGTATTGCGAAGAATGAAGCAGGAGTGGATGAAGACATCTCTTCTCTTTTCGTGGAAGATTCTGCTAGAAAGACCCGTATGTATTCAACATATACACACACACACGTACATGCAACTTTGTACTTAGCTTCACGTTTAAGCCTTTAGGCATTAAAAAAGTTTCATATCTAGTAAAGATAGAAATCTTGAATGATTAAAAGTCGACTTAAGCGTTAGAAAACAAGCTTGCGAAGTTTTGGATAACAACACTTCAATGACTGGTTTCTTTTGCAAGGGTACATATGATGCGTCAGGTCCTGTCTTCCCATTTGCTCAGACAAAAACCCTTGCAAAATCCCTCTCCCAAATGACCTGGGAAATTTAAACTCCAAAATACGGCCAAGGGGCATCCTATAGGTTTAATAGGTTAATGTGTTTCTGTTTCTGTTCATTACATTGTAGTCAGTGGTGCAACAGCTGTGGAGCGTTGTTTCTCTGCAGAGGGCACTGTGGTTCCTGCCACCGTGAGATACTCACTGCTGTGGCACCAATACCACTCCATGGGCTGCTCTTTGTTTAGGGCTAGAAATTCTTTATCCTTGCTGTACATGTCTGCTGATTGGATCATGAAGTAATTTAAAAAAATGTGTTGCCCTATGTTTAGAAGTATTCCTGGATGAAAGAGACTTGGATAGGGTGAGACGCTAAAGATGGTTTTTTGGTTACAGTTGAATTGCTAGTTGTGGCATTGGATTTAGATGTACACTTGCCCCTGAACAATATGGGGATTAGTGGTGTGACCCTCCAGACATTTGAAAATCTAACTTTTGATTCCCCAAAAGTGAACTACTAATAGCCCACTCCTGAAGCCTTACCGAGAACATAAAATCATTTACACATATTTTGTATATTATATGTGTTATATACTGTATTATTTTAATACAGTAAGCTAGAGAAAAGAAAATATTGTCAAGAAAATCAAAAGGAAGATACAGTATATTTACAGTACTTATTGAAAAAAATCCATATGTAAGTGATCTGTTCAGTTCAAACCCTGTGTTGTTCAAGAGTCCGCTATACTCCTTGCTTCACAGTCTGATTCGTTATACCCTTTTACACCTCCTGTTAGCCTAAGTTTTTGCAGGGCCCTGATATGTTGAAGTTCCTCTACTTTGGCATGACCGTTTCTCTGAACTCAGTTTTTAAAGCAGGGTAAAACATTGTCCCAAGAATCTTATTCCTCTTTCAATCAATGATCACATATAGATATGACTGGATCCAATGAGAAAAGAGGATCTTATTCTGGTCCTGACTATCAATTTTTTTTTTCTATATTATTTGGTCTAGCTAAGACAACTGTCGTTACAAGCAAATATTTAAAAAGAAAATTCTTAAAAAGAGAAAAGAAAGCTAGATTTAATAACCTAGATAAGTTCCAAAATGATTTCTTTACTCTTATGTATTTCTGCTTAATACCAATTAGCATTCCACTCCCTGTTAAAAAAATTAACTTTAGGTGACAAGTAATTGAACACTTCAGTGTTCTTTGTCTTTTACGGTGACGTTTGTGAGACAGATTTTAATTTCGACTCTGTTTTCTGATTTTCTTTTAATGTCAGTCATGCATTTTTCATATATTTCCCTGTTTACAACATTAAAATACTTAGCCATATTTCCTTTAATCAATAAATCACTATCTACCAGCATGCAAATTTGAAGACAATTTTAAAGGAAGATTTAATATAATTTTATTCATAAATTTAATCATGAGAATGTGTTTAATTTAAAGTTTCCGAAATCACGTTTTCACTTTAAACCCATAGAGATTAAAATAACACATCTGAAGTAAGTTTTTGAGGTTATATATTAGTAGCATGTTGTTAAAATCAGAAGTAGCGTTTTTACATGGTATAACACTGCAGGCCTTACTACATCTACATAGAACTTTCAAAGTCATCTTATAAGAAACAATACAAGTGGAAGATTTAGAGAGCATTTTTCCTAAATCTGAACGTGATATGTGTGTGTGTGTATGTGTGTTATTTAGGTATTTAAATTATGAGACATTTTCAAGGATGAAGAGTGAAAATCAATGGATTTTAATTAATTAATTAATTAATTGATCAATTAATTAATTAATTTTAAGTACACAAAACAATATTGCTATTGGGACTAAGTTGTTCAGCAGATCACCAGAATTTGTTCATCTTGTACAACTAATTTTGTATTCATTGAATGACTATTTATTTCTCTCTTCTCTCCATCCTTGACAACAACCATTCTATTTTCTGCTTCTATGAATTTGAGTCTTTTAGATACCTCATGTAAGTTCAATTATACAGTATTTGTCCTTCTGTGACTGGATTGTTTCAATTAGCACAAAATCTGCCAGGTCTGTTCACGTTATCACAAATGGTTAGAATTTCCTTCTTTTTGAGGTTGAATAATATTCTATTGTACACATACCTAACATTACTTTATCCATTTATTTGTTGATATAATTGGGTTGTTTCTACCTCTCAGCTATTGCGAATGATGCAATAAATGTGTGAGTGTAGATATCGCTTTAATCCTGATTTCAGTTTCTTTGGATAAATACCCAGAGGTGGGATTCTGGAACATATGATAGTTCTATTTTCAATTTTTTGAGGAACCTCCATGATGTTGTCTATAGTGGCTGCACCATTTTACCTTCCCACCAACAGTGTGGAAAGGTTCCAACTTCTCAATGTCCTAGTCAAGGCTTTTATCTTTTGTTATTTTGATAATAACCATCCTAACAAGCATGATAAAGTATCTTACTGTGGTTTTGATTTGCATCCCTGACAATTAGTGACGTAGAACACCTTTTGATATATCTATTGGTCATTTGCATGTCTTTTCTGGAGACATGTCTATGCAAGTTTTTCCCATTTTTAATTGGGTTATTTCATTTTTTTTTTCTGAGTTATAGGAGTTCCTTATACATTTTGGAAATTAAATGCTTATCAGATATATTGGTTGAAAATACTTTCTGCCCTTCTGTAGTTGTTTTTTCACTTGGTTGATTGCTTCCTTTGCTGTACAGAGTTTTCAGTTTAACATAGTCCAACTTGTCTATTTTTGCTTTTGTTACCTATGCTTTTGGAAAATTATAGGCTAATATCCTTGATGAACATAGATGCAAAATTCTTCAACCAAATATTAGCAAACCGAATGTAACAGTAGCATGATGAAAATAATCACACACCATGATGTGAAATTTATCCTTGAGATGTAAAGAAAGCTCAACATATACAGATCAATAAATGTGATTTGCATAGCAAAAGACCGAAGGATAAAAATCACTTGATCAACCAGTAGATACAGATAAAACATTTGACGCAGCTTTCATGGTAAATCGTTTTGACAACATTCTTTCATGATAAAAACACACAACAAACTAGGTGTGGAAAGAATGTACTTCAAAAAGCAAAAGCACCATAAAACTCTGTGAAATGAACAATATATTAAAATGTTTCATATCTGGGAAAGATAAGAATATTGAAACAGTAAAAGTAGATTTAAGAATTAAAAAACAAGCTTGTGAAATTTAGGCCATATGTGATAAGTCCATATATATAAAAGTTATATATAATAAGCCCACAGCTAACACCATACTCGATGGTAAAAAACAAAACAAAACAAAACAAAACAAAACAAAACAAAACAAAACACAAATATTTTCCTCTCAGATGAGGAACAAGAGAAGGATGCTCACTCTCATCATGTCTATTTAACATAGCACTGGAAGTTCTCACCACAGTAATTAGACAAGGGAAAGAAATAAACAGCATCAAATCAGAAAAGCAGTGAAATTGTCTCTGTTGATGAAATGGTCTTACATATAGAAACTTTAGATTACACACACACACACACACACACACACACACACACACATTTAGAACTAATAAACATATTTAGTAAAGTTGCAACATACAAAATCAATATACAAACATCAGTTTTATTTCCATACGCTAATAATGAAATGCCTGAGAGGCAATTACAAAAGCAATCCCATTTACAAGAGCACCAGATAGAGTAAAATACTTGGAAATAGACTTAACCAAGCAGGTGAGAGGCTTGTACACTGAAAACTATAATAAACTAAGAAAGAAACTGAAGGCATAAATAAATGTAAAGACTTTCCATGTTCATGGATTAGAAGACTTTTTTATTTTTATTATTTTTTAAATGCCTTTTCTAGCTACGGTAATCTATGCATTAAAGCCATGCCCACCAAAAAATCCCAAAGGGATTTTTGTTTTATAGAAATAGAAAAATAGTCTTAAACTTCATATGAAACAACAAAAAGATCCAAAATGATCTTGGAAAGAAGAACAAAGTTAGAGGCAACACCCTTCCCGATTTCAAAATATATTATACAGATATAGCAATTAAAACAGTACAGAACTGACATAAAGACAGACATATGGACCAAGGAAGCAGAATAGAAAGCCCACCAGTGAATTCACAAATATACAGGCAATGGAGCTTTGACAAGGGTACCAGATTATACACTGAAGAAAAGAGAGTCTCTTCAAGAAACGATGCTTGGAAACTGAATTTCCATACGTAAAAAAACATGAAATTGGACCCCTGCCTTACATCATACGTAAAAATCAACTCAAAATAGATTCAAGCCTTAAATATAAGACCTATAACTTTAAAATTCCTATAAGACAATGTAAAGGAAAAGTTCCATGACATTGGTCTTAACAATGAAGCTAACAGATTTTAATTGTAGCCCAGAATTCTCAAGCATAATAAATTCATATTTATATCCTAACTTTTACTAGGCATGCAAATGTGGTTTCTTTTTTTTTTGAGCTACAAACTTACCTCTCATTTAAATAAATACCTTTAATTTTTAAGTTGTTTTTATAGATTTGCTGTACTGGTTATTAAGATATATCCTATATATTGTTGCTGATATGAAAGCACTCATTTTTAGAAATATATGCAAATAATTAAAATCAGACTAATATTAAATAACTAAACCAACTGAGTAGAATATTAGCTATAGAAGAGAATAAACTGAAAATATAAGAATGTCTATGTGGCAGAAAACAGTTTCCCTTGGGATGCCCCCTGCAGAATTGTCATAGTTCTGTGTAACGACAATAACAACAACTAACAACAATAACAATAACAACAACAACAATCAAATGGAGACCACATTAGGGAAAATTATGCCCTTTTGTAATCCACATCTTAAGGACTACTCTGGGTTCTCTTTATTAACTCCATGGACAGAAAACAATATTAATTATACAAGACACATTTTTATTTTGATAGATAATTATTTTCAAAAAAGACAAAGAAAACAGTCACAGAAAATAGTCACACCCTCAGCAATGATGACTTTACTCTTATTTATACATACTAAACAAATTATTGACTTGTCTACATGCACTACAAATAATTTTAAAGGTCTGTATTTCTTTTAATAACAACAGGATACGATGTGTATCTAAAAAAACAAATTGGTGTAATAGAAGAGTATAAACTTTAGGGTAAGACTTGAGTTAGAATTATTGCTCTACCACATAATAGTCCTGTGATTTGGGGCTATTTCTTAATCTCTCTGGGCTTTAATTTCCTTATCTGTAATAAGTATTAACTCACTAAGGGATATTTGTGCTGATATTACAAAATATTCAGCATAGTGTTAGATATAAAGTAGTTCTTCTATTCATGCTTATTTTCTAAAAATAATTCCTTATTTTTTGCTATAAACATTGAGTAAAATATATTTTTTTTAAACTCCTGGATAATCAAGTAACTGTTAGAAATCAGAGAACTTCCAAAATGAATGATACATGTATACAGGTATAGAGATTGATATAGAGATAGATGATAGATAGATAGATAGATAGATAGATAGATAGATAGATAGATAGATAGATGATACAGATATGAGTGTATATATAGGCATCTATGTTTTATATCTAAATACAAAATATCATTTAACTTCAAATTTAAAAAAAATGACTCAGCTGATTAGAATACAGTATACATTTTTAAAGTGTAGCTATTAAAATATTTTAAATGAAGGACAAAATTTTTTGCCAGAGTCCACTTTTGTCATGGAGTCACAGCAAAAGTGACACTTTATTTCCCCTTTACATTGAGAATTTATACATTCCTTTTACATTTTTAATATTCTTGTGTAATGTGCTTTTCTTCTGATTCCTTTTTGAAAGATTCAGAGAGAAGAGGTATTGAATTCCATGGAGACAGAAATTAAAATAAGAAAAGATTTACAACTTTTGGGCTAAATGACACAACACAGACTAACTTTGCTTGGCTACAGCTTTAGGGTAATCTTGCAACTACTTTTACATAATATTTTTTCACAGTCATGGTAGTATAATCACATTTTTTTCTTACACTACATTTCCCAGCGATATAATACTGTTGAGTGAACGATTCAAAGCATCATATGGCTAAGGAGTATGTTTGCTTGTATCTGAATCTTTGAATTGGAAAACCTGGAATTACAGTGCCCAACTCTGTCAACAAACCTCACTGGAAGTTTTCTCATGTGACAAATGGAACCAAAAAGTGCTTCGATATAACATGTTCCTAGACTTACATTAGAGATAGGGTTGATAACTAGGATTTAATGGAGTGATACACAGGGAGGATTTAAATGTGAAGAAGAGTGGAAGTGGACCATAGGGGTTTGTGTCATGCTTATATTAGAGAGTAGGAGAAAACAATATGAAATATGTGAGGGATTTTAGGGAGAGGTAAACGTCATTTACTTGAAAATGTTTTGCACACAGCATAAGCACTCAATACATTTCATTCGTAAGGGGAGTTGATTCCCAGGTGCTAATAAATCATACTCAGTATTAAGGTAAATGAAAGCCGGTGTGTATATAGACTGCCATATAAAGATTTTAAGCTACTGTCTACTTTAAGCACTGAGCACAGATCATATCACACCTTGCTAGAATTTTAGTAAAGAATATGATTAATCTAGATTTCTGCAGATGTTGGAATAGAATGTTTAAATATATTATAATAGTATATACAACTTTTTATCATTGCCACAGGCAGTATTACATTTACATATTGGGTTATTATACAATCCTTACTGGAGGATTAATTTCAATAAATAAATGCTGTTTGACTTATGAAATATGATTAGTTATAAGATTATTTAAAAAGAGTACTTAAAATATGTTAAACTCTACAAGATTACTTGAATGAACAAATTATATAATACTCATATAAATTAATAATTGTTATAAAAATGCAGTGAATGTAATTCACAATAAATGGATTTAGAAATATGCTAAAACATAGCCACTTATACCATAATATTTAAAATGATATAAATGTGTAAGAAGTATTTGCCTATTTTAGAAGTAGAGAAAAGGCTCTTAAAATAGGTTAAAACATACCTTTTTACATCTAAAAGCACTTTCAATATATTATCACAAACTTTGGAAATAGAACATATTTTGGTAATAGAGACAAACTAATTAACCTCTCTAATACTCATTTACTTCCCATTTTTAAAAAATTGAGAAAATACCTACTTTAAAAGGGCAGTCATACAGATTTAATAATGTCATCTATGTAAGATTGTATTAATGTTTACAGAGACTAGGGAGATTATATAAATAGATGAATAGAATAGTCTATAAACAGGTATAGATGAAGCCAAATACAGCGGTCATTGATTAATAATAATTTTTACACTCAACCAATGTGAGATAGGTAGAATAATTAGAAATTAGAAAAATCCTTAGTTAAAGATAAGGTGTAAACCTCAGAGCCAGGGTGAGATTTTAATCCTGATAGTTATGTACTAAGTGCTAGAATCAAAAAGAACCAAATACAGAAATTTAACTTTGGGTGGTGAACACAAAATGCAACATACAAATGATGTATTATGGAATCACACACTCAAAACATAAATTAACCATTGTTGCCCCAATAAATTTAATTTTAAAAACCCGAAACTAAAAAGAAGAAGAAGAAGAAAAAGAACAAATAAAGTTAGATATCACAATAGAAGTCAGAAAAATAATTCCCTCTTGTAAAAGAGTCTCATTAATTAGAAAGGAATCAGAAGAAACTTTTAGGGTAATGGAATTTTCTTTCACTTGTCTTGATCTGATTGGTGGTTATGCTTGAAGATTTGAGTTTTTTACTGCATGTAAATAATGCCTTAACTTTTAAAATGCAAAAATAAAAGAGGATGGACCAAAAAAACCCATAACAACAAATATTTGAGGAAAATGAAATAAATCATAAATAAGAAATAAGATTAATTTTTATTTAACATTCATTGAATATTATTCAATAGAGGGACTGTATGAAAAACATTTTAGAGTGAACAATTCATATTTTTTTTGAAAAGACAAGAACATTTATTTAATATTTGTCATAGACATTTACATATTAGTAAGCTTGTTATGGAATAAAATGCACTTAGGATAATCAGACTTGTGTCAAGGTTAACCATGCTTGATAAGCATTTATTATTTTATGAGCTTTCATTATTTATCCATGTTCTCAATTTGGCCAATGACATTGTCACATCCTGTGAAGTAACTTGTTCCATAAATCTTTTAATCTCTTGACCCAGAACACACTGAAATGATCTGCCTTGTGATTTCTATATCTGAATGCTATATTTTTAAATAAAACTCTTTTCAATGTCATTAAATAGATTTGTTTCTAACACATTGCCATTTTTGCACAATAGCAGAGCCTTGTTATCTAACAAGATGCTACGTGATTTGAATGTCATCGAATTTGCTGGTTTGCAACAAGCAATTGAGAATCTTTACTGCGTACAAAACAAAATAAGACTCAAATGTTTCTTCTTTTGATTTGTTGCCTACATTTTTTCTGCAAGGCACTATTTACCTCCAAGGGAATATTAATATCTCATCTCATATTACACAATGCCAATTTGCCTAATTTATTTTATGATACAATTAGGCAAGTGATGATGACATTTTATTTATATTACTTCAGGCATCAAACTGAATAAGCTTATAGACAGTGACAGTGCTGAGTATAAAATCTCTATGGAGCTTTTGTAAAGTCTACATACTAATATTTTGTTGTTGGTGTTCAAGAGAAAATGTTAGAATTCACTTTGAGATTCCATCATTCTAGAGGCCTTAACCTCGGAGAATCCTTTGCAAAATAACTGTGTACTTAGATTCGAAAAGAAGTTAGAACTATCATCAATCCATGATTTTCTTAGAGTCTTCTAGTCTGGAAATTCAGTCAAAAGAATAGTGTTAATGTATGAAGAGTTAATAAAACAAATATGTCCTTCAAATGCTCAGACTCTGGGGTGAAGGGCTGAAATGAGGTGCCCTCTTAAAGTTTGTGAAGTCTAATTTATGTCACACATTCTTATCATAGTGTTCAAAGAACACAGATTATACATCTGTGTGTCCTACTCTCCTCTGTTTATCCAGATATCTGAATTCTGATAAAGCTGATTGTGAGATGAATATGCCAGAAAGAGTGTCACACAGCTTTATTATTATTCTACCTCCTTATTGATTTTATTTTCCAACTTTTTGCACACTTCCATGTTTGTGTTACATGTGAATGTAACATTACATATGAAATGCTATTAAACAGGAATTTCTTAAATGGTACTTTTCTATTTCATGCAGTAAAATTGTGTGCCAGTTTTAACATCTTTCTCCTAAATTTAGCTAGCATTTTTCTAATAGATATCTTTATATTAGTATCTGGTATAAAATTTTCAGAAACATTTTAGCAATATGTATTTTAATAGTAAGTAAATTATTAGTGAATAAGATATACCTCAAATATGCTAAAGAAAGTCAAAATTTGTTTTTAGATACAGTTTAGATTCAGAAAACTGAGATTATACTATACTAAAGAAAAAAGGTGCTTTTCTAATTTAATTTTGATAATATTCAAGTAAAGACTATATATATTACAATCAATATTGTACTAATAATGATTATTCTAGTGTTAATATCAGAATGCAATTTTAGAGTTATGTTTCAAAGGCTGAATTATCATCAAAGAAAACAGTATGATTACATTAAAATTAAGATATAGATAGATAGATAGGTAGATAGGTAGATAATAGACAGACAGATAGATGTGAGACAGTCCAAAAATAAAGCTAGCTCGTAGTCTAAAAAAGACCTTTCAAAGACAGGAAAAATGAAGTAGAAAAATAAAGTGCCAATATGCATTAGGAAAAGATGTTAATTCTTATTATCAATGTGAGGTTGACTTGTCAGTTTTCAAGGAAACGCACCTTATAAGCACAGAGAAATGTCATTTTACATCCACTAGAATACCAAAATTTAAAAAGCTGCATAATACCAAGACTTGATGAGATCTGAAAAAATCGAATCATTACACATTGCTAGTCATAGTGTCAGCTTAGCACCTTTGGAAAAGCTCTTTGGCATTGTCAGTTAGAACTGATATTTTATATGCCTCGGATGTCAGCAATCACGTGTAGTAGAGAAACATCAAATTGCCTTACATTCAGAAATTATTTAGGAAGAACCTGCCATGTACTTAATTCTGTGCTATAATTTATAATTACTCTTTAATTTGCCTTTTAATTACTTTCATATTTTCATGGCAACCGAACTAACTTAATTTAAATACTTTTTACAATGGCTGTAATTTGATTTCAATATATGTGAAGCTAGTTACCTTCCCAAGTGCCTGAATACCATTTCAGTAATACTCCAAACTTATCTACTTGTTCCTTAATTGTCTGTTAGAAAAAGTACTTTACACAATTTATGAAGTGAATAAGAATTTTCATCATAAGAACAAAAAATCTACAGAGAACAATAGGTTTGTTCATTTGTGCTTTCACCTATTAAATATTTATTGAAGAATAAACACAAACTGTGTGGCTAGCACATGGCTAACACTGAATAAGACAATGCTGTCCTCTCGAAAAAGCTACAGTTTAGCTCACACAGGACAACCATACCACATGGTAGAATAAAATAATTGCTTTAATAGACATCCAAGCTAAGTGTAATAGAATCACAGGCACAAAAACGTCAAATTCCAACTGCATTGCAGAGTCTTTATTGAGGCGATGGCATTTGAGTTATTTGGTGTATGCAGTGATACTTCCATAGCGAGACATTTAAATGTATGTCAAACTCAGGGATGACTTATGAAGTCCATGATGGTTTCATTAACTTTGTGTACTGTATGATCACGACAATATTTGCTGGGCATTTGCAATACTCAATGAGAATAATTGATTGGGAGGATCAGGTTAAGGAAGGTCTTGAATTTCGTGAATAGAAAAAGTCAAATTAGGAGTGATTTACATACTCTATTTCCATACATATTCATTATTTAGTATTTATTCTAGAAATATCACAATAAGCCTTTTTTTTGGAGGAATTGTATTGTTAACATATAGTAGACATTGTTTGTTTTTTTTTTTTAATCACCTGGGTGAGATTAACCAAATTCAAATGCCTAACACAGTATGTGAGACAGTATGTATGTTTAGCATTTAATCTCAGGATAGACTGAGTATTGTGAAAATCATTACAAATGCTGCTAGAACATAAGTAGTGTGAGCATTAAATATGAAGTTTTATTATCTTCTGCTCTCCAACTTTCAAGAGTTGTTTGGCATAATGTCATTCCTGGAAAGATAGTGTTAGTTGGTTCATTAGCTTATTTGAATTTCTGTGAAGAAAACCACACCTTCTATCTGTAATAATAAATATAATAATAGATAGGAAGTAACCTACTGTCAACTTTATTCTTTCATGGCTTCTGAACAACCTTTACCTCAAGCAGGTATACACAGAATCGGTACACATGGGCCAGATACACAATTCGGGCTACTGAGCTTAATCTAAAAACATTCCGTGATAGATAATTAAATGTAAGTGGATGCTCTACTCATCGATCTGTTTTTAAAACATCATTATTTTACTCTAGATTATTTAATTAGCCACTGATATTTTTAACACATGCTTGTTTTATTTTGCTTTTTTTTAAAGATTAAGCTGTTGTAGATATTAACTCAATTAGAGACCTTTGTAGAAATGAAATTCTAATGGACCTAATGCCTTAAAATACTTGGCACGGTGTCTAGCACATAATGAGGGCTCACTAAGTGTTTATTCTGATTACCATTGTTATTATTCTGGGTCAGTGATTATTAGCATTAAGTTTTTAAAACACTGTATATTGGACAATGGATAGAAATGATGTAAATGGGTGACAACGGGCAAACGTGATCGTATCGCATGCTAGATGTGGGCCTAGTAAAGGAAGAGTCACAAATTAGATAGTTTCTATGTATCGTAACAGCAAACTCTTTTGAGGTTCAGATTTCTGTTTCCGAGAGTGAGCAGTCATTAAGGGTCAAACCTTCGCGGAGTCACCGTGATATCAGAAGGCTTCATCTGAAACTCTCACAGTTCAGTGCCAGCATTCACTCTCACCGTGGCCGCGGCTGAATACCCTGCTGCTCCTTGGCCTAATTTCTCTGCTCTCCCTGTCCCTTCTCTGCTGAGCATCTTTGACCCCGATCCCTTTTTCTCCATGCCAATAACTGCAGCTGCTATAGGACCACTGTCGTCTGTGACTTGTTCTGCCCTTTTTTTTTTTTTTCCAGTTTTGACAATGGAGGGAAGAAGAACAGCTGGCATTGTTCTCTTTTATTAATACAGAATCTGTATGGTGCGAGGGTGAGGCCAGAAAGTAGAGGAGAGAGGAAAGATAGGAGTCGAGGAGACCAGAGAAGTCGATTCCTTTTCTGATGTTCCGACATTTGTTTCTCCGTGATAATCATCCAAAGTAGTGATTCAGCTCCTATTAGCAGCAATCATGTTTCAAATGAAGAAGGCAATATGTATTAAAATAATATGGGCAGTGACTCTATATTCTAACGTTAATTTCAGTGGTGGGACACCTTTTGTTTTCTTGACCTAGTCTTGGATGTTGATGTTACATCTCCCTGCTTTCTTTTGTCTTCCATTCTAATATAATGAGAAAGAATTGTGGTTCCCAAATTCATTTATAGGCATTTAAAAGCAGTAATGACAGTGTCTCAACAGAGAAGTCCTTAGGCTCCTAAAATATTAGATACTTCAAAGCAGGTAATATTATGACCAGCAGTTTTAATGGAACAATATAAGAGCCATGCTATTTATAGAAAAAAAAAAGAAGAAGAAAAAAACTATGAATGACTTGAGACACGTTCTGGTTTCATTATATATTTGTTTCTCTTTAAATATGTTATTGAACTGATTCTTAATGTATGATATTAAAAACATCATGACTTTCACTATCTTCACCTAAATATATTTTAAAAAGAAGTAGGTTAATTCTAAAAACTAGAGGTATATCAATAAAGAATTTTAGAAAAATGTAGACTAGTAATATCACGAAGAGTTGAGAACAAAACATCTTGCATTTATGATGTCATTTTAGACAGACCCTGTCATCCCTTCTCCACTAATAAAAGTAAAACAAAGAGAATATATCCTTTGAGTAAGTAGTACTTTCAGAATTAAGTCAGGGAGAAGGAAAAATAACACAGGAAAGAATAGTAAGAGAGACTTCAGGCGGAAGTTGAATTGGCCAGTACAAAAGAAAATTCGATTCAACAAGATGACTCAGTGAACATTTTGGACATGCCGTGTACAGTTAACTCATTTTCTTGGGACTATAAGGATACTTTCTAATTTAAGACTATAAGTTATTTCGTGATTAAACTGAATTTTTTAAATGAAAGTTATTATTAGTTTGACACCAAAATTCTTACTACATAATGCGCATATCTGGGTTCTCTATCATGAAATTGTACAGGAGCTAAGATAAATTCAAAGTACTTTGGGGAAGAAAATTTCAGGTCTAATTTCAGTCACCCCTTTACTCCAACTATATGTGACTTTGTTGTTATAGGATAGGGATGACTGAGAATGTCAGGTTTTACATTTTTGTAACAGGGTGCCGAGTCTGGTGCTTACTAAAAGCAAATCAAAAGCAATATGGAACTTACTTTAATTATCACATTATAAACATTTGAAGCATTATAAGAGACAAAATTTGAATTTACTACAGAAGTTGTCATTGGCCTGCTGAGGCTTCTAACACTTCTATAGTTACGAAGATATCTATATCTATCATCCATCCATCCATCCATCCATCCATCCATCTATCCATCTATTACTATCTATCTACTATCTATCTATCTATCTATCTATCTATCTATCGATCATCTATATAATTTTAGATATATATATATATATCTCCAAGATCTATTGAGCAATTCATTATGTGCCAGGTACTACCTAAAATATGGTATAATCTTAATTATTTAATTAACCCTGTAGTATATTTTCTAGATGAGGAAGTTAAAGCAAAATGGGAAGTAACTTTGCCTGCCCTCTGCTCCTAACACTAGTGTACATGAGTGAGTTAGAAAACAGTTTTCCTCCCATATATCCACAGCTAATTAACCATAATTATTTTAATAACGCCCTGTTTATTGTTTATCATGTAAAAACCATGATCAATCATTTGAATGAAGAATTATCAAAATCAAAATCGTCACTTCCTAATGATTGTGGGCTTAGGATTTCTATGTTAAGAGAAACTTAGGTGTTGGCAGTCTTGCTAGGAGGACATTAGCTAGGAAAATTTTCTTGAATTTATGTTTGCTTAGTAAATACTCTGTGGCACTAATATGGTGTGGTGCCCAAAACAGTGCTAACATCCTCTTCTCCTGTCACCCATTCCCTTATGTGATGTCTTCCCACCCTGAAATAGGTCAGGTTTCAATCACACATCAAGTAGGGTGGAGAGAAGGGTGTAAGACTTCTGAAGCTAAGTCATAAAAGCCATTATGCTTCTGCCTTGCTCTCTTGGATTGTTCATTTTGGGGGAAGCCCATGCTTAGTAGGTGAGGACAATTAAACAGCCGTGGGGAGAGTCCCATGGGTAAAGAACTCAGGCTTCCTGCCAAAGGCCAGCACCAAGCTGGCAGCCCTACAAAAGGACCACCTTGGAAGTGGCTCTTGCAGCCCACGTCAAGCCTTCAGATGACGAGCCTCAGGAGATACCCCATATCAGAGTCCTCCCGGCCAAGCCATCCAACAAAGACCACAAATGTATTTTGTTGTTTTTGAACCACTACATTTTGAGATAATTATTTACACATCATATGATAACCATTGCAGATAGAATGCTTACTTGGTTTGGCATTAGAGCAAAAGATGGATATAGTTTTTATTTATTTCATGTGGTGGCTTTAATCTTTGGACATGGCAACGGTGCTTATGTTGTCTTAGTTTTGATCAGATGCATTTGGTTACCAGGAGTAGACTCCTTTTATATAGATGAGTGTAGGTTATTTTTAAATTGCTGTGAATGTCAAACTGGCTATGTGAAGCCATCAGGGCTACATCTGCTCAGAACCCAGAACCTGACATTACACAGTCAGATAACTGTGGACCCTCTCACTTCTCCCGTGGGTTACACGGTCTCTTCTTGCCTCTCATGTCTAGGGTCTTTCCATGCACTCCCAGAAATGATCATAGCTCTGACTACATTAAGGGGCCTCTAGCTGCGCATTCTTACAACTCCAGTTCTCTGTGCTTTTTGTTTTCTAACGAAGATCATTCCATTTCATCACTTTATGGAAATTAAAACCATAGATTCCGGGCCAGTGTCTAGGTTATATGCCCTAATGCAAGCTGGGCACGATAGCCTAATCAGCTAATGTTAGACACTAGGCTGGGACTCTGTGTAGTTACAGGGAAGAATTATCTTCAATCAGTGCCAAAAAAGTGACGATTTCACTTAAAAGTGGTTTTGAATTTGGCATATGGTAGGCAATGTACTCGACATATAGTATATAGATTTCCATCCTAAAAATAGTATGTTTTAAATGTCTCATTTCATTTTCTATACGTATACTCAAAGACATTTCAACGACCATAACACTAACCATCCATTTTTCTCAGATACATTAAATTTTACCTAAATTTTTTAAATGTTGCCCTTTTTCATTTGCCTTCTAAAGTTAATTTCTTAAACCCAGAAGGAGAAGCAGTCAGTAAGACATCTAGTTAAAATGTTATCCTTACATAAACGTCCTTACAAAACAAAATGTTTTGCACTGCTGAAAACCTTACACTTTCAGACAAAGAAAAGGGCAAGCAAAAAGCTTATTTAGTTGAAAAGCCAAGCAGTTTACACATGAATAGCCAAGGAAAATAACTGTTCAGTACTATGGAATGCTGCTGTATAGTTAACTACCTTATTGCTGTGGCTTACACAATATTCATCTCTCTACATTTCCACATAAAGATAGCATATTTAATATAACATACATCACTCTGAATATAATTGCAAGTCTATAATATACAAAATAAGACAATTTTTAAAAAGACATTAAGAAAGATCCTGTTACTAGCGTCCAAGCATCTGTTTCATTGAACCATATTTTCATTATAAGGCATATGTTATCTTCAGAAAGAATTTTACGTTTCAGTTCTCATGAATAAGTATCGAATTAAAGGAGTCAGTAACTTTGAGGTTTATTGTCTAATTATAACTAAAAGATTTTAGGACAGAAAAGTCATTTATGGCATAATAAGAAATGTTAATAGGTTTTTCACAGGATTCCATATGTACAGAAAAGGAAAGTCATTTAGCCTAAATTCTTGGTTCCACAAAGGCTAACTGTCGATAAAAAACTAAGCTAGTTGTGGGGAAAACTAGGGGCAAATTAGATGAAGAATCTGGTGAGAGCATTACTGTCAGATTTAACATATGATTAAGATGAAGAGATTCGAAATGGCTCGATGTCTAGAATATGAGTTTAATGTGACACGGGCATATCATGGAAGACCATATGCGCTGTGCTAAGGACTTTGAGTTTACCCATGCGGGCACACACACACACACACACACACATTTCATGCATTTTATGTTTATCATTATCAAGACTGCATTATCAAGACCGCATTTATTATAGGTAGCTGTTTATATTGTGTGAAGGGTGAATTAACATGACAAAAACATTAAAAATATAAAAATAACCTTTCGTTAGAGACATAAATAAAAGGTTTTCTTTAAATGTTTGCAAACATAGTTAATATAATTTATAATCAATGTTATTGATATATAGAATACTAATTTATAATATATATATGAATATATTATATGCTGTAATATATATTTTCATATCGGTAAATTTGTGCACATGCGCATGCGTGCACGCATACAGTAAGAGTCCTCCTTGAGTGTGGGGTGGGATGAATACTTTCAAAGGCTGCTGGTGTGCTGTAACAATCTTTTGAAAATCAACCTGGCAACAGGTGTCGATGGTTTTACATATTTCTGTATCTCCTGTAGGAATGAATACTAATGGAATGACTACATAGAAGGATGACCATCACAGTGAACATGCATATGCACAAATGTGCATATATACACACACACATACATCTATATGACTGACAAGTCAACAATATTTGTTGAATTGCTGTAACTCATACCAGCCTCTCAATAGGTACTGTTTGGACTGATGAACGATAAACGATAATGTTTTTAAAAGGAAGAAATTCATATAATGAAGTAGTGCATAATGATTAAAACCATATATTTAAAGACTAGATTAGCTATGTAAATGAATAAACAGGATTTAAAATTATTTTCTCTGTTCACTGTTTATATATTGTATCAGAAACATCCTCATATATGCATACATTTACATAAAATTTAGAAAAATAATGAAAAGACATAAGAAAAAGAGATTATTATACCTGCATAATTGAACTAAAACTGTTTTTTTTACATAACACACATTCTAACTTTATACAATAAAATTGAATCTTTTCTAAATAGACAATGACAATACATAATTTCTAAATGCAATTTCTAAATTAAGTAATTTCAGAATAAATTTTATCTTTATAATATTAATTCTCTTAATCTACGAATAATCTAGCATTCCATCTAGCATATTTTTAATGTTATATTTGACTTGCTATATTTTAGTAAGTCATTGATATATTATGCTTTGGGCTATTGTAAATAAAATCTATTCTTACATAAGAATGTTGACTTTTGGGTATTTATCTGTCTTATCACCTAACTCAACTATCTTACTAACTTTATGTACCCTTTTTATTAAACTTTTTGTGACTCATCTTCAAATTTTGATTATTGTATTTTCAGATTTATACTACTTATACAATTTATATTTGTTTTTTGGCTTAATTGTCTAGTTTATAAAAAATTAATTGCTAATGACAATGACAATCCACTATTTTGACTCTCAATTTATTATTCTGTTGTTTGTTAATTTTTTATTAATATGAAATATACTTCTATTCAGTTTGCTACTTCACTGAGAGGGTTTATATTACACATAATGATATGTAAAGTACTTTATCAGATTACATTTATGGAAATTATATTCATTTTTTCACTTAATATAGTAAAATATTATATTAATTTATTGATTTCTTAACTAAATTCCTACCAAATCATTCTTTCATTGCAAGAAGATTCTTGTCTATGATGAAACTTTTAATATCTTGATAAATTTTGCTTGCATTTTATTTACATTTTTGTCATTAGTGAAATTGTCCTATAATTCCCTTTGCTCTAACACTATTATCAGTTAATGGCATCACTTTTGCTGACTTCATAAAATGAAAGGGAATTTTTCCATCTTAATCAATATTCTAACAATATTTAATACAGCTGGATTATATGAATCTTGAGAGTTAGTAAATAATCAGCAGAAAAACCTCAAACCCTAAGAGTATTTCAAAAAGAAACAATTTTTAAAATGTTTCAACCAGTACCATGGTTATTTTATTCAATTTTCTTCTTTATGTTCAGTCTGTATATTTATATTTCCTTGAATTTTTAAATAAAATACAGGTTATCAAATTTATTAGCAAAAATTCTATATTAATCTAAAATCATTCATAGATAAAATCATTCCTTCCTTTTTTTCTCCCCTTTCTCCCTTCTTTCCTTTTTACGTCTTCCTATCCACCCTCCTCTTCTTTCTTCTTTCTGTTTATCTATATCTATTATCTATCTATCTATCATCTATCTATCTATCTATTATATCTATCTACTACCTCTATCATCATCTATCTATCATATATCTATCTATCATCTGTGCATCTAATCATATACCATCTTGCTCAGCACAAGCATCAATTAAGTCTGTCATTATCTTTTAGCCAAAACTCTTTTGGATCACATGAGAGCATCTTTAATTCCTCATTTTTTGCTTTTCATATTCTATAATATACTATAGTATAGTACATTTATAACATACATATACTATATATATGTTTATTTATTTATATATTTTTTATAGATACAAATTCAATTTATTGGAGAAATTTTTGGATTTAAACACATACATTTTTATATTTGCTCTATTGTTTTTTGAATACGTGTAAACTATTTATGCTTATTGGATTATATGAACAGAACAGAGACTTTTTGTTTTCTAATTTATGTTGTGACTCCTCTTGGAAATTTTTCAAGTGAACTTGAAAAAATACACTTTGTATAGTACACTCATTATAAAAATATTAGTTCAGTCTTAAAATTTATTATTATTGAAACTTTGTCTCTTTTCCTTCAGTTTTCAAATATTGAGAGTGATGGGTTAAAAAAATCAGAATATGATTGTGGACTTATCATTTTGTATCAGTCCTAATAATGTCTGACTGATATTTTATTGCTATTTGCTTTATTAACTTCAATATGTAGTAACCTTAATTTTATCTTATTTAACATTAATATCACAAGCTGTGTATTTTTGTACTTTTCATAAATGATTGCCTATCTTAAAAATATATTTGTCTTTAGTCCTTTAAAATGGCAGTGCTTTATATACCATTAGAATTCATGCATGCTTTTTTTCATTATCTAGACATTATATCACTATATCCCTCACTTGGTTAGCTCTTATTCATCTTTTAGACTTTGCCTTTAATATTATCATTAGGAATTTCCTCCAGTTTCACTGACTACGGCTAATCCACCTGTTAAAAGCACTCACAATACTGTTCCCTCTTTCATAAGACATTAAATTTGTAGTTTTGAAATTTTTCTCAAAAGTTTATTATTTGAATACTTTCTTTTGGTTTCCTTAACTAGAATATAAGCTCTATTAACATCGAGTCAGGTCTGTTCTAATCTGTGTATTGTAGCACTGAATACAATGTCTAGCACATGCTAGGTACTCACTCAATACTCACTAAGTGCATAGGTGAAGATATGAAGAAACATATGTCTAGTTACTTTTTGCATAAGCCAAAAACATAACGATAAGTCAAAATCATGGCTCAAATTTCCTGAGCTACAGAAGAAAAAATTTTCTCTCTTGCATTGTATACAGAAGAATTGCTCATATATAGTGTGTGTGTGTGTGTGTGTGTGTGTGTGTGTGTGTATATATATACACACTATATATATATAAACTTTATATGTATAATTTTTTAATTAAATTTATTAGGGTGATCTTGGTTAATAAAATCATATATTTTTAAGTACGATTCAATAATACATCATATATATATATAATGTGTCCACCATCAAAATTAAATTTCCTTCCATCACCAAATATCTAATCCCCTTTACATTTATCTGCCTCTCCCTTTTTTGATTTTATCATGAACACATTCTCTGGCCTAATCTTCTATTGTTTTGTCCTCTAACTACACTCAATTTCTTAAATTTCTCTGAATGTGTTATGATGTGGCCGGTTGGTATACTTCGAATGTCTCTACCACCCCCATTCCTCTTCCCTCTTATATAAGCTTGGTGACATCTTTCTTGAACATCATCAACTCAATGAAACTGTCCTTCCACCGCCCAGTTTCTGGCCCTCAGAGGTGATTATTCTGTCCTGTCCCTAGTCAATGAGCCTGTGATTTGTTTCTTTGATTACACGTATCATGGTTGTAATTATTTGTTAGCATGCTTCTCGTTTCCAGGTCTTACTCTGTCCTCTCCTTGTGAATAGGATCTACCCTTTTCATATTCACCCCAAGCATATTGTAAGCAATGAGAACAACACCACGAAATACCCTAAAGGGATACATGTGTCATGCACGCATATTTGAATAAATGTTCTTAAGGAATTAAAAACATTGAGAATCTCTCTCTCTCTCTCTCTCTCTCTCTCTCTCTCTCACACACACACACACACCCAAAACGCTTACTCTACAAAATTTTATTTAAAAAAAAATGTAGCAGGTGTTGAAAACTGCATGACTTGGGCCTTCAGCCTCTAGTTAGGAGTTTTAGACTCCAGTCTTGGCCCTGGTACTTTCACTGTGGGTATTCGTTTAAAAAAAAAAAAAAAAAGATTATGTTTTAATATGGTTAAAATATTCAGGGAGTAATTAGATGTACATGAAATTTTTTCCTAGTTACTTTTTCTTTTCACTCATTTCTTTCTTTGAAAACATAGAAATTGTGTAACTTGAATTAGTAAGGGAGGTAGACATTTCCTTGAGACTATTTCTATTTGTATTTTAACTTTATTTTTATCTCTTTGAACTCTCTACCAATTTAATCTCTATACAATATTTAATAAACCCATTGTCAAGAAACACTTTAATATACCATTATTTTGCACTGAAATAAGCAAGGCACATTTGGATATATTTCATTCTGTCTGGTTTAAAAAGTGAAAACCTATACTACTTTAAAATAGTCTACTTCTGTGTTCAAAAGCTTTTCTTTACAAGAATGCTTTTTGCTTGAGATATTGCATATTATGTAGGGAAATTACAGATGTGATTACTGAGAATTTAAAAAATATAACTTTCAATTAGTAACTTTTAACTATACTGTCAAATAAATAAACTACTGATGCTTGTTCTGAACATGTATTTCAATATAATTATCTTAAAGATCCCATTCTTTTCAGTGATGCATAAAATGGTCTTTGTTTATTAACAAAATCTTTATTCCAAAGAAGAATAGGCTGTTTCAAGAAATGAACAAAGCATTATTAACTAGTTCCAGCATTTTACTGTTTTGTTAATTTAAAGTAGTTTGTTGAATTCACTTCGATACTTTTATGTACATGTTCTATCTCAGAGATTGTGACCTCTTTAATAGTTATTTATATTATTATGTGACTGAAGTTCTCTTTACTTATTTTTCTTTCTCTTCTTTTTCTTTTTAACATGCCACAGTAGCTAACATATTATGGAGAGAAGAAGGTACTAAATTCCTTATTTCTTATATTATTGTGATTATTTTGCTTAATTTTTAGCAGATTTGCTATCAGTTTTATAACTACTTTGTTTTTATGTTGATTCAGTATTTTTACTTGACTATATTTCAAGTTTTTTTGTGTAAATCTCTATCATTTAAAATAATAATACATCTCATCAGCTTGAATCATAATTATAGTCAGAAAATTAAATTACAATACATTGAATGGTTTTAAGAGTATAAACCTAAGTCAAAGAATTAAAAGAAACCTTAGTTAAATGTGATTTACATAATAAGCCTTCATTAGATTAGGAAAAATTTTATGAAAACCAGGGAATGTAATTAGTTATTTAAGAAAATGGGTTATAAACTTGAAGGATATGGATTCAAATCCAGTCTCCACAACTATTTAACCTAGCATCTTTTTAATATCATAATTTTCTTATCTCAAAAATAAGAACATTCGTTAATACTCTTAGGATTGTTATCCATTCCTTAAATATAGTCCACATTCAATAAATGGTATCTACTGTCATTTTTATTATTGTTGCTTTTGGTATTGTTTTGTTTTTGTTTGTTTATTTTTTTTTTAATTCTTGTTTTTAACTTACAAAGGCCAGGGAGAAAGTGTTTGACCAGGTACTCAAATAGCTCCAATTGTGCTTTCATTAAAATCTTAGGAGAAAAATGTGTGTGTCATCATTACGCTCCCATTAAACAATGGCTAAAATGACCATCTTCATAATCCATCCTAGACAAATTTCCTCTTTCCCAGTTGTGGCTTCCAAATGAAATGGAGTCACTGCTGTCTTTGAGGACCATGTGTCACAGCTCCAAGTAATTTTAAAATTTAGCCATCTCAATTTCATTCTTAATGATGAAGCGTACATCTCCCCATTATTTCCCTTGGTATTTGTTGCTCCATAAATCTTTTGTATTAAGTCCTTTAAAATCTGGTTTACTAAAGAGAGTCTGGTGTAATTATACCCTCTCAGTTCATTCCACTTGGATATTTCACATTTGAATATAGAAATTTTCTTATTATTGAAATAAGCATCGATATATCTGTTAGATAAAATTTCTTTTTACTGTCTTCTTGAAATCATCAAAAATTTCTCTGGGAATTTTTAAAATGGATTTTATTTTATCAATATAAGGAAAGAATATTACTGAAGGAGTCAGATCCAGGTACCATAGATTTGGCCTTCCTGGTTAATCACTGGGAAAAATCGGATGAGTTATTTTACCTCAGTGAGCCAGATTTTCTAACACACAATCCTTAAAATACAGTTAGAATTCTTCTCACAAACCTGGGATATGTAAATCTTAAATATGTGAAACTACTTTTTCTTATAATTTGACTTAGTTTAATAACAACTATGATCATTATTTGTAATAATTATTGATTTGCAACAATAACAACATAATAATATTCTTTAAGACACAATCAAAAGCATCAGAGACCTCCATATGAAGTACGATCACATTAACACTCATTATTTGAAATCATTTTTACCTATTAAAAGTTTATTATGATAATTTTGAAAAAATGTATACTCACAACAATTATTCTCCATCAATTAGTGATGTTCTTACTCTTTATGACTTTGCTACAGAATATGTGTTTAAGAAATAATAGCTATTTAGTATATTTTGCAGATAATTTTAAGATACATACAAGAAATACTTTGGGTAAAATTTTTAAAATCTTTTCTTTCATGTGTAATTATCATCAGAACTCTCACTATTTTTTAGAATAAACAAGACTTAAAATAACATATTTGAGAAAATAATATGCTTGCTTTAGGTTTGCAGGCCTCTAAATTATTTTTTATAATGCCATAGTTATTGGCAAGGCATTATAATTAAAAAATTATTGTATGTAATAATGATAATGGTGGCCAAGAGGTAACTGACTAGTTTGAAGGATCACTGAACCCCAACTGTGCGTACAACTATTTCATAAAAAATAGTTAAAATATTAGCTAAATAGAACTTCCAAAATCAATTTCTACTTCTATTTTTAAGAGATGGAATAACCAATCTAAAGTACATATTTCTAAGATCCATTTTTTATTTCCACTTTAACAGTGTTTTCTGTTTGTATTCTTGCCTTTGTACCATGGCTAAGAGAAATTCATCCGAGAGAGAACCAATTTTAGAATTTTAGGCACTTTAAGATCAATAATGGAATGAATTGAAAGTGATTATACCTCTCGTAATGTCATCTTAGTTATCTGCAAGCATTAAAGTATTGTTTTGTTTAATTGAAAAATTACATTTTTAAAGATGAACATCTGAATCTAGCTTAGCCAGGGTTTGTAATATACATCAATTTTACTAAATCTAATAAGCACGTATTATCTTACAAATCACATGGATATTCGAGCTTGGGATCCTGCCCTCTACTTCTCCTGTTCTCCTTTCAGTTCTTTTCTAAGTCATCATGAGAGTTTACAGGAGTGTAGAAAGACAATATTAAGAAAGGGAATGTCTCACTCATTTACTGACAAATATTTTACAGAGCCTATTAAATGTAAAGTACCCCAAAAGCTTCCAATCTAGTAGGTGAAAGGCCAAGTTATTCTTAATGACAATCATTTCTATTACATTAAAAATACACATTAAAATATTCAGTATGATTTGTTTCTTCTGGAATATTTTTATGATCTTGTAATCAAATATAATTTAATAAAGTATTTCCTAATGTTTATTTACTGAACAACTATTTGAGTTTGGGTCTGTGTTATATGGTCCATTTAATAAATATTTTGGATCATATAAGCACTAAATTAAAGAAATTTAAATTATTTTATTTACTTCAAGATGAATTTGGACTTCAAATATGCTCATTTAAATCTCTAAGGAAAGATGTAAGGTGTTTCATTATATAACATGGAATTTTCTAAATATATTAGAACACGAAATTATTTTGATGACTGTCTATAGGATCGACATTGAATAGAAGCTACTTTGGGAAATACTGGCTTGATATAACATCTAATGATTTGAAAGAAAAATATTATAGCATTATAATCGATTGTCTGTTCTATGCTTTGTAAATATTTATGAATCTAGTCACCTAAAATATGTTATAGAAACAGTTAAAGCAAAGCACTATATCAGTCAGGCTAATTAACAGAGACCAACACAAGGTACAAGTAGAAACCACAGCAAAATCTTACAACAAAGTTTACATGTTACATCATAATCTGGTTAACTTTATGGTTTATAATGTCATCAACGTGTGGGAAAAAGGATTATAGGAAGCAGGTTAGCTCTTAACTACTTCAGCCTAAAAGTGCTCACAATTCACTGGCCAGACTACTATACACGGCAAAGAAGATTGGGTTATATAGAATTCACACCTACTTTGTGAGTTCTGTAAACTTCTGGTATGATTATTTTTAGAGAAAAATAAAATGCTAACATTCTCCGGACAAGATCAACACCTCACAACAATTTTGAAGTCATGTTTAAAATTAAAAAGAATTTTCAGATAAAAACTTCTAAATACATGAGACTTAGAAAGTTATAGCACTGAGGGAAGACGGAGACCCTTCCTTCTGATGGGTAGTGCATGATACCAATGACACTGTAGTCAAGTTGTCAATATTTTCATTGGCCAGTCATTACCTTCCCTGCTAGAAACTAACATCAATATAAGCTTTTAGTGTTCAAAATTATCCCATCAAAAAGTTGTTCAAATAAAAAAAGCGATCTAACAAAAAATATACATTTGCAGATATATTTGTATATACATATATATGTAATATATGTGTATAAGTATATACATACACACACGAGTGCATATATATAATTATGTGTATGATACCAATTAATAGCAATTATATAGCAAAAATACTGTATTATAACCTTTGTTATGCTCATCATTAAATATGAACTTGATTATGAAGATCTGCATTCAATTTTCCAGTATAACTTTAGAAGTTCAGGGAATTGTATACTGACTCAAAAGAACTAGTTGAGATAATATCACTCTCACCAATATATATATAGTGGACAGATAGACCCATTTCCTGGATTGACAGGCTTGACAAAATCACTCCAAAAAACTTTCTAGCAACAATAAGAGTAAGTCTTATTTTTACTGAACTTATTTTTACAGAATGTAAAAATCTTATTGAGGTGCAATGGTATGATGTTACTCTGTGTATGAATAGATTTTAGCTCCAGAGGCTAAATGGGACCATTTATGGTTCAAAAATCTACCTGTGTTAAGTTATTCAAGGTGGGAAATGCAATGTGTACCATCTATTCTTACCTAAATTTTTCTATAACTTAAAAAAAAAAAAGATTTCTTCCATGTTTCATAAAAAATAAGTAAGGTTAAGATCATTTGAAAGTAAATAGAATAATATCAACCAATGAAAGACTTTATTTAATACCAAAACTTGTTAAGTCATCTTTGATTACCAAATCATTGCATTGTAGGATTACAATTTGCTATTAATTACAACTTAATTGCTAAAGTAATGGCCATTTAAGTCAGAGGAAGGCAAATATCACAACAAAATCTCTTGTTATTGACTTAAATAGTCATCCAATAACCAGAAATTAACCAAATGTTATGGTTGATATAAATTACCTAAACTATTGGCTATGTGTAATAAACACTACTATCGTATTATCATTTTACACTATATTAAGCAGCTATTCTCAAAGGATCGAGACAGGAATATGCATTATAAGCATTTTATTTCTCAGTCTATTTCGTGTATTTAAAGGCATATTATTGATGAAAAATCCTCAGGGAAATACCTCTTTCTTATAAGATTGCAAGTAATTCTTGCTTCTGTCCTCTCTCTGTAGAGAAAGAAAAACAAAGCAAAGAGAAAGCTCACGAGGAGCAAACAAATTATGGATCACATTCTAGGGTCACTATACTCTATTAGATTAACAATCGACCTGGAAAAGACAAAGTACATGTGTCTGACTTCACCAGGGGATGGAAACAAACGAACAAAAAAGCAGCCTGCACATGTTCCCAGGTTTTACTCTGACTACAGTGGTGAAGTTTCACTTGAAGTCAAGGATTGCTGTAATACACAAAATGTTAATAAGGAGAGGATTGTAACTGAAACCTGTGTGATTATCAAACCTTTGGGGACTCCAGACCCTGTTACACTCTTCAATATTATTGGAAATTCAAAAGCTTTTGTTTATGTGGGTTATTCTCACTCACTTATATTTACCGTATTAGAAATCGAAACAAATTTTGAAATGTGTATTTATTATCTTTTTTAAAGTCACCATAATAAATCCATTATATGTAGCCATAAATAACACATTATTTTTAAAGCTATAGTTTTAAAAAAAACGAAGACACCCATACCATTTTACAGTTTGCAAATCTTTTAAATGTCTGACTGAATAGAAAATTCTGGATTCGTATATCTGCTTCTGCACTGAGTTGTTGTGACATCAGTCATGGCATCGTATGTCATGTAGCCTGCCAAAAACTGTACTCCACTTTTGTGGGAATCTAATTTGTGAAATGTGAGCAAAAAAACACAACTGACATCTTGGTATTATTATGAAATACCTTTGACTTGCAGATCTGCAAAAAGATCAAGTCTGAGAACTGTTCTACTGGAAAATCAAATCGGTCTTTAAGCGGGCTCATGAATTCATAAAATTTGATATCACAGGCAACTGAAATTTAGCAAACCATCTCACAGTATAGATCTGGGGGAAGCATGAGGACGGTAATTAAACTCTGGTTACATATCTTCCACTACTTTTTTCTCACTAATGCTTCAAAGAAGAGATAATGTCAGTTATGAAAATAGTGACAATTACTGTTTCTTGAAATCTTGTTATTATGTCAGTCACTCTGCTAAATGTTTTACCTTTGCTATCTTATTCATTCTTACAAGAGCTGTATAATCATTATCTCCAAATTTGAGATGGGTGAATTATGACATAGACTGAATAACTTTACACTAGAACACCAATATGTTCTATATCCATGTTTTGCCCCTGAGCTGTCTGAATTTAGAGAATGAGTTGATCTCTTTTTGTTACATTCCCACATTGAAGAAAAATGATGTTAGATGTATAAACTTAATAATTATAAAGAATATACACAAATATCTTATTGCTTCTGTACAAAGAAAGCTAATGAGTACTCCAAATGAAAATCTCCGCTTGTCAATTACCAACATTGTCATCAGGTCATTTAAGTATAGTCATAATAAATGTATATATGTATAATATTATAGAAGCAATTTTAAAAAGAAACACATCTGCATCATATCTTCAGACCATAAATTCTGCTAAAACCTAAATAACACTTTTTATGAACAATGTATGTCTAGCAAAAAAATAAATGACAAAATTTTGGGTGGGGAAGGAGGAACTCATAGATGACCCCAAAAGTATAGGTAAAGTTTTATTTCAAAGCAGAATGATTGATACATAGTTATTCACTTTATAATTATCACTTTAAGTGATAATTTATATATGGTATTTTGTTGGCATCATGGTATCTGTATTTCTTCAAAAACTTGTAACCTGGAAAGTACTTTATGTTTCATAAAAATACTGATATTTGATTCATATTTTAAAAAGGAAGAAAATGATCTTATATTTGAAAACGTGATTTGGACAGATTAAGTGGGTTTTAGAGAAAAACACAGCTCAGAAATTTCATTAATGCAACAATACAGTGAAATCCCACCAACTGTATCATGTACAGGATATGGTAAAGTAACAAGGGCAGGAAATTTTTCAAGAAATTTTGCAAAACATCTGGACTTAGAGTAGTGTTGGGTTCAAATATATTTAAATTCCTGATTACAGAATACAATTTTAGCGGCTGAAGGAGGGTGGTCATATTCATTCAAATATGTATGGGCATTGTAGTCATTACTGAACATAGTATGTGACGACAATTGAAAATCAGACAACACATTACTACTTGGTTCTGTTCGTAAGTTCTACCAAAAATTAACATTAAGTGGATAGTCATTGGTATATAGCACATATCAATCTTTTGTTGATGTTTACTAGAAGCTGATACAAGTTATTATTTTGCATAGAAACTTGTGACTTGTTTTTTAAAGTTCTGTCCTTTGGGCATGGACTTTTAGTCTTTTATGTGCAACTGTAATCATAAAGAATAGCTAATAACTACAAAATTTTGTTTTATCAATAATACGACTTGAATTTAGTTCTTGCCACTCCTGCTACTACTCAGGCATATCCCATTGTAATGTAGTGCTTTCTGGACTTAAAATGCTTAATGAACTGGTAAAGATTGAATATATTAAAATATTTTTAAAACAGTAAGATACGTCAAAACAATCTGGAGTCACTTATATCTACACATATTAGATAAAATAATCACATGTGCTATAAAAATTATAAACTATATGTGAACACAAAGTCACAATATGTTTGAATACATTTTCCTTTAAATTAAGAATAAGGACGCATGGCTAGATGGGCAAATTGGCAACGTTTTTTTTTCTAAGAACATATTTAATAAGAAACATATGTCTTAAATTGAACAAATATCTTTACAAATCAGTTCACTTTTACTGTGATTCTCCAGCTTGGCTTATTGGTCCTTGCAGGTATTCTCGCTGAAATAAAAATAATGCTTTGGAATTTTTAGTATTTCAATAAAGTATCTCCTTCTCATAGATGTTTTTAGAATTTAAGTATTTTAAGCAAAAATGGTTTGGCTTTCCAAACTACCAAGATTGCAATATCATTACTTACCTTTTTAGAAACATGTGCTTTCACTAAATGATGGAAGGTATAATTAGACTAAATAAAGATAATTGTAGAAACCACTATAACCGAGCAAGGGAGCTGCACAGAAGTTTCAGGGGAGGAAAAAGACTATGTGCCGTTAGGTGTGGGTATGTTGGAACAAGGCGAGCAGAGGAAACAAAGGTAATAGGTGTGCTAGAATATGCAGAAGCCCTCAGGTGCAGGCCTCAGTTAACCCCAACTGCATTCCAGGTATCTGGTTTGTAGCATCCTGTGGATTTATAAAGTGATGTGAATTTTCTCAGAAGCCACACGCTCATCACTAGTATGAAAGAAAATTGGAAGTATGATTTAAATTATTACGCTGAGAATTTTCTAAGACCTTAAATTTATTCAAATTTTGAAGTATAGAAATAAGCCCCAAATACTGCCAGTATAAAAATAATGGTATGTAAAACCTTTATGTAGGATTATATTTACAAAAATTAGTTTAGGAAAACATATATTCTCCCAAACCTGAGGAACTTGGTCTTTTTGTTTCTGAAAGTTTTTTTATAAACTAAATTCCTACAAAGAACAAAATTTCGTTTTCCCTAGGAACGCTAATAGAAATACTAGAATAAATACGATTATTTCTTAATCAATATCTGAATTAAATGGAGAAGCTATCAGACATAATCTGCATATCCAAAAGTGTATCATTTCCATTTATAATTATGGAAATATCATTCTAATTCCATATGTGAGAACCATTTCTTAAACTATATGAAAGAAATCACTGACTTGTAGGTCAGGAGAAAGAATATCCAAGGTGCTTGGCATACCTAGGCGTCACACGTGGTTTGCTTTATTAATGCGATGCGCATGGATCTCCAGTCAGCAACATGAGGCACTGAGTTTGTGGCATTTTTGATGCTTTCGTTTTGAACTTTTGAATGTGTTTTTGTTTCTAAGGTCTGGGAATAGGAAACATGTTCTATGTTTTTTATGAAGATGGAATCAAGGTGATACAACCCGTAGAATGTGAATTTCAGAGGCACATCAAACCCAGTGAAAAGCTCCTCGGATTTCAGGCAAGTAATTTAATCATTTCTTTGCATTTTTATGTGGCAATTTTGTTGAGTAGAATTACATTTTGGAAATACAATTATATATACACACACACACACACATATACACACACATATATATATATCACTTCATATATGACTTTTGGAAGGAAAATATTAAAACTATGATATCGACTGTTACTCTATGCAGGTGTTATATTTAAGGTAGAAAATAATATATTGTGTATTTCTAAATACCTGCTTGTAATTAAAATAAAAGAAATAAAAGAAATACCAAAAATGAACACAATTCCACCTGCTCCTTAATTTAGAATATATCCTATTTTAGTAGGCAATATTCATTTTAATAAAATGAAAGAAAATACTATGTAAATAATCTGATGAAAATTGGGTATATTTGATGCTTTATAAATGTTGGTTCCTTTATTCTTCATCTCATTTTTATAAGGTTTCAGTGGAATTAATAATTTAGATTTATGTGGCAATATATAATTTTTGTTTATTTATTTACATACGCCTTACCTTTCTGGGATTTTTTTCTGTAACATATTCAGAAAAAAACATTCAGAAAATAAAGAATATCTGACAAACTGGGTATTGATTATACATATTAGAGAACTATTTTTTTGCAAAATGATAAGAAATTTAATATAATTATTTATAAGAAATTAATATAATTATTTTATAGTGCCATGATGTGTGTGTATGTATGTAACTATTTTTTACTTCCATGGAGATATCTATCTATCTATCTATCTATCTATCATCTATCTATCTATCTATCTATATATATATATACAGATATGTCTGTATATATCTGTATTATATATATAGACATATGTAGATATATCTATATATACATACATATATATACATATCTCTCTATATATACAGATATATATATAATCTCCACATAAATATATGTACACGAAAATATGTAATGCTAAAGTTATCTATGTTACTTATGTGTTCCTACACTAGTTCAAATATGTACCAAACACCCAAAATAAGGTAAGTTATTGGCAGACCTCATCATGTAACCCTCTCTTGATATTCACTTTTAAGGTTGGCATGCCCGTGAGATATGAGTAAAAGAAATATTAATGCCATATTTTAGATTCTTTACTTTCAACTCTCATTTCCAGTTTACTAATAGTCGATATTGTTGTCATATATTGATATGTAGAGATAACAATTAAAGCCATGCCCTTGAATGGGCAGAAGAAAAAAAAACTAAAAGCAAGAGATAAGATTGTTCAGCCTCCCTCCAGATACTCTGTAGGATAAAGTAATATAAAGACCTTTTATTTAAAATAAAGAGAATTTAATTTTATGTGTTTATGATTGTTTAATATAAATGAAATATTTTTAATTTAATCACTCTGATTAATTTTAAAAATTTAGTAGTAGGGTAAATAACTAAACAGAATTGTTACCATTTTTGTTAAGCTATAGTTTAATTACAAGTACAAAACTATTTTGTTGTACATGCAATTTTATTTTGTTTTATAATTATATAATATCAATATTAACTAAATCTATTTTGACTAGGGTGTTAATAAATAAATGCATATATTAAAATGTAAATATTTGCTTCTGACAAAGTAAAGCATTCAATTTCATGTCACATTATATTTTTATAAAAGTATTTTGGTTGAGAAATCTAGGCTAATGCACAAGTATAAAAAATGTGGCATCAAAATGATTATTTAAATAAAAGCAAAATAATTTTATAGGAGAGTTTATGCTTTCTACTAGACGATAGATTTTGTAACTAACTACACAGATGTGTTGGTTACATCACAGAATCTGAAATTTCAGTTACTAATACTTTTGCAAATTTAGAAAAACATAATTTTCTTTTTACGTTACATGTGTACTATTCCAAAGTATCAGTAAATGGTTCAATGCAGTTTGACTCAAGTCTTTAAAATGTGCTTTTCCATAACATTTTTTGATGGCACTAGATGAATTAATTTAACTATTTGGAATCTAAAGCTAAATAAACAAAGATTTTATGTGACAGTTTGTGACATAAGTGGACAAAAGGAAAGTAAAGTTTACCTCCCTTTCTTTAAAGCCTCTAAATACTTATACTTCTTCCTAAAACAATTACAACAGAAAAAGTATAGATTATGTATTTTGTTTCTCTCTATATGAGTATATATAGACAGAAATTATACATATATAAATGCATGTATTATATTTATAATTTTCTATAAGAAAATTGTAGAGGAAGTAGAAACCAAACACCAATGGTGACAACTTTAACTCATTTCTTTCCATCTGAGAACCCTTATCCACAATATACAACAGTGACAAACCAGGAATAATTAGTTATTAAGGACTAATTAATTGTATCACATTTTCCAAGTCATAGACCCTGGAAATCTTATGGTCATCTTACATATGGGGTTATATAAAAATGCATATTGTAAAATCTAAAGAAACATAAGAATAAAAAGATAACTGTAAATCATAAAATAAAAATTAAAATAAAAAGAGTAAACAAAAAGGAAGAAAAATCAAATTCATTTTTAAGAAGAGAGCGACTTTTAAGAGTTTGTGTTTGTGTGTGTGTGTGTGTGCATATGTGTGTATGTTTGAATTTATGACATTTCTACTGCTTTGGATGTTGAAATTAGTATGCAAGGGTATTTCAACTGAACAATATATTTTTTAAAACACTAAGAATAATATAGAGAATGATGAATTGTCTGCAACTATGTCCCAGTTATACTTGTTAAATGCAGAATGGAGACGAGGCATTTGTTTATATGCCAAAAGAAAGACATATTTCCTATGTAATTTATTATGACCCATACATATGAAATAAAGGTTAGGATAGAGGAACTTTTATTTCACATTTCTCTATTTTTTATTTTGTAATGTAAAGTAAGTTTAAATAATTAAAAAATATATATAAACATCTACTTTCATGATATGCAAGTACACAGTAGTGGAAAGAAAGAAGGAAATTGATCATGTTATGCCTTGAGAATAAATGTAGAGCAAAATACTTATTTTTATATGAAATTGTTTTATATCCTCTGTTTAAACAAGAGAGGTGCCAGGTTTCAGAGTGTTGTAAGCTATTTGGTGCTACATTGCATTAAAGTATCTAATCATATAATAATTTAATGAGAAAATTGTGGAGTATTATGTGAGGAGAAAATTGTTCTCCAGAAAAACAACTGATAGGATTATCTGTATCTGTATGTCTATGTGTATCAGGGTCTACCTCGACGGCTTTATTTTAAGGAGATGACTCAGGTGATGGTGGGTGGAGTGGCAAGTCTGAAATGTGTACAGGCTAGCTACTCATAGAAGAGCTGATACTGTAGTCTTGAGTCCCAAATCCACAGCTTAGGTCAGCCACCTGGAAACTCAGACACAGATTGCTGTTATAGTCTTGAGTCTAATATCTGTAGGCAGACTGGAAACAAGCAGAATGTCTACTTTGAAGTCTGAGGCAGAATTTCTCCTTCTTTGGGAAACCTCATTCTTAAATTTTGAATCAGGCCCTCACATTACGGAGGGTGATCTGTTTTATCTAAAGCCAACTAAGTGTAAATATTAATCACCTCTACAAACATCTAGCTAGTGTTTAACCAAACAACTGGATACCATAGCCTAGTTGATATATAAAAATAACTATTACATCTTATTATCTCTTTTAGTCAAGCACCTTGTTTAATTAGTGTTTATATTCCGAGATGTTTAGTATAGTGCCTTATACATGGCAGGTAACCCAGTAACATTTGTTAAATAAATTAATGAAAATTTTGTTGCTTAGAGCTTGGTACTCTGTTCTTTTATGGCTTCTCTAAGTTTAAAGATGTATACATCTAATTTCCTCCTCCCTGTAATACTTCTTATTTTACAGTTCTCACAAAACAGTGTTCTTCTTTTAATGGGTTTGTGAAAAATGTTTCATAGAATACTTTATCATTGAATTGTTTCAGTGTAAATATAATCTCATGGGCCTATTAATTCAGGATCACAGAGTCAAAATGCACTGTGCAGTGCTCTGTATAAGATAGTTTGGAGTCCTATTATAGAAAAAATGGCTAGTTCATCTGGATTTTAGAAGATAAATCTCCTGAGTGCAAGCAGCGGAAATGATTTTTTTGCAATCATTTTTTTTTCTCACGCAAAAAGGATTAAACGTGGATATAATATTTTTCAAATTCACTGTCGATGTTAAGAGAGTACATACAATTCCCCATATAACTCATTGGGCAGTAAAGTTTAGATAAAAGCTGAAATATTTAGAATGTAGAACGTTCCATCAAACCTCTCAGAAGATGCTATTTGCTTGCTCTAAATAAAAATTCAATTTTGGTGCTGTGTCAGATTACATCAGGTTTCAGCTTCTGATAGTGACTTAGTGAGAATTCACACAACTGCTTTCAGTTATACTTTCATCTCTCTTTTTTTTTTTTTCTTTTTTGTTAGGTAGCCGTACTAGATAGGACTCTTGCTATATTTATCCTAGTCGTACACAGGATTTCATCTTGCCACCTAGAGTATGAACTTCAAGCAAATAGAAGTCTGTCCAGACTTATAAACTCAGAACTACAACTGAAATCGGTTTGGCAAAATGTTTACATGACAGGCTCAAGGGTGACAGGCTTTTCGAAGTTTACCAACTTTTTCTGGTTTTCAGCCATTGAGTCATCCTTACCTACTACTCTTTTAATCTTTAATATTTTTTAACTCGATTACCTCTGTTTGCTTATTATAGATCTAGCTGCTATTCTTTACACACATGCCATAGTGTTACACATTTTTTTCATGGGCACTAGAAGAGATGAAAGAAAATCACGTATCTTGCCATGCATGGGTCTTATATTTGGGGACATACCAATTCCTGGTATTCATGCTAAAGAACACTGAACTGCAGAGAGACGTGTTTGCGACAGGAAAGCTGATGTAAATCACCTCTAAAATGTCTGTTTTCTAGGTTTGGACTTTTGCCGTATAAAGATTACTTTACCTTTATAAATAAAAGCTACGAGCGCTCTATTAAAATAAAGTGTATACGTAGGAAAGGGTGTCCGTAGTGTGAAGACTACTTAGGTATCGAGAAATTGAAACAAATTAGAAATGGGGAAACCAGCAAGTCCCCATTTCCTTCTCTGCTGGTGTCCCTGTCACCTCAGGCAGAGCGGCCTTCAAGGCATTCATCGGTCCCTTTAATAACACTTTCAGATTTCCCTTTTCAGCACTTCATTCCGTTTCTAATCTAATTACTACTTCTCCAAACTCTGCCTACAAAAATACTTATTAAAACACCAGCCCCTTTATATAATGTAGATAATTCATTTCCCCGTGAAGCCATTGAGCAACCTTTTGAATTCAATCCCACTGTCTATTTCAGAAAGGTAATTGAAATGTTTCCCTACTTATTCTTTTCTCAGTGGGTCTCTATTCAAACATGGCTTAACTTACAAAGACTTATAGAATGATAAAAATTTAAGCTTTCGTCCCTTTGTGGTTACAAGGATATCCTGCAAAGAGCTTCCTAAAGATAGTAACGTAAAACTTCCTCTATTTCTTAGAAGAGTACTCTGTCGATTTTAAAGAAATAAATTTATGAAACTGGTCTTTGAACACCTAGACCTAAGGAGAACTTCTAGTTTTTTATTAAAAACCGTGTAGTTTTAAAATTCTTACCTTGTACTTCTATTAGACTTTAAGTGCATAAGCCTGACATTTGGAAAACAATAGTGAGAAGCACGCAAATTGTGCAACGGCATTTAAAAAAATTTATTATTAGTTTCAAGTGTACAGTACATTGGTTAGACATTTTAATGGAGTTGTACAGCATATTAATTGGGTCAAATAATTTTAGCTAAGACAGCATGTTAAGTCTTCTTTAAGAGATTATTAATAAGAACCAGCTAAGTTGTTCAAATAAATGCTACCAGAATGATGTGTGTGTCAGACGATCTATTGCTATCATTTCTAAACATTTTTATATGAATCATAAGGACTCACTATATACCTATAAGAGTACATTCCAAGCCCATTAGAAAGAAAATGTGTTTACATTAATGTAATTTGGATTTTTCAACAGAAATCTCTAAAGGGTAAAGTTGAAAAGTTTAACTTATTAAAAAATATTATTTCTACAAATGTCTTTAAACATGCAACCTTTTTGCTTAAAATTTACAAAGTCACATAAATCTATCTTATGTGGATCTTAAATTGCAGTTTCTGTCCTAACATTTAGTTTTATTCATAAAAAAGTACCTATTTTTTTTCAAAGTAACAGATTTTCATAGTAAAAAGAACACAAAAGGGCTTAGGTAAAAGTGGTAGTTTCTTACTTCATGCCTCCCTATGCCTACTCTCACTTTATGTGAACAATCACCTTTAAGCACTTTAAATAATGTGCTCAGTAGTAGTATTTCTTGAATGAACAATATGAGATTTTCTATTGGGGTTCTTTTGCAAAGAGATAGTTTTGCTTACATAATTGCTAACTTTTCTTTTAAATATATTGAAAATTATGTAATTATTGTAAGACTTTTGTGGATTTGATTTATAATTTTAATTTATTTTTTATTTTTATTTTTCTTGAAATTTCTAAAAATTTCTATTTAACTTTAATTTTGGACTGTTGATCAATTTCTCATTGTTTACATATTTCACCATAATTCTCAAAATTGAAATTCAACACTGAAATCTTGTCATTTCTTTCATATTATCTCATATTTCAAATAAGTCATAAATGTCAGTTTGAGGAATTCAAGGTGTTTTTGAAAGGAAATTAATACAGTAAATTAATGTCTTTTTTATTTTATTTAATGTTTAAATTGATAAAGACATTTAAATTTATTACTGAAAGTTTAAAATGACATCTATAGTTTTCTAAATCTTTATCATGTAATGATTGCATGTTCTCTTATATTGAAATTTAAGATACAATTACAAAGATACAAATTACAAAGAAAACAAAAACTTAAATCTCAAAACTACTATTCCTTGCTTAACTACTTAAGCTGCTTATGTATTGCCCTTAAATTTCTTTTTTTCTATTTTAGTGATTTATTTTCAAAACGTTATGAAAATATTTTTAGAGGACATATAATGGATTGTTTAGCAAATTAACGGCAGAATCTAAAGTTCATCTAGGTCTTGCCAAAACAAGGCAATTAATTATTCCATCCCACTGTAAATGTCATCTGTCCAGCGTTAGAGAAATGTAAGATGAGACCCTGTTGAGTGGCACAGATGCTGGCAGTCTAACTAAATGGCTTAAAATCACCACTGAAGTTTCTGGTTTCAGGGGCTGGAACCACACACTGACTCTTAAGTGTTCTCTTTTTTCCTCCTGAAAAAACCCCCAGCAACAATCATTCCTATGTCATTTCTATTTTAAGAAGAAAAATGTATTCCCTATGCTAAAAGCAAAAGAAAATGGGTTTATCATATTTAAAATCTCTATGCTAATATAATTTTCATTAAAATACAGTAACTCTTATGTAACTTTCAACATAGTCACTTACTACTATGATTTTACAAAAATTTAATGCCTGATAGCTCATTTTTGAAATTATTAGGAAAACTTAAAGATAGAATAAATTAACAGCCTATCAGGTTATATGGTTTGCATGCATTTTAAGAGATTTGCATTCGACCAAACCACAGAGATAGTTTTGGTGAATTCTCGCTCAGTGTTGTTTTTGTTATTACTCAAGAAATTTTCTGAACTGACTAGTGTAACAGAATCCCTATTTTGTGTCAGTAAAACAAAACAAGAAAAATGTAATTCTATGCACAATACAAAAGTAAAGATATATTTTTAAAGAGAAAGGAACAATGAAAATGTAGGTGCAGAGTTAAATTGTTCATTTAATGTAACATTTATTTTCTAAAGATTTACAAAATATGATTTAAAATGGATCTATTTTTTATAGTTTTATTTAATTAATACAAACATACCAAAATACATATATGCACAAATTATTTGGCTAGTATCATTTCACTATATATCTGTGAGAAAGATTATAAGGCTATTTGCAATAATAATTAACCAGAAAATAATATAACCATGTAAAAATAACTTTTAAAGAAAGTTGACCTAACAGTAACAGTGCAGTGTTACTCACTATAAGCATTCCTATGTGAAGCAAATCGTGTGTGAATTACAATAAAGTTTAAAAATATAAATGTAAATAATTATATTATAAACAGCCTTATTATTTCTGAAGATAAGTCTTTCACACTTTAAAGTAATTTTTTTTTCAGTCAATAGTAGCAAAAACTACTAAGCCTGTATTCCAAATAAGGTGCTTGCTTCTGTGCTGGAAAATATGGGAAGAGGAAAGACCTTGATCAAAATATGTCACCATCTGAATTGTGAGATTATGTGTGAAAAGAAAGTTCAATTCATAAAAAATATTGTATTGTATTGATCAAAATGTAGATAATTCAACAGTCAGAAAAGAACTTTATGCTTTATGTTAAAATTTTAAAAATAGTTACAAACAGAGTAACCTATTCACAGGGAGAGATTACATATGCGTACTGAGGAAAGTAATCAGTAAAATGTGTCTTTCTCCTCTGTTAATGGCCCTCAAAAGAGAGAACTCTGTAAACTGTACATTATCAAAACTTATGTCTCAGCGCTAAAAAAGAAAGAAAGAAGGAAGGAGGAAGGAAAGGAAGGGAAGGGGAAGGAAGGAAGGAAGGAAAGGAAGGAAGGAAGGAAGGAAGGAAAGGAAGAAGAAAGAAAGAAAAAGAAAAAGAAAGAAGAGAAAGAAAGAAAGAAAGAAAGAAGAAAGAAAGAAGAAAGAAAGAAGAAAGAAAGAAAGAAAGAAGGAAGAAAGAAAGAAAGAAGAAAGAGAGAGAAAGAACGAATGAAAGAAAAGAACATTTAAACAAGGGAAAGGGAACTTACATCATTTCTGACATTATATATCTTTCAAATTGTTTAACCCTCTTCCTTAAAAGTTTAACTTGATTTCCTCTTTATCTAGTGGACTTGTAACAATAAGAAATGATTAACTTACTCTCTTTTAAAATGAGAATTTAAAAGCATCAAGGTAAATTAATACAAATAAGTTTATTTAAAATGTCTTATTCGATTTTTATTTTATTATTTTTAAGTGTAGAGTATATTGGTTACACATTTATACAGTTTATGAATCAATCACCTCATTACTCTTTCTCTCCTCTGGCTCTCCATCTAGCCATTACATTACTGCTGACTACATTTCCTATCTGTGCTCCCCATCCCTGTGACCATCTATTAACTACTAATTAGTACTTCTTTAACCCTTTACAGCTTTCTCTCAGCACCCCCTTCCCCATCTCCACCCCTCTGGCCTTCAATAGATAGTCCTCAATTTCTGTGAGTCTGTTTTTGATTAGTTTTTCTTTTTAGAGAAAAATAAAGACTATATGATTTCATTTAGATATGGAATATAAGAGAAAAAAGGTCTTCTAAAAACAAACAATTTTTTTTTCAGATTTCACTTCTCTGCATTCTGATCATGTTAGTAAAGCAAATACAGATTCTGAAGTAAATAAACCTATGAAATGGATAATGAGGCATGCAGAGGAAATAAATTCCATAAGATAGAACTGAAGACAAAAACCTGAAGTTGAAATTTAACAGCAATATTTTAAAAGCCACATTTACAATCTACCTTTAAACATTTAAAGGACTTTTACGCAGTTTGGAAATGAGTATGTTGCTTCAAAAGGAATAACCAAATTACGAATGGCTCGTTAGAAGCTGTAAGGAGGCAGAGTTAAGCTTATTGGGCAAAATGAGAAACACTACCTTATAAAGAAGCTTCCATCTTTTCAAAATTAAGAAAAAGTTTGAATATACAGATGTTAGAAAAATTGTGGAGGGGGATGTATACACTTTGAGCATTTAAACAAATTTTTATTAGTTTTTAAATTATGAGTTTATTAATCATTAATTGAAAGAGACCCATTTAGCAAACGTTCTCCACTGGTACTTAAAGAAACTAGAGTATAGATTGTATTTGAAAGAAGTAAGCCCCATCTTCCCATGATATTCATTAGTGTTTATAGTAATGTCATGATTATAATGAGCTTTTAGTCATTTTAAACAACTTCACTTGTTATCTAACAAGAAAAAAAGTTAATTTTATTTTTCCTCTTAGCTGACCAACTTACTAATTGTTCTTTGTAAAATAAAGTTAGGAAAGAGTATCATTGCTCCTACACAAATCAAATCCTCATTGTGTTTGAGAAAAAAATTAAACATAACTAATTATTTAATTAAAACTATGCACACTACCATTTTATTAAGTCGATCCACCATGGCCCTGGTGGGTCTATATAATTTACATTTCCTGATATATACCATAATTGTCCAATTACTTTAATGCTTAACGTTAGCTTTCAATTTAAACAACTTTTTGTCAAACTCTACTTACAGGTTCTTCAACTTGAAAACTTTGATATTTAGTTTAATTTCCCTATTATTCAAATTTATGCCTTCCCTAACAGACTTAAGTCCCTGTCCCCGGGATTCTCAGTATCCACTGGCACCTGGATCGACCTAAGCCAGGATTCCAGCTCATTTACAAAAACTGGGAGAATCAAGACACAAATAATCTATTCCTGCATTTACAAAAAGTCTGGAGTTTTCCTCTCTTATGTTTTGTAGAAATTTGATTTGTAACAGTCTACAAATTAATTTCTTTAATTGGCTATTTTAACCCAGTACAACATTTTTATTAACTGGTAATCCATTTTCTGTTTAGGCAGACAAGCTATAACTCATATAGGTTTTACTATATTTTTTCATCTATTAAAACAATTTGATGATATTCAAATTTAATCTCCTCATATTCCAGATGAGGAAATGAGACCAATCAAGTAATTTGCTCAATGTTACAGAATTGCCAAATGATAAAAAAGAAAATAATAGTAATTCTCCTAACTGCATATGCAACAATTATTCCACACTTAAAGTAACTCCCCAAAACTCAAATATCCACAGTAAACTTCTCTTCAAAACATTTTTGAAGGCTGAAAAAAAAATTATATGAAAAATGTGTAGATTACTATAATATAGACTACAAGTTTTCAAACTTAAATACTTATATTTACATACTTATCAAAACATCAAACCTTCTTTCTCCTCTTTTGACTTAATATACATTTCTAGTGGGTTAGTACTTATCTATGGGAGTCTTTTACCACTCTTAGGTGAATACATAATGCCCAAATTGGGTGTATAGGTCTTAGGTGACCATATCCGTTAAATCCTTTTTTCTACCTTTATAATACTATTACCAGTTGGTTTTTATGCACAGCTAAATATATTACATAATGCATTTGTATTCCAAACTATGCAGAAGATCAGATATTTACTTTTCTTTATTTCTTAGAGACCCTAACCTATTAATGTCTAATTAGGTTGCCTTTTTAGTTCTTTTGTTCCCCATGCCCCTAGGCCTGGTGGCATTCCTTGTATTATTAAGTCTACTTTTAAACTTTTTTTCAAAACGAGAGACTATTTTACATATCAATTATACTTATGTTTTATATATAGGTTTACAAGTGATTATTATTGACAATTTTAATCTTTGTTATTTTACTGCCCAATAGTCCTGTTATTTTAGAGTACTGGTTAGCATTTTAAACTTCTCTAATATAAATCAAACCTTATTATTTATCTCTAGATAGATAATATCTATCTATATCATCTGTATGTCAATCTCTTATCTCTCTAACCTATCATCTGTCTGTCTGTCTATATATGGTCACGTGCACAAGTGCACGTATTTTACCTTTTCTTGATTTTCTATTTAATTTCAAATGATCTTTAACAATTCCTTTAATATAGTATACTTTTTAACCTTCTTTTGTGTCTCCATTTCAAATTGTCCATTCAACAGTTTTTCTGTAAAGAGACGAAAGGAGGAAGGCCTGGATGTCTTCTGACCATGATACTCATAAAGAGAATAGGAATGAATGACCTCTAAGTAGAATTTAATGTAAGGGAAATAGAGCAGAAAACCAAAAGTCTGAGCTTTAGCTTTCCTGAAGTCACAATTAGGGAACAGAAGATAAATAAGTTACTATCAACAGAATTTTAGCTAATAGGATAAAAATGTTAACTAGGGTAGGCATATAATACAACAGGAATCAGTGACATTTTATTCTGGAAATGTGCAGATAGTAAATATCTTAAGCTTCTCAGTTCTTTTGGTCTTTGTCTGCCATTAAAGCATGAAAGCAATCAAACGATGTTTAAATGAATGGGTGTAGCTGTGTTCTAATCAATCCCATATAATATTTATATGTCACAAAATTGTATTCTTTTTTTTTTTAACCATTAAAAAATGCAAAACGTTCATACACAACACTTGTAGTTTCTGGGCCACAAACCAACATAAAGCAGTAGGCTGAACTTAGCCTGGGATCATTGCTGATCCTTGCCTTACGAGAATGAAAGAGCATATTGGGAAGAATCATGTCTGAAACAGCCAAATACAGCAGAAATTATAAGCAACATGAAGCGGGCATTCTTTTATATTCATGTTTTTATTTCCAAACATAGCTTTGCATGATATCTTTCACATAGTAAACACTCAATGAATGCTTCTCAACGAGAACTGAATACTAATGATTGTAAATTCCGAGGCCACTGGTAACTTTACAAGACAACTCTTTTGGAAGAGACAGTTTGGAAAGAGACAGTTTTGGAAGAGACAGTTTGGAAAGAGACAGTTTTGGAAAGCCAGTTTGAAGTATAAACAATGTACAGTAAAAGTTGAAGAAATGGAAGGAAAATTCTAGACAGCTTGTTCAAAATCTGAAGGGAATTAGATGATTCAAAGGGAAAGTAGGTGAATACAATGAATGTTGCTTTATTGTTTGTTTCTTAAATTACAGGGGAATGTGCGTGTTTGAGTACTTAGAGACAACTGGCTAAAGTTATAAGTTAAATGTAAGGCAGATCTTTCTGAAGGCAAAGGGCAGCAGACAAATCTACGATCAGAGAGAAGGATGAGAGGAGGAGAATGATGACAGAAACATGTTGAGTTGGGTGCAAGGAAAATGGAAGCGCTTGTAACGAATGACGTTTGTCCCTGCCATTAATGATGCTGGATGTTCCAAAGAAGGAGAGGGAAGGAGAGGGTGGGGCTAGATGAGAATTTGGAGATTTGAGGGCAAAGTATTTTAAATAGGTAACCAATAATCAACACAATAAATTAAAATGGCAAAGTCCTATAGAAGGTGAGTACCCATATTTATCTATCTGATCTCCTTATGTTTAACAAATAAGTATCATCAACACCATTTTAATGGCTAAATCAAAACTTCAATCCTCACTAGTAATAGATCTTGTATTCCTTTAAAACTTTGGAAGATCATAATACATACACAGGAAATATATAATTAATGTGGAAACAACCCAAAGGAAAATAGATAAATTCTAATTATGTACTAGAATTGTCTTTTTCTTATTGAGTCTCATTCTCATTACTTCTAATATCTTATTAATTTTTTTCACTCGAATTGGTAGTATACATTTCTGTAAAAAGTGATTTAACGATACTCTGATATAATTCCTGACAATGTTCCTCATCAGTATGTATTATCTTAATCTTATTTAGCATCTCTGGTATTTTTTAGCTTCTCTTTTATCTCGTTAAATGCCTGATGCATGTGAAAAACATCCCTTTACGTTTTTTATCTAAAGAAATAAATATTAATCTATGTAATCTGAAAAAGTAAGAGCGCTATTGTAAAATGGGACCTAATAGACTATAATCAGAAATAATAGCATAAAGTGAAGCAAAGAAAATTCAGGCTGGCTGTCGGGAAACTTTTAATAGCTTTGTAAAAATGACTGTAAGTCTGGTCAGGGACATCTTATGGGGATAGCATACAAATAGAAAATAATTCCCTGCAGAGTCATTTATTTTACTGTTGAATAGTTTTGTAGCAAACAAAGGGGTGGAAATTGCTCCTGGTTCAGCGATTGTTTGGCTGACAGTTATGTGTCAGGTCGCTCACACTTTCTGTTATTACGGCAGGTTTCATTGGTGGTTTTTACACAACAGCATAGAATTTGTAAACAATTTCCCCCTATTCAGAGCGTTTCATCAACCTTAGGTCTCACTTTTTTCCTCACCTCTTCATGCCTCTCAAGTACATATTTTATATAGCGTTTGAGTCTCACAAGATAGGTTCTTGTCAAAGATATTTAATATACTTCTGAGGGAAAATGTTCGACATAGAAAATAATGTTTCAGTAAATTGATGGATGAAAATACAATTCTGTCCTCTATTTCTGGACATGGGCTCAGGGCAGATTTCTGCCATCAGGTTTGTGCTGCCTGCATAAGGTTGCCAGAGGCCTTACTCAGGATGATCCACAGGTAGACACCTTAGGATGACTATGGTACATCCTGTGAATGGGAGTTCACTTCATACCTCTGAAACTAACGGAAGCAGACATTATACGTTTACTTTTCAGGGATTTTGTTTTTTTTTGTTTGTTTGTTTCTTTTTTTGCTTATGTCCTGGAAGCTGGGAACAATATGTGCTATTCGGAGTTCAGCACTGATGTTCTCTGCTCCCAGTGTTTTGGTTGGACCCGACAGCTTCTGGACTGGATATTAAACATTAGTGGATACTCCAGGTCTTCCTTCAATCAGATCTGAAATTTGGAGAACGAAAGCATCACACCACGCACTGAGCTGCTCATTCCGCAGTGCTCTGGTTTTTATATTATTTCCCCAATTTTATGCAAACGGCACAATTACTTATTGTGGTGGTGCTGTCTGAGAAGAGTTACGTTATTGTGGTATTTATTTTAATCACTAATCGTCAAATGTGGTTTCTGTGCTGTCAGTATTATCTTTAAATTAAAAGAAATGCTTAGCGACGTTGATAATGAAAACTTTGTTGATTTTGTTTTATGATGATTAAATACAAATGGTGAATGAAATCTCTAATGACAAAATGATGTTTATTCGAGTTAGGAAAGAAAAAGAGTGTTCTAACTTAGCTCAAGAGTTACTAACTGGAGTATACAAATCAGTAAATTAGGCATTAGTAATCAATGATCAGATCTATGTCATAAGACAAGTGAAAAACATAAGTCAGTGTTTATCATTATATCATTACCATATATTTATCATTCCACATATATAATGTACAGTTCAACCAATTTCTCTAAGTAATTTGAGAGAATTATAAAATCAACAGACCAGCGAATAAAAGAAAAATCTGAAACAAAAGTAATGAGCTAAATGATGTTTCTTCTACTTGTGATGTGTCTGCCTGCACGAATCACTAAGGTCACATAGTCCTTCAACATTCGTTTAACTGATCAAGTGCAGGAAAGGGAGAAATGGAAGGTATTTTTGCCTCCTCGTTGGCCGTCCGGCACACACCATGCAATAATCAACCATAAGGCAGTTTTAGGGTCAAAGAGCAGAATAAAAGGGCTTAGGAAGTTTAAAGGATTTTGTAAAATGTGCCTTTGATGCCAGATTGAAAAATAAAGTAACCATTCTGAATAACAACCTTATTTTAATTTTCCTAAGCTTCTGATTCTCCACAAATTAGAGGACTCCTTTAGTCATTTCCAGTGGGTTTGGCAGCTTTTTAAAAGACCAGGGACGTGCCACGGCAGCCTCCGCTGATGTTTTGAGAAGTTTTAAATATACTTTAGTTGACCTTTATCTCATAAGAAAGCTTGAGATTGGGACATTGGGAGAAAACATGAACTTTATTATGTAATTCTGAAGTTACTGAGTTATGAATAGATAATGACAAATGAAAGGACTGTGTCTTATCAGAAATAGGAATTAAGGACTTGATATAAAGAAATTTATTTAAAGGGTTACCATTCACATCAATCTATACATATGTAATGAGCTTAAATATGTACTGTGTACTGTTTTGATTGATTTGTATACTGTCTATATTTATACTTATCAATTATTGTATTTAACTTTTGATCCTGAATATAGTGAAGCATCAATTAATTTTATCCAGAATATGGCCATACCCATGTTATAATTTAAGATATTCATTTTATTTTCTATTTTCTAAATGTTAGGATGAAGTCTGCCCAAAAGCTGAGGGAGATGAAGTTCAGAGGTGCGTGTGGGCCTCAGCTGTTAATGTCAAAGACAAGTTCGTTTATGTTGCACAGCCGACCTTGGACAGAGTCCTAATTGTAGATGTACAGTCCCAAAAAGTTGTTCAGGTATGAGCGATTCCTACTTTTGAAGTGATTTTAAAATTTGTTTACTTTGATCTAATAGTCTTTACCAGGCGACTTGTGCATTGACATCTGACTGTCATTTACAACTTGCTTCATTGCTTGGATAACTGGAAGTAAATAGGTTTTCTGCAAACCTTCCTCTTATTCTAATCTTTGAACCTAATGAATTAAATAATTTAAATGTCTTTTCTTTTCAAAAATTAGATTTCATGAACACATAATAATACTAAAATGACCAGATTCACAAAAATCATCCTCAGAATTGCTTATTCTAGTTATCATTCCAGAAACAGTATTGTCTCTTTCTCATTTGACTTTAACAAAGGCTGAGACATCAGTAAACTTAATAGTTTCTACTATGAGAGTAAAACAAGTACTAATATGTACATAGGTGAATGACAGAGAAATAAATTTCTAACGAACATTGCCATGGTCGTGGTTATGAACAACCATTTGGGTTTGGGCCACCAAATGTTTCATTCCCTGCTCTTTCCAAGAATGTTTAATCCGGGCAATTTGCTTGAACTCAGTTGCACAACAACCGAGGGAGAGCATAGGATTTGCATCCAGGCAGTTTGGCTCTGCTGTATGGGCCCTTGACTATCATGATCTATGGCTTCTCAGCTCAGAGGAGACGAACTTAAAATAGCATCGTGAGATATGTATAACCTGCTAAATGGAAGTAATTACTATGCATATCTCATAAAGTTATACAGTCAGCTCTTTTTTAATAGCATCGATAGGCTCTGTGACTTTAAACAAAACAGCGCATAATGAAACCAATTTTACCCTAGGCTAATTGATATAAGTAAGAGTTAAGTTCCTCACCAATGTTATAATGAAACAATGTTGAATGAATTGACTCTATTGGAGGGCCTGCTGTATTAAGGATTAGATCAATCAATGCATAGAAGGCATTTACAACAGTTTGTCATGGAGAAGAGCGATATACCTGTTTGCTCCCAAAATTTCTGAGTAACAGTAGATACTAAACATTCCTTATATTCATGGAGATTTTTTTTTGCACTAATATTTGTTTGAAATTGAATATTGACGTAGATAATAGTTATTTTAATGTTGATTCCTTACTAGAACCACAAAAAGAGCTAAGACATACAAGGTTAGGGCTTCTCATCTTAACTGCTTCACAGGAATTTGTGCAATTGTCCATCCACCCATCATCCATCCATCCATCCGTCCGTCGTCTGTCCCATATGCAATTATTGATTGCTATTATGAGACATATTTTGCAGCACAAATAAAAGAATGAAAAGTGTTTCTATTAGAAAGGTCTGATTTTCCAGATTATGCATTTACAGTGGACAGTTAGTCTAATGGTTGAATTTCTAATATGAGAATGAACAATACAATCATGAGTAAAAGGATGAATAACTGTTCTACTAAACTGTAAGGTAAGGCCTCCAGAGTTACATAATTCTCATGAATAATGGTCTAATATCTAATATAAGATTATGTTTTTCTATGTATTTTACCTCTTATAGTTCTGTCTTTAAGAAAGTTGCATTTTTGACCAGGTTGATTTTATTTAGATATCGGCTGCAAGATAGGGCAACAAAATGCAGGCATTCTGTTTGGGATTATCAAGGCTGTGTAGATTAACATTAGAAGTATCTTTTAGGAATAATCAAGCTGGTCTTTAAATTCAGTTTTCAAAATAGAAAACTACACTGAATGAATATGCATTACCTATTAGATATTCAAAAGTGAGAAAAGCAAACATCACTTACTATTCAGATAACTTCCATTTCCAGGCAATGATGTAAAATTTTAAATTAAAAAAATATCAATAATGAAATGTTCATGCAATGGTAAAAAAAGATCACATAAATTATATTATTCTTTATAGTGCCTATAATTACTATGAAATATTAGGAGAATGTAAAAGGTATTATACAATGCTCAAATATTTTTTTTAAATCATACCTTGATATACCACAGTTGTGGAAATTTTTCAGATAAAAATTTCCCATGTTTTTTAGGTTAGAAACCTGGGCCTTAATGTAAATGGGCACTCCTTATGATAATCATTACATAGATTTCGGTCACCATAAATAAGTATCGCCTGATTTTAAATATTACATAAATAAAAACATATTGTATTCACTATCTGTATCTGGCTACTTTGGCTCTCCATTACAATTGGAAGGATATTTTATTTGAATGTAGCTTTTGTTAGTGTTATTCTTTTTTTGTTGTTGTTATGGAGAAATCAGTTGAGTTAATTCTCATTGTTGATTTTGTATTTGAAAATTCACCTACTCTCTTGAATTTATTTAGAACCACAAAATCAATACGCATAGCTTTTGTGGTCATTCACAGAGAGCTGAAAAATTTGTTACCGAACATGTACCTTCCCAGCTGGGGAGACACTCTGTCTTCTTGTTTCAGCTCTGATAACTATAAACAAGTGTTCTGTTCATGGTCTACTTAGTGCCATGTTTTTTGCATTTTTGTGTTTTTGCTGGAAATTTTGCTGTTTAAAATGTCCCCCCAAAATGTTAAAATGCTTGTGCAAGAAGGTCTTGATGTGCTTAATAGTAAAGCTTCATTTAAGCGAGTTGTAGTGCTGTTTGGTGGCGAATTAAGTGTTAATTAATAAACAATGTATATTAAATATAGTATCTTTGAACGGAAATACACATGAAATAAGGTTATATGTTGATCAGTTGATGAAAATGATGAAAATATTGTGACCAAAGATGCATAGGAACCTAATTGTATATTTCCCCCCAGAAGCAATGGTTTAATATTGAGAAATTCAGTGTTTCTGGTGATTTTATAGAAAACCCACCACTAGTAATGAGAGTATTTGAATATGTTAGATATAATTGATCCATTAACAGTAGAAAGGATATCTCCTTTATCCTGTCTACCTCTCTCCTTCTCTCCACCCCCTACCCTCTGGTAACCACTAGTCCATTGTCCATATCCCTGAGTCTCTGTTCTGTTCATTTGTTGCTTTTAGGTATATATCCCACATATAAGTGATAGCATTTGATTTTCGACTTTTTCAGTCTGGCTTATTTTGCTCTGCATGATTATCTAGAGGTCTGTCATGTTGTCGCAAATGGCAGTATTTCATCTCTTCTTATGGCTAAGCAATATTCCAGAGTACATGAATTTTAGTTCTCGAAGGTGAATTATAAATATCTTAAATACTCTAATTTTACATTTGAAAATACTTCATCTTTTAGAATTTTTAATTTCCCCAAGATTTTTTGTAATTTAAAAACAATATGTAAAAGATATTTTTGCATTATAAGATATTAAACTCTGTTTTATAAATTAATAATCCAAACAAAGATTTAACACTAAAGAAATAAGGTTTCTAGCTACTAAAAAACCAAATCTACAAAAAAAATTATTTGTGACTTAAGCTTTATCTATATCCAGGGGCAGAGCACGCTTTTAAAGTCAACTGCAAAGTATAAAGCCAATTTTATAAAAAATAGAGCATCCTTTCTCAATCTGACCACTTTTCTCAGCTGAGTCTAGATTGAAAGTCAGCCTTTTTTGTATACCAATGAAGTTATACTTCCTGATTGAATGCTGTGTTTCTGTTTATTTGTTTTTAATTTGAGTATATAACATAGAGATAACTAAGAATATCAATTATAATCAAAATTTAATTATCTTCTAAACATCATAGAAAATACTATAGAATTTTCTATAGTGTGAATATAGAAATGAAACAGTGAAGTCCAAAATCAAAATGCCTTATTTGTGGAAAAAAAAGTAAAAAAAGAGATAAAAGAACATTAGATTTATTTAAATTTAATCTTTCAAATTTTCTTTTTCAATCTAATTAAAGTAGATCCTTACTCTTCATACTGGCCTCATCTAAGCAATCACATATCTGACATTTTCTTTTTGTATATCGACTATGTGGATTTGTATTAAATATGCATTTTAGGGCTAAACACTTAAAGATGTGAACAGCATTGTTACATTTTACTATTAAATTTTAAAAATTCTCGACAACGTAGGAATTTACAAACATCTTGATAAATATTACCATTAGAATATATTTGTTTTCAGTGGAAACATCAAAATCATTTCTATCTGCACCTTTAAAAGTAAAAGATCACAATTTTTAAATGGAATCTATAACCTTGGTGTTGCTTTAAATATCAAGTGATTATTGCTTTTCTTACTATTAAAATTTTGTAAGAATGGTGTCCAACTGATGTTTCTCTGTGTAAAAGATTAGCTAGTAAACAAGTGACCTCATTGTGTCTTTTGTGGAGCAAAATCAGGTTCTGCTTGGATGCAGAAGTGGCTTATTGTTACACCTCGGGAGTATTCTTAAGTGTCATCAGCAGTCTCCGCTAGCCATTAGCACATTATCTTGAGAATCTACATCATTAGTTTAAATTAGGTTCACTTAATTAGCCAGCTGGTACTCTCCTTATCAGACTGATAAACAAGCTGCGCTTCACTGTTCCTTCATGTCAACACGAAACCCCAAATTCTGTGTATCTTTGTGGCGATTATCATCAGTATTTTACCCTGGCAATATAAGCCATCTTTATAGAAGTTGATACAAAAAAAATATTCATGAATATTCATCAAGAAATAATGAAGAATTCATATAGCACTGGGTATGTTGGAATTTTGAAGGCGTTAAGGTTTACGGACCAAGTAAACAAAGAAAAAAACCCCTCATAGTACAAGTAAATTGTATCCTTAAACAGTGTTTTAAAATATTAAAGGGGTTTCTGTGAAAAATATATTTTATCATTATCTTTATAGAACTGCAACAAATAATTTGTATTTGTAAAATACTTAGAAAAATTGTTCATAGTAAGCTTGGTGCAGAATATAATTATTTTGTTAATAGTGATCTTGATAATAATTAGTTTTCGCTCATTGTTCAATTTTGTGATTTGCTTTTTCCAATTATGTTCTAAGTGCATGGGTTATGTATTGACCTAAACAAACACAGGAAGTTTACCTTCTTAGGGCCTAGAATCAATTGGATGGAGACAGATGACAAAAAGTAAGCATACTAAAAATGTAAACTATATGATAGACAAGTTGGTAAGTGCTATTGGAAAAGATAAAATGGTAGAGCAAGGTCACGTGGGAAAGAAAAGATGATGGGAAATGTGCAAAGGGGAGAATGGTGACAGCATTACATACGGGTCAGACTGGCTCACTGAGAAGGTGATTCCTGAGCAAAGATGTCGAGGAAGCAGACATTGGGCTCTATCTAGGGAAAGACCGGTCCTGGGAAAAGTCTTCCCAAAGGCAGAAAGGTGGCTCCTGGGATGAATAGCAAGGAGGCCAAGAGCATCTGGATTGGAGACATCAAGGGGAGAGGAGCAGGTGAGGGGTACGAGAAAGAAGACTGGGAGTGACAGGTCAGGTAGTGCCCGGTAGTCATGATAAGGACTTTTAGCTTTTACTCTCCGGGAAATGATGAGATCTGCAGTGTTCTGAACAGTGTCACGCTCTATTTTAATGCTAGCAACAACAACAACAAAGATCTCTCTGACAAATCTGTTGAGAAAGTCGATGAGGACAAAGTTAGATGCTGGAAACCATGTGATGAGTTTAGAGATGATGGAGGCTCTGTTCATGGTGGTAGCCGGGGAGGTGCTGCTAACAGAGGGGTCAGTATTTGAAGACTGATCCAATTGCGTTTCCTGAGGTGGGAGAGAAAGAGGTCAGCCACTGATAACAGAATCTTTGTAGTTCTTTGCATAAAATGTGGAGAAACATTTAAACCATTTTATAGCACAGATGCTTACAGGTTTAATTGTGGCGAGAACATTTTTAGAAGTGTCAAAAAAAGTGCCTTTCTCTTTTACAAAACTGATGGTCCACATTTACTGATCATATAAAATGATTTCTAGTGTATACTAGTAGAGGTTTTGTGAAATCCAACACATATAATTTATCCCTTTCAAAAGTCGATGATGTAAGTAAGAAAATCTCTGGGTTTTTTGACTGAAAATTGGATTATAGCAAAATTATCCTGAAGAGGATTTTTGGAACTATTTTATCATTGTTACATGATTTTGTTGCCGAAAACCATGTAAATGTTCCCTCTAAAATGTGTTATATCTACACCCTTGAAAACTTGTAAATGGATTTTTCCTAAAAGCTAAACATTTTCCAAATAAAATATGTCAGATGTACTTTTCTTCATTTTGATCTTTTTCAGTTCTGGTGTGCTTTTACAACCGAACACCAAAATAAAATAAATTAAATACCGAACCTTTGAAATGCTAGAACATAAAGTGTTCAGAAAATTTGGAAATTGTTGAGCAGACATTTCTTTAAATTCTGAAGTTGTCTTGAAAATTAATGTTTTCCTGTTTCAAATATATCTATCTTACTTTATATGAAAGCAATTAATGATAGACTGCCTTCTGAAACCTCTTGGAACCTATTCTCCTAAATTAACTTTAAAAAATAGTGTCTGTCTTCCCCTTTATAAAAATATTCATACTTTAAGGCTCCATTAAAATATCACCTCTTCTCCGTATACTTCATGCTGGATTGCATTCCTTCCTCTGAGCTCTCACGACACTTGGTCCTTATTTTTATTTTGTGACATGCATCAAGTTATTTTAAGTTCTTATTTCACCCTCTAGCTTATAAATTCCTCAAGGATGAAGACTGTTAACTTCCTCTTCAAGGTCTTACTTTCATCATTTGCTAAATAAGGGTATTACATTTCTAACTCTAAAACACTACGATGCTAATGGTCATGAAAATATTTGTAGTTTAAATAATTTTTTTTATTATTAGGAATGTTGTTTCCATAGTGCTAAATATTCACCAGGCACACCTTACCCACTTTATATATACTGTCTCACCCATTATTCGCGACCACCATTTGAAGTAGGTCTCATTACTGACTTACTTTAACTTTATGATAGAGGAAACTAAGCCACAGAAAAGTTTAGTAACTTGTCAAGGTATTATATATTTTTTAATATAAGCGAAGACGCTAAGATTAGAAGTCAGCTTCAGAATATATGCTCATACACACTGTGTAGACAGCCTCTCAGTAATTCTTCACCAAGACTGTGCTGCCTCGGCGGATGTTACTCGATATATTTGAGCCTCATTGGTTTCTTTCCATCTTCCAAAAGAGAAAACAAAACAAAACAAAACAAAATGTTTCTTATACTTGAGGTATAAATAAGAGGGCAACATATTCACACATTATTGTTAGGATTTAAACTATGAACTAGGAAGGACAGCCTTTTATAAGCAGAGAGGTTTCCATATTGGGAAGAAACAGACTATCAAATCACCGCCCTGCTGATGAATAGGTAGATGACTATTCTTAAAACAGAGTTTCAGTTTCCTAATCTGGTTTTTATATAGATAGTAACCTGTGGGTTGTGGTATGCCCATATAAAATAATATTTATAAAAGACCGAGTAAAAAAAGGAACTTATGAGAGTATCAAATGGAAATTTTCATTCAAATTATCCCCTGACAAAGGTATTTGAAGATCTTTGCTCTTCTTTTAATTGTGTTCTAACCATTGAATATCAATGAGATCTTTGTTATTGTTGCTTTTGTGGTTGTATTGAACTAGGTTATCTTTAACATTTTAAAGAACTAAAGATTATTATATTTTAAGTTACATGAGAAACAGTCTATTATAATCAGGCATAGATCAAGTTTAACACGTAAAGGGGAAACTGAAAGATCAAAAGAATATTATTGCTTTGTTGTTAGTGTAATGATTAATGATGGCTCATTTTTTTTTGCTATATCAATCAGTAAAAGAAGAATTTACATAAAGCATCTGACATACACTCAAGCAGTTAACAAAATACCAGACTGACTATTCCTTAAGCAATAAAGCCATTTAATTATCCCAAATAACAGCAACTCTAGGCATAGTTATTCTAGGTTCGTGCAACAACTCAAGTTTTTTTTTGAGAATTGTTTAACTTTTTTTCTGGCTGAATCAACAAGTGTTGGCTTTTTCTCCTTAAGTTTAGTGTTTCATGGCTTCAAAATGGCTTTGGAAATTGAGGCTTACTAGTCTCACATGACAAGATTCAAAGCAGAAGGAAAGAGAAAGTTTGGTATAAGAACAGTTCTTCCTGTTACCGTCTCTTTGGATGAAGATGCAATATTATTCTTAGAATTTATTCATCGTATCAAATTTTACAATGTATAAACTAGAATATGCCATGTGACTGTCCCTAGCCTCTAGAAAGGTTGGGGAACTTAGTACTTGTCAAAGAAAAATGGAATGAGTCACCGGCTAGTATCTCTGGCGCTCACCAAATGAGCTACCTTCCCCAAGAACATCACTGCCCACCTGATATCAACACAAGATCATGGCCAGGAAGAAAGGGATGACGACACCGATTGAGAAATGTTTAGTCCCCCACCCCCAGATAATACTACTTCAGTAATGCAAGAATATTAAGCACTTGAAATAAATAAAAAGCAGGGCAAGACTCTAGAAAAGAGATAATTTAATAAGACTAAATTGCTAGCATATTAGTTAAAATATGAATCTCCATATGTTAGCCGTGATGTAGTTTAACTAAACCCACTGAAAAGAAGATTAATTATGAACTAGGACTTGGGAAATTCTTTAAGGGTATTCAACAGAGCTTTGAAAAAAAATGCTTTCAATACTGAATAAAGGCTGTTTTATTGCATACAATTTGTTTTATGTTATAAAATTTATATATACAACCACTACAGGAAATTACTTTAAGAAAGTGTTAGCTTGTAATATAAATAGCTTAAAATTAAGGTGAGTGAAGTAACTGCCTGGAAGCAATTTGTTTTCTGGAAGCTTTATTTTAAATAAATGTTAAATATTATAAATATTAGCTGAAAAACACATTTACCAAATCACATATTTTCCAAAAAATTGCTTTTGCTTCTTTCTGTGGTTTTAGATTTCTCATTAAGGAAACTAAATTAGGTAATCTGTTACTAGAGTTACAATCATATATCAGATCATTGGCATCTTAGTATTATAAATAGTCAAATCCCATTACCAGCATTGGGATGGAAAAGCCCAGTGGTATAAACATAGTTCTTACCTGTATTCAACAACCGATTAAAATGCATACATTAATCACTTAAATCTTGAGTTTCTAAACAGCTTCTGTATGAAACAATTTCCATAGGTAATGACGGAGCGTAATAAGATTTTCTGAAATGGTACCAAAACTTGTTTGAGTAAAGTATCATATTTCCAAATTGATCAAATAAGAGTTTAGAAACCTAGATAGTTAGCAACATAAAATTTTAATCCAACGTCTAAACTCTTAGATTCTTCCATAATTTCTGGCCTAGTTTTAAACTGAAAACCTTTTTTTTTTTTTTTCAACTTCTGTTTATTACAGGCAGTAAGCACAGACCCCGTCCCAGTAAATTGCACTACGACAAGTCGCACGATCAGGTATGGGTGCTAAGCTGGGGTACCATGGAAAAGACCTCACCGACACTACAAGTAAGTGCATGTCAGGGTATGTGAGAAAATAACAATCTTTAAACCTTTGCATACCTCTTTGGATATTTATAGCCATTTAACTATGATATGCTTCCGTCTGAGGACCATACCTTAATCCCATCTAGATCTGCACAGAAAAAGGAAAATGAGAAGTTGAAACTCAGTACTCTTTTGGATCGCAAAATATTGTAGGTCACATTCATCAAAACTTAGCTTTATATGCTAAAAGAATAACTTGTGATGGCACAGCTAATGCCATTAGAAAAAAAAAAGTCAAAATTTACTTTTTCACAGCTTCCTGCCTTCCTCCAATTTTCATTAGAATTTTCTTATTTCTATCTCTCCCAAAATGGGGCCTGGAGGGTTGGGCATGTGAGATAGAGACCAGGAGAGTTAGACAAAGTCTCAAAGCAGTTCTTCATTTTTCTCCAAAGAGATGATATATTGTTATCTGAGCATACGCTCATTTTTAATTAGGAAATATGTGGTATCCTGGTACCATTTTGGAGGAATTTGTGTCTCAAAGTTGTTTTTTGAGAACTTGACAGATACAGAGAAAAAATGTAGTATGCATTTTGACAATGACTCTTTGGCACAATCTTTAGATTTTTGGACTCATAAGTTTAAGGGGAAACAGAGAGGGAATGGGAAAAAATGTTTGGCCCTAAAAAGTGTGTTTTATCTATTTCTTAAACTGCCTTGTGATTATAGCACTGCCTTTAATATGTCTTCTCTTACAAAGCCCTAAATTATTAATGATTGGCATTTTTCAATAAATCTGTTGAATAGAATATTTTTAATCAGTTCTTACTACCTGTCAATGTATATGATTAAAAAAAAAAACTTTAGGCAAACTTTTTTAATATCATACAGAAAGGGGAAAAAGAGATCCGTAGAGGTATTAAGTAACTCTCACGCATTATCCAGCCATCTAAAACTGAATTAATTTCCTCTGAATTGTCTAATAAAAAATTATACTAATAAGATTTAATGAATGAATTTTTAAAATATTTGCTGAGTGGGAGCAAAAGGTAAGTCTCACATCTGAAAATAAAAAATAAAACGTAAGAATTGAGAAGTACTCTTTTTTTTTTTATACACAAGAAACATATATGTATATGGTATATGATGGAGAAATGATAGATGATATATAGATGACAGACAGATAGACAGACAGAAACAGACAGCTGGGAAACATGAGGACAGACCATTTCTTGCTCGTGGCGTTTATGTTTATTCTCCAGCCCCGATCCCCATGGGGCAGTGTGGTGAGCTACTAATGTTACCTTGCGTGTGTAGCACAATTACACTACAGAAAGACCCTGAAATTTTATGTCCCTAAGTCTTTTAGGCTGCTGGAAAATCCACCCGTCTTCTCCTGTGTGAGATAGAGATTATTCTCTGGAATGTATACAAATCTAGTTCTTGGAGAGCAGGAGCAGCCCAGTCCCCTGGAATGTCAGTAATTGGCTCAACGACACTTAAGTCTCTAAATCTCTCAGGGGCAGAATATCATCTCTAGCTTCCAAGGCATTTTTGCTCTACCATTATCCTTTATCCAAGTTTGCCAGTGTCCTTTGCTCGGAAAGACTTGACTCTGCAGAAATGCAAAATATTCATGGATAATTGTTTCCCAATAGGATTATCAAGAAACATCCCCAAAGAAAATGAGACTTAAGATTCGTTTGAAAGGAGGAATAGATTTTCCTTTGGAGAAATAGAATTCACCAAACAAAAAACATGAGCAAGTTCTCATTTTTGCTAGAGTGTCCTGTGCAATAATGTTGAAATATTGGACTGGAAAGAGAAATTGATGCTGTTAGGTAGTGAAGGTTATGGACTAACTTTTTTGCCCTAATGTAATACATCTTGTTATGGTATGGTACCCAGTGACCCCTAGGTGCATACGCATTTTATTAGAGATCTGAAAGGCTACTTATACTCCTTCTTTGTGTTTTCATTTTGACCGTAATTAAATCTATACATTTTTGCCAATTATGAAAGCAAAATGTATTATTTTCCATTATATTTACAATTAATTAATAAAAACCCATGAACTGTAATTTTAGGTATGTAAGACAGCGATTTTTTCCAATCGGTGTTCTCAAACTCTCAAAGATTTATCATAGTTATTTTTTTTCTTTCTGAAAGGCATCATGCCTGATAAAAATTTAAGAAATGCGTTCTAAAAATCACGAGTTTTCATCTTTACAGTTTTACAATTTGTGTGCATTACGTTTTCAAATGCACAATTACAGAAGAAAATAACCCTACAAAACAACTTGGAAAACGTCCTTATGTTTTGCTATTGGTTAGGAAGTAGGTCCCAGCCAGATGGGGTGACAGTGGGAGAGGTGGTGGCTCTGGGTTTGTGGAAGGCATCACATGGAGAGAGACCAATGGCAGGATGTCATTAGGAATGAGTCAAGCATTGTTGAAAGATTGGGCCTATTGATTAAGGTGCATTATAGATCAATCTCTTTGTCCTTGCAATTAGTCAGCTCAGTCCTGAACCTGGCAATCCATCACTTCCTGCTCAATTCTAGTAGTGAGAAGGATCCAGACCTTCAAGGAACAAAGTCCAAAGAGGGTAACTAAGGAAGTGACATCGTCTTTTTTACAACCTAGGACTATGCCAAGCACAAAGATGCTCAGTTAATATACTTTCAGTGGCATGAAACATTTTTGCATCAGGAAGGTGAGCTGCAATACATATGTTATGGTTTTGTTTGAATATTAAATTTTGTGATTCTCATAAACTATTTAGTACACATATTGGCACAGTAGCAAGCTCTCAGTAAATATTATTGCTGTTGTCAGGCTCAGTATTATTTTTATTAATTTTGAATACATGTACATGCATTTTGAGAGTTATACACTTCTATACAATCCAAAGGGACCAAAATTTGGAGACTCGTTTCTCTATGACTCTGTTGATCTTTATTAAAGTCTTGTTGACATTTTTATGAGTGGCTAAAATCCAGTACCAACTTTCTCACCGATATTATTCATTAATAAAATAGATATAATGTCTTTAAGACTTTTATCAAATACTTTAGTTTTCTCTTCCTCTGGATAGATGTTGCGCTCCTTTTGGTTAAGTGGAACCGTATGATTAGTTCTGGCAAAGGAGATGTATTGTGAATAGAAACATTCAAGGTAGTCAGCTGCTCCTTCAGTGTTTAATACTGAGTGAAAACTGGGAAAACACAGTAGATATCCCGACAAATCGCTCAGGGAAACATGTGAGATGAAATCTTTATTCCTAAGCCACTAAGACATTAAGATTTCTTTCATGGTTTTTTTTAAACTATAACATAACTAAGTTTAATCTGATTTATAATAATCTATTTGCACTGAATTTGGCAATTTCCAATGGAATTCAATGAGAATATGCTCATTTGAATAAAGTAAATTAAACGTTCAGAAAAAATAAACCTAGAAATTAAAATAGCATTTATTTCTGTCATAAAATCCAAAGGAAGAGACTCAGTTTTGAAGGAAGAAAGTCTGTTTACCTTAGAGCGTCAGTCAGTAGTTTAGAAAGTTTAGTTCGGGGGCCATACGTAGAAAGGATTTAGAAGAGGAGGGGGCAAAAAAAGTGCTTTCAAAACTAATAGAACAATGGTTGTGCAGCAGTGACATTAGAAAAATCAGTGGAGGTATGAGAAATCCAAAAGAAGAACTGATAGAATTTGGTGCACAATGGGCAATGAGGGATAAAAGAGTTTTAAATGTAGTTATCGTTTCTTTAACGGACTATAAAAGTTCTGAAAACTAATTAATGATGAATAGTTGGAAAAGAAACCTCTGATTAAAACGTATTTAAATCTGTTATTTTTAATTTATAAGAGGAAAAAGTTTTAAAATATAATTTTATCTATTCTAGAATTTCTAAAATCTAAAATAGTTTATGTAATTTATTTTGGAATTTTTAGTGTTATGTTTCTCTAGGAGGGACAGTTTTTTTTTATATCAATTATACCTCAATAAAGCTGTTAAAAAAAGAAAAAGCCAATATCTCATTTACATATGTATACTTGCTTTTATTTTTCTCATTGCAAAGTCAATTTTTTTATAATACGGAAGTTGTTTATATACATATTTATTTTATATTTCAAGCAGAAATCATTCAAGACAAATCTTTTCCTAGTTTTTATCTTTTTTCTAGAAACAGAAGTTTCTACATTAACAATAAGCAATTACAGAATTCCAATTTGTTTAATAATATACTAATTTTGAGGATGGTAATAAAGAGTACATGCAAACAACTTCCAGAGGTTTATTTCATCTCTAAATAAAATGAAAGCCAATACTCTTAAGGGAATCCTTGCCGAGATCTAAACCTGCTGTGTTCTGTGTAGGTGATAACGCTGGCCAGTGGGAATACGCCACACCACACGATCCACACCCAACCTGTCGGAAAGCAATTTGACCGAGTAGATGATTTTTTCATTCCCACTACAACACTCCTCATCACCCACATGAGGTAAGTTCCAAAATGAGCGATTGGCTTTTAGATTTCTTTCTAATTCTGACAGAAAGCCATGGGAAATTGATTTTTAAATGTTTCAACAAATACAGAAGTGCACGTGATTTTAGCTTTGACTCATCCCCCTGATGAACTTTCATTTCTCAACAGCAGTGATGAATTTTCTGTCATATATTTCTTCTTAAGCCTGAAAAGTGAATTTATAATGATAGAGTTGCATTTTTTAGTCGACTTTATAGTTAATATTCTTGCCAATACATAATGACATTTGAACTTGTCATACTGAAAGAGCCATCGTCATAGAAATCTATTCAATATTGCAATAACATTCTTGTGTTATTTTGCCCATTTAGAACTTAATATACAATTGTATTAAGAAGGATAGTAAGTTGACATGAAATGTTTGAGTTCTGCATTTTCAAAAAACATATCAGCGGCGTGTTCTATGTATTTACCGGAGGTGAAAAGGTCATAACTTTTAATGGCATCACTCCAAAGTTTCATAGAAGCAGTTTAAATGCTAAAAAAGGAGAGATTTGGGGCATATCACAATTTCTAGTATGATGTATCTTGATAATTTATCGAAAAAATATTTATAAACACCGCTTAACAATGTTAGTGAATCGGAACCAAACTATTATTTTGTTCTGTTTCTCAAGTGAATTCTGATGCTGGAGAACTCTCCAGATGTCATATGAGCCATTATTTGATTCTCATATATTTGTTTTCCTTGTATTCAATTGAAAACTATGTAAATGTTGGACTTAAAAGAATTCTGAAAGAGTGCAAAATGCAGCTTGCAAAAATAAAAAAGGGAGATTAATAAATCAGAATTGTGCCTCACAAAGAAATATATATATATATATATATATATATATATATATATATATATGTCAACAAACTGTTTTTTGTGCAGCCAAGCATATATTTTCAGAGCTTAATACATTTGTCAAGCAATTCACCATTATTTTCAGAACACCTATTATGTGCTCAGCAAAAGTGATTAAAACACGTATTCTATCACAATCATTACATGTTTTTATGGAAAATAAGTAGAAAATAAAAATGGAACATATTTTGAAATATATTATTTGCATCAAAGAATAATTTTCAAGTCCGACTGCAAGCACTATAATAGTTTGGGAATTGAAGAAAACAGCATATGAAGTACAAATGGTACCATTGAGAATGTTACCAAAATATATATAGCATTTTTATGTTTATTTGATGAAGATAAAATTTCAGTTAATTGGCATTAAGCATTATGACTAGTAAATATGCTTTTGCTATTTTTGCATTGTTGATAAATAATTTCATATCTAACACTTGCTTTTATTTTTCCCACTCTACTACTGTATTTAATATACAATTGTCGACTTTGGTTAATTTTTTAAATGCATCATTAATACAACAATTATTTAGGGCGACATTTCCATGGTTATAATACCAATAGGGTTAATAGTGTGCAGTTTTGGATATTTCTTTTACCCTACAATAAACAGATTGTTTTATTATGGTAAAATAGCTACCAGAGGCAGGAGTTTAAATTTGTCTGGATGCAGTAAGAACTATGTGTAATACTGTGTTTCTACGTATAACCGATATACTTTCAGAACACAACATCTCTTTAGGGTCAAAATGATTGCTACATGGCTGGAATTGTAGCTAATAATAATTAGAACATTCACATAATGCAAACACATATAAAGCAAAATTTTATTTTGATTATTTCTGTATATTATGTGAAACACTAAAAAGTATGCTTGAGGATATTTTGAAATGTCTTTATTCCTTTTGCGGATGCATAGTGAAATGCATGAGCGTTTTGCCAATACTTGTAAAAAATACTAAATTAAATTATAGCAATCCTATTTGCATATAGATCCCATTTTAATGAACATGAATGATCATCAAGTTTCCTACTGCACTTCAAAGTAATTACTCCTATTACTAAAGTGAAGAAAAAGTGTAAAAATTAGCATGCATTTACAAAAATAGATTGTTAAATATGTAAAGTCTTTTCACATGAGGATTTATTCCACATCAGAAAATCTACCCCTGAGGGGCAGATATGCTCTTTTCTCCTACTCATTTCATGTACCGTACTTTTCTAATCAAATTTTGCATGTGTTTAAATATGTGGTGCTAAGGTTGATGTTTTTATGAGTTGTGGTTTTCAGAATTTGAGACTATTTTCTGACTATTAGGATTGGCATGTATTTCCAGGCCGGACAGAAAGTCTGACACATAATATGTGTTTAATTAATATTAGTTTTCTTCCTCTGACCCCTCTTCACATTAATTTGCTTTTCTCTCAGATTGCTATAATCTCATTTCAAATAAATTTACCTCCGGTATCTAAAAAGCTTCTGGACAAGAGTCAGGATTTTTTATCCTTAGTGTCTAAAAACCGGTAGGCCCTTATTTCATATTTCTCATAGGAACAGAAATAAAGAAGGAAGAAAGTGCTATACTATTTCCTAAACCAGACTATATAGAACTGAGGGAAGAACTGTATTTCTTATATAATGTACTGGATTTCTTAGCAGCTAACACAATATCGGACATGTGGCAAGCACAGCATCAAGAACACATGAATTGTGTGGAAACAGTGAACAGCAGTAATAAAATCTTAAATCCTCTGTCAGATAGATCTAAGCCCGAATATCCCAGCAACATCATTGCCATTGGCTATTGTGACCTTAACCAGTTTACTTCATTTCTTTCTAAGGACTGGAATGAAATAGTATTTGAATGTTATTTAAGTTGCCTGTAATAGTTGTTGTCTAGACTCATATATCTACATTGGTGTAGAGGGCCCCCCTGAGATTAGTTACAATTTTGTTACAGGTCTTTATTTCTCCCTGTTTGGTTTCTTCTAATTTTTTTTAATCTACTTTTTTTTCTGTGTCTTTAATTCCCAGGCGTGTTTAATTTAGTCTGTAAAATAAATCAAGACTTGAGGAATTTAAAAAAACAAAATATATACACCTTCATTAAAAGATAAACTGGTAGTTTTTTTAAAAAAACGAATCAATCTTCACAAAAATTTTGGGAAGTTATTCACTGTTTAAGACAGTCTAAATTCTCAGCACTTTAAAAATCCTTGAGAGCCTAATTTAAGTCCCTGTTTGAAAGCCTTGTGAATTTGAATTTCAGAGAACTCATTTCTATTTTTAAAATATCTGACTTATTTCACTTAGCATGATTATCTCAAGGTCCATACATGTTGTCACAAATGGCAGTATTTCTTTTCTTCTCAAAAAAGGTTGAAAATCACATGATATCACTTATATGCGGGATATAAACTAAAAGCAACAAATGAACGGCACAAACAAACAGATTCACGGACATGGGCAATAGACTAGTGGTTACCAGAAGGTAGGGGAAGGGGGAAGGAGGTCAAATATGTGGTGACAGAAAGAATTCTAACTCTGGGAGGTGAACACACAGTGTAAATAGATATATGCCTCACTGTTAAAGTGTACAGCTGAAACTTATTGGAATTTATTAACCAATGCCACCATAATACACACACACACACACACACACATATACATACACACATATACGTGTGTGTGTGTGTGTGTGTGTGTGTGTGTGTGTGTGTGTATCTGAGCATGAGGGCCTGATACCTTCCACTGAATTTCATCCCATTCCCTGAGCCACACGGCCTGGGTCATATATAATTATTCCTATCTTATCCTACAGAATAATAAGAGTTTATTAGTAAAAATATCCCCTTTTGGTTTTATTTATCACTTCCTTCTCCATAGAAATCCGATCACCTGAGCCCTAGTCTGGGGATAAACCATATATACCAACGGCACGTTATGTTTGATATAAATTCGAGCAGTTTTTAAACTCTTGAGTTCTGGTCATTGGACCAAACTTGTGTCTCAGCCTTCCTCTTTCTTGAATATGAGTGTTTGTCCAGGAGATAACACAGAAAAACTCCAGACCAGCATGCATCCATTTTTTAAGTCAGGCACATGTGAGCCCCAACTGTGAATACAGTTTAGTTTAATTAAACTTCTTGGCAGATGAGAGAGGCTGCATTATAGTCCGGTCTTCTCAATAGTTCCAATTACTTGCTGAGCTTCTAAAGAGACTATTTATTGACTAAAAATTTCTTTCAAAAGGTTGTTAAAACTCTGTAGTGATATTTTTAATACACCTGAGTGTATTAAAATTCCCCCCCTTAATTATTGAGGAAAAATTTAAACTACTTGAAATTTAGCTAATAACATAGATAATTTTTGGATGCTTATTGAAATATATTGATTTAAATCACTCTATAATTATATACCTTTTTATTTTTAAAAATAAAAATTTTATATCTTATGTTTTGTTAATTTTCACAGAAATAGTTCTATTGACAATACATTATGTATCGATCACATTAATAATTTATTGTACATTTCAGTTAACTGGCAATGTATATTAACTAGACACTTATTTTTCAGACTTACGGTTAATAGATAATTTTCTTTAAAAACTGAACTTCAGCAAGTAATTCATAAATCATGAATCATAATTCTAAAGCTAAAGAGATTATGCAGTACCAAAGTAGTATCTTTTATAATAACAAGAGAAATATTAATTTCTTATATGAGGAATTTCAATTTAGATTCTTTCATCTATCTACAAAACTATTCAGATAGGTAATAGCAAAAGAAACTGTTAAAAATAAAAATACATGTATAATTCTCAAAAGTATCAATTATGTTTATTAATGTTATAAAAACTGAAGTGAGTCATTATCTTATTTAATCAAAAGTGCTTTACAAATGTAAAGCAAAATGTTTCATTATTCTACTTATAATTTATATCCAAGAAACAAAGTTATTATAATATTAAATGTAAATAGATATATTTAAATAATGTTATAGTGCTACTCTTAATTTTTTTTATAATATGGCTAAGAAATTGGAGGGGTTAGTGACTTTTAGCATGTTTTTAATTAGCTGGAAATTAAAAAGTAATCGTTTTTAGTATTGACAAAATCTTCAATAATTGTCTAAAGAATTATTATTATTATTATTATTATTTTTGGGTTAGTGAGGGATAAAAATGAGAACTGCATGAGGGCCAATGTGGTTCAGAGCAGACAAAGAAGGCCAGAAAATGTAAGCTACAACAAATGAAAGAATAAGCAGAAGACTTTGCGCTTTTGCTTTGTCATGAATAAAAATAGTCGGAAGGTAAGGAAGAGGTTAACGGCAAGATATTTTCACCTAGATTACAAGAGCACAGCTAACATTTGGGCTATTTATGGCAATACACAGAAATTCTTTCAAATTTTTGTTGACTAAATAATACCTTAGATACAATTTAAAACAGGTGCCGCTTGATAAACAAAGATGTATTTACAGCCTCACTCTTGTAATATCTGCAAATCACGCTTTTTTTTTTTTTGTCTCTTGTCCTCTCTAAAATTAGAGTGAGACTAAAGACAAATTTAACCCCATCTAGTCCAAACATGCTGAAGTCAACCAACACAGAGGACACTTATAGTAAATACAAGAAGGAAATTACTCCTGATTTACTCCAAGACTAGTCTTACAAGTAGAAAAGGAAGATACCAATTTAGGTAATGCTATTTGAGATGCTTTGAAAGGTTTGCCTACCCTTGAAATAACCCCCAACACTACCATTTGATCATATTGCTTAGAATTTCAAACTCCTCCCCTTGTTTTTTGAGGTTATTTTTTTTCTAGAAATCTACTTGTAAAATATTCCTATTTCTTGAGAGAAAACCAAAGCAGTTAGGAAATTGATATCTTTATTATTTACATTTTTTTTGTTGTTGATCATGTAGTATCTTAAAATTAATGTTTGTACTTGGAAGGGTGTGTGTGTGTCTACTTATTTCAATCAATAAATACATAAGCAATAAGGTAAACAGAGCATATCTGTGCATCACAGGGACAGGGAGACATTGAAAGCAACGGGCACATATAAAAAATGTGAAAACGCCAGTTCGCACACATTTTGCTGCCTCTCCTTAACTTACTAAACAGAATTAACTTACTAAACAGAATTAACTTACTAAACAGAATTAACTTACTTAACTTACTAAACAGAATTAACAAATAAATATACAAATAATGTTCCAAAGGTTCCTTGGAACATGCTGCCCTTCTCCACCATAAACCTATCTCAAAATGATATTGGTGTTAAATGAATATCTCAGATTTGGTAATTCAGGAATTTGGTGGAAAGCGAACTAACTCGGTGTTATTCTTCAATTTGGGTGAGCTGTAAAGGAGGAGGGTAGCTAGAGACACTCTTTTAGGGCCCTCAAACATCAAGTGAGTGCTCAGAGTGTAGTATAAGAGTCTATGTGTTTTATTGAGTTGGCTCCAACTCCTGACGGCTCTGTGGATGAGAGACATTCACAATGCCCTGTCCTCAGCGGCCCTGCTCAGTTGCAGTAGACCCATGCCTATGGCTTCTTTTATGGAGTCAATCCATCTCTTATTTGGTCTTCCTCTTTCCCTGCTGCCTTCGACTTTTCCCGGCATGATTGCCTTGTCACGATGCGGCAGAAGCAGGGCAGCTTTGGAATGTAAGAGTGCTTGCAGTCAAATGCAGCAAACCCTTAAGAAGCTAAGGGTTTATCCTGTTTCAGACCCGTCCTAATCGTGACAGCCAACGGCTATGGCCACACTGCAAGAGAGGAAGAAAACTAAAATATGCAGCGGGCACCCTTCTGACAGTCCATAGAGTAGGTCGATAGATAGCACTCCTTTTCCGTTATAAATTACAGCAAGGGAATGATTAATATGGGATTGGGTTTGAGACGTGTGTCTTTAAAGCTTCTCCAAGGGAAAAATCAACATCTGTGAAAATGAAAGTGAAGCATATCATTCTCCCTCATATTTTATCAAATCTGTTAAAGCAAAAATATATATATATATATATATGGCTAACCATATATCAAGACAACTCTATACTTAAGACATGATTCATGGACAGGCCAGGTGTACAGGGAGACAGTTTTAGCACTAAAATTGTCTGGTTACATTGAAATCTTAGCACATCAGAAATTGAAAATACTAATTGTTCAATTCATTTTTTAGGAAAAGTATAATCTCAAGATAGTAAGCAGCAGTTGAAATTGTTTCAAAGATGGTTCTTAGATAAACATCTCGCAAAATCACAACTCAGCAAAGTTCATACTATATGCTAATTCCTCTCATAAAGAGAAATAAACTAAGAAACATGAAGGATTCCAAATATCCCAGAAACCAGAGTTACTTCTATCTATATTCTCTCAAATAGAATTTATTCAAATCATTTATTAATTCTGAAACTATGACCTTTCTTGTCCCCAGTTTCTTTGCTTTTCATTCCCTCTGCTCCACACACATACAAACTCAGTTTGCCAGGACCTGTTATCTCCTGAGATTCTTCTATGTCCAGAGCATAGGGTCTGCTCATCTGAAAAAGAGAAGATGTGAATAAATAGCTATTAAACAAAGTGCATACATATATTTTTACAAGTCTATGCACACGCATACAAAGTCACTACTGGCAAACCTTATGACATTCTTATATCGTACAACATGACTTCTACGTGAAGGCTCGATAACTTTCTTCATCTAATTTCTGAAGAAGTAAATGCAATATGCCCTTCAAACTTCTACCTGTAATGCCATTTTTTTTTTTATGGTTACTGGTTTTGCCTTTTTTTAAAGCAGTTCTTTCAAACTTCCTTAGCATATAAGTGCAGCCCACATGTTGAGTATAAAATACTTAGACGATTTCTGACTGCTGAAGCTAAGTATTGTGTGTCTGTGTTCAGTTTGCTATCTTCATCATTTCTTGAGTTGCTTCCCTGCTTGGTCCTATACCAGTAGGGCTGAGAGCCTTGTAAAAAAGAGTCTAGTGCCCAAAGTGAATGAACCAACTAGGCCAGCACTTCTTTTGACAGACTATCACGTAGTCAGATTAGTAGCCTGCATTTGCTATGTTATATTTTGTATGGGAAACGAGGTTGGATTTGAAAAGCAAGCTATATTTTAAATATGGAGATTTCATTATTTTTAAAAAAGAAATTGTTTCATATAGGTATGATTAGTAGACAACAAGCTCTAGGATTTAATAAAGCTTCCAAATAGAGTGATATTATGGCATTATTTATTGACAGAATTGATGGAGCACTAATAACATAATTTAGAAACCGTACAGTGCAGATCTGCCTCTTGAGTTTTATTATGCAAAGTAAAATAGATCTTGCATCTTCTCTCAGAGGTCCTTATGCTAACTCAACAAAATGTTCAGTAAAACATAGGGCCATCCATTTAATAGGATCCAGTAATCTCTTTGGAAAACAGCTGTGGTGTATATATACAGCAAATTGCTAGGTTCTTTTTTCTTTTGTCACATATGATTTTGGGTTTTGCTGGAAACAGTAATTCAAACATATTTTACCCTACACGAGTAAATAATATAGTTGCATAGATTATTTCGGCTCTCTTTATTTAGTAATGTCGACCAACAGTCATTGGCACCAATTTGGGAATCCCCAATTTGGGGTGCTGTGAAGGAGGCTACTTTATTCAGTGCAACAGCTCAGCTGTCATACAGCACAGCTGTGGAACAGAGTGGCTGAGATTGGCCCTGGGCATGAGGTGGCTCTCAGGTAAGGCCCATCTCTGGCTAGATAGTCCAGTCCTGCTCTTCTCATCTCTGGTCCGGTCTGCTGAGATGACTCCACAGGCCAGCTACTCTACTCTCTGGTCTGGTGAGACATCTTAGGTGTTTCAGCTCCAGCCAAACAGAGTCTTAGCTGGAAAGGAAGAGTGCACTCTTTGAACTATGGTGGGTGACTTATAGAGAGAGAAGTCCCCAGTCCTGGGCACTGACTGGCCATTCTCATGCACATGAGGACTCCACCGCCCCCTCACAGTGTGGTCCAAAAAGCACTTTCCTGATTGGTCAGAATGGAACTGAAGTGAAGATGCTGATGAGGATATAGTTGTACAATTCCAATTGGACCAGGAAAGTCTCGGTCCTATTGGTTGCCATATGATTCCGGGAACTCCTTTATAAGAACTGTCAGGAACACAGTGCAGGAAGAAGTTCAGCTCAGGTGGCAGGCAGTCCCTGAAGGGCAGCTGTCGTGAGGGGCTCTTGTTTAATAATGCTAGGTTTTGTTTATAAATTTGAGCCCAATTAGCGTCCAGGAGTCCTTCCCAACAAGTACATTCATTCCTGGGGTCAACAGTAGTAGAAACAAACTCAGATAACAATTAAGATGAATAAAAAAATATCAAGGTGCAATGGAATACATCGTAAGAAAGGAGCAAAGCTCATCCTGAAAAATTAAGCAGTTTCTTGTTTGAATATAACACACTCATTGTATAGCCTATTTCATACATGTATTTAATAGGTTAGACTATAATATTTTGAATCAAGCATATAAAGGATTAACTAGTTCTCATAAAACACGTACACAAAAGAAAAATGTATATTGAGGGTTCTATTTCTTTCTGTCTTAAAAGTGGATATATTATTTTTCTATGGAAGGAAGAAACTACATTTTACTATAGCATCTTATTTTATGAATTCCTGAATTTTATTGATGAAATTTTTTATTAAAATGCTAAAACTTTAAATACAAGTATCATAACAAAAGCGCTCTTTTGAGTGAAAGACTCCTACTGAAGCTTAACAGAGCAACACTACTAAATAAATAATTTTGTCGTTGAGAATACATGCATAAATTAATGATAACAGTCAACAGAATATTGGGAAATATTCTGTGAATGTGACTAAAAACTTATTTTATATATGCATCACTTTACGATTTTGTTTGACACTTTTTGATTTTATTTGGCAAAGTTAATTTGAAATGTAAAATTAGAAGTGGTAGTAGGGGGTGTCTTTAGTAGACAACATTGGTGGCACTTGTATTCTCTGTCTTTACAATGATTTGTGGCTCTTAAAACCATTTACTGTGAATCCTCCCAATAGTATTTTGCACTGTTTTTATTTAGTTGTAAATCTGTCAGTATAACCTCAGAATGGTATCCATGTAGGAAAATAAATCATTATTTATTATTATAAATCGATCAGAATATTTAGATAAATGCATTTTTTTCATTTAAATTACCAATGCCCACTGTTAACATTCACTTGTTGTTACAATGTTCTATCTCTTGCCTCTCTTTTGAAAAAAGAAATCATGAAGCTAAGTGTCAAGTTTTACAGTTCTTCAGGATTTGGTTCAAGCAAAAATGAAGAAAAGTGAAAAGGATGTCAGAGAACCTTTAAAATTAAATGTAAAAGAGAAACCCACCGAATTAGTAGCTATATGGAGAAACTGTCATCAGTCATGAGTAGAATATTTACATGAATGCACTAATGTTAGGCAACAAACCTCAAACTGGCACTTTTATACTTCAGTGTGTATATACCAGCATGTCATAGGGTATATATACCTCACATAATGATTCAAAATAGACAGCTTCAGGGGGAATAAAAATGACATTTTCCTTCAGCAACTCTTAAAACCACTACTTGAGTTAGTTATGCTTAGAATCTTCTCTGCATTTGTTTAGACTAAGATTAGGTGATTTTTTTATATATATATATTATAGGAACTTTTACTTTATCTTTCTTTTTTACTTTTATTATTTTTGAGAGGGGGAAGGAAATGAGATATTTACAGTTGTTTTTTTCTATACTGACAACTGATATTTAAGGAAAAGACAGTATAAAATTACAGCAATTTTTTTGCCATAACACAGAAGCTTATTTTTATGTTTATGTAATTTTGGATCCAGAAATATAGCTTTTAGTTTCTTTGAAATAAAAGGGACTCAGGGTTTGCTATAATTCACATGCTATGAAGGTAGTAGCTGCTTTGTGTAAGTAGGCCAAAAAAATCTTAAAATAACCTCGATTTTTATAATGTAAATCAAGATTATTCATCAATTATGAGTGATAGAAAACATTGCTTATGTTTCTTAACTGATTAAAGAGTTGTTTAAATTCTGTTTAAAAACTTAATTGTGTTAATATTGAACACATAGTATTTTGAACTCTGAATTTTTTATTTAAAAAACCAACAAAACTCATTTAATTGATACACAAAAATATCTTGAAAATAGATTATTAGTTTATATAGAAAGATGACATTTAGAAGTATTTTCAGTAGATCATAGATACACTTTATATTGGCTAAACAAGCCTTCCTGGCTTCTTGCATATAGCCTTCATTTGCTTGGCAGTTTTTGACATTGAAAACTTCTACTTCCATACAAATAATTATTCACACTGGGAAATCATGAAATCTAATTCAAAGAGATTCTGTTGAACACGAATAACTTTATTAAGAGTAGAAGTGGAGTCGGGCAGAAATCATTTGGCAACAGTCATTTGAGTTGTACATTATTATGATAACAGTAGTTTATATTTCATGATTTTTTTCAAAGATATACTCTTTGGATATCATTATCAGAGTCCTTATGAAAATAGAGGTTACATTAACCTATTTATTATATTTTCCATTTCCTGAATCTGATCTATGACCTGCCAACATAAAATTAATATACTGATAATCCTTTTGATATTACCACTTATCCAATTTTAAAGTGATCCCTTTTACCACCTTTTACAATTTTTTTTTATTTTTAATTAATTATTTATTATGGTGACATTGGCTAATGAAATCTAGTAAGTTTCAGCTGTGTGCTTTAACAGTAAGGCATATATATATTTACACTGCGTGTGTTCACCTCCCACAGTTAGATTTCTTTCTGTCACCACATATCTTTTATTATTTTAAAATACTCGAAGACACTTTTTGAACTACCATAACTTTTGGATTTAAAGAAATAGTATAAATTATATTTATTCTTCTGATTCATAAAGTCATTACTAAAATTTCAAATTCATCAGGGAAACATTTTTTTCTTATTGTATTTATACAAGTAAAGAACAACATTATTTTTATTAAGTCTATAATTCAAATAATTTTAGCAGATTCATTATTATTATTATCAACTCAGAATGATTACCCAAGTCATACACTGAAATCAAGAATGTTAATTTTAGCAGGAAATAAAGGAATAAACGATGTTAAGGAAAAGTGGACCAGGTGTCTGAGAAATTTAGTTCAAATGCAATACTCTACCATTTATTCAAATTGTTTATCGAAATTTATCAGTAATTTTCTAAATTTCCTCTTGTCCTGCATACAATAGTCATTTACAGTGATTATAATTTTTTGTTTTGATATAGAAGATGAAGTTTGAGTTTATAAAGTCGTCAGAATTTACTGTATCGTTGACATTACAGTAAGGTTATATTGCTTAGTTATAATTTTTTCTTATTACTTCCATTATTATATAACATGTAAATAGTAATTAAGAAACACTGAACATTTACTCTATGGTAGACACTGAACTAAGACTTTTTATGGACTGCTTCATTTAAAACAAGCAGCAACATAAATTTTTATCCCTAGCCTACATACGGTGAATGGTTTAGCTAATAACTGTCGGAACCAGCTATGATCTCAGTTCTTAATTCGGTGTCTTGGCACTTAATCCATTACAGTATTTTGAAGTTGTTTTTTTTTTTCACTTTCAGAGTTCAAAACCAAATTATTGATGTGCTCTACAAATTAACCTAAGTTCACTTTTGAAATGTTCCCTTCTCTGGATTTTATGAGCTGCTGCTAAGCAAAAATTGACTCTTTGCAACAGATCTACACCATATTCTCTTGCCTCTCTGTAATTGTTTGCAGAATGCCTTGTTTCTTCATTGTCTGCCTAATACACCTGCCAAGGCTTATCTCAAAACCACCTTTCCTAAAATCCACTATAATTTCCCTAATTGGAGTCCCTCTGGCATGTTCAGTTTTCTTTATTTCTCATTTATAGTTGAGATACACACAGACTTAGACTGGAAACGAGCTCTTCAGCTGTTTTGAGACCTTTAACACAGTATTTAATATCACTTAGATCGGTTTGGGTTTCCTCTTCCAGAGGTAAATGATTTCAGAAGGGACAGAGAAAAAATATGATACAGTGTCTGCAGGGACTGCAGTAATTTTTTGCTGCCTGCTCATGTCTAACTTCATAACATCCACTTATTAATCTGTTTCTCTCTAGTCTCTCAGACACAGCCCTAGGCTGAGCTCCCTTACCTCACACCTTGCTAATGCAATTAACTCTACTGTTTCTCCATACTTCTCATTTGCTCCACACTTCAATTCACCAAGCAAAGAACTACTAGATTCCTCTTTTTAAATTTATAGCTGTGGTGATACAACTGCATTGGAAAGAATTACATATACATATACATATACATATACATATACATATACATATACATATATATGCTATTGCATATAAATTAAGTCCAAATTACATTTACTTCTTTAGCAGCCTCAGCTCTTAAAACTAACCAGTAAACCTGAGTAGCCCCAATACTTTTCAGCTTCCACTTAACTATTTATTTTGTCTAAACTGCTCTTTCTGATTCTGATTTAGATCTCTTAATTTATATCAATCATCTTGGCCAAGCTCAAATGCACTCTAATTCATGCAACTTTTTCTATTCCTGTGTCATTTATTACAGCGCTGTCCTCAGAATTTACTTCTTATTAAGGGCATTTAACCTCACATCAATTGTTACTAGACATCACTTATTTATTTAATATGATTGTATTAAGCATCAACCATTCATATGCCAAACAACATTACAGCTTCCAGCAGGAACTGAAGACAGATTTTGCCTTACTTTCCTAAGGCGCAATGCAAATCTCACTATAGTTTAATAAACATCAAGAAACAATTTTTATAAAAGAACTCATGGTACTGACCTAAAACAGATACATTGAGCAATGGAACAGAATAGAGAGCCCATAAATAAAATCCACGCCTACATTTCTCTAACTGCTGAGAAAACTTACTAGGTCTTTCGTCAAAGGAAAACTTTATAGTTTATTTAAGATTAGACTGAAACTTGTGATTGAACAAAACCTGGACCCTGGGAATATTATAATCCTTCTAAGGTTTAGAGAATCTACTTTTTTTCTCAGGTAGATTTCATTATAAATCTCCTGGATTGTTTGTTTGAGAATTATGTCTTTTATGTTACTTTGAAAAGGCTCTAGAGACCTTTACTTGGTGAATTTTTTTTCTAGCTCAAAGCAATCTATATTGGAGTGGATATTTCATTAGGTTTCTCAGTTTTAATTTGTATCAACCTAGTTTACTTCAATGTTGAATAATTGGTCAGCTAGTATTTCTCCAAAGAGCATATTGCTTTTTTAAAGTGGAATTAAATGAATTTCAACACAATGAAGAACAATATCATTTGCCGTTGACATTCAGTATATTTATTAAATAACTTATAAAGTTCAGGAGGTCTTATTTATTTGTTTGCTTTAATTTGCAATTTTAATATTGGTGCTGAAGAGAAAGCAAGTTATATTCCTCAGCAAACATGATATAGAAAGAGGTTCAAAACCAAGGATAGTTTTTTGTCAATCATGTGTACTGATGAGTCACACACTCTTATGGTGAGCTCTATTGAGTACCTTATCTGTAGCCAGAAATATTTAGAGAAAAAAAAAAACATCCTGTAATAAAGATGACATGGAGGAATTCTAAATAAATACCTGTCAAATAGAGTACTGGAGATCTTTTTTAATGTCGGTATCAAAGTTATCAAATGATAAACTTGCATGCTTGTTACCTAATAAGCATCAGGCAGGTAAATGTTTGAATACTCACAAAATTTATTACTCAGTCTACTAGGAATATCAGTATGTACTCAAAACAAATTAATAAAATAAACTCTCACAGTTATTTCTATTATGTTAGATGTATGCCTCTATAAATATCAATCCTATAGCATAATTCATCTCATACCCTTTGAGGTAAAACATCGTAGTGGTCGAAATCACAGCCATGATAAAGACCTTTCTTACCTCAAGGCAAAAGGAAAATGTGGCAAAAACAAAAACCTCTAAAAGAAGGAGTCACTGAGATGTGATGTCTGGTGGACACAGAGGCAGGTCAGTGTTTTGACTGGAATGAACAAATCACCAACATGGTAGATGTACGTTGGGAAGCTCAGAACAGCACAATGAAAACAAGACCCCGTTTAGTTGCAAAATTAGGTCATGGGATATTTTCTGTAGATGCAGGGGAAAATAAACACTTCATCAGCAGGTTACTCTCCTTGTGTTCTCTGCAAAAGAAAAAGAAAAAGAAAAACAAAGATCAGTATGTTGATGAATCCCTTATAGGCTCAGTGGTGACACGTTCATTTTAGTGCTTCCTATGGATATTAAGTGTATTCTCTTTTCTGCTTAACAAGGAAAAGTAAAATTAAAAGCTACCTTGTCATTGTAAGCTGACCTTCTTCTTACTCTTCTCTAGGATTCTAATACTATTAGCAGATATTATGTTGTTTGGCATTACCTGTTTCTGTCAGGACCTGCAGATTCTGATAATGGCAATAATCCATCTTTGGTGACTTATAGAAAATATGTCAGCCATGGCATGAGTAAATGCCTCCTTCAGAGCTCACTCACTTGGAGAACTTACCTGACATAATCCTGAGATGCACAAAAAGATATCTCTTTACTTGGTGCACATATAAGAATTTTTGAGTAACACAGGTTTGAAAGTGTTGTTCAGTTTCGCATCACCATGTATGTACATGTATTTTACACAGGCACATGTACGTATGTGTGGTAAATGATCAGGGCTTATATGAAGCAAGTGTCACGTTATCATGCCTTCTAATTGGCTGGTGCCTACACCCTGTCAGTTGGCAGATATTTTTAAGATCACTTTACAAATAGCTGATCTTTATGATATGTCTAATCTGTGCAAGGTTTTATCTTTGGCATGTTTTAACTTATGATTAATCGTAACAATCCGACGGTTCCCATTTCATGAATTAGGAGACGAACTCACAGAGAAATGAAATGGTTGACTCGGTGTCATGCAGATATGGAGCTGTGAAGCTGAGATGCAAACTGGCATAGTCTGATTGCAGTGCTCTGTCTGATGCTCCTCAGCACCTTGCCGTGTGGCCACTTCATGGCCCCAGCTCACCCACTCCCCCAACACACACACACATTCACCTCTGTTTAAAATGTGCCTTTGCTTGGTTTCCCTAGTAACCTCGTGTTTGTGTTTTGTGGAGAGGTGTCGAAACTGTTATATTTCTGAAATTCGTTTTATAAAGTCTTCTAAGAGATTTCTATTGTTAAGGTGCAAAAAATAGCATATCATATTATAGGACATTGAATCCATTAGAGTATATTGATGATAATGTGTGAATTATAATAAGTGATACTGCTATGTTCTGATATTTTCAATGCTTAAATTATTTCCAGTAGAAAAAAAAAAAACCCATGCTCATTCTTTATTTTTATCGTCATCTAAGAACCTCCTTCATAGCTGCCAGTTTGTTAAAATGGTTATCAAAAATATTTGTCCTTACTATCAAAGAATATTAGCATAGGTATAAAAAGCATGCAATAAATACTTCCATTTCAAGTATCTGAGGAAAGAATAGTTATAAAATAGACTTTGGTTTCTAATCTATTATATCAGAGTAGATTGCTAGTCTCTTTCAAAATGTTATTTCACATATCATAGTTAAATATTCTGTAAAACATTCAATCATCTGGATTACAGTAAATTCATTACATTAGATTCATTGATTACATTTTATTTTGAGCCCATGTTCAGTAATGATATACTTTAAGTCAATTTAATTTTCCTTTTGTTCATTTAGATTTATGAATTAGAGTACTGAAAAATAATCTTTGGTGCCCTTTAGACTTTTATAAATAATTGTTTTTCCATGGGACATTGTAAAATACCATTCTGTAGCCATAGAAGATGCTAATTAGGCAGCCTAATTTTTTTTTTATCAACAGTGAGCAATAAAAGGAGAAATTGAAATACAGCATATAAAAGATTTTAGATAAAATTCTTTTGTTGAATGGGATAGTTTCACCATCAATGGCCACTTAAGATAAATGTGCAAAACCTCAAATGGCCATGGGCTCAGAGAATTACTTCAGTTGTTTCAACATTATCTCACTGTTATAGACAGATATTTGAGTTAAATTTCCCTACATTCACAAATTTTTACTGGCATTTTCTTCACCCTCCTTGCCTTTAGTGAAACCATTCATTCTTTTTTTTTTTTAAATAATTTTTTTACCTTTAAATTATAGTTGACATATAATATTACATTAGTTTCAGGTGTACAACGTAGTGATTAGAAGTTCATATAACTTACAAAGTGATCACCCCAGTAAATCTAGTATCCATCGGACACCATACAGTTATTACAGTCTTATCGATTATATTCCCTATGCTGCACTTTACATCCTCATGCCTACTTTGTAACCACCAATTTACACTCTTAATCTCTTCCCCTTTTTCATGCCTACAAGATTCTGTCCTCTGTTAAAACCCACATCAAATTGTGTCAGTGAAGACTTTTTCAAAGACTTTTTCCTCTAGCATCCCCTATATGTATCCGTAGCGGTCTCTAGATATTTATCTTCTCACGGTAAAGCATTAAAATTTTCTTACGCAGTTCTCTCAGGGTAGTACCTAAGAGACAATGGTTGTTAAATAAATTTTTTGAATAGAATTATCATATATAGTTAATTTTAGCAAACTTTGATCTATATGGTGAAAAAGATATAGACTTAAAGGATGTTTATAAGTTATACAACATAAATAATATTAAGCAAGTAGTACAAATTAAGATACTACCTAGAAGATGGTACATTTTTTTCTTTAAGTATGTTCTGGGGGTACTTTTTGTTAGTTTAGAATCTTCAATCAGTTCGTAAACAGTTAATTTGTCTTTTTCTCTATGTACTAATTGAATATGAAAAAGAAAAAAAATATTCCCCACTGTAATTTTAAGCCCTGCTAATGACGTCGCACTCTCCAGAGAACAGATTTTAAGAAACGAAAGCTCTAATCCAAGATCTTCAATAAGTGAGCTGTGTGACTTCAGGTATATCCTTTCATCTCGCTATGTTTCAAGATTTTTATCTGTAAAATGAAGGGATTGAACCAGATTCTTTCCGAAGTCCCTCCAGTCCAAAGCAAAGTCTGAAGTCATAAGACAGCCTCACACTGGAGCAGGTGGCTCTGTGTTGTTCTTATAACTTCTGATATATGTTAAGAACAACCGAGTGTTAATCATCCTCTCAATGGAGGAAAATGTTTTTTTGGCACAGGGATTTCTGGAGCCATGAATAGCTATTAAAGTATAACACATAATCACTCAAAGATATACGATCCCTATAATACAGCTCAATTTACCACATTGCCAGGGATACTCTTAATTACAAACAATGTCTAGGGTCAACCTATTTGTTCATCACATTCAATCAGTTGCAGACACAGCCCAGAGTCTTTGCATATTTATATCTGACATACCTGGATATAGTTAATATCTAAATATGGGAAATTTAAAAATTAAGTCAACATAGAAACACTTAATGCTACAGAAAAATTTTCTTTCTTAGTTATAGTTTCCCCCCAAAATCAAATTTAAATAAACCTTCTAATGTCATATAACCTCTTTGTATTTTAAAATTTCTTAAAACTTAAACTCATTTGAAAAGCACATATCTGCCAAGATCCAAAATAGTGTTCTGCCACTTTCTAACTTCAAAATTTGATATACACTTCCAAAATCTCATCAGCATACTGAGTCCTATCTATTTATCTATGTATCTATCATCTATTTATTTACTACCAGTCAAGACATGATTCTGGAAATAACTTTCCATATGAGGGAAGTGGTGATTGCCCCATATGCCTTTGAAATCTGTTTCATTTAAAGAAATGAAGTTTGAGCCTCATCAATTTTAAACTCAAAGGAAGCACTTGATATACCATGGTGAAAAAAAGTTATAGTCTCTCATTATTAATTTACAGATCAGCTGTTCAAGCAAAATTGTTTCTGAATTTATAGCAAACTAAAAGGAACAGAAAAAAATTATTTTTCCTCGTGGTTTCCATAAACAGCTTTAAAAGGTTACAAGGTAATAAATGTACTATACATGCTTTTCCAGAGAGATAAGTGAAGCAAGTCAGACCATTAATACTCTATAATGTGTTTCAGGAGTCCATAGTCCTTTCCAAGGCAACACTGTGGCTTCTTTCATACTCTTTAAAAAACAAAAAACAACACAACAAAACAAAACGAAAAAACAAATGTGTTGCATTATGGCATATTTTATTTCAGAAAAAAAAAAAACCCTAGGGCACTTTGAAATAGCATTTAGGCGTCATATGAAGGCAATGCTCATATCACATTTTTCTTCGTCATAGTCAGCTAGAGGCTTCAAGGGCAAGCAACTGTAGGCAGCCGCCGTGCCTGCTCTTGATGCTCAGATTCCATCAGCTAGTTCCTCGGCCCTTTGGTACCCCCACACTGTAGCTTTAGCCCCCCTGGGATTCTGAGCTTCACTGTCTCTGGGGCACATTCCAAACCTTTCTGGTTTCTGAAATAGCCTAAGCAATCTTAAATAAGAAAATTGGTTTCTGGACTTCCTAATAAGTCCACATTAGCTCTAACGAAGGAAAACTCAGTATTTCTTGTTCAGAAATCTCATGAAATCCCATTAGAACAGCAATAATAGTAATAGATGTTCTTTATAATTTTGCTGCCAGGTAGTCTACTGTGAATTTAATGTATAACATTTACAGTGTTCTCAATAATCCTTCAAACAAGGAATTCATAGACATGAATAGAGAATGAAATATAAAAATTACATAATGCCTACCAGAGAAGAGCCTGCTGAGGCTGAGCAGAATCTTACTAAGCAGTGCTCGAATTAAAGAACAGAATTCAGGATTAGGTCTCTAATTCCAAGCCGAGTGTTTTAGGTAGAGGTAACTGTGAATGAAAAGTTACTGAATAGAAATCTTCTGGCATGTTTGAGGAGCAGATTTAGCAGCAGGAGATGCCGTTTGAAAAGGAGGCGCAGTCGCCTGTCATTGTGAGTGTGACAGAAGCCATGAAATGTTTTGATATGAGATGGGATTGAATCTGATCTGCCTTGGGAAGGTGTCTCTGGGGTGGCTGTGGATATTACATTCTAAGAGGACCAAGGTGGAGAACAGTCAGGAAGCTCATGTCAAGTCCAAGTCTCAGACGGTGATTCGTCAAGGACAAGGTACTAAGAACTAATCGTATTCGGCGTCTTACTTTCTTCCCTTTAGGAGTATTTTCTTTTTTGTTTTCTGGTGTTTCCCTCCTTTTCCCACTGCATTTCTTTTTTAACTTCCAGATTTAAAGAACGCTACACAAAAATTCTTGATATAGTTAGAAAAACGATGTTTCACGTATGTAGGCAAATATATATGATGTAGATAGAACAGAGGAGGCTGAGTAAAGAGTAAAGAGGCCATACGGTGTGAACGAATATGGCCAGTGCTAGAACGAGAACGTGTCTTCAATGCCATTGGCAACAAGCAGCAGCCGAGGTTCTTGGGTCCCCTCTTCTTTTGAGGGATTATGGGTGCATGTTATCCGATGCTCTCCCCGAAGTAGATTGAAATGGGTTCAGAAGAGTGTTTGAAAGAAGTTGGGGAAGTTATCACAGAATGAATGCATGAGCTGATGAGTGTCTCTTCTGTGTATACCTCTGCAATAGAGACTATAAGTACTGCAGATCTGCGAGCCCAAGGCTTGCCTCTCAAGGGGCCTAGAAAGAGAATGAAATAAATATCTCCGCTTTACACATTGCACTAGTGTAATACAAGGCAGCTTGTACTTGCTGTTACAGACCATGTGCTTAGTTTGTTCTCTATGTTTGAAATGTATTTTTTCCCCCCTTCTTTATCTGATCGCCATTTCCCCACATTGCCTTTAGTTCCTCCAGGTAGGCTTTTACGCTCTCCACCAGTCTGGGGAAATTGTTCCTTTTCTAATGGAATTTCATGCCTAACACTCACTACATTGTATCATAGTAACTCGTGTGTTCTTGAGTGTCATTTTAAAATGTTTATCCTAGACTACAAACTCCTCAAGAAAGGGACCATTCCACATTCAGTGATATATTTCTAGTTCCTGGCCCCTTTCTGAATAGGACACCATGAGAAGAAGAAATGAAAAAGTTGGGAAAGGGTGAAAGGTATTAGAGAAATTAGTAACTCTATAATCATAGCTGGGGTATAGCGGGGCGTTATTGAAAAATAGTATGAAATAAGGCGCAAAAATTATTTTATGGAAGGCTTGATTACATCATAGAGAAGTTCATTCAAATTGAATCACCACTAAGTATGGTTAGTTTTTGAGCAAAATTCACTAGTGTTACAACAAACAGACCAGTTAAATACATCTTTAATAGATGTTCTGCTTTAGAATTAACTACTGAAATTTAAAATAATATTCTTATGTTTGTTAAATAAATAATGTAAAAAGAGATGCTGTCCAATGCACAGACTTTAGTATAATATACTGAATATTAAAAGTAAGTTTAATTACTTTTTGGAAGTAGATCTGGAAAATAGGCAATTTATGGTTTCCTGAAGATCATCTTTAAAACTCACAGAAATTAATTCAGAAGAAAAGTGGAAGTGAATCCCAACTTTATATGTAACTAAAGCTACGACATGGTGAGAGAATAGGTAATGATTTCAATCCTATTTAAAATAAAATGACCAAATAATAAAGGAATAAAAACTTGAGTAGAAAAAAAAATCAAAAACCAGAAAAAGCTTGTGAGAAATATGACATTTTAAACTGTTAATAGCACAAGGCAATGTAGAGAGTTAAGTGAAAAGTCACTGGTTCTGTCAATTTTCGAAATTGATGTTTATTCTAATTAGCCATGGCAACTAGACAATACACTTAATCTTTCATAGTCATCAGAAAAAAAAGGATCAACATTTAATGACCCTGCTATCAGATGAACCATTTAAAATTTTTCTCCTGGAAGAATATTAATACAATTACATATTGTATTAGATCATTAGACTTTAGAGAAAAAACATTTGTTATTCCATAGATTGATGCTGACGGATTGGCATCAAAATCTCATCAATAATAAAGATGTAAAATTAGGCTCAAAGTAAACATAGGCTCATATGCTTAAATGTGCTAAGCAATACTATTTCACCATACAGCATTTCTAAATGTCCGGGTGCTAAGTTCTCTGAATAAAGAAATGATCTGTGTAGGCCATACCATCACTCAGCCACCCATGTAGACATAAATTAAAGAATAACATCAAAACAAATTAGTGGCTGGTCCTTGGAAATGTTAGATATTTAACCACCATAATGCAACCTGTGTCTCTGAGTAGGTAAAAGATGGAAATGATTTTAAAGCCAAAATAGCTAAGTGAGTCTCAGAACAAAGTGAACAGATAAGAAAACCTGCAGAGGGGAAAAAACTGTAGTTCTTAAAGGTGTTAATCTTCCCCCACCCCCACCCAGGGAAATGATCTAAATTCTTAAAAATAACAAAATGGTGACAGATATTTGCATTATTTGTAATGTTAATATGTTGCCTGACATCTTGCAATTATTGTTAATGATAATAGCTGTACTTTCCCAAGCACCTCCAATATATCAGACTTCGCACATGTGTTTCTCTAATCTTCACTGGTTATGCATTATTAGAACATATAACAAAGAAAAGAACCAAAACTCAGATAAGGTAACATTCAGAATGTCACAAACTAGTACATAGGAGACTAGTACTCAAATCTTCTGACTTCAAAATACCTTTTCACTATACAAACAATCATCAGGAAACTGAATTGGAAGATTCTTTTCTGACATTAGAATTCATATCAACATGTAAGGGAAGAAAATAAATCTGTTCAGTAGAAAAAAATAAATTTTCAGTTAATATTCTTGCTTTTGTTGCTTCCCAACCTGTAACACTTTTGCCTTCCATTTTCAATGAGTTTAATCAATGAACCTTAGACATATTAGGTAATTATCTAGGTTGTCTTCATATATATAAGAGGTAAAAAGACTTAAAACATCTGACTGATATTCCCAAGATAAATAAATGATCCCTTTGAACTAAATATTGAAATTATACCAATGATTCTGGAAGCATACCCCTTAGATTATGGTAGACTCAGAAAATCCTAAATACACATATTTGATATTATCAGTGTAATCTTGAGTTAGACCTAGTCAGCATTTTTTACCCTTTTTTGCTGTTACTTAGTGTTAGTTCAACCATTAATTAAAATTTTGATTTTGATTATTTAATTGAGGTATAATTGACATATAACATTATATTCATTTCAGGTGTACAACATAATGATGTTATTTGTATATATTGCAAATGATCACCACAAAAACTCTAGTTAACATCCATTCCCGTACAGCTATAAATATTTGACTTGGGATGAGAACTTTTAAGATCTACTCTCTACTAATGTGAAATACTGCTTTTATTATATTTTTAATTTTCACTTATAAAATAAGTCTGCTTCTGGAACCTTTATTCTATTCCACCACTACTCCAATATCTCTCAATATCAGTGCCATTGGGTAGTCCCCTCCCACGCTGACCCTAGGCTTGGCCATTTGACTTTTTTTATGTAAGACAGAAGCAAACATGAGACAAGAAGAGATTTGACTATGTAGAGCTTCCCGTTTTAGAATTCTGCAGTCACCTCATGAGCAGGTTCCTGTAGCATCCCTGAGAACAGAAAACCACACTAAATGAGAGGGGCCCATCCATCCCAGGCTTTCTTGCTGAGGTCAGCCACCAACCGACACCCATTGGCTGACTAAAGCCTCATGAATATACTCATTATTGAGGAAGCAATAAAGTAAAATATGGTGAATCATAAATATAGCTTCCTATGAATAACTATAAAGCAATAAAGTAAATATACACAGAGCAACACGGCTATATCTTTAAAATGCAGTGTTGAAAGAAAATGGTAAGATACAGTATGAGCTATATACTATATTGTCATTTATATAAGTGAAAAATATGAACAAAACAAGACAAACCCTCCCTTTTCCCTTACTCTTACATACCCAAGAACAGCATATAGAAAATAACATTTATTAAATACCAAATCCAGATACATTTCTAAACATGTGTTATAAACCCTTATCCTGTTAAGCAATAGTTATGCAGCTTTCACCTGTCTGGAAGAAAAAGTAAATAATAATAATAAATAATAATAAAATAATATATAATAATAATAAAACAAATAGTATCAATCACGTGCATAACTTAACTACATGATTTCTATCTTAGTTCCACTAAATTTAACAAAATCCCATGGACTGGGTGGATTAAACACCAAGACCTTTATTTCTCACAGTTATAGGGGCTAGGAAAACCAGTGATCAAGATGTTAGCATTCTCGGATGCTGGTAAGGACCAGAAACTAGTTTGCAGATAGTTGTCTTCTTGTTTGTCCATCCTTAATCTATGCAGACAGAGACTCATTCTCTCTCATGTCTTCTATATTCACTTCTGTACTCAAAATTATTTCTCATTCTTCTAATTACTTAGCTCACTTATCTACATCATTGCTGATTCATTTATCAACTCCTATGTAAAGCACATCCTAGTTAGAAAACTAAGATCAGGGAGGCTGCTATTTTCAAATTTTCATCTTGTTTTTCCAAAACCAAATTAAGAAGAGCAAATAACCTTTTAAAATGCTATCATAGGGCAAAGTTCCCCCCTGCCCACAAGCTCTTAAGCTATTCAAAAAAAAAAAGAGAGAGAGAGAGAAAATTTGGTATTTATGATATGGTCTGTTGTATATAGTTTGCCCTCGACTTACAATGAGGTTATGTCCCAATAAACCCATAGTAACTTAAAAATATCATTAAGTCAAAAATATATGTAATACTTCCCCGTAGAGGGCCGGATTTTTGCCCTTGCAGCTGAGTGGCTGTCTGGAAGCTGCAGTTTGCTGCTTCTGCCGGTATCTGGAGAGGGCATCGTACCGCTGTTGCTAACCTGGGAAAGATCAAAGTACGGTTTCTGTTAACTGCCATGGCTTTTGCACCACTGTAAAGTTGAAAAGTCTTATACTGAACCAGGGTGTATGTATACGGTGTGCACAGAATTCTTAATAAATCTGTTTTCTTCTGTATGTCCCGATTATTCACTAGAAAGGACAGATCTTGGACACTATACTAATTCTGTCAAACAGACTTCAATTATGCCTTCACGTCTCAATTTTCCTTAAAGGAATCAAATTTCCTACATATCAGAACAATAGAATACCAGAGAAGGAAAACAGAATTTAGTGTAAAGAAACACATTCTAATTTTTTTTAAGAAAAAAAAAACAAACTAAAAATGAAAGCAAGGAAGAAGTAATGTGGCTAAAATCTTTAATATAGATTTTCTATAATATGCTTATAAAAGTCAGGTAGGAGGGCATCCTGTAGTGCATTTTAACTTTTTCAACCTATGTTTGAAAACAGAAAACTTCAAAGTCCTATCATTTCTCAAACACATCTAAGAATTTAGACTATTCAGAAACTGCTCTCACTCTGGTTACCAATCTTTACTAAATGCATCAGTTCTATTTCTCTGTGCTTCCCCTCTACCGAATATGAATGCGACCACTATTTACAAACAGGTGTGTTTTACTGAGCTTTTTATGTGAAGTTCAGATAACAACGAAATCCTCTGGTAGCTGGGTAGAAACAGCATTCAATCTTTTCTCACAAGGGTCAGTCCAGGATAATAGAAAACAACTAAATATAAAAGAATTCATAAACTAGTGAATGATGGCTCATGTCAGATTTATGGTTTGTGTCTATGAAAACTCTGTCAGCTGTAATACAACAGAAGAAGTCATTACAACAGCCGTTGTATGTGCGGGTTTATAAATTAATTATGAGGGGGGCATTTATAACTTTAGTTTCTTAGCTGGTCAGCATTTCTTAGCTTCCAATTGGAAAAACAAAAGACTTATCATGCAATTAGAAAAACGAGTTATTAAAATATCTGCCAACTCTTATTTATGAAACACTAGCTAGTGGATCACAAGTAAAATTTCCATTTTCTCAAGTAAAATCTCAATATAACTAATTCCCAAGGCTGTTCAAATTCTTTTGATCTGCAATTTGATTTCGAAGAATATGGTTTCTATAAGTGAGGCATCGACAGTCTTTGGGGAATGCTTCTGTTTAGGATATAGATTGCAGCAATGGTGCTTCAAAACAGGATAGAGCAGCTAGTGAATCCTACGTTTAAACACACCCACTTCCGATTTGCATCCATCGATATCCATGGAAAGACTGGTTTTAAAATCTGAGGAAGTGCAGGTGATAGGATTTGAGAAAAGAGGTGACGTAGGACCGGATGGGGAGCATACGGCAACCTTTCCAGCTTTCGGTATGGGGATTCATCCTCATTGGTTCAATATTAAAAGTCGGCAGTAAAGAAAATTGTTCAGGTGAGAATCTATGAAGACTCTGGGGACACAGAGTATTATTACCTTAAGACTCAGGAGAGGAATAATGGTTATTGTGCAAATATTACCGGGTTCTTTCAGTCCAGCTTTTGAGCTACTGACCATGGCACTGACCATGGCAAATTAGTAAAGGCCATTAATTGCAATTATACGATTCCTTCACTGGCACCTCAGGCGACAGATTTGAAAGCAGAACAACAAGGAAGACGCTGTGGGGTGACAGTGGCTGGGAAGCTGCTTTGTAAGACTCTCTGTAACCAGAGCCATTCGGGAACTCTCTGAGTGAAAGACTTGGGGATATCAGTAATGATGCAAATGCAGAAAGGGTAGCCTGGGTTGTGGGATGTGGAGGTCTTTGAGCAGTTACTGTTCGTTAGACTTCATGGCGTTTCAACCGTAGTTCTATCTAAATATCTGTTCTTTCCTCTCTCTGCCAAATAGCTTCCTTTGCAAGGCCTTGAATTACCGTGGCGCAAACTCTGACCGCAACTCTTCATGGTCTTTGATGCACAGGTCTTAACGTCAGCCACAACATTTTCTGTTACTTCTACTGAAAAATGTTGAGTAAGACAGGTACCTATTTCAAATCCCGTCATCTGCGCAGAGCTCAAGTTCATGTGGCCTAGTGATCCATGCCTTTGGTAAGAAAGAAAGCAGCCCCTGTAAAGAAGACAGAGTGAGCTGTCATTCCTCTCCATGTGAGGTATTTGGTGACCGGATAGGTGTGGACTGGGCATAGGTCCTGCTGGTGCTAGCGAGAGCAAAATTGAAAAGGTGAATCCGTATCGTGAATGCGATCTCTGTTGCATTCACGAATGGAAAAAAGTCTAGCCACATTGAGTAACACTATGTTTATTTTTAACATCATGAGAACACTAGGTATCCAGAAAAATTGATAATTTGTTTTTGTTTTCCCATTCATAGATTATAGTAATCTATTGTGCCATAGGGAATATTTTATTTAATTCATAATGGGAAAATGATGCTAGTTAAGATGTAAATCACTGACAAGTTCTACTTATTGAGAATCTACTGTTTGGCTCGTGATAAACATACATTTATTCTCATCCTTGTAGCAAGGTAGTACTTTTACCTTCTTCCTGCTGATGAAAAAATTGAAACTCATGGAAGTCAAGGACTTTACATAAGGCTACATATCTATTATATTGAAAACTGAATCATGAAACTAAATCACCCTAGGCCGAAAATGCTTACTCCATCCAAAACAAGTTCTCTGCATATAAATCATCTCAGGACCTTATCTTAAGCATGAAAACACTAATTAAACTTGAACCTTTTTATAAATTTTATAATAATAAACTAGATTGACTAAACATTCAGAAAAGGAAAATAATTTGGGAAAGAAAAAAGATTGCTCTAACTCTTGCCAAATGTGACAACAAACCCACACAATGCCATGTGCATAGGTCACACTTTCCTAGTTGCATTAATTTCCTAGTTAAAAAAAAAAAAAGATTTCAAGAGTAAGTTTTAACTCTCTCATTTCTCACAGTCTGGAACTTCTTATACACATTCTGACAAATATTAGACAACCTATGTTAAACTTAGTACTATGCAGGATTTTATTATACTAAGTAGGCATGAAAGTTGAGAGACTCATAAATATTCATCACAGACTAAAGAACAGTGGGAGATTTCTGAATATCAATCTGTACTAGGGGCAATTTTGAATTACAGACACTATTTCCTACCCAATAAATCAGCAGTGAAAACTCGAAGGCGTTCTCCTGCATCTTCTGTATCACTAGACTGCTAGTTCTAGAGGCACTTACAGCGCAGATGCCAAAATAGATGTAATTGTATCACCTCACATGGAGCTTTTGCATTTTTAACCTAGTTTTTAAAATTTTAATTACCTCCAAAAGAAGCTGGATTGTGTATCACAGGAAACTTGAGAGTATTCCTTAGTATCAGAGTTTAAACAGTTGAAGAATAGTTAGAGCTTGTCTCTTTCTTTTTCATTAGCATTCAAAAGCCATTGCCCAAAGGGACAAGAAGACTCAAGGTTAAGGGGAAAACTGAAATATCAAAACTTGATTGGCTTGTTGCTTTTATTAAATGTGCATATTATTGCTTTTGCCACTGAGCATGTACACAATGTGAAACAGAAAAAGACTATATTCTCAATTGTAATTCGTAATTTCATAAATAACATCAGACACAATCACACATCTGTACACTTACACATCCTTAATGATTGTCCAGTAATGGAAAAAACATCAATTTATAATAGTCAGAGTTCGTTATTTATTAAGATAAGTATAAGAGTGGATAATAAAATTTACAATTTTATATTTTTGATGCTGTCATACAAAAATGGGACTTAGTTTTCAGTTTGATTTTTTTTTAAAAAAAATCTTTACTAGCCTTCAAAACCTGTGGCAGGCATTAATACTTTAATGGGAACATTTAGAAGTGATTATTAAGATGAACGTTTCTTCATACCATTGAAATCAGGACAAAATTTCATCCTGGATAGGTATGGTATAAGCTGTATTTACTAAAAAGACACAAACAGTAAATTAAGAGCACAGGAAAAGAGGAAGTTCCAGGATATAAGCCAGATATGGTAAGTATCATTCCAAATTACACTAGAAATATTATTTTCAAAATGACTACTCCATTTAAGTAAAAATAGAAAAAGTAGCAGTTACTAAGTAATAGTATACCATAATGCCATAATTAAGCATTAGTCACTAATGGTTTTTAGTTTTTTATCACCCAAAACTTCTAGACTCATTGAAAGCAGAGAAATTAATGATGATCTCCAATATATTCCCAGTGCTTTGTGTTTAGTAGTCATTTAATAAATCATTAAGAAATCTTTTTAAAGGAGTCTGTATATATTGTAAATTTTTTTTAGCATAAAAGAATTGGTACCCCCCAATGACAACAGTTTCTTCATAAATGTTCAGATACAGCTCAACTTATAATATGGTTTCCCAACTGTATGTAATATAATAATGCAGAAGCAGTTACAATTTTACATCTATTTTAGCAAAATATTTGTTCTTACATACTCTCTACTTTACAAAATTACGACATAAGACCGATTTTTGAGAACATTCACCTTTTTTCTATGACATTAAAGGGACACATTTACCTATATTTTTGATTTTGTGAATGCCTATATTTGAAATTTTAAGGAGCTATTACCCTGAATTCACCATATTTCTGTATTATGCATGCAAGTGGTCATTTTCGTTACATGGAATCAACATACAGAAAATGAACTGCACAGGTGAGAATAACATAATTGGCTGTCTTTGGAGGTTGTGTTTATTTTGTTTTGCTTTGTCTTAATACAACAAAGCCATCCTTTTTTTTTTCATTTATGAGCACTGCCAACATAACAATATTTATGATCTTTATTTTTATGGAGCTTTTTGAAATATTAGGAGGTGCTTTAATCATTATTATTAACAGAAGTCAAAAATGAACGTTCTTCATATTTCTATTGAACAATATCCATTTCGGGTATAATTTTGTATCTAAATTTTGGTTTCTACCTCATTTTATCTTATTTAACCTACTTATTTTTGCTAGAAGCCACTGATGATATAGGTCAGCATTACAAAATATATTTATCCTTGTTACAGAGACCTCTGGTCATTTGCAGCTAATATTCAGAAAAACAGTGAAGTAACTAAAGAGGTCACTAAAACATGTTGAAAAATATTTATTTTTAAATTGACTTTAATAGAAAAATACCATAATTCTCCAAAGCTCATCGTTGTTCAGTATAAGGCAACCAATATAGTGTAGGTATATCATTAAAAACAATTAACAAAAAAAATGTAAATTATATTTAAAACGTATAATAAAATAAATGTTAAATATAGAAGTAGCTAATCAAGGTGATCCTAAAAATGTAATATACACAAGGCTAATAGTCCTAGGCCATAAATAAATAAGTAAGTAAATAAATAAATAAATAATCGATCTGCATTTATGAAGGTATTCCTGTAAGGCAAATTAAAATGAGAAAGAAATGGCTAATCACTAAAATAGTTTCGTGTAGATTTATTTGATGATCATAAGACAATATAGGAAGTAAATGAAGTGAGTGAAATAGATATATATTCAAGTCTTTCCTTCTTGCTGACTTCCACAGCAGTTAATCAAGCTTGTTCAATGTCAGAAGGCTTAGAAACATACAAAATAATGTTTCCTTTTCTACCCTCTATGGTAAAAGTAAAATCAGGTGTTCCAATTAACTAGATATATTACTTTTAATTATTTTGCTTTCTACAGCATGATTTATAATTGTTTGGCTACAATGAAAGGTTGACCTACAGAAAGGAAGAGACCGGCACGATTTAAAGTAATTCCAACCTGATCGTGACACAAATTACTGCATAGCCTGACCGATAACACCTGGACTTGAGATGGCCCTTTTTACCTGTCCACGGTACATTTTTTTATGATAACCCCATCTACAGTTTCCTGTCTCACTTCATTTCTTATCTTTTCAGGTTTGGATTTATTCTTCATAAAGATGAAGCTGCGTTACAAAAAATTGATCTCGAGACCATGTCATACATCAAGACAATTAACTTGAAAGACTATAAGTGTATTCCTCAATCGTTGGCATATACCCACTTGGGGGATACTACTTCATTGGCTGCAAACCCGACAGCACTGGAGCGATTCCCCCACAGCTCGTGGTGGACAGTGTCACGGACTCAGTCATTGGATTCAACAGTGACGTGACAGGCACTCCATTTGTCTCTCCCGATGGGCACTATCTCGTCAGCATTAATGACGTGAAAGGTCTCGTGAGGGTCCAGTACATTAGCATCAGAGGAGAAATACAGGAGGCTTTCGATATCCACACGAATCTGCACTTATCCGATCTGGCTTTTCAGCCCTCCTTTACCGAAGCCCACCAATACAACGTCTACGGTAGCTCCGGCACACAGACTGATGTGCTCTTTGTGGAGCTCTCTTCCGGGAAGGTGAAGATGCTGAAGAGCCTGAAGGAACCTCTCAAGGCAGAGGAATGGCCTTGGAGCAGGAAGAACAGGCACATCCAGGACAGTGGCTTGTTTGGGCAATATCTGATGACACCTTCCAAGGACTCTCTGTTTATACTAGATGGACGACTCAACAAGTTAAACTGTGAGATCACTGAAGTTGAGAAAGGAAATACAGTCGTTTGGGTTGGTGATGCCTGAGAGCCCTATCAGATAATTCTTGAAGGAAGAGTTGTCCAGTACACTGCACTTAATTCGTTGTTTAAATTTACACCGTTAACTTTAAAGTTGATATCCTAGTGAAATATAAGTTACTTGGTTTGCCCAAGAAAATAGGTTTTTTTTTTTTCAGCAAAGAAACACATGATTAGTAATATTGATTGATTGAAAATTTCATGAGAAACGACATTAATCACAAGAATCAAATCTATATTTAAATCAAATCTATAATTAAGACAACAAAATAAGAATTCGAGTACTTAAAAATAACTCAATGACAGAGAATTTCAGATGACTTTCAGGACCATTTTATTTTAAAGGTAGTTTATATTTTTTCTCTGTCTTTTTTTGGTATGCTTAAACCAGAAATAAAAGGTATTGTGGAACCTTAAAATTCTTATTTCAAAATATTCTGTCCCATCCACTGTTTATAATCTTTTGTGCCTTGAAGGGAATGTCACAAGAAGAAAAGGAAGGCTAAAAGCTGCGTACAACACACTCTCGTGACAATAAATCTCTTGTCATGAAAAGAGAAAAGTTTAACATCTCTTGCACTAAATCCTGCCTTCGCTCATTTGTTTAACCCTCAGTGAAATAGCCTTTGAAGGCATAAATTGGCCTTAGGTTGTATACAGGTGACAAACTCTATTTGACACTTACTGTATAATCTGCAGCATGCTATGGAAAAAGGGGAGGAAGGGAGGAAAAATAATTACAGTGAAAATGTTTGCAATCTATTCTCTACTCATTTTGCTTTCAATCATTAAGAGTACATGATATTTTTAATGCAAGTTTGTGTGGGATGTCAACTGCTTACAAATGTTTATTATTAGCGGAATTGGTTATTTTCTTTTCATGTGGTCTAGTGTTGCATCAGCAGGAACTCCCATTTCTAAAAAAGGAACATTATTTGTGTCTGCTTAGAGTAAATGACATATAGGGAAATTAACACCAGGAAGAAAAAAAAAAAACTGGCTAGAGAACTGAGGAGTATTAGTGTTTTAGGAGAATTAGCTATAGAAATTGGGAATTAGGGGATAGCTCCACAGTGGTGAGTAAAGATACAGTTCAGCATTGCCTTTGCTATTTAAGTATAACCCATCAAAAAACTTCATTTCTTAATAACTCTCTTAAATGACTTTCTGTTCAATCCCTGCATAATCCTTAAATGGCCCACTCACTAACTGTGTGCTGTAGTTCAAAACCTAACTAATCTTCTTATTTGAGACACCGCATACAAGTAAAAATTTTTACTTTTTTTTCTTTCTTTTTTTTTTTTAGGGGCAAAGAAAAGGCCAGTGGAAGTAGATTAAAACTAGAGAATTAGTTTATTGAAATAAGCAGATAATTATCAGGCTTAAAGTAATAGCTTACATGTTTTGAGAATCTTTTTAGTTATTTTTATTTTATTGCTGCTAAAAATGCTAATGGGTTGTTGAAATGACCTCCATTTACTGAAGGTAATCCAATAAGGTCTTTTTTAAATACGAATTTTACTCAAGTTTAAATTGTGTAAAACTACTTAGAAACCCAAAATTTTATAGCGTGTAATATCTTATGTGTATATAGCATCTTGAATCGTTTGACAGAGTAGCTTTCCCCTTAGCTTAAGGAAACATTACGGGAGGTAGATTTAACAACAACAACAACAAAAACTCACAAAAATCAGCTTATGTTTCTACTTATCTGCTTTCCTTTTTAGCAATTTTCTCCCTTGTGAACATGAACCATATAAAGTGTCTGTGACCTACTGATTTAATGTAAGTCTGTCTCATACATCCTTCTTTGGTAGCTTACACCATGTGGATGCTCTGTCTGTAGACATTGCTTGATAAAAGAATAAACCTCTTACATTTTAACCGTTGAGAGTTCAATGTTTTAATGTGCATACCAGTGTGTGTGTGTGTGTGTGTGTGTGTGTTTTCCTCTCATTGCTTCAAACGGAGTCTGGTGCTCTGCATTATTTTCAAAGTGATGATGGGATGGAGTGAAGGGCAAATGAAGTGAGATCAATCAAGAAAAAAACTATTTAGTTTGTCTTTTTACAAACAATTTGAATTTGCTATAGTCCTTCATATTCAATGTTTAAAGAGAGGATTTTATCCTTTTTAAGGTGTTCATTTCATTAGAATTCCTTCCTGTGTAGTAAAGAAATGAGTATCAGAATGGAATATCAAAAGTAAACTCAAAGGAACATTCTTGTCTTTCCACATTGTTGTACTATTAACCGAACAAATACCTAGCCAATCTTTTTCATAACAGTGTAATAATTAGAATAATGCCACTTGTGATTCTTTGAAAAAAGCAGGTACAATATTATAATGATCTCTGAGGTAGATATCATTTCTTCAATGATAGGGAGGAAGGTAGAGTGAAAGCTAACATACAGGGCATGATTTTATGCGCATCCTGATAAAAGTGTATTGCTAATAACAATCTCATCAATAATGTGTAAAAACTGAGAAAAGCTAGAATAAAGTGATGAGATAACTGCCCTATAAAGAAGCTCTAACATCAGAGGGTAGATTTTTAACAGGCAGGAGAAGAACGTGAAGTCATAGCCAAAAGAAACAAAGGAAAGTGATTTTTTTTCTCTCAAATTATGGTGATGGTTTTGTGATAGCAATGAAGGAACATGAAATGAGAAAAACATGAGACCAAGGATAGGAATTGGATGTGGGATAGTCTTTGAGTAACACTGACAGGAACAAGTAAATATTTATGTAAAGAGGGTGGTACAGATAAGGCGAGGAAAGTAGGTTATGTTCAGATTTTGAAGGGAGGGAGGTGAAGAATGAAACCAATTTAAAGAGTTTGGACTTAATCCAGAATATGGGGATGCAACAATAATTTTTGAAGAGGGCAACAGCAGTGAAAATGGCACTTCTAACCATGTATTATTTTTCAACACAATGAAGATTCGACGCAAGATAAGTGAAATGACGGGATGAGTATCAGTTGGGAGGTTACCGCAACAATTTAAGTTTGTGGCCTTTAATATAAGACAATTACATTGAAAGTATATGTGATAAAACTGGGCATGTCAAGGAACCATACTTGAAATAGCAACTGAGTAAACATGGATCATGAACAGAGACACGATGGGGCTCAGACATGACATCATTAATAGAAATAAGGAAATCATGAAGGAGAAAAGACGAAGGTGAAAGAAAGAGGATTTAAGTAAAAGACAAATGAAATGAAAATATTGGGCAATAGAAAATATTTCCTGGGAAGCGTCATCACATATAGCAAACTGACACAATTTTCAGGAGTCAATCTACCTTCTGCTTAATCTATATAAAGTTGAGGCACTTTTTAAAAAATGCAATTTTGAACTTTACTGCCTTTCAGATCCCACTCAAAAGTTCTCTGTGGGGTTTTCTTTTAAAAAATAAGTGAGCTTGACTGAATTTTACATTCACTACAATTTTATAGGATGAAATGGTATGTTTAATTATATCTCATAACTTAATCATATGTAAATTTTTAAAGTGAGAAAAATTGTAAGAACAATATTATCATCATGGAAATCAATACAACTTTAAAGTAAGATGACAATGTACGACCATATATTACAATCACAAGAACTTATAAGGGGTCACTTCTAATGTCGCTATTTACCATTTAGCTGTTCCTGTATGGACGGGTAACGAGAACAAAAGCAGCCCCTTATCTCACGTCTGTTTTCACTCTTTTTCCAAACACATTCTAATATCCTCTACCTCTCTGCAAAATTCATACACAGAAATATGTCCTGATAGTCATGTTATAGAAATATTCAAGTAGTCTTAAGTCACGGTAACTTTTCTCATCTTCCTAGAAAACTACATCTTAATCAGAGCTTATTAGCATAGTTGTATTTGTTTGTCTGCATTTAATACATTACACAGTCCTATTAGTAAATGAAAAAGAACTTAGTTTTTCATTAATACGTTTTGTCCCAACAGTATTTAATGGGTACCTCACAGCTATTTTGCGTAATTTACAGCTACAGTTGGTGAATTAGGAAAGTTTTAACCTTCATTCTTTTATATTAGAGTTCAGTAATGATAACATTCTCAATATGCTATCCACTTTTGCCGATATTCATTTTCATAATTTCATTGATATCTCACACGCTATAGGACAACAGTTACTTTTTATCAACTGAATAATCCCATCCAGCACATATACATTATGGAACCAAATGAGAGCAGGAGTTTTTGTTTTATTTATATCACATCTAGACAAGGGCTTGGTAGATAGTAAGCGCATATTAGTCAGTTAACAAACATGTGAGCTGATTGAAGTGCTATTTCAATAGGACTTAAATATGTTTTGGTCTCTATAGAACATGTTTAAATAAGGATTCTCAAATCATTATGGCAAAAATGTATGCCTTGAATGTTATTAAACTTTGATAATTAAAAGTAGCATCATTCAAGCAGGTGTTTTCTATTAAATATTCTCCAATTCTCTAAAGTATTAGCACTAATAGACATATAATAAACATTTGGATAGATAATGTCTTTTTAAACTTTGCCACATCAAATTAAATGTAATCGCTTATGTAAATATAATGTTTGTTATGTTAAAGATTAATCCTTTTCATGTTATTAAACTCTAAATTAATATATATCATCTTTTAGTTATTGTAGAGGCAGATTTTCCTTTATCTATTAGCCTGCAAATAAGAGGCATGCTTACATGAAATAAAGAATGTTATGCCTATAGTATCCTACAGAAATATCAGTATATGTTGAGATGAAATTTTGTATTTCGGATTTGAGATTAATTTATCAAATCAAAAGTATACCATTAGTCTTTGAAAGTAACTACATTTTTTAAACTTCTACTAATCGTTTAATGGATTTATGTTTCCCCAATATCCAACATGTTATAACTTTCCTTTGATTTTTTCTTACTCATGTATTGTGCGTAAAACTTTCACTATATTATACAGCTATATTTAATTTCTCTTTCCATTATTAGCTCATTTTTATTGTTTGCTAATATAATTAGTTATGGATAAATAAATAAATGTACTTATTATCTTTGAAATGCTGAGGTATATTATTTAGAAATTGTATTTCTGAATTCTCAGAAAATGTCTAGACAATTTTTTCTCTTTAAAAGAGTTTCCATTTTTATTTTATGTATTTTAAAAAATAATTCATTTTCCAATTACGGTAGGTACACAATATTAGTTTTAGGTGTACAACATAGTGATTTGACATTTACATATCTTACAAAGCGATCACTCTGCAAAACCTAGTACCCATCTGAGTCATACATAGTAATTATAATATTAGTGACTGTACTACTATGCTGTGCCCTACGTCCGCATGACTATTTTGTAACTACCCGTTTGTGTTTCTGAATCTTTCCCTTTTTTATCCACCTCTACAACCACCATCCCATCGAACCACCATCGAAATGTTCTCTGTATCCACGAGTTTCCTTCTGTTCCCTTTGTTTCTCTTTTGATTCCACATCTAAGTGAAATCATGTGGTGTTTGCCTTCTCTGACTTCATCAATGCAGTTTCACCCTCTAGGTCCGTGCGTGTTGGCACAGATGGCGAGATTTCATTCTTTTTTAATGGCTGAGTTATATCCATTATATATATGTATAACCTCTTCTTTGTCCATCCACCTATTGATGAACACACAGGCGGCCTCTATATCTCAGCTATTGTAAATAATGCTGCGATACACATGGATTCACATCCTCCTGCAACCTTTGGGTTCGTTTGGGTAAATACCCAGCAGTGGGATGACTGGGTCCTTCTTTGTCTCTTGTTATAGTCTCTGTTTTAAAGTCTGTTTTGTCTTATCAGTGTTGCTATCCCAACGTTTTCAGTGTCGTTTCCATTTTCACAAATATCTTTCACCCTCCCTTTACTTTAGTCTCTCTGTGTCTTTCAATCTGAAGTGAGTCTCTTGTAGGCAGCATATGCAAGGTCTTATTTTCTTATCCATTCAGCCACCCTAGCTTTTGATCGGGGCGTTTAATCCATTTACATTTAATTATTGATAGATTGGCCAGTGAGGAGCTGATGCTATAGAGCAGGGTTGGCTTTCCTAGGGCTCCGGTGCCTGTTCAGTCTGTCATTGGGTGTGTCATTCTTAGATGCAGCCCTAGGTGGCGCTCCATCCCGGATCAAAGCCAGCCAGGAGGTGTGCCAGACCTGGGGCCTCCAGAGAGGGGCTCTAATGCAGGCCAAGTTCATCTGCAGGCTGCGCCCTGCCCAGGGATACCTGGCAAAAGTCACCAAGCAATCTTCAGGTGGCGCCCACCCGTCACTGGGCTTGGAGGTGCCGTGCGTGGTAGGCCAAGCCATGAACCGAGGCCAGCTGTTGCTAGTGCCGGGCTTGAGGCTGCTCAGCAAGAGTTACAGGGCGCACTGAGGCCAGATGCTGCTGGTTTTATTTTGCAAATCTTTTCGGAAAGTCTGCAGCATGAACCAAGACAGGATATTTGTATGGAAAAGCTACTGCAAGTGGCTTGGGTGAGCCCCAATGTTGGGTGGGGCAGGGTCTCAGGAAAACACCCAGGTGGGAGGATCAGTGTTAGCCAGGCTGATGGAGACTCGGATATGGGAGCAGAGCCTAGATTCGCATGCTGGGTTGGGGAGGGTCCGCCAAAGGAACAGCGGCCTCCACCAGCACCTCCACCTGGGAAAAAGCTGCCCCTCCAGCACTTGCCCTGAAGGCAGATAATTCGGTTTCTCCCCGTATGTCCCTGGTACCTTCTGAGCGGCTGCCCCAGCGCTAAGAGCTCGGAGTGAGTACATCCATCAGTCAGTAAGTCCACGTAGGCCCCTTAAGAGGAATGTCACCCTCTATCTCACTCAGCCACAAGCTTTGCTGGTTTTCACAGCTGAAAGTTGTGGAGGGTTCTCTTCCTGGTACTGGAATCCTGCATTGGGAGCCTGGGGTGGGGCTGGGACCCCTCGCCCCTCTGGGAGGACCTTGGCAGCTGAGCGATCCTTCCCATTCTCAACCGCCACATGGGGGTGTGGGTCCAGTCCGTCCTGTGCACCCCCACCCCACCACCTTCTACCGGTCTTCTATAGTCTTGAAGTGGCCTCTTCTGTGTGTCCCCAGTTACAGGTCTTCTTCTATTCAGCTAGACTTCAGGTGACTCTCAATGATGGCTGTTGTGTAGTGCGGTTGTAATTCTGATGTGATTGTGAGAACAGACAAGCACAGCATTTACTACTCTGCCATCCCGCCCAGAAGCTCCAAGAGTTTCCGTTTGTAAATCCTCCTCAGATTCTTTTTCTAAAAAACCCATTATCACTGTATATTCATTTAACTCGTGAAAACCAAGCCAATATATGTCTAATAGTCTAAGTCTAGGAGAACGACACATAACACAGAGGGTGTAGAAGAAGTAATACGGGAGGTGCAGAAAATTCATCTGATGTGTGAGTAAAAGTCACCTGCAGACCTCAGGTAAGCAAATTTAAGGTTCAGAGTTTAATAATATTATACAAGTTTTACAATTAGCATTATCGGTAATGGGATAAAATATTAATTTGATTCATAAAAGGTCTCCCTGACACTTGGTTTGTATTGTCTGTAATCCTAGCAGTACCAGAAGAGCCTCATAAGTCCTCCTTGGTTTTGTAACATATCCATGTCAGCTTGTCACCCTGCGACAGACCTGTAGGACCTGCCCAAAGGTCTCAGAGGCCTGGCTTAACATCCCCCCCCCTAACTCTACCTACCTCTGAGAATGCAGAGGCCCAGGTTCAGTAGCTAAGAACTTGTCAAGAACAGCTGAAACCAATAGTGAAAACACAGACGACTGTCTAAACGACCTCCACGAGATTTTAAAGCTCATTAAATAACCTCTCATCATATAATCTCCATGCTAAATAACTCACCAACGAGGACCATGACCATTGACAATTCTCATAACAACGACTGGAAGAGACCATAAACAAACGAAAAGAGGTGGCACCCTGAATGCGAGAGAGAGCCGCCACCCCTTCCCTAGAAAACCCATGAATACTTCTCCGATTTACCTAAAACTCCCCTTCATTTCTACTATCCTGACTGCTAAGAAGTGGACCTGACAGCTGTGCTCATGCTTCTCCACTCTCTGGCTGTACAATAAAAGCTTGCACTGTTTACACTCACTTTTAGTCTCATATTTGGCTACGAGACACCCAGTGGGTAAATAACCCTGATTGGGGTCCTCAAAAAGGAACTTTTTCCCATTGGTAACAATACTTTGCCAGAAAAAAAAATTCTTTAAATGAAAAGTAGTTCTTTATTTACTACTGGCTGATAGCTCCACTTACAATTTACAAAGTAAACTGTAGCCCAACTGGTTTACCAGAGAGAAACAGAATGAGACAGCTAAGAAGAGCCCTCTTAGAGTCAGAAAAAACACACACAAAGATGAGCATCAAAAACTACCCCTGCAAAAGAACCCAAATTTAATTTGAGCAGACTGTGGAGCAAGGTTCCCCAGAGCTTTGTTAAAACAACATTGAATTCAGCCACCAATCAGTGCAGCATAATATCTCGGTGTGATACCAACAGACAGAGATTAGACAAAGAAATGGCAAAAAGAACCCTACAACTAATGTCAGTGCCGATGATTGTACAATGCTAAATGCCACACCCTGTGTGTGGTGGTATCAAAGGCTTCAAATTTTATGGATGGACTGACTATATTTCACTATAATAGTCCAGTTAAGTCACTAAACGAATGGACAAGCAGACAACTACAAGAAGCTCTATTGGTGGGGGGTATATGGAGTCGCTACAATATGCTATCTAAAATACATTGTTTTTTTAAAGCAACAAAAAATTGTACATATCAAGAAAAACAACAATTTGATGCATACAAAGGGAGAAATAAAACCTAAGAAACAAAAACTAGTTTTCAACGGGCCCAACAGTTGCAATGAACAGGGAAAGACTTCAAAGCAGCCATTATAAAGATGTCCAAAGAAGGGGAAACCACGCTTTCAAAAAAAAAAAGCAAAAAGAAAGTTTAATGGCAATGTTCTATCAAAGAGAGATTATTAATGGAAAAAAAGTAATGAAAGAAAATGGAAAATCTGGAGTCGAAAAGTATAGTAACTGAAAAGAAAAGTAAACTTGTGGAGTTCAAGGGTAGTTCTGAATTGACAGATGGTAAAATCACATTTAATAAGGATTATACAATACAGACTGACACAAAAGAAAATTCCCACTTTCGAGATATTAACCTACAGATCCAAGAAGATCAATAAACTCCTAAAAGTACAAATACAAAAATATCCACAAGTTGGCATGTCATCAGAAAACTGCTGGGAGCCAGTGACAAAGAAAAATCTTCAAAACAAGAGGAAAATGTGGGCTGAAATGGATGTGGTTATAACATAAGGGAGTCTTATGATAGCACAGTTAAGAATTCTGATTGATGATGGTTATACTAAACTACATAGATACAAAATGGCACAGAGCTACAGACACACAAAGTTCATGTATGAACTTAACTTAACTTAACTTAACTTAAATTAAATTAAATTAAAAATTAAATTACAGTTTCGACTACCTGAAGCTAGCAGCTACCATCTTTGACAGGACGAATCTTTAGGTTTTAGAGTGAAAACCATTAACTTTGTGGAAACAATCCTTTTAATGTAGCACATAAGATATACGGTTTCCAATTTACAGCCTTACTCTTACTCCTTCTTATCTGTATAATCCCGATTAGGTCATAATCTCTTTGGTGTTGTTTATCTAGCTTTGAAATGAAAGTATTAGAACACTTTAAGTTCCCATGTTTCTATATATCATCTCGCTTTCCACTGTTACGATTTTATTTAAAATATTTATGTCTGCCTGTATTCCCTGGTGTATCATTTCCCCTCATCTCATTCGGTTCATATAGATAACACTTTTCAACACGTATCAGACTGGAGCCCGAGGGACTGGAGAACAAGGCTCTCTCATCTTGTGCTCTGTTAGAAGTGGTGCTTTTCTAAACCAATTGCTTGAATGATGGAGGTGTAAATGTGCTCTCTCTCACTGAGCCACCATCTTCTAAGAGGCTGACAGGTAGTGGGTGGCGACGAATTGACAAGACAAGACAGGTTTGCTGTGCATAGCTCAAGTGATGGGATTATATAAAGGAAAACATTTAAAAAATCAAATTAGTGTCAATGCTATGGGTCTTTCAAACTAGAGGAGCAATTGCTTAACCTTACCTGTTTTACGGGAGATTTAACAAAGTAACAACGCTGGCATTCTTTGCTGGCAGAGATGAAGACAGGTTTTATTCGATCTGGCAGGATGTCTGCTTTACTGTGAAAGTTTCTTGGGATTTAGTTCAATTAAATTAATAAATATGTGCTGATGCGGAATCAGAGGCTGCGTATTACAGGGAACAATGTGAATGAGGTACTATCGCTGTCTATAAGAAGTTTCCAGTCGAGTGAGGAACGAAGGACCAAAGAAAACAAACAGTTTTATTTGGCAACTTTTTAACTTTGTAAATTGGTCCTTTGTATCTGTGTATTACAGAACTACTAGCTTGGGCGCTTGCTACTAAGGTGTTGTCTGAGTGTGATCTTACTGTGTTTTAGATAGCAACACAGCTTCTTCCCCAAATTGCTAAATATTTACTTGAGGAACATATGGGCATTGCCTATGTTAGCAACCGAACTTTTTCCACAGAAGAATTCTATGTCCTTAGCTACATTGATCCAGTCATCTTCAAATGCTGCTTTTTCTGTGCTGCTTTTTTTTTTCGTTCATCCATTTATAAAATATGAAGTACCAACTACCACGAGGCTCTTCTTTAGGTGTTAGTTATACACAAACAAAACAGGAAGAGACTTGTTGAAGGGGATTGCTTTTTAGTGAGGGAAGAGGCAGGAGCCAGGAGGGCAAATTTTTTTTTTTTCTCCAAACTCTTGCATTTCTTGTCCTGTGCCTGCGGCTAATCTTGGTGGCCTCAAAAGCTATCCCGGGGCCAGTTCCCATTTCTATTTTCAGTACTTTGTTATTCATCCCTTTCTGGGTGATTCTTTTATCCTTCCATTTTCATCACCGCAGTTCTCAACCACAATGGACAGGTCTCCCTAGGGGAAAGGGATATTAATCGAGAAGGGATATGCACATACCGATGTTAATTTGAGTTAAAACGTAGTTAGAGGAGGCACGGAGTTTCATAAAGCTATCCTGGGAACTTTTATCCACAGTGACCGTGCACTTTTATCAAGCTTGGCACGCTGCCCTCAGTGCAACTAAGGTCACTGAGCATCTTCTAAGTGCAAGTGTCATATCCCATTCATTAAAATCGTTACACAATAATACGACTTTCCACCCTATACTTAATTTTCATAAATGGTGGTACCAATGTACCACTGCACATAATGTGCTCATGTGACAGGTTTAAACATTTTTACATTTAAGACATTCATTTTCAAATGTTGACTGCCGAACCAAAGCCATGTGATTGTTTAAGAGACTGTTAGCCTGGGACGCACAGATTTTTGAGTTTGTGACTTTTATTCTAACTACAGCTCTGAGTTCAAAAATATACTTGTGCCGGGGTTTTGCTTTTGAACGTGGGAGGCTGCAGATGGCAAGCGAGGAGTAAGTTCACGTGCTCTGTGCCTTCCCTCACTCCGAAGCCGCACGGAGTAGTGATGAGGTACCCAGCGTACTTCAGATCTTGTATGTGCTAAAACGGATCTAGCCTTGTAGATTGAGTTTGGATGTCTCATGTGAGCATCCTGGAGATATGATATGACTCTATCTCATAGCATTATTTCCTAGAGCAAATGAGGATTTTTTTTTTAAGTTTTAAGAACTTTGCACCACTATCTCTGATGAAGAATAATGCTTCTTTATGTCATGTATTCTGACTGCACTGACTTTCATATGAGCAGTTTAGATGATTTGCTATGAAAACCATAGACAAAACCATTTAAGGCAAATTTCAGTAGAAAGACACCAGCGTGATAAGAGGAGTGAGGATGGAGAAGAAAAATATAATGCTTGATTACACTCATCATCTCCTGTGATTCAGACATTAAAATATACGTTGGAGAGTAGCATTTCCAATGAAGTATGAAAGCTTATCTCTTAGAAGTCTGGCACGTTAAATCAGTTTAGCTACAAAAAAGAAGAGAATTTTTGCATTCCTCCTGGTTACTGCTACCTGCTCTGGAGAAGACTGAGACAACAGAGTTAGCACAAATACCACAGAGGAGACTTACAGCTTCTGTGGATTATGCCATTAGTTCAAAACATCAAGACAAGCCACTCCACTGGTGGTTGCCCTCCAGTGCCGGTGGGGAACACTAGAGAAACATGTCTCATCGGAGATTCATGCCACCTGTTGAAGGCCCCAGCCTCCAACACAAGAAAACTCGGTCCGAGAAATTGGTGCCTAATCCGTGTGCCATGTGCGTGAAGGAAGGCCACTGGGAAGGGGAATGTCCTTCCCACCCCCAAAATAGAGATGATGGGTCGGCCCCACAGGGCCCTCAATTAAAAAAACTGCTGATGGCCCAAACAGATGAAGACTTACAGGGCCCAGGGGCTCTTCGTTTGGCTCCTGAAAAAAAATCCAAGTAACCTCTGAGGAGCCCTGGGTGACACTGGACATAAAGGGGGTAAAGCTGTTGACCAGACAAACATACCGATAGAAAATGTAACATGATAAAAGTATCAGAGAACTCAGAAAGCAAACAGTTTATTGAATCTATTCGTTGTAAATTGGATAGCAAGGAACAAACTCATTCATTTTTATACATCCCAGAATGTCCTCTACCTCTATTAGGGAGGGGTTTACTATATAAACTAGGAGTGACCATCTATCTGGATGAAAATATAATGAGAGTGAATGTCCCTTTTGAAAAAGGTAAAATCAGTCATGCTCCTAGCTAATAGAGGACAAAAAGATACCCCAGTAAGTAAGATAGTTGCATTATTGGGGGTAAATCCTCATGTATGGAATCAAGGGACAACAGGACAAGCCAAAGTGGCTAGCCTGATAATTGTCCGATTAAAGCCAGGACACAGCTGTCCTCACAAAGAACAATATCCCCTGCACCAAGAGGACTTAAAAGAAATAGCCCTGATAATACATGAGCTCATCGATCAGGGGCCCATAAGGCCTTGCCAATCAGCCTATAACACTCTCAACCTCCCGATAAAGAAATCTGATAGAGAATATTGGATAGTACAGGATTTAAGAGCAATAAACGAGGCCACTAGAGACATCTACTTGGTGGTCCCCAATCCTTCCACCCTACTAGCTACCCTACCACCATCCAACAGAACTTGGTACTTTGTCCTAGATCTGAATGACACCTTCTTTTGTATCGCGTTGGCCCCAGAATCCCAAGAGACCTTTGCCTTTGAATGGCAAGACCATGAAACTCAACAAAAACAGTTCTGCTGGATGGTCTTGCCCCAAGGGCTTAAAAACTCCTCTACCCTGAAGAAGCTCTGCCCAAATATTTAAGCGACGACCTACACTTGAAAGAAGGTATACTCCTTCAGCATGTAGATGACATATTGATGGTTAGCCCTTCTAAAGAATTATCAGACAGGAATACCACAACCACCCTAAACCACTTGGCTGATACAGGATACAGAGTTTCAAAGGAAAAGGTTCCGATATTCCTAGACCAAAGGCATTTACCTGGGATTTATCATAACTGAGGGACAGAGAAGCTCACCTTAGGAGAGGAAGGAGACTATCTGCAGCCTCACTTCTGCATAAGAAGGGAATCCTGAGGGCTCTTGTGGATGGCCAGATTCTGTTGTATTAAATGTTGGATTAATAGCCAAGCCTCTCTATGAAGGACTAAAAAGGAAGGATGATGAACCGTTTGAATGGAACTCAGAATGGGAAAGGGCTTCTGAGAACTTGAGGGACAACTGCTTCAAGCCCCAGCCTGCAGCTCCCAGATTTAGCGAAGCCTTTTGATCGCTATAAACATGAAAGACAGGAAATAGCACATGGGGCCTTCAACTCAGAGCTCAGACCTCCGAGCCAGATAATTGCTTATTTTTGTAAACAATCACATCAGGCGGCCCAAGGGATGACCTCTTTGCCTTAGAGTGGTTGCTGCTGTAGCTACTCTCTTAAAAGAGGCAGAAAAACTGACTTTTGAACATCCTGAACCATCTGGACCCCACACAAGGTTCAAGCCCTGTTCAACTCCACAGGAACAGAATGGTGGTTGCCTGGGAGATTAACCCAGTCCATGCTCCGAGACAACGGGGTTGTCAACATAAAAACATGCCATACTTTAAACCCGGCCATTCTACTCCAATTGAGGTGGGAAATCGGAACTATAACTGTGTAGAAACAGTAGATAACAACACACTCCAGCTAGCCAGACTGGAAAGTGAACCCTGCCCAAACGAGGAGAAAGGAGTTTTATGAAGGAAGGTAAAAGACTAGCAATTGTCACCCTAAATAAAACCATAAAACAAGAAGGCCCTACTCTCTCGTTCCTCCACTCGAAAGGCTGGGTTAATAGCCCGCACTAGGGCCCTAGAGTTGGGAAAAGGAAAGACTCTGAACATCTGTACTGACTACCTGTATGCTTTCTCCATTCTACATGCCCACGGGGCCGCCTGGAAGGAGAGAGGCATGTTAACTGCAGAAAACAAAAAGGTTAAATATAGCCCCACCATACTCAAGCTCTTGCAAGCTGTTCAGCTGCCCGAAAAGATTGCTGGCATCCACTGTAAGGGCAAGATGCTGAAATAATAAAGGGAAATAATAAGGCAGCCAGAAGAGCTGCTCGAAACCAAGTTATCTAGCAATTGCCCTTTTGACCTGGAAGGCCTAACCCACAAAATTACTCCCCGTTATATACACAGGAGGAACTTGAGTGGCTCACCAACCACAATGGGCTATATTTCTTTCATGAAACCGCAGCTCTACATGCCATCAGGGAGGCCCATCAAAGAGCTCACTATGGAAGGGAAGCCTTATACAATGGGGTCATAAACACCATGGCACCTCCAGGTGTAAGAGCTCTGATTGACCAGGTAATAGAAGTTTGCCTAAACTGCAATGCCAATGACCTCAACACTCTGCCTCTCCTGATCTCCCGAATGAGGCACAATCAAATGAAGAGAACACAGCTTGGGGAGGACTGGCCAGTGGACTTCACCATCATGACTAGAGCACCGGGCAATTTTAGGTACCTATTAGCACCAGTTGGGTAGAAGCCTTCCCACCAGGACTGAGATATCAACATAGCGATAAAGGCCCTATTGAAGAAAATAATGTCTAGGTTCTGGCTCCCAACATCTATACAGGGTAACAATGGGTCAGCATTTATCTCTCCGATTACACAAGGTGTTACCAAAAGAGTCCAATGGGTGTTACGCTGTGCTTGGAGACCTCAAGCATCAGGAAAAGTGGAAAGGACTAATTAGGCCCTTAATTACGCCAGGAAAACAAGAGAATTGGGTAAGGCTCCTTCTAGTAGCTATACGCCTAGCTCCAAAAGAAAAGTTAAAATTAAGCGCCTTCGAGTTAATGTATGAAAGGCCAATGCCTCATATCCAGAAACAGGGACCACACTCAACCCCCATGAACTAGAGCAAGTAGTTAAATCTGCCCTCCAAATAGGGAAAGCCATGAGGCCTTTTTTTTTTTTTTTTTTTTTTTTGCCTATGGATATGGGTAAGTCCGGCTCCCACAGATTTAAGCCTCCATCCCTTCCAACTGGGAGACTAAGTATATCTCGAGACATGGAAAAGTGGGAGTCCTCAGGACTAGCTACACCAAAATGGGAGGAACCCTACCTAGTAGTTTTGATGACTCATTCTGCTCTAAAGTTACAGGGGCTCATGCCATGGATACATAACACTTGGATAAGGCAAACTACTGGACCAGAATTGATGGACACTCCTCAAGACCCCAAGCCCCATAACACTCCAGTGACCGAACTGAAGCTACTGTTTCGTAGGACACCACATATGGTAAGCAATGAATCATAAGTCTGCTCTGATCCTGGGCTTTTGCCTTCTAATAGGGGCTCTTGTAATGTGTATTCCTTCCCTCACGTGTGCTCTTCTGCAAACACCTGTATCGCTTGCTTTAACTTCACTTATTCCTCCAACTAATTTTGAGCAAGTCCTCTATCAAGTTATGACTATGCTCCTAATGACACTCTCCCGTTTGGCAATTCCCCACCTGTACTCTCCTGGCAAACCAATGTCCTTCATATCGTCCAGGATATTCAGAAAGGATGAAATTTTCCTGACTGTTGGATCTGCCACTAACAACCCAAACTAAGCAGGGAAACTCTCACATACCTAATGGAGATCCTTTTACCAGAAGAAGAAATAACCAATTGCACCCCACCGGGCAGATCCCCAAACCAATAACCTGCTTTTAGCCATACAAGAGGAACCTGTTCAATAGAACTTGTTCAAAGGTGCTTCTAAGCGACAGATTTGTCCTGGTATACCAATACAGACCCTGCCTTTAATAACCTGGCCAGGGATTTCGCCTGCCATCCCTATTATATAACAGACTGCATGGAATGCACAAACTGCTAACCACTAGCAGCCAGTAAAACAAGACTCGGCGATTACTACAAAGTAAGCATTTAAATGAGTTGTGATTTTGAGAAACGGGAAAGACTGGCTAAACAGGCAGCCTGGCACTGCAGAAAATGCCACATTTGGAGTCGAAGAATAGCATCTTTTATTTATGAAAAGAGGGGAAGGGAACGATGTTCTTAGTTCTTTTCTTGTGCATCTCAATAGTGTCTTCTTTAAGCATTTCAATGTAGACTTGCCAAATGAGAGTCAATGAATGGCGACTTAAATATTTTGGAACCCCACTATTAATTTCACAAAAATTCTAAGCATTTTTTGGTGAAAAATCACACATCTTTGTAAGTAGACTATGGCTAATAGTTTTTTCCCCTGTTATATACCATTATTTGTCAGCATCTGAATATTCCTATATTTCTGTCCTTTTTTCTTTTATTAATATATAAAGTAATATTGACTTAACTGCTTCTCTCAGATATGGTGAGAACAGAAGAGTTTATTCAATTATTTTAAGTGACACTTGGTTTTCTTATATTTCTTTTAGTTATGCCAGACTCTAGGTTATGGCTTTTGCTGAATTCTCTGCCTCTAAATTACTAAATTACCAATGATTCAAGCAATGTTTGGAAAAGACTTAACTAAAGCTTCAAAACAATGGATGAAGGATGTTTTAAAACATCCTTTTTCTCCATGAGCTTTAAAAGTCTCCCAACACCAAAAAGGTAGAATATGACTCACCTAATATTTGAACCCTGGTGTCTATTACTCTTTAGAGTAAAAATACACTGGACTTTGGTACTATAAATAGACATAATCACAAATGATAATACGAACTTTATTTCTGGGGAGAATGTATTCTCCCTTTCCAATAGTTCTAAAGCCTGGATATTCCCTCCCAAACTTGTGTTGGCATTATTTTTGGTACAGATTTACCTTAAGTGAGCTTTATACCATTGAAATCTGGCAATACAGAGCTTGAACTATTCTCATTATGTCTTCGTATTCTGTTTCCAACTTAGCATAGTAACATTAACATTGCAAATAATCTCTAAGGGAAACTACACATTTTACTTAGTCATTTATTCCACACTTATTTATTGACTATTATATCTATAGCACTGTATTTGTTTGCATTCAAGGTACGTAACAATAAATTAAGGCCTCTGCTTTCTAGTGGCTGACAACTTTGGTGCTGGGAACCAGAAGAGAAGCATTTACAACCAAGAAAAATGTCCGAAAGTGCTGTAATTGCTATGTAAACAAAATTCTGCCAGAGACATAGATGGGAAAATGATTACAAGTCTTATAATTGAATAGTACCCTGTAGATTGCTTGGCACTGTCACGTGCATTGGTTCGTTTAATCCAAACAACAATCCGATGAGGTAGTAAATGCAAATATTATTTTTAACACTTAACAAGGAAGGAAAGTGTTCAAAGTAGCAAGCTCCAGATTAACTCTGCTGACTTCTAAGAAAAGATTCGTTTTTGCTTTCATGTTACCTGCAATAGTTTATATTTGATATTTAAATTTAAACAAGGAGAATGTTAATCGTATTTCAATTTAAAATAGTGAATAATAAAATACATTAACCTTTGCTAGGGGAATACTTACAAATAATAATTATACACACACACAAAAATAATCCAAAGCAACCATTCAATCCAGGAAGTGTCAGACAGCACCATGTGCCACAACAACTGCTTAGTCTAATTTTAAAGAGAAGAAAAACATGAACAGGGAATATCCAGAACAACCATTAGAGAACAATCTGTCCTCAATAGGTTCGACACGTGCCTGCCTGCAAGCGAAGAGCTCGATCAGATAATCTCCCAGGATTCCACTAGCCCTTCCCCCCTGCTACCAAAGTCAAGCTCTCTAAGTAGATGAGGCATCAGGTCTGTAACTTTTTTGAGCCCTCCGGGTGCCAGCGAAGCATTATACATATACCCTGCGGGAGCTAATGGTCCTCTCTAAGCATCCGATTCACTATCAGGCAGAAACTTGAGTCCACAGATGAAGGAACTAGTGTGTATAAAACCTTTGATGTTCATTCTCGCTAATGAATTGGCAATTATGTAAAAGAAAAAAATAAATAAATAAACGACTGTACAAAGTAATGGAAACGAAGGGACTAAATTGTTTTAACAAAAAGTTAATATATATATTTTTTATAGTTTAGAATTTTTAGAAGTGGTGATGAAAAAGGAGTGTTTGGAATGAAAAATGGGAGATGAATATGAAAAACGTGCATTTACTTTCAAAGTTATTTTACATGTGATAACTCATTTGAGTGAAAAAAAAAGTTTTATAATCCAACAAAATAAAGGAAAAGGAGGTTTGGGGGCTGGGTCAAAAAGGTGAAGGGACACAGAAGTACCAATTAGTAATTATGAAACAGTCACAGGGGCTTTGAGTATAGCGTAGGGTACGTGGTCAGTATTATTGTAATGACTGTGAGCAGCGCCAGATGGGCGCTAGAATAATCGGGGGATGACTTTATGAATTGTATAAAAGCAAAAAAAAAAAAAAGAAAAAGAAAAAAAAGGGAAAGTTTTCAATGAACCGCATGCAGGTTTCAGAGAAACATCTTCAAAGCTAAAAATTAAGGGTTAAAATTCATAAATTTGAGAAAACATTATGGGTAGCATGTGACTTTGAGAAAAAAGTGTAAATACAACCCTTGTGAAAGGAAATTGACTTTTAAACTGCAAGAGCGTCAAAGAAAATCATAGTGTTTGAAACTCAAACAGCTGGATTTGTCCTCACAGGATATGTGAAATATGATCACTAGAATATAAGATCAAAACTAAGAATGTTTTTATCTTGATCACAGATACGTGTCAAGTGCCTTGAATTGTGATAATTCACAAAGGGATTTATGATGAGAACTCTAGATCTTCATAAGAGATATTTTCTTATAAGCAATGCACATTAGGAAGCATCAGATTCAGTTTCAAGTGAAAATAAACTAATGAGATTATGTCTTATCCATTTTATCTATTAACAAAAACTGTTAAGGAATAAAGAAGTTAATCCACATACAAAGGTTTTAATGTTAATGGTGAGGATTAAAAGTAGATAAAATAATTACTACAAATATTCCAGAAGGAAAGTAGATTATAAAATTTGCTTAATTCCTCCATATAAGAAGAATAGTGTTCTGACTTGTCAAGAAATAATATCTTAGATGGTATAAAACATATTAAAGCGTAATCTCTAAGGAAAAAATATATATTATTCATACTTGGGCTTCATCAGAAAAAAAAACTAAGGAAAAAAAAATCTTTTTCCTTATGAAATTTATAGTCTAGTAGGCAGAGAATGGCTTACTAAATTATTTTATTAATAAAAATAATTAGTAAATGATACTTTATGGTTAGAAGATGGTTTGTTCTATTAAAAAAAAAAGACGTAGAGCAGAGTAAGAAGGGTGGAGAATCCTGGGGCAGGCATAGATATGGTTGATAATTGTAGTATAAAACAGGGCAGGTAGGATTGACTCTGCTGAGAAAATAAGGTTTAAAAAAGATTGACTTTGTTGAGAAAGTGTGATTTGAGCACTGACTTGAAAGAGATGAAATCTTTTGACAAGTAAATGCCTTCTTAATGATTTTTTTCAGGCAGAAGTTATAGTTCGAACTAAAATCTAACGTAGGATCATGCTTGGTAGTTTTAGAAAGAGAAAATAAGGCTCTGGCTGGTGTAAAGGAGATAAAAGAGGAATAATTCAGAAAGTTAATAGAGGTCTGTATTAGTCAATTTGGCCTGCCATAACAAAATACCATAGATTGGCTTACATGACAGAAAGTTGTTTTCTCACATTTTTAGAGGCTGTAAGGATGCTAGTGGAGCCGAGTTCTGGTAAGGGCTATCTTCCTGGCTTGCAAATGGGCGCCTTCTATCTGTATACTCACATACCAGATAGAAAAAGAGCAAGCTCTCTGATGTCTCTTCTTCTACGGGCACTAATCCTACCATGAGGGCCCCAGCCTCCTGACCTCATCTAAACCTAATTATCTCCCAAAGGCCCTATTTTCAAATATCATCATATTGAGGGTTACGGATTAAATATATGAATTGGGGAGGTAGGAACAATTCAATTCATGGTCACTCTAGGTCACGGTAACATTTTTGCCTGAGTGGAATGGAGAATCATTGCTTAGTTTTGGCCAGAGAAGAGGTAAGAAATACTTTACATTTTGCAGGATCACTGCAGCCTATATCTTAAGAACAGATTGTAGAGAGTACCAGTAGAACTTGAGACCAACCGAGTGATTTTTGCAACAGCCCAAACTTGACCTGAGAATAGTTTAGACCATAGTTAAGAGATCAAGATATCTAGATGATAATGAGATTTCTGGATAGATGTGGTAAGTAAGAGAAAAAATGACTTTAGGATTTTTCTAACTGAGCAACTGAAAGGATGAAGCTATCAACAGAAATTGGAAAGACTCGTAAGGCAGGCTTGGAAAACACATAGGAATTAAGTTTTGGAATCTTTAAGGTTTGAGATGCTTATTGAATACACATTTTTAAGTTGTCAGCTTTTGCCATATTTAATATCATTGGCCAATGAAATCATCAAGAGGTTATTTTTAAATAGAGAAGAGGACCAAAAATTAACACTAAGCAATCTTGAGAAAAATAAAAGGAAGCAGAAAAAAATGAGTTAGTTGAAAAATAATGTAATATAGTACTCTGAAAACTTTGTGAAGAATGGCTATCAAAGGGATTAAATATGTCCAACTTGGCTAATATGCTGTATAAGATATTTTATTGAGAACTGACAGAATATTTATCGGTGTGGATGATATTGGTGATCTTGAGAACAGTGTTAGTGCAGAAGTGAATTTCAAAGCCTCCTGGTTTTACTTATAGAACTAATTCACTAAGCATAGAAAATGTTAATTTTATGTAAGATATCACATGTTTATAAAAACAAAAAATAAAATTAATTTCCTGAATACATAAGTATTCCACAGGCATTAATGCACTCAAAGAAAAAGTGAAACTTAGAGGGTAAATTTGGCAATTGAAATATAGAATAATGTTTGAATAATATTGTGTACTGACTAGAATAAAAACATGAAGACTTGAGACTGGCTCCACCTTCCAACTAGGAGTCATTAGTTATGGGCTACATAAAGTAATTTCGGTTTTAATAACTTATACTTTATATTATTAATCATTAATTAGGAATACAAATTTTAAATATTCTGTAGTCACCGGAATTGCCTATATCTACGTGCAGAACCCCATGTGTTTTTAGAACTATGTCCACAGCACTGGAACAGGACAAATGCAAAGTCCATACCTTGGCTCCTGGGTACCCCCTCCATCATTTCCTGTTGCGCTCTTTGGGAGGCTGTCTGTCCTGGGAAATCACAAATATCCATACTCCCACAAATGTCTATTATACTTACCTTCAAACGTAGTTCCTAAAACCCGATTTCTGAAAATTGAAGCTTCTGAAACTTTTTGACGTCATCCTTTCTCAAAAACTCAACATGGCTCATATTCGACAATAGTAGCAACATCTTACTGAGCATCCATTAATGCTCAGCCATGGCCTTTGGTACCTACTTCACATAGACGACTGAGGCCATCCTCTTAGCTCAACCCAACATTACAGCCCATGACATACAGTGACAGGGAATACTGAGGGACCTCAGGATGCCCAGAGAGGGAGATGGAAACTAGATTGAGCAAAGGAGTAGACTGTGACATCTTTAGATAGAAAGTCTTTTTTTTTTTCCCTACCCTACAAGAAGCCATAACTCTATTAATGAAAGAGAGTACAAATTGAAAAGTAAGCTGTAGTTACTCTTTTGAAACACACACTGCTCCAAAAAAAAAAAAAAGTCCCCATTTTTAGGTGGTTATATTGTTAATTCCATAACACCATTTACAATATCATTGCTGTTGTATTTCAGGGCAAGGATGGCCTTTGCTCTCGACACAGTTTCTTGTGACATGACCAGTTCCATGTCCTTAACTTTCACACCTGTTTCATCAGCCTTTTTCTCTTTACTTTCCTTCTCTATGGTTGGAGTTTGTGTGTTTTCTTCAACATTTGAGACCGCTTCAACTTGAACTTTGAATTTCTCAGCAGCGGCTAGCTGTGCTTGCTGAGCTAAATCCTCTATCTTGGCTCCCCACAAAGCTGTGTGGGTATCTGAAGCCGGGCTCTTGTAGACACATCTGGGTTTTGATGACAAAGGATATTCTCACATTCCCAGCTAATGACCCTAATGACCCCCGTTACCTGTCAAAGATCTATCTAGTATGCACACAGCTTTCCCTGCCTGCTTTTCACTCAGGCTCTGTTTTGCTTTACTGACTGATTCTTCATGGATTTCACCCCTGCTGTCAGCTGGGCTTGTTGTGTGGTTGCCTGTGTGGAATCTGGTTCCTCAGACTCTGGTGCTGATTCATCACTGTCAAAATCTCTTCCAGACCCTCTCTCAGCCTGGGGTTGTGGCCACTCCTACTCTGTAGCAGGGAGCATTTCTGTGGCTTCACTGGGCGTGCTATGAAGGGAACGAAACCAAGGGAGCAGCAGAAGCCAGAGAGTGACCCACGCCTGTTGCAGAAGAGAAAGCAGCTCTTGAGAGGAGCTTTGAATTTAGCAATTAGGAGGAAAATGGAAAAAAAAAAAAATCCCAGGCAGAGAGAAGAGTACAGGTAATAGGGTTGATGAGAAAGATCAGGTCATATTTTTTAAACTGCAAGAAATTGGAGCTGGGTCTAGTGCCTATGAGGATGGCGTTGGAGAAGCGGTATGAAAGACAGCTAATGAGTTTAAATTTTATTCTAAGTGAAATGTGAGAACTGCTGGAGAAATGTATATCAGATAGGAATGAGTCTAATCTCTATTTTTCTCTGTGAACTAGAGACAGATGATTGCCATTCATTATTTAAGATAGATCCACTGTAAGAGAGAGAGAGATAAAAACCTAACCTAACAAACGCTTATGAGCAATTTTGTGCGTAAGAACTTCCTCAGCATCCATGAGATATTCTTTATTCTCATTTCATCACTTTGAGCACAAAAACAAAAAGGTCAAAAAAAAGGACAAAAAATGATGGAGACGAAAGCAGAGTGATCAAGGTTTAAATCTTAACCTCACTTTACAACATTTAATTTTCTAGATATACCAAGGAAAATTGTGACTCTTCCTCATCAGGTTAAATATTACCTGAAATAATTTAGGTTCATAAAAATAAAGAAATACAATTGTTTGCCTGCATATAAGAGTCATTTATGAAGAAATAGGTTTGACGAAGTGATGTTCTAAGTATAACATAAGAATCTGTTGTCATTAAATGTTTTTAGCCAAATCCAATATTGTGTATGTATATCTGCTTGTATTCAAGAGAATACACTTGAGGTTTCTCACGTGTATTATTTTCATCTGAAAATTGTAAGAGAGGAACCCCATCCCTCTCTTCACATTAATTAGGATGGAATTGATTGTGGGACAATTAGGGAAAACATTTCAGTGGAAGTCTATCTTAAACACAAATGTCACATTCCAAAAACTTTCTTAAGGATACAAATTGAAGGGTTAATGTAGATAAAATCACACTTGCTTTTATCAATCCATCACTTCTCTTTAATATAATAAACATATTATTACCATATTTATTAATGGAAGAACTTGCCTAAGAAACATAGTATGTTCATTTGTCATTTAATCACACAGAACTGGTTTTGAGATTATAGCAGAGACATATTCTATTCAGGGCATTTTAAGAGACGGGGACATGTAATATATCATATGTTTCCTCAAGCAGCACATTTCTAATTGAGGGTGCAGCAGAAACAGGAGCTGACAATCTAGAAGCAAACCTTTGCCTAACTCAGTGACTGCGATCCGTACAAGAGCGTAGTGTCCGGATGGTGGAAGAGGTGAGTGTCAAGCTGGACTTCAGTGACAGGTAATGCAGAGAAAGCTGAGCACTTTAGGTCAAGAAAGTAGGTCACAGGGAATTGGACTGATTATGGACTAGAAAGAGTAGACCCATTAGGCACGGTGGAGTCACACAACAGAGAACTCTCAAAGACTGGCTGACAAGTTTAGACTAAATGTGACAAAAAAGGGAGTTAGATAACAGTGTGTGAAGGAATGCCTTCGAAAATTTGGTGTGTTTTCCTGGCAATTCTCTGCAGTATGGATTGAAGCAAGGATCGGAGAGTCAAAAGAAAAAGCTACCTCTATATATCCACGAGAAAAATATCTAAGCACACTATAACTGCTTATTTTGTAGCATGCAGTTTGAGAGATCGGCAGTTCTTAAACACCTTTTTTTTTTCCCTCTATTCCAAGTTCATGGCATATTGTTTTCCCTTTTACTGCCCTACCTCTAACAATGTTTACTTCACTTTGGTACAGCTTTCCTATTTTGACTCTGTCTCAAGTTTCTATTTATTCTTAGATTCTAAATTTCAGGGCAAAGACTATCGACTTTTTATTTTCTACAACGTTCGGTGTCCTGTATCTAGTGACAAACAGAACATAGCAACAGAAGAAGTAAATTAAATGAAAATTGAATTTCTGAATTTCACTTTCCTAGGCATCATGAATCATTACTTTTTATAGTAATGATTCAAAAAATGTTTATTTTAATAGCAAAAAAAAGTTTATTTTAATTCATTAATTTAAAAATAATGATGCTCTATTTGGTGTTATCAATAAAATAAAGTTATCATTATTGGGAACTCTGATGCAGATCCTCTGAAGAAAAGTAGAAACGCAGTGTGAGGAAGCTCTCAAGAGGCAGATTTTCTAAGTAAATTTGCAGTGTGTAACAAACATATGGATGAAAGAAAAAAAAAGAAAGAAAATAAAGATTTTCTTGCAAAATGACTAGATCTGTGTAAGTTTATAATTTGTCACCCTCTACTTCTTAATACATCGCACATAACCATTAGCATCAGGTTTCAGGAGGACAGATTTAAACACAGTATGTTTTGCCACACAGAACGTGCTGCTACTTTTATGATTCCAAAATGTACTGTGCCCCCTGGAACTGCGACTGTTGTCATATTAAAGCACTTGTCATTTGGATTTGCTAAAACAATAGCTTTTGCCAGAATTCACTCTTTCTGGAAATGATTGCCTTTTAGGAGTTCTCACAAATAGATTTAATTAGCTCTCACGCTGAATAAACCACCAAGAGCTTTCTATGCAGATTGGCCCCAGAAGCTGTTATAGAGGACATATTTCCAACTTATATGACAACATCCTTTACTTTATGTTCTGCCCTTATGCGAATTGATGAATTGAGTTTTGCTTAAAACATACAAGAAAATACAACAGAATGAAGCAGGGCAATTTCTTCTTCTTTTTTTTTATAAACCTAACTCTTAGAGTTTCCTTGGTTTTAAGGTATACAAGCTTTTACTGAAGCAGAAGTTTTCATGGTAAACTTGCTAGAAATGAAGATTCAATGGGGATGAAATGACGCAAATTTAAGAATTAGTAACAAACAAGAAAATAAGAGTTATTTAGGAAATATAGTGTCTCTGCGTCTTCCTCCTCCTACTATGCTGTTGTTTATTTGTTTTTCTTTTGAGGGTGCTGGTTGCTGTTCTTAAGGATTAGGTAAGCATGTAAAATTTTACGTCTTGACAGAGCGTACTGTTTTGAAAATTAAAATATTAAATTTGGTGGAACAAAAATGCTTTAAATTACAGAAAAAAACTTTTGATACACAGAGAAGAAGAGGGGGAGAGAGAGCCAGTGAAAGAGAGGAAAGAAGGAGAGAAAGAGAGAAAAAGAAAAAATCAATACTGCCATTTGCGACAACATGGATGAATCTTGAGAATATCGTGCTAAGTAAAATAAGTCAAAGTTGAGAACCATATAATTTCACTGCTATGTAGGATATAAAACTGAAAATAACAAATGAACAAGACAAAGACACAAAAACTCATAGACGCGGACAACAGTATAGTTATTACCAGATGGGGTAGAAAAGGGTGAAGGGAGTTCAATATACCATGAAGGAAGGAGATTTAATTTGGGGTGGTGAACACAGAGTACAATATACGGATGAGGTATTATAGAATTGTACATTTGAAAGCTATATAATTGTATTAAGCAATGTCACCCCAATACATTAAATTTAAAAAAAAAAAAGAAAATGAGAGATTTCTAGAACCACACTGATTTTCAGTATGAAAAAAAGAAAGGCATATTAACTCCAGGGATAATTACATTTCACACTAGATAATTATGAATTATCACATGGTGAGACTATTTATGTAAGTAGATTTCACCGTCTTTCCATTCATATTTTTTGTAGACTAAGCAAGGACTCAGAGAACTCAGTGTGGGATGTTTTCTCTCAAATCCTGCCTACTGTTTTGTGTCTTAGCTGTGAGCACCAAAGAGTTCTCTTCTGAAAAAGAAAAATGGAGTCCAAGACTCTCAAAGACTACATATGAACGGACCTCGTGCTGCATGATGTTTATACTCCAAGGAAAAGGAAAAGCATATTCAGATCATTATTTCCCATATTTTTAGTAGAAAATATGTTTTAATTACAAAAAAAAAATAAGTAGTATCTTATGATTAGGACTCAATTGGCAAAGCTGAGGTTTTATGACCTATTTTGCTGAATCTCTGTCTATCACACTGACAGATCATAAGAACACTTGTTCTGAACTAAACATTCAGTTCTTTGATACTCAGAGAAGTCTCTGGTGGGCAGGATCAGCACAGAAGATGAGAAATGAAAGCCTGAATCGCTTGGATCCTTCCTAGCTGCAGGTAAGCAGAGGTAGTACAATAGACTTGAAATGTGTTCACCACCTCTATCAGTAACGGGCCCCATGCTTTTCACTGTTCCAAACTCAGCTTCTTATAATACTTGAAAATTCTGATTATGACCAAGTTTTCATCACATATCCACATGTGAATCTAATAAAACCTATGGACTCTTGTCCTAGGAAAGGACAAAAATATACGGGTACCACCCACTTTTCTAAAGTTTGCTGTACACCACCACTTCGCTTTTACAAGAGACCTACATTAGTACCTTTTGTTAACCTAAAGAAACCCGGAGAGGATTTTTTCTTTTACAAAAAAAAAAAAAAAGTGAAAAATGAAAATAGTTTCTTTGCTTTATGCCTGTTGGCTTATGAGGGATTTCATAAGAACACTCTAACTTGGGTAGCTGGGGGGAACTTGTCCTTCTAACGCAGACATTAATGGAAAGATGCTAGGGCAAGGGGTCAGGAGACCTAGTTTAGCCTTAATTCAAGAAATACATTGAGGCATTTAGCTTTATGAATTCAACTCTATTACTGATAAGGGAGAAGGAAACCAAGATAAATGTGAATGAAATATATAAAAATATCTTCAAAAGCAAAAAGCGGTTTGCATGTATAAAGTTTGAATGTCAGAGAAATCTAAGAAAAAAACAGACCATTGGTATGTATGTTGGGGGTAAAAGCTGGAGGCAGGGGGCAGTGGTCAATGCCCTACCAAAGAACTAGAAAAAGACTCTTTACAGGATTGAGAATATATTCCTAAATGAAACAAACGATAGAGCAGCCTTACTTAATCTGCAGTTGTTTTGTACAAGGAATATAAAAAATGCACATGCCATTGGCATCTGTCTTCACATTTCTTCCGAGAACATACGGTGAGAGTGAAATGAAAGGTAGGGAAGTGAAAGAAGTGTTTCCTCGCTTCTTTTTACCTGAGTGACTCTCTTCTTCAGAGGTGTGAAATAGTAATACACAGGCTATTTCTACCCAATTAATAAATCAAGTATGATTGTGATCTTGATTGACTAAGAGTTGAAATATATTGGCAGGTTCTGGGCACACGTAGTGTTGGTTCAGAAACTGGGAGACCAAAAGCCACACAGATATGGGTATAAGGGCATTTAGCCACCTAATTCTAGCTAGTGTGCTTTCAGCACTATCAGCTCTCAGCGGTGTCTTACTTAGTTGAGCATTATTCTCAGCCGGGATGTGAGAAAAAGTTGCAGTTGTTTATTTATACACATAATTAATCAAAAATATTATAAAACGCACAATTTCACCTTTACCCCACAGGGGACCTAAATTAAGAAATCCAACATTCAAAGAAATGAAAAAAAAAATAAAGAGTCTATCAATCCAGGACTTGTCAGGAAAAATAGAAACCAAATTAGATGTTTGAAATGAGAGAACTGAGCAGGGAGCTGGTCATACAAGTGCCAAATAAGATGAATGAATAAAAACAAGATAGACAAGATAGACAAGACAGACAAGATAGATAAGATAAGATAAGATAAGATAAGATAAGATAAGATAAGATGGGGTGAGGTAAAGTAAAATAAAATAAAGTAAAATAATAAAATAAAATAAAATAATCAAATCAAATCATATCAAATCAAATCAAATCAAATCTGAAAAACACTGTGGTAAGGCAGAAAACAAATGCAAGTAGACTCTACCATTCTGATATCTGGGGAAAAACAGGGAAAAGGTTGGGATTATTATAATATAGACTGTCAAGAGTAGCCCTGAACAAAAGGAAGTCAGACTCCTAAGGAAGGGATGTAAGCCCGTTGCTGCTGGTACCAACAAGGTTTCGATGATGTTAGCTCTGAGAGAGAAAAGGGACTTGGGAATTGGAACCAACTGAGCAGGGGTGGGCAGTGCCATTGTTGAGGTGATGGTGACAAGAACAGCAAGCACACAGGAAAAAGAAAGACACATCTTCCCTTTGCTGACCTTTCAATTGCCTTCCTGCACTGCCCCCTATTGCCAGAATGTAACAAGAAGGCCTTATTAATGAGAAATGTAGTGTGTAGACTTTCAAACTCAGCATTATAAAGTAAGGATTAGCAAGGCATACCTGATGCAATGAGATAATAGCTTAATAGCTAGGAAAATGGGCTAGTAAATATTTAGCCACTTTGTGATTCAGTTTTCTCACTGGTGAAGTTTGGTACATAATAGTAGCCACCTCAAAGCGATGTTATAAATATTAAGCATATAATGGTATATAGTCTGTGTTCAATAAATATTAGCTATTATAATAATTTTTACTTATGGAGTTCTCGAAATACATGAAAATGTAAGAAATAAACAAGAACAAGAAAAGACTTTTTTTAAAAAAAACTTACACTACAGAAAATGACTAGATCAATATTAAAATTCTAAGCAAACTTACGAAGTAACTTTGAACCGACAATGTCTTAGCGCGGTAATCAGCCATCTTCCTCATGTGTGAGGAGTAAGCCAAGCCAGCAAACAAATCAAATATATGAAATCTGTTGAGCAGACATTTCTAAGATATTACTCATTTCTGAAAATTCTGTTAAATTCAAGGGAGAATGCTCACATAACATTCCTATTTAAGCAATAACTCACCGATCTATGCCTCTGAATATTCTTTTTTACAGCAGTTTGAATGTGGGAAATGATGTTATGTCAAGAAAAAAATAGCATGGATAAAAATCTTATACTTAATACCAACATCGTTTTCATATGTCTCCAAGGTTCATATTAGAAAAATAATATTTCTTAGCATTGCTGGTATCCTCTAGGATCATGGTGAAAAAAAGGGACACCTACTGTACTACCACACACATTTGGAGTGAACATGTAGGTTGTAAGCCACATTTGTGAGCAGATGAGTCAAGTACTTTTATTAAATACGTTAGTCCTTATTTATTTTAAAGTACTTACTTGATGTCCCTAGAACAAGCAGGGATAGACCCACTATTCATTAAGCTTTAAGCTTTCTATATAAACTACTGCATTTAATTAGCACAACCACCATATAAAAATAAGTTGTTATTCCATTTCATAGATGAGAAAAATATCTGAGAAACTTTCCCAGAGTAATTGCTTTTAAGTTAGGAAAACATTTATAACTAAAGTCAGTAATCCTTCTAGTTTGCCATGTTGGTTAGATCATATTTTAATATATTTTATATATCCCTAATTGATAAATATTAATTGAATGCATATTAACTTTCTATGAATTGACATGCTGAGAGACCAAAACATTTTAAGTTTTATTCCTTCTCTGGAAGACACATCTCTTTATGGAAGATAGAACACATAACATAATTAGAAATAAAATACTTTCAATAAAACAGTATAATTATTAATATAGATAAATATGTAAATGTCATATTGTCGGATAATCTTAGATATTAGTGTGTACCCACATCTCTTAGTAAGTAATCTGTGTATGAAGAAGAATTTGACCTAAAGCATGGATAACATTTGACTTAACACTAAAGAGAGGAGTTCTCACTGAGTTCTTACTAATTTGTTTGTAACAAAATCTATTGAGGCATGATCAGGGATCCTTGCCTTTAGTCTGACGCAATTTCATAGTGTTTGTCGTACATACTGCTGAGGCCTGAGGGGTGCTAGTAAGTGAAACCCATGTGTCTTGCTTAAGTTCTGGACCAACTGAGACATGGAGGCAGAGACATGGGCACACGGGGATAATGGTTTAACTACCAATAGAGATACAGAACAAAAAAAAGACTTCATCATACTGACCTCCAGAGCAGACATATTCATTCACTTAGTTGCATTATTTATTGCTGGGCACCAGGAAGAGCAGAGACTGTCTTTTTAAAATTTAAGGCAGGGAAACGATGTCAGTGAAAATAGCAAAGTAAGAACAAACCAAGGATTTCTTCTCCAAATAGCCAAGGCATTCTTGAGAAAGAAGAACACAGTTGCAGGTGTGACACTACCTGATATCAAACCATACCACAAGACTACAGTAATCAAAGCAGCATGGCACTGGCATAAAAACAGATACAGTGATCAATGGAACGGAATAGAGAGCCCAGAAATAAATCCACGCCTGTACACTTGGTCAGTCAGAAGCACAGTGGCAACCTGGACTTGCTCTTGGCGTGTGAAGGGAGGGCAGCCTTTCAGAACTGAACTTTTAACCTGTGGGATCTGATGCTAACTCCATAGATAGTGTCAGAATCGAATCAAATTGCACAACAGCTGGTAGGTGTCAAAGAATTGCTTTATGTGTGGGGAAATCCACACACTGGGTTTCAGAAGTGAAGTATTGGGAGCAGAGGAGAAACAAAAATTTCCCCTTACCCTGTGTTTATGGATCAGGAGACTAACAACGGCCAGCAGCCTCTCCAGATCTTGTCATGGGTGACTGAGTAAAGAAGTCCACTCAACAGGAAGACAGCATAAAGATTGCCCTTTGTAAAAGCAAGTCTCAATTAAGGAAAAAGGGGATAAGGATACAGTTAAGGTTTCAAACCTAGAACACGTTTGAATATTATTGAGAGAATAAGCCACTGAGAGATCTAGGAACCTTAAGCAGAGAAAGGGCTTGAATTAGGGTTTGGGAGCCTCTTAGGTTGCAGGATGACTTCTGGGCAAAGGGAATACATGCTGGGCGTCGTAACACCCTAATGGGACACAGCAATGTAGTCCAAGCCCATGGCAGTCTGGTGGAAAAATTAAATTAGAAGAGATTGAACCTGTATATTATCATCAAACTAAAACAGAAGAGCAGTATAGAGGATAACAGAGAGATAAGGTAATATGTTTCATACCAAAAGCATTTTAGTAAATTATTATTATAATCATAGTGATTTAAATCACATTAAATTGGGTATGACTTTATTCTTAACCAAATTTAATAATTCATATCTGATTGTTATTTTAAATTGATTAAAGCTCCTGAGATGTTAACGATAAGTTTTTAGTTTGAGTTTTAAAAGTAAGTTATTTACCTTTCTGGGAATGAAGTAGTAAACATCTGTGTTGGGGTGAATTTAATCAGTAAAGGAAATACTTGTGCTAGAAAACATAGGAGACAATTACCCAACACAGCAATAGCCTAAGGAGTTAAGAAAAAAGGCATGCTTTTACTAGGTCATGAGGTACAACCAACTAATAAAGAGTTGATACTACTCGAATTTCCTTAGTTTTTCTTGAACTAGCAAAAATAAGTATTTTAAAAATTCTATGAAGACTGTTCTGGTGCCTCATTCTTAAAGTGAAACGTATGTCTCCTCTACAAACCAAATGACAACAAACACTAGATAAATTTAGTCCTTGCTAGTTAAAAAGGTAAAATACACATATACCCATACGTCACACTCACATTCACATACACACTCTAACAAGCTCTGACTCACAAACACATACTTAATAGCCACATACACATAAACACAAATGCCTGTGCTTTTCTGATTATCTTGTGGAAATAGTACAAGGAAGCAGAGCTGAAATATTATGAAAACTAGATTATTATTGAAAATATGGGTTTTTTTTGCAGAATACTGATACTCATTTTTGCATGAAAAAGCTATAGCATGAGTGAAATTTCATAGACAGAGTGAAGTTCAAAGGTTAATCACAGATCTGTTTTCAATACACATATAGTGGTCTAAATTTTTGATTAAGTAGCCTATTTAAATAGCAACAGGTCTAACATACAAAGCATGGTTCCTTTAAAAATATAACAGAAGACAAAGTCTTTTGACAGGGAATTATAATACTTCTAAGTAGATATATTTATTTTTCAGAGGCTCTTCAGCCTAATGCACATCTAAAGGAGAGGTATAACAGGGTGCTTGATGGTATAATAATCTCTGATATAGATTAAAGCAAACTGCGCCGGTCAAATGTTACTTCTTAAACATTTCAGGTCAATAAATATTGTACTAATCCTTGCAGGCACTTCATTCAGCCCCTTTCATAGAAATATATTTGTTTATAAGCAGATTTTTATTCACAGCATACCTTTAAAAAACTATCATCATAAATAAAATTAGAAAGATATATAACCTGTTTAGATATTTAAAATAGCTCCACCTTACAGCTTCATCAAAAATATTGATTGGGATGAAAAACCATTAACTCTGATTTAAAACAAGAACAGATGTGGCAGACCGGATTCTTCTGAAACAAATGTTACTGAATAGAAACGCTCTTGCAACTTTTAGTGTCTTGGGGAAAAAGTACTGTATCTAAAGAAATATGACATTGGAATGATTAAAACTCAAAGTGAAAATGAGACAAAACAAAGTCTTAGAAAATTTCAGACTTTTCCAAAAACAGTTAGAAGTCTAGTTCAATTTATACTAATAAAACTCAGTTTTTTACTGAATGTTTCCTAAGGGCCCAAAGAATGGAGGCATTTCTCACCATCAATATAATTCTGCCTTTCGGTAGCTTACTTACCACTGGGAAAGAGTCATTGTGAGTATATAACAACCAGAACAGCAACAACAAAATAGATTAGATAATGAAGAGAGAAAATCCCAGAGCCTTAAAGATCATCTGGAAGGATCTGGAACGCATCTGGAGGCAGTTATTAAATCAAAAACTATGAAGGGTCTGCGATTTTGTCTTATTTGCAAGTTAACATATGAGCCTGTCATAATGTTATATACCTATACAATTGACCCTCGAACAATATAGGGGTTGGGGTGCTGACCTCATGTAGTCAAAAATCCATGTATAACTTTTGACTCCCCAAAACTTAACTATTAGTAGCCTAGTGTTAAGTGGAAGCCTTACAGATAACATAAACAAGTCAATTAACATATTTTGTATATTATATGTATTATACGCTGTATTCTTACAATAAAATGCTACTAAGAAAATTGTAAGAAAGAGAAAATATAGCTACAGTATTGCCCTGTATTTATTGATACCGTAAGTTTACATAATCTGTTTATAAGATGAATCATCTGTCAGTACCTACAATATTGTCCTATATGATACAAAACACTGTAGATGTTATAAGTATTATTAATACTAGACATCAAAAATGAAACTATAATTGTTAAAAAGAAATTCATATTTACAGGTATAAAAATTTATGTACTGATAATGAAGCAGCAGCAATATGATTGCTTTATGGTAAGCTAATGTAATTGCTATGATTGCTTCACGGTAGTAAGAAAATCTCCAAAAATTTTCCAATATATTTACTAAAACATATGCATAAAAGTGGACCTGCACAATTGAGACCTGTGTTGTTCAGGGTCAACTATACTGAGAAAATATGAGATCCCTGTGTCAGTGACAAAGACCACTTGTAACTCGTAATAAAAGTAGCAGCCAGAGTAATATATAATTAAAAGAGAAAATTATGTAGAATGCGCATGGGAGGTTTTTAGTGGTTTCTTCAGCACTGATTTCCAAACAGAAACACAGTGAGGGACGGATACTTCCATGCACATGTAGTGCAGTGCATTACAGAAGGATTCAGACATTAGGCAAAGCCGCTCTTACCTAGGGCTGTTGGTGATCCATCTGTTCTCATCTAAGATAAAGAGGCCTTACCTTCATGCTGCAAAGTAAACAAATCTCTGGGAAGGAGAAGGAGATATTACTTTCCTGGATGGTTCCTGAAAAAAAATAAATAAATAACATAAAGTTCTCTATCTTTATTTGTCAGCAAAAGAAATCTCCTCCCACTTTTTAGAAAGGTATGCCATGATGGGTGAGAAGAATAATTAAGAGGCAATTAGACAGTCACAGTCTCCACGACAAATTTAATCAATTGGGAGATATTTATGGGTATGGTGTTTAATATATCATGAGTAAAATTTCATGATTTCTCCTAGAGAGCCTCTACCTCCATGGTGCTACTATATTCTAAAGAGTTAGTTTGTTAGAGAATTGGAGTCCGAAAGCAGCATGAAATTTTCAGAACATTGCATGGGGACCTCAAACCAGTTATATTTACTAAAAAAAATATTAAAGGTGAGAAGAGTAGAAATACAAAAATGAGTGTCAAGGGCTTGGAGATTTCCAAATTAAGAAATCGAGTTTTCAACTAGGTGACTTGGTTCCTTCCAATTCTAACAATTAATACTTCCACTTTCCAAACTACCTTTGCAGGTAAACTCATTTTATTTATTCACATAGAAAATTGTGGCAACTTTGTTCACGTACGTGTAGCTAGTCAGATCTTAATAAACATCCTCCTACTTATCGATGTTTTCAGATTAGCAAAAATATTATCAAATTAGTCTCTAATAACTAATATATAAAGTCATTAGAGACTTTGCCCTTATGAGGTTTGTCATGATATTTTTGACACTACAAGACCAACTGAAGGTTGAACACAGTTATTATATTTCATTAAAATACTGTCCCAAAGAATCCTGCCTGTCAGAAATCAATCAACATGTTGCAGCTGAAAAGTAACCTCTTCTGTAACATATTTTCAAAGGTTTCAGTCATAAGAGATCTTTCTAAGGTACTAATTCAACACTGTTACTCTTCTGATTTTAACCTATAAATGATATCTTTCTGTCTTTAGAAAACATCACGACTCTTTAATATGACATATATCATAATCGAATTTTCTGTTATATTTACAGATTTTTATATCCACTGTCTCCTTCCTACTCCTTGCTTGGAAAACTCCTTCTCATTCTTAACGCTTAGGTTTAGCCATTTCTCTTGGAAGTTCTACCATTTAGCATTTATTCAGATGCCCTTTCTCCTCACTTCACGGTAGCATTTGTCACATTCTATTATATGTTTTATTTATCTGAATTCAACGGGGCTCTAGCCTCTTCAGGACAAGATTTCTGTCTTATTCACTGCTTTATCTCCAGTACTAGCCTGGTCTTAGCCATAAATAGCTATTCAGAATCATTTGTTTTATCGCATGGGTTAATTTAAGATGATCTATAGAATAAAAACCTAGATTGAATCTATAAATTTATCATGAGGTGGTTTTTACATAACTACAAGTTATATATTATATTTTAATGTTTCATATGTCTAGCAGTGACCAATATGAACTAGGTAAGGTAAGGCAGAAAGACTGTAACTAGATATGAGAAGACAGAACATAAACTATATTTTATTATTTAGTATTCATTTATTTTATTTAATTATGTACTTATATTTATATTATATTTATATTTTATTTGTATTTGTATTTTTACTTTATTTTTTATTATTCACTTTTACTCATGTAAATACCTCTTTAATGGATGTTTCTCAAAGTGATCATTCAAGGAGTAAGGAAGTTCCAATTTTTAGGTCCACCATCTTCAACATGTGGTTTTCAACATTATCATCGCATCCGAATTAACCTGGAGAAGAGACAAATTATGTTGAATGCACATGAGAGGTTTTTAGAGGCCAGTCCTAAAAGTGGTTCACATCAATCTGCCTGTATTCTCTTGGCTATAATTCAACTACATTCAAATGCAAAGGAGTCTAGCAAATATTCTGTAACTGGATCTCCAAGAAGAGGAAATGGGTTTAGTAAACACATATCCTGTCTGCCACCAGATAACTGATCTGGCCACAAAATATCAGATTCACTCTTGTCCCCAGAGAACAAAATCAATCCCTTTTTAAAGAAGATAAACAAAAACATCCAATTACTGCACCCAACTCAAAATTCTCTAATGCTTTCTATTTGGCCTTGGTGAGTTCTAAATGTCTGACAACCCACAAAGCAAATGATTCTTATCTGATTTTTACTATATAACTTAGCTAGTTTATATAACTAAGGAGGCGGACTGGGTAAATGTAATAAAAATCCTCATCTGGAAAAGTAGAAAATGACAGACACATTGAAATCACTTTTCTGGAGCAATAATGAAATACTACAGTACAAGCACTGTTAAGAACTTCTGCTTTGACTGCTATAGAATCAGCTTAATGAGATCCTAATTTTCCTCTTTGTACATTGTTCTTTATGATTATTGGATCTCTTTCTTTTTTACCTTCTTTCTGACAGATTCTTCCTTGTTTGTTACTTTCCAAAGCTACATCTGAAGTGGGTGTAATTTGGAGCAAATTACCTATTTGATAGTGTAGAGTTTTTAAAGTGTTCTTATTTGCGCAACACTGAACATCAAGAATTGATTTGCAGTAAAAAAGTCAACGTTTTTTTTTTTTTATTCTGGATTTTGTTTCTTTGACAAATTTCCTCAAAATATAGTACATTTCTGATCTCTACGCTTGTAGGAATTTCAAATGTGCCAGTAGATTCATACAAAGTTTTAGTGGTTCATAATTCTCAGGTCTGCCTTATTTATTTGCTCTATTAATTTTATGTTCCTCTTCCCACTTAATTTTGGCTAATTTGAGGTAAACTGAAGAAAAAGATACAGATGGGCCATTATTATCTTGAATTATCTTTATCTCAGGACTCAGACATGTGGCCAACTGAAAAATCTTGTTGAACATTTATTGCTAAGCCTTTTCCAAACCCATAATTTTCTTTCTTTTTACCTTTTCTCTATTCACATGCATGCTTAAAAACCAGCCAATTCTTGCTAGATCTCCTAGTTTATAATGCCTTGCTAAAACTGCCAATCATAGCTAATACACAGTATATTTTTTTAACTACATTTAGCATCGGTAGACACATAGTCTGTTTTCAGAATTTCCAGTGGTTTTGAGGGAAATAGTGTTATGGAATATTCTGCATTATATAACATAGATATTAAGCTTTACAAATTGAAATATCTATTCTCTTATCAACATCATCCAACCACTAAGCCAATCTCACCTACTCCAGGTGCCTGTAAGGGCAGCAAGCTATTTCCTAGTTACCAATTCTGGTAGAAGCTCACATAATGCTAGCTGTTTTAATAAATAAATGCACAAAGACTCAAATGTCAGTGAAGTTTATTTTGCATTCAGGTAAATTCCAAAACCATTGTTCATGAACGGCTTGTGTCTTTCTTCCTAGTCTGATTGAGAATCAAAGGGTTTTCTTGTTTGTTATGTTATTTTTTTATCTAGAGTCTCTGCATTTTTTTTTTTTTTGATCCTTGGGCATCATACATATTGGATCATGTCTAAAGAAAGGAAAAAGGCAAGGAGAATTGTGTACAGGAAGTTTCATGGGTCAAGCCTAGAAAAAGTCACCTAATCCTTCCACTAAGATTCTGGTACTCAATCATAGTGCATGAATCAATTTAATTTAGCTGTGTATGCAGGAAGAATAAACAGTTTTGTATCCATTTTCATATCAGTGTATGATTTGATAATATAGTTTCAAGTTCCTTCAAAGAGGAATTTCTGCTTTTCTAACACACCATTTGGTGGAGGTGTAACCTGAAAGTTTGGAAGTATATTTTTAGGTCACGGAAGAATTGATGCCATCGTGTACACCTAGATCCTGAGGAGGAAACTGGCAATTGGGAAAATTTGAGAAAGTACTGATGAAAATGTAAATCACACCTTTAAGAACATAAAATTAGAGAGTGTGTCAGGAGAATCAACATATTTCTTTGAAAAATGAAAAGTGAATGTTTAGGAAAAACAAATAAAAATCCTTCCAGTTATGTATGGCTTTTCCATTAAAATAGGTCAATTAATCAAAATTTTTTATTTCAGAAAAAATTTAGAGCATTAACGTAAACATAAGAGACATATTTTTAGATAAAATGAGCTTAATGTTGATATTCAGCACTGCATTATGCATGCCGTGTTTTGTACAATTAAAGATGAAATGAATGAGAGGTTCTGGACTTGAACTAAAATGAGTGAGTGATGCAAAGAGTTTGTGGATAATATCACATAAATCATGCAAAACTTTAAATTTTATTCATCATGTATTTCCCGCAAATGCAAAGTGGAATAGTATAGGGGATATTATTTGCAGAATATTTTCCAGGCAGAAACATTTAATTAAATTTCTCTTGTTAAAATACATCCTTCCTCCAACTGTACATCTGGGTAATGTCATGGCTATGCACATTTAAAATTTGCAGAAATATTTTTATGCTCTGGGGCTTTTCATTTACTATTATTATTACTCATTATTTTTTTCCAATCATTTTATCTAACAAAGATTTTTAAATTAAAAAATGTAGTAGTAAGTAATTGTGTTTTCTGATTCTCAAAATAATGTATAAAGGAGAGTTATTTTGGCCATAATTAACTTCAGGTTGCCCAAGGGAGTAAGAGAAAATTAGTGTGCGTTGTGAATATTCCTTTTCATGTACACTATATTTAAAATTCTGTTTTATCTCAGTACTTCCATTAGAACAAATATGATTAGTATGCAGCCATTGTTTCTAAAGTTTAAATTTCCTTCAGATACATTTGAAATTAAGATACATTTTGAATTTAATTAGAAGGTAGAATAAATACCTTGCCTTAACTGTTTCTCTTTCTTATTTTCATGGTCCGAAAATGAGCAATTACTGGTAACTTCTTTATTTTTATTTCAGATAGGCCAATTAAAATAACATAGTCAACTGTGTCCTGCTTTGTGTTTTTAAAGTTAGTTTTTATTGGCATTTGGAAAGAACGTGACACTGAAAATAAAGCCATAAATGTAAGCCCTGTAGAGTTGAGGGTACTTGAAAATAGCATGATAGATCAGAACTAACTCAGAACAGAGGAAGGAAAGTCTCCCTCAGAGGATCTTGAAATCAAAGGAAACAAATGTGTAAACAAGATAAAGATGCTGTGCTCAAAGTCACCAATGGGATTATAGCATTTTGGTTTTTTTCAAAACAATTTGAGGAACTGTGATATTTTTAAATGAGTTTGTACTTTTGAAACCTTTAGACAAATAATTGTATAGTGGAATTTCATTCGGTAGCCATTTTCCTTAAAATTTATTCTTTGTCTTAAAAAAAAAATAAGTAGGTAGGTTAGATTATAATTCCCATTTTTGCCAGTCTAGGCACTAAAACCCCATTGACTTCAAACACGCTTTATTCTACCCTTTGCTGATTTCAGCATTCTTTTTAAAACCTGTAGTTTTTGCTTTCTGCAGGCCTAAAGGCTTTTAAAAGCTCAGTATAACTGGTGTTTTGTGTTATTCTTTAGAATCCACAGCAATATGTCTTTGTCTCTCATATTGGAAGGTTACATGGTGACATTGTTAATTTTCTTTAGCAAAGTCCCTCGGGCAGCAGGATATGTCCTTGAATTGCTTAGAATGGTCATGCCAATAAATAATTTTTAGTCAACTGTGTTTTCAGCATTTAAGAATTAAATGAAACTGTAGATACCATATTATATCTAATAGTTTGTATAAAATGTTACAAAATATCTGAATGAGAGTGGAAAAGGAGGATTTTAAACTATACAACTTCACTGACAAGTGATTCCTGGAACTCAACAGTCTAATAATGATTTTAATAGTAATGGTTCCCTCCAATTTTCAACAACTTCTTCTTCCCCATAATACATTTTCAAAAAGATAATTAAGAGATTGAAAGAAATACGATTTATGTCCTAAATCTTTTTTTTTAATTCTTTATAAGTTGATGAACTGCAGATCACATCTCTAAAAAATAATTATATCATGCTTTTATATTTACCTATGTACTAAAAACAAATTATACAGTATTCCACCTCTTGCTCTGTAAAATAAGAGTTATATCTAACATTCAAGTGAGAAAACGAAAGCAATATGAAAACACAAACTTTGATAATAAAATTAAAGGAATCAAATATAATGTCTTGATAAATTTTATGTTTTCATTGATGTTCATATGGATTATTCTAAATGCCATAATTAGATAAAAATTAATCAATGGAATTTTACTTAGTTTCATAAAAAGATCTTTTATTACAGTGCTGTAGCATTAGAGTAAGTGGGTAAAAAAAAGAATTGATTAAAAATAAAACTTTTACAATGTTAAAGGCATCAAAAAAGAATAGATGCGACCTGACTTTTTTTTTTTTTTATCCCAAGTCAACCAATTTAAAAACATATCTTTTGTGAGGAAGTTTTCTAAATGAGAAAAACACATAAATGTATATCAAAATATACATAATGCTATTTCTTGAAAGATTTTATTGTTGAAAATAAGGTGTGCATATTTTTACACTGAAATAATCTCTTCCAGACAAACATGAACTTGCACACAAATGACAAATGACACATATGAAGATATTCAGTTCCCTAATGAAGACTTAAACACTGAGCAACAGTCAGAAAAACTATATTTTGACAATACAAACACCTGTTTTTCACTATAACAGGTAGAACTAGAAGTATTATTTTATCCTTAGAAATGAATTTGAGTGAGCGTGTTAGGCAGAATAGCGCCCCCTCTAAGAATATCTACATCCGATCTCTAGAACCTGTGAATATTAGATTACGCGGCAAAGAGAAAGTAAGGTACAGATGGTATTAAGTTTGCTAATCAATTGACCTTAATATAGAAAAGTGACCCTGCATTATCTCGGCTATCTCAGTATGATCGCAGGGTTCCTTACAGTAGAAAGGGAATGGGAAGAAAGAAGATGAGAGATGGTCACAGTGCTGACTTCAAAGGTAGAAGGGTAGGCCATGAGCCAAGGAACACAGGTAGCCTCTACAAGGCGGAGTGGCAAGAATCACACCCTGCCCTACAGTTTCCACAAGTAACCCAACTCTGAGGAAACCTTAACTTTAGTCTGGCGAGACCCATTTGGGCTTCTGACCTATCAATTGTAAGATCATAAATTTGTGTTGTTTAAGCCACTAAGTTCGTGGTAATTTATTACAGCAACAATAGGAAATTAAATAAATGTCTTTCTGTTCAGAATTTTCAAAATCCTAGTCTATCTGCATATTTGTGGTCATCCAAATTTACTCTCTCTAATAATATTATAATGTCAGGAAAATATTAAAAGGTTGAGTTAACCATTGAAAGTAATTCAATGAATTAGCACTTACATCTGAGATTCAGAAGCACACATATTCATTCATAATCTATACATTTTTAGTTTTTCTTTTTATGTTTAGATACTGAGGGTTAATATTTTCACATAAAGATCACCATTCTGGTGAAGTTATATGAAATTGTAGATGTTATTAATAATTGTAACTTATTTACAGGTAATGGATACTTACAATATATAGTCCAGATATTGTTCTAGACACATTATGTGTCTCAACTAGTGATTCTCACGATAATCCTCTGAGTTTATTTATACTCTCCTTTCTTAAAAGAGGATCCTACAGTAAAATGTCAGCAACTTAACCAATGTCATTTAACTAAAAACTGTGTGGTTAGAATTAGAACACAGGCTGTCAGGCTCCAGAGCCTGACTGACTCACCAAAGACTTACAACCGTTACTCAGCTATTGCTGGGATATGTTGTATATCGAACACTCCTCAAAGCTCGGTGCCTTGTAGCAGCAAATATTTATTTTTCTACCTTATGGATTTTGGCGGCAGAATGGTTAATCTCTAGACTTATCTGGTTTAGCTGGGCTTATGTAGACTCTAGGCTTCTTCATTTGTTGTCTCTATCCTGGGGACCAACAATTCCCCAGGGCATGCTCTTTGCATGGCAGATGTAGATGCCCAAACGGCTGAGCCAAATGACAAAAGTCCATTTTAAAACCTCTGTTTACATCACATCTGCTAACATTTTATCATCCAAGGAAGTCACACGGTCAATGGAGTAGTAATAGGTACTCTTCCTACTCTACTGATGCCTACTGCAAAGGCCAATGACAAAATTAGGTGAAGGTATAATTAATAACAGAGAGGCAGTGAAAGATTGGGAACAGTGACCAAATCTGCCTTAAACTCTCTCACATCAGCTCTGCATTTCCACTCCTGACATTTTACCTTGGTGTTTTTTTCTCTATAGTGTAGTGTTCTTTACAAGATTTCATCTTACTCTTAAAGGGAAGATTTTAAGCTAAATACTTTAAAAATACCAATTTTGAGGTTGCCCTCCATCAAGAATTATAGGACTATAAAAGCTCAAATGCATTTTATTCAGTTAGACCCTAACAGCAATCAGGAAGGGTTGACTAATCTTTTCATGATATAGTTTCAGTGGGACAGAAAAAAAGTACCCATATGATTATGTTTCTTTCTGTTCTCTTAATAAAGTAAAGAGGTGTTAAAAATATATTTATTTACATTCATATTCTTTATTTACTGAGCTTTGCATATTTCCATCTTTTTAAGTTTTTTTTTTAATTAACTTTAATCGTAAGTGACGTTTTGAAAAATTATTTTTTGGAGAGAACTTACTGACACTAACAACCAAATTTTAGCTTAACCATCTAAAACTTACCTTTTTCTTACACGCTTTCTATTTATGAAAAAAAAAAGAAGGAATAAAAGTATGTACATGGAAATGTTTAGAGAATGTTTTTAGGTTATGTGTAAACAGAATTTAGTGTTATTTTTTATTTCTAATTTTATTTTAAACTTGAAATGTCTAAATTGATTGACATAATTTTATAATAAAATATAATAAAATATTTTTTAAAACTTAAGTAATAAAATCAGGTGGTAGCATTAAATTAATTTTTTATTTAATGCCCCAGCTTTGTTTAATATGTATTTATTTATTTAATAAGTTTTTGGCCTTTTTCTTAAATTGTTAATCCTCACAGGAACCTATTTTTCCAACTTGAATGTCTGTTTTATCACAGTTCAAGTATGACACTAACTAGAAGTAGGAAAAGGTCTTTCAAACCACAGATAACTGAATGGAAAGATGTAATTTTAAATAAGAAATAAAAATTCAAGTGGAAGCTCAAATAATTTCTAGCATATACTTTTAAAACGATGTCTAATACATAATTAGAACAATATATTTCCATGAGAATACATTATAATAATTTTAATTACAGAGAATAAATACTTCCCTTCTCATGTTTTTCAGAGACAAATATGACAGCAACTAAATTAACTGAATGTTCATAATGTATGATTTGATTTCAATATTCCTTTATATTTATATGTGCTGGCCTGCCAAGCATGCCGACTTAGAAGGCCCAGGAAAGCATCGGGATATTCTTTTTGTTGTCATATTTCAAATTAAGCAATTTTATTTAACTCTCTCTCCAGGTTTGTTTCTCACAGGAAGAGTTATATTAAATTTGACTTATCATATATACGGAAAAAAAGTGTTTCGGACAGTTAGGCCCTGAGCAAAAATAAAGGCCCCTTAGGAAAATGCTAAGCATGACAGCTTGAGAGCTGTACTTCTTGTTTATTCTAAATACTACCTGTGAGATTTTTCTTTCCTTTCTCATACTTAACTCTCATCAGTGTTATGATAGACACCCTTAAATACTCAATGGAGCTAGCTGCCTGACTTTATTTCATCCCAGTCATCCTGTTTGAGAGGCTAAAATGTGATAGGCAGAGCTCCTCCTGTTTTCTGTGAAAGCTTTAGATATGCTTGTGTGGGCTGCTTCTATGTTTTGCAAAAAATGAAATGTTACCAATTACAAATTGTGGTAAAAATGCAGTGCTAGGGTGTGGTCGGATTGATTTTATGTACACATTATCTTCCAGTATAATTTTGGTTTTCATTCCGTCATAGTACTGATGTTTGTAACGAAGACATTGTGCATCTCGCAGGAATGAACGTGACGGTGACAACATTGGGGACAATGGAAAATGTTATTTTACATGGAGATAATGCTAGAAAATCTAATAGTTATAACCATGGCAATAATATATAGACTATGATACTGTTTATTAATAAGATGAAGTTCCCCTAAATAAGATCAAAATTACAAAAGTCCAAAATAATCTGGAAAAAAATTTAGTATATGTATATACACTTATTTGCACTGGATTCTTTAATTTAAAAGTAGTCTTATTTATTTACTTACTCTTTGGTATGGCAATTTAAGTTAATTTTTATTTATATACTTCACCTATTTACATTTTTCTTATTAAATGGTGTTTACATTTTGTGTACGATACAAATAATTGAAGATGCTTCATACTCTTGCAATTCAAATTGTTTAGATTGGGTGAAATTGCATTTTTGTTGATGGGTGAAAATACAGTTATAGCTTCCCTGGATGAGGGGAAGGAAGACAGGAAAATAGAGAAAACAGAATCTGTAAGTAATACTAAATTTGCATCAACTTATAAGTACTTCTCACTCCCCGCTCTAATTTCAAGGCAATTCTGACCTCTTTAAGTGGCTTTAAACTTCCAATTTAAAAATAAGAACAAATATTCACAACTTTCTTTTAAGTACATTAACTGTTTCAAAATCACTAACCATGTTAGATTATCATATAAAAGTAGTTTAGAAGTGTAAATTTAGTGTTTAATAACTGTTTCTCAAAAGCTTTACTCTGCTAGTTTTCTCTTCGTAGATGTCTTTAATTTGACTTTTGCAAAAAGTTTTAGTATTGTTTATATCAAGTGACCTTCCCACATAAACATTTTTTTTTTTTAAGGATGGAGGGCACCACTCATCAAGCTATACTGTTAATTATTCTTATTTGTCTGAACAATTCTTCATAGACTAAAGAAAAAATGATTACACATTCAACTGAAACATAACATTTTAATGCTTTATAAAGCAGACCAATATGGACTTTTGGGTCTATTCTACTGAAACCTTCTGTTAACAAAATCAGTTGTATCTGGCAATATATTTGTCAAATATCAATTCTTTACTCTTCAAAAAAAAATCATGACTTACATGAAGTTAGAGATTAAAGAAAAAAATAATAAAAAATTTAATTAAATTATAAAGCAGTTAAATATCTAACAATATTTAAGGGCGGAGTTTTTAATTACTTTCTTGTTCTTTCATATATTCATCTATATTTAATGAATAGTTACTGAGCATATACTCTGTACTAGATGCTGAGACTACAATGGTGAACAAAATTGAATAGCTCCTGACTCCATAAAACTCAGATAACTGTGTGTTGGGAGAAGGAGACAACGAATAAGTAATCCAACGATTTTCTGTGAAAAATACTGTGAAAAGAATCATCAAATTCATACAGATTGCCGTGTTGGTAAGAGACTTGTGCAGGCCCACCTTACGAAGGGACATTTAATCCAGAATTAACCCATTAGGGTGAACAAAAGATGTAAAGAGCTAAGTGAAGAGAATTCTGTATAAATGAAATAGCACATAAAGTGGCAAAGAAATCGTCTCTGAAGAACCAACAGAAGGAATTACGCTCAATGTTGAAGAATTTGGAAATCTAAGTGGCAGCCAAAGTATTTTTGGGGTGTGTGTGTGTGTGTGTGTGTGTGTGTGTGTGTAGTTTTTTTTTCTCTTGTAATAGTATTTTTAAAAATAAATTTATTACTTTCAGTGTTTCTATTATGTTCAAGGTACTGTTTGTCTACATAAATAATATAAAATATATAGGCGAGATTTTCTTTCATAATTAAAAATAAGAACTTACATACTAGCTGCTAGCACTGTTATAAAATGGTTTACTATTTTAATTCATTTCTTTCTCATGATAATCTTTGAGATAGCTGTTGTCACCCATTTAATACATAAGAAAAATACCCAGAAGAACTTAGTAATTTGCCCCGGGTTACCATTACAAGTTCAAAAGCAAAAGTTAAATCTAGCTTAGCTGGCTCCAAAGTTTTTGTCCTTATTTTTCTTTTCTCTTTCTCCCTCTCTTGTTCTTTTTTCATGAGCATACATTAAAAAGATGTAAAAATGCATATATTTCAAGACATAAGAAAATAACACCTATAGCCACCACCAATATTAAATGCAATATTACCATTGTAATCAAATTCTTCATTGGTTCGGTTCTAGAGAGATCCTCCTTCTCCTTCCAGGCCCAGAAAATCATTATAAAAATTTTTGTTATTTATCCTTTTATGTTTCACAGTGTTACAGTATATGTATGTAGCTTTACTTGATTTAAAATTTTGCACAGATGATCTTAATTTCAATGTAATTATGCATATATACTCTTCTGTGACTTAATATCTTTAATTAAATATGGTTTTAAGATTCATATATGTTGATGAATATGAAGGCAGTTCATTAATTTTCACTGTTGAACAGCATTTCATTATATGACTCTATAAAATTCTTAGCCATTCAAGTGCTAATAGGCACTTGGATCCTTTCTAGTGTTTGTTTTTGAAATAATGCTGGTATGTGCATTGTTGTAACAGTTACACGAACATATTTCTAAAATAAAATTACGTATTTGTAACTTTACTTGGTAATCTCAAATTGTTTTGGGGAGTGTTTCAGTTTATACTCTGGCTTATACCATCTATTGCTCTATCCTTTATTAACCCCTGATATTTCTCAAAAAATATTTTTGGATGCTCATTATTTGTTTTTCAATCTGGTAAAAATGAACCGTATTCATTTCAGGGTATATAATGTCTACTTTCCTGATGAATAAAAGTTGCTTTTTAAAAATCTTCATCATCTAGTCACATATTTCTATTGTGAAATATTTGAACACAACTTCAGCCTAATATACTGTTGTGGGGCTTGTGTTTCCCTCAGCAAATAGATAGAAACACAATATACTGCAAACTAAACCCTTTTTGATTGTATATGAGCAAATGTTTTCTTCCAGTTTATATCTTATCTTTTTATCCCTTATGTTTTTTTCCATAATAAAAAGATACTTTTGATTCGATGTGGTCCAATTCATCAGTCTTTATTTTTATGACATGTATATTAAGTCTAAGAAATTCTTTCCTAGACCCATTTCTGGGAAATCAAAACATTTTGCTTTTCATATGTAAGATGTTAATCCGCTTGATATTTTTTAATTTTTTAAGTCATGTGTGAGATGGATTAAATTAAGAGGAAGGAAATTAAATATAATAAAAATTATGGGAAAGGAAAGAATATATTCAGAAACAGCGGATGGGTTATATGGACTAAGTTAAGTTATTTTTGGAGAACTCAAAAATGCACCAGAAAGAAAATTAGGAATATGTAGTAGTGATCTTTAATATAGACGAAGAGAGAGAAATTTTTACAGTACAAAATATGCTGTGTTTGAAAATTTTGAATAGGCTATATTATAATTAACAGAGTCCTCTAAGAAGGATAATTCACTAAAGTTCTATAAGTTTAACCTGAATAAAACTGAATTGAATTAGAGAAAAATCGAGAGACTTTTAAATTCCGGAAAAAAGTTAGCAGAAAAATTAGAAAGCAAAAAAAAAAAAAAAAAAATGAATAAGAAATTTTAAAGAAAGATAGATATAAAGTGATCGTGATTGTATATTTGAGATAAGGTGCGGGCAGTAATAAAATTTTTTTATTCGGTATATAGGCCATGTGAACAGGAGAAAAGAAGCTCAATTAAAGTAAGAGTCAAGGATAATTGTCTGGTGTCATAGAAAGAGAAAAAAAGGAGGGTGGAGGAAGCATGGTAGGAATTAACTAGAGATAAATACCATGAGTATTGAACAGCATGTAGGGCCTAATGTAGCTAAGCTTGATGAAACTTTTAAATATTGGTATGTGATTATGTTTTTTTCCCCCCCTTGAAAAATTAAGAAACGGAAATTTCAACTGTTGAAAAATAGTTTAAAAGCTATAATAGTTAAGGTAGAAATCTTCTGTGGTTCATATAGCAAAATTCAAGATGTTTCTAGTACAGTGTAGCATCTAATAAACATATTTAAGACAAGGTTATAGAATGCAGCATTCCTCAAATCTATGTAGACCATTTGCCATAGAATAATTAATCAGAAATCCGAAAATATTAATTCATGGGAGCATAGTTTGATTGCACATATAATGTCTAAGAGCGAGACTAAAACAAGAACTAATAGAAGCTTCTGGTTTCCAGTTCTGCACATGGAGAGCTTGAGAGTTGCCGCTCTGATCTGATAAGCGAAAAGCTGAACCGGGCAAACTTCAGCCTCCAGGAGAATGCAGGCAGTCTCAGCCATCAGACCAGAGGTTCACAAGTAGAAAACTACAGAACCAGTTCTGGGATAGGAAAATCTGAACAATAACTGATGAATTACTGGAGGTTGAGAGAGGGCAAGTGTGAGCATTAAAAACTCCAGCAGGACCCAGTTATAGGCGCACCCACTCACTTTTGTGAATTTTACTTCCAAAAGTTTGACCAAGTTCTCATGATCAATATTGGGGGGGGGGGGGGTGGGAATCCTCTCATATTTCCAATAGTGGGAGGAACAAGGGGACCATTTTGAAACAATCCAGAGCACTGAGTTCTCCTTAAAGGGGTGTGCCCTCAGGAAAAAGTTTTATCAGAGCCTGACTCCAATGTACCCCAGCAATCCTGTCTCACCTAGCGGGTGGGAGGAGGAACGAAAAGCTCTGTGAAGTCCACAGCCCGGAGGCATAGGCTCATTCAAAGACAGAGACCTAATCACTGGACTATACAAGGCTTCCCTTCCCCAATACCTTGCTATCACAAGTACTAAAGACCTAATTCTGGCAGTTGCTTTTTACCCAGTATCAAAAAAAAAAACTACAAGGTGTATAAAAAGCAAACAAACACAATTTAAAGAGACAGAGTGATCTTGAGAACCAGACACGGCAGGGATGTTGGAATTATCAGACTGGGGATTAAAAAACAAAACAAAACTATGATCAATATGCCAAGGGCTCTAATCAATAAAGTAAGCAGCATGCAATTTAGAAAAAAAAAAAAAGGGCGGTGTAAGTGGAGAGAGGGAAATCCTAAACAAAACAAAACAAAACAAAACAAAAACTTAAAAAAATGCAGGAGATAAAAAACACTGCAACAGAAGTGAGAACGCCTTTGATGGGCTTAAGAGTAGACCGAACACAGCTGAGGTAAAGAATCTCCAAGCTTTCAGATATATCATGAGTTAGTCCTCCAAAACCGAAAAGCAAAGAGAACAAATTCTAAAAAAAAAAAAAAAAGAAAAGAAAAAAATACAAGAAAAAAACAGACTTTGTTTTTCTAGAGCAGTCTCAGGTTTACGTCAACATTGAGACGAGGGTACAGAGGTATCCCACACACTGCCTGCACCCGGATATTCATAAACTACTTCCCCATCATCACTATCCTACATCGGAGTGGTACATGGCTGTAGGCGATGAAACTACATGGTCATCATAATCGCTCAGAGACCATCGTTTACATAAGGGTTCACTCTTGGAGTTGTATTTTCTGTGCTTTCGGACAATTGTATAATTATATGTCTCCACCATTATAGTATCATACAGAATGATACAGAATGGTTGCATTGCCTTAAAAATCGTTTGTACTTTTTCTTAAAAAAAAAACAAACTAATAATTGTTTTAACTACTTTTGGATAAGGTATAGAGTTTCCCGGAAGGGATGTAATTTATTAGCGATTAGCTAGCTATCTTGGTGAGAGAGAAGGTGAATGTATTGTCAAATAAAACTAAATCTGGGCCTAGATAAGTAGAGACTTTATTTCAAAAGTCTATTACAACACAGAGGAGGCGCTGATATTAGTAATTTGCAAACATCTCAAAATCAAACGAACGGGGGAAAAAAAGCAGCTTTTCTCTTTAAATGGATGCACAAATAGGACAAGCAGGGACTTTGTGAGAGAAGAGAGCAAGCAGTGTTGACTATGAAGGTGGCAACAGGGTGCATCGACAAGAAACGTTTCTCTGTGTGGTTGGCTGATGCTCAGAAAGAGATGCTGAGGACGGATAATCAGCACCTGTCTCAAACTCAGAGACAGGCCAACGCTTAGAGGTCTGTGGAGAGGAGAGAAGTTGAACTAAAGTTTGGTCAAGCCAAAGCTCAGAAGGTAAGTTCAAGGCAGTGTGAATACTTGGTCAGTAGCTGACAGAAAAAAAAAAAAAAGTGGCAAAGATTTGTATTTAGAGATATGGGCTCAGTTTGAGATCTTTAATGTGGAATAAAATAATGAAGTCCTTGAAGTGAGTGAATCAGAAAGCCTTTGTTTCCAGAATATGATTCCTATTCACAGAATTTCTGATAGGACCTGCTTAGACATTTTATTTATCTGCTTACTGCTTGATTCTTTAGGTTTCAGTCATGCCAACGATCTGAGACAGTTTCATGGACCCAGAGATCTTTCACCCATAACTTAAATAAATTAATGTAAAATCATCATAATAAGAGGCATTACAGAGACACATGTGTCTCATACACACACACACACACGTATGTATGTATAGATGAGATAGATTAATTCAAGGAAATACGAAGTATGAGGTTTTTTATAGAACTTAGAAACAACATGATTTATAAACTTCTGAAGAGATTATTCCTAAATTTTTTAGAAATGATTTTTAAAATTTTTACATATTTTAGTTAAAAATGTGTTACCTGAAACTTTTCGAGTTAAAAGTTTCCACAGAAACATGAATCACATGCATGCTTTATAATGTTAGAATCTAGCTTTGATAGTCATTTGAATTCGTTTTGAATGAAGTTTTTCCATATCTCTCCATGGATATAAAATAAATATCGTAGATTTTGAAATTGTTAAAATGTGACACTCAAAATATTATACGGTACATACTGAACTAAAATGCAGTATATTACTTCACTGTGATATTTGCACTTCAATTTTCCTTCTCTGTTCATCCCCTTCGATTTCATTTACATTCAACATGGAGTGAAGATATATGTTCTATTATAATAACCTTTAATTCAGTCAAAACTCAATTGAAATGGGAACCTCAGTGTTTGTTCAATGAATGACCTTACCTCCATATTAATGTGCTATTTTAAGATTATCAATCTCCTATAATACACAGTTTGTAATTTACACATCTGTGAAGGCTTTGCAAAATCATATATTCAGCTGACCCAAGAAATCTCGGTTCGAATGAATACAGATAGTCAAACAAGGTAAAGAAATGTTATAAAGGGTCAAGTTCTCTCAAAGGGAAAAACATTAAAGATGATCTAACTGACAAAAAAAAGGTCATGTTTATTTCAAAAAAAAATTATCTTTTTATGGGAATACTTCATCTAAAATGCATAAAATAGAATTTGGCAGTGTATCATTTTCACTAATAGTTTAATGAAAAGGAATTACAACATACAACTCTAAATTAATAACCTTTATTCTGAAATGAGAGTAAGTGATTAGATCGAAATAGAAAATTGTATTTCTGTTGGAGTAAAGTGGCATCTAAGAAGAAATTCAAGTAAAATAATATAAAACCACCCTGGAAATAACAAATATTTTTTTAAAAACTTTGAGCCTATAGTATGAGTTACAGAATAAAGAGAATTTGGAGAGGGGTTATATTGTGAATCGCCATGATTATTTTATTCTCAACTCAAGGTAGTAGTGTTTTTGTTGGGAGTGGATAGATGTTAACCTTTTTTATAGTATAGGTATATAAATAGTTAAATTTTGGTGATGATTTTTTTCATTAAAAGGTACTGGTGTGGTTTACAGGCCTGAAGATATAAAGTCAGTCTAGAAACATAGTAAAGAACTGACCTGAGCAAAATTTATTTGGCATGTAAATTAGGGATTAAAGTGGTGGTGTAGAGAAAAACATTAACAGATAACAAAGAGAGTGAGTGATATTTATGGAGCAACTATCATACATTTATTGTTTTGCTAATAACTTTACATAGCTTATCATGCCCCATTTTTATAATAATTCATCTTGGAAAGTATTACTATGACCATTTGAAAGATTAGAAAGTTGAAGTCCATTGAGGCTAAATGGTTAGCTAGTAAGTCCTAACACAGGCTTTCACACCTGGGTCTGGTTCCTAAATGCAGGTACTTTCTACTCCCTAAAACAGGATGATTGGAACAATTATAAGATGAAGGTAAATAAGGCTTTTCCAATAATAAAGACTAAGGTTTCCAGAAGTGGTGCATGAGTCACTTTCCAATAAACTGAGGTTTAAGAAAAACCATTTATTTAATTAATTGACAATTTGAATATACATGTATAGCAGTTTCAGAGTTCTTAACCTGTACGCATAGGGGAACCACCTTTAGCGACCTATTATGCAGTGTTTACATGAAGATTTCTCACTGTCGAATCGTGAACTTACAGATAAGTAATCAGGGAGTTTGCAAAAATCCATTTGGATAACAATAGAGTTGAAGACAGTATAAACTCACATTCAGCTTGGTATAGGTACAGCAGTTACACATAGCTCTGTTTATAGATAGTATATTCATGGGTTAGTATACACACATGTGTTTCCTTTCCTGTTCAGTTGAGAGGGTGTAAAAGAAATGGCATCCTAACAGCAATGAGCACAACTGGTACCCAGATCCTGGTTTCTAATACTATTTTTCAGATAAATGACCACAGCTCCTTAAAGAAATGTTGATTCTAGGATGGGGACAGGAAATAGACAAGGTGAGCCTGGAGCATCTTGTAGTGTCAAGAAATAAGGGAATAAAACAAAAGCCACATTGGTGGGAGTGTGTCAAAGGGAAACAGGAGCCAACTGAAACAGCACCTAAAGGGCAGAGCGGGAACGATCTGAGCGACAAAATAGATAAATTAGTTTTGGATTATAACTCAAAGTGTAACAAATATCCATGAATCTATACCAAGCAAATGGTTGAAAAATGAAAATATGGAAGAAAGAAACAAATCTTCCTTGTAAAGTAAGTCTAAATAAATTATGTCGATACGACGCTCTCTGGGAGGTGAAGCATAAATCCCCACTCCCTAAGTGTGGGTTGTGCTGAGTGATAGCCTTCCATAGAGTACAGCATAACACTCGGGAGAAAATAGGAACTTTACAGTAGAAAATCCTAAAGAACATTTTCCTAGCCGGGTAATCAAGGTCAATACCAACAGTGATAAATCATGTTGATAGTATGTACCTATGATATGCCATAGTAAATATAGCGTCTTTGCTCTGTGTCCTCCCAGAAATTATAACTACAGACTGAACATAGGAAAATATCAGCCAAATTCCATCCAAGATAAGTTATACTTTTAAATGCCAATATGTTAGAAAGAAGAATGATCTCAAGTTAATAATCGAAGCTTCTACCTTAAAACACTGGAAAAAGAACAAGCTGAACCTCAAACAAGCAGAAAGAAGATAATCATAAAGATCAGGGTAAAAATCAATGAAGTAAAAGTAGGAAAACCATACAGAGAATTAATGAAATCAAAAGTTTTCTTTGAAAATATGGACACAATTGACATTCATTTAGCCAGAGTGACCAAGAGAGTCTCTTATTTTAATAACTGCTTGATTAAAATATCTTGTATAATAATCAATTCTGTCCAAATATTAGACATATGAGAAAACAGAATGCTATTTATTTTAGAACTCACTCGCTCCTTTCATAGAAGGAAAATCCCTTGAGGTTAGAAATTTTGAGGATTATAATTTAGAATTTTTTGTTAGTAAATTATTAATCAGTCATGACTAAGTACAGGAATATGACAAATATATTTTCTCTGTCATAGAATTTTTGGTTTATCTGCTGAACAAATTTGACTAATCTGTCATCTACAGCATCTCCCCTTAGAAGCATTAATTTCCTTATATTTTTGGTCCATGTGCTTTAGAGGCCAAGATATTAATCATAGTAGTTTTATTATGTGTATATTTTATTCATCCATTCCGCAAATATTCAACAAGTGAAAATTTATGCTGTTTGGTACGTGATTTATCTGGTTAATTTTGACAACAAATGAGACTTGTTAATGCTAACTGGTTGTGTGGCCCTTGAATTCTGAAACAAATATCTTCTGATTATTAACGAAGGTTGCTCCCTCTCTCCCCTACACTCTTAACATCTCCACTTCTACTCATTCTTTTAAAAAATATTTTAAATTGTCATCCATATTATTGAAAACTTCCTTTCAATGTATAGATATATCTATAAAGTATCATTGAACTGAAATGACATTTTTTGAGGACCTGCTTTATATAGCATCTACTTTTATGATAGATATATTTTTGAAAAGGTGATATATTGTGAAAATGGGAAGAGTTACATAAGACCAGCAGGTTCTTTGGAAGAAATGGAGCAGCACGTTACATTTTCAACCATTGACCTCATTTATCCTCACTGGACGGTTAGTTACATCGTATCCCCACCATAGGACGACAGCAATAATTACCAGACGGGAGAAGGTGGAAGTCTTCAATGTGTCATATACACTTCCCAGATAGGTTAAGAAGGGGACTTGTAATTCAAAAAAAAAAAAAAAAGCCCCACAGGTTATTAGAATATGCACCTAAATAGAAAGTGATTTTGTTGAGGATTGCTTTTCAGGGTTGAGCACAAGAGGTTTCATGAGCATATTTTGCTAAGGTGACATAGACATCTCTCCTGGAAGCCAAATCAGATGCATGTTACTTAGGATGCCACTCTGGGAAGCAATCCTATCCTGTCCTCAGTCCAAGGTGTACTTGAGCAGCAGGTATATTTATACAGGTATGGACACCAAATAGGCAAAACTTAGATGTCGGCCGTGAAAATTGTCTTCAGTTACCACATACATATTCATTTCTCTGACAACACCATCTCCCCTCCAGGATTACCCTGGCACGCCCCTCTCCATCAGAATTCTGTTAGAGAATCATTCTAGCCACATGTGTACAGATAGAGTGTAAAAATAAAAGGAAGCTAATACATGCTGAGTGCTCATGATGCTCCGGGCACTGTGCTGCCCCTTTGCTCCCGTCTGTCATTTTGGCATCCAGACCATCTCTCCTAAATTGCCTCGCACAGATACAAAGCACGTGGAATTTCATCGTGAGATCGCGCGCCCTGGTTTTGGGCTTAGAAAGCCATGTCTGTGAGTCAGTAAGACTTGGACTCATGGAAAAAAAATAGGATTTTAGAGTCATAAGGAACGATGCAGATTTTTCAGGCTAGCTCACTCATATTTCAGAAGATCGGAGGCCACCCTTCTTAAAAGAATAATTGACTTCATGCCAACACTTCGGGGATTGTACCGAAACCAGATTGTTTGGCTGTTTATTTCAAACGTCATCTTTCTCCAACCCCAACTGGCCCTTCTTGAGCTACATTTATTTTTAAAATAATTTTATTGTAAATGATTGCCTGCATTTTTTTCCCTAAAACTCTTTGTTACATTGCACTCGACATGTTGTAGCGTGAATAAATGCTTATGGCCAGGTGTGCACACAGTGCAGCTTGCTTCTTCTACATTAGCCCCCTTCATTCGTAGAAAATCCTTTCCAGGACACGCACTTGACACTTGGGATGGCAAACAGTAATGAACTTTACATGCACTGTTGTTTCCTATACATACACACTGCTGATAACATGTAACTTATAAATTAGGCACAGTAAGAGATTAACAAGACAACATTATAAAAGAATTATAACATTAAATACAATGTAAATGTGGTCCCTGTCTTGCTCTCCAGTAATTTTTACAATGTTCAGTCCAAACATTCTGTGTGCACTTCTCTCACCTGCAGTAAATGGCTTTGAGTTGCTCATTTCTGGAGATCCTTGCTGTCTGGCACCACGTGTTCCCGTCAATTAGAACACATTTCCTGGGCATGCCTTCCACCTCAAAATGCAAGGTTTGTTTCCATCTTAACTAAACATTTATCATGCATTATGGCTAGAACACTTGCACTTTGAGGTGCGACAGCAAAACTAGCCTTTTTTTCTTCTCTCCATGATTTCATGGACAGAAGACTCACTTTTACCATAGATTTTAGAAACCTTGACATACATTTTTTTTTTTTTTTAAATTGAGACCTTTCGCCTTTTCATGTAAAGAAAGCAGTCGCTACAATTTCTCTTTGGTGTATCCAAAGTGCCGGCCTCACTACTCCTGTGTTGTAGGCTGTTATTAAGTAAAATGAGGGTTACTTGAACTTACGCACGGCGATACCTGGACAGTTGATCTGAGAATCTAGACGGTTACTAATGAGTGGGGAGTGTATGCAGAATGCCTAAGCTGGACAAAGAGATGGTTTACATCCCAGTCGGGACAGAGCCAGCCTGCGTGAAATTTCAGACTCAGAACGGCGCACACTTTGAACCTTACAAGTTCTCCATATCTGGAATTTTCCATTTAACATTTTCAGACCATAGTTGACCATGAGTAACTAGAACCTTGGCAACCAAAACCACAGATTAGGGGGTGGGGGACAATTGTACTGCTTTTTAAAAATTTTTTTTATTGTGATACAATTGACATAACAGTGTTTAAGTTTAGGTGTGCAATATAGTGAATCAAAATTTGTGTATTTTGCAAAATGATCATCAAAAGAAATCCACTTAACATCCATTGCTATGCAGTTACAAATATTTTTCTTGTTATGAGAACTTTCAAGACGCATTCTCCTGGCTACTTTCAAATATGCAATATGGTATTATTAACTATAGTCACCACGTGCTGTTACATCCCCATGACTTATTCAATTTATAACTGGGAATGCATACCTTTTGATCCTCCTCACCAATTTCATTCCATTTTCCCTTTAACTCATGCAACCCCCCATCTGTACTCTATATCCATGAACTCAATCATATTAGTTTGTTCTTTTACAGTCCACAGATAAGTAAGATCATATATAGTAGTTGTCTTTGTCTGAATTATTTCACATAGCATAATGCCCTCAAGTAGTTCCATCTGGACTGTCACAAATGACAAGCTTTTATTCTTTTTTTTATGGCTAAATAACATTCATATATATATATATATATGAATGGAATTATATATATATATGTGTGTGTGTGTATGTGTGTGTGTACATATATATACATACATATATATATCTATATATATATATGTATATATATATATCCATTTATCCTAAGATGGATAGATTGTTTCCATATTTTGGTTATTGTAAATGGTGCTGTAATGACTATGGGATGTCTTTATGAATTATTGCTTTGGTTTTCCTTGCATAAATCCACAGAAGTGGACTGTTGGACTACACAGTAGTTCTATTTTTAATTTTTTTTTGAGGAATCTTTATCTTGTTTTACATTGTAGCTGCAACAGTTTACATTCCTACCGACAGTGTATAAGAGTTCCCTTTTTACATTTACCAACATTTATTATTTCTTTCTTCTTTTTTTCTTTTTTTTTTGATAATACACATTCTGACACGTGTAAGGTGATATCTCATTGTGGTTTTAACTTGCATTTCCCTGATGATCAGTAATTTGGAGCTTCTTTTCATATACCTGTTGGTCATCTTTATGTCTTCTTTGGAAAAATGTCTATCCAGATTCACTTTTTAATCAGGTTGTTTTGTTGTTGTTGTTGTTTGTTTGTTCATTATTGAGCTCACTAAGTTATTTATATGTTTTGGATATTAACCCCTTATTGGCTGTATGGTTTACGAATATCTTATATTCTGTAGACTGGCTTTTGATTTAGTTGATGGCTCCCTTTGCTGTGCAGAAGTTTTTTAGCTTGATGCAGTCACTCTTGTTTGTTTGTCTGCCTAAAACTTATTTTTTTAGATTGCTTTAAAGTTCAAGTTACAGATAATTATATTAGATTAATAATTAATTCTCTTATTTGACATTTAGGTATTAATAAAGAGGAATAAAATATATGGATGACCTAGTTATAATGGTAATAAATAATAGATTAGGGAATAAATATGGTCCCTGAATTTTAACTTCAAGTTTAAACTAAGTAGAATTCAAATTTAAAGACTTACATTTAAGAGCATCTATTTTTCATTCCACACCACTATACAGATCAATTATTTTTTGGAAAAGTTCCATTAAAAAATATATTCATAGTGTCCTTAGCCTTTTGAAAGGATATTAACATTCAAGCAGTTTTAATTCTTTAAAGGTAATTATATGTTTTATTTGGTTTAAAAATATTTAAGGCTTTTATATTATGCTGATTTTTAAGATAAAACAGTTTTACAATTGAATGAAATGAAGAGAGTAATTTACCATTTCACAAGGCACTATCTTTGAGACATACTTACTGAACTAAGTGTATGAATTCTGGGCTTATCACAGAATCATGGAACTATATAGAATTTCATGGATTTATACAAACATACAAACTGTTTTTCCAATTCATTGAATGTTTGAAAATATGAAAGGAAGATCAAGAAAGTAGAATTCACACAAGATTATTTTTAAATTATGCAAATATTTACTTAGTAATGAACATTCAAATATAGCTAATCAGCATCCATTTCTCGTACATATATTTTTAAATGTTTTCTTGTTTAAAAATTTTTATTTATATTTATGTGTCAGCAAAATTAATTCCCAACATGTAAAATATATCTTAAACATAAAAAGTTTTTTATATGGTTGATAGGAGTTATTATAGCATAAGGTGATTTTACTTTCAAAAGAAAACTTTGTGGAGCCAGGAGGTATTACAGACAAGAAGACGTCTAATACTTCCTTAGCCCATGTTTCTGATCTATGCAAAGCTTCGAGAAAGGTTGTTTTTTCACTGAAATAGCAGCTCAAGAAGATACGTTGAGAAATTGACAACTGTAAAGAGTGTGTGCTGTAGAACAGATTGAAAGTTCTTTTAATCAATATTTCTTTTACCCCTAGCATGTGAAATAGTCTGATACTATTGATAATTATTTAGCTTTGTATAAATGTCCAATTGTTCAGAATAATAATAATAAAAAAGCTACCTATCTAGAAAAATAAGCCTAAATAAGTTTTCGTACGCTTGAAAACTTCTTATCTTGCTCTCAGAGAAGGTGAGATTTATGAGATCTAGGGAGTGTGATAGAAATAGAAAACTGAAATGCTTTCATCATGTCCAGCAAAGAAAAGATTGGCTTTCAGACTGCAGTATTCACAGGAGAAACGGAGGCACTGAGATTGGGTAGCAAAAGGACTCATGAAGGTAACTTGACTAAGGAGGCTACGTTTGGCAAAAAAAAAAAAAAAATAAGGCACTTCGGAGTGTTACTGTTTCTACGAAGTCGTGCTTAAATCCGTCTTGGTTCAGGCAGGCCTAGAGAACTGAGGAGGCCCATTAAGATGGGTGAGATACGGTTCAGTGAGAAAATAGGTGACAAGCAAAGCTTAGCCTCAGACAGGAAACGGGGGCCCGGCGTGATTGGAGCAGCACAACTGATGAAGGAACTCAATTCTGGGGAGCCTGGCACAGGAAGATGGAGCGTCCGCGCTCTGACCAGCCTGCTTTTGTTTGGTACAATGCCAGGGTTTCAGCGCGCCCAAGCATAGGTATCAAGGCGCGACGAAATCCAGTTATACTAATGTATCGACATGGCAGTGGGAGGGGCAGTGAGGAAAGGGAGAAGGAAAAAAACCAGGGGACTTAGATGTAACCAGGCTTTCCTAAATGCCAGGTCGTTAGCAAGACTAATCGCAGAGACTATCGGCTGCCGTGTATGAGAGTGCCCAGGAATTGGCTATATTGCTCAGGATACGAACAGACAGAGCCTTTAGTTGATAAAAATTATTAATTTGAACTGAGAAATGTTAGGGAGTAAGGCAAGTATGGCTATCATATTCTGAGTGAAATAAGCCCATCAACAATGTCAAATGAGTTAAGTCCTTAATATTAAGCATGAAGGAAACATGACAGTGAAAAAAAAGAAGACAAATAGATCAGTTCTTCACAAATAACTGATTTATCTTAAAAACATTTTCCCCATTTGTTTCCTTTATTTAAATCGCAGAGTCAAAACGCTTGCAATTTTCCGTAGGTAAGGAGTACTATCGCATAACCGTTACTATGTTTTCCAGAATCCCTTGCCTTGTGCAGTTCTAGGTGGGAGTTGGCAAAAAGAGAAGTGTGTGTGTGAAGTTTGGAAAACAGGAGTGAAACAGGAGTCATGAGTGAAGATCGTCACACATCTGTGGTTCCAAACTCTCTTTGACGTCATCAGCTCTTCTTCCCGACTGTTGGACTTACTGACCAACACAGGCCCGGGCCCTCCATGGTATGCTTAACTGTAGACTCACAGCCACGCAGAGGCAGATCTCGCCATGAGTTTTTCCCAGTGTTCTTGTATGATCCTTTGTATTTCTGCGGTGTCTGTCATAATTTCCCCCTCTTTCACCCCTGATTTTATTTATGTATGTCTTTTATCTTTTTTCTTTAGTGAGTTTAGCCAAGGGTTTGTCAAGCATAAGATATCACTTATATGTGGGCTATCAATCTAAAAGCAACAAACGATCAGGACAAACATACAGAGAACCATGGACATGGATAACAGCTAGTGGTTAGCAGAGGGTAGCGAGGAGTGGGAGGGGAGAGGTAGATGGAGTAAACGGGGTCAAATATGTGGTGACAGAAAGAAATCTAACTATGGGAGGTGAACACACGGTGTGAACATTTCTATTCCTTACTGTTAAAGCGTACGGCTGAAACTGACTGGATTTCGTTAACCAATGCCACCATAAAAACAATTAATTAATTAATTTTAAAAAATTTAAAAAGCATAAAGGTGGATGTGTCCTTTGAGAGTGACTGGTTAATGACTTCTTTGTTCCTCTCATTCTCCTTCCTGGCTTTTGCTACCCAAACTCCACCCGCAAATATAAAAGGTCCAATTAGTACAGTAAATCCTTTATCTTGTGACCTCGTAATGACTCTGCTGCTTGAACTGCATCCTCACTGAAAAAGGAGGCTCTGTAAGTATAGTATTAACACTAAGTCAGACAGAGGGAGACCAAGAGTACGTGATTTCACTTACATATGGAATCTAAACAAAACCAAAAAATGAGCAAATAAAATAACACAAAATAGAGAGAAAAAGAACAGATTGATGGTTGCCAGAGGGGAGAGGAGTTGGTGGGGTGGGTGAAAACATGAAGAGAGTCAAGAGGTACAAACTTCCAGATATAAAATAAATAAGCCATGGGGATTTCATGTACAACATGGTGACTATAATCGAGAGTAATATATTGCAAATTTGAAAGTTGCTAGGAAAGTAAATTTTAAAAGTTCTCAACATGCAAAAAAGCTTTCTAACTTTTTATGGGGAGGGATGATAACTAGATTTATAGTGATAATTTTGCAATGGACACAAATGTTGAATAATTATGCTGTGCACCTAAAGCTAATATAATAATGTTGTATGTCTATACACTTCAAGGAAACAAACAAATGAAACAAAAATCTCCTAAACAAAAGTTCTCCTTACCAAAATATATGAGATACCATGGCAGTCTCTATTTGGAAATATAGATAATGCCGAACAGGAGTGATAATTGGGGAATCAAAGGCTTAAAAATCCTTATCTGGCATAGAGATGATTTAACTAAGGACTGGGTGGGGAGAGGCAATTTTTAAATAAACACTAATCAGGAAAGCTATCTTTTCTTATTTGTCAGCTTGATGTTCCTGGATTTCCCCACTTAAATTTAATCCCTTTTATATTAGACAATAATTTGCATTTATAAGAGACAATAACCCAAATCGATCTTGCGTACACAGAGTTCATAGTGACTCAGGTAAATTGAAAAGGCCCCAGAGTCTTCTGACTTCAAGTACAGCTGAATTTTGGTCAATATATTGTCTCAGGTCTAGATTCCTTTTTCTGTTCAAATTTTTATCAAAAAGAAAGAGCCTCTTTATAAAATGAATGAGAATCAAGAATTATTGTGTGCTTTGACTGAATCTCATTCCTACCAGGAGTACAAAAAGGTCCATTCTGGATGGGGTGTCTGCCTCTGGTTCAAGGGGAATATCAGCTCACCCGAATAACATTTCCGTTAAAGAATCTAGACTTAGACTTAACAACAAATTAGAACATAAGTTCTTTTAAAACTTTGTGTTTTACAAAGCTTAAATATAAATATTTCCATATTTGTAAGCAACATAGTATTTAAAATATCTAAACTAGGAGTGTTTCAAGGAGGACATAGACAATAAGGAATTACAGAAAGAGTAATCAAGATTTTAATATAATACAAATATGATTCACAGTTAGGATATCAAGTGGTTTCTGAGTTCTACTTACGCAGATCAGAGTTATAAGTTTGAAAATGTATTGCATTTTTCCCCTTCTCAATTATTTCATTTTTTTAAATGAAAATTATTGGGGTCACATTGGTGAATAAAATCAAATAGGTTTCAAGTGTATAATTCAATAACACGTCAGATGTATATTGCATCGCATGTTTACCACCCAAAGTTAGATTTCCTTCTGTCACCAAATATTTGACCTCCTTTACTCTATCTACCTGCCCTCGGTTCCCCTTCCCTTTGGTAACTCAAGCCACTTAAAAACAATGAACTTTTCTACTTCCTTGGAAAATTGCTTTGGAGACAATCTTATCAGATGATTTTCACATTTTCTTAAAATTATTTAAATATCACTTGATCTCATTTATTTTGTTTCGTAAGAAATCTATACCTCTTAACTCTCCAATGCTAAGCATCACTGATCTTCCTGTAACAATCATCATATTTCGAATAGACTAACAATGTTAATTCTTAGTTAGAATTGAAGTCTATCATTTATCAGTTCTTTGAAAGCTTTGGATGAATAAGGTATTTCCATTCTGAGGAAAAAAAATATTGGAACACTTATGGAATTGAAATTATCTACCTATAGTTTAAATATTTGGTTCTAGTTTGACTGTGTACTTCTAGTGTGAAAGAAATAAGTTCCTGATTTGGCTCGGGGGAAAAAAATGGGCTTATTATTGGAATGCTCATTAATTTTTCAGCAAGGGGTTAGAAGAAATCTTGCCCTTATCGCTATTCTGTGTTCGTGCAGTAAAATGAATTCTTGTATGTTAATCTTTCATAGGGCTTCTGTGAGCATGAAGTTTGCTAGAAAGTGATTTACTGTCTACTGACTTCAGATTCTGAATCTTTGTATTTTGTTAATGGAATTGATAAGAAAAATGAGCCTCTCCTGGCTTTTTCTTTCTTTCCTATTTTCTTTCTACTTTACCTTGGCAGAGATTTATCTCTAGGCAAGAAGAGAAGTCAGGTATATGAACTGCAGAAGTGCTTATCTCCCTCTGAGGTCACTGTACTGTGTGCTTTTCCTTCCGTAACAAGAAAAGAATAGATTGATCATAGATGCATGATAGTGAACGGATGTTGTTGGGGAAGCTACTGTTTTATTGCACTCTACAGGAAGTCTTTGGAGGGAGGTCATCATCATTTCAGTTAGATGCTGCAAACCAAAATGGTTTAATTTTTAGTTGCAAAGATACATAAACTTAAAAGGTGAAAATTGTAAACATGCACTGTTTTCTAAAATATCCCAAACTATCTTTTAATGCATTGGTAAATAAAAGTAAGTTTAAAAGAAAATGTGATCCTTAAATTCAATATACTAATAAATTATATTTTGCCTTAAAATATTCATTTTAATTTAAACTGAAGATACTCCCTTAATGAGCCAGTAGAATATAGAAAAAAAAAAAGGGTTAAAGGTGCCAGAAGTTGCCTCAAATGATCCCTTCTCAGTTTATACTTCCATTATCACTTTCTCAGTACATTTATTTACGTCTAATCAACCCTCCAGATCTAAAATTTGTGGTCTCCCAATTTTTCAGTGTAGTATATTTTGTTTCCCTTTTGCATGGTTAGAAAATATGTTATACTTTATATATAAATAGATCAGGACTCATTCTCACTAGTACCTTTAATCGTTTAATCTGTCTTCTGTGGAGATAAAGAATCAGAACAGCTCTCAGGTGACAAGAGCAGTGTGTAAGTGATTGTCACGTATCAAGCATCTGGGGTTTTAGTTCACTGAGTATTGTATATTTAAAATACCATTGACATGTATATATTTAAATAGGAGACACATAATATTCTTCATTTTTGGAGTGCTGATAATATTAGAGTATAACCATAGACTGAAGTAACATTTATGATTATTACAGTAAGTAATTTTAAATAACTTTGAACACATGTACTTTTAGTATTATGTAAAAATATCAACATGCAAGATAAATGATACAATATGTGAAAGATAGAGGTTAGAATAAAGCTCTAAAAGATAGAGTTTAGAATAAAGCCTAGGAAGAAACAAAAATAATAACAGAATTTGTATCTAGGTTGTAAGATTAAATTACTTTTAATTTTCCTTTTTATACATTTATTTGATAATTTTATACCATGAAGATTCTTGACTTTTTAAATTAAATATACCTTAATTTTTAAAGGTCCTTGCTATAAGTGTGTTACAACAATAAAATCAATTAATTATGGAGTTATTTTATCACTTTTCTTCTGTTTCTATTCTTCATTATATTTATCAGTCATTGAAATGTAATGTGTTGATTTTAAAAGAGAAAATAAAGTTTATATAAGCAAAATTATTAAATTATTTGTTTCAGATAAGATTCTACACATTAATTTGGTGGAAATATATATTTTTAGTTTATAACTAATAACACTCCTAATATTTCCCAAGTATGGTATTCTTTTACTTTATTTCTTAAAAGTAATATTTAGTCTCTATAGAACATTGAATTTGGGGGGATTGTCGTTTTTTAAAGTACTAAATACATCTCAGAAATTGTTGTTTTTTATCTATTTGCCATTCTGTACTCAATAAAGATATGGAGTCTGTTTTTAGACAATATTGAATTAAGTAATGATGGTAATTATATTGCAATGTTCCCTTCTTCATGATTCATGAAGATAACTACAACTTCTCCTTTAGAATTAAAAGTATAGCATCACTAAAATATTTCTTGACATTCCAAATTTTTCAATTGCACTTAAAAGTTAAAATATTATAAAATATACTTTATACAATTTTAGTCACAATGTTTTTATATTAGATTTTTATATATTGTTCATAGTTAAAATAAGAGTTGGTTATAAAGTAATAAAGTCAATTTTTTGCTCTTCAAGAAAAGAGCATTTCTGTCAAGACTGAATATTTATAGTAAGTGTTTTCACATAACATCACAAAAAAGGGTCTCGTGAATGATTCTACTCAAAAAATAATGAACATGTATGTATTTATATCAAGGTATATGTGTGTGTACACACACACACACACACACACACATACGCTTCCTGGACATACATTATATAATATGTGTGTGTGTGGAGTTGTGGTTCTTGGAATTAATATGGATTACTGCCAGCCACAAAACTTCAGTTACCATTTTTCAATTTGTATGCTAATACTTTGTAAACACTACGGTACATATGAAAAAAGAAGGATAATTACAAGTCTTAATGACTTTAGACGGCCACTAGGAAAACTTTTAGCTAGTGACTCTATGCGCAGATTCACCTAAAACAAGGGTTATGTCCACCATAAAGGCGGTTAGACCTCATGAAAGAGGTGGGATTCCATCTGGAAAAACATACTGAGTGGTGGATATACCATGTGAAATACACTGGAGATAGAAAAAAAGGTATGATACTCGGATGTAGGAATACAGAAAATTGTTTCATTTACAACATGCTATGATTGTTTAAATTACAACAAGATGAAAATGTTGATGAAGGCTTTAATTTGTCCTAATGATTTACGTATTAAGACTATTTTGATCCAAATCTTGTTTGATAAGAGTTACCTCTAAACAAGTTTATTCATCTGCCAAAAAGTCATATTGCTAGTTGTTTTCGAGACTGCTTGTGCAATGTTCTATGCGTTATACTCAATTTAATGTGAATAAGAACAGGCAAATTGCAACCTAGAGAATAATCTTTCATATTAGTGAGTTGTTGAAGCTGCTTCAATAAATGTAGATTTTCTGAAGATAAAGTATTTAATCATTTAATTCTGAAAATGATATTTTTATAATGGGAATGGAACACAATGTAGTGGAAAGCTAATGTGTTTAAAGTCAGGCAAACTATAACAGGAAGTCTGATGATACTACCGAATATCAGTGTGACCTTGGGTGAGTTACGAAGAGTCTCTAAACTTGAGTTTAATATGAAAATAAGCCTAGTAGTTCCTTTCGCACAAGATAGTTCTTAGTATTAAATGAAATACAAAGGTAGAATGTTTAATGCATACTGGCAGACATTCCATAAACGTCAATTTCCTTCCCACTTCCACTGCCTTCGTATATATTCAGTGATTCATTCATATGGTTTTTCATTTATGAATGCCAGACATTTCTACAGATTTTATGAACACTAACACAAAAAACACAGCTTCTGTCTTCCTGGAAACTAAATTCTGTGTTTTGATTCTTATTATATGTTTTTGCTGATGAATCAGACTACACAGGGACTTCTGGAGCTTTTTTTTTCTTTATTTCCACTGCTGATTATAGAATATAAACAGAGCCTTTTGTATAACTTGAGGCAATTGTAGAACAGGCTGTGTAAATAAATGAATAAAACTGAATAAAAATTAAGCAGTTAAATGCCATGTGACCAACTTAAAATATGTATTTTGTATTTCTTCTGATATTTAGCATATTAAATATTATTACAATATAATTGTAAGTTTTAGAAGTGTAAAAATGAATGAAGGAAAGCTGTAGTAGCATTCACACTAATTGGAAACACTTTAGAAATAATTTGAATTAGAGAAATTTTATAATCAGTGATACCGTTTTTTTATAACTCAGTGACTTAAGTACAAATCTCTACAAATGTAATTCAGCTCATCATCTACAAAACCTCTCATTACATCCTTATTTTTCTCTGAATTTATTTCTCCGTAATTCTGTTTTTTGTTTTTTTTTGTTTGTTTGTTTTCTGCTTTACTTTTTCTGAACCTAGATCTCTCTTCATCTTATTCTAAGAGCCTCTCTGCCTGTTTATCTTTTCATCTATTTACTTCAATTTCTGGTTCTCTTTTTATCTAAATCAATATACAACTGCACTTTTGTCTCTGATTACCTTTCTTACGATTCTTGTATTTTCCCTGTCCTCTCCCTTTTCTTATTGAAGACAGTGATAAATAATAGCTGCCATAAATTAAAAAGTTACTAAGGGTAACACAACTAAGAATATACATAAAACAACCTTAATTGCATATTATTTTTCCCATTTCAGAGGCCTGAAACTAAGACCTGAAACTTAGAGAAGAAAATCAACCAATTAATTTTATACTAATAAGCAAGGAAGTGATGATGTCTTGGCTACTCCTATAGAATGTCCAACACCTCTTTTTCTGTACATTGAGTTAATAGGCAGGACTGCAATTTCATTTGCTATTTCTTTTCTGTCCCCCATTCATTTAAAGCCAGTATATGTTTATTGTACTTTCTTAGAAATAGTGACAAAATAATTTTAAAAAGAGATACTCTTTATGGCCATTTGCACTACAAAGGAATACACGCTGAAACACAGTTTCCATAGTTTTCCAGAGCTAATCGTTACTACAGGGACTATAAGGAGAAAGGGAGACAGAGCTAGACTTAAGGTAAAAAATGGAACCTAAGAAGAAAGTCATGGCAACTGAGAAGACAGGAGTAAGCAAATACTAAAAAGGGTCACTATGAAGAAAAAGAAAAGCTGATATCAGTATTTTAATAGTGGGATAATAGTGGACAAGGCAGGCGATCAGAATCTGAAACCGTCAACTAAGCCAGAGCGCTTGGAAAGGGGACCGTGTGGTTCTAGCTTAGGAGTGGTCTTTGCCTTTCAGGAGAAGCAAATGCAAATCCCATTTAAAAGACAGCATCTGAAAATTCGGGCCTAAATTTCTACTTACAGGACCAACTTACTAAAATGTCATTATCAAAGATCATCGAAGTCAAGAATGAATCACCAGGTGTGTGTGTGTGTGTGTGTGTGTGTGTGTGTGTGTGTGTGTGTGTGTGTGTACACACACCTCAAGCAATGTCTACAGGTTGAATCGATATTCTTGCATCTGTACTGTAATATATATGATATTATTTTTATATACTTACTCTGTTTTATGTATTATTAAAAGAAAGCATTTGATACTGGGATTAAAATAAATTCACTTATATTTTTGAAAGTAACCACTCTCAGGTATGAGACTTTTATATTCTTTGATGTTAGAAAATATTCTTTTTAACCTGAATCTGGTTTTACACACAAGCTTAATTATACTAGCTCTTTCTACCTTAGCCTGAGTTATCAGAATGCAAAGCCTTTAGGCATAATTTGTGTCTGACTCAGATGAAAATTACTTCTAGGCTCCCCTCCTACCAACTCTGTGTGCAGATCTTACTTCTATTAGAGCCTATTAGGGCTCATTAAAGAAACAGACTTAATTTTCCTTTCAACCTTTGAATCAGTAGAAGCTCCAGGTGTTAGTACTACTGAATCTCTTGTCTTCTTAGAAAATAAGAGAAAAAATTAGTCTCATAAGCAACATCTTTAGATTTTAGTATATGATGTACTCGGGACCAAATTTCACCCAATTGGAAGGTTACATGAATATCTTTGTTAAAAAGAAATGAAATACTCTCATTTTCATTTCTTTTTTGTTAAGATTTTTAAATGATAGAAATGGTTTATAAATTTGCTGTAGCTATGGAAATCTGTCTTTAGCACCAACTGATTGGAAAGAATTTGTAGCTTTTATCATGGATCATTACGTATTGAGCAACATTTTAAAACTGAAAAATAAAGGGACTTTTTAAGCAGTGATTTTAAATTGTTTTCATCACAGAGGCAAACTAAATCTGCTGCATGTAGATGAATGGTTTTATGATGATTCTGAATATCTTATTTCTTCTGCTATAGAGTCAAGGTTACAGTAGTAAAATCAGGGTGAGGAAATAGGAAATTGAACTTCCCTTCTGTTTCTACAGACCAAATCTGATCACTGAAATGCAGTTACAAGGTCATGTGCAAAGATACGATGACATTTCAACATTGACAAATAGGAGATTCTAAAATTCACTTATTAGGGTAACAGATCAGTATCAAAATCTTCCAGAATATGATTTCATCCTGAACTTTAGTATTATTATATTATTATTATTTACGAAAGCTTGCATTGAATCTGTAGATTAATTTCAGGAATTTTGCCAAAATAACAATATTTAGTCTTCTAATTCATAAACATGTGATAGTTTTCCTTATTTGGATATTTTATTTTATATTTTATTTTTAAACAAGGCAACCCTTGGTTGACCTCAGACATTGCAAGAAACTTGTCAGCTTACAATTCTTTATTTTTTTTTTATTTTTTACACCTACAGCATCTGATATTTTCATATTTTAAAAATCATTTTTAAAAATAATTAGGAATTTAAGATGTTCAATTAAGAATATTTGCTAATTTTCTGTGGACGATATTTTCACTTCTTTTGCTAAATTTATTGCCAAATATTATAATATTTTTGATATTATAGTAAGCAGAATTGTTTTCTCTTTGGACAAGTGATTTTATACATTGAACTTGTATTCTGTACACTCACTGATTTATTAGTCCTAACAGAGTGTTTTGTAGTCCTAACAGTCCTAACAGTCCTAGTTTGTTGAGTATTTATTAGTAAAAGGTACTGTATTTCGCCAAAAACATTTTTCTGAATCTATTAAGATAATCATGAGGATTTTATCCATTTTATACTACAATATATTACAGTGATTGATTTTAAGATGTCAACCTTTCATTTTTACGGTAAATCCCACTTAGTCAAGACATATGCTAGTTTTTGATATGTTGATGGATTTGCCGCTAGAACTCTGTTGAGAATTTTTGCCTATATTTTTAAAATATGTTGCTCTGTAGTTGCCTTTTCTTTTGATATCTGTCTTGTTTTGATATCAGGGTAATACTGGCTCCATACAATTAGTGGGGGAAAAAAATGTTTACTGCTCTTATATTTTTGAAAACTTTGTAAATTGATATTAAATATATTGTGGAATTTTGGTAGAGTTTACCATTGAAGCCATCTTGGCCTGGAATTTTCATTGTGGGAATTTTTAAAATTATTAATTCAATCTCTTTATATTTTATGCACTTATTCAGATTTTCCATTTCTTCTTGACTCAGTTATGGTAGTTTGTCTCTTTCTAGTATTTTTTATTTAATATAATATAATATATATATACATATATATATATATCAGGTACATAGAGATATATTTGGCAAATGGTTGTTCATAGTATTTCCTTATAATATTTTTTGTAAGATCAGTAGAAATGTCCCTTTAATCTTGATGTTAGTAATTTAAGTCTCTTTTTCCTTGGTCAGTCAAACTAAAAGTTTGTCAATTTTGTTAATATTTTCAAAGATTTAATTTTTGGTTTTATTGATTTTCATTATTGTTTTACTATTTCCCCTTTCATTTATTTCTAATGAATAATCAATTTTATATCATTTCTTCTATTTGCTTTTTTGTTAACTCCTTATTTTATAATTTGTTAAAATAAAAGTTAGATTATTTTTTGTTATCTTTATTTCTTTTTAATATACGTGTTTACAGCTATAAATTTCACTTTAAGGAACACTTTGGCTACATTCCATAATTTTGGTATGTGTGTTTTAATTTTTTTTCGTATAAAAGTATTTCTGAGTTTTCCTTGTCATTTATTCACTGACCTATTAGTTGTTTAGGTCAGTTTTTTATGTTTCCATATATTAATGGATTTCCCAATTTTTTTTGGTCTTGATTTCCAACTTAATTCCATGTGGTAAGAGTACATGCTTCACTTAATGCCAATCTTTTGAAATTTATTGTCTTGTGGTTTAGCATATGGTGTATCCTAAATAATGTTCCATGTGCACTGAAGAAGAATTTGTATTCTGCTATTGTTGGGTGAAATGCTCTGTAAATGTGTCTTGGGATATTTGATTTACTGTTTTAGTCAAGTCTTTTATTTTCTTTTTGCTCTTCTAGCTATTCTATGCTTTGTTAAAAGGGGGATATTGAAATATCCAATCTTTTATTAGATTTTTTATTTTTCCTTTAATTCTCTCAGTTTTGTTTTATATAACAAGTGCATTTTAGAGCTTTGTTGTTTAGGTGCATACATGCTTATAAATGCTATAGCTCCCCAATATTTTGAACATTTTTGTAATTTAAAATCTTTCTTTGATTCTAGTAACAATTTTTTCTTACATTATATTTTGTCTGATAATAGAGTCACTCCAGATCTATTTGGATTATTGTTTGCATGATACATCTTTTTCTATCCTTTAACTTTCAATGTATTTGCACCTTTAATATAGAGCTGGTCTTTTCATCTAAAGCATGTCCAACTGTACACGTACACATACAGTTGGATAAATTTTTTTTCCAATCTGCTAATATTCTGATTTCTTTTTAGCATTTCTTGAAATAATTTTGTTGTTATTGGTGTTAAAAACTGGATGCCCTACATAACATAATTGGCAAGTGTGGATATCAGGCTCCTTTCTTCCCCAGGTTTTGTTGTTGGTGGTGATTTTAGTGTGTGTGTGTATATGTGTTTGTTTAGTGACTTTCCTGAATTGATTCTGTAAGTCTATATTCCCTAACATTTATGACTTTTGAAATATCTGCTCATTCTGCTTATTGGCTAGGTAATGATTAGATGTAAATTTCTTTATATTCTTTGAATCAAGAAGTGTCCCAGACTTTGTTAAGATGCTCTATTTTTTTTTGTTTTTTAAAATTATTTTTAAAATTTATTGGGGTGACATTGGTTAATAAAATTATGTAGGTTTCAAGCGTACAATTTAATAATACATAATCTATACGTTGCATTGTGTGTTCACCACCCAAAGTCAGATCTCCTACTGTCACCATATATTTGACTGCTTTTATCCTTATTTACTACTCTCTCCTCCCTTTGCCTTTGATAATTAAACTATTGTCTGCGTCTATAAGTTTTTGTCTGTTCACCTTGTTCGTTTGCTGCTTTCAGTTTTATATCCCACATATCAGTAAAATCATACGGTTCTCGACTTCTTCTGTCTGACTTATTTTGCTTAGCGTGATTTGTATGGATTCACAAAAGACCCCAAATCGCCAAAGCAATCCTGAGAAAAAGAACAAGGCAGTGGTATCACACCGACTGACTTCAAATTATACTACAAAGTGCCAATAATCAAAACAACATGGTATTGGCTGAAAAACAGACACACAGACCAATGGAACAGAATGAGACCCAGAAATAAATCTCTGAATATATTAGCAAATACTTTTCAACAAAAAATCCAAAACCACACAATAGAGTAAAGAAAGCCTCTTTAATAAATAGTGCTGGGCAAACTGGAAAACCACATGCAAAAGAATGAAACGAGACGCTGTCTGCTGCCGTACAACAAAATTAACTCAAAATGGACCAAAGACCTAAATATAAGGCCTGAAATAATAAACTGCATAGAAAAACATATACTAAATCAGGGACCTTGGATTTAGAGAGAATTTTATTAATTTGACCTCAAGGCAAGGGAAGTAAAAGCAAAACTAATTATGGGACTATGTTAAACTAAAAAGCTTCTGCACCCCAAAAGGATCTATCAATAAGACAAAAACCAACCAAATGAATTAGAGGAGATATTGCAAACAACATCCTTGATAAGGGGCTAACATCCAAAGGACTCATACAGCTCAACAATGAAATAATAAATAATCCGATTGAAAAATGGGCAGAGGACCAAGGAGACAAATAACCAACAGACATATGAAAAGATGCACAACTTCACTAGCTATTTGGGAAATGCAAATCAAGATCATAATGAGCTATCACCTCACATCTGTTAGAATGGTTATCAGCAACAAGACAAGTACCAAGCAGTGTTGGAGAGGTTCTAGGGAAAAAAGAACTCTCGTATTGCTGGTGGAAATATAAACTGATACAGCCACTGTGGGACACAGTATGGAGATTCCTCAAAAAGTAAGAATAGAATTACTATATGCCCAGAAGTCCCTCTTCTGGGTATCTACCCCAAAGTTTTGAAAACATTTATCCCTAAAGATATATGCACCTCAGTGTTCACAGTAGCATTATTCACGGTGGCCAAGGCATGGAAACAACTGAGTGTCCTTTGATAGATGACTGGATAAAGAAGATACATATATACAATAGAATCTTACTCAGCCATAAGAAAAAAATGAATGAAATACTGTCATTTGTGACAACATGGATAGATCCCGAGATAATTATGCTAATCATTTTTTTAAAATTTTAAATGTAAAAATGTGTTTATTCACAATATTTGAGTTCTTTTGAAGTGCCAAAAAATTACAATAGTAGCTTATAACAACCAAAAATACTTCCGATGTATACAAACTTTCAAAATAAGCATAACGCGGGGGATGTGAATACAGTTTACCTTCAGAATACTTCCAATAACATAGATACATCTTTATTTCTAATTCGGGGTCCTATGTTCAATAGGCTGTAGGCAATTTGCAACTCTGCGTTAGCTCTCACCTCCTGATTGCACAGAGCCTCAAAGTCAGCCGCAGCTGAAGTATCAGTGTATTCTATGGGCTTCTCTGGCCAGCACACAGCCCTGCACATACATGGCTATGAGGTCAACTCAGAACATAGCCCTTCCATGTACTCGAAGACACATGGCTGCCTGCTCAGCAGCCACAAGGAAGGCAGTAAACAAAGGGCTCCCAGCAGCGCCTGCTGCCGAGGACATGTTCTGCTGTTTCCCATGGGTGTTATCTGCTCTTTCTGCTGCTCCAGTGGACATTATCTGCTCCTGTTAGCAAGCAGCACACCTTGCTCCAATCCCCCTGAGAGGGCAGCTGCTCCCCCAATGAGATAACCCCTCCCTCTTTGAGTAAAACTCTGCTTGCCCTTGGCCAGGTGCAGTTTCTTGCAGCTCAAAGCGGCCACCATCACAGCTCCCCTGCCTCATGAGTAATAAACGACATGTCTCACCCCTTTGGTCTTTCTGGTTGTTTTGTTTGTTTGTTTGTTTGTTTGTTTTCCAGACTATCCAAAGCCCAAGTGCAAGTTCCAGGTCTGGAGCTCCTGCGTTACACATGACCTTTAAATCCCTAGGAAAACGAGGAGCTTTTCAAAACCACTGTGGACATCTTAGTCCTCACGTCTTCCCTCCCTATAATGCTTCACTTCCATAGATTGTCCCAACTCATATCATTGTCATAGTCAACATAATGTTAAATAATAGCCATTAAGGTTTTCAACTTCTTCAGGGAGAAAATTTTTCCCATTGATCAAGTTCAAAATCAGACAATCAAACCTGGGGATGGGACTTCTACGGGGTCCTGCCATACATGTCAATAGTGGCAGTTCTCTGGGGATAGTGCTTTTACATTAGCGCACACTAAGCCGGGGTTACTAGGTTGCTCATGTTCACAGCTTTCACAGTTTGTGAGGTTGTCATTTCAAAGGCTACAGCAGACGTGAAGAGAGGGCGATGTGAATAGAAAAAGTTAATATGTCAAAAACTGGCTGTTCTTACAAATATTTAACTATTATTATCAAATACCTCTCTAGATTGTGGAAAGACTGGTCAAATCCAGAATTCTGGAAAGCTGATTTTGACACTTTTTGCCAATTTCGTCATAGATTTTATGGAGATGTAGAATTTTAGAGGAACTTTCTCTACCATTCTAGAAGTCCTACCTTCCTCCTGAATCTTTTACAGATGCATGTAGCCTTATTAAATTATGTTTGTTGAAAAGTATACATTTAAATGCTTTAAGGCATTCTCTCCATCTTAAAATTTAGACAGATTTTTTTTCTCCCAAGAAAATGAAAACTTTAATTCTAAGACTAATTCCTCAGGTCTCCACTCAAATTGCTCTTCATCAAAAAGTATTTTTTTTTATAAAGGCAAAATAATACAATTACCTGCAACATGAAATAATCTGTTACTTACTTCTATATGTATATATGTACATAGTTAAGAAGATATTTTTTGAGCCATCCAATTATCCTAGAAACTGGCAAAAACATAGGGAGTAAATTATGTTGTCATTGCCCTAATGGATTTTATAGTCTATATTTTTAAGTGGATTGGAAAACTTTCTCTTTAATTTTTTTTCATTTCATAGAAAGGTACAAATATGCTTTCATTTTTGCTTTTGATATTAAAGAAGTTTAAGATATATATATATATATATATATATATATATATATATATATATATATATAAAATCTCCTTGGAAACTAAATGTTCAGTGTATAGCAACTAGATATCATGTGATCCTTGCTTAGGCTGTTTTCTGCATCAATGTCTCTAAAAGTTGAATAAGATATGACCTTTTTTAAAGAAAGTCATCAAATTATTGCAAATTCCTCATCTTAAATTGATTATTAAAATATTAAATGTAATAGTATATACAAACTCATGCTATAGGTCTCTAGGCAATTATAAAGTCAAAACATATTTGCAAATTAAATACTAATATAACTCACAGAAACAATTAAATTTCAACTGTTAATTAATTTGAAGTGATGAATGATATGCTGGAACAAAATTTCCAATAAAAGCTTGACTGTATTTTGATGTCTACAGGACAGTATGTTTGCCAAGCTTGTCATATCTGGATTTATGAGTGACATGGGATGCTTAAATTCTCCTGTCTTTTAAAAAGTTTTTAAACTATTGTGGAGCTTCATTTGTACACATAATAACATCACTGAGACTTCACTTGACATGAAAACATTATTTTTATGTCAAATTTTCACCGATCATTTCTCTTTCAACCTTTTAAGTTAAAGTAGGACTGCTTGTCATCAAACACAGACTCTAAAATTATGTGGCAATGCTGTTTCAAGGTGAATAACCAGTTGATCCATAATTCTATAACAAATATTGAAGAGAAATCATGTCCTTCTCCACGGCATGTAATACTGTAAAGCTTTTTAAAGAATAAGCTCTATTTTCATCCAGGGATATAGAATGAATCATAAGAAGCATTGCTAAGTGAAAAGCTAATATTGAATAATGTTGCTTTATTGAATATATTACATAATAGACAAATATAATATACTAATAATATTATATGGATAGATATTATATATAAACACACACATGCATACATATAAAATATCTGGAAGGGTAAACTCCAAACTGTTAACTGTTTTTATTTCACTATTAGTGAATGGAAGCGAGTGAGGGAGCTAAAAATAACTATTACTATTACTGATTATTTTGTACACTTTTTTATAATAAGATTATTTGTGTGTAATAAAAATATCTATGTGACACAGAGAAAATATGTATTTTAATTTCATGTTATTGGAAAGTTTAAGACAGGCATTAGACACAATTTTTCTAAATATAAATTGATAAATAAAATTAACACTCTAGTGGGCGGTTAGGTAGTAAACAGTAAGGAGATTTTTGTGTCAAATGAAACTGAAGTACCAAATATCTGAATCTTAATATATGATGAAAAACAACATTTTCTATTTTTTCAAAGTTAAGCTATAAATAAAAACAATTTAAGTTCTTATGCTTTGGTTTGTTTTGTATTTTTAGAATTCAAGTCTGGTACTATAAAGACTCACTGTGTATGAATCAGAAATTGGAACATTTAATAAATTTTAGGTAAGATAAAATCATTTTATACAAATAGATTTAAGAATCCTCAAGTTCTAACACCAGAGTAAACCAGTTCATATCTTATGTGATAGAATCAACTGTTTTATAAATAGCAGATAAACTAATTTTTCTATTTAATATTTTCTTCTTAAAAGACTGATTCATTCCATTACTAGCTAGATCCTATTGTCACAGAGGCCATAACCTAAGCCAACAACTTTTTTTTCATAATGTACATAGAAATGTTTTAGTATAATACAACATAAATATGGATAAATGTTCCTTGTGCCTTTTTACTCAGCAAAATTCATTCCTGAGTTTTGTTCCTGAAAAATTACTACACATTTTGTTTTGAAGTAATTTGTAGTATATATAATTTGTTATAAAAATTTTAATAAACACAAAAAATTGAGGAATAGTAGAATAAACACCACTATACCATTTACCTAGTTTTACCTATATTTAATTACAATACATATTTTGATATATGGTTTTGTATCATGCTTAATACATGAGATGTATTTTACTGTTACTGGATCACTTGAAAGTAAATCGGAACATCACAATATTCTACTACAATTTTCTCAACATGTATTTCTTGCTTAAGTGTATTCTCCTAACCACAATACCATTCACAAAGGATTCCTAGTCTAAGACTTCAAAACCATGAACTGACTAGGAGATAGTGTTTCCAGGATACTTTAGCCCAAAGCAGATATAATGAAGGTGGACCGCATAACTCAAAATTAGCAAAACAAAAATTAATTACCCAGGAGTAAGTGGACTAAAAAACATGCTTATAAAACACTCATTTACATATCACTTTCCAACTAACCATCAGAATTAAATGAAATTACCTTACTAAAATGATTATTGATGTTCATAAGCTGATAAATTTTCAGGGAAAAACACTTAAGAGATGATTAGGTACTGTAGGTGAAACATAGAATTAGACTCGATGGTTCTTAGTTTCTTATCTTTTTAGTGTAACATGATGGCAAAAACATGTAAACACAATAATAATACTTGAGTATTGTCATTTGCATGACATAAATTGCTATAGTATATCACTATGAAAAGTTATAATATTCAAATAGAATTCTACTACCTTAGCACAAAGCAATATGTAGTTTTTAGTATCACACTTAAGCTATTACCTCTTCTGTTCAATATAAAAATATTGTTTTCATTAACCATTATTCTTTATTTATCAACGAGGAAGGATATTTTTGAGAATATGCACATGGCATAATTTTAATTGAAATTCCTTGAAGTCAGACAAAGGATAAGCAACATAATTGAGAATAAAATAGCTTATTTGAATGAGGCAAGGTGCTGAGTAGTAACTCAGTTCTCCTAGGATTTTGTAAAGTAATCTCGAATCAAATTTGCAGCTTTCTTTCAATGTTACATACATAAAAATCTCGCTGAGTGATGAATATCATGGCTCTTTAGGTTTTTGCACCTGCTTTGAAAGGATAGTAAAGGCTCAAATAAAATTATGGTAGGCACTTGAAGTTTCTCACCTGTGAAAGACAAAAAGCTGAACTAAGTAAGAGTCCTTGGAGACCACTATAAAAGATTCATTTGCAAATAAGCTCGAGTGCCTAAGAGAGAACTTTTAAAGTACAGGAAAAATTTTGATATTTGAATTTTTTTTTTTATTACTATAGCAGTTGTGAGAACAAATGATCTTCCTTCTCAAGGTATGTCTCCAGAAAGTCACAATTTGGTGAAGATAATTAACATCTTAAAAAATTTTCTCTCTCAGTAAAAACTATAGGTAACTTAAAATAAAGATTAAAGAAGAAATTAGAAACCATTAGGATAGAAAAAGGTTTATCGGTCGAGGACATTATTTTGAGTGTTTTATGGAAGTCTGAGCCTCCTGGCAATTTATGCTCTCTCCTAGTGTGGAACATCGCATTTTTACTGCATGTAATGTTTTTCATTGTTACCACTACCTTCACATTTTTGTTATTTTTATCTTTCCAATCAGTTTTTATGTCCTCTTCCAGTGTAGTTTTCTGTGATTTTAATTCCCATTTGTATACTTTTAAGCAAACTTTATTTATTTGTCAGATTTATTAACATTAAATTAAATATTAAATGCATAACTATCTTCTTATATTCTGTTACTACCTCAGGGATACAAGTTCCATGATGTTATGAATCTTTCTTTTCTACTGCTTCCTTCAAAGCGTCCATCATATTTATATAGAGTATTTGGAAGAAATCTCATATCAAGGATATGTAGTTATATCATCACACATGGATTATCCCATTAAAAAAGATATTGAGCACAGTCATTAGGAATGAAAAAAAAGAAAAAAGATACCCCTAAGACTCTGTCTTCTTTTATAGCAATGGTTGGGGATTACACTTTTTCCACCTTGAATAAAAAGAAATTTCTTATTTGTCTTTTGTACTTTCAATACATTTCAAAAATGTTTATGCATTGAACACAGGAAGTACTTAATCAGTATTAATAAATTAATGAATAAATAGACTTATGTTTCTTATCTTCCTTACTACTCCATGAAGATGCACATTATTCAGGGCAGGGTCAACCTCATATTACGCATAGATTCTGATTAACTGATATTGAATGAAAAGAATAATAATCATAGAGTGAGCTTTGACTTTTTTACACTGGATTCTTTTAACTTAATAATGCACACTCGTAAATGGGTACTTACTGAAATTTGTATTTGTTATTAAACAGAAATTATACTCCTTATTAAAAATTACATTATTTATTTCTTTTAAATCAGCACAAGTATAGAAGCTGACTGGCTTAATTCAAACAGTAAGGTACCAACAGTAAGGTACCTTTGTTATGGATAGTTAGGTTGTTATATTTACAGAAAAAGTTGGAAATAATAGATGACAAAAAAATTGTTCAGGAGTGGTAAGAGTTCAAAAGAGATGGTACCAGTGGGACTTTTCTGTTTGATTGGTCTTTTGCACATTGACATAATTTGAGTTATATTTTAAGGTTTGATTATAAACTTTTTATGTCTAGTCATTTTCTCTGGACTGTGGACTATTTATCAGACACAGAACTGTCAAGTAACACTAACAAAACACTTAGGAAATGATATATAGAATATGATTATAAGAAATTTAAAGATGTTTAACTCTTATTTCTGGAACTATTACTCTACAATAAAAATCTCCATAAGAATTGATATTATAATAAAGTTTACTTGATGAGCATAGACACGAGCAAAAAAAGTTAAATGACATTAACAAATGTCAGCAATGATAGATTGATAAGCTCTCCCTCTCAAAGATGACTGGAATGTCTCAAGCAACTGACCATGGCACTCTGTCACCCAAAGAGTTCTAGACATATATTGACAGGTTATCCTTTCTCAGATATCTGGCAAACAAAAGTTTTTCTTTATAAAAGTATGTTCTTCAGGAAAGAAACACTGATTTTGCCATCTGAAGAGAGTTATTAAAGAAACCTTTTTAAATGGTACAGATGGGGAATAAAGAGGAACCAATAACAAATAACAGAGGAGCCTAGGCTTGCAGAAAGGAATTACATCCCTATGCCTGAAGTTATCAGAGCTTAGACATATTAGTTGTAGCTTTCATTTAAAAATTAAAACAAACAAGCAAAAACCCATAAAACACAAACAAAAAACTCTTAGCCAATCTGCAGCTACCTTGCAGGGATGGATTCAGGGGATACATTTCAGGGCTAACTTCACTCCCACCTGCTGATTTCTTGCTGGTACCTCTTGTTAATGCAATTGGATGCCAAAAGCAAGGTTGTTCCTTTGCTATATTCCATAAAAATCAGTCTCTTGTCACAGAGCATCGGGGAGAAGCAGGGCGAGTGATTTAGTGAGGCAGAGGAAATATATAGCCCACATAGACAAAACATATTTGACTTAGTTATACCTATGAAAGCGATCATGTAAAGCAGAACTTCCTTAGAATAAGGCTGTTCAAAATCCATTTTAGTCAGCAATTTATAGATTATCATTTAGTTTGAGTTACTTTACTAGAGGGCTAACCTCATTCACTCTGTCATTTTTTTCCAAATTGCATTAGAAGGAAACCTTTATTTTAAGTTATAGGTTCTTTTATGCCATCCTCTGTGTGCTGATTAAAATTTTCACAGCTTTAGGTTAGAAAGCATTAAACACATACAGACACTCACACACACACACTACATAAACCTGCAGAGTCTACATATGTTTTAACCTAACATTTTAACTGGAAAAATGCTCCTTTACTGTGTTTTGTTCTTCTTTATGTGTGAGACTCTATTAATTTAATCTTTTAGTCATCAACTGCACACCTATTAATATATGCTATTATTGTAGTAACTACATTTTGAACATTTCAACCATAACTGAATTTTGCTTTTCATCATAATGCTTTTTCATTTTGCATTTATAATTGGCTCTGCAGTGATGCTATTTTGGGGGGCAAACGAGAGTCTATTGTGAATGTAAAGGCAATATTTCCACTTCCACTGTTCCAAAGAATGGATCGAAATAATGTTGCTCTTAGGAGGATGTGAAGAAAGCATTGCCTTATGTGTCATGTCCTGAAAGTGTTACCAGCTCACAAATGTCGTTGTTACTGTCATAGTCAGTATTACATACATTTAACGTTATCACATACTCAGTGATATTTGTCCAAGTGAGAATATGTCTCTAAAGTTAACATGCTCAGAATTAAATGTTTGAGCCAACAAAATCTAAATATTCCCCATTGAGCATTAAAAAACTCACTTCTTAAATCTAAGCTCTAAGTTACCTCTGCTAATAAAAATACACATACTCAAACAATGAGTAATCTATAAATTATTACATTTTGTTTTGAAACAGGGCAAGTGGTAAATGAAAATTATCTAGCAATCTAAAACAGGCTGAAATCAAGCATAATGAGTTAAACATTTTAATTTGGTCATGTGAATAAAGTAAGTGGCTTATTCAATTTTTCAGTTCACTTAATAATTGCTTTTTAATAATTCCATTACAGTCTAAGACAAGTATTTGTCCTAATTCCTGCCACATACAAACCTGCGGTTTATTTTAAATGCATGTGGCTTTTTAATTTTGAAATCATATTTATTGACTAAGCAGTGTTTATGATATTAACTAGACCTATGTTGATATAATAACAATAATAGTAGTAGTAGTAAGCATTTATTAGAAAGAGTACTAAGTATTTCCAATAATTATTTCATTTAATTTTTGCAAAAATAACAAGAGTAGAGCAATGGTGTCAAAAGGTCAGAAGGACATCTTAATAATTTGCTAAAATACAGAGTGGCCATGCCACTAACTGCTGAAAACCAAACACACAAAGATAAAAAAACTGCCTGATACAGACCATTTATAACAGGCCATTTGCTTTTACCTTATATAATTTCATGATACAAAAGTTTATTAAACGAAGTTTCCAAGAATTAGAAAAAGGTTTTTTTTTAGTGATCAGTGAAGTTATTTATGACACAGAAATATTTGTGAATTTGTGTTAGCTTTATTATTCTTTGCTTTCAGATATCTGCAGATATAGGGCTACTCATAATTCGTTTTTTTTAATCATATTTAACTCAACAACACACAGCTTTCTACAAATATGGCATTTCAAAGGGATTTCCCATTCATCCTAACTTTTCCAGCTCTTTCTTCGTGGTAAAGCTGTCTAGGAAAGCAAAGCCCCCTTTAGCCCTTGAACTATGCTCCCATTTCTCTAAACAAGGAATGGTTATATTTCTTCCCAGGTGTGCTGTCTCCTTTAGATAATTTTCTGCCAGGCATCTCTGAAATAGGAAGCTGTAGGAGTTCCCTCTAGCCTGCTTGCACCTCTCTTTCATCTTGTTCTATTAAAGATGGATTTTGTATATCACTCACATTGCTTATGGTATCCGACGATTTATGAGACAAGGGGACATTCCATTTATACTCTACAATGTAACTACTATAAATAAGGTTTTTTTGTTGTTATTTTGTACTGAGTCAAAAAAAAAAAACTAGGTCAGTGCATTGAGGCTAAATAAAAATAAAGGAAAAATAAATGTCTGTGCATAGTGCAGAAAATATTGTTTATTATATAGTTTTTTATAGCAAAATCATTTTCAAATATGTAAACTAGAGATATCTAATTAGAGAAATTGGAGAGGGAGGAGAAGACTCCCTGAATTGTAGCCAGAGGTGGCCCAGAGACAATGTCAAGTAGGTGCAAGGTATACGTAGCTGTGTTATTTGTGACTATACACAGTATAATTTTGGTTGTTCGTCGACCAAATAATTTTATCTAGATATTTTTGCATGGCACTAGCAAGGTAAAATAGAGAATATAAAAGTGAAAACATATGGTCTTTTATCTTTATGAGCTTGCAATTGTAGAAGGGGTGAACTAATTTTTGTGAAAAGCATACATTCCTTATCCTTTCAAAAGAAAGATGATATGTGTGTTAGATGAATTTGAGGATGGGGGAATGCTTTATTAAAGAGCTTGTTCTTGAGGGTAGGAATTACTAAAAAAAAAAGGGAAGGTTAAATATACTCCAGGAAGAAGAAAGAACATGAATGATGAGAAAACACATGCACATGTGAAAAGAAAGTAAATAAATTTGGCGAAATTTGAGAACATACAAAAGGCATTATTTGAATAGAAGTTAGAACAGTTAGAACCTTAAAATACTAGGCAAATTCATTTTGTCCTTTTTCCTAAGCCAATGTAAAAAAATGTTATAAAAATACAAAGATATTACAAATATAATGTTAATTAATGAGATGAATGATTGTTTTTCTTAGAACAATTTTGTTTCCAAAATATTGTTTTCTTTTGAAAATGTTTGAAATAAAATAGACCTGCAAATACCTTCAGTGTATGGTGTTACTATTCACAGAATAATAAATTCCAGACAGTTGTAATTTTAGGAATTATAATTTGTTCTGTTTTCTACAGATCAATGAGAAAAATATATGTTTCGACCCTTTTGCTAAGTTACTACTTGATGTTTTATTCTGTTGGTGTTTTCATTAGGAATTTTAAATAAGTAATTAGCAAAATTCTGTACTTCCTGCACAAAAGGTACATAATGGAGAATTTTCAGTGAAGCTAATAAAATTCAACTTTGGGCTTTTCACTTGCATGAGCATCTTTCAAAGACCCGAGAAGGGTTCTGAATATTTGTACATACAGTAATAAATTTTTGCAGTTTACCAAAGTAATATTTTAAATGGCATTGCTAAAGACTAGTGCCAAAATGGTTTATTTTACCATTTGCCATCTTTTCTCTCATACTAGACTATGCACGGTCACTTTTGGGGTCTCACTGAGGGAACATTGAGTTGAGGTATATTTTATTTTTGTTTTAGTAGGATATAATTCTGGAATTTGCAATGTGTGACTGACCATTTACATGTTAGGAATTGCCCTTCACTGTGTTGACTCATCCAGCATTGTGCTACAGGGCCAAAGAAATCCACCATGCAATCAGTCAACAGTACCAGTCAACATATTTTGCATGAAGTTGTTCTAATATGAGCTATGTAAATTGTAAATATACTAATTTATTCCACCAATCCTTGGAATTAATGTTCTCTCCTGTCTGACTATATTTGTAATTCAATTTTTACTATTGTACAAGATGCATAATTGCTGAAAGAGGATAGATAGACGATAGATGATAGATAGATAAGAGAGAGAGAGAGAGAGAGAGAGAGAGAGAGAGAGAGAGAGAGAGGATAGATAGCTAGGAAGATAACTTGGGGGTAGTTGAGAAATTGCGTTAAATAGAAATCAGCAAAATTCACAGGTTTATGGCATAAGCCACATTCAATACTTCAAATAATGAATGTGCCTGTATGTGAATTTGCATAGTATATGTGTCTCAATGTATCAGATTGTATTTTAGCGTGCTCCAAAATTTGCCAGTACCAAAAGAAATGGCAAGTAAAATTGCCTCTGCTGTTTCAAAATGGCCTGAAGAAATGAAACTATATGATGAAACTCCTATACATATAAATAAATACATCAGCGTTGATAGTATTAATTTCAGTGTGCATTTTTGTAGCTTATACATAGTGGACAATTGTAAAATGCTTTGAACTATTCTTATGTGTTCTTTAATTTCAGAATAATATTTTTAATATTATTTTATTTAATATTATTATTATTTAATATTATTTAAATATTTTTCACAATAATTTATCCTATAATACTTAGAATATAACCTAAAGAAAGCATCCTAGGTAAAGCCAAAAATGTTCAAAGAAAGGCTGCCAGAAGCCCTCAAATATCAAATATTCATTGATTTTGTCAGTATATTTTAGTAGGCAGCTAACTTGATTTGACTCAAATGGAAAACTGTCTTGTGAAGAAGTTCAACCCGAAGTTGGTATTTAATCCTTGGCTGCGTATGTATCCCCATATATGTGAGCATGGGCTAAACCAGATATTTAGATAGAGCTGATGCCCAAACCTTACGGCTTGCCATTGGCCCTCTCCTTCCTCAGATTTTTCTCTCACTGTTCACACATTCAGCCCTATAGTTGTCCCAAACTCTGTACTCTTCACTGCAAAAAGACTTCACATTTTCTTTTGAAGATTTAGCCATTCATGTAGCATGGCCAGCAGCCTGCCTCGGGCTAAAAGTCATAAAAGCTGGAAACTCACTCAGAGACATTCCTTTGTCCAAGTGCCAACCAGAGCCTGTCTGCTTTTGTTCGCTCTTCAGCATCTTCGGGTGGTTGTTTTCAGTATTTAATCTAGAGTTTATGTGTCATCTGCAAAATGTTGTTCGTGTAGGAGCTTACTAGGCCAAAGTCTGAGTGTTGATTCTTCCCAGCCTTTTCATTAAGAGCACATCGGGGTTTTGAGTCCTCAGATCTAACAGATTATAGAACATTCCATTCTATCCCTCACGGGTTTTGAGTTTAGCTGTTTCACCTCATCCTGCACATTTTCCCAATCTCATCATGTCTTGAGAGACTTGTTGTGCTGGTGAGGCCAGCACTTTCTGAGTCCCTGCCTTCTGAAATCACATGATGGGTGGTATTGCTTTGCTTTGTTGGCCTCATGTGGCATCCTAAAATTCATAAAATGTGCAGGAGTACATTTAACCTGTTTTCTTTTTTTTTTAACTTGATAGTTTAAATTGTAAACTGTTAAGTCAGTCCCAAGTAACTTTGTAGATTTTGGTGTTTCTACCCTGCCCGAACCCTCCATTAGAGACTGTCCTACTGGGCAAATTTAATTATCATACCACATAGAGAGTTGACAAATTCCACATGGGAGAAAATGTCTCTGATGATTAAATTAGTTATAAAGACTTCATCCTTCTCTGGTAGTTTAATTACATTTTAGTTAAATGAATTTTAGTCCATTGTCATACTCATTATTTCCAGTCTTCTGATGTTTTTAAACATTGACTCTGCCAATAGCCATTCATGAAAGTAACTCTCAGCAAACTAGGAATAAAGACTTGATAAAGACTATCTTTAAAAACCTACAACTAACACAACTAACGTCACCCTTAATGTTCAGAAATTAGGTGCTTTCCCCTAAGAGCAGAAATATGCTATTCAACATATACTGGAAGTTCTAGCTAATGCAATAAGAGAAGAAAAATAATAAAAGGTACAGATAGAAAAGGCAGAAATAAAACTGTCTTTGTATGGATCACATGATTGTGTAGAAAATCTTAATGAACCCACAAAAGTTCTTGAAACTAAGGATCAATGATTACAAGGTTGCAAAAGCACTTAAAACAAATAAAGCACATAAACAAAGTCAATTGCTTTCCTAAATATCAGCTACAAGCAATTGGTCTTTGAGATTAAAAAAAAAAAAACCCACTTACATTAGCACCATAAAAATAAAATACATAGGTATAAATCTAACAAAACATGTACAAGATAGATCTAAAAAAATTACAAAATATTAATGGAAGGAATCAACGAAGATACACATAAATGAGATATTGCATGTTCATGGATCATCTTAAGATACTAGTTCTTCTCAAATTTATTCAAACCAAACCCAATACCCCATAAATTTTACGTATATCTACAGACTGAGTCTAAAGTTTATAGGGAAATGAAAAAGACCCAGAATAATCAGCATAATCTTTAAGAAGAATGAAATCAAAGAACTGATACTACCCAACTTCAAGGCTTACTAGAAAGTTATAGAATCAAGACAGTGTGATATCGATGAAAGAATAAACAGATCCATAGAACAGAACAGAGTCCAGAAATCGAGCTGCATCAATATAGCCAACCAATCTTTGCAAAAGAAGCAAAGGCCATCAATTGGAAAAAGTATAGTCTTTTCACTAATTGGCAGTGGAACACTTGGACATCTAAATGCAAAAAATATTAATCTAGATACTGACCTTACACCTTTCATAGAAATTAATTCAAAATGAATTTGTGACTAAGTTTAAAACACAAACTGTAAAACTTCTGGAAGAAAACAGAGGAGAAAATCTAGGTACCCTCTGGCTCAGCAATGAGTTTTTAGATAGAATACAAAAAGCATGATGATGAAAGAAAAAAAATGATTATTTGGGCCTCATTAAAAAAAAAAAAAAGTAAGCTCTGTGAAAGATAGTGTTAAGAGAATAATACGGCAAGTAACAAACTGAGAAAATTGCAAAATACATATGTAATAAGGAACTTGAATGATCATAGAAACTTTTCTCAACATCATATGTTGTTTGTAAATTGCAAATTAAATAACAGCGAGCGACCACTACATATCTTTGAGAACAGCTAAAATCCGAAACACTGACAACATTAAATGCTAGTGAAGATGTGGAGAAATAAGAACTCTTATTCATTGCTGGTAGAAATGCAAAATGTTTTGCCACTTTAAAAGACAATTCGGTGGTTTCTTACAAGCTAAACATACCTTTACCATACAATCCAGTGATCATGCTCCCTGGTATTTACCCAAATGAATTAAAAACATGTACACAAATGGTGCTGCTTTATTCATATTGGTCAAATCCTAGAAGCTATCAAGATGTCCTTCAATAGAGGAATGGGTAAACAAACTATGTACATCTACATAACGGAATATTATTCATCAATAAAAAAAGAGCTATCAAGACATAAAAAGACATGGAGAAAACTTGAGTAAATTGCTAAATAAATTAAAGAAAAAAAAAGTCAACCTGAAAAGGTTACATACTGTATGTTTAGGACTATGTGGAATAAAGGGAAAGACAAAATTATGGTGACAGTTAAAGATCAATGTGTGTTCAGGGCTGAGGTGCGGGAAGAGATAAACAATGAATACAGGGAATTTTTAGGGTAGTGAAATTATTTAATGATTGATACATGATACTATGCATCAGGTAAAACCCATGGAACTGTATGACATCAAGAGTGAATCTTAATGTAAACTATAGATAATAGTTAATAATAATATATCATTATTTGTTCATTAATTTTACAAATGCACCAATTCAAGATGTTAATAATAAGGGAAACTGGGCAGATGGGATTGTATAAGAACTTTCTTTTTTTGTCTAATTGCTCTGTAAATCTAAAACTGCTCTGAAAACAAAATCTGTTAATTAAAAAAAAACCAGTAAATACAAAAAATTGATTTCTGCAATTTATCATTTTTTTTCTATTTTTATCAGAAGTGCTTACCTGTCACAGTCTACTACATCTTACTACTGAGTGGAAGTATCAAATATGAGAACTTTTAAAAGTAACATTTGAATACATTATCCTATGAAAGATTTTTAGGACTTACTGTCTGTAAACTAAACTGCTTGTGGACAAGTACCATGTAAGAACTCTTCCCAAAATGAGAATAGACATTTTGGGCAATTGACTGTCTCACTATTAAAATTCTTATTGCATGATAGAACCTTCATTTGGTGAAAAGAGCATTAGGCCATGAGTCGAGCTGTGTCTTTAATACCTAAATCTGAAGTTGTGGTTACACAATTTATAATATGTAGCATGAGGCACGATTTAACAGTAGTACTTTCTAGTATTTTTAATATATTTTAGTTTTTGGAACAGTTAGATTTACAGAAAAATTGAAAAGAGTGTACAGAGTTCTCATATTCCCTGTACAAAATTCCCCCTAATATCAGCATCTTACATTAGTATGTTACATTTGTTATAATCAATTAACTAATAGATTGATGCATTATCATTAACTAAAGTTCACCAACTAGTCAGATGTCCTTACTTCTTACCTAATTTTCCTTTTTTTGTTCTAGGATCCCACTCAATATTCATAATATTTAGTTGTCGTGCCTTCTTGGTTTCCTGTTGTAGGTGATATTTTCTCGGACTTTGTTTTAATCTCTGACCTTGACAGTTTTGAAAAGTATTGACCAGATGTTTTGTAGGAGTTACCTCAATTGGAGTTTGTCTAATTTTTTTTTCTCATTACTATACTTCAATTATGTGAGGAAGATCAGAGATGTAAATTGCTATAATCACCACTTATCGGAAAACATATTATCAACATTACTGATAATTGCTGATGTTGGCTTTTATCATCTACTTGCAGTAGTATTTGTTAGGTTTCTCCACTATAATTTTCGCCTTCGCATTTACCTTTTCCACACTGTTCTCTTTGGAAGGAAGTAAGGAGTAGAGCTATGCTTAACCTCCTTGAGGATCAAGTATCTACATGAATTATTTTGAATTCTGCTGCATGAAAGATTTGTCTTTCCTCACTCTTCCGTTATTTTTCAATCATTTATTTATAGCAGCATACAAACTCATGGATATTTATTACATAAGTATGATTATAATCCAATGCTACTTTATTTAATTTTTTGATCAATTTTTTACAGCTTTTATTATTGAAAGCTCCTTTACTTGGCTCTTGTGCCCCTTTGACACACTCCCATCAATGTGATCTGTTTTTGAGTACTTCTTTTTATCTTCTGGCACTACAAGATGCTTCACGCTATATTGTATATTTCCTACCCCAATCTTAGAATCAGACATTTTTCTAAGGAGCTGTGGTACCTTTTATTGGGAATGGTATAATAAACCAAGATCTGGGTGCTAGAAATGCTCATTAAGGTCAGTCATTTATAGTGTTTTTATAAAAGTAAGAAAAAATATGCTGAGTCTTATTACTCATCAAAACTATATACTAAGAGAAGGAAAAATCACAATGTAAACTCATGAATAAGGCAAAATAAGGTATGGAGTAGCTAGTTGAAACAGATTTGATAGAAAATCCTTTATCTAATGATTGGCAACTGTGGATTTGTTTGGTTCTGTAATTACCTGGTTAGTTGGTTTGGGTTCATCTTAGAAGCAGAGGACTGGAGCAAGCCTTGGGGACAGTGACATAAAGACAATACTCACCTAGAATTACAGAATCATTTTCTGCATGTATAATATTTCTAAGATGACCATTTTGCCACTAATTCTGTCTCTAGATGCCTAAAAATAGAATTACATATAAGATGGAATTCTAAGAGTCTACCATATCGCCCATTTTTGATGCTGATTTTTGACCTACCTTATCTGCTTTGAAACAAAGAAGCCTTTGTTCCTGGAGATTATTATGACCCCTTTACTCACATTTAACATCTGAATAATTAACACATGGTACACAATTGATAAAGAATGTCTTTAAGAAATGTATTACTAATATATTTATTTAGAAAATAAAGCAGTGTTGGTTAACTTTTATGGATTATTAACTACAAAACAGTTATTTTCCATTCTTAATGATAATTAATGTTAGAGATAAAAGAGTTGTTTCCTAAAGCAGCCTTTGTTAAAATTTGTGAAAATGACTGCTGTATCATAATTTTTAACTCTGGAAACCATAAAAATTGACTAACAACAATAAGAACCCACAGTTGGAGAAAAATAAACTAAAAATAAATTGAAGGTGTCTAAAAGTATATGCTCTAAAATTAGTACTTGCTTAAGAGTTAATAGAAGAATGAATGTTTCTGATGAATTTATATCTATGAAATGTGACCCGGAAATTAATTTGTGGATTAATAGACCAAACATAATATTCATGATGATATAAACCATAATTTGTAAAAATTTTCACGAACCAAAATTGGTTGTTAAAATTAATTTAAAAGTTAACATGGCAAATAAGTGATCCCAAATAATTTTTTAAGAAAATATCCATAATTGTATTTAAAGATATATATATATATATATATATATATATATATATATATATACTTATTTTGATTTAATTGTATTTTAAATATACATATATAATTATTTTTATTTAATGGATTTAGCTGCAAAAAAAAGCTAAGTTTTCCCCCAATATTATAAAATACTTGCATTATTTTGATAAAATATTGGTTTACTTATATCTCTAAACATTTTGGGGAAACAGAATAGTAAAGCCAGTAAGTCCACTAAACATGAAAACAGCAGATTTTGTAACATTTAATATTCATTTTTTTTTAGGATGACTTTCTATTACATTTATTTTCTATCTTTTTAAATTTTATTTTTTATGGTGACATTGGTTAATGAAATCCAATAAGGTTCGGTTGTACACTTTAACAGTAAGGCATATATATATATATTCACCTCCCATAGTTAGATTTCTTTCTGTCACCACATATTTGACCCTCTTTTATCCTGTCTACCTCCCTCCTCCTCTCTCTCCCTAACGCTCTGGTAACCACTAGTCTAACACACAGTGGAGAAAGGAAAGCCTCTTCAATAAATGGTGCTGGGAAAACTGGAAAGCCACCTGCAAAAGAATGAAACCAGACTGTTGTCTGTCACCACACACCAAAATGAACTCAAAATGGACTAAGGGCCTGAATGTAAGACCTGAAACAATAAATTGCATAGAAGAAAACATAGGATCTAAATTCATGACCCTGGACTTAAAGCAGATTTTATGAATTTGCCTCAAAGGAAAGGGAAGTAAAAGCAAAAATAAATGAATAGGACAATATCACACAAAAAAAGCTTCTGCACAGCAAAGAAACCGTCAGCAAGCTAAAGAAATGACCACACCGAATAGAAAAACATATTTGCAAGCAGTGGTTCCAATAAAGGCCTAATATCCAAAATATACAAAGAACTCAAACGACTTAATAACAACAAAAAAAACAAATGATCCAATCAAAAAATGGGCAGAGGACCTGAACAGACATTTCTCCCTAGACGACATACACATGGCCAATAATATATAAAAAGATGCTCAACATCACTAGCTGTTAGGGAAATGCAAATTAAAACCACAATGAGATAGCATCTCACACCTGTTAGAATAGCTATAATCAACAGGACAAGTAATAAAAATGCTGGAGAGGATGCAGAGAAAAGGAACCCTATTACACTGCTGGTGGGACTGCAAATTGGTACAGCCACTATGGAAAACAGTATGGAGGTTCCTCAATAATCTAAAAATCGATCTACTATATGATCCACCAATCCCTCTACTGGATATTTACCCCAAAGACTTGAAAATCCATATCCGAAAAATATACTTGCACACTGATGTTCATAGCAGCATTATTCACAGTGGCCAGGACATGGAAGCAACCAGAGTGTCCTACAATAGATGATTGACTAAAGAAGCTGTAGTGCATATACAACGGAATATTACTCAGCCATAAGAAGAGATGAAATACTGCCATTCTTGACAACATGGATGCACCTTGAGAAGATCATGCTAAGCAAAATAAGACAGACAGAAAAAGTCGAAAATCACATGATATCACTTATATGTGAGCTATACACCTAAAAGCAACAAATGAACAAGATAAACAGACGAACATTCTATATTCTGTGCTGCCTACAAGTCAACAAAAAATCCTCTCGTTTCGATCATCTGAATTTTTGTTTCTAGAATCCCAACATCTATTTTAAAGGTGCCAAAGTAGGAAGAAAATTGAATTAAATTTCTTTTAAGAAATTTAGTATGAGTCTTCTAGGAGTCAATTTTAGAATGGAAGTAAATAATAATTGTGGAGAACCTATTTTACATGTCATAAAGAGTAAAATGAGACCAAGGAAGAATATCGAAACAAATAAGTAAAGATGAAATTGTTTCAGATATGGGTGAATTGAAACCAGCTTTATTAAACTTATAAACAGAGCCTAGTTTCATTCAACAATTTACATGGTGTTTCAAATATTTCAACTAAAAATATTTTTTAGCTGTAATGTATTTTTTATTATGCAGATGTTTGGACACAGATATGGGATCTCTTAAGTATTGAAAAAGAAATTAAAATATGCCTACACACATTTTTGGGAGTTTTTCATTCTTAAATAGTGGAAAGTCAAAAAAAATAATTTTCTAAAAAATTTATCCTATAACATAAATTGCTCTATGGGCATCCATAGAGAAACCATTATTTGCAAATGCCTCTGATTCATGCTTTCATTCAACACAATGTCTTCTATTAATTTCTGTGCACTATGTACCCTGATTTAGTTACTGATTTAATGAAATGTTTTATTTTCAGCATAAAAAAATACATACATAATATATTAAAGGATCATTTCTCTCTACTCTTTCAAAAAATGTAGGCTTTAAAGTGAATACTTTACTCATTTTTGTTGTCACCAGCTCAAATAAGTTTATTTTCCTATTCAAATGTTAGCACATGGAATACGCAGGCCTATACCTGTAGGCTCAATATTGAGGCAGAAAAAGAGTGGTATTCTCCTGAGCTATTATCAGAAAAAGGAGAGTTATTTTCAGAGTACTCAGAATAATAATCTACCCCTATAATAAAGATAATTTTATTTTAGGGGAATTTATTTTTTGGCAGTGGTTTCGTAGAGCTATAGGATAGCTTTATTTTCTCTTTGGCTTCAACTACAGTTGTTTCCTTTTTCCCCTTAAGGATTCCTTAGATGTCTTGTTTCTAATATTTCCAGCAGTTTGGGTCCTGTGTGGTACTGCAACACTATGGCACTGACGATAACTACAAGTTTTCTCACCTTGGAATGGCAGGTAAGTCTGAATATACATTCCCGTTCTAACGAATCTACAATTATGTTTCTGTTCCGCCTGTTTGCCTTTCCTCAGCTGCCATGATATATCTGGCTGGGAATTTTCCCTTGCTTTTTATTAACTCTCTTGGAAAAAGAAAAGAAATAAAAAATCCACAGGGTATGAAAAGAGCCTTTTGATAAATGCAAAGTTCTGACATAAATTTTCGAATACATATACATCATGATGAAATTGAATATTCCATGTATACGACATAAATCAACTACATTTATTTTAATATTCTAACTTATTTTAGAGAGAGATTTTAGTAAATATGCAATTGTTGACTGCAAATAATAAAACCGATTAACATAAGGTACATTAAACATCTCGTTTTTTTTTTTTTTTATCACATCTCACATTCAAAGCTTTCCTAGTTTAAACAGATTCTGTGTTTTCCTTGTTCTATTTTCCACTGAGTATATTTTAATTTTCTGATTTCAACAGAATACAGAGTTTCATAAAGTTGCTAATGTTCTTGGAGGAGCATGCAAAAAATAAATAGATACGTACATTTAATGTGTTTACAATTTAAATTAAAAAATAGAAGGAAGGCATTCATTTATTAGACTATCTTCTGAAGATTAGAAAAACGTCTGTCACCTGTAAACTGAAACGAGCCTGTGACCTCCATGCTGGTCATCTGCAATGTGCAGCTGGGAGTGTAATTTGCTCAGATTCCCACCTCGTCCTTGGGTTGTGGAGTGTCAACAACATACCCCGGATTTCGGTCAATTCTTGGAGTCTAATATTTTCAGTGCTGCCTCAGCCTCTAAAACATTAATGACTGAAGAAACACAGCCAGACAAAGAATATTTTAGTGCACTAGATGTCCTTAATAATTTGGTAGCTGTGGTATAGTGTACATTGAATGACTGACTGTCTTCTAGATCTCTGGTCAGTGAAATACCCTTTCCAGTGCGAAAGGAAAAATAAGAATTGGTTCTAGAGTTTGGCCTACCTAAGCCACTTCTAGTGGCTTTTCCATACAAAAGGCCTGTCTTGGCTCACGCTGTGAACTTTCCTCAAATCTCTCAAGGGTTTACAAACCCCAAACAGGTATCATCTGGCCTCAGTGTACCCCGTGCCCCTTGCTAAGTAGTCCCAAGCCCAGCACTTGTGGCAGCCAGCAGAAGGTGGCAGCTTAGCCACACACCTGCACATCTCTTTGTAGCTCACACCAAGTGGCTGGCTCCAGGCAGGACACAGGCAGCAGCTGACCGTGGCCTGCACCGGAGGCACCCCCCACCCCTCCTAAAGGGCCCCAGAACGATCATGCCCCGTAGCCAGCTTCAGACGACACCGGGGCACTACTCAAGCACTTTCACAAGCGACACATCTAATGGGCAGACATCGCAGGCCCTAGAGCTCCACGAAAGCGAATCCTGTTCCATAGGGATCAGCCCCGAACAGCAGCTCCTCTGCTGGAGTCACGGCCAATCCTCATGACTGATTGGCCTAAAGGTCAACCCCTCCCACTGAAAAGCCAACGGCAATTAAGGCTCAGCTACAACAAGGGGGCACATGAACACCCACAAAAGGGACATATCTGGAGTATCTGACCAAGGACACTGCATCACTGGACCCCACATAACACCTACTACATAAGGACAGTCTAGGAAGACCAGTAGACAGCAGCGCTATCTGGTACATAGAAACAAACAGGGAGGCAGCCAAAATGAGGGGATGCAGAAACACGTTACAAATGAAAGATCGGAACCAAACTCCAAAAAAAAAAAAGAAAAAAAAAAAACTAAACAAAACAGAGGCAAGCAATCAAAAGACAAAAGTCGGCTGAATGGATAAGAAAACAAGACCTTTACAAATGCTTCCTATAAGAGACTCATTTCAGACCAAAAGATACACACAGACTGCACATAAAGGGATGGAAAGAGAGATTTCATGAAAATGGAAACAAAGAAATAAAAAGCTAGGATAGCGATACTCAAAACCGACTTTAAAGCAAAATCCATAACTAGAGACAAAGGATCACCTAGTGATTCCTCTCTGAGTATTTATCCGAAGAAGCCCAAAACGCTCATTTGAAAAGACATGTGCATCCATGTTTCATTGCAGTGTTATGCATAATAGCCAAGCTGCAGACAACTTAAGTGTCTGTCAATAGATGAATCGACAAGGAAGTGGTACATAGGTACAAAAAAGAATGAAAATAAAAAAGAATGAAATCTTGCCATCTGCAAACCACATGGATGAACCTAGAGGTATTGTACTGAGCAAAATAAGTCAAAGAGACAAATACTATATCATTTCACTTACATGTGAGGTCTAAAGAACAAAATATACAAACAAAAGAGAACATTTTGCTGATTGCCAGATGGTAAGGTATTGAGGTTGGATGAAGGGGGAAAAGACATTAAGAGGTACAAATCGGCAGTTATAAAATAGCCACAGGAATGTAAAATATAGCATAAGGAATATAATCAAAAATATTGTAATGACTATTATCAGTGTCAGACGGGTACTACATTTATCTGGGTGACCACTTCTTAAGTTATATAAATGTCTAATCACTATGTTGTACGCATGAAACTAATATAATATTGTACAACTGCATTAAAAAATATTTTAAAAATTCATTGATTTCAAAAGTGTTTAATGAACATCTGGTAAGGATACTACTTTACTATATCCCAAGCATTCAGCAGAGAGAATAGACTAGAATGATTAATTTTCTTTCCTCATACAATTTTATTTTTTTGTTACAAATATTGTGAAGAGGCAAGAGTTGGCATTACTTAATAAACTATCCATTGACTTGGCTTTCTGTTTAAAACAATTTTGTTATTATATTTCACTTTTCAAAGTCTAATCTGAATTCTTTGACATGGAGAATCTGAAGTATGTCCTGGTAGAACCTTATCTCCCTACATTCTCCATCACCCCCCTCTCTTCTTTTGATAGAAAGAGGCCGAGAGGATGTGTTTTGGTGCACTATACCAACTTCCACCAATACAGCTATTCAAAGATACGTTTTCTCACCTAAAAATAAGTTTTTTCGTTTTTTCATTCTTAAGTATCACTTAATCCTCTTCTCCATTTCTGTATATCATAATATTAAGGTTTTGCTGGTTGGGTCTCTCTGCGGAGGCTACAAAAAATGCAGGGATTACGGTTTTTACCTCACTTATGTTCGTACATATAAGTGTAATACATATCAGTATGTACGGATATAAATACAGTATGTAATCCAATATATGTCACTAAAGAGAACACATTAATTCGAGAAATACAAATGTTTGGCATTATTTCCAAATTTAAATAGTAAAAATAAAAATTACAGAAAGAGTTGCATACCCTAAATGTGTCATGTGAAACAACAAACATATTCAAAACTATGAAATAATATCCAATTTCTCTGGTCATGTCATATCACATTAGACCCATTTACAATGGCAATATGGTTTTTTTTTTTAATTTCTTTTTAAAAATATACTGTACAAACTTGCCAGAGCAAATTTGTTTTGTGAGGAGAAAAAGCAAGTTTCTTTGGATATATTTAGCTTTCTCATCTCTTCATGTCTCTTTTTGTTAGTACTTCCAGGCCAAAAATGTTCTTCTTGTGATTTAGAATCTATATTATAGAAGGAAGACTTTATAGAAGCTGCCCATTACTGCTGTTGAGAGCTGCTATTAATAATTTCTATAATATTTTCCCCGACTTGTTTTATTGGAATATTATCTCTCTTTTCTCTGTTGATGTTTTTAAGATTTTCTGTTAATCTTCAGCATCTTACATAGTTTGTAATATGTATGGATATAATTTGGTTTTATACCCTGTTTGAAAAATGTTCTGTCTCTTTGGGTTCATATATTTTATCAATTTCCAATCATTAACTCTTTAAAGGTTGACAGCTCGCAATTTTTGTTTTCCAATTTATTTTCCTGGAAATCCTTCGACATTCCTCTTATCATAATCTTTACCAATGAACTGGGAGAAGTTTGATGAAGTTTAAAAAATAAGTGACATTAAAGAAATGCTAATAGACATTACCCAAACCAAAACACAAGAGAAAATAAAGTGGAAAATAAAATAATAATACATATTGTTGCCGGGCAATATTAAATGGTCTAACATACACGCACAACTGAAATTTCAGAAGAAATAGAAAAATAATCAGGCGAAAAATATCAGAAGACATGATAGTTAAGATTCCTACAAAATTGTGAAAGATAGCTAAACATGTCCAAGAAGCTCAGAGGAAAACAAACAGACTATTAAAAGAAAAGCAAGGAAAAAATTAAAATCTGTTAAACACATCATTTTCAACACCAGAAAAATAATAATAATAAACTAGAGATTGAAACTATCTTGAAGGTAGCCAGAGGGAAAAAGACTCATTACATATGGAGAGACAGATAAGATCACAGCAGTCTTCTTGTTAAATAAGCATGTAAGTGAAAGAGAGTGGACTGAAACATTACGTGTTGAAAGAAAAAAATAAAATCTACTAATCTAGATTTTTTAATTCACATATTCATATTTCATTTCCTTTTCATCATTCAAAATGAAAGGAGAAAAACAGGCTTTTTCAGAATAAGTAAAATAAGGAAGGTTCATTACCAGCAGACCTGCACTGAACTATAAGAAAATTAATGAAATTTCTTCAGGCAAAAAGAGTATTATAAACTTATATCATATTAATATAATATGGTAGAAACCTCATCTACACAAGCAATGAAAAGCAGTGTAAATGGTGAAAAATCAAGGCAGAAATACAGGTATATTTTTAGTTTTTACTCTCTCTAAAAATTAATTGACAGCAAAACCAAAAATAGTAGTGATGGAGTAGTGCTTTACAGATGACATAAAAGTGAAATGTGTATCAGTAATACCAAAAAGGCTGTAGGCAGAAGTGTGAGTTTGCTATCGTATTCTTCTTATACTATATGTGAAGATATACAATTATTTTAAAGTAGACTGTGATTAATTAAAGATATATATTGCACATCCTAAGGAAACAACTAATTTTATTTTAGTGTATAAATAATAAGCCAATAGCGAAGAAGAAATGTGATGATAAAAATACTTAATACACCACAATGTATCACTTGTATGAGACAAATAATGATACTCACAATATCTGTGATATCTCTTATGTCTGCTAACTCAAAGGAATTAAGGAATATTTTTTTTAAAAGGTAAATTTATTACAGCCACATTGTCACTAAAAAGTATCCTCAATTTTTCCTTAAATTATTTATTTATTTATCGATCGATCTACCCATCTATTTATTTATTTATTTATCTATTTATCTATTTATTTATTTATTTATTGTGAGAAAGAATCTAAGTCTAAGCAGACTACTGTGTCCCCAGAGCTTGCTGAACTTCTTTTCGGTTTACGAATCCAAGCGCCTACACCAATGATGTCTAGTCACCTTCAGTGTATTCCCCGGCATTGACTGATGATAAATCGCTATCATTGCGCCTTTTGTTATTTATATAATGGGATTAGATTGAGCTATTTCTCCCAGTGGAAACTCTAATTGTGATGCAGTTTTCTTTTCTCCCGGAAATGAGCTGAAGGAGCTCTGTTTTTTCCCCTTAATTAAAGAATTCAGGCTGCCTGCCTTTATCACACAGTCATTGAAGTTGGGCATTCGCATGTCTGTGGCTGTCAGATCCTAACACACAAAAAGCAATCATCTGTTGTTTATCATGCAAGAAATCTTCATTTAGTACACATTAGCACTTATATAATAATGTTTTCTCTTATTCTATTCATTCTGCAAATGTAATAAAAATTGCCACTGTATGTTATAATATTTGGGAAACACTAATTATTTTTATTTTTTTTAATAAACCAAATACAACCTAAGAATATAATATCAAGTTCTATTTATGCCAGATCTTTCTTTTAACTTTTATAAAATGATGTTTGGCCTGATATTTGTTCTGATCACTGGATTTTTATGTCAATATAAATTTCAAAGTTGTCTGAAGTCGGTGAAATGAAATGGAGGAAGGAACGATTCCTTTAAGGAGAGAATAAGCCCAAATAATTTCTAGGCTAGGATATTAATGATAGGATAAACTTATAGCTAACTAAAGAAATAAAAGCAAGTCTAAATAATTTATCAAATACATTTTACATTTGCTTTTAAATGAATATTTTCTACAGTTCCTTATGAAGTTAAATGTTTGAAAAGTTTACTATGTTTTTTTAAAATTTTACGACCATTCCAGTTACTTTCTTTTAGAATTGCCCTATACTCAAGACCTGTAACAATCTAGTGATCATATATATATATATATAAGATGCACACATGAATGTGTACATATACACTATATAATTTATATATGATAGATAAATGTATGTTATATGTTAACATATTCTACATATAATACATATACATATTGATTTTACATATGTCCAGTTATGGACATTTTTAGCATTTACTAGGCGATAGATCAAGTTTTACTTAAATTAGTTATCACAAAAATACCTATGTAGTATTTCTGCTTGTCTTGTATGCATTATCGTTCCCCACAGATCTGCTTTCTCTACGTGTTCGCCCTGGATCACCTCATATGGACAATTTTTTGATTAGCACATATCAACCGAAACTCTCAGTAACTCCAAATCTACGTCTGAGTCTGTGCTTTGGGCCAAAGTTCATCTGGTTTCTCCACTGTGTCTCGTTAAAAGTTAAAATAAGCATGCTTGACCCCGAAGACAATCTTTCTCTTTAAAGGTCCACTCTCCCAGTTATTTGCATGTTTGCGAATTGCCCTGTTTCTGCAATCAACGGAGCTAGAACCGAAAACCTCAGTTCTTCCTTTTCTCACTTGCCTGATCCTCTAGGAGAATCTGTGAATTCTAACCGCATTAACTTTTGCGTTCCTTGTCTTCTCTCCTTCCCACCGCCCCAGTTATGTGATTCTCCTCTTTCTGCCTTAATACCCAGATTCGATTCCCAACCGCACTTCTTTTTTTATTTTCACGAACTTTCAATCTTCGTCCTCCACATGCTAGACAAATAATTTCTCTAAATTTCAAATAAATATGCTTTCATATTTCAATAGATGCACATTGTCGTGTATTTTCAATGCTTAGCTTAGAACATAAACTGTTTATAATTTGGCTGGTGCCTTCTCTCCATTCCTCATGTCTCATCGTCAAACCTTACCTCTTCTTCTTTTCTCTCTCTTCGTTCTGGAAGAATGTCCCATGTCATCTTATGCTTCTCTAACATTACATAGGATTGTTCCTCTACCTGGAACATACTTCGACCCTTTTTCAACCAACTGCTTCCAATCCAGCCACGCAAAGCGCTTCTCCGACAACTCACCTCGATCCACTCTGAAGGCAGAGCCTCTTGCTTTCTCAAACACACGTTACACGGTGTGCACGTTTGTCACCCTGCACTCCTTACATAGTCTTGCAGTCACTGACACGCTTGTCTCTTTTTCCTTCTGAGATATAATATTCTTAAGTCAGGACTTATCTTCCTTAACTTTGTATCACCTTAGCATCTAGCATAGTGCCTGGCAGATAAGAGTTTTGTTTTTGTTTTGTTTTTTTTTGTTTTGTTTTAAATGGTGCAGGTTAAATATCATTCTCCCTACTTTTTACATGGAAAAAACAAAACCAAACAGAAAACTGAGTCTCTCAGAAGCTAAGCATGTGGCCAGGGTCACAATGCAAATGAACCAAAGAACCTAGTTTAAACTTAATTTTCTCTGTGACAATTCCACAAAATCATTATCTGAACACTGTTAAAAACAAAGTATTAAGGTAAAATGTCCAACTAAAATGAACGTTCTATACTTATGAGAATTTGACTACTTAAAAAGTCATAATATTTAGCTATTATGCCTTTTATATTAAGAAAATGTACACTTATCTTTAATAAAGCCATGTGAGTCATGTCTACTGGTTCTTCACTACTATATGATTAATACACAGTCTATAACATTCAGATATTTTTAAACCACTTTTATGGTTTTTATTTGTTTCTCTTACTGTGTGTAATTTTTTACTCTATCTCATATTGGAAGAAAAACAATATATATTAATATTTATTCCTGTTTTACTCTGACACATGATGATGTAGTTGACACTGATATTCCAGGTTGTAAAGAATTATTATGTCGGGGGAAAGAAATTATTTTTGTAAAACATTATAATGATTGAGTGTTAAAATTTTCTTTGCAATCATGACAATGATGGCTATTAACTTCTAGTGACTTGTGCACAAATGTTTCGAGGGATAAAAGACATATGTTTTTAAATTCATTAAGCTCTGTAGTGAAAATGTAGAAAACTAAGACTTATTATCATGTACAATTTTTAGTCAATTTTTCTGTCAACTATAGAATTGGCCTTATAAGCTCTCTTTGTATAGGTTCTTTGAAGAATTTTCTGAAACTATATAGGTTATTTTTTAAAACCATACTCTTATTCCTTATTTAAGCATATAATGTTTTATCTTTACCCATTTAGAAATGTTCCAAAACTATAATCTGGCTGATTTATTGTGTGGTGCTGGTGGCTTAAATATATTCATTATGTACAATTTTTCTTTCAGTAGAGATTTAGCATTATGTGTTCATAGTAAATATTCTCTAATTTCATTAATTTTTAAAATACACCATCACCACTGTTTTGATCAACAGATAAAAGAACAGATAAATTATTTTCTGAGATATTTTAGAAGATTTTGTAAAATTCAGCAGATTTATTTTTATCATTTCACTACATGTGAAACAGGAAATAATTTTATATAGAATATGAATCATATCTAAGCTAGGAACTATAAAACATAGTTTAAATAAACAGAGCAAACAAAATTCTCTGTATGCCAACTTCAAAGGTAAGTCTAAAGCTGTTTCAAGAGATTTAAGAAACACATGAACTGCTTTTTTGTTCTGTCAGCTTTGACTGATTAAAATTTTTACTGTCTGGTGAGAATACAAAACAACCTTGGTAGAGAGATTAAATGTGCAAAGGAGGAAGAGAAATGTGTTAAAACAATAAAGAGGAGCTTAATTTTCACTTTATATGTAATGTTCGGTGAGTGGGGTGGTGGGTGATGGGAATGGGTAACCTCTAAAGAATGCAAACAGCACCAGAAGATCCTTGACTATATACCCCAATCTCCCCCCACCTCTCAGCTTTATCAATATATAATGGACTTACAACATTGTGTACATTTAAGGCATATACGTAGTGATTTTGTAAGTGTAGATGCTGCAAAATGATTAGTGCAATAAAGGTAACTCAGCTATTATCTCACATGTTATAATTTTGTGTGTTTGTGTGGTGAAAACTATCGAAATCTATTCTTCAGCATCTTTTGAATACACAATTCAGTAATGATGTTAACTATAGTCACCAGGTTGTACATCACATCATCAGGACTTATTTTATAAATGGAAGTTCGTACCCTTTGACCACCTCAACCCATAATCCCCATACATGTGAGTTCTACTGATTTATCAAAAGAGAAGCGATTGTGAATATGTGCGTAGAACATCCTTTATGTAGTGTTAAGTCATTGCTGTGCAGTATGTCTATAACTAATAGTTATGTGAATATTCTGCAATTTAAATGTCAGATTAAATGTGAAAACGCATATAAAATTAGCTGAACAGTACACTTTAATAAATTTAAGGTTTTAAATTATAATTAATTCAACACAACTCAATTGCAATAAAATAAACAATCAAATTAAAAAGGAACAGCCCTGAGTAGACATTTTTCCAAAACAGACATATGAATGGCCAACAGGTATATAAAAGGTGCTCAATGCCACAAACCATCAGGAAAATATAAAAAATCAAGGTCAAAATGAGATATCATCTCACACCTGTTAGGGTGACTGGTATCAAAAAATAATAATAGGATAAAGAAACTGTGTTACATATATACAATGGAATACTACTCAGCCATAAGAAAAGATGAAATACTGCCATTTGTGACAACATGGATGGACCTTGAGATAATCATGCTAATGAAATAAGCCGGACAGAAAAAGTTGAAAATCACATTACTTTTATATGGAATATAAGCCTAAAAGCAATAAACAGGACAAACAAATAAAGACTCATGGACATGGACACTAGTCTGGTGGTCACCAGAAGGTGGGGGGAAGGTGGGAGAGGGGAGGTAGATGGCATGAAAGGGGTCAAATATGTGGTGACAGAAAGAAATCTAACTATGGGTTGTGAACACACAATGCAAAATATATATGCCTTATTGTTAAAGTGTACACCTGAAATTTACTGAATTTCATTAATCAATGTCACCATAATAAAATAAATAAATTAATAATAATAATAATAATAAAGGTTAATGAGGATGTGGAAAAAAAGAATGCTGGTGATTGGAACATAAATTGGTACAGTCATTATAGAAAATGATATGGAAGTTCCTCACAAAACTCAAAACACAGAACTGCCATATGACCCAGCAATCCATCTTCTGGCTATATATCAAAAGGAAATAAAATCAAAACCTGGAAGAGATCTCTGCATTCACATGTTCATTTCAAAAGTATTCACAATAGCCAAAATGTGCACCCTACGTGACTGTTGACCACTGAATGAATAAAGAAATTGTGAATAATATGGAATATTTATTCAGTCTCAAAAAAGAAAGAGGTGCCACCTTTTGCATCAACATAAATGAACCTGGAGGGCATTAAGCTAAGTGAAATAAGCCACACACACACACACACACACACACACACACACACACACGCACACACACACATATGCGCATGTGTGCGCATGATTTCACTCTAAAAATGGAATCTAAAAATGACATAAAAGCAGAGAATAGAATGGTGGCTATCAGGAGAGGGAGGGTGGGAGAAATGGGGAAAGCTGGTCAAAGAGAACAAAACTTGGTTACATGTGATAAGTCTAGAGATCTAATGCACAGCATAATGACGAGTTAATAATACTGTATTAATCACTGGAAATTTTCTAAGTTAGTAAGTTTCAGGTGCTTGCATCACAAAAATATGGTAACAGTGTGAGATAATATGTTAATTAGCTTGGCTAGAGCAATTGTTTCACTATGTATATGTTTATTAAACATTACAGTTGAATGTCTTCAATATAAACAGTTTTATTTTAAAATAAAATTTTAAAAATCCATGATATCTCTGAATCAATCATCACCAATGAATATTTTTTCTTGTACAGAATATGAAGGATAATAAAAATAAGGAAGTGAATTGAGAATGCACAGAAATAAACTGATCTGATTTTATTTTAAAAATGCAACAGAAAAGTTTTTGTAATCTGTTTCAGGAACAACTGTTTGCATGGTAATTTAGAGTAACCGATATTGGAAATGTGTTGAATATGCAAAGTATGATTAGCATGCACGATTCAGGACATGATCTCCTTAGACTTCCTTTCTGATCAAATGCCCAAAGCCCCATTTTCCTTCCCATTCTTGGTTGCCTTTTTTCCACCACACTCAAAGGAAGCCCTGGTTTCCCTTTAGTCCTAATTTACCACATATGAGGTTTCTCTTGCTCTTTCAACAACCAATCAATCACATTTCTCTATAAATCTATAGAAATACTGGTTGAATTTATATTATTTACAGAAGCAGCACCTGTAGCTCTCCTTATACCACGTAATGTATGTTTTGAAAAATGTAAGACTTGATATATTTGCAAAATATATGAAACAATAATAACTATTATTAAAAATAAATGTAGTGCCGTTGTTTATAAATTTCTATAGGTTTCTTTTATGTAACGTCCTTTAAAGCCTGCAATATAAACTAATTAATTAGAAAAGTATATAGATACCATTTAACTTTTAAATACTGACTTCGATGTGTGATAGTGACTACTTGCATGGCAGTAACACTTCGAGAAGATTCCATGCAGCTCAAACCATAAAGTATACATATTAATATACTAAAAAGTCTCAGATAAATTGTCAGTAGTATTTTCTCCTTTTAAACTTACTATTAATGATATTTGCAATTTCTATAGCATGAATAAAACCAATAAAATATAATGTGTTACACTGAACAGACAAAATAATGTGAAAATAACATGTCAGGTACTAAATGGAAAATGCTAGCACTTATTTCTTCAGATAAATGTGACATTAAGTGTAAAGAAAAAGGTAATCACAACTACCTTCTAAGGTTTTAAAATAAATTTTAATAATACAATAGATACGTATAAAGTATTTGAATATAAATTATATATATATGACTATATATTTTTAATTTGCAAAATATCAGCTTATACTAAGAACACTTAAGAAAACTGTATAACAAAGCCACATTTAGTAAAATACAAACTAAATTAAAACTAACAAAACACAGTAATAAAAGCCGCTAAATTCTCAGAAGTAATTCTGGCCCATTTTCTATATATATGTAAGTTTGTTTTTTATTATTATTTTATCTTAGATCTTCATTGTTTTCTATTTACATTTTTTATCTAATCAAAATGGATTTTCAGAAGTTTTCTCCTATCTTTCCTCTCTCTTCCTGTTATCCCTTTATTCTAATGCATCTCAAGCACAAATTATAAGTATGAAATGTACATTTTTATTTGTCAAATGCAATATCCTGTGGCTTAAGTAGTAGGCATATTATAAGAGTAAGAAAATTATATATATGTATACATATTTATAATAATTTTCTTTAATTACTGCAAGTGTAAGAACATTGTATGTGAACATATATGTGCATACATGCAAGTATATATCTAGATATCTAGATAATAGTTGATGATCACACTCTTCTGACTTTACTCATAAGGACCTTCAGAGATTATCTCACATATTAGGTGCTAATCTGTTCAACTATTGTGTGTTTGTTATTTTAACCAACTGCTCTTCCATTTCCCAGAAAATTTGTCTAATGCTGATGTCCTTGCCAAAAACACTTGCTTATACTGCCTCTATGTCTTCTCCTTTTCGGAGCATCTCTTAGCCTTCTGGTCAAGGTCCTTGTTCCATGTCCCATCATATAGTCCAAAAAGAGTGGGTACAGATTAATATAATAGGGTAAAAAATCTGTCTAATTTGTTTGCCTCTCTTTTAGCATTGAAGTTTCTGCATCTTAGAATAACCACTTTTCAGGATTTGAAAAGTCTTGTGTTTTGATGAGTTTGGAAGTTTGGGGGCAAAGTATAGAACCCATGTAACCATCCCCAAAACAGGGGCTGAAAGCAAAACTTTTTTTAGTGTTAAATGAATATGACAGAGATAATCGGCCTTTTGTATTCTCTCCTGCTTTTTTCCCTGACCTCTAATCTTGAAAATGATGATTTGCGGTTCTCAAAAATGGATCATGAGAATTGTTGCTCACTCCGAATTACAAGGCCAAAGGTGCAAAGTGTGTGTTGTAATTGTGAGCGTTAATATTTCATCTTTGATTTTGCCTATAAACTAACTGGAATGATTTGTATTATGGTAATAGCAGCTTAATTTTTAACATTGAATACATGGTGGCCATTTTTTTCTAAGAGTTAAAATAAAAACAAATGATTACAATAACAACACCAGATGACTCAGCCATCACCCCCAAAAAAGGACTAAACAACTGTGTTATATTAATGGCAGAAGGAAGGGCATATACAACTGAATTAGGGAGGTAAATAAGCAAAACAAAGCATATTGGACAATCTGCAGAACAGAATTGTTACTGTACCTGGTGGAGCCAAGCATCAGAAACATATTGGGACAGAAACTCACAAATCCAGGATGAGACACATTAGTACTTGTAAGGCAATCAAAAGGTTTTCTTCTCCCCCAAAGTTATCAATGATCTGTGTAGATAACAGTGGTTGCTGAATTAGAATTAGCTTGGGCATACCACAGGAACCAGTTAAATACTCATCATATTGTTCCTTGGTTTCTAAGAAACTGGGTAGAGTTACATTTCCTGAATCAGGTTGCAACAAAATGTCCTGTCAGAAACATGACAAACAATAACGGATGTGTTGGACCTTTACAATGTAATGTTAATACTAATTCTGAGGATTTTGCCTACAATCATGCTTCTAAAGTTTATCATGGTATTGAATCATAACCAAAAAAAAAAAAAATCCTCATTTTGCTTTCACATACTTTGATTTGAAATGGAATTTCAAATAATCTCTTTGATTTCTATAAAAATTGTAATAAAATTGCAAAAAAAAAGAAACAAGATTGTTCTTGTCCAAATATAATTAGATTTGCCTATCTGTTTGCATGTTTGATAAACAATGCACATGCAACATGTAAACTTTGGCAAATTCTTGTTTAGTCTCTAAACTTCTTACCAAAAACAGTGACCCTTGAACAACACAAGCTTGAACAGTGTTGGTCCACCTATATATGAATATGTTTCAATAAATACTGTAACATATTTCCTTTTTTAGAATTTTTTTAACATTTTCTTTTCTTTAGCTTACTACATTGTAAGAATACAGTATATAAATACATATAGCATACATAATATATGTTAATGGACTATTTATGCTTCAGTAAGGCTTCTGGTCAATAGTAGGCTATAATTAGTTAAGTTTTGGGCAAGTCAAGTTATATGCAGATTTTCAAGTGCATAGGAAGTCAGCATCCCTAACTCCTGCACTGTTCAAGGCTTAACTGTAAAACGAAAAGATTCTACTTGCTAAACCATCCCGCATACTTTGTATACAATACTGAATAAAGGAGTGGGGTTTTCTGACTTGTCGATGTTGAGGTTTTCATAATAAACATTTTCTTTACTTTCTCACTCTTCAGTTTCTTAAACTTATAAATGCACTTAATGAGATTTCACCTTCATAGAAAAGGAAAGAGATAACCTTCTAAAACATGCCCATACAAGATGGTTATCATTTTGCTGGCCCTAAAGATTTTTAAATGGCCTGCCATCAAATCGTATTTTCAAAGTGTGAGAATACAGGATGTCCCTCTCAAATTTAGAGACACATTGAGGATGAGAATGGAGGGAAATACTACCGTAAAACAGAAATCTATATGTTATTTCATCAAAGCTGTGTGATGATCTTTGTAGAGGACACATGGGTCTAAAATAAGATTGCGAGGACTGAATTGAGATGTTCACTGTTATATGTAGGTTGTGACAGACATCCTCACAGTGAAAAAATAACCATGTGTTTGGAAATAAGATAGCTTCCAAACTTGGGTGGAAAAAAAAAAAAATCACCAGAAAAGGGCAGCCAAGTTAAAGAAGACTTTCTTATGTCTTTACTAAAATTAACTCATTTGAAATTTAACTTTAGTTTCACAAATCCAAATTACCTCTGTGCATTAAAACAATTTTTTAAATAAGTGGTTGTTTAATTTAAAATGATATCTATGTGCTTCAGAGTGATTAAAAATCATGGACATTTTAGACATGGATAGCCTATATATACATTTATAAGTACAAAGTCCCTGATTGACAAATGTTTAGTTTATCAGAACTAGTGGCAGTATAAACGGGTGGACAGTTTTGGAGAACTGAGATGTAATCTCTAAATGTCTAAAAACTTGCTGTGGTTGCTAAGTAAAAGCCTAATTATTTTATGCTTGTTTTTGTTGTGAGGATATTAATTTTGTGCCACCTCATCGAACTGACACCAGAATTGATGTAACAGGCTTCAGAAGAGCAGAGCTGCAAGTCAGAGTAAATTTTACATTGGACTGTGTTTTATGCACCTAAAACTAAGATTTTCCAATGGCACAGGAACTTCACGGAAGTATTATTAAAAAAGAAAACAGAGTGTAAAAATATCCTACTGTCAAAAACATTTCATTGTTATTTTTCAATGAAATACAGGTAGTATCTGTTTAATTAGTCCTAGTATATTTATCTCCTTTTAAAAAGTTCACATTGTGTATCAGATCGATACACAATAATATGGTCTATAAAACGGAAATATCCTATATTCTATATGCATTCCTCACTTTAATTTTTAATATATTTTAATTTTGGAGAAATTCTATTATACATTATTTTAATTATTATTTTGGTTACATTTAGTTTTAAAAAACATATTAAATCTCTGTCTTAAGGTCAATATTGAGCAGCATTCCTTGCCTTCCCACAGTAAAGACAGGGCTGTTATTGACATGCAAGTTCCTACATTCCACCATCCCACTTCTACATCTCACGTCCTACCCTCTTTCTATGCCTCATGGTAGTATTTTTCTGTACTTTCTCCATAAGTTGACTCTATATCTTAAAATAAATAACGGCAACATCACACTATTATGGTCACATTTAACTTGTCTCATGTGGCACCCATAGGTTGTTTTGAAGATAGTACTGATAGCAGTAATGGGGGAAAATGTTAATGTTTTTTGCTTATATTACAATTTTTTGGCCTGTTTGTTTTTATCACGCCTTCATTTTCTTTTCCGCTCCCTCAGTCAAACATTCTCATTTACTGAATTCATGTATCATCCTTTTCGGAGACTTTCTGTCTCCGTTCTCGTACTAAAACTGTGCTCTCCAACCTATAGTTGGGCTGTCAACTTTGAGAATTACTTATAACAGCTACTGTTACCTAGATCGTAAGAATTTTTCCCCATGATTGATAGTCTCAGCGTGCCAGAATATATCTTCAACTAACTTCCCTCACACCTGAGGTGCCAGGATAAGTCCAGCCACCTGAGACCTGCAACTCTGCACCGAAATAGCGGGTTAAAAAAATCATCAGTGTGCTTGTTTTTATTAATCTTTCTTAAATGTGTATATGTAGCTCACATTTATCTCAATGTTTAATATTAGAAGTGTTTTGGGTCTTTATTTAGAAGTTCAGTGATGTCTTTTGTGACCAGAAATATGCGGAGGAGCTGGTTTCATTGTCCTTTAGCTTAAATTGGTTTCCTTGTCTGTCCTTTAGCCTAAAGTCGAGGTTTCCAAGAACCTATTGATACCTTTAAATAAGGACTTTGCTGCATACAGTGGACCAGAGTGAAAGCCAAATGGAAGAGGAAGAAAATGAGGAGCATATGTAGGCTCCAAGTAAACCGCGTTTCAAATAGTTTGAATGAGAGATGAACTAGTCCCCAAAGGATACTTTCAATTACTCATTTACAAAATATTAAAATCTTGAGAATACGTAAAGCTATAAAAACACTTTACAGGAGCTCGAATGCATTAGAATGCAGGGCGTATTCACATGACTGATGCCTCAGAGGCGGTAAGGGATAATAGCCAGAGACAAGAATGATTTTAAGTGAATTTTACAAATGGCGCATGTGTGTTTATTGCTATAGTGAGGTGAGATCGGAATATATCAAAACTCAGGTTTCCGTGTTAGCTATGAAGCAGCATATTATTGGGCAGGGGGTGAGGTGGGAATGAGCCGAAGTTGGGAACTTAAAATGAACCCTTGTAAGATAGCATCTGTAAGTTAGATACCATGAAGTCAATTAGAGATCCAGCTAAGCCTGAAAAGAATAAGTTTTAAATAACTATTTGACTTCAGGAAAGATTATTATTAAGAAAATGTGCACATAGATTCAATCAGGTGTTCATTGAAACTAGTTCAAATAACTAAAAGTTTCATAATTACATATTTTTTTTCAATGAGCTCCAATATGTAGGTTTAAGTATTTAATTAATTATGACTATAAATTTCTCTGTCCCTTCTTTGATTAGTATCACTTCCACTCCAGGGAAATTGGAATAATCTATAATAAAGAATTGAGCTACAAAATTCTAAAGCAAATTAACCTTTGGGGAAAAGTATCATGGCTTCTGTAATTAAAATAATGAGAATTCTAAGAATAATAGTATTTAGGTCTTTTCTCTATAAAAACAAATTTATTTGTAGCTAAACAGGTAATCAAAAGGCAAACTGTAATTGTATACTCAGAGATTTCATTCCGTGTGTCTATGCTAAAATACTTTTCTTAATAATGATTAGCTTCTGACAAGGGAGAATTTGTCATTTGCCAAAAAATCATTGCCTCTGTAGAATGTCAATATTTAACTTAATTGACTGATTCATATATAAGTGCAGGAAGGTTTTTAATTGCAATCTGAGAATTTAATTTTTATATCTTACTAAAAATCTTTAAACCTCTTATGACCAAAATTTAAATAATTTTAGAATGTTTTACTGTTATTTTTAGACATAAAGCATCATCAAACTCTTTAGTGACTGGTATTAGTGGCAACTTTACATTCCAATGATATGTGGATTTAACACTAGTTATATCCGTGAGCGTGACCTGGATAAATATGACAGCTACCATGATGAAAAAGATCTTTCTAAACTGGTTTCAGTGAATGTTAACAAGGAAAACACAGGGAAGAGTTAAGAAAAACACATAATACACTTCTGCTTTTACCTGTCACAAATCGTTTTTGTAAGATAAATAAAGACACTATATAAAGGATATGAAAGTTTAAGGTAATCATAAAGCAAATTGACAATTATAACGATGACTATGACATAAAGTAAGAAAAGAATATTTTTTGAGGTTTCATAAAGTACTAAAATTTTTGTGTTGGTAATCACTTTAGCATTTTTTACAATCCTTTTCAGCAGACATGAAATATATGTGTGTGATCAAGTCTCGTTTCTAAAGAATGGAGTGAGTAACAACTAACACTATGAATTCTAAATTTCCTGGAGAGTTTCAAAAAAGATGGTTATAAGATCACCCAAAAGGTAGATGTAAACAGACCCAATATGGCGTTGAGAATGAATCCCCAATTTCCCTGTGTATTCTAGTGGTCACAACCAATTCACTTAGTATTATAGTTACTTAAATACACATTTTAAAACCCAATACCCTTCATGGATACCAGTGGACACCACGTGTGTGCCTCTTTGAACCAAAATATGCCATTAAACCCAAAATAAGAGCAGATAATGGACAGAATCCCATTCCAGGCAGCTATGCCTACAACCTCAGCAAACAGTGTGGAAATGCTTTCTCACCAAACATCTTAAAACCCATTTTATTTTAATAAACAAAAGACTGTCTTTAAAATGTGAAATTTGTCTATAATACTTTGCATTTTTCACTTTATGGAGTATAAGTAAGGAGAAAAGATGTTTCTTACTTTTCAAGGCAAAACTTTAAGAGAGAAACTGCAGTGTGGATAATCAAAACAATAAAACGATCTGAGTTCCATTAATGGAAGGAGAATAAATGTCTCTTTAAGAACAGTCACGGACGTTCATGTAATGCATAGTGAAAAGAAAAAATGCTGCCATGAAGAGGTTATTCTTGTACTTTTTTCCCACCTGATCCTTACCTTCTTAGTCTTTTTTGTTTCAACTTCAATCCTTAAAATTAGAGATTTATCAGGTAACAAATATATGTGGAGATTGAAGAAAATTTATGTGAACATGAGAGTTGTACCTCTTTATGCTGGACTTCTAAAATCACTATTGTCTATTTGTTTTCATCACTGCTTGGTATTCTGAATTTATATATATATATATATATATATATTATATATATATATATAATTATATAAAATATATATATATATTCTTAATTAAGAAGCTAGGTTGCTCAACTTAAATAAAGTTTCAAGAAAGGGGAAGGAGGCAGAAAAGAGGAAGAATCACTTCTGAGAGGAGATTGAGATTATTGAATTGGGATTTAGATATATGAGAAGCTTTGGAAAAGATGTATAAATAAAATTGGGTAGAAAAAGAAAAATTGTGTAAAACATTGACATGAATTTTTAATGAAATATCTTTTAGTAATCTTTATAGATAGAGTAAAGAATGTAATGGTATTGTTTTTCTGCAAGCTGCTTTAAAAATAATTCAGCAATTAAGATATTTTCTCCCTCAAATTTATTATTTTTTTTCTTTAGGCATACATCTTAGATTTTGAAATTTAAGTGTAATATCAACCAATTGATTAAATCTATGCATTGCAAAAATTCAGAAATCTAAAGTATCTCTCTTAGAAATAGCAGATTGATCATTTTTTCCCACACAATTTAAAAAAAATTTACGTAAAAATTTAGACTTCTCTTTGGGTGATGAAAAGGTCAATATTTGGGACTATTTAGTATCTCTGCTTGGCTTTGTTAGCCAAGACCAAAACTCTAGGATTTGGGGAGCTGCTCTGGAAATCGTAACAAAGTTGCTAATAGAATGGGAAAATTGCTATTTGAAACAAGTGATTTTTATTAAACTATGTTCTATGAATTTCATGAATTGGTATATACATATACTACAATGCTCAGGAAATTGTTTTGATGTTGTGAGTTAGTTTAAAGCACTATATATATTTTATATAATATGATGTCATATATATATGGTGTCACTTAGCTAAGGTCACAGTACATGCCAAAAGCATGATGTGGTGTATCACATTGGAAGAGCTCAGACAAACTCACCGAGGATCATATTTGGCAACTAGAGTTATAAGAAGAAAAATTACTCATCGAATGAAGGAAAAAAAAAAAAAAAGATCCCCTGCTCTCTTGGCATCCTTTGGAGAGGAATGTTTCAGCCAGACCCAGCTGGAAATAACACTGTTCTCAAGGACAGAAATTTTCCCAAAATATGCTCTATACTTTTTACACAGAGAGTGTTTGAGTCTCCCTAAAAAATGATAAAATAACAGTGTGAGCTTGGGTACCAGCTGCTCAGTGGTTGCTCTGATATCACTGGAAAACTTTGCAGGAAGCTTCACAGATTTTCTTCCTGCCTAGTATTAGAAAAGGCTGATTCATTATCCAGTAGTACAAGAGCACTGTCAGGGTCATTAATCTTTAGAAAATCTTGTTGGTCTTTTTCCAGTCAAGCCTTAGTCTTAATGATCAGGTATATTCCTCTTTTTCTCAGGAGATATAATTAATTTAATCAAGAATAGAAAGAGAATACTATACTCTTTCATTCACTTCTTTGGGTCAGCAGTGTTCATGATCTATCAATTGAATTTTCTACCTCATTAACTATGAATCTTCTTTCGTCCCAGCAGAAAACATTCTGTTACCATATGTGATCTCTAGCAATACAAGAGAATATCTGAGAAACCATCTGAAATGTCATCCATGTCCAAGTTGTTTTCATCCTGCTGCCCTTCATCCTATCAATGGAAACCATCCATCTGACTCGTAAGTTCAAAGCAGTTAGGAAAATAGAAAGGGGTCACTTCACTATTCATCAACTGTTCACCCTCCCAAACTCACAGTTTTCTGGGTTTCTCAAGGCAGAGAATCTGGGTATTGATTGCCTTTCTTTAGTGGACTTTTCTGCCAGCATTTTTGTTCTCAATGATTACTCTTTTAAAGCCATCAGCAAAGGTCACAATAATCAATTCCAACTTACGTTTTGGCACATTCACACTGTCAATAGAACAGCAGTCACCATCCAGTCTAAGGAACTTTGCAAGACAGATATCTGGACCGAGGATTAACAGCTGTAATCTTTAGCAGGTAATCCTCTCTTGGTTAGCACTGTTTCCAATCTCCTCCCTCATTACTTCTAAGAACTACTCTGCTACATTATCCACCATGTCCCATCCGTATGAAATTTCTACTGCTATGTTTTGTCCTAGCTTCAGTTTTCTAGTTTTCCGGCACCTCTGTTCCACAGAATTAGCCATTGGCAAGCTCCCAGGGATATCATCTCACATTAGAGATCATTCTGGAAACTTTACTTAGTCCTATCCAGGTACCTTATATATAATATCCTTCCAGGCCCACTGGCTTCCAAGTGTTTCCCCAGAGACAAGTCCCTGGGGAGAAAACCTGTGAAGAAATAGGACAATCAAATGGAAACATTCTACCAAAGATATAGTGCTCAACACCCTCAGCTTCGCGAAACTTAGCTTTCATGTAATTGCAAACCTGAAGTATTTAGCTGGACTTGGATAACTAAAATAAAATACCAGATATCCCCACTCTCATCTATTTAATTCCCAAAAGGCAAGGACTAGTAGGTGGAAGGAAACATTTTCCATATTCTTGATCTAAAATTTTAGAGTTCCATTAAAGAGTTGAGGTTTGGGAATATGATTACTACCTTTCTCTGTACAAAAGGAGTATGATATCACAGTGGGACTGCTTTATCTACTTGGCCCACTGACTCCAAGTTATTTTGACACCCATATTGCTTCCTCATCTTATAAATTCTTTGGAGGCTGAGATGGTTTTGCTCTTGCTCTGGTTGAGGTAAGAAGCGTATCCAATGGCCATTGCTACATGAACCAACTTTATGCCTGCTTCTATAAGAAAGTGTACACGGTTGACCCTTTAACAACATGAGTTTGAACCACATGCGTCCCCTTATACGTGGAGTTTTTTTCATAGAATACCTGTATTGTTTTCGATCCCCAGACGAGAGTCCATGGATGAGGAGGGCTGACTGTATGCATTGATCTACACCGTTTTATAAAGGGTGCTTGAGCATCCATGGATTTTGGTATCCACAGGGGTTCTGGAACCTATCCTCCATGGGTACCAAGATGACCTAAGTTTTCTGAGAGTTCAAGGGTCCACTGTATATATGAATTGTATAGTTTTCTTGTTCATTCCTCAGAAAGTCTATTCCTACTCATCAGTTTCCAAGTTTTATCTAAGTGATTCTGATGGACAGGTCAAATTCCTTCTGACTTATTAAAGGTGCCCCAGAGAAAGCATACATGCTCCCGGTAGGAAGAGAAAAGAAAGAGTGAGCTGAGAGTAAATAGAATAGACTTTCGATGATGCATTTAAATATAAAGTATCTCTATATTTGCAGACTGGCTAATGAAAGAATGTGCTGATAGGAAAATTAATATGATATTCAAATATTTAACAACTGATAGAAAGTGAACATCAAAGTGCCAAACCCAGTTCCTGAGGTCTCATTCTGTGCTAACCATCAACTCTTTCTGAATAATAATATGACGAATATCAAAAGCCTTGTTTAAAGTCTTACTGCTGAAGGATAGGCATGTTTCCTTTTATCACACACTAAAATAAAGATAACCAACAGGAAGAAAACAGTAATGTGGATAGCTTATACCTACGTTGAAGTACTGAAAGTGTTTTCGTGTACATGAATTGAGTCATGAATGTGCTCTTTCAATAATTTTAAGCAAGAACGCAAACAGAGAGAACCTCATACACTTATCCACAAAATCAAAAAACTATTTAGACTCTACTGGTATCAGACTTCTTCATAACTTGCTTACTCTAACCAGGGAATCTCAACTGACTAAGAAAGAGGTTGGTGTGTTGCAAAGGATTCAACCAGTGAAAAATAATTTCTGGGATATAGATCGAGAATATTTATGACTGAACTATACAATTTTGTCTGGATGTATTGCAAGAATTGGCAATGTATAATTGTGATGTCTGGCTAAGCAAATCCAGAATTCACATGGACTGGAATCCTCGCACTATTTTTTCGTATGTGATCATCTTCCAAAATGTAAGTACAATGACGTGGGCAAAACCATCATTGCCTAAGAGACACCAGAAAGTGGAAAGCAGGGAAGAGTGTAGCCCAAAAGCCAATCAGCTTTCAAGATTCAGGTCTACCTTACTTTAACGAGCTGCATAACTTTGGCCAAGTCATTTTAATTTTCTAGACTTCGCTTTTCTTAATTCATATAAGGTAACATATATGTCTCAGAATTGCTGTGATGGTTAAAGCAAATAATAATAAAGTAATGATAGAAAGCACTTTACTGAGCACATTTTAGACACTTAAGGCTTTGTACGTTATAAAATTCTTAAGGAAACCACTACAGGTATGTGACAGTATTATTTCTATTTTAACCTTGAGGAAATGGTTCTTATAGAAAAGAAATTTGCCTAAGGTGACCATACAAGCTAGCTCAAATTTAAATTACGTCTGACTCCAAAGCCTGTTGATTTAAGCCCTCCACTAACATGTCTGGCACTATACTTAATATTTGATAAGCAGCTGGCATTTTTATTATGATTTTTTATTATTTTTACGAGCTTTTCCCTTTCTATAATTAACTTCATGGCCAGGAAAAAGGAATGAAGTCTCCTGTGCTTTTTGGAATAAAATCGATCTCTCATTTTGAGAAAAGAACAACATCACACTATTTTTCTGTGGCTGAATAAATACTCTTTTAATCATTAGCTATGTATACAAAGATGCATGAATTAAAGGAGCGAATTCAAGCATCAGCTACGTCCTCTGCGTGGATATCAAACACTTGGTTTAGGCTTACTTTCCATCTTTAAGTGGTCATAAGACAGTTACTGCCTGAATATAGAGAACCCTTCTCTCACTGGTAGTTTGTATGGAGCAATGCAAGAGCTTCCATGGGGAAGAAAGAGTAATTGTTCGACAGTGGTGGAAGTTATTTTTTCTATCGTAAGTAATGCCATATATTTTACAGTTCATCAAAGTACACCTCCTTATTTTCAATACATGTTGACAGACCAGAATAAAGCAGGATATGAAGGGAAATAGAATGCATTTAAAATTCACTCACAGATAAATACTTTTTTACTTTGTTAATATATTTCTGGAAGCCAGTGTAAACAAATTTTCACATTCTTTACTAAAACATGCATCTTTTTAGAGTAATATAGTGAAATGGATTTGTTTTTACAAATTTAGTGGCATATTACCAAATGCAGCAAATGAACAGAAGGTATTAAAACAGGCAATTAGGAAATATTTGACTCCGCCCTTCATTTAGAGTTTACAGCTGTTCTGTGTCTGACCAGAGCATGTCTTTGGATGGATGTAACTGAAAAAAAAGGTGCTGATTTTTTTTTCTCGGTGTTTTATTTTTGTTTTGTTTTAACACCAGAACTGGCTCCCTCAAGTGAAAAGTGTAAAATTGCTGGACTCTCTTAGATTCCAAAGGAAATTACCTGCAGCATAAAGTGTGGTAGTAAAGTATGCTTTTTTTTATCAAGATGCAACCCAAGAAGTCATTTGGGATGTGCAAGCTCTCACCATTGCTATTAAAACATAAAACAAATATCACAGTGACCAACTATTTATATGCAACTCTATAAAGAGACCGAAGAGAATGGTCTTTCCTGAAGTCTCTAGGTTTCCAAAGTGCTCTAGAAATATAATCATATTCCACAGTGGAATGGAAAAGACTCCTTTGATACCTCAGTCTTTTAAAACCCTGATAATAACTCGCATTTAGCAAATTTTAGCTAAAATATAACTTGACACTTATGAGACACTATATTTGAACACTGTAATTTTGATTGAAATCAAATTCCTCCTGTAACAACACGAGCAATTATCTATTTTACACCTGTAGTTTCATAGCTGTTATCGCAGACTGCAGCTTTGTCTATATATAGCTTAATAACGCTTCCAAAACTGGCACGTTTAAGGGCATATCGAATAAAGGTCTATTTAGTATGACTGCTCCTCAGAAACACGGTTTTCTGAAGAATCTATGGATATAGTTTCTGGCTATTAGTACAAAGATAAGTACAAAAAATAACACAAATACTAATTAACCATAATATGTGGAATTCGGATTTTATATTAATCAAACATTTAGGTAGTGACAGACATATTGAAATATTCCTTTCATTATCTTGTTTTTCTAACTAGAAGATAGTATTATAATCCACACTTTGAAAATAATAAAATTGAAAGCACTGAGATTTTAGGTAAATTTCTAAAATTGCACAGCAAATAAATGGCGAAACCTGCTGTCAGGCCCGGCTTCTAGTCTTCGTGCTTGCTGCCTTCCGTACTACACTGTCTCACTGTGGAATGGTGGATATGGCCGTTGTTTTGGCGTAAAGAGTGTCCTCCTCATCATTTTCCTGGTGTTAGAAATCTATTCCATGGGATTTATGTGAAGATAGTTCCATCGACTATCCACACCATATGGCTAGGCAGCAAGGATCTGTCTAGTTTTTGACAGATATTTTGACACACACACACACACACACACACACACACACACACACACACACACACACTGAAAATAAACGATCTTTCTTTAAGCTGAATACTTATGAGTGTCGGGAAGTGCATTGCCATACATTTTTTTTCTGGCCTTATGAAGGAATAAGAAAGGAACAATATGCAAAGAAAACCAGAATTGTAGAGGAAAATATGAGCCAAAATACCACATTTTTAGTCTCTAGATCCAGATGTACCTAAAGGCAGACCACTACTATGCTTATTATATTATTATGCTTATTATATATTATTTTAAAAAGTACCTCACTGATAATAAATCATGGTTATTCTTTTATGTTTACTTGAGCATATTTTATGGCAGACAAAAGAAATATAAGACCCAAGATAATCACCTAAAAATTTACAACAAAAATTACTATTGATAGAATTATCTTATTGATTTAGGAATTATTTTTACCAAAGTGTTTAAAATCAGTCTCTAACTACTCTCTTCCACCCTGCATATGTAGACCAGATTTTGTGGCACAATATTATAATTAAAAAAGAGTTAAATTATATGTTAGAAAGATAAATGTATATTGATATAATTTACAGTGACATTAATAGGCTCATTAGTTTAATTTGTTCTGACTGAAGCATTAATATAATAAAATTACTAAAAGTAACATTGTGAATTCAATAACATTTTATCGTGGCAATATCTTTTTTAAAAGACTGGTGTTAATTAATCAATGCTATAAGGATCAAGAAAACTGTACAGAGGTATTTTCTTATTGAATTATTTGAGTGAAGTTAGTGAAAATTTTGGCAAAATGGTGCCATCCAATATTGTCTAAGAACAAATTGCTGCAAACTTTCATGAGTTCCCAAATGGAAGAACATTCTTTATTGAAATTTAAAGCCTCTCATTAAGAACTCAGAAGAAAATTATTGACATGCTGTGGGACTTTCCAGGGTGAATAGAAAATTATCTGTTTTTCTTCAACATCGTATAAAAAGACATATATAATGAAACAGATGTGAGTGAGGATAATAATGAATACACAAAGCTGGTCTTTAAGGGATTAATTATTCCTCTCAATATTTCTTCAAGCCCTTTAACTGCTTTTATTATGGTCATTGACAATTATATATAGGCTCATTTTGATGCTCGCTTCTAGGAATAACATACAAAATTATGTCCTACTCAAGGATGATCTGGAATTCTGTCACTCTCTCAAAATCTGTCCTCCCACTTCCTCCTGCCTGACCCTAGTAAACTAAGATGGCATTTAAAATTGGTGAAAGCAATGAGGTTTACATAATACACATAAAAATTAATTGGCAAAGGTAGATTTTGTTTTTATATTAGCAGTATTATAGAAATAATGCAATATATACCTTGTCAAAAATTATTGAAACATGCATTATTAAAAGGAGCTATATCACCTTCAAGGAGACAAAAATTGGTTCTTTGGGGCCAACATTTAGATATTACAATAGTTTGTGGCCTTCCAAAGACCACAGTACATAACAGATATATAGCGTATAAATGAAATTGCAGAATGTTGTTTATATTGTGATAAGGATTAAAACATGTTAAGATGCTCTGGCCCTGATGTTGAGTGATCCTAGACTGTTTCAAAGGATTTAATATATTCTTGTGACTCACAGAAGTTTGTAAATTATTTTGAAGATAGCTATATTTATTTTAGTCCTTCAAAATGAAAGACTTTTAAGGATATCCAGAAGGCTCTTGTCAAAATTGACATTAGAGAAATAAAGGTTCTTACTGTATACATCCCTGAACCTCTTAGAGTTCTGTCTTCTTATTTTCATTTCCTAATATGCAGAATTTCTCTATTTTCTTCCTGAATTTACAATTGCTCTTTAGAAATTTGATATTAGAAAATTATTTATTTATTAATAACCTTGGGCATGCCCATAAATTTTAGATGTATAAAAATCACAGTCTATAGCCATATAGGCAATATGATTAGTAGATGGTGATATATACATAACATGAGTCCCGAGTATGTTGCAAAATCTTTCTTTAAATATCCTTCTGAGTGAGCCGTCAACCCTAATATCGAGCATAGCTAGGCATCAGGGAACCCTCCATCTTTCTCTCCTGTCTAAATTCTTCTGGTGTTTTTACATTGCTGCTCTCCCTTTTCTACCTAGTTCTGGTCAATCACAGTGGAACAGATAATAGGAATGATGGAAATGTTTCCTCAATAAAGTAGCAATAAATATTTCGATATGGTGAATCAGCATTTCTCTTGTTAGTTTTCAACATCTCTCTCATCTGAACTCTATATATCACTTCAGTAACAGTCTCTTTTCCTCTCCTTACCGAAGACTACAAAGATCTTGATTTCCTGTCTTGATATGGTGTGAGGACACTGAGGTTGGAAGGAAGTGAGGAATGTGGATTAAGTTCCCAGAAAGGAAGCAGGGGAACTTCTGGCTTCTAAAAGACTCTCCCTAGTGGAATAGATTCAAAGTGAGGATACTCTACCCTCCCAGCTTATTGAGTAGAGAGGACTAGAGAGTGCTTCTCCAGGTAGCTTCTAGCTACGTGTGGTAGTGGTGGGAGCGGGGTGGTTTCTTCCTAAGGTTATCACCACATTTCAGCTCAGAAAATCCACCAGTGAATTTCTTAGCAGTTTCCATGGGGAGCTGTTGCTTGTTCCTTATCTTAGGATGCCAAGAATCACATGCCCCCATCTCACCATCCTCTTTTATGTACTCACAGAACGTTGTACAATGCATTTTCCCATACCTTCACCCTAGAAATCTATAAAATATTTCATTGATTAGTAAAAATTCTCTTGGTCCCTTCAGCATACGTCTTGTGTTCTTGTATTTATGGGATGAGGAATGTTGGCACATTTCAAACTGCACATTTCAAACTCCCCGCCAGATAGTGCCCCGCCCAATGCATACTTCCATCATTCTCTTCAGTTCTTTTTTGCCCCTTTGACCATGGTACCAAACCTTAATTCCAATCTTGGGAAAGGTTCATTTCCAGGTATAATGCCTTAGGGCTCTATAATTTATATCTGTTGTGGCCATGGCCTCTAAGCAAAGCTACATTTGTAAGACTAGATTCTTTGAATATTTGGCTCAGCCCACATCTCAATCCGGGAGTGGAAAAGGATATTTTTCCTTGTGCTACCATATTCAATTATTTGAAAGACAAAAATGACTATGTTCAAAGTATTTCAATGGACTATAATGGGGTATGGCTCCCTAACTGTTGATATACTAGGAGATCATCAAATTATGATTTAGTGATAGATAAGCTTTAATAATTTTGCTGGGCTGCAGTTCAATGTGCATGGATTAGAATTAGTAGGGGAGCTTAATCCTACCGTTGTGTGGGGCTCACTGGCTCAGCTAACAATACTGAGACATTTGCCAGCCAATCCTGCATCTTCCCAGCAGCAAGGAGTGGTTCCTTAAGTGGCGTGTTCCAGGACTGGGATGGTGGGACATAGCTTCCCCAGGGGCAGACAACAGGGTGTCTATCACACATTTTATAGAGAATTTATGAACAAAAATAAAACTAACTAAATGTTATTTGACTTTATATTATCAACATATACTGGGAATCATAAATGAAGTCCATGATAAAATAAATGTGTTGTTTAAAACACACATACATGCCTTAATGAACATTGTATTTTACATACACTCTTCAAGGAAGTTAATTCGAATATTCTCAGCTGTATAGTTAGTCCTTGAATCATACAGATTCTAGTTTTTAAGAGTACACACATTTCTTAAAGCATAAACTCATCAACATTTGAATTTGCTTTGGCTCACTTAAAGCTCAGTTTTGTCTCCAACTCCTGTGGTGCGACATTTTCCTGCAGTTAACCAGTGAATTTGAAATAAACAATGATAGCATAGGGCTAATAAATACAAAGAAGCAGAACTTAAGTTATTTCAATTCTGTCTTTCTATGTGATCACATAAAAATTGAAAATCCTAAATCAGATTGTAAATTATGAGGTATATTTTTTGTGGTAAGTATGCATTTTAAATCACGTTTTATCTCTTTGTTTAACGTTATCTGTGAGTAGGAAGCATGTCTTTCATGTTCACTGCTTTATCCCTAGAACTTCAGGCAGTGCCTGCTAATAGTATATTCTCCATAGTGATTAAATGAATTAACAAGTATTTGAATGAATGAGTGCCTCTTAGTTCTCCCAAGTCTCTACCCTGCTCGAGTAAGATAGAAATAACTACAGTGTACTGCTGAAGCTATGTGACTATTTAAGCTCATACTTCTTAGTGTCTATCTCATAGTTTTTTAGTGCATGAGGACATCTTACTTTGGAATCTTACATAATATATTGTGTGTAGTCTTCTACATCAGTAAATATGCGGGGAAAAGAAAAAAAACACTTATTTAGAGTTGTTACTTTTAAGGGATTGTTGAGGACATTTAAAATTCATTCTTTTAATTTTAATTGTAACTATAACCTTAGGAAATATCCAGTATTATCCCCTTACTGAAAATATGAACCTGAGACTGAGTATTTAAATAATAAATGTCCATGCTTTTTCTTTAGCGATTTTGAAACAGTTTTCTGGGCCCTACTAAGTAAGGCTATGCTCAGAGAACACTGGTTAAGTCCAAGAGGTACAGAAAGCCCATCCGAGTTTTAGCCAAAGAAGCTGATATAAGTTTCAAACTCACAAATAAAAACTCGTGTGAAGGAAGGAATAGCCAGGCATTAAATGTTTGCATCATTGCGCCATGCATTTTTTCTCCCCACAGCAATGTTCACACTCCAGACACAACAACTCGATTATTCCTGGATAAATTATTTGTCTCACGATTAATTCCATCCACGCACAGAGAGATCTTGAAAAAGAAAAAGAGGGGAGTGAGAAGTTCTGAGAATGTTATAGCCCCAGAAGCTCCAAGTAATTCCCCACGGACTTCAAAAAGCACACTAGAAGGTATTAATTCCCCTTGACTGCTGGTTGGGGTATTTACTTATCTTCTATATTCATAACAAAACAAATGAAGAAACCAGGCCACAACATTCTGATTAAGGAAGATTTCTGGATTTATAAGCATTAGAGACGTCCGTCCTAAGTGATGAATTTTGCTGCTGTGTATTTCTCAAATAAAGCAGCAGCAGCACATCTGTATCATGTGTTTCCATACGATTTGTAAAATTATTACCTACTTAGAATATTACCCACTTTTCTTCCATGTACAACATAAAATTTATGGTGGATAGCCTTTAAATATCTAAAAGTATGCATACAATAAAGTATGACATAATGGGAATACACATTGCGTCTTCATTTTTAGTTGTATTTCTCTTGTAGCTGAACTCAGGAAAACATCAAAATAAAATGTGTCGTATCACAGAAGAATACATCAGGATGATGTGCACCCTATATTAATTTCCACATATTAATAATCAGAGTTATTCCTCTACTAAATAACTACACAGGTCGAAGTTAATTTTTTTTTAATGGAGACAATTATTAAATGACACAATCTACATTCTTTTGCTCATTATCCCATGGTATAATATTGCCCAGAACAGAAATATCTGTAGGGTTCAACATATGTCCCATGAGTTCTGGGGATTCTTTCCTGTGTTTTCTATTGTCTTGTTTGACCATTACATTCATTTATTCTAAGACACTAAAGAATTCATAACTGTGTCATCCTTAGATATTCTATTGTGTGTCATAAAATATAGAGAGGTATGAAATAAAACTAAGCAGCTTAGTCATCTTATAAAAATGAACCTTTTCACTTAAGTTCAGGAGCTACAACTTTATGAATAATGTGCGTTGTCAACAATTTTGCAAAGTCATAAAGTTCAGAACTATGTAGAAAACACAATATATAGAAAAGAGCAGAATATTAAGTATAGGTGTTTGTTTATTCTGTAGTATGTTTACAACCTATAGTCTAAGTCTGATGGACTGTGCAAAGATAACCATACTGTGCAGTAACACAGTCGTTGCCAAACCACAACACTCTGAAGAAAGACTCAATTTCTTATTGTCCAAAAGGTATCAGAAGTCATCCTCTCAGACAGTGTGCTCTTTATCTTTCCTTTTGCAGATGTAGAAAATCTCCCCAAAGAAATGATGGCTTATGGTATCCTCAGCGAATACTGAAATACCACACCAGTTCATGACGGTAAAGAAGATGGAAACCCAAACCACACCAATCTCTTAATTCTTAGAAGCAGTGGCAGCCACCAGAGGTCCCAAATACACGATGACCCCAGAGTCAAGTAGTTTTAGGGGCTCAAGCTAGCTAGGTCTGGGTACAGGTTGATTTGTTCTGAGGAGACATTTCATTTCACTTACAGCACATAGAATTTCAATCTTTGGCAAAAGCAGACAACATCATCAGAAAATATTCGGCTGGAGCAATGGGGGATTAGTTTGATACCCTTGATTTTTTAGGGATAGTGACTTAGCAGTGCCCTTGGGTTACTGAGGAATATTGGGGCTGTCCAACCTCCTTTAATAATATTATATTCTAAAAATTAATATGCAATATTTATCACAGTTACTTCCATAGTTCTACTTCTTGATTTATCAATATTACATGGGAACTACTGACTTATTATAATAAAAGATGATAATTTATCCTATTAAAATCACTCTGTCCACCCTATTTTTGTTCTATCGAATATGGATAGATATCATCAAAAATACGTTATTCTCAATACAGAATAATAGTTTAAAAAGTAGATATGTGAGTAGACCAGACTATGTGACTAGATGATAAAACAAGCAGTCAGTAGGAACCAAACCAATGATATCTTAGATGTTCTATTTATCAGACCATAAGTTGAAAGCAGGTATCATTTAGTTCAAAGCAGTAAGGAAGGTTTTACAAATATTCTCAAAAAATTAAACAAAAGAAAAAAAATAAGGTGATCATATATTTATATATTTGCAATCTCATCAGAAAAAATGGAATCTATAAAATAAGTGAGAATCCTAAATAAGGGGAAAAAATTCCCCATGCTTCACATCAGATTGGGAATAAAGTCAGTGAACATGATTACTGATCAACAGAAAATACAGTGTATGAAAAACACAGAGAGGTATGATTGAGAGAAACATGCACAGAATATCCAGCAATTGCAGGACAAATGAAGTTTAACATACATCAATAATAGCTCCTGGAAGAGGCAGGCATGAGAATGGGGTAGAACATTTTTGAAACAACAATGTAGAATAATTACTCAAAAGTGACAGAAATCATTCAGGTTGCAGAAGCAAATAAATTCATTAGAAAATCAAAGATGATCAAAAAACATTCAGAAGAAAAAGAAATATTACATACAGGAAAAGAATATATATTTCTACCTATTACTCATCAGAAATAATAGGGGTCCAAAGAAAATGGAATGGTATTTTTAAAGGCTAAAAGAAAGAAAGAAAACACCTGGTTTTTTTCCACCCAGGGTTCTATACAATGAAAATATTTTTGAAAACAAGGGTAAAATAAAAATCTCTTCAGAAAAATGAAAACAGAGAAATTTGGTTGCCCAAAGAACTCCATGACAAGAAATGTTAAAGGATATTTTTAAAGCTGAAGGATAATAACACAAAACAGAAATGTGGCTCTACTGGAAGAGAAAAAAAAATGCCAGAAAAGTAAATATATGAATAAGTATAAAGGACTGTGTATTTTTTCTTTTAATAATATTCTTAAGAGAGCACTGGAAAAAATTAATAAAATATAAAATGTTATTTATAATGTACATAGAAATATAAAATATGATGACAACGCTGAGAATTACATCTCCATGTAAATATGAGGATGGCTGTAGCAAATTATACTCTTGGGACATTATTTCTTTTGAGAAGTTGGAAACAGGAGGTTGGCAGTAAAAATGAGCAAGTATGAAGTGTGAAATAGAAGTAGGTAAAAGGCAAAACGTGACGTCTAAAGTTTACAATGCAATATTGACTCTAAATGCCTTTTCATAAACTAATAAGCCATATTTTGAACTCTAAAACCAGCACTAAAATTGTTAAAAGGAGGCAGTCTACAAATTTATAAAGAAATGCTATACCACACTAAAAATTATTATTAGAATGTGTTCCGCCATACATGTTGAAGTAACTAGTATTCAGCATTCTCCGCTGGCCCCAAATCTAAGAAATCGGATAAAATTAAAAATTAAAAATTGATGTTTAACCTAGGGCCTTTTTTGGGGGGGGGGGGATGCCACTTCCTTATACACAAAGTGAAAGACATTTTTGAGCAGAAATTATACCAACTTGCTATGTCAGAGTTTTCTGAATTTGTTTTATCATGTTTTGAAATACGGATTTTTGGCCTCCAAAAGATTCTCACTGAATAACTCGGTCTAGGAATTAACATATTCTAATGCTAAGCCAGGTATGAAAACTATAAAACTAAATGAACTTCAGTCTCTCTTGCAGCTCTTAACAGTCAAATTCACTGAATAAAATAACTAAAAACAATTTTAAACACATATTTGCTGTTTAACTTCTAGTAGTAATCCGTCTTTAAGAATTTTTCTAGTACTTATGAAAATGGCATTATAGCACACTTTAATAATTAGGCTTGCTTATGAATTTAGATGTTTAATGACCTGTTCGATGGAATGTTTCACGTTCATACCCTTACACTATAAATGTCTCATTAAAGAAAGAATACTCCCAGGAGCATATAGAAGTCTTGAATTTAGAGGGTCAAATTACAAATGATAAATAGTATCAATTGGATAGATAATTCAAAATAAATTTTCAGAAACCTAATAATTAGTAGCACAATTTTTAAAAGCAAATAATATGTTTGCCTTCATAAACTCAAATAATTATAGGCATAGGAATTGTGAAATTATGGACTGTTACATAATAAATGATCACCAAGAATGCTGTGTTTTATTATTTCTTTTCGTTTATTTTCCAAAGCATTTAAGCTTACCTGCCAATGGGATATTACCTAAGAGCCCATTATCTATTCCAAAAATTGATTTTCAATTAATCTGCATCTCCATGTCCAACCTTAGCCAATATACACCTCCAGGAAACACTGCTCACTGAGAACATTAAGTCATGAAATTTGATTAGATGACACTTAATGGGCTCAAACTGACACTTCACCTCCTTGAGACATGTTAATTACACATTTGGTCCCTAGAAAGAAATATAACTAAATATAACTCTTAAGACTGTCTTACACACAATCAGAAACCAGGTCAAGCTGTTGATGGCTGTGTAAAGAGAAATGAAATACCTAACTGTATTTAGGCATGATCTGAATAAGACCAGTGAGTTCTTCCCTCCCTCTAGGGATCTTTGAAAATGTTTCCTGGTGTTATGTTTTCTGATATAAATTTTGCAACCTGCAAATGAATGTAAACAATAACATCTGTTCAAATAAAACAAACACAAAGAGGGAGGAGAAAAATTAACATATGTCAAATCACTCTGCGTTCACCTTTCTATCCCTGTGGCTATGCCCTTCCTTGTCTATATGACACAAAATGGCGTGAACACACAAACATTAGAAATTCATTACTGGAATTCAAAATGAATTCAGCACCACGTAAAGAAAAGTTATACAGGGTTCATATTTTCACTGTTACACAACGTGACGAAACAGCATGTCTCTATGACAAATCCATGGCAGTCTCTATATAAACTGCCCCCTTTCACATCTACTTTTTACCAAGGGAGCTGGATTCCACAGGCCTGGAACTCTTTTTTTGTCCTAATCTTTTCTCTACAGGCTTTCATGCTAGTTTTGGAGAAAAGAGGTTCCAATTAAAACGTATAGTATGATCTTTCTCTTATATATTCTCCTGAATGTGTCTAACTAGTACAAAATTAAACACATTTTCACCTTTTAATGTAATCATTTTGTTCCAAATAGACACGACTTAAGTTTAAATTACCTATTTCAAAAAAATGTAAGCTGAATTATCAAATAATTTAATTTTTAAGAGCTAAGATTAGTGATAAATGAAATTGTTATGATTTGGGAGCCACAAATTTGTAGCCTATAGCTTCTAAACCTACTGAGCAGCTGAGACCTTTAGGAAAACATGTGGAAATTTTCTTATACATTTTCCTTTGACATTAGTTTTAAACTCCATAAAAAAATTATTTTTGCTTTAAAAATCAATTATTATTATTTTTTAGTATTTTGTATTTGGCCCATATTTTCCATTTTCATAGTTCTTTTTGCGATCATTTTTTTCCACCTGAAGATTTTCTTTCAATATGTGTTTTCGTACAGCCTCTCAGCCATTAGTCTTTTTTTCTAGATTTTATTATCCGAAAGTCTACATACACTTTCCTTTGGAATGATATTTTTAATGGGTACAGATTTCTAAGATGACAGAGATTTATTTTAACACTTTATATATGCCATTCCATTATGTCCACCTTTCTCATGAATAATCAGGAGTTATTCTTTGTTTTGTGTGTATTGTATTTCCTCTCTTCTAGTTCATTTTGACATTTTTCTAAATCAATGGTTTGTAGGAATTTCATTATAACATGCCTTGGTGTGTTTTCCTTCTTTTATATACTACTTGAGGTTTGTCGAGATTCTTAAATGTGTGATTTTATAATTTCCATTAACTTTCATATTTAAAAACTAAATTAGGATTATTAAGCTCTCAACTAAAAGTTCACCTCTCTAGTGCCACGCTTTGGTTATATCTCAGTTACTCTCCAACTCAACTTTTTTTTTTTTTTCCTATCAATCTCTCCTAGTCTCAGTAGCAACTCCTCCGCCTCTGAAATCACTTCAGTCCAGCATGTTGATTTTGGGACTTCCGGATGTTGGGGCCAGTAACTGGACAAGAGGATGCAGCTCTCTCCTTTACATACCTCTCCATTCATTTTCCATGCCATTGATGGCAATACTAAAATATCTTTTCACGAGCTCACTCAAGATATAAGGATAGTAGGTGTAAAAGGTTTGTATAAAGTTTCTACTAGGTATGACTAGTTTTTGTCCTTATAGATACAAATTGAACTCCAAGATTTCCTTAAAGTTTCTGGATAAATATAGTTCTTAAAATTTTGCTAATATTTTCTTCTATCAGAATTTTGAAAATATACATCCTGAAAAACAATGTTGCTTATTTAAAATTAATGTTTCATATATATCCAGCCCAATGTTAAGTTAGAAGGAAACATATATCTGCTCTGGAAAATGAACTATATGTTGAAGTGATATGTTTTTTCTACACATATATTTATTTTTCCTGTTAATGACCAAAGCAAGCGATTTGATCTCACTATATGGAGAAGATCCCTTCCAATGACCCTCAATTTAGTAACATTTTCCTATTAGTATTTGTTACATTTGTAACTACTATATTTGTTCCTTTAAGTTTATTTCCGAATCCTAAGTGGAAAGCAAACTACCCCAGAGAAAGCATCATGTTTTCTTAATTTATTAATGAAATCCAAGGGCTAGCTTTGGGAGATCTTGGATGATTATTCTGAAGTAGTATGGAGAATGGAATGTTCAGGAGTGTTGCATAAAAGCAAAATGCAAGAGGCAGGGCTGGGGAGGGCCGAAAGGAGGCTGTTGCGCATGAGAAATGAATGAATGTTCCGCACAGCCACAAATAAATATGACTAAACACAATAAATTAAATAATCTCTATATTAGCTTAAATCGAATAGGAATCAATGCAATGGGTGGGCACCATCACAGAGGACAAAAGAAGTCAGCATCTAATAATTGGAAAACAAGAGAAATATGTTACTTTCCTCCTTTCCTCTACTACATTGGCCCCCCTGTGGCAGAAATAGTTTATTTTATCAATGCTATTTGTTACAAATAGAATCTTGAAGCTACCCAGCAAGCCAGGATGTAGTTTTTGCTATTGCTCCCTGAAGTAGCAGTAAAGTGGTCAGAGTAGGAAAATTGTGTGCCTAGATTAAGAAAGCGATTTACAGCAGCAGCTTTATGAGCGGCAAATTAGCATGGAGTGTTTAAGTGCAAGAGATATTTGCCTGCTTAGGGAAGATCACTTCCGAGCAGTAGAAATAGCAGGGCAGCCCAGGCAGGAAATCACAAAACAGAAGGAAACATGTGCAGGAAGATACGGGGGGCGCATAAAACTAATGAGATCAGTAAAGAAGGGCATCCGCCAGTGATTACATAAAACAGAAACACATTTGTAATAAATTTGCAAAGCGCGCCTTAACAGAATACTATTTAGATTCGGAATTAGTTTAAAATGTGTTTCTATACCTCTTGCAACATTAAGAAAGATGAATAACACTATGATCACCATTACAATTCTAGGCATGCATCAGGTCATATTTGTTTTATTTTATTTCATTTACGTTTGTAAAATGAATGGCTCAACTCATTCCTTGATTAATGTAACAGGAAAATTAATGCCCCCACCTCCTCATTTTCTTGAGGTTTCCTTTTCTCTAATTTCTCTTTAAACATTTTAAAGGGATTTATTTTATTCCAAACAGGGTTAAGCATATTTTTCAACAAGCCAGCCAGGGGAAAGCCCTGTGGCAAGAAGTCAATACGTTTACTAGTAAAACTGTGTAACCTGCTGCCACTTCCATAATGTCCATCTTGTGTCATTTTTGTATAGTGGTTTCCTATAGACTGGAACATTCATTCTACCACTGTGGTATACAATTGCTCTTCCAGATCCTTCCATAAGTCAGAAAAAATGGCCACGCTTGGTTTTCCAAGTTAACAACTCTTTATAGTTCAATGAATAGTAACAGTTCCTAAACGCTAACAAGTAAAAAGAAACCCACATGTAGGGTAAGGAAATCTGGAGGTAGTAGTGGAAAGAGTGATAGGTTTCCAGTCTCAGGCTCCGTCTCAAACAGAGACTTGGCCAGCATCGGCAGCGTAGAAGCAAATCTGTTTCAATGAAGTTTGATGTCTAATTTTAAATAGAGATATTTAGCAATAAGGTCACATAACCCGAGGAAGTTAACTTCATTACAGTGAACATAAAGAGAAAACTGCAATTTAAAATAAAGAAACAAAGAAAAAACAGAGAATCAGTTGTTAATTTAGCATTTAGAAAAACAGTCCTAGTAATTATCAGACTAGACAATTACTTTCTATATACGAAAATACAAATTCCATTATTTACTTTTTTTTTTTTTTGGTGGTATTGTCGTTGCGAGTCTCTTTGCTTTTGATAAGCATTACTATTAAACAAGCTTAATCAATGAAGACGTACATGAAAATATTTATTATCTGGCAGTTGCTATTATTCATGATCACTTGAGCTCATGATAAATCAAGTGAATGCCAGACTGGACTGGGAATATTTGTCTTAAGAAATAAAAGCATTAAGAAAATTCAATGATTTTCTCATGTTCTTTTGAATATCAGATATTACTATTCATCAGTATCAATAAAGAAAGGCCACGTAGAAAGGATATTTTTAAATTAACCATAAAGTTAGATTTATCAGATTAGTTTGCATTAGCATCAGTCAAAATCAAACAATAGTTCTGAGAACCACCCATGAGGAAGTAACTTGAATGGGATTGGCCACTCCAATCTAATCAAATAGAAAATTGGAAAAAAAATATGAAATAGCTATTTTGAGATATTGAACAACAGGTTGAACAGCACATTCTACCTGAGAGAGAGGGAAAGGTATCAGAGAAAAGGAACTGTATGATGTCTGGCTTTCTACTTGAATATATTTAGCTGATGTGAAAAGGAGAGGCAAAACTCCAGCTAAGCATTGGTGAACTGGGTTCAAGGGACAAGGATCAGAATTTAGGAAGTCTGAGTTAATTAAATATTGCTTGTCAGATCAGAGTACCAAAGCAGAAAGAGGAATGCAGAGAAGAGGTCCAGAAGGGACCTAGGGCTATGCTTGAGTCTTTGGTTAAATTATCTGCAAATGTGAAGGATAAAACTCCAAAAGGTAGGAGGGGAAAAAAAAAACAAACAAACAAAACGCAACTAGGGAGCTATGTGGTAAACAATTCACTGAATTGAAATAAAGCCTGAGAGATGTTTAAATTCTTACCAGAGTGGATAGACCTTGACGAAACAAAGAGCCTTTGATGGAGGCGCCATATAATAACAACTTAGTAACAGAGCTAAATCAGCATAAGAATGAAAAATAAACTAAATCCAACTAACGAATCTTAAAAACAAGGATGATTAGAATCAAGCTAATCTGTAAATAATTTGAATGACTGCCAAAACACACTTAACATTTTTTTCAATCAAGATGACAAATTCCAAACTCAAACATTTGACAACTTGCTATTTATTAATACTGATGTCTAATAAAATGTTACCAGGCATTCTAATAAGCAGGAAAATTTGACTCATAACCTGGAGAATAAAAGTAAATATAAATAGACTCATAAATGATATAAATCATTTAATTAGCAAACAAAGATTATTATAAATATGTTCAAGAATAAAAAATAAAACATCCTAAGAAAATAAAGATATTTTTAAAACCCATCTGAAATTGTAGAAATAAAACACAATATCTAAATTAAAAAAAAAATTAATCATTGGATGTACATGCCAGAAAATAGACAATGAAGAAGAAAGTATTCCTGGACTTAATGATATAGAAATGCCCCAAACTGAAGCACATAGAATGAAAAGATGGGGGAAAATGGTGTTTAAATATACATAATTGGAATTTGAGAAGAAACAGATGGATAGAAAATATTTGAAAAAAAAAATCAGTGAAATTTTTCCAAATTTTATAAAAATTGTAAACCTACAGGTCCCAGAAGTGCAAAATAAATACAAGGAGAATCACATCAAATTACATCTTAACCCAACTTCTAACCAAAATGAAAGCAAGAAAACTTTCAAAGTGGCCAGGAAAAAAAAAAAAAAAAAAAAAGACAGTGTAACAAAGATAAAAATATCAGAACCTCAGAAAAATAAAAATGTCAGGATATAAATAGAATAATATCTTTAAGGAACCGACAGAAAAAATGCCTTATGTGAGAATTCTAAGTTTAGAAAAAAATTATCTTTCAAATAGGTAGGTAAATTAAAAACTTAAAAAATAAAATAGGAGAAAATTCATTTTGAAGAACTGGATATTTAAGATATGTCAAAGTTATTCAGGTTAAAAAAGATACTACTAATTGGAAATCTATATTTACACAAAGAAATCAAAAGCATGAGAAATGGTAAATATGTAAGAATAAAATACAGTTCCTATTTTTTTTAACTTTTAGAAAATAAAAGTCACTTTGAAATTTTGAATGCTTTATAACTTTTATAAAACATGTAGATCTAAGGTATGCTAAAAATAAACGATGGGTGGAAAAAATGGAAGCATACAATTTATAAAGTTCTTACATGTTGTAAACCCTAGATCAATTAATAAAAGTGAACCGAAAGGTATAAATATCAATTCAATAATTTAGATTAAATATAAGATATTCAAATAATGGCAGTGAGAGAAAAATAACAGATCAAACATATAACAAGGTAATATGCTTAAAATCAATCATTTTGAAAACCATATTTAATACCAGCAGAGTACACATTTTAAAAAATGTTCATGGAACTTTCACCAAGACAGACTGCATGCTGGCCATAAAATCACTATCACTAAAGTTAAGAGTGTTGCAAGCATACACATATTTTCTTCTCTGACTACGAAAGAATTAAGTCATAAATTAATAACATATTTGGAAAATCCCCAAATGTTGGCAATTAAACAATATACTTCTAATAACACATTTAAATAAAAATTTGTAAGTAAAGTTATAAAATATTTAAATGAACTAAAATGAAAACTGACATATAAAAAATACGTAGAATAGCATGAAATTCTCGACACTGATCTAAACTTATTGTTTGGTGCAGCTAAAAAAAATAAAGTGCAAATTAAAATTTTATATATAGAGAGAGATAGTAAAATGTAAGGAGAAATTAATGAAATAATAAATGAAAATAGGAAAAAAAATTAAAAGTTGATTCTTTGAAAAAGCCAATGAAATAGATAAAACTGATAATCATTTACACAAAACAGAGTGTATACTCAACCCATTTAGAGGCAATTCTAGAAATGGAGAATAAATTTATAGTTATATGAATGAAGGGCAACACTGCTTTGTTTGGATTAAGAAATGACTTCAGAGGAGGAGGAAGGAATTTTCTGGGGTAATGAACATGTTCTGTAACTTGATTGTGTAGTGGTTACATGGATGTATAATTTGTTGGTAAGTGAAAGTGAGCTTTTTGATATGTAATTTACACCTAAAAAAGTTTGTTTCTTGAAATGAAAGAATAACACAGACATATTTGAGGTTCATTTATGTATGAAGGGTGATTGGTATTTGGAAATACTATGTCCTTATTCAGGAAGGAATGATGGCATATTGGAGAGCATTATATCTATGATCTTACCCAAACTTAAATTCTATAAATCTATTTTCCAATACAGGACTTTTATGTTTTATTTTATCCATAATAGTATTCATATTAGTGATAAACAAGGTCTTTATTATTTGAATGATTAGATTGTGAAAAATATTACAGGGCCATATGTCATTGGCTGAAATTTCCTATTTTAGCCTTTGTATCGAAATTCACACAGCAAAACACTTCTTCTCTATGTCTACTAGAAAATGCTTATTCTATAGAAAGAAGATGATAAATCACTCTTTTTTCTAAGTGTATCTACATATGCTTGTCTGCTTCTACATTCATTCCCAAACTTTCCTTTGTATCCCAACATTTTCTTCATGTAAAACCACAGAATCTGTAAGGCTATGTATTTAAGGGGTCAGAAAATCTTCCGTATTTTCTTCATATTTTAAACTTGTTTTGTAATTCTTGCTCTGCAGTAATTTGGTAAGTCTTACATTACAAGAAGTCTGAACATTCTGCCCACTGTATCTTGGTATCAGAGCCATCAGGGAAAACACAACACATTCAAGCACTGGATGAAACAATGCTTTACTCCCATAGAGAAGAAGAAAGAGCAAGATCAGCCTCAGTAGTGGGCATCGGTACCTACAGCCAATGAGCCCCTTCCAATGGCAGCCAACGATAGAGACACACCCCTCTTCCGCTGCAGAACAAAGGTACCCATGACCTTGCCGCAGGGGACAGATAGAACAGTCGAGTTCTTCAGGTAGACGATACATATACCACACATGTAAGCAGAATAAAAGAGCGAACACTGAGTCTGAAACAGAGAACGACAGTCCCACACAAGGTGATAAGACTATCGTGTGTTATGAGGCCTCTTTATCTCTGGGTAAAGAAGTGTTCCAGGCCCAAGCCCATTCTTACATGGCCCAGTAGAAGTGAAAACACTGTATGCACTAGCTAAGACTATGGTGGCAATCATATTGTAATATGTAAATATGTCAAACCAATATGCTGCATACCTTAAACTTACGCCATGTTGTATGTCAATTACATCTCAATACAAATTTATTTTACAGATTCGAAGAGAAGATGGTATGAACAAAAGACTCCCTTTCCCAACACTGTCACTATATGCTTGATCCAGTAGGAATTCAGATACTAATATATATTTATGAAATCAAATAAAATGAAATATGAAAAGTTATTTCAAGTTAAAAATGAGATTTACATTTCAAATGTATTTACATGTTTTCATTATATATTCCGGATACCAATGCTTTGTCAGAATATTTTCTCCCAGTATATGGCTTGCCTTTTTATTTTATTAATAGTCTCCTCCTATCAATTTCTAGCTATTTGATAATGCAGCACAATTTTCCTTATTTTTCTCACAACTGTATTTCTCTTTAGTTCCCAAATGACCTTTCCATCTAGAAATATTTACCCATTTTAAATTCTCCCAAGTCATCGCAATAAAGTTCTTTAATAAAAAAGACATTCAGACCTATGAAGCCCAAGTACAATTACATTTTCTGGATAGAATTTTATTTAACTGTTATTAAACTGTTCTACTTTCTCATCAAATATTTCTACATTAGTGTTTCCAAAAGTAAAAGCAGTCATTTTCTTTCCACTTTTTCACTGGTATTTAGCCTGCGCGATAACCATGCATACTTTTAAAAATACATTTTATTAATTACTAAATTTTCTACATCGTAGATGCACAGACTTATTTAAAGTCTCAAATTGTCAAAATTTCAGCAACATGACTTTTACTCCATGGTATCATTCTCCCTATTAAGATTGTTTCAAGACACGTATAATCCAAATTCTTTGAACAGTCCAACTTGAAGATAAAAATAAAATTATCCTACCAATTATAAATCTAAATAAATAGTAATCTTCTTACAGCAATCTTTGTCTCTGAAATGGATAAAATTTTAACTCATACTAAAAAGTATGTTCCCAACTTTATGAGTTCAGGGTGAGGGGGTACAAGTTTTGAACAACCTTTGATTTATTATTTAGAATCGATTGGTGTTCTGCTCTAAACTTCCCTCCCTTTTAAGCTCTCCGTTGGAGAGCGAGCCATTGAGATTAAATTTGGTGAATCCACCTCCATTATTAAATATGCTTTTTACTGTGTTCAAGGTCATAGACTTAAGACCATGAACACTACCTTTTACTGCTTCCTAAACCCTAGTGCATTTCCTCATTTTTGCTGTCACTTAATGCTGAAGAGGCTGCTGGTACTGAAAGCCGGAATTACCAAATATTCTCTCTTGCTTTATAGATAATTTTATTTCACTACATTGTTGCTCTTATGTCTCATTTTTGGTTTTGGATTATTTGTTTGTTTACATCAGTATTTTAAAACGTCATACACAGACTCCTGTCTATAGCAGTCACATTACCAATGATGAGCAAAGTTTACACTTAATCCAGATATCCTGCTTACGTTATCTTAATTACTAGACTAGGTTTGTTGAGAAAATCTTTCCAATCTACTTGTGGGACATTTTCTAAAAGTTATGTCCAAATCTTAGTACTGAAATAATTTCCTTTCCTTTCATCAAATAGGCTTTCATTTCGTCCCACAGATTTAGTTACAGAGGTACCAATCCCAATTGGAATGTCTTTTAAGAGGAAATTTCTTACTAAGCCAACTAGAAACTTATTTTAGAAGAAACAATTTATATGTCAACAGAGACAGAAACGATTTATATGTCAACAGAGACAGGGACAGGGTGGTCTCTAATGCCAATACATCTATCTACTAAGCACAGGACTGTGAGTTAATGTGCATCCGATAAATGAGCCTAGCAAAAGGATGTCTTTAATGATGTGGTAGGTCTGATTCCAATAACTCAAAGTCTATAGAACTGAAAGTTTGTCACTCAGAAAGAAAACCTCACGTATAATAAGTGATATATCTAAGCATTTGGCACAGTTTCTCTTTTAATTAAAATTTAACAGCTAGGTGAGGAGAGTGATAAAGTCAGCTAAACTCTGGCTTAACACTAAGCCAAACTTGTAAAACAGGCTTAGGAGACAATCATTTAATATTTTAAATACTAACATTTTAAGGAACCACATGTTCTTTCTTCTTTAGGTTTTGCTGACATATTTCTCCAATCTCTCTTTGAAGTGAAGAGTAAAGGGCTACTTCACTCCTCGATGACAGTGATGTGATATCCCGTGGTATCTTAAACTTAGAGGCTAAACTTTTGAGTGTTGATAGGAGTCAAACAATTGTTCGAATGGCTCAAACTCCTTACAGCATCATACATGGTTCGATAGCAAGCTGGCTACAGACCACCTCTAAGAAGCACTGCTCCACACAAGAGGCTGAATCTCTCTAAAAACCGAAAGACAAAAGGGTAAATAGCTCCTTTGAGCAGTTTGGAAGTGTTCAGTGTGGTTGCAGATACAGATACTGTGTGTAAATGTATTTATATGCGTATGTTTATTTAATACATATTTGGGTATATATACACACCCAAATGCACATACACATGCACTCACATATCAGAAACTTTCTCAGTGAAGGAAACATTGAATCATTGCATTGATTTATATTATAAGAAAAGTGCCCTGTCTCCTTACCTTCTCTTTGACCCGGAATGCCTTTCCACCATTTTCACTGAACAACCCCTATTTAAATTGAGAGCTTTAGTTAAAGTTGACAGCTTCCAAATTTGATGTGTACGTCCTGTTTATTAGTAGAGTATCTGTGTAGGGACTCTTCTTTCTTGTTTCTTTTTAAACTCCTATTTTGTGCCTATTACCCCGGTATAAACATTAATAATCTACTTTTCCCTCCCAAAATGTTTTGGTCCTGGTCTCAACAAAATTAATAGAAGACTCTATTAAAGCAATGAAATCTAAAGGTTCTTATAAGACATTGAGCAGCAAAAGGACAGTCACTACATCTTATCTGTGTAGCTTTTCAGCTTCTGATGCTTGACATACAATAACATCTTTAAAATAGTGAATCAATATAGGTTGATTGAATCTATACTTTCATTCATTATTTCATTTGAGAAAAAGTTCTTCCATAAGTAAATTAGGAATGTTTAAGAATTGTAACAAAATCATTTACAGGGTAATGTTATATCAAAAGTAAATGCTAGTAAACCAACTCTCCAGAGGGAAGATCCAAATATTCTAGTGTTCGCAATCTTTTATACTATAATATTTCCACTATAATCAATTTAAAGCTAATAATGTGATGTCACTGAACTTAGACTTGGTAAGGGATGCAAATATTTGATTATGTTAATCTAGTATTAACCAGCACCACCTCACTAGTGTTTTGTGTTACACAGTTCTATATCATCATTTGTTAAAAGATAACTCTTATTACATATATATATACATATATATATGTACATTGTTAAAGATAAGCAAATTTTGCAAAGGTAATTAAATCTATTTTTAATACTAACAGTTTTTCTTCAGTTTACTCTTAAGGTTGATTCTTCTTTCTATTTGAAATACATTTTGCTGTATAAACTAATTTCACAAATTATACCAGAAAATGTATGAAATCATTAAATACTCTATCCTGAATTAATTTAGTCTATCCACTATACTAAAGTTGATTTGCTTCCCACAGATTTTTCTGTATTCGAATTAAAGCACGTGTAATGAATGAGCTAAAAAAATCAGATGTTTTCAACAGATTATAAACATTTTGAGTATAAGACTTTGAGTATAAGATAGTGGTATTGAAAGAAGAAGAGTTACAAAGAAATCTACACACACACACACACACACACACACAAATATACACACACCAGACTCTTGTTCTGTTTACACACCTACCAAAAAAAGGAATACGCATTTAGTAACCACATGTCCTGGTAACTTCCTTATCATAATGAATTATCAGCTCTGTGTCTTTCCACCTTGGCTGTTTCAGAAGCAAAGGACAGAAATCTAACTCCAGGCAGCTTAAAGAGGAAAATTATTGGTTTAGGAGAGGCCTTGTTCTATCTTTAAATGTTGGTAGGTTAATTCTGGAGGCCTCGAGGTAGAGAGAAGTATAACCATCATTTATCTGTTTCAAGATGAGGAACTCTTTCTGGCATATTATATTCCCCCTTTAATTCCACCTTTCATTTCACTTTTTCTCTGTTCCATTAATTTATATACCTCAGTATTTATTTAGTTATTTAATGATATCCATATCATCTACGTATATATGCTTTCTCATGTATAAAAATAATATTTATCTACATGACATTTATAGCAATCTCTACTTGAAAGTTATTTGAAAGCAAGTATAGAATTTAGTTTTAAAAAATAAGCCCTTTCTAATAGTCTGTGGCATATTTTAAGTAAACGTTTTAAGTAGACAAAAGAAATTTATTTTTAAATTTATTATATGGGATTGAATACATCCTATAAACTGAATATGTTTATTAATTTTAACTGATTTAATTACCAATCTGATAAAACATTGCTTTTTTTTTTAATTCAATATCTCACTTTGATATTTTACCAAAAAGTCTCCTATGATTCTAGCTAGGCTCCGAAATAATTTTTTGATTAAAATGAGGCTTTCTCAATGGGTCTCAATGTTAAATTCAGTTATCACACTGGGACAATAGACTAACCAGTTCTTGTCTGTGTGCACTAAGTGATCATTTAACATATCTAAACGTCAGTTTCCTCATTTGTGAAATGGGAAAATAAGGACGTACCTCAGAAAGTTGATGTAAAAATGAAATGAAATTCTTTTTGTAAACGGCTTAGGATGGATTGACACATACTATGGGCTTAATAAATGATAGCCATCATTAGTCTCATGGAGACTTTCAAAAAGAGCAATCTATACCTATTAAAGAAAAGCCTGCAGAATCTAAGCCAAGTAAACAAGCAAGGTTTTTCATTGCGTTGTTCAGACTAATACATCCTTTAGGAAAATTTCTGAAGAGTAGCTTCCTCCAAGGCAAGCAAATGGACTATTTATTATTAGGGAGAGATGCACAAGCGACTTCTAACCATGCTGGTGATATTCTGTTTTTCTGGGTACTCGACTTATAATTATTTGTTATGATGCACACATAAGTGGTATTATCCTTTCTATAGGAATATTTCACAGTAAAATATATATGTACACATGCATGTGTGTATGTTACATTATATATACATTATATTATATATAGTACATATTATTATATAACGTTATTATTTGTCACATAGCATTAATATGCATATATTCCTCTTAGTGATTGAGGTTCGTACAATAATATATAAACTAGTTATAGAAGTAAAATTGATATCATTATTTTAAAGTACATTTTATTAAAAAGTTTTGATGCTTAAAAATCAAGAAATAAAAAATAGATTCAAAGAAAATTCATGAAACAATTTGTAGAAATTACAGGCATTTATAATAAGCAGTCTCAATCATTCTCACATTAGGTAGATTACATGTGCATTCATGTTAAGATTTTCAATGAGATGATAAAAAGCAAGTTTTGCCAATACAAATAAAAGAATAAGTAGGGTATTAAAATAAAATAAAGTCATGTGGCATTTAAAAAATAAAAACGGTCAGTAAGCAGCAGCCAGATAATAAAAGAGAAAAAGGAGTATTTTTTTGAAATTATATGTAACATTTCCCAGTGATATTTAATAGTTGAAAAACTATTGCTTACCCTTTTAAGCTTCAGAGATCTAAAACTGTATGTGAAGCTCAAGTAGTTCTTTAATTGTCTAACTTAGTGCACAACTTTTTTCTGCTACAGGTCTGTATTTGCCAAAATAACTTGTGTAATTTTCAGCTCATATGCTATAATTCATTGTTTTGTTCTTGTTAGGTAATTAAACTCAATTTTAGATGGCATTAGAGTTAAATTATGTTAGTAATTATAGTACAATAATAAAACCCCAGGCTATTGATCCTAGGGTATTTGTACCTTCTTTTATTCAGTGTACTCTTTGAAACATGATTTATTACTGCCTTAGGCCAGTGTTGGTAAAATGAAAGATTTGAACTTAGGGTATCTATGAGACCCTTGGGGACATGAAAAGCTGTCTTCGATTCTTGTCCTAAGATCACAATTAAACACACTAAAAAAGGAAATGGATTCTCTTTTCACATTAATTCAAATATGAGTGGTTTTTTTTTTTTCAAATAAATAATCACAGGCGAAGAAGAGAGGAAGAAAGAAAATAAGAAGATAATGAAGAGAGGGAAGAGAAAGAAAAACAATGAAGAAAAAGAAGAAAGAAAACAAAGGAGGAAGTTAAGACAGAGGAAGAGGAGCATAAATAGATAAAGCAGATGCAGTAAGATCAAAAGCAGCAGCAGGAGCCCGAGAGAGAGAGAGAGAGAGAGAGAGAGAGAGAGAGAGAGAGAGAGAGAGAGAGAGAGAGAGAGAGGGAGGGAGGGAGGGAGAGAGAGAGAGAAGGGAGGGGAGAAGAGAGAGAAGGGAGGGGAGAGGGAGGAGGACGAGGAAGCCAGGAGGAGGAGGGAGGAGGAGCAGAGAAAGGAAAAGGAGAAACCTACACTATTTTTTTTTTCTTATGAAAACACTCGATTTAAAAGCATCTTGGAATTGCCTAAATCTAGTCAAAGTACCAATTTATTGGATGCTGCGATTTTTCTAGCTAAATTAATGCATATAAATGACCACTTAATTATAGTAGTTCAAAATACCTATTTTCAAGTGCGTGTACCTTCGCAAATAAAGATGGAATCTCAAAAATTCTATTTCTGATAAATGACCAATTTATTCACATAATAGCCAAATTCATCTCTTTATTTTATGTTCGTTTTTATTCATTTATTCTTATTGCCTTATTGCAATATACTTCACAGCTCAAAATGTATCAAAACCTGTACGTCTGTAAAAATATTCACAAATCACTAAATCATTATTTTACTTCTATAACCTTCCACTGGACACCAATCACAAGAGTGCAAGTTTATCCTACAACACGAGCTTATGAGGACCAGGACCTTAAATGCCCATTTGAACAATGACTGGGGCATAATAGCCACTCAAATAATATGTTTAATGAATAAATAAATAAATAAACACATGCATGCGTGCAAGAGTAGAAAGAAAATGAGGAAGAGATATTAGTTCTATGTACTTTTCCCTGTGGAGAATAATATATTTAGCATGCATTATTTGGAAGATACAGCATTAACTATATGATGTCACTGTTACTTTTATGCATATTGATTTTAGCAGCTTTAAAAGATAAGCTTCAACTTCAAAAATGAAGGTAGAAAAAATTAGAATTATCAAAAACGAATGGCATGTAACTCAAATATTTTCCTCATGTGAAATGACTTAGAATCTATGATCTCACAGTTCTCATCATTGTTAATGAATTACGAGAAGCGATTAAGAAGAAAGAATGTGGATACTGATATGTTCTGTTGATAAATCAAAATACTGGGCATTCTGTACAAACTCACAAAATCAGCGGGCTATTAAAAGAATCTGCATCATTGTGTAAACTGCTACCAGTGACACAAATGTTTGTGTAGCACGTTTCGTTTCTGCCCTACTTGTAAGTGTAAAATTACGTCTTCGATCACCAGTATTTTTTAAGAAAGAACATTTTCGTATATTGCACTTTTTTCCCTATGACAGACTACTTAACTAAAGATGCCACTATATGATATTTTATTCAGCCTCCTGTCCTTGCAAACCAGTAAGTGTAACCCCGGTAGCCTTTCTTCTCATTAGAAAGTTATGAGTTCATTAAATTTCATATTTAATCAATGACCTTCCTAATCAATGATATTTGTAGCTATAGTATCTAACACAGAGCCTACTACTACAATGATCAATTTTGAATTCCTCTCATTATCTTCACCAAGTGTCTCATGAAGTGAATATGGTGATGGTGTTTCTGGTTATGTATGAGTTCAAAAACATGTTAATCTACTCACTAACTCTAACTTGATTATAATAAACCCTGTTAAGTTACCAATTTACCAGCAGCGACCAGCAGCAACTCTTAGACGATAGCAGTATGAAACCTTGAGTAAAGAAAGCTGGGCTTTTTTTTTTTTTTACTGTTTCTGCTACCAATTGTTAAAACAAAAAAGAAAAGCGATTTAATCTGAATTTGGCTTTTTTTTTTTTTTTTTTTTTTTTTTTTGCTCATGCAGGACATTTCCTTTTGTAAGGAATTGCATTTCTTGGAGGTCTGAGGCTAAGTGTGAGCGAGGTCATCACTCTCCATTTTATGTCACTTTATGTTCCTGGGACCCAAATAACTTCTGCTTGACCTACACAATTTTATAGATTTTTGTTTGCTTGATTGAGTTATAGGAAAACAGCCATTGCAGCTGTTAATTACACTGCTCTCTCTTCCTAAGAACAACTTATGTGTCCATAAGGGTTGGACAAAGAAAGATTAGAATTATAGCTGACAGATGATATTTTTAAAACTGTAGATCACATCTCGATTCATTGCACTGTTCAGACTAATACATCCTTTAGGAAAATTTTCTACCCACTTTTGTATGCAAACAGAGTTGTTAAATATTGTTAGATCTCTTCAATCTACCCTAACCTTTAACAATTTTTTCAAATGCGTGGAACTTTGGTATTGGCTGTCTTATTCTAGCTAAAGTTAACAATAGATGATGTTTCCATGGAACAGTACTTCCTAATTTTAACAGTTACGACAACATTCCAGAATGTCAGTCATCGGGTTATAACACTTGACCCATAAGGTGTTTTAATTCCTAATGTGAGGCAAGGTTAGGGGCTTGCACTGTGTCTGAACTGTCAGGACAATATGTTGACCTTTAGTAGTTCATAATATTCCCGGAGGCATAGTAAGTAGGCAGACAACTAGAAGGTTGCTTGGTCAATAGAATCAAAATAAAATTGAGAGTTAGCGAGAAGGTCAATATGTCAGCTACCACAACAGAAAATAATAATTCTTCACCCAGTTTCTACAAGTAATATAGTTCACAAAACCAGAACAAAATAATTGAAGAGGAGGCAAATCATCTTGAGGAAAGACTGTAATACTACCATAAATATTTATAGAAAATATTCCTCTGACCTTTCCGTAAAAAATCTGTGTCAGTTTGCCAGATAACCATGCACTTGAGAAAAAGGAGTACACAGAATTTCAAAAATGGGAAAATATATGGCATCTGTGCTAACACTGATACTGGGTAAACCACAAGAGTTATAAGTCGAAATTCCTAACTATGCAAATGAAATAGGTAGCAGGGGAACATATGAGTGATCAAGAAATGAATCCACATTCACACTCAAAGTATCTACCCTCATGGAGGTTTGGGATTTAGGAATCACATGGGGCACAAAAGGCAAGGCTTTGGGGCTCATGCACAGGAAGGAGTCAGAGATGAATAGGGAACGAGAACCCCCTTTTATTCCTGAATAAGGCCAAGACCTTCGAAAAAAATACAGCCTCAGTGAAAGAATACTCAGATGGGTGTAAAAAAAATCTGCATTTCTAGCAAAGGGAGACATACACGTAAACGTGTTACCTTTGGCTAGGTTCTAGATGGAGTTTTTTGTTTTGTTTTGTTTTGTTTTGTTTTTACATAAGAATTGAGGTGGAGTTCGAGGTTATCTGTTGGTGTAGTCCATCAAAGCCAAAATAGGAACATTCATTTAAAATGATTCCAATAGCAGCTTATTCTAAGTGCTTAGCAGAGGCAAAAAAAATCTCCATGAAGTGAAAAACCCTCAACCCAGACTCACAGAAACCTCCAACTCATTCAATCATCAAGTTGCACATAAAACCTTAAAACCCAGAAAGTAAGCCAAGAGACAAGAGAAACAACTTGGGACTAAATTTAAAGCTACCTGTGACCATAGGTAAAAACTCCTAAAAACAGATACAAAGTAGAAAGCTCTATCAATGTAACACATTGAATTAACTGATTAAAAGATTAAAAAAAAAAAACTAATTATCTCAAAAAGTAAAAAAAAAAAAGGCCCTCATAATTTTCTGAGTCATAAGAATTTCTCTATGTCTTTCACCTACGAAAGAGCAGTTAGCAATAACCTACAGCAAACACCATTCTTAAGGATGAAATATTAGAACCATTGTTTTAAAGTGAAACCAGACACATTCTTGATACTTAAAGATAAGAAGTTATTTTAAAAATAGGTTGTTAGTAGTAAAGGAAAATAATTTATACTGACAAAAAATGTGAAGGCAATATTATTTATTTACCCATGTAAACATATTCACTACTTAGTATACCTTTTAATGACCAAAAATTCAGCTTTTACAATTTCTTCCCTACAGAAAATATTTCAAACCCACCTTGGGATTTTATGCAATTGCTAATAATAACTTTATTTATTTTTTTTTGTTTTGGTTCAACTTAAATAATTACCAGTAATTATAATCTTGTTATATACGTCTGTGATTTACATAATCACTTCTAGTACCATTCCTCAGACATGTTTGTGATATTTATATTGGTGCATAACTGTCCATTTTTCCAACGGTCGTTGTTCAGAAAAATGTGTGGGCAGAGGAATAATACAAAATATTTATGTCTAAGTACAGGAATCATAGTCCATTAAACAGTTCCTTATAGTCTGGTTAAGCTTTTGTAGGCAATGTACATTACATTATTTTAATCTTTCTTTCTAATGGGAATGCTATAAATTAGTTGTGTGAGCCTTAATTTATTTCCATTTTATTTTAGTCACTTTGCTATAAGATCCTTAATATAGCAACATATGCATTTTACACAGAAACTTTCTCTTCTTTCTGGTGTAATACTACATTTTTCTCTGTCATTACAAATAAAATTTGAAGCTTTAATATATGAGTTTCTAGGTTCAATAAAACTATGTTTAAAGAAGGAGGACGAGAAAGATCTGTAAATCCGATTCAGACATGGATTTAATACACTCATTTTTAAGTTGGTTGGTTCAGAAAGATTTTCTTTTAAACTATGCTTGAAATAAAACTATAATCCATAAAATCAATATACCGTATAATAGGGTCTGTATACTCTACCTCTTCAGTAGACTCAAAGAAAAATACCGTTAATAATTTTTAAATGCAGGTCGTTTAATAAAACAGAAATGTTTGCATCGATTAGTAAAATATTTTACATTTTATTTTGAATATTGTTTTCTTGAGAAAAAGCAGATCAGAATAAATAGGTGGAAATTAATTGATAATTGTCATAAAAATACTTGGATCATTCAAGAGTTTTAGAGACTATGATTCCTATTTGATGTCATACCTAATTTTTTTTAACAATTTACATTTAATTGAAAAAGATTTCATTGTTTCCATTGTAGGTTATGATTTAATATTTGTTGGGTTACTAGGGAAATAAAGGTGTAATTAAAACATTTTTCCCTTAGGTAATTGGAAAACTAGGAAAAGTTTGGGTGATGAAGTAAAAAAAAAAAGATCAAATATTTGTACCATGCAAAAAATTAATGAAATCAATTAGCTAACTCGAGGATACAAACAAAAGAGAAAGCCTTTTTCTCAATTACCTATAACTCTCCTTACATTCTGCTTTATTTATGAGTCATAATAATGAGAACCTCTGGGGGGCAGGACGAAGTTCAGGGGACCCCCGGTCAATGGAGGCTGGGCAGCCCAGGGCCTGGGGCGCCCGAAGACCAGAGAGCACTGGGCTGGACAGGCCGACATTCCCATCTCGAGTCACAGGCTTTCATCTACATTTCGAAAGCGGAAGACACTGTGGTTCCAGCCTCAAAAGCCCATGGAAGGCGCTAGAGAGTCTAGTGAATCAACTTGTGGTTAAAATGATATGCAATATGTGTGGGAACATGAGCTTGAGTGCAGGTACCAATCTTTTATTTTACCAAGACCAAAAAAAAAAAAAAAAAAAGCATGAACACCTTGCTACAGCATTGTGAGACATGAGGTCAGCAGTCAGACAGTAAGAGAGTTCCCAGTGGAAAGGTGGGGTACGGGGGATGGAGGGGCTTGGGGCGGCTGGAATACTGCAGCCCTGTGAGGCCGGGCCAGGTGAGGTGTGGGAGCGCTGGGTTGGCCGTCTCCCGTGGGCCCTGCCCATCAGAACTGTGGAAGGGGTCCCTGCAGGGAGTCAGCCCTTCACGCTGAGGACTCGACGGCCAGGAGGACCCAGGTCCCTGATTTCAGAAAAGGCCTCAAACCACTGTACCCACCTGAACTTCCACGTGCAGCACTGCCCAGAAACTGTTCGCTCTCCCCCCCCCCCCACTGGAAGAAGAAGGGGCCCTGGGCCGGCTGGGGGCCCCACTGCTTATCATTCAGAGAAAGCAAAGGTTTCAGTGTCTATTTAGCACAATCGTAACTGACAACTGCCACTTACAGTGGAAATGTGTTTGGTCAGGCCACCTGGCTGAAGCTCATCGTGAATGCTTTCCAAAGCAAGGCATGCCCTGCCCTGCCTCTTGGAGTGACCATGAGTGGTGCCCCGTGTCAGGCTGCCGTGGAGACTGAGCACAGAGCTTCAGGAGAGGGAGGTCTAGAGGGACCTGGTGCTCACTCGGCGTCCCCGGTGAGTCCTGCGCCTGTCCTGTGGACACTTGGAAGGGCTGCCTCAGGGGTATCTATATCCTTGCACACTCAGAAAGTGTGGGACAAACGCCAGCTCCATGGCCTCCTTTCTCTTCCTTCCCTGGCTTCCTGGAGGTCCTTGGGTCTGTGGATCCCTGGGTCCTGGACGCTGGCCCAGTTTAGGAAGGGTCCCGCCTCAGCTTCGGGAAGAGCTTGAGTGGCCCCCTTCAGCAGTCCAGGGAGAGAGGAGGGCTGTCTGAGGACAAAGGGACTTTTCCTAGAAACCGAAGCATTTCCCAGCAGTGCACGGGTGGCACCCTTCCCCGGCCACAGTCCCTCCTGCGCCTTCAGAGCGGCCAGAGCTGTGTCCCTACTGGGGACAGACCAAAGGGGGAACTGGACACTTTAGAGTGTGGGTGCCCTAGGGGTGTGGGCAGTGTACCCTCCCGTGTGAGGCAAAAATATGGCCTTTGGGGTCCCTGGGGCAGCCACTTCGCCCTTTCTGGTGTGGTGGCCTTGTCCCTGAGTCACCTTCTCAAACAGCCCGAGAGACAGCCCTGCTGAGCGCTGAGTCATTTGGGGTCCTTCTTCCTTTCTCTCGAAGGATAACACGAGTTGACAGTAGACTAGCGCAATGGGCCATCCCGCAGAACCCCAGAGGTCTAAGGGTCACCGCTATTGCCTCCCTTTCCTTCCCTCTCCTCCGAGCGGCAGGGTTTCCGCGCCCAACCGCATCTCTTTCTCCGGTGCTCGTCCTCACGCCTTCTCTCCGGACACTCTCATTTTTTTATATGGATGGGCTGAGAATTTCCCAAATCTTCAAGTTCTGGTTTCTTTTTGCTTAACAATTGCAATTCTTCGATCCATCTCTCTCCTTGCATCTTGCTGAAAGCGGGGAGGAGAAACCGGGCCCTGGTTCATCACTTTGGGTCGAAATCTCAACTAAATACCCAGGTTCGTCACTGCACATTCTACCTTCCGCTTAGCGCTAGAACTCAGTTCACTCAAGTTCGTTGCCGCCTTGTGTCAAGGAGTTCCTTCTCTCCAGTTTCCAATGACCTGTTCCTCATCTCCTCTCATTCCTCATCAAAACGGCCTTTCAAATCCATATTTCTACCCACGTTCTGTTCCGGATTAGCTATGTATTTTCTAAGAAGACGGGGGATTTCTCTACAGCTTTCCTCTTCTTTCTGATACCAGAAGCACCTTTGACGCCCATATGCTCTCCCAACGGTCCCTTTGCAGCAGTCCAGGCTTTTCCCCCCGTGTACATCAAAACTCTGCCAGCCTCTATCCATCGCCCAGTTCCAAAGCTGCTTCCAGATTTCCAGGAATTTGTTCCAGCGCGGTCCCTCTTCTCTGTATCAAAATCCATGTTAGTCTACGCAGGCTGCGGTAACAACCCCCCAGACTGGGTGGCTTACACTACAGACGTGTATTTTTCACAGCTGGAGGCTTCAAGCCAAGGTCGGGTTGATTTCTAGCTTACAGATGCCCACCACCTCCCCATGTCCTCGTGTGGCGTTTCCTCTGTCCAAAAATTGTTCTTTTATCATTGCTTGGAATGTGTCGGTTTACCCTTTCGGTAGTCCAGTGTTGTTGACGCAAATGATGATGTAGTCTCATCTCGTTACTTTCTGGTTCAGGTGTTTTGGGGGCACCTAGTGTCTGTGAAGATTCCCTTTTCATTTTTGGGGTCTCTGTTATTTTGCCACAATCTGTCTAACTGTGTGTCTTTTTTTTCATTGGTCCTATTCGGCAGTCGGTGGATCTCATTAATGTAAATATCCGTGCCCTTCCGGTTTTTAGAAAATCTTATTAAAGTGCTTCATCAAGTCTAAGATGCTCTTGATTATAAGTCACAGCGTATTTTCTGTACTATAAAGAAAAACTGCTATATAAACTAATACATACCAGTGATCGTAAACTGCATCCTAACCACAGAGATGATAAAATGTAAAAACAAATGTGAGTTCTAAAATCAATAAAAATTGTGCCACTTCACCATTGTTCTCTCTGTTCTCTCTTTCTGTGTCTTCAGCCTCTATCTCACATTTCCTAATTTTTCCCTGCCCCGCCCTTTTTTCTTATGCTTATTGCTGTGAGAACTTTGCATTATACTGTTAACAATATAGATTGTTTGCTTTTTCTGTGTTGACCCTTTATTAGTGCTTTACATCTTATACTCACGATATTCCCATTGTAACCCCATGTGCATATAAACTGTAGATGTACTTAAATCTTAAGTATGAAGAACAAAACTTAATAAATATTAGAAAAAACATATAAAAGACTCTACTAATGCATCCTAGGTAAATGCTTTAAAAGGTACTAAGCAGCAGAAATAATAAAGAAAAAGTGATGAGAGACATACAAATGCCTGACAAATACATGAAAAGATGCTCAACACACTGATCACCAGGGAAACGCAAATAAACTACAATGAGATATCACCTTGCATATGTTAGAATAGTTATAATCAAAAAAGAAAAAGCGAACGGATATCGGTAAGGAAATGAAGAATTTGGAAAACCTGTATACTATTGATAGAATGTAAAACGGTTCAACTGATATGGAAAACAGTATGGAGGTTCTTCCCTAAAATCAAAAATGAAACTTCGATATGACCCAACAATCCCTCTTCTGGGTGTATATTCAGGAGAACCGAAATGAGGATCTCAAAGAGATTTCTGCACCACCATGCTCATTGCAGCGTTATGCACAATAACCAACAAACAGCCCGAACGTCCACCGTGGATGGTAAATACACACTATGGAATATGATTTGGACTTAAAAAAAGAAAGAAATACTGCCATATGTGATGACATGGATAAAGTTGGAAGACATTATGCTAAATGAAATAAGCCAGACACAGAAGGACAAATACAGCATGATTCTTCTTTTAGGAGGTATCTAAAATGGTCACACTCATTGACACAGAGAGTGGAACGTTGCTCAACCTGGGGTGGGGGGCAGGGAGAAATGGGGAGTGGCTTTTCAACAAGTATAACATTTAAGTTTTGCAAATGAGAACATTTTAGAGATCTGCCATACCCCATAGCGACTAAAGTTAACAATTCTGTATTGTGTACTTAAAAATTTGTCAGGAGGGTAGAGCTCATGTTAAGTGTTCTTACTACAACAACAATAATAATAAATGAGAGTTAATTAGTGGGGTGGAGTTGGGGGGAAGCCAGCCTATTGTTTCATCTCTGAGTAGCTGGGAAAAGTTCTTAATGAACAAGCCATTTGGGGAAATGAGTGAGATGGGGGTGTCTCAGACAGTATTGTCACTCAGCAAAATGTCCGCGGCTATTAAAAAGTGCATTTTGTTTACATCCTCAACATTACACATTTTTTATATGATAATAATAATAAAAAACAACTCTCAGAGCAGCATTTCTATAGTGTGTAAAATTTGTGTTCTTGACCATTTATCCTTGTGATGCATCTTATTGATCTGTAGGATTTCTTTTCTTACTTGTCTGTAAGACAGGAAAGAAAAAGAAAGAAGAGAAAGAAAGAAGGAAGAGAAGGAAAGGAAGGAAGGAAGGAAGGAAGGAAGGAAGGAAGGAAGGAGGAAGGAGGGAGGGAGGGAGGGAGGGAGTTGAAGAGAGAGAGAAAGAAAGAGAGAAAGAAGGAAAGAAGGAAGGAAGGAAGGAAGGAAGGAAGAGGGAGGGAGGGGGAGGGAGGGAGGGAAGGAGGGAGGGAGGGAGGGAGGGAGTTGAGAGAGAGAGAAAGAAAGAGAGAAAGAAGGAAGAAGGAAGGAAGGAAGGAAGGAAGGAAGGAAGGAAGGAAGGAAGGAAAAAAGGAAGGAAGGAGGAGAGAGAGAGAGAGAGAACGGTGTCAAATGAGTTTTCCTTAAAATTAAACAAACAAGCAACAAACAAAATATGCATGGCCAAAAGTATGAAAAAAAATTAAAATTCAAAATCCAGTATAAAAATGATATGTTTAGACCTGGCAAATACAACAAAGAATTGGTAGTCAAAATATAGAAAAGATATTTTTAAGTTAAAAATACCCACAAACCAGTAGAAAAGTAGTCAAATTATATGACTAAAAATTTCATATTAAATATTTATAAAACTTCTCATCTAATTTGGCATTCAAAGACATGAAAGTAAAAACATACTGATTTAATTTTCACACCGTAATGAAGGCACGCACACTGGAAAAAGTCTAACAATACCAAGCGTTGGACAGAATGTGGGAAAATGGAATCTCTTTTTTATTACTAGTGGTAAGGTTAACTGGTCAGAACAACTTGGAAAATAATTTCGAATATCCATAAAATTGAAAACGGAACTAATTTTTACCTGCTGTCATTGCTACTTCTAGGGAAAGAAAACCTACACTTGCACAAGGAGTATGCATATTATATCCACTCCAATATTCTATCTGTTATCTACGAATTATTATTTTTCTGGTTTCTTTTTATTTTTGAGACTTGACAATATTTGCTGTTGACATCTCTCATGCTTTCCTACACGACTGCCCATCAAACACTGCTATTTAAGATTATTTCATTTTCCTCACATTAATAAATCATTCACAAGTAAACTTTAATGAGCTTTTAAAATATTTTTTATGCATCACCAAATAAAAAAACAACCTCTGCATTCATTATTTCAATTTTGATTCAGTATAGCATTCATTCTCAAATTATAATCCTAGATGACATGTACTATCTCCCCTCACTGGGTTTAACAGACATACCACAGATTTCAAAATGCATTTGCACAGCTTTGCGAAGCAAATCTGATATGGTTCACTTACA